>JAKCOX010000004.1:67270401-68566829 GCA_022605575.1 Laterallus jamaicensis coturniculus
CTTTAGTTCAGCCACATCTCTAAAAAGTAGATTAATGAAAAAACCACAGCTTTTGAACACTTACCATAGCTAGCTGGATGGAAAATAGCTCACTTTTTATGTACTTGTTAGAGTACTTACCCTGCATCTAATAAAGCCAACATTTTTCTCTCCTCAGCCTGAGATAACCAGACTCTATTGACAACTCTTATAACCACATTAGTCTAATGATAGCTCTCTTCTCGTAACAATCTAGTTTCTATAAATAATTAAAATTTTTGGGGAAAAAATTAAGTGATTTTGCATCAGTATCAAAATTCCTCATCTCCAGGGATCTTTTAGTATTACCAGAAAATTCAAGCTGCTCCATCAGAAAAGACTGAAGATCATTTTAAGATAAACCTTGCAAGTTAGGACTCTCATCTGTACATTTGAGACCTTGATTTAAAATGTTCCCCTGTTTAGATTGCAGAATCCAAAGAAATAGGATTCTGGAACAACAGGTAAATAAGAGTAGTTAGGTAAGCTACCTAGAAAATTTTCAGATACTATGTATCCTTTTTTTTTGAGAATTCATTCACATCAGGGTTCCTTGTGATAAAAACTAGGTAAAGTGGCCTGAAAGTCCTTTCTTACCCTGTGTTTTCTTAGTCTATTACACTTACATAATAAGGCACATGTTCCTTCTGAAATGCCTTCTAACAGTGCGACTCTGTAGTAACTACAGAGGAAAACTGAACTTCGAATAATCTCACAAGCCATACCACTGCAGTACTGAAGTACTTACAGTCAAGCATATCCTTCAGTAACTCCTTGGATTGGCACTTATATTCAGCAACATGTGCTTTTTTCTTTTTACAAAACAAATATCATTAAGTAGGAGCTATTACACTGCTTCCTGATCACACTGTAGCAAAAAGCATTAAAGAAATCCATTTTCAAGATGGTCTAAGGAACCTAGTATTTTCGAAACCAAAAGTGATTATTGTGAGGAGAAAATATTGTATCAAACGTAGTAGTTGCAGAATTTTACTTTTCAAGAAGTGTGTCTGTCTAGCATTGCAGTCTTTATAATATCTAAGTTTATACATGTACTTAGTATTCCAGTACAAACACTGCATGTTTTTTTCAGAACAGCTACCACACATCTTTCAATACGAAACACCTTGCTCTATTGATACACTCAATAAAATAAATGGGACTGAGAGCAAAGTAGCTTGCTGCAGAGATCCATCTCCTGCTATCAAGGCAAAGGAAATGAAAGTGTAAGAAATACCATGAAGTTGCTTGAAAATAACTACTCTTTTCTCTAACAGCCTGCTCAATAGTACACTCATCTCCTAACTGATAGCTTCAACTTCCTTCTCTGCAGTCCAAAGGGATTAAAAATCATACCCTCCACTTTTTTGAGAAGTGTTATAACCACAATGATCAAGGGACCTACCTCATTTCCTTGCAAATAGCTCAGCATGGCAAAAGACTTTTTGAGAACTTGGGAAATGGGAGAAGTCTTCTACAGGGGATAATTTCAAGACAAACCTTAAAAACAAATTTACTGAATCATTTTGAGGGATGATATCACAAAATTTCTATAGTATCACTAAATTCCTGGTCATTGAAGGACAATGAAAGCTATGTATTTCTGAATCAACAGTTCAGCATCTCACTGAGTTTTGTAAAGGGACAATTTAAGAGACTGATTGAAGGGGATTTTAGAAAGCACAGTCTCCTATTACAATTCAGCCTTTTAAAAGTGCATCATCAGGGTCATCTGTGGCATCAAATCTTTCAGTCAACAGCAGAGGCTGGGTGGAAACACAGTGGCTACCTCCAGTTGTACCCACACAGCAACCCTGAAGAGGAATTCACAGTCCAGATTCCATGCTCAATCCAGGATGCACAGACCGTCTGAAAATGGAATCCAGGAATGAAAGAATCCCTGCAAATATTCTTTGGAAAATTGATAGAAGGTCCATGAGTGAACTGATGAAGCACAGAAGCCCATATGATACAAAAGGGCATCAACAACATGCTAGGCATGAGGACCTCCAACTGAAAAAGGAGCTAACCAGCTGGAAGGAAATGCAGGATTACCAGGTACAGAGGATGAATCCTCCAGAGAAACAGCTGATAAGGGAGCAGCCAATGGTCTGATCCCCAATAGCAAATGAGGAACCCATGACAATGGTAGTGAAAAAGAAGATACCTATCTTTAACCAAGAATCGCGAGTCTGACTAGATTTGAGATTCACCAGCCAACTGCTTACTACTTCATTCAGCTCATTTATAATTACAGTAATAATATAACAATCTAGGGAGAGAATGAGATGGAAGAATTCAAATTCATACATCTTGTTGAGGAAGAGCTGTAAGGGAACATACATGAACACGCTTCTTTTGAGGTTCAGCTCAAAATGGAGAAAGGAGTGCTAAATCACTGCAAAGAACAGTTACAAATAAAAAACACACACAAAACCAAAAATATTGCCACTTTTGGATTTCCCTCTGAGACCAGAAGGATCAAGTAGATGATGCATTTGTGACGAGTAAGCCAGAGCACAGACATTAATAATAACGTACGTTACTGACTTTGTGAATGCAGTAGGGGACAGGCTAAAGAGGAAGTTCCTGAAATGCTTTAATGAAAAGAGTAATGAGGGTATGGGCTGCTTCACATATGCCTCTAATTAACAGAGAAGAAACAGCTAAAAATGTGAAGATTAAGTAGTAATGTAGTTGAGATTAGTCACAAAAGGACGCAATTCTTGGAAGTTAGATTAGAAGGAAAACAAGCTAAAAAGAATTCATTTCAGGAAGGCAAAATTCAGTAAAAGTACTCCTAGAGAGGATTTCCTGGGAGACTTGTCTAGGGTGAAAAGGAATTGTAGTGAAATGGTAGGTCCTTAATGAACCAATTTACTCAAAGGAGAAGAAAAGCTTCTCATAGATACTGAAGGATATTGACAATTTTATGCTTTTTGGGAGTTTTCTTGCCTTTTAAATTTCTCCTTTAGTCAAAAGGTCAAGATAAATTGGTTCTCTGTTTTAACTGGTGCACCAGTGATAAAGGATTAAGATCCTGCGGAGAAAGGAATAATGCATTTACAAATACTTGTATAAGCTAGGTATTTTCAAGCCATCTGAGTAAAATGAACTACATGCTGAGGTACACGAAATCTGCAAGCCAGAAATTATTAGCTAAAATGTGTCTACAACAGTGACATAGGTCAGAGCAGCAGAGTGCAGCAATCCCTTGTTTCCCCACTTACTCCATGTTGGCTCAGACTGTGGGGCAGTTTTTTCCTGCATGTGAAGGGGATTCCTTTAGGATGAAATTAAATCAGAAGATCTGTTCAAAGTGCAGCAACAGTGTCTAAAAGGAACAGAAAGGTCCCAATCAATGTGTGATCTGCAGCACAAGCAAGTCCCACAGCAGAAGCAAGTACCAAGTACATGTGCACTGACAGAACGCTCTCAAACCACAGAGACCTCCTGTGCTTTTCAGCTTCTTGAGCCATTTAAAAGAAAGGCTAAAGGTCTCAAGGTCATCAACCAGCTCACACAGATGCCCTCATCTCGTAGCTAAGGGTATTCCTTTGTAGTACATAATGGCCTCTGATGACTCAAGATACCTGTTCTTCCTTGAATTGCTTTATATCCCTTTTCAATGTTTTTCTGAATTGCTTGTCTCACCTGCTGCTTTTTTTTTTTTTTTTAGATAATCATAATGATTCCCCTTTTCTGTCTTTTCTTCCCGATCAATTTCTCTGGATTCACAGAAGATTCAATATATTTCAGTAATAGTGCCAAATCAAGGTCAGGGATCTCAGCTATGCCCCCTTGCCACCAAGTTCTGTGTCTACTGCTACTCATTCCCAGGACTTTGCACTTCCATCTGTTCAAACTCTGAACTCTACATATCCTCCCTCATTTAACCTGCCTCTTCCTCACAGAAATGAAGAGCTGAGAGGGTGCAAGTCATTACTTTCATGATGTCCACTTGATATTTGCCCCTGCCACAAGATTTAAGATGCCATTCTAAGCCCCCTCTGGCCAGTACCCAAATTCAGAGTCAGGAAGCAGCAGTCATGACGTGTTATATGTAAGTGAATAAGAACAAGAACAAGACTTGCTTCCCTGAAAAAAGCCACGGAACACCCTCCTGTCATCTCCAGTAAATTAATGAATGGAGGCTCTGGCACTTGCTGAAGCAGCACTGAGAAGCTTACAGACCTGAAGTCAATTTTGTAAGATAGTTTTTTTGGGCTATCTTTCAGCAACATGTGCACAGGGGTGCTTGGTCCATTAATCATAAAGTAAATACATATGCATCTCTTTAGTCTAGCTTTTAGGTTCTTTGTACAGACTGCTTTTTTTCCACCGATCTGTTCATATTGCACCACATTAGTTTTTGCTGTGTAGGTCACAATTACACAGCCTATGAACACAGAATCTGTGAGTGTCCATAACAGATGGATGAGAGCAAACCATAAAGGTGAAAACTAGAAATGCAGAATTGGTATTTATCTTTAAAAAGGCAAAACAGTGGCAAGTAAAAATCAACTTACCTTGAACTCTTTCAAAAATACCACGAGTTTTATACCAAAACAGATAATCAAACAAGCTATTGGTAGACAGCTGAAAGATGACCATAAGATCAATGAGATGTAAATCAATCAAAAAGCCAGTAACAGGGTAAGAACGAAACAACGGGCAACATAAATAAGCATAAAATAGTAATTTTTTTAAAAGACCTATAAGGAAGGGCTAACCTTGATTACTCTGTTCAGACAGGAGAAGAGAAATCAGGGATGCACACAGTTATGAAAAGATTTTTTTCGTGGCCACTGATAATTAAACAACAGTGAACTTAAACAAACTGAGAATCAGGTGGGCTTAAGTAGAAATTTTTTTAGCCTAAGAAGCAAACCAGAAAGATTTTGCAATATCCATCTGTGAAGATTTTTAAGAACTTTTTGGACATACATGTCTCAAGAATGATGTACAGTTTAAGCTATGTTGCAACAGAGGGTGAAACAGGTGGCTTTTGAAAACTCTTCCTATTATTCTGTCTCCAATTATTTTTAGATTTCCATACAGAAACTATTAAACACAGTGCATGTCTTACCAAAGTGCAGACTTGGATTTTTGCTTCATCTTTGTTATAGAAGTTCTTGTACAAAATGCATTTAAAGCTCTTTTAAGCCCACTTAATAACACTGCAAATATGTAACTCACACAATTAAAGAAAAAAATCAAAAGACAGAATCACAGAATTGTAGGGGTTGGAAGGGACCTTGAGAGATCATCGGGTCCAGCTCCCTGCCAAAGCAGGCTCCCTAGCTCATATTGCACAGATAGGCGTCCAGATGGGTCTTGAGTATTTCCAGAGAAGGAGACTCCACCACCTCCCTGGGCAGCCTGTTCCACTCCTCTGTCACCCTCACTGTGTAAAAGTTCTTCTGCATGTTGGTGCAGAACTTCCTGTGCTCCAATTTGCAGCCACTGCCCCTTGTCCTATCTCCACAGATTACTGAGAAGGGGCTGGCCAATTCCTCCTGCATCCCACACTTAAGATATTCATAAACATTAATAAGGTCCCCCCTCAGCCTTCTTTTCTCTAGACTGAACAGTCCCAGCTCATTCAGCCTATCCTCATACAGGAGATGTTCCAGGCCCTTAACCATCTTCGTAGCCCTTCTCTGGACTCTCTCAAGGAGATCCCTGTCTTTTTTATACAAGGGAGCCTTCATCACTCATGTCTGAAGAATGAGCAGGGTCCCAGTTTAGATAGAGGATGGAAAATTAAGGAAAGAAGGTTCTGAAATTTGGGCTGACAACAGATCACAGTCTGAAAACAGTAAAAATGAGTTGGGAGGTAGTGACTCTCCAGACAGGAGTGACAGGCTTTGACTGACGAATTCAGTTAAGCAGATGCAGCACAGTCTATCCAGAGAACATAGAGTCAGGATAACTGTCAGTTTAGCAAGAAAATTGTGTTCTATTTAAAAAAAAACCACACACACACACACACAAAAAACCCCAAAAAGGTACAAAAATGTGTCTATGAGCACAGACCCTCAGAGAAATAAAAAGAAGAAGAGATTTCAAAGAAGATTTTATGGGTAAAGTACTCCTTATGGCACAGGCAAAACGTGCTATAGCATCTATAGAAGAAAAACAGCATAGGTGTTTCTCTCTTCACTTCAAGAGACAAATACTGAGAATGAAGAAAGAGATGGCTGGGGTGCACAGGGGATGATGACAACTGACCCATTCAACGCTTCATTTCTTAGAGAAAAATGTTCAGGAAATTTTATTCTTTGTATACCTTCATCAGGATGAACCACCATAAATTCCTTTGATCCCCCATCATCCTTCAGTAAAGTCCCAGTTTGGTCAACCTCCTTGTTTATTTGTTGTTTTATTTTTTTAAATCTGGGAAAACCCCCCGAGCTTTTTACAAGGAGGTCAGACTAAATGCTGTTATGACAACTTGAAACTGTATTTTCTATGTACAGAGGTTTCCTGAATGTACAACAAAGGTATACTAAGAAATTCAAAGGTATGGATGGAGAAAAAAAAATTTAATGCAATAAGGTAATCCTAAATCTTCAAAGTCTTAAATATGTGATCTTTACTATCTTCAATATAAGGGCATTTTGTTCCACTGAAGAAAAAGGAATGTAAAAAAATATTTTATAGTAAATCTGGCACTTATTGAGACTCTAGGTAGTTGTTCTGCATCTACTGATTCACTATAGAAAAATATATAAAATGGAGATAAAATATGTCATCACTTGTGTCTAGAACTCAGTCTTTACACTTATTTTTCAAGGCATATAATCTTAGGCATATCTTAATTTAAAAGCACCTGCAGCCACCACTATATATATCTTTTCAAGGTTCACTTAGTTCTTCTATTTTGGTTCAAAGGAAAAATACTTACTCAGTATAATGTGCGGATACTTAAACAGAAAGAAAACATCCTTAATCTACAATCTCTACAGCTTTAAATGTTCAGCAAGTATTTGTTCACTGAGTTGTTTCCTTTCACTTCCAAGTGTCATGAAATTTCTGAATCTCTGTACTTTGCAGCATTCTGTATGAGTGCCAGTTAAAGCAACTCACCTGCAGTTACATTTCAGTAATGCAATTTTAACTCTATTTTTGTTAGAGAAGAAAGATACAGGAAGAGAGAAGCAAAATAATGGACTAAAAAACTAAAGGAAGATGTTCTCCATCATTAATTCCATCATGTGTCTAAGAACAAATCATAAATTATACCCAAATACACTTCATAAGCTCGAAGCGTATCTGACTTCTTACACAGATAGCGGGAATCCTTACTTTGTTTATATTTACAGTTAGGAAGCAATTTGGATGTATGCAGAGGATCAAAACCTTCATTTTTTCAGTGGAGACCAAACAATCAATCTGTTGGGACATGCAAGGTTTTGGATTGATGCTTTTGCAATGCGTATGAAAATACACTTGTATAATAGGTCATCAGCAAGATGGTGTTGGAAAAAGTGAGAAAAGGAGGACAAAAGAAATTCAGTATGGTCATTCTCTTTTGATAGCACTACTTTCAAAAGCAGTGCATTTAGAATATTAATTTTCCAGCAATACTAAATACCCAGCAAATATGCTTTGTCAGAATTAAGAGTCAGTAGACAGCAGGAAATAAAACAATGTGAGTCATCTGCATGCAAATGGCATTCTGTCATAAATGTATGTTATATGCTTTATACCAAAACCTCCATGTACAACTAGAGCAAATAATTTAGTTGTTTGGGTTTTTTTCAAAAGAAAAAAAAAGTTCATAGTGTAAGTACAGAAATTTAGGGTTTCTACTGTGGTCTTGCAAGCAGTACATGCAGTATAAGGGGGACTTCTACTTCCCTCTGCTGTCTTATTTTTCCTACCTGGTGTTTTGAAAAACAGCACCCGTGGCTTGAACCTTCACCAGTGATAAAGTAACTCTCTCACGTACTATTATGGCACAGTGAACGCTGTGAGATTCATTATCAAAGTACTAAAGATACTCCTATAAAAGAAGTCTAATCTAAACTACAAGTTATGATGTTTTAACTGAGGTCCAATTTGGTCAAAAGAGGTCATAGCTTTTTAAAGCATCATTTCAATTTAAATCCCAAATGTTAAAGCTTATTTCTAACTCTATTTTATTTGTTTCAAATCCTTCTTGAAAATTGTACCCAGGCAAGGTAACTGTGAATTTAAGCTGCATAACAAATGTAATTCCATATAAATCAGAACCAGGATGCCTGTAACAAAAATAATGTTGTTGGTGACATTGCAACACTTTGGCTCACAGCCCAGATATTCGAATAAATAGCCTTGTCATGAACAAAAGATGTTTCTCCACATTGCTGGACAATTTGTGTACTACAATCATTTTACAGCCAGGTACTGAGTCCAGGTTGTCTCTTCTGTACTCAAATATTTTCACAATCAAAAAGCAGAATGATTGACTATTGCTAATCCTTCAGTGTACTGGAGGAAAAATACACATAAAACTGCATAATTATCAGTCTACTACCATTAATAGCTTTAAAAATTAATGATTACCTACATAGACAGATTGAAGTAAATGCTGATATGGCATTTATAGTATGTGTGAGCAGTGTTTTGATGTTGTTTTTCCTGTTGTTTCTTCGAATTTTTACATAAAAAGGGTTAAAAACCCACCCATTTTACTAATAGAGCATGTTAACTGCCTGAACAAGTAAGGTTCTACTATACCTCAGGCATCATCTTTTAAACAGGCTTTAAACTGATTTTATAATTTACAGCAGCAATATGACAGCTGTGCTTTTTCAAAATTTGGTGTTTCTCTTTTAGGTGTGAAGAGCTTCAATTTCTCAACTTCTTCTTTCAGTTATTGAAGTTGGTCTCATTAGAAACAATACTCCTTTTTATAAAGCTGTCTGGTTTTGTAGGTAATTGATATGACTGCATATGACTGAGATTATGGCTAATCCCTCTGTACATCAGCAGAAGAGTCATCCATGTTACTTGGAGGGTAGAGTCAGGTTATACAAAGCTGGACAACTGCATTCCTGCTTAAGCGTGATCAGTGTAATTTATCCGATAAACACAGTCATATAGCTGCCTATTGCTTTGTTCATATGCAACAAACTCTCATTATTTAATTTGGTAATTTGACAGCAAAGATTACAGTCTTGACTGACTGAGACTGAGCTTCCTAATTTCCAGCTGTGGATCAGCTTGTTAGAACTTTTACTCTAGGATAATCTCAAATAAGACTGGCTTGATTACCAATGCTAAGAAACATACAGTCAGTTTAAAGAACAAAATTAACTTAAAGTACACACATGTAGACTAAAGAATAATTAGTCAAGACTTTTCATTGTGGTTCCCTCATTTGTTCCATTCTTGCTAAGTAGAAGAGAATAGAGCAGAGCATTTCAGTTGGAAGTTCATTTAGTCCAACTGCCTAACCACTTCAGGGCTGACCAAAAGTTAATGCATGTTGCTAAGAGCATTTTCCAAATGCCTCTTAAACACTGGCAGCCTTGGGGGGCACGGACCATCTCTCTATAACGCCTGTTTCGGTGCTTGACCATCTTCTAAGTAAAGAAATGCTTCCTAATGTCCATTCATAAACAGCTGGTACAGCTTTGAACCACTCCCAGGCAAAGAAACCAACACCCTCTGGGCTCTTCTTCCCTCTCCACTTCCTCTGCTTTTTGGCTGCCAACACACTCTTAACTCACATTGAGCTGCTGCTGACCAGCACCCCCAGATCCCTTCCTGCAGGGCTGCTTTCCAGCCACTCCTCTCCAAATTTCTGCTTGTCCCAGCATTACTCTCTCCTGGGTGCAATACTCCAATCTATCTAGATCCCTCTATTAGCTGAGGTATTAAGCAAAAAATCCAGAACTTAATACACACTTCATGCTTAGCCTTATAAAATGATCTAGACCAAGCAATAGACTTTATCAAGACAAGCCTCAGCAATTTTTTTTTAAACTCCAGAAAAGCAATGTTTCTTTAGTTTGCAAATTAGATGCCCAGCTCGACCTCTTTATAAGCTGAATTTATCAGATTTTAGATGGAAATTAATTTCTGACTATATAAACCTATGTATTCTGACTGTATAAACATGTGTATTCACTGAGTGAATATAAGTCCACACATGAACATGAGTTTCTACCTTTCTGCAATCATACTTTCTTAAAACATACTAGGCAGTAAGACTGTCATGAAATACAGGATTTTTTTTATAGCACGTTCATTTTTATCAGGAAGCTTCTTTGAATTCTAGTATGAACAATCTATTTGATTATGTTCTTTAAACAGAAACTTTAAGTGAAACCCCAGAGAGCATGAATCCAGCTGTGGGTAGTCTACCATTGTATCCACTGTAAAATGAAGATGTCCATTGATGCAGAAGTCTGTGTCAGATGGTGGACACATACTGGGGATGATAAAAATGTATTAAGATTGTGCCATAGTGAGACATAAAGCAGCTGTCAAAACAACATCGAGCATTACTCAAATACGGAAGAGGACACCAAGTTTTCAAAGACATAGCGCAGAACATTTTACCTGTCTGGTATGCATAGATATCAGCTAATGTATATACACCTGAAAATTAGGTATAGAAGACATGGAAACTTAGAAGTGTATCTTGTATTACAAAACATGTTTTCTTGCAGTAGCATTAGTGATGCCTATGTTTTTTCAGACAATTAAGAAAGCAATAGAAACACAGAATAGTTGCAGTTAGACAATGCCTCAGGTTTGCCTAGTCCAGCCACCTGGGAGACTGAGCTCTGTCAGCCAGAACAGCTTATTTGGACATTGTCCAGTAGAACTTTGATTGCCTCCAAGGATAGAGACTCCACAGCCTCCTTGAAAAACTTCTTTCTCTGCCTTACAGGAAAAAGGGGGTTGTAGGTGTGCTTTACGTAAGTTGAAACACTAAGGTCTTTGTCTCAGTTTTTTGCATTAGAGAGGGTAAATGTATTGTCAAGATCTCAGACTCAAACCTGGAATATGCAGAAATAACATGAAGTGCATACAAAGAAATGGAGCGGTTGCTAGTACTTACAATGACGGAAAACTTGGGTCAGGAAAAGGCACGGTCATTTCTGTCACAAGTTTTACTGTAGTCAGTATTTCAAAAAGGTATATGCAATATAGTTTTCAATATCCGAGTTTTAATATCCTAAAAAAGTTGTTGTTTTACAATAAAGTTGAATAAATGTGACAAAGGATGAGAACTAGCGATGGTCTTTTTTTTGTCTTCCTCATCCTCACTCCTCTATCTCCCTGGGTGAATATCAACCATATAATGACAACCTAGTAAAATTTGAAAGTTATTTCAAATTTCATATTGATATAATAGCATCCCAGGAGCTATCATAATTCTCACATAGAAATGAAGGCCATAAAACACCTTCAGCAATTCAATTTTACTTAGTTATCCTTACACTGAGCTTGCCTGAAGCTTTGAAGTTTTTCTCACAGGTAAGTATTGTCTGTTGATGTCATGACACTAAGAAACAGGTAAGTCATCATTTCTGTTGGTAATACCTCCCACTGCATCGTGAACTCTTCTTTCCTAAAAATACCCATGCAAAGACAGTGTGCAGTATTTATTGGTCTCATAAATACTATATACAGACTTAAAAGCACCCTAACTTTATATTCTTAGCTCTATCTTTATGAATCTGAAATTTGCAAACATTCAGGACCATGTTAGTCCCTCTCTTTAGCACAAAAAAGGTTATTTAATAATGAGAGGAAAAATGCCTTGTTAACTCCAAATCTCACAACGAAAGTAGTTTGTCTCCAAGCTCCTGATTTTCAATGCCATAAAGAACTTAAAGAACTCAGTTATATCAAGAATTTAAATGGTTTTAGAAGGGAAAACCCTTCTAAACACCATTTCCAGAATATATTTTCAGATTTTAATTGCATTTTTCATTAGCTAGTCTCATAAGCACAACTCTGACCGATACAGTCCCAGAATGCTGAGCATCTGCACTACAACATAACTCCCAGTCTAGGAAGGCAGACAGCATTAGCTGAAGTTTCCTATATTACAAACAAGTTTACTTGTTATCCAAGAATCCCAAGTACATTTCAAGAAGGTATTTAACAACCATGTGATGAATTAATGCTACCACAGAACCAGATAAGAAAGAGAGGGAACAAATGCAAACCAGCCAACAAAAAGAATATTAACGTGTAGCAAATAAAAGACTTCATTAAAACAAGGAACAAACTACCCAAATGCTGACTGCTTTTTGGCCTTTTCTCTCTAACACGTACTCTGGTTTACTTCAGTTCTCAAAAAAATCTGAGGTCTTACCTCTACAGATTCTGTTATGAAACATGTGCATTACCATTCGAGAATTAGAGGCTATGTTTACAAGTGGAAGAAATTAAATCAATCCAAGAGCAATAGAAGAGAGTGTTAATAGGTATACATTATATGTCAAACATTTCTTCCTTCTATATTGGTACATCATACAGCTTCCAGTTTTAAATAACTAAAATATGTTGGCAGGTCCATCTGTTTTATTATTTCCCCTTTGCACAGGCTAAATTTATCACTCGGTTCTAAAATAGGTAATATGTTTGTTTATTTGAATAATTTAATTGTGTATGGGCATCAGTATATGTCAAAATTAATGGCTTTTTAATGACAGTACATACTAATGACTAACTACAAATACTGAGGAGGAGCGAAGGCATGGCTGTAGAAATTATTAATATGACAAGTTTTTAAATATTAATATGCAACATGAGAAAAAATGTTTAAATTTTTGATACCACATGACCATGATATTATATCTACAAAGTCAAAACTCACACAAAACAATGTGAATTCCAATCCAAATTTTTAACTTGGGATTGCTCAATTTGAGTTGCAAAGCAGGAGAGAAGCACATAAAAATTTCAATAAAGCAATTAATATGAGACCAAAAAAATTAAAAATAATAAAAGTATTTTCTTATATTGTTTTTTTAAATGTTGCATGAAAAAAGGGAAGTCCTTAAACCATTCAGAAATAAGAAACCCCTCTAATTTGAAAATGTATTGACATAAAACAATTTAAGAGGACAAATAAATGTAAAGATACTTAAAACAATGGGATTAAAGTGAGCTTTTCCAAAACCTCTAGCAATGCCTGAAATCAGAAATCTGTATTTTATTTATGTACAAATATTTAATGTCACATAGTCATGACATGTTTCATCAGTGGAAATATTTCTCCACAGCTGAGTAAAAGATGTGATACATAAAATGACTGATACAACAACAGAAAAAACCTCTTTAGGTTCTTAAAACTAGTTAAAAGATGGGATTTTGACATATTAACTCTCCATTTCTCATCCTTATTTACCTCTGCATGATTCTCTGCTGCTACTGCATGCCCCCTCAGCCCTGCCATTTCATTTCCCTAACGGTAGCTTCGGAGATCCATTACTTATTCTGCTACTACACAGCTGACCTACTTTTCATTCTTTATTCTTATTTAGCAACAACATTGATATAGGTTAAATTTATTGGGTTTCACAAACTGTGAGTTGACTGACTTTGGCTACATCAAAAGTCTCTTACATGTTAGGGGTTCCAGAAAGCTTTGTACTCCTGCTTCTCTGTATTTGGAGAGAAGTAATGGGTGGGGGTGTTTGTTGTGAAATAGCCTTTATTTCTACCTGCACTAGAAGTCAGACTCGTATCCTGTTGAAAAATAATAATTAAAACCTGCTACACATTCCACAGCAGTTCTATATTAATTCTTCCATAACATTTTCCTCTATATTATTGCATATTTTGAAAATTTTGTTAGAGGTAGAGTACTTCAGATTGATGTTTAATAGCAGACTAAACTACAGAGCATTTGTAACAATTAAGATGAATACCGAGATATATTCAATTCCTAGTCTCCCTAGGAAAACAGTCACTTTATGCAGACAATAAACGCAGAAAATAATTTCAGTGTGACTAATAATACTTCTGAGTCATATACTCACGAAGAAATGCCTCAGCAAATTCAACAGCCTGCATGTAAAAAGTCCTCACACTCGATGTAGTCAACAAGAGACCTCTGTATGGAAATGCATACGTACGCAGTGACAAGCATTACTTAAGAAAAGGCTTTTGACACCACCTCCCACCATGCCCTCCCATGGAACCCGAGGAAGCATGAATTGCAAGAATAAACCACAAGTTGGGTTAAAAAAAAGCTGGGCCACTAGATACATCAGTCAGTATAAAGGCTGGTAGCCACTTCCAAGCAGAGTGCCAAAAGGCATCAGTTATTAGTCATAGGACCCATTGGGAAACTGCCCTCAGAGACAAGGGAACAGAACAGAGATTGCAGATCCTTAAGGATGCTTTCCATAGAATATAACAAGTCTTGATCCCCACGTGTAAGAAATCGGGAAAGGACAGCAAGAGGAAAGCATAAGTGAGTTGAGACACACCAGTGTAATTAGAGGGCAATAAGAATGCACAGCCAGTGGAAGGAGGAACAGGTATCCTGAGAAGACTACCGCGGCGTTGCCCAGTTGTGCAGGGAGGGAGTCAGTAAGGCCAAGGTGCAGCTGCAGCTGAACCTGGCAAGGGACACAAAGAATAATACAAAATTCAGCTAGAAAAGGAAGGTCAAGGAAAGTGTAAGCCCCAATGCACATGACTGGAAAACTGGTAACAATGGACGAGGAGAGATCTGAGGTATTCAATAACTTTATTTCCAGTCTATGATGGACTGACAACAACAGTGGACAAGAGCTATGGATATACCTCAGGGGCCTGCACTGGAATCAGTACTATTCAATATCTTCATCAATGACATTGACAGTGTCAATAATAAGTCCTACTCTATTAAAAATTTGGTTCAAAACCCGCATGAGGAGACAGAAGACACCCAGAACAAATTTGCAAATGATGCTAAATGGTGAGGATAATACGTGAGGTGGTGATAACACTGAACAGTGGACATCTAGTCCTGAAATACCTTAGGGGATGTGGTTGGAAGGGACCTTTAGAGGCCATCTAGTCCAGTCCCCTGCAGTAAGCAGGGACAGTAACTAGATCAGGTCACTCAGAGCCCCATCAAGCCTGACCTTGAATATCTCCAGAGGTGGGGCCTCCACTACTTCTCTAAGCAACTGCAGATGCACATTGGTGGCTCATGTCCAGCTTCTCATCCACAAATACTCCCAATTCCTTTTCCTCAGGGCTACTTTCAAGCACATCATCTCCTCACCTGTATGGATAATGGGGATTGTCCCGATCCATGTGCAAGACTCTGCACTTGGCTCTGTACAATCTCATGAGGTTCACCTGGGCCCACTTCTCCAGCCTGTCCAGGTCCCTCTGGAGGGCATCCCATCTCTCCAGCACATTAACTTTACCACTCAGCTTGGTTGTGCATTTGGAAAGAATGACGACACACATGTGTACAGGCTAGTAAAGAACTATCTGAGTTGCAACCCCGCTGAAAAACATTTGAGTGTTACTGCAGATACCAGGTTGGACAGGGGACAACAGCATGCTCCCAGTGGGGCTAAAGCAAATGGCACCAAAAGACTGAAGGAAATTTCCAGCTCCTTCTACTTGGTCCTGATGGAGCCACATCTGGAATACATGGACAATTCTGCATCCACACACCAGCTCAACAGTGATGCTTAAAAGCAAACAATGTCCTCTACAGAGCTGCTAAGAACCAGAACAGAGGACTTACCATGTTGGGATCTGGAGCTGTTTAGTCTGGTGGTGAAGAGGTGGCTGAGGGGAGATAGAACAGATTTTAACTACGTGTGGAGCAGTTACAAAGCTGTGGAGTCTCAGTCATGACAATATAATAAAGATTCATCACCACCAACTGCTGCCTGCAGGCTGAACATTAGGAAAATCTATTGTCCTCAGAGAGGAGAACAATGTGTGAGCACAATGCTGAGAAACAGTGTAGAAGCTCCATTCTTGGAGGTTGTCAGGACAGCAGATGAACCTGCTCCATTGTTTGGGACACTTCACACAGCAGACTTTCAGAGGTTCCTTCTACCAATATTCCTGTGACTCTTTGTAAATAATACTTGGAAGTATCTGTACATATTTACTGCTACAGAAAAGGTATAAGCTTTTGAAAGCATTGCTTCCTGTAAGACAAAATAATAATGTAGACACAGAACAAGAAATTCAAGCCTTGCACATAAAAACGAAGGTTGAAAAGAGGAAATTATTTACAGATGGCGTGAATAAAGTGGGCATAGCAGAAAGATAAAACACAGCTAGAAGTAGAGCAGGAAAAAAAAGTGACACAAATAGCTGTCTTACCTGAAAATGAAAGAGAAGGAAAAAAAAATTAAAATCCAAGGGAAAGAAAAAAGTCCATCTACACAACTAAATTGTAAAACTCCATGCCACAATTCAACATTAAATCCCTGTGATTCAAAATCTAAGCCCATCATTAAGCAATAGAAAATTGAAGGGGGAAAAGAAGGCTGTTAGATTTCAGTAACCAAGCACTCACTCACAGTCTTTTCAAAATACTTCCTAAGACCAGCCCTGGCCACTGACAGTATCCAGGGCAAGGCAGTTCACTGGTGTACCTGAAGAAGGCTTTGAATGGTGTAAACGCACGCAAAAGATGGTTTGAAGCAGCTTCTACCTTTTAAAAGGTTGACAGCACTGAAGTACCTGTGTGACGAGACCCTGGAGTCTGATCTTTCATTTTTTCCATAATAATAAATCAAGTGATGATACAATTTATTCTACCATGCCTTTTGAAGTCCAGCTGGTAGAATTATGTGCTCTTAGCTCCAAAACAATACATTAATACTGCCAAGTGATATTTTTCATTTCAGATGTTAAATTCTTCATGGTATTAATTATTTATAGGGCAAAGCCAACTCAACTCTTAAAATGTAAAATAAGGATATGAAGTCTCCTTTGATGTATATCCTTTGAAATTTAAAAGCACCATAAATCTTCCAGTTGGGTATCTTCCCAGTTTAAACCCATCAAATTATATGAACTTATCAGAAATGCTTCGTGCTGCTCAGTTTAAGTAAGCCACCTATTTACTAGGTAATTCAACGTGCTTTGCATCAAAATTAGATATTTGCAATTTACAGAGAGCATCTTCTACAAGGAACATTATAGTCCTAGCTTTGCAGTACACTTTTTAACAAACAGGAATAACCATCAACTGTGGTAGCATGCTGTTCACTGCAAAAGCTTCTATGTTTGCAAGTACAGTCTAGATCAAAAAAAAAAAAAAGTATTTTGCATCAAGATGACAAGGCATCAGAAGCATCTTCATAGATACAGGAATGACTTTGCTTTAATTAAAAATGATTGGTTTCATTAGCTATTTGACATTCCAAACCATGATGGATAGAGACTGCAATAGATTAAAATCAGTCTGGCTGGTACATTAGGCCAGGTATCAGGTTAAAGTTTAAATAATTCTAGATGATATTCTACGCTTTAAATAAGCAGAAGCATAATCAGGAAAAAAAAATTTCTATCTGGTAATTAACATTTAGCTTTAGCAGCAATTATAATCTGGAATATTGTATTTAAACACAAGAAATCCTAGGGGGGGAAAAAGGAACCCAGATTTATTCAAAGACTAATAGAAATTATTACATTATTATCTTAAATTGGTATCTTATACATTATACTTCTGTAAGTACACACAATCACCTTTTTAAAAATGTACTTCTGAATTATCTTTTATTCTGTGATTAGAAATAGAGTAAAAAATATGTTAAAATAATCAGGGGCAAATAAATAGACTCAGGTTTACTACAAAATCTAATGGTAGCACTGCATAATGTAATCCATCAGCTTTCATGGGAAGGGGAAATGAATCAGGAAATAAACTCATCATGAACTACCTTTATAGGAAAAGAATTTTATTTCAGAGGTTCAGTTCAAAGTAGAAAGAGTAGTGCAGGGCTCCAATTGTAATCATTACAACACAAATGCTGTACACTCCCTCTATATATCATTCCTTATTCCTCAGCATTAGACATTTTAAGAAGTCATGTAATGCAAAACAGGTGCTTAGATTATGCCACTTAACAGATGACAACAACAATTTCAAGGACTTTGTAGCTATGATTTCTACCAAAGAATGGCAGCAGTTGTTGGGATTTAGAGAAATTTACTCCATTCTACCTAAAGTCAAGGGATAAAACTTTCCCAGATTGATGCTACTGGGTATTTTTAATGGGGCCATTGTTATGAGAAAATTGAGGCAATAAAAACAATTCAAGACAATAAAAGTTTTCACAATATAGGATTTTACCACAGCGCTGAGTACTCAGGGAACCCAATTTGCCAATTTCTCATTGAAAAAATAGACCTTACAAGGATGGCATAGTCAGTGTATTTACAGAAGTATAGGTATGGTTTTTTCCTTGTTAAAAGGACTCAGACCAGCCTTGCATAAAGATGTCTCACGGCATTCACCTTTAAAGGTCACCTAGTCCAACATCCCCACCCCAATGAGCCGGAATATCTTCAAGTAGATAGCGTTGCTCAAAGCCCAGCTCAGCCTGACCATGAATGTCTCTAGGGATGGAGCATCTGACACATCTTTGGGTAACCCACTCCAGTGTTTCACCACCCTCATCGTAAAGAATTTCTTCCTTGTATCTAGTCTAGATCTAGATTAAATCTGTTACCCCTTGTCCTATCACTATAGGCCGAACTAAAAAGTACGTTCCCATCTTCCTTATAAACCCCCTTTAAGTATTGAAAGGGCCCAATAAGGCTTCCCCAGAGCCTTCTCTCCTCCAGGCTGTAAAACTTCAACTCTCTCAGCCTTTCCTCACAGCAGACGTGTTCTAGCTCTCTGATCAGTTTTGTCGCTCTCCTCCAGATCTGTTCCAACAGCTCCAAGTCACTCCTGTGCCGAGAACTCTTAAAGTTGGATGCAATAGTCCAGGTGGGGTCTCATGAGAGGAAACTAGAGGGCAGGAATCACCTCCCTCAACCTGCTGGCCACTCTTGATGCACCCCAGGATACAATTGGATTTCATGGCTGCAAGTGCACACTGCTGGCTCACATCAAGCTTTTAAACCAATGACCCCCAAGTCCTTCTTGAGGGCATCTTCACCCCTCAGCCTGTATTGATACTGAGGCCCTGACACAGGTGAAGAACCTGTCCTTGTTGAACCTTGTGAGCTTCATATTGCTCCACTTCTTCAGCTTGTCCAGGTCTCTTTGGAGGGCATTGCATACCTCATGAGCGTCAACTACACCACTCATCTTGATGTTGTCTGCAAACTTGCTGAGGGTACCTTTAATCCCACTGTGAATGTCATTGATGAAGACATTAAACAGTACTGGTCCTAGTACAGACTCCTAAGGGATACCACTGATCTCCATCTGGACATTGACCACTACCCTCTGGATGCAAGTACAATGGCAATTAGGGTGACCCCAGTAAGAGAGAGGAGAGCATCAATTTTCTAACACATATCCAAGCATGCGCATAGCAAAATTCTCACGTAAAATCAAAATCAGAATCTCTCTGTAATGAGGCTACTTTAAGAGAATAGCACAGTATTTCCATTTTATTGTGTCTTCCTGAAAGGAGCCAAAAAAAGTTCCTAACATTTTTTCAAATTTTTGTTACAGGAAAAATTTGAGATATAAATTTAATTAAAAACATTAGCGTTCTTTCAGTTCTTTGAGAAAAGGATATACTGTAAAACACTAGATAAATTATTTTTGAGCTGGAAAGCAATTTATATTCTGTTTGTATAATATCACTGTAGCTTGCTTGAAGCATAGGAAACATGAACACTGATCACTTACAGTAGTTTCCAAATTTTTCTTATTATGTTAAATGCTCATGTTAATTCATAACAAAACAAAGAAGAAATAGAAGCTGGATATGAGCCACCAATGTGCATCTGCAGCCCAGAAGGCCAACCACATCCTGGGCTGCATCAAAAGAAGTGTGGCCAACAGATCGAGAGAAGTGATTCTGCCCTTCTACTCTGCTCTGCTGAGACTTCACCTGGAATACTGTCTCCATCCCTCAACACAAGAAGGACATGGACTTGTTGGAGCACGTCCAGAGGAGGGTCACAAAAACAATTAAAGGGCTTGAGCAGCTCTCCTATAAAGACAGGCTGAGAGAGTTGGGCTTTTTCAGCTTGGAGAAGAGAAGGCTCTGGGGAGACCTTATAGTGTCCTTCCAATCCCTGAAAAGTGCCTACAAGAAAGCTGGGGAAGAACTGTTCCCGAGGGCATGTGACAATAGGACAAGGGATAATGGTTTTAAACTAGAAAAGGGGTGATTTAGGTTGGATATTAGGAAAAAGTTCTTCAATATGAGGGTGGTAGACCACTGGAACAGGTTGCCCAATTAGGCAGGAGAAGCCTCATCCTTGGAGTTATTCAAGGTCAGGTTTGATGGGGCTCTGAGGGGTCAGATCTAGTGAAGGTGTCTCTGCTTACTGCAGGGGGTTGGACAACATGACCTTTAAGGATCCCTTCCAACCTAATACATTATATGATTCAATGATAAAGAAGCAAAACCTCCAGATAACAGTGTGACACACATATAAACCCACACAAATTAATATACATCAAACAGATGGATGGAAAACTGTCATCTCTACCTAATGAAAATGTGACATTTTAGAACATTCTCTTTTATGTAAAAATTTTAAGAGCATTTAAAGGTTGTTCCCAACATTTTTGGCACCTTTTGTCATTATTGTAAGTGTTAGCATTACTTTTTCATACCAGGGATTAAAGTGAAAGATCACATCACTCTCAAGTAGCTGATATTTCTGTAGGTGAAGGGCTTATCAGTAATGTGTGATATAAGATACCCTGGAGGGTAGAAACCTGTTCTGACATTATCTCAAACACCAGTAGATAAAAATAATGTGTCATAACAGGTAAACTAAAGCTTTAATCTCTGTGGTCCACTGCTCCCCAATACTTGTAAGCCAAATAGCCCACAGAGCTTGTAACAAATAGAGAAGGGCTGAACACTGGGATTCCTCTGCTCACATCAGAGAACTACTGCACACACACAGTACAGTAAATTCAATATGAACAGGAAATCCGATCCTTCCCTTGGCGGGGCAGAGAGGTGGAAGTGGTAGAAATTGCTTGAGCCCATTTATGGCAAGCCCCAGGAACTACGCATGTGAGAAGCTAACTAATACCAGAATAATTTGTTCAGCTACCCCATTTTCTTCTGAAGTGCCCATGAAGAAGGTGGTCACTAGCAAGCATTGCAGGCCGGATATACTGCTCAGATCAAGTCTTTGGATCAGAGAAAGTAAAACAAACATATTTACAGCCCAAATGCTAGAAATATTTCTCAACAATAGCATCAAAGTTGCACATTCAGTAAGGGGAGAAAGGGCTTTGGATTTATCAAAGCAAAGTAAAAAAAAAATAATCAAAGAATTCTCCAATTGCTCAAAAAAGCCCCCCAAAACCACAGAATGTTAGGATTAACATTGTAATATTCTTATAAGAAGTTTCAAGAACTCAAAAACTGCTGTACTGAGTCAGACCCAAGGTCTGTCCAGCAGCACACGCTGTCCTTCCAGTTGTCAGTAGCATTTGATTAGGAAAAGAATAAAATAGGACAAGTACAGAATGACGCTTTGCCAACTCTAAAGACTCCAATTGAGACATTGATCACTGTATTTAATGATCTCTAGTGCATCTAATGGATCTTCTATTAATTGGTCTAGGCTTGCTTTATTTACATATTTGCCCAGCCACAATTTTCACAGTTCAAACAGTATTTAAGAATAAATAGACTTAAATTAAGAAGTAATGTGTTTAATGTTTCTACTCCTAATTTTGTAGTCCTTATCTCTTCTTCCACATTTGAGAGTCATTCCTTATAAGGAAGCTATTCTATGCTATGATCCATTTCTCCAATATTTTCTTCTAAAGATGCGATAAGAGCTACATGGAATATCTGCAGTATGAATTTGGGTACAGACGGATGGAGTAGGATAACAGCATTCTCCAAGTTTTCAGGACTTTCCTGAAAAATTCCAAACCCAAGCACTGCCCTCAAGCTTTTAAAAATTCTAAACAGGTAACCTGCCATTAACACAGACAGCATACTTGAATAATACTACATTCACCAAAATAATGGTGAGTGGAAAAACAAAAGACTTTCTATTATAAAAATGGATTGTTTTCATTCTTAATAAGAATTACTTTAGACAGACAATGGAAGTAGGGTCTGGAGTATTACTTTATGAATTACTGTTAGTTTCTCTGGTTAGACAGGCAATGCAAAACTGTAGGACATATAAAGATGCTTTTGGATCTTTTCCATGTCCTTCATACAGGAAGGAAGCATTTAAACCTCTGAAGGATTTAAATACCTTCCCATTTTTCCACCCATGTGGAGTTTGGGAATTTTTTTTCCTGTAAATAAACATTCTCATGCCATGAACATAGTGTTTAGTTTTCAAATATGAGAGATCATGACACTGGGGACACTTCATAAAAACAGAAAAAAAAAATTAGTCAGGGATTTAAAATAAATGTCACCTCGATAAATGTGCTTACATTTACAAAACAAATTCAGTCTACTCTGTTTAAATTTCTCATTAATGAAACTTATTAAATATAATTAAAAACTACACTTTCCTTAGAAGAGGACAGATATCTGGAGACTAGAGGTAAATTATTTTTTTCAGACACTGACAACAATACTTTTATTTGGAAAAATACTCCAAAGGGAAAATAGTTTATATTCTTCTGTTCACTTGATAACCTTCAGAAAAATATTAGACATTGGGATACTGACAGAATTAGGAGAATAATCTCAATGCTTATATTTTTTCATAATTAAACTTTTGAAAATTACATTTTGCAACCACTCCAACATTCAGAGGGAGTGAATTACCTAGAGTCTCAAGAAGGGGAGACAGAAAATACACACCAAGAAGCAAACACACATTAAAATGCCACATTAAGTCTGATGAAACTTGTATAGTACTAAATTAAATCTCACTGCATCCATCAGAGAAAGCACAGCTTACTTTTTTTTTTTGATGTTTTAGATCTAAATGGATGATTACAGCCTGCTCTTAGGGTGTCTGCACATTTTCAGAAAAAATACAACATGTCTGAAGCTACCTATATTTCTTTAGAGAAGAAGCTCCCTATTAGTTTGTCTAGACTATCTGCAATGCCCTTTTCAGCATTTAGCCTGTTTATTATTATTTTCTAGTTTAAACACATAGAGGAAATGACCTCAAAAGAAAAAAAAAAAGATAGCTGATAGGCACCTAATATTCTTGAACCCCTAGATGACACTGGTAGAGACCAAACAGACTTATAGACTGCTACATCACTTTACCTTGGTTTCCTTCTCATCATCTAACACAGCACTAGAAAACACAACTGGACTAAACGATGCTTAGCAACAACTTTCCTCTTATTATCTTCACAGAAAACATGGGGAAAAAAAACCACCCCAAAACAAACCAACTCCACCTAGGAGTATAATTTGGCTGACCACTACAGTGGTTAGGATGAAAGAGTGTAAACAGCATACGTTTAGAAAATGGTCATTTCTGAGCTACAGAAGATAGCATCCAGTTTACTTATTCTTGATAGTTTTCTTCTATTTCCTTTTTGTAGTTTTTTTTCAAATCTGCATCAATATTCCTGACTTATTATAAAGTAAAATACCAAAAAACCCAACCCAAACCCACAAACCCTAAACCAAAAACAAACCCCAACTGCCTAACCAAAACCACACAAGATACCTGCCTACACTGTCAGCTAAAATTCACCACACATAGGCAGTTATTGGCATGAGAATTATGAAGTCCATCCCCACCAGAACTTTGTAACTCTCAATAAAACATTCCTGGGTATGTGTTCGCTATTGCACTGTGACCATTAATGCAACTAAAGATTAAACTAATCCTTGTAAAATAATAACTGATGAGGCAGGACAGTAAGGAGATGAAATCATGCAGCAATCAGAAAAAACTCATGGCTGTATGATTTTTTTTCTTTCAAAAACAAAATAGACAGCATTGTTTCATCGGGCCTATGGATTATGAGCACACTGATAGGTTTTTTTTACTCTTCTGTGTAAAGCCAAAAGTGTGAACCCTGATCTTCTTAAAGGAGACACTGAAGTTAAACTATGCTTCCCACATAAATCACTGTATTGATGGTTGTTGTTCTTATTGAAATTGTTGATCTTTATTTCTTGAGCAAACATTTAGTATTTGTGACTTTACAAATAAATACACGTAAGTCTTAAAATATCCATTAAAATATTAGAGAATAATGAGTCCATGCTCAGTATTCTGAGAGTAGAATGTATGTCTAAGCATGGAATGTTAAAAACAGGTTATATACATAAATGCTTTAAAAGTAATTGTGCTTCTTCCATGACTGCAGTAATGTACTACATTTGATATATTACTTTTGTTACAATAGTGTTTAACAGTTTACCTGGTAAAAATCCTACTGTGCTTAGTGTTGTACAAAGGGAAAAAAACCCAACTGCTATCTACAACATAAGGCTCATAATCTAATAAATCATAGGCATTGAATAATGAATGTAGCTGCGAGAAACGAGTAATGGAAAATACAGAAGCATTAGTAAGAACCTGAATTTACATATACAGCAGAATTATTCATACATAGATGTTTTAGCTACATTAATATTCAAATAAATAAACGTAATTACTAAGCATACTTTAACAACAGTCCCTGAAGCTTCTACACTATTTGGCATCAGGCAGTTGTTTTCTGTTCACTGCAGCAGAAAGCAGACCCTACCACAGGCTAAGGGCTTGACTACTGAACAGCAGGACAGCATTCTTGTGGAAAGAGAATCCTGGGAGGGGGAATACACATAGGCCATTCTTACCAGTGCTGAAAAAACTACGCGTTATTCACACACAGCTTCACTTTAAATGTGATAATGTTCTAAATAAACTCCTGACTCATTACCGGAAACGTTACGCCACTTGCTACCAAAATCAAATCATTTCACAGCCTGGTACAGTAACTGGAAGGAAGGTCATAACCTGATACTGCTCGTAGAAGAAGGATCACTTATGTAGGACTGCAAAAGAACTAGAATTATGTATTTGAGGGCACAAAGAAAGCATCCAATAACAAAAATTTAGGTGGGGTGTCACAGTAGCTGATCAAGAACAGGTTTCAATGGACATGAATTTTTTTGACAGTCACAGAACATGTAGCTCCAATGTTTGAGAAACAAGCTGTGCCCCAATTCAGCAGTTTACATATTTACAGGCTATAAATTAAAAAAAAATCAGAAAATGCTGAAATGGTGGGGAAATGGAAGGCATTAACAGAAGTCATAAAAACAAAGCTCAATATAAAAGAATACCACAAACCTTGAGAGAGTAAACAGTTGAGACAGAGATGCTGATTCTGCAGTCTCTTCCATCCTTTCTTGCAGTCAGTAGAACCATTATCTCTTTTTGGAAGAAAGTCTACACATACTTTACTTGCTCTGCATAACTATATGCAGATCTATAAAAGTCACACTTATTGCAGTAGAGACATACTTGCCCTCACAGAAGTGCAAGTGATGATCAATTACAGTTTATACAGATTAATGTAGGTTACAGTTCCAGTCTTTCATATATCTGTACCTCCATTCATTATTCCTGCTACTTGACAAGGGATCATCATTAACTTTAAACCATTTATTAAACTTTTTTCTATTCCATCCAGCTTATTTAGTATTTATCACTGCAAACACTTCTCCTCACCTATCCAAAAGCATCAGCAAAGTACAGTCCTCTGAAACATTACTTTTGACTTTCTCAGCAACTCAGCCACTTGATAATTAGCAAAGTCCCTACCAAGATTGATCACCTAGAGTCTAATTAAATACTCAGTGTGAACATTTCCTGATTACATTCAATTGCATTATGCAAAACTAACACCAAGCTCATACACCTATTCTTCACTTGAGCGATTTGTACCAGCAGTCCTATCTTTAATAGTTTTGTTTTAGCCCAGATTCCTTTTCCAAATTTTTTGCTATAAAAGGATTACTATTTTTCATAATTCCTATGTTTAAAATATTCAAATGCAATCCTTAACAAATAAGGGAGAACAATAGCTACACATGAGTACACCTTCTCCGCAAAAATTAATCAGCCTTCATTGGATCACTAGCAGATTTCCCTCTTATTCCGAGGGTCACCACTCTGTCACTCAGCTACTTGCAAAACACAGACTGGTGCATAAATCAATACTCTACAGAAATAAAGGAAAAAAAACCCAACCAAACAAAAAACCCAGACAAGAAACCAAGCACTGATTTTTCTATCCCTTCCCAATAGTGTTCTCCACAGTGGTCATGAACCCATAAAAATACCACTAACTCCAGAATTCAAGAATTTAACTTTCCACCTCTTTTTCCAAAAGGCTTAGTAAAATCAGATTTCTTCAGAAAGTAAAGAACATTTGAAATTCAGAGATAATGCCCTTGTGAAATTTTCACAACTTCCACATCAAATCTGTAGATATGATCCTTTGAAAAATGAAAGGCTAACATAAAGACAAAGATTACCTAAACCAATAATTAAAATAAGGGCTAGAAAGTTCTTGACAACATAATTTTCATCCTAGAGTTGAATTTCAAGGAAACTGCAGATTCATACAAGATAAAACCAAAGTAAGGGGTTAAAAAAAAAAGGTCATAAAACCAATAAAAATATACTGCTCTTATTGATATTAAAGACATATGTAAACATGAATCTTCATCAAAATTGCCAGTTTAAAAAATTTATTCTGGAATTATTCCCTGGTATTTTCACTTCTAAAGAAAATTGCTTTTGTGTAATTCAGTTGCACATGAAAAAAATCCCCACTATTTTAATAAGGAATGTCTACTTACAAATTAATTTGAAAGGAAAAAAAAAAGCAGATCTATGAATTAAGAAATCATCACAAGAAAAATACTGCTCCTCCAGAAACAAAGAAAAAAACATCCAGACACTGCTGTTCTTATCTGTATTTCTTACAGATATGGCTAGTATAATAGTTAAACCCTGGTTGCTCAGATGATCTACCAATATAAAATTAACCTACGTTATACTGGGTGAAAGAACAAAAGTTTTCAATTCTTCCTTCCTCCTTGAAAAGCAGCAGGAATTATCTGGTCATTAGTTATTTATCGCAGCTTATACAATAAAGTCACAGAAATATTGGGGAAAGGACTAGGTGGCTTTTTTGTTAGAATTAATTATAAACAAATGAGATTATGGCAATATGTACTATTTAAAAGTAAATGAAATTATTTTGTGCATATATTTCTCTTCTGGTTTTTTTCTTGGACACCTCTTTTAGGTTCTGGCTTTAGAGTCAGAGACTCTTTTTTTTAGGACCTAGCAAGTAAGTTATTGCTTTCTCTAGAATCAGGCTGGCGTCATCCTTCACAACCATTCATCCAAATTCAGTTCACTCCATTCCTCCTAAAGTCACAGGATGCTTACACACGTAGACACAAATATCAACTCCCACATAACTTTACTGTCACAAATTTAACATTACTACCTGAACACTGCATGGTCTAAACATCTGTATAAAGAAAAGAAAATCTTTTATTCTTTGTGAACACTTGATCTAGTTTTGAATGGAAATCTTGAAAGCAAAAAAAAAAAAAAAAAAGCTCAAAATCCCCTTCAAACAACCAAAACAAATGCAAAAAAAACCCCCCAAAAACCCCTCCAAAAATCCACCCAAAACATACTCTTGTTGCTCTTAGATTATCTATGCTTTAACTGCTGTTTTACCAAGATAACACAAGTGGGAATGCAGAATATAACAGTAATTATAGGAGAGGGATATATTTCACACGGTGAGCGATTGCAAGAAACATTCTAGTATAAATATTCTATCAGACAGACAGAAAATAAATAAGTTTAGAAAATAACTGAGGAGCAGCTAAATGAATTACTGTTGTTAATGCCTCTTAAAGCATCAAACAATCTTTTATCAACACTGTTAACTGGGGTGTAACCATCTACCTTACAGTATAATACAAGTTTAATTTGAAAGGTGGTTTTGATTTGGGAAAGAAATCAACTTCATAATTTAATCCCTAGCTAAATTAGAACAAACAAGTTTTCCTGTCTAAAAATGCAACTATACTAAAACATTCCTAACGTTAATTTTCCAAGACAATTATAATATTGCAAGCATAACATTAAAAAGTCTTGATTAAAAGTCACATGCAACGGTAACTTCACACTCAAAGCTCAATGATTACATAAAGATGGAGAAATAAAAAGAAACATCACAGTCATCACAAGATTTATAACATAGTGAGACATGGCCATTAAAGCCAGCTATGTCTACAATGCTAATGGCTTCAGCTTCTTAAACTAGGCAAACTAGTTTCATTCTTTTAAACTTCAAGATAACTGTTCTTGCCTTTTCCTTTACTATCTATCAGATGGAATAGCAAATAGCAGAAATAAATCTGCATGAAGGCACACTGTATACTTGCCTACAATTACAAATCCATTATTTTAAGAGAGCACCATAAAACAAAAAATTTACTATCTAGTAGGTGCATTTACCTAATTTAAATAACAGCACATTCATAGCACCTCAGTGAAAATATTTCCAGGAATACCTATCAGTGGTTTCTGCACAAAATGTGATGCCTGTCAAGGAGAAACAAACCCTACATTTATGCTTGGTAAGTTCCCAAGGGCATTTTTAGGCCTCCCTAATTAAGGCAATGCTTTACTAGTGCTCCTGCAGTTGCAGGTAATTGGCAATCACTAACAGCAGGGTTCTGATGAGGATTTACTTTGTTAAAAAAAAAAAAAAAACAAACTTGTTTTCTTCTTTTATTTCTCTAAACCTAATCCTACAAACAATGGTAATGAATTCCAATTTAGCTTAGATGCTATTAGTCAGGTTACTCTATCAGTCAGTTACATGAAAAATTAAAAAACCCCAGACATCAAAACAGGGATTTCGCATACCTGCAAAATGCTGAATTTTAACAGTAAATGTTAAGTTTTAAACAACAGATTTATGCTGGTTTACAAATGCTGGCAATACAAAGATAAAGAAAAAAAATCACAGGAGATAATTCATTTTACCTGAAAACACAAAAAAGTATGAAATGTTATGTATGAGATAACTGTTATGTGTAATGGGATGCTGGATAGTCCTTGTAAACTGCTATACAAAATGGATGAGCACTGAAGCAAGGACTAGTTGAGAGAACTCAACTCAATACAAGTCAAGTGGACTGAATCTGAGGGTGATGACAAAACTGGCCAATGTACAAGTAAAGCCCCTCTCTATCATCTTTGAAAAGTCATGGAGATTGGAGAAGATCCCAGACAACTGGAGAAACACTAATGCTGCGCCTGTTTTAAAAGAGGCCAAAAGGGTATCCATTGATGTGGATGATGGGATAACTTTGTGAGTAAAAGTGGGTGAATAATTAAACACAGAGGGCAGTGGTTAATGATCATCACCTACCTGGACACTGGTGACAAAGGGAGTACCACAGGGGCCTCTTCTCTTTAGTACCTTTATCAATGACTTGGAGGAGGCAATAAAAATGGGCTATCAAGATATTTTTCTGATATAAAATTAATCTGTTGCAATCTTAAAGCTGAAGAAACTTTGAAATTCTGTGTCTATAAATTGTATGTGGATATATATGTGTGTGCCTGTATGTGTACATAGTCACCTAAACCCCTAATGACTTCAAATTAATGTCTTTCATGTGTTCTCTTACAGTAGTTATCCCCAACAACAAACTACCCAAGTTTAATCATGTTGAATGTAGTTATAAGGAAACATCATGGGACCTTTAAGCCTTGTGCAGAGGAGCTAGAAAATGTAAGTGACTTCTTTTCCCTTCTGTTTAACTCTTTAAGAAACCCTAAAAAAAGTGTGGAATATCACACTTCACTGTTAGAAAAAGGATTTAAATCATTAACAAGTGTTTCTTCAACTCTTTTGGATAGGAGTTCTTGTACACTTCCACCGGTCATATGGGAACAGTGCTGTACTCTTCCATTTTTGTGTAGGTACAAACCATACTTTCATCTATTCTTTCAAACTTTAACTATGTTAATTGCAGAAACCATTCACTCAGTGACTAGAAATGTCCTACGCAGCCTTTCTAGTTGCCCAGTACTAACAAATGAAATATCAAATGTAGGTATTTCAAATACTAGTTTATACACAAAGGAAATATAGAAGGAATCCTATTTGTTCACATATTTAACCACTGAATGTATTATTTTGAACAGCTACATATGCATATTCGGTATGCATTTCTATAATTATTACATATTGAATGTTAAATAAAGGTAACACAGGACGAATGATAATGAATTAAAATATTTCTGAGCATTTATCCAGTCATAAATAATGAAGTATAAAAGAAATATGATCATTAAACAAAGTGTTTTTCTGGAAATAATTCTACTAGCTTCATTTTGTAAATATAGATATATATGTATGCGTTATATAACATATGTACACTATCAGACTCTCACCTGTGCTCTGTATCCACATATGATTACAACAACTACCCTTTAAACAGCTCAGGTGGATTAGGCAGATTATCATACTGCATCAAATAAGAGGCCAAGGAGTAAATAAAAAAAATCTATGATAGATGTGATTTTTGTAAAACCTTATCCAAAAGCTGTTTGACAAAATTATTTCCTACAGCAGCAGGTGAACCCAACTAAACTACTTTATTTTAAAGATTTTATTTTTCTGTGACTCAAAATGCAACCACAAACAGAGTAGATATGAAGTAAGAGCATTTCATTTCAGAATTTTAAAAAATTTGATAACACAGCTAGTAACAAATCTACGATGTCTTGTTTCATTAGAAGTGAAACAGTTAATTTCTCATAATAAAGCACTGCATGTTAGGCTTTCATTATCTTGATTATACAATACACTTTTTAAATATAAATATCTGGCCACAGGTTCCAAATAGAGAATATTTCACTACTCAGAACTTGTTAGGGAAACAAAGGAAACTACAGAATTATTCATGAATAGTATTAATCCTGAGAATGTCTTTATAGAGAAGTAGAAATACTTTAAGATGGGAAACTAGTTTCTGCAAAATATTAACCTCAAAAGTACAAACTTTCTTCTGAATCTTCATGGTGAAACAAAATTAGGTACCTGTCAAGTTTTGGGAGGCAAAATATTGGCTCTTTCTTCTTTATATTAAATTCAAAGTGTAAAGGTCAACAGAAACTCAAGAAGAAATACATTGTTAAACTGAAAAGAAAGTTTAGAGAAGTGACAAACTATTAGAGGAAAAATACTGCAAAACCTCAGACTTGATTTTGAAAGATTCATGGAGGTCCATCTTTAAAGTTACAGACAGAAGTCAGAGTTAAGGGAGTACACCTATTATGTGGAAGAAAAAGTCCATAATGATATTGTGCCTAGAAATGAAATATAAAAGCAAGGTACAATACCGATAAAATGGATGTACTTCCTTGGTATGTATTACACAGGAAGTTAGACTAAATGACCACAGTAGATCTTTTACCACCTGTGTGATGAATTAATTTCCCCTCCTCCTTCCTTCCTTTTTTTTTTTTTCAAATACAGTACTGCTTAGAGAAGTTAATCAAGTTAGAGTGATTATGATATCTGTTATACAGACATAAAAACAAGACTATTTTTGATGTTTGCAATTTAACGCACCAGGAAAGAATGATTACAGTGAGGTAGTAGTGAAATGTTTCTTTACTGACTGGTTAAACAGAAGTATCTTGGCTGACAGCCACTTTAGGGAGGGCAGAACAACCATATTTTTCTAAGCAATAACCACATTTTTGTGTAGGTTCATTTATAGAAAGACTGCTATAGAATAGCCAAATTCACAGAATATTATGTATAATTAAACCTCTCTGAAGGATACATGTAAGAGCAGGTGAACAAAAGAGGCACTGATTGGATCCTGCAGACCAAAATGGAAGCTCAATGTGGTCAGAATTTAGCAATTCTGATCTTTTAAAAAAATAATACCAATAAGACATTGTAAAAGAAATACAGTGAGAACAAAAGTGTTGTTTCCTGGCAACAAATTGCAAAGAATATTATTGACTGGGTGCAATTTTACAAACAGGACCTATATCTGTTCTATACATAAAAAATATATGCATATTAAATAAACTGTCACTACTTTCTAATCTATATGACCATAAACCAATTAATAGCCTATAGACTGGTTAGCCAAAATAAATCCAGAATGCTCACTGCATATCTTACCTTAAAGATAGAGCATAATTCTTTAATCACTTACTGGATGTAGAGATTGATCACAGTACATAAATGAAGAACTAGGATGAAAATATGATGTTTGTAACCAGAAATACTTCTAATTAAAACCAAAAAGTCTATGTAACTCACAAATAAAGCTTAGATTCCAAAGTAGATGAATGGCACAATTTTTCATGTATATGAAAAAAAAAATAATTAAAACCTTTTAACTATATCTTGAATTAAAACCTTGAACCAAAACCTTGAACCAAAGAGTCTTTAATGAGTATCTCAGATTCTCCTGGCAATAGCAGTCAAACTGTGAAATGTAATGACAGCTCTATTATAAAAGAAAAAAAAGAAAAAAAAAAGACAAATGTTTATACCTACACTGCTAAACAGGTCTGGGGACTTAGCTCAAGAGCTGGACCCCCAGCTCTCCACATTGAGTGACTGCTAGCATGTCCTCCTGGCACAGTTTTTGTCCAAGTTTTCTACTCAAGCACAGAAGCAGGGTGGCAGGGGAGAGCACCTACCCCATGGACCATTGCTGTAGGCAGCATGTGCCAGCCTAAAACAGACTTGGATACTCCCGTTATGCTTCCTGCTGTGCTACACATTAGGGGATGAAACTGCCTCACTTTCATACTATGCAAATTTATGTAAGATTTTTCAGACAAACTAAAAATAGAATTGCATTTTTGCACAGGAAGGGACTATATGGGATCCAGAGGGGAGACAAGCCAAATGCTTGTAGTATAGCTGTAGCTCATCTCTGCCACTTGGCCTTTAAGACAGTGGTTGTTCTTCGATCTTCTTTAAATTAGCAATAATCACATAGTCAAAAATCACTGAACAGTGGTTACACTTAATACTTATTAGATGTTCAAATAGTAAGATGGTCAGGCAAAAAAATTAGTGTTTTATTATTTGTATAATTTTAAGACACAAATCTATCCTTAATGCCTTGAAACAATGGCAAAATTTAGGTTCATTTTGTCACTTACAAGGAAGAATAAATCTTAACTCCTTCCCTACACTCACTGCTTAAGCTAAACCTGGACACTTGTTCAATGAACATTATTTCTTTAGCAGTAATCCTCTGGTAAATGTGTTTCAAAACAATCATCACCTTTTTAATAGTTATTTCTGCTAAATCATAGTCATAGGAGTTTGAGTTCCTTTTGGTACACAAAATCAGGTTCAGTTAACATAGTTTTCTCGTGTTCTCTGTCATAAAAATCCAAAAGCAAGCCTACAAAAAAACCACCCACAAACAAAATCACAAAAAACCCCTCACACCAATAAAACCCTCAAATAAATGAAAAAGAATCATGGACAATATGAAACCATGATAGAAGGTCTTTTACCATTCCTCTCCCAAACAACAAAAAATGTTCTCTGAAAACATTTATTACAGATTCAAACAGTTGTTTCAGAATTACAGGTTCAGTGATAGCTTTACAAAATACGTAGATTTACTCTCCCTTAAGTTCAGGACATCTTCAAATGGTATCACTGAAAATTTAACAAGCAACACCTAAACTCATAAATACAAATTCAAAATATGCATCCGGTATACATGTGGAATTTATTTCTTTAAAAGGTGACAAGTTTGCAAATCAGTGATGTTTTATACAACATGAGATACTCTGATCCCATAATTGAAAATACAGTATCCTCCCAAAAAAGTGAGGTTGACATTCTTAATAGAAATTACTATCTTGTAAAAAAACTAGTATGACACTTCACTGCATTTGAATTTCTGTGAAGAATTTAATTTTAAGCAATACCAGATGAAATCCATTGTAGTTAACAAAGACAAGTCCTTTGGAAGGGATTTTTAAGTACCAGTGACTGTGGATTCAGTGAACATCCAAGCATTTTAAACAGTGGAGCTCTGTTTAGATAGGCACTATTCATCTATTAAAAAAAAAAAAAAAAAGGGACTACAAACATCAATTGAAAAACAAAATCAATAGTAACAGGGTACTTAGGATAATCTACTCATCCAGAAAAACAAAGCACTTAGACTAACCTCATGACTAACTGAGTAGTTGCACTGCTCAGTGCTCTTTGCCAAATCTCCCCTTACCACAGTTAAACTGGACAATTGGAATGCAAATTGAATTACCAGCTTACAAAACTGTACAAGGAAGAATTAAGCAAAGCAAATCAATATGGGTGAAATGAGAGAAAACAACTCAATTTGGGCAGAAGGGCCTTCCTAAAGTAAGGGTGGAAGGTCAAGGAGTGCAGAGTCATAAACTATTTCCTGCATTCTTCTACACTCTATAAGAGGTTTTTGTAAGTTACAATATTTGGATGCAGTTCTCATCGCCTTAGTTCAACCTAAATTCCAGAACAGTGACAAGTACCTGCTGCAATAATGGAACAAGATATGAATGAGATCAGAGCTGAAATGGAAGTCTATAACCTTTGTCTTACAAGTGATACAAGAGGCCCCTGTTTCCTTTGGATGGAGGGTTAAAATGAACATTTTATTTCCATTGTTGATACTTTCCATGCTGTTGCTGTTTCTTTCTTCTTTTGTGAAATTGGGTTGAAATGAAACCAATTGAAGCCGATTTCAGTGTAGGCTTATGCTGATTCTGGGCCAACTGTTCAACCTTGCTGTTGACCAAGTGTACCTGGTCTCTTCGTTGTGCCAACATTAGCACTTCTGCAGGTTGTGCTGCTCTTAGCAGGCTGTGAGAACTTATCTTGTTAAATGTAAAACATTTTTTCTGTGTGACCACTGAGTTAGGAGTTTCAAGAAGTCTGTATATCTTACATAGTTTGTGATGGGTTTCAGTCGTGCAATAAAAAGTATGCACTAGCATTAATTGGTGCAATCAAGTACACACAAATAGCTTGTAGAACTAGCTATTGGGGAAAATTATCAAGTAGAAAATTACTTCAACTGAGTTAATGCTGCCAATTGGCTTGCATGTGTCTCAGAATTATTCACGGAGGTTTTGTGGCACGACTGATAATTTCAGGTTCCCTTCGGGGAACCCTGAGGTTTTACTTGATGAGGCAAATGAGTAACATACAACAAAGACTCAAACTGCTCATCCCAGCTGTGCCTCGGGCTGCCACTGTGAGAATGGGTAGATCAAGATCTTCTTGGGCCTCATTTCATATGTAAAATGAGGAGGGTAATCGGGTTTTATTTCCATCATCTTTCTTTTGTTAGGAACCAGATATTCCTCTGGAGAAAAAAAGTCTACCTCTCCTGACACAGAAGTGGTGTCCTTCTCTACCCTTCTGTGGTGCAACAAGAATAGCAGCTAAAGCTTCACAGCCTGTATTTCATTATACATGCTACACCAAAAGTCATCCTTCCCTTGGTTTGTAATCACCCCAATTTTTCTTTTTTTTTTTCCCTGTTGAAGGGGTAAAAATTCAGGAATTTCCACTTTTGTGATAAACATGTTAATGTTTAGTCACAATATGTTCATCTGTATTACACTGAAAAATCCTCTAAAGATAAAACAGATAGAGGCATACAGACATACACGCCCCTTTTAGCACCCCAGTCTTCTGTTTAGCCCAACTATAGAAATCTACAAAAAAAGACTGAAAAGCATATACTTCTCTCTTTCTTTACTAGGTTCCTATTTTTCAGTCCTAAATTGGGTTATTTTATTGTTGCAAACTTGGTTTGTCTGATTAGAACAGCAGGACTTGCCCCTTTGTATCAGCACATACTGGAAGTAACTAAATTTACTAACAGTCATGTCCCGTTATGAACAGAATAGTGCAGCATTATTTGTTTTCTATTTTAACTTTTTTGTGGTTTCTAGAAGCACAATCAACAGAATAAGTATGCAAATGGTGCAATTATTCCCTTTTACACTGAAGAAATACTGAAGGATAATCACAGAATCACAGTATGATTGGGGTTCGAAGGGAAATGAACCTAGGCCCAAGCCCTCTGCCATGGGCAGGGACACCCTCCTCTAGACCCAGTTGCCCAAAGCCCCATCCAACCTGGCCTTCAACACTGCCATGGAGGGGACAGCCACAATTTACCATAAATAATCTTGCCTTCACTATTAAAAAACATGAAGCTGTTACTGTATAAACAGTTACTTAGTGCAAGTGGGTATTTTAGTATTTTACTAGTAGCCATATACCACAATCTTTAAGGACATGGCTACTTTAAATGACTGTCGTAATACCCTAGGTTTCTGAAGCCATGAAACATTTAGTATTATTTCACTATCAATTTATATAAACTGTATGTATTAATTTGCAATACATTTAGGAAACTCCTAGTGCTCTATATTAAAGTGTAAGACATAACCTCACATAAAAATTAAAAAAACCCAAACCAAAACAAAACCCCAACTTTTTTCAAAAAAAATTTAAAATTTAGCCAAAAAAAGACCAGCCTGAATGTGCTGTGAAGTCAAATTTTTATATAAATCATTTTTCTATTGCTTCTGCAATGTACAATTACATAAAATTACAATAGGCAAACATTTGGATAAGACCAAGGCAATCTAGCAAGTTTATTAACAGAAAAACGGTTATGTTTTTTCAGAGAGTTGGTATCAAAATGGATTTTCAAAGCAATCACATATAAAAAGTGTATGATTTCACCTGACATACGAAGCTGTAAATTATTACAAATAATGACATTTACACTTAAACGTTTCCCTAGATTATTATACAGTAGCACGTCAACTACCTATTGCAACCAAACCAACAATGGACATCAAAGATCAAGAACTGACCAATATTGTTTTTCTGTAATTTTTGACACTATCAAACACTAACAAATAGATCCTATGTTTTTTACCTACCAAAAAATAAAGTAATGACAGATCTAGTTTTCACTCTGATCTGAAAAGATGACTAATGTCAGGCTTTGTTTTTTTATCACAGAAAAAGATGCTTTGTTCTCATCTAGATCAAGCCCTTAATACAGCAGGATATGTCAGTACATATTTACATCCTAGATTCCTGCACTTCACATTTCACTGAAAAATAGCTGCGTGTTATATTCCTTATCTAACTTGATATTAATTTTCTAAACTTCTTGCAAACCTTCATAAGCCTTAAGAACAACTTCGGGGGGTGAATTTATAGTTCAGGTGTAAATCTGATATAGATTATCTCCAGAACATTCCCACTTACACTGCCTAACATTTGAAAACCATTATTTTTTTCTAGTGAAACTCCGTGACATGCTCTAACCACTAATGGGTATCCAGTCCATGGGAAATACCATGCATGACAATAAAATCACGTTTCATATTTTATGCCTTGCACCTTTTAATTTCATGAAGCAGATCAAAAGAGTTAATCTCTTTTCATTAACAAGAAAGCATCCTAATGAGATCCTTTCTCATGAGCATTTAGGTATCTATGATGATATAAAACAAGAAAACGAGCCCAGTAGGTTGAGTAGAAATCAACAAGATAAGCAGCCACATACCCAGATGCTACTGCTGCTGCAGAAAAACAGATTTTTTTAGTTCACCATCTGGAGTCTACCGCTGCCAAGCACATCTTCGGAGTAGTCAATGGTACTGAATCCATTGCTGAGGCACATTACCTGAAATGGCAAAGGATTACACAAAGCCATTTCTCTAGTACTGGTAAGAAAGGTTAACTGAAGTCATTATATGTGTCAATCCAATCTGGAGAAGTTAGTTGGAAAATAGCTTTCCATATATAAAAATGCAGCTTATGCTTTAGAGTTTGGGCTAAGCTTTTAAAAAACATGTAGTACTGCTTGGGTGAACAGTGGAATAATTTTTTCAGTGTTGTTTTGCAATTTTTTGTTTTCTGTGGTTTTGGGTTGTTTTGGTTTTTTTTTTCAAATATGGTCTATTGACATTGCCAATACACAGCTTTGGTATGTGGTTGCATACCAGATGCTAATGTTTTAGCCTATAAAGGGATACAAATGAAACAACAGAGGCAAATTATACCATAGTGTCTATAGTCTGCTCTCTTTCATTGTTTCATTTCTAGTTTACATGAGCATTAATCTGTATGAATTGAGTCAATCATCAAATGCAACTAAAATATAATTCATGCAGTCATCAGACTATTCCATTAGTTGTAATTCTACTAACCTCAAGATCGTATTCATAAAAATCTTAGATTTCTCAAGCATGATCACTATGAAAATAATTTAGCTGTCACAATCAGACAGGGTTGTAAAAAACAGATTTCTAGGTGTTAAAACATTGTCTGAGGAGAGACACGTGCAAAAATAGGACTCTATTTAAATCCTACTTTATTTTTCTTAAACTGAATCCTCCTTTACTTGCTGAGACAGGAACACAAGTCATGACTTAAAACAGGGTTATACAACTGGAAGAGATATCCCTACTCATAAAGTCCCCTCCCTTGGCTTTCACTGGACAGTAACATTATTCACTCAGTTAGGTCTCTGATTTTATCATCCTTTCAATGCCAGGCACTGGCTTTATTGAAGAACAGCCAGAAAAGTGTAGCATCATGAATATTCAAACACATGCTGTGGGAACGTCAACAGAAAGGCAATGTAGAAAATCACATCTGCACAAGAGTGCAGTTAGCAAGTAAGTAAATAAATAAATAAAGTATTCTTGGCAATGGAAAAGTTATTATTTTTCTAAATTGTAAATGACTACATCCTTGTCACAAGGGGCAGCGTGTGTTTACACCTTCCAAGGGCAGTCAGATTTTGATTTAGACAGCAATTGATTGCTAGTTTCTATTAAGAATCAAGCTTGCTTCTCCTTGTAATCTTAGACTGCAATGCACTGTTATGGGATAGAATAAGCAGAATCTATTTATACATCACAGTTGGTTCAATTTCTGCTGGTCCTGACTCTTCCTGGTTGCATCACTGTGCCTTGTCTAACATTAATGGTGGGTGAATGCCAAGACTCCACTCACCCTTTTCCCCTATTCCTGTCTGATCTTATGAAAGAAACAGATACAGATAATCTTGTGAGGTCTCCAGCCTTGGATTCCTCATCATGCATCGCCTTTTGTATTTAAGCCCTAGTCAAACAATTACATCTTTCATACAGTGCAGATCTGTGCATTACTGTGATATGGCTAATGCATTTAAATATTTATATTCTGTATTGGATTTTGATGTATGAATAAATACATCTATGAAAAGAAGGAACAGTCCAGGATACAAATTGAAACAGTGGTATCAATTAACTAGATCTTTATCAGCAAATGTTATTTGGATTTCAAATTGTAACTTTTCTAGACTATGAAACCTTTTAATTCATCACAGCAACTCCCCTCAAAATAGCAATTTTCCCTTTACCTCTTCAGTTTCAGAGATGCTTCATTCTTAAGTACAAGTTCTGAAAATTAAGGTGGTGGTAATAGTGGGGATATGTGCCACTAGTAGGACCAATACACACTGCCAGAGTTTTTTATATATGATAAGCCTATATCAGACTTACACGATCACATCTAATTTTTATAGCTTCTACAACAAAGACCAGATCCCAGAATTTATACAATATTTTTACCCAACATGTCACAATCCACTGGCTTTATCTTCCAGAGCACAGCAAAAGGAGATAATGTATGGCAACTGCTTGCTACATTTCCAAGCTTCCTCTCCTTTTGATACTACCGGTAGACTTCTCATTGTACACACTATTTGGAGTTCCACTGTACTTGAATATATAATCCGGGCTGTATTAATTTCACAAGGAAATTCAAACCCATATATTTTCACTGATAAGAATAATTATTTGAATAGATGTCTCTAAGAAGTTTGCATTTCAATCTTAATATTAGTATTACTAGCATTTAGTAATTTCAAATATTTGTAACGTACTATTTTTTGCAATCAGGGAATAATTTTTGAGGTATAACTTCCAGAATTATAATCCATGATTCTGGCTAACATTATTATTTTACTATTCTAAAAACAACAGTTATTTTTATCTGTCAGAAATTAATCATTTTCCCTTCATTCTGATATCTGAGCATAGTTTCTAACATCTCTTGAAAGCTGAAGAACTGCCCTTCTGCATCTTCCACCCTCCCTCCCCCTTTTTCTGGTATAAATCTGATCTCAAATAACTCATGAGGTTTATCCATTAAGTATAGGTCCCAGTTACAGTCCTTCACTGAACTTTCTCTGCATATTTTTTCTGTGAATCATTATCTGTATAGCATAGCAGTTTGCTAGCAGAATGCTTTTAAGAAAATGTTTCCCCTCTAAGTTGTAGCATTATTAACCTTATCCAACAAAGAAGCATAAAATCCTGGAATTCAAAGGAAAAAACCCCAAACTTCTGACTAAAATTAGCCTCAATAACTGTGGTGTTTTTTACTTTAGATTCTTGAAGAAGAGGAAAGTGGGGGACAGGTTTGAATTTTTTTTTAAATACCGAATGACCGAGGAAATTCATCGCTATACAGCAATGAAAAATAACATCAACCCTTATTTCTTGCATTTAGGATATGAGGAAAGCATTTTATTTCAGGTTGAGATTTTTTTTTTACTTCAGCATGGATATTTATCCTTATTCTACAAATAATTGAGAATGTATCTGATGCTTTAGTGGATCATGAGAGGAGGAGGGATCAGCACCATCAGCAACAATCCTAGAGCACACTTCATCTGAGAAAAACATAGTAAGACACTCTGACTAGTGTAACCTACTAGAGAATATATTTAATGCAAAACTTCCTATAGTGAATTTAGAAAACATAATCAACGTTTTCTATGTCCTTCCATAGCCCATTATAACATGAAAATGGACATTTCAGTACTGTCATAACATCAGTTTCACAATAGGCTTAGAATACTCACATCCACTACCTTTTTGTCAAAAACCTGCAAGGATTTGTGCATGCTTCTTTATCTCAGTAACAATAAAGTCTTGGACTGTCATTGATTTGTTGCAAGTAAAGCTATGAAGTTGAAGCTCAGTAAGCTCCCTGATACAGTTCGACTGTGCTCGGAAAGATGGAGTTTGGTTTTCTTTCTTGTAAGAATGTATCAATCAACACTGCCATTCAGTGAGGAAAGAACACGGCATTGTATGAATGTTATTAGACTAGAACCCAAACACGTTTTCTGACATTTCCCACACCTCTTAAAATAACCATGATTATTCCTTTCAAAGAACATAAAAAATAAGAGGTTTAGTTCATCTAAACAGATTTCTACCTAGTTGTAGGAAAGTTCATTGTATTCCTTCATGAAAAGATCTCCTAATGAATGCTTCAGAGCTCATCACAGCACATCTACACACTGCTGGTTAGGAAAAAATGATTTTTTTGATAGTTCATTGCTGAGCTGTTTTCCACTAACCTGATCTCTAGCAAGTTTTAGAAAGAAAATATAGGAACGTCCAACTATATATGTGAGTCCATGACCTGAGTTACTGAATACCAGAATTCGCTGCAGTTGTGTGAGCACTCTAAAAGAAGGCATAAAAAGTTTTTAGTCTTTGTGGCTTACTTACAATTATGAAGCCACATGGCAAGGATTTGGAAGAGGAAGACTTTTCAAAATGAGTCACAGACTATAAATTATGTCTTGCAGGGTATCTACTTTTTTTCCTGATACGTCATTGTTAATTCCCATTTAGCTGATAGCTAAAAAATATTCTTGGTGAGAGACAGGTTTCAACTCAATAGTCAAATGAAAATATGTGATGAAGACACAGAGGCAGATACATTATTTGACGCACTTGCAGGTTGTGTGATCAGCCTGTTACTAAAAGGGAAAGAAGATGCCTGGACTCTGTTTCAATGAGCTTAGAAATTTTGGGGCAAGTAATAGACATCTAAATACAAATACACTGCTCAGTTAATTATAGGTTATTTGTTATTAAATAAACCCCTTTCTGAAGGGCTGTGTATGGTCACAGACAGCCACACACACTAGATTCAGCTTTCTGGTACTGATAAAATTAAGGAATGGACTGGTAAGAGTAGGGAGCACAATCTACGTAATGGTGTATTAAGGTGAGTTCACATTGACGATTCACATTCAGCTAATGTCAGTAATTTAGCACCTCTGAGATAATTTTATAAATTCCAGCAATAGAAACTGATCAAATTTCATCTCATTATAGTAACAGAATAGTATTGACCAAATACTGCCAAGTCTAGTTTGAAAGATGTTCCAGGAAGTTTCATACCAGGCAAGGGCATGGCCATGATCAAGAAGCTGTGGGAGCAAAAGTATATGAGGTAACTTCACTTCCACATGCAGACTGCCTGATTCAGTAACATGTTTGAAATTTTGTTTCAGCAAGGAGTTGTATGGCAGCAAATCCTGATCTAAGTTATTTTGAGATACATATTGATATTTGTTGCCTTTGATATTGAAATGTTTCAGAGACTGCTTTTATGATAGTCTTCTGTAGTCAATTTGTATTGAGTTACTGTGCGTCAATTCATGAAGTCCTTACAGTTTCATAGAACACATGGCACTGATAGGTTTTGCTACATTTTCAAGATACCATGTCCCAACTTAACCATTCCCTTGCTGAGAGGTAATTATCAAACTTCCCAGATTGAGATGTCCTGACTCAGACAAATTTGTCCACAGTTATCAAGCCTTTAAGTCACAGAATTTTTCTCTAGTATAATCCAAGTATGGGAAAAGTCCAGACCATTTTTTATACCTACACTAAATTCCTTCATGAAAACCTCAGGCACAAATATAAATCAGGTCCTTGTGACTAAATTCTTTGATTTCTTTTTTTTTTTTTTTTTTACTAAATCGATGGCTGAAAAGAAGCTAAATTAAGATCCAATTGGGAAGTGAACAAAAAAACTGTTACTTAAATAGCTCTTGGAAGATTTGATTATATTTCTTTCAGTGATAGTCCCCCTATTCCCACAGACATAGTACACAATCACATATAAAGAACCTAGATGACCAAACTGAGCAGTATGAGGCAGACATAGTGACATTAGCAAATGCATTATCATAGCAGTTTTACTGTATGTCTTCAATGCTGATCAGCAAAATCAAGAACCAATTTAGAATTAAATGTAACAGAAGGAGCTAGGAATGTTAATGAAAACTGCATGGGGTTTTTTTTATACTCCTCTACAGTTTTCTTCAGTAATCACTGTGTGAGGTTTCTTGGATTTAAATATATGTTAACATGATCCAGGAAACGTATTCAAGAAACAAAACTATATTAATTTATAATTTATTATATTATTTAAAACTACTGGAGTAAGTATTCATATATGATTTTAAGTTTAGCAAATATGGATACAAACAATTTCCATAATCACACCAAGTAAACACTCACACATGTATACCCTAAGATATCTATTTTTAAGGAGTATCAGAACACAGAGTTTCTAAGCATTTCATTTCAGGGGCTGGATGAAAAAAAGGATTAATTAAAGTAAGAGCAAAAAATCCACAATCTTCATAAATTTGCTTTAGCTACATGTCTGAATTACATTTCACTACTAAACTAGTGGAATTTCAAAGCTATCACAATTAAGAACTAACAGGGAACTGTAAAGGTACCAGATATCAAAAAACCTACTAATACTTGTAACATCGACTTACTGCTGCTGAATTAAAATATTATCCCTTTGAAAACAGTGTTAATCAGAGGAATATAAAATTAATTCATGTTGATTTGTGTTAGTACTAATAACATCAGGAAAATTAATCCTAAAGTATTCTCACGACACACACACATACGTTTATAAGATTATTCTGGAAAACACTTAGCCTGTAGATAAGACCAAAGAGATAGAGAGATGATTTAAGAAATACAAGGGAAGATTTAACAGAAGTAATGTTTATATAACCTCTGCTAAATGCTAGGATGCCAGCAGTGTGGCAGGGGGAAAACACAGAGAGCAGCACTGAGCTTAAGTATTTAGGATTCAAATCCTACCTACTGAGTCATACTTTGTATTTTCTTACTTTGTACTGTCTGATTTGAAGAGATAGTGGTCTATTCTTTAATCATCACCACAGTTGCCTTTCTTGGTCTTCATTTTCATATATGGAAGGAAAAAAAGATTGAACTCTCAGAAGTGTAACAGCCTTAATGTAACTGACTGAAGCGTGAGTACAGTGTTTCAGTTTCTCTGCTCCTCTACATCACAGAATCACAGAATTAATTATAGGGGTTGGAAGGGACCCCTAGAGATTATTGTGTCCAACCCCGCTGCCAAAGCAGGTTCCCTAGAACAGATAGCATAGATAGGGATCCATATGGGTCTTGAATAGCTCCAGAGAAGACTGCACAGCCCCCCTGGGCTCTGTCACTGTCACCTGAAGAAGTTCTGCATAATGGAGTGGGACTTCCTGTGCTTTGCTATCCTCTTAGCAAAGCATGTAAAGCATTGTTCAGGAAAAAACATGGCATAGATTCTAGATTGAATGGAACAAACCTATTTCGAAACTTAGCTATTTGCACTGTGATCTTTTCCATATCCCCATTACTTTTCTGCAGCAATTCTTCTTTCTAATCTAAGATTTACATGCAAAAATCCGAGAAAACGCAATTTGTTAAATCTTTGCTTAAAATCCTTCACATATTTTCATAGCCCAAATTCCTCTCTCTGCCACTATTGCTGTGATATTTTACAGGAACAGAAAAGAGAATTATCAGCAAGATCAGTAGAAGTGAACTTTCAATTTCCCTTCTAAAATATTCTGACTTTGTTTCAAAAATTCAATAATTTGAGAATTGAAACAATTTCTGGAAATGGAAGGAAAATTCACAGCTTAAAAAACTTAATTAAATGTGATGCCTTTGCATTTAAGAACAACGACCTTTGCTCTTTCAATCAGTCCTTCCTTTTGCCACAATTGTTGGATATATCTACCTATCACGAGATGTTATGAGGAGATAGATTATCAGCCTCTTTTTACTTCTCTACTACACTAGGAGATGAAAGGTTTGATCAGTCAGATGTACAGTTCTCTGCTGCATGACAGTTGACAATAATAGCTTTGAGACTTGTAGGAAGAGTATTTGTTCGCCTGTTAGCCCACTTATTTTGTCCACTATTCATTTTGCTACTAATATCTCATCTGTATCTTTTTCAAGAAGATAATTCAAGATCCCCATTTTTCATCAGCTCAGCATTGTTTTACTATAGGGATTTAACGAAACAGTGAAACATAATCTGACAGCTAGAAGCTCTAAGTTATGAAAATGCAATTGCCCTGGTAAGGAGTAGCTCTGCGCAAACTATTTTTTTGGTTGGAAATCCATCCTGTCGCATTTCTAAAAGCCTTAATAGATCACCTCGCTCTCCAACAGCAGAGGTCAAAGCAAATGAATTCTTCCTGCAGTGAGGGAAGTCTCAGAAATGTACAGGTCATAAAGAAGTATTTGAAAAGAATTGGCCATACTTTTCCTTATTCTCTTATGTTCCCCTATTTTAAACATCGCTGCAAATATCAAGAATTAAAAAATTAATTAAAATAAAAATCAGTCCAGTAAGCATCCTAGTTCTTTTGAAACTTTTGGAGGACCTTTTTCTATTACCTTCCTCTCCTTAGCCATTACCTGAAGCAATTTCAAATTACCTTGATAGTATGTCCCTTTTAAAGATAATATTCAGGGGCTTAAGATTTTTGTTCACTTATTTAGAATACCATAACTGACCATAGAGTCTAAATAAATGTAATGAAGAATGAAAAAGCAATTTTGTGTGAATTCTTCCAGGGTAATCTTATCCTTGTTGACTACATTAAGTATATCCTTCTAGGACTTACATGATTCTATGGCATCAGTTTTCATAACAAGATAATACTAGTTAAAATAATTCCAGCATGCAGCACATTTCCAATTCACAATACTAAAATGACCAATATGAAAGTCTTGCACCAAATTAAATTTATTTCCAGCTCCATATGTAATAAGCTATCAGAAAGCGGGTGGTGTCAATTTTCTGAGAAAATGAGAAAATAATTGAATGATATACAGGTGTTGTGAATGAGCCTAAAGGGAAACCTGACTTTTAGAAACCTTTTCCATTCAACATTCAGTATTTTTCAATCAGCTGAATAACACCAATGTTGCCTTGAAATATTTTGTAAAATTTCTGCTTGAAGCAACACTGTAATGTACATTCTCCCTTAAGAATACTGAATAGTCAGCATTTAAAGAGAATTTCTAAGTAACTGATACAATTGCATGACTTTAATGTCTAAAACCATCTAATTTAAGATACATTTCTTTTGTAATGATACAGCAAACATTCCTGCTACATCAATATTTAGTGCAGTGCAAGTGTGCATAGAGACTGAAATATTTATAGTGCTTCTGTTAATTTCTATAAAATACTACAGAACCTAGTTTGTGATGTTATCTTGCTGGATGTGTTCAATCCAAAGGCTAATATTATAAAAGCTAAGACAAAATAGTTGGTAGCTGAATGATCCTTTAGTAGCCACATGAATCTCTGTAGGGTGATACTGAAAATTGTTTGCTGTATTCCAGATTTCTTTAGGGTCAGTCATTCAAAGGATTATTTTTTTCTGATCATTTTTTCTCCTCTGGTCTGAGCACAAAATGGTGTGAATCTACCTGAAATCCAAACCATATCTTTTCCTGCATTTTCTTTTTAATATCTCTTGGGTGCTAAATGTAGTGATTACAACAGCCACTAATACAATTTCCCATATAAAAACAAACGTACATACACATTGGGTTTTTTAAATGATTTTAAAAAATGTGGCTTACCAAGAGTAATGAGGTGAACTGCATTGGCTTTGCAAGGACAGCATTGTATTACTGCAGTTAAACTAAGGATCTAAACCTCAGAGTTGTTAAAAACCTAGACCATCTGTTTCACATAAAAGCAACTTTAACAGTATGAACATTTTCTTATCGCTCATAGATTTACTGCACATTCTCCACTTAATTCCTTGATTGGTAATCTGGATGACAATAACCTATACAACTACAGCTAAACCACTCTTTTATAACCATGAAATGCCCGTTTAACCTATTTGTACTGATGTCATCTCAGTAACTATCATGAAACTTCTATAATAGGTTAAATGTTGTTTTCTTGTGGTGTATCATACTTCATCTTTCTAATCAAGATGATTTTGCTGCACATTTGACTTGGCAATAAAATAGCACTTCAATGTAACGAGTTTTCACTTTTGGGATTAGCAATAAAAAAATCTTGTAAGGAAGAGAAAAGGTTTTTATTTAGGGCAGGATTCAATACCTCCAGATATGGTTAGTCTCTAAGCATCCTGGCTTTTACCTTTGCATTTGCATAAGAATTGTGTGCCAGTGGAGCATTTGCCAAAGTAAAGAAGGGACAGGATGAGTTTTATATATTTCTATGACAGTGAGGAAGAATCAAGCCTGGAAATACAATTCATTTTTAGCCTTTGCTTTTTTATGTATATTATTACAGAGCCATGTTTTTTTCTGTTCACGATACCAGCTGGAAAGGCTACTTCATTTTCCAATTCTAGGTGGGAAAAACCCCTATGTACTAGAATTTTAACGATATAATAAATTCTGATATGTTTAACACTCATATTTAACAATCATAGTTTATAATTTTTAGGGGTTTGCACAATTAGGTGTCAATCTCTCTGATTTTTATTTATTTAAATTTTATTTATTTACTTTTTTGGGTTGTGATTAAATCAGTCCATGGTATTGTCCACAACTCCCTGACAAAGATTGTGGTCACCTCTCTTTTCCAGATGGAGCTCTGACCCAAATTAAAGAATCATGGAATAGTTTGGGTTGGAAGGAACTACAAAGATCATCTAGTTCCAACTCCCCTGCCATGGTCAGGGACACTGTTCATTAGACCAGGCTGCTCAAAGCCCCATCCAGCCTGGCCTTGAACACTGCCAGGGACGGGGCAGCCAGTTTCTTTGGGCACCCTGTGCATGGCTTCACCACCATCATAAAGAAGATTTTTTTCCTAATATCTTGTCTAAATCAACCGTCCTTCTGTTTAATCCCATTAACCCTCATCCTGTCATTAAATGCCCTTCTAAATAGTCCCTCTCCTGTAGGCCCCCTTTAGGTACTGGAAGGCTGCAAAGGTGGAACAAGGCGACCTCTCTCGGCCTGTCTACAAAAGAGAGGTGCTCCAGCCCTCTGATCATTTTTGTGGACCCCCTCTGGACTCACTCCAACAACTCTACTGGGGACCCTCAGAGCTGGACACTGTACTCCAAATAGGATCTCACAAGAACAGAGGAGCAAAATCACCTCCCTTGACCTGCTTGGTCATGCAGTTTTTGATGCAGCCCAGGACACACTTGAATTTCTGAGCTGCAAGCATACATTCCTGGGGTCCCACCAGAGCAGAGTAGACGGGCAGACTCACCTCCCTCAACCTGCTGGCCACTCTTCTGATGCAGCCCAGGATACAGTTGGGTTTCTGGGCTGCAAGTGCATATTGTTGGCTCATGTTGAGTTTTTCGTCAATCAACATTTCCAAGCCCTTCTCCCCAGGGTTGCTCTCAAAACATTGCTTAGGACTAAAGCAATATAATTCTACCACTTTGAAATACAGTTGTTATCACAGAAAAAGAGGATATATGAGTTACACCAGATTGGAGAAACCAATGGGAAGTACAAGTCTGTGGAAACACAGGAAATGTGAACTCTAGTGGCGATTTTGGGGGGTGATAAGGGAAGTCTCCAAAGATGCCTTTGCTCTCCTGCTTAACAGCTACACTTGGTTCCCTCTCCTTGTATTCTGTTGTTCCTCTGACTGTTTCCCTCTAATATAGGGGACAAAGAGGTAGGCTACTCATTCCAAGAAGGACGGAATCCAGGAGAGAAATGGGAGGTAGGTTGTCCCTAAGACTGGGAAATCTAGGGCAAGATGCTCCTCATGCCATCAGTTGCAAGAGGTAATAGAAACGTTAGATCTCCCACAAACACAGAAATACCAACACTCAAGCAACCCTTGCACACCCCAGCAAGCAGGAGCAGTAAGGAAAAACAGGGAAAATGGGTTATTTACTCTGATAACAAATATACCATACTGATTAACATGATGTTTTCCATAAGGGTAAGATGTATGGTTCAGAGCATCACTGGAGTATATTCCAAATCTTTCTGTGAACTTTCTATCTCTCTTCCTTAGGAATGAAACCATTCTTCTATTTTCTCCCTCCCCAAAACTGTTCTAAATTATTCTACCACGGCTTACATTCTATTTTTGAGATGTTTCTAATGAACAGCAGAAGACATGCACAAATATAAGCTAGTCTAAAAATAATCTATGGCATACACAGCTGCACTCACTGGGAATGAGAGTAGAGAAGCAGCATGCAGCAGCATGGCATGTCTCCCAGTCATGTAACCCTGACAGCATGCACTGCATTAGGCAACGCTCTTTGAGTTTAGATACCCCTTCTCCCAGTCAATTTACCCCTGTGTTACTACCTCATACACTCCATTCTATAAATCTAATAATTGCGACATAATTAAACCATGAAGGCATACAGCTAATATGATACTTTACACAGTTTATGCTGTAAGTTTCTGTAATTTGGCCCTTGAAATAAAAAATTCTTTCTCTAGCACTGTTACTGAATGTGCACTATCTTACCAGCTCACTGCATCTGTAGTAAGAGTTCTGCACCACTATATTATCCTTAAAACAGGATTATTGTCTGTTACTTTATTTTTTAAGTATCTTAAAATCTTAGCAGATAATGATCAGATTTTAATATACATTTGCAGCTTCATAAAAAACAAGTTTGGCTTATGTCATCAAGATTTTGTGCTGCACAAGGAGTTACGTTTAAGTGGTTTCTTTTAAGAGAAGAAACACTTTTTCTGAATTTGGTTTTCTGATGGACCTTATTAAAATATTAGCAATAAAGCAACAGATTTAGTATTGTATGGAAACAAACCTTTGTGTAAAACAAAAATAATCTGCAAAGAAATAGTTACAGAAACAAGGCGCTGACAGTTACTTAAATTGCCCACTTCAGAAGTCTTAGATAGATAAGGCACCTACCTAAGAACACAAACCACATGAAACAATCTTGTACCTTATTAGTGTCTCTATGATCTAGTCATATTAATATCCTGTATCTTTTAGAGAAAAACTCACATGAAAATACCATGAAAATAAGTGACCACGAAAATGTGGCTGTTTATCTGCTGTTTCTAGCAATTCATTTCAATCCAAGTGCAGATGTTCCATGGACCACGCAGTTGTTCTCCCCAAACTGAGTTTAAATCTTAATACCAAGGGGCTTCCCTCAGGTTACTTTATTAATCTATTAATTACCAAGCAGCACAGAGACATTAATAATTAACATACTACTGTACTTCTCATTTATTTGTATCAATTCCTCCAATCCCAGGTCCTGTGGAGGCAAAATTTAAATGTAACTCATTAAAATGTCAGAAGTTAACAGTAAGCACAATTTATTCCCTTGCAAAGCAAACAGTGCTTTCTCTGATGAAAGATTTAACAATGAATTTGTGGTTTAATAATCTAAATATACTGTGTTAAACTCATTTGTAGCTGATATTATTTAATATTCCAACTAAAGGATAAAGAGGACAAAAGGTGATTTGTAGCAAATCACACCTGATCAAAGTAACTTTCTAGAATCAAATTACTGGTTCTGTAGATGGAAAGGAGACAAGATGATGTAATTTATCCTGATCTAGCAAAGCTTTTATATACAGTATCCCACTGTATCCTGGTAGCCAAAGGACATGTAGACTGGATGAGTGAACCATAAATGAGCAGAAACCTGGCCAAACCATAAGTACCACAGGAACAGTCAAGAGGAAAACTCAGAAGGAGCAACAAAGCAACACTTTGATAAGCAATGTTACATGACTGGGTAGCACAACACATGGTACCAAAATCAACTGCCTCTAAACCTATTGTCTAGCAGGCATTACATTGAAAATCTAAACATTCTAAATTCATACAAACAGAATGATGTGTCAGACCCCACTAACATACACTGCTCAAACAGAGGTAAGGAGGTTCTGTACTTGCTCTTTTCTTAGGTCTAGACTGCTCTAATATACTTTTGGGTTTGTGCAGGGAGACTATACACTTGGACTGTATAATCAAGCTTTCTACTTCACTAGTTTAGATCTGTTAGAACTAGTCCAGAGGAGGGCTGAAAAGATGATCAGGGAGCTAGAGCACCTCCCCTATGAAGACAGGCTGAGTTGGGCTTGTTCCATCTGGAGAAGGCTCCAGGGAGACCTAATTATGGCTACCAATACTTAAAGGGGTCCCAAAGGAAAGTGGGAGAGGGACTGTTTATCAGGGAGCGTGCACTGATAGGACAAGAGGGAATGGCTTCAAGTCAAGAGAAATTTAGGTAAGATATTAGGAAGAATTTATTACTATGAGGGTGGTGAGGCACTGGAACAGGTTTCCCAGAGAGGCTGTGAAAACCCCATCCCTAGCAATGTTTAAGGCCAAGTTGTATGGGACTCTGAGTAACCTGACCTAGTGGAGGGTGTGCTGCAGGGGGCTCCAACTAGGTGATCTTTGAGGTCCCTTCCAACCCAAACCATTCTGTAATTCTATGTATGTGAATAAGTATTTGAATGTATATAAAGTAGTGGCATTTACAAAGTTATTTATAAATTGTCATATGCTTGTCATTATGTGCAGCTTAGTAAAGATTTAAGCCTCTTGAAGGAAGATACAAATAACAATTCTCATTGACAAACAAGGGTTTTTTTCAAACTACAGCATAATAAAAGCAATAGATTTATTTTAATGGGATAAAAGAGGCCATCTTACCCAGTTGGATTTTATATTCTGCTAAATGTTGATTAATATTCTTCAGCACTTTGTGAATGTTCAGGAGAATTCATCAATAGATTGTCAAGGATGTTAATGAAGTAAATCCACAGAGCTAACATAGAGGTTAATACACGATAAATGGCAATTGCCTGTAAGTTACACGAAACACTTCCTCTTTTTTAGCTTTAATCCTTATTTTCATGTTAGGGTTTAAATGTAAGCATAGAAAGGGTCAACCAGAGTAATGAAAAATTAGTATTATTCAAATATACAGCACATAGTAACTGAGCAAATGACATTTAATATTTTTGAATCAGCTTCTGTCTAGGCACAGTATACAAATCTAATTTTTTTTTAAATTCACAAATGCTCTTAACTTTTAGGGATTTAAAATGTAAAGTATTCAATGGAACATGGTAAACACTTCTAGGTGGACAACAACATGTCCTGTCAAACTGTCAAAAAGCACAAAAACCAGATGTTTTTGCATCAAAAAGAAGTGACCACATAGCACTGTGATAGAAATAATGGCATTACTTCTTTCTCTGGATGACACATAATTTTACCATGCCTTGGACCACTACTTATGACAGAATAATTCGGAGTTAATTCTCCAACATTATTAGATAATTGCTTAATAAATTACATACGCTGAAAAACTGTTAAAACAAATAATTAAAAAAGAAAAGAAACTCTTGACTCTTAGGGTATGCTAAGATATTTCCTTATACCCAGGAGTTATCAAAAAAATGTAGGATCAAATCTTATTATCCTTTTCACTGTTTACTGAAACAAGTTATCACTGGACTTAATAAAAGAATTACAACTTAAAGGCCCTTCCTTTTGAGCTTTCAGCTTGTTATAGTACTGAAGTCTAATATTATAAAAGATGAAACATTCCATGAAAGACATTGGAGAAAATTACAAATGCCACAAAAAGTTTCAGAATATGTCCCTTCATTCAATAGATTATTGCAGAGCTTCTGCAAAAGCACATTCCATAAATCTACATGAAGGTAACATTGCAGCACTCAAAGAAATAGATCCTACTGCCACAATGTATAAAGAAGTTACTAATCTGTTATTCAAGATAACATTACAAATGCCTGTAGGGAAACATTTATTTTGGCATATGGAAATTCAATGTTGTGTCAAAAAAAATCTAAAGTAAATAACTTTCAACCCATGCTATAACAGAGTAATTTTACCTTCTGAAGCAAGTTCCCGATTGCATTCTGTCTCTATCAATTATTGACTGAAAAACGCACGTTCCAATGCTTTGCATAGATTCTGCTTTCTTATACTACTGAGCCTATGCTGACATTTTAATGCAAGCATGTTCCTTTATACAGAGTTATGGGTCCCACTTCAGAGATTCCTTTTCAGGGTAGTGCCAAACCAAAGGCAGGCCTATGAAGAGAGTTCCATTCTCACCCTGTTCCCTTTGCTCTGAAGGCACTGGAAAAGGGAACCAGTCCCACCCCACTAATTCCCTCTGCAGACTCCTAGTTCCCTTCTGTTCATCGGGAAACAAACTCCCCTTAATCTTTTCATAAAAGGGTCATTTCAAGTGAATGAGTAGGCCTGAGTGGAGATAAGGATGTAGATAGAGCAGAATCTTATGAAGAGACTTCATACTAAATCACTAACAGAATAGTCACCTTCTGAAGCAGAATTGGTGTCTCAAAGGAGTTTTCAGAGTTAGAAATGAGCGGTTTAATTTCACACAATAGCTGTAAAAAAGAACCGACAGTGTAGGAAGGCGGTGGCTTTGAAACCTTACTGCTACCAGAGAACAACAAGGTGTTCATTTTTCCCTTTGCACTTTTTACCTTTCTAGGTAGCTGTGGCACAAGTAGGTAAGAATTCAATACATCAGAAAGTCCTGTATTTCATTTTTAGAACCTGTGCATTAAGTGATTCGAATGCTCAGTCCATACATTAAATGTATTCCTTTTTCATGCAGCATAATTGTGCTTTTATAGAAATGATATTTAGTATAATGTACAGATAGTTACACACTGCCTACACGATGAGTATTTATGTGCTGAAGGTTTTGGCACAATTAGAAGTGACTTTGATTTATAAATCACTTTACCTATCCACCTTGCATACACACTGTGTCTCAGTTACAGTTCATGTTATTGGTATTTTTCATCATTTGCAGTTATCTTCTCATATGAGAGTACCAAATCCATCTAATAATAAAAATATTTTACTATTTTCCATAATATCTTAGAATACATTGTAGTAGCTCTGTCCTGTATAGTTCGAACTATTATGCAGTTCTCAAGATTTGTTACAATTTCTACTGCCGCAGTTCTAAAGCAGAGAATAAAACCAGTATTTTATTGATGTCTTCTCATACCCAGAACTGAGATAAGTAGAGAGCCAGTGCATTTGATTTCCCCTAATTTGTCTGCAATACAGTTATTTCACAACTGCGTTGCCCTTAGGTTTACGAGTCAGACTAATGTGGAGATTTCATATGAACACCTAAACACACTGGAGGGAAGGCGAGATATCTAATGATATACATGGTGTTAATTCTGTCCATCTAAATATGTACTCTATCCTTATTAACTTGCAAATCTAATTTAATATCAGTTATAGGAGATGTGAACTGGCTATTCGGTATTACCAAAATGAAGAGTCTAGATTCTGGTATTTGTAAAACTGACAGAAAGTATGGATAAAAGCTGAGCCAGGGGCCTTCCTGTAAAGCTTCCATTAAGTTTGCAATAGCTTATTTTACCACCAACTTCTAAAATATATGTCCTCTGAACACAGACATAAATTGCCCTCCATACAAGCATGGACTGTAATCGTGAGATTTTTTCATGTAGGTGTGATGACCACAGACAAACCCTGTCATCTATCTGCAATTCTGTATTATTACTTCAATCAAGGAAGCATGAAAAAACACCCATCAAGGTCTCCGTCAGACTCCACAAAATCAAATGGGAGAGAGTGGAAGAGGTACGCTTGACAACTGGGAGACACCCCATAGTAGCAGACAGCTTGGGCTACAGTAGCTGCGTACAGCACTGACTTACACTGGCTCAAGATCTGGTCTCATAACATGAAATCTGCAGCAGCAACATCTGGAAAACTTCATTCCCTTCAATTTTCCTTTCCCAGCTATTTACTGTGAGGAAAATGAACTGGTAGGAGAAAAAAATATGTAACATAATAAAGAAACAAAATTTAAAATATTTAATTTTCCTTGTAGTGCTTTACAGTTCTCACTTCTGTACCCTAGAGCAAAAAAGGCCAAAATACTGACATCAGAAGAACTTAACAGCTAGTCTATTGAGTTGAAGGGAGAGAAATTTGTAGTGGGAGAGAGGAAATAATATGTGAAAACGTTATTGCTGATGAAAATTTCCTTTCTTGGCACTGGTGTACAATACAGAAGCTACATTACTTGTTTTAAAATTAAGAGAACAACATAAATTCACAAGTGTCTAAGAAGTTATGGCTCCATCCAACTTCTGGCTGCAGTCTTGAGAGAAAAGTGACCTGAAATAGTAATCCATGACAGAGGAAAGGGAGTCCTGACGCTGCATTCCCCATCCCAACTGCTGGTGCTATTCAGATACCATGAAAGAAAACATGAGAGAAGTATCTGAAGTAGGACTGTTCACATATCTAAGTGGACATTTGGTGAGTAAATAAAATTGACCAAGGCAGTCTGCTCATCTATATATAATTTTTAAAATGTTTTCATTTTGGACATGTGCCTTCCCAGTGAACAGATCCAGTATTTTGACCTTACCTGTAGTTCACTATTGTGAAATAAATGTTGGGTTGGACTTCTTTTAAGATATATTTGGGGACTGTATTTTTGGTTGAGTGTGTACAGTCATTAGCAGGTCACAAACTGAGAGCCACAGTCACTACTGGAATAGACCACATATAGATAAATCAAGAAACAGCAAATAAATATTGTAAGCAATTTTCCATGCAGGATATCTCATTAAAAAAAAAAAAGGCAAAATAAAATAAATCAGATGCCATTTCAAAGCTGAGCATTTACTATGAGGAGCTCTTCTGTCGTTGAAACTAAAGGAAACAGTGACAAATTCTCACAAAGAAAATTGTGAAGTTGAATTGCATGTTACATTGATTTAACCCCACCAAGAAGTTTATCCCATTAACTCAGATACATTATTTGTCATTGTTCAAGTAACTGCAAAATTTCCAAGTAATAAACTTTTCCAATGAAAATACTAATTCAGAAGATTCCTCCTCATGATTACTAGAAAATGTATCAGCTGTGCTGACTTCTAATTTAGAAAGATTTCTTCAGAAATACTGGAATGCATGATCAAACACATTCAAGCTGCTATATTACCTCCTTGGAACTTTGTTTCCTACATCACATAATCGCATTGATGGTGTCCGATCAATGGGTATTCTTAAAAATAAAGAAAAGTTTATTTTCATTTCAGTGGAGAACAAGAAAAGTTTATAAAAAGCTCAAAATATTTTGCTATGTATTCTTCATTTATTGAAAACTATTTTTGTCTGTCTAGACATTTATCAGCATTTCAAAAATATTTCACATTGTATTTCACATCCTTCCCTGCTTGTGATCACTTCAGTGCACTGATTCTATGGTTTCCCAGAAAACAGTTTCCATAGCAGCAGAGACGAGCCCACAACTCAGTGAGGTTTCTGTTTAATATGATTATGTAATAGATCTTTATTCTTGGATTCCTTGCTGAGACCTTCTAAACAGTCTTCTAGTCATCTGACAACCTCAACTTTCCATTCTTTTACTGTAATCTCATTAATCTTTGTCTTCTCTTCCTCTAAACTTAATGCCTGGTAAATAACATCATAGAGTCTTGCGCACAAGGAGTCAGAAAAGATCACATCAAGTTATGGTACAGTGTGAAAAACAATACACAAAAATAGGAAATATAAAAGTTATGAATTTACTTATATTTATATTAAATTATATATTTAACATTTATATGTTAATATAGAGATATATAATTAAATACTAATATATTAACATATGTGTTTATTTTCATATATACATATTTAAGTGCTAATATAAGGAGGCTGTGACCTAACTACCATTTGGTTTTGTGCTGGAAATAACTTTTTTCAGCTAGTGAGATGAAGCAATAATGACATAGGGGGACTCCTGTGACCAACTTGATATGAAAGCAAAAAAAAAATAATTTAAAAAAAATCTGTTCTTATAAAAGTGATGCTGCTTTCTGCAGCTCTGGTTTTCCTAGATCTTACTGTAAGTAACCCTCACAGGACAAGTGCCTGTAGCTCAGCAAGACCTGGTTCAAAGCAACACAGGCAGCCTGAAGCAGTAACTTTCTTGCTGCACAGCTGTGCCCCCCCGCCATCTCTCTCAGCTTAACACTGATCAGGGTCCTTCTGTCCGTCTGTCCGTCTGCCCATCCCTCCTTCCTTCCTTCCTCTTTCTTTCTGTTTTTCTTTCAAGCTTTATTTCAGTCATCTAGTCACATCAAAATTTGCCATGGCTGCAAGGGTGATGGCTACGAAGTCTGGGCAGGATTTTCACAAGCCAGTATTGCTACCAAATATCTTATCTTGTGGCACTCCCCTGAGTCTACATTCTGATAATATGGCAGGCTCGATTAAGATTTACATAGATCATGTGCAAGTGTATATCATCTTCCCACCATCTTTCCTCCATGACACATGAAAAACATCAGAAGTGACTTGCTAGAAAGCAGAAGGCAAAGATACAGGAAAAAGCAGTATCGCTGCTATAGCTGAAGGGATAAACTCACACACCGAACTGAACTTGCTATGATACAGAAGCAAATACAAATTGAGTACAATTGCTTTGACTCTAACTTAATTATGTTAATCAGCTAGATAATGTGAGAGACAAGTATGGTTAGCACCCGTGGAGCGGAAGAGATATTAGCAAGGGAATAAGTCATTAGCTTTGGAGGAACAGCAAGAGAGAGAAAGGTAGTTATTATCTATGGAAAATTAAGGGTGATCTGACAGAGAGGTGTGAGGAAAATTATAATGTGTCATAAACCCACTATTTCCATTCAGTTCATTCTTGCTGTATCTTTTGCTACCACTAGTTTTAGTTCCAAGATCTCTTTGCTGATGATATTTTGCAAATTTCTCCCTGGAATTAGCAATCAGAAATGACATCAGAAATGGCACAACTATTTTGGGACAAATGTTTTCCCACTGTTCACTCAGATTTTCTGTTCTTTATTGTCTATACGAATTTATTTTGAAATATGGGGATTACCTGATCTGACTGATAAGTAAAACTTCCCTGTGATAATTGGACAATGTATTTTACTCTCTATTGCACGTGTAAGAATAGCATTAATACTACAATATTCTTCATGTACAATGGGAAAATATATTTTCCTTACTGAAAAATTTCCTTTCTTCCTTTGGGAAAATTAAGAAATGTTTGTAATGTACCTCTGTCCAACTGACAGTTTAGGGACAAGCGATACCATAATCCATATTCTAAACAATTAATTTGAGATTGACCCACCAAATGTACATGTAGTACTTTTGTCTCACTTCAACATAATTTGGAACATATAAACAGAAAACGCTAAGTGGTTTTAATCAAGAACAAAACAGTTTTGCCCTTTTAGTAATTCACTTTTTTTTTTTTAATGTCTGGATTGTTACAAACAACTATACCATAAGAGGATGCTCCAGTAAATTTTGATACCACCTGAGTAGACAATTTTTTCACTAACTAGATTACTTGTGCTCCCTCTAGTGAGTGGGAATTTATTTGATCACAGTGAGACTATGGAACACAGTGCCTCAAATCACCTGATTTTCAATGTCTTCAAATCCCAGACATAACTCTTTGCACAAAAAATAGGAAAAGCAGCTTGTGGAATATGCTTAATATGCACCAATTTTCCCATTACTAGAGAGGATTTTTTCACTGGCGTGCTCATGTAACTCCATAATGTGCTATTAAAGTTCCATAACAAAAAGCTCTCCTAAACCATTAGAAACTTCACAAAGAGAAAGGCCACAGTCCTTCCTTTAGGATGCATATTGTTCCTATTAGAAACATTCTGAAGCCTGTTGAAACGAATATTGCAGACACTGTTCTTGCAGGTGGGAATCTGTTTCTAAATTTTGACTCAGTTTTGCCAAGCTGCTTCCCAGGGTTAAGTACAGAATAACAAGGTTAGAGAGACCAGGTTGTAATTACTAAGCAGTAATTTTAGAGTTTCCTTGAAGACAGCAATTACCTCCTTCTCACATGCAGAAAAAGTCTATAAAGGGTAGAAAGGATCAATCAGGTCATATTCTCTGGGTGTATCACAGGCTAAAAGGATTAGTCAGATTTGAAGAGGAGCGATCTGCTGCCTCCCAAAGGGCTGCAGCAATGCATCACCCCCTGAGAAACATAACACACCCAAGCAATGCAAGCAATGCTGCGGAAGTCTAAAACTTGGCTAAGCTTCAATTGGTGTCAGACCAAATAACACCCTGAAGTCCCTTACAAACTAAATTGTTCCAAAGCTATGAGACTGTGTGGATCTGTGATTTCCTAGTGTACAGCTCTTCTGCTCAATTTTATAAAAGATGACAATAAATGTGCATTTATTATGTTGATAGTAATAATATAACAAGTTTGCACATCAGATACAACTTTTGCCAACAACAAAGGCCTGCCAGCTCCTACTGTATGAGGACTTCTATTTTTCCTTTTCCAAGTGCTTCAGCACCTGGAATCATTTAATTCCTTCAATTTTCAGTAAAATATAAAATAAAGATTTCAGCAGAAAGTATACAATACAGTAGCTCAATAACTAAGGAGAGAAAATAGCTTTACCTTTTCCAGAAAAATATTCACTGTACATCTAAGACAATGATACTGCATCACACTTTTTAAAAGTATCATAAATTCGCAAATGAACGACCATCTGTGACAAAATATCAATACTGTACAGAAGATATGCTTTCGCATCACTCCATTATATTTACTAACAAGGACTTTATACCAAATACACAATTTTTTGTTGTCCTGTGTGTAAACTTTTTTACTTATCTAATTAGTTTTTTCATTTTTGAATTTCTCTGCATAAACACGTTTAATACTCAATGTTTGTCAACACATCCGTTTTTTACTCTTCATCAAAGAGACTGAATTAATCCTTTGCAAAAGGTAACAGTCACTTCCTAAATGCAAGTTTTCCCAATCCAGAACAAACTTTTTTTGTTCCACTCATTTCAGTCATTCCTACAGCTTCCTTCAAGAAAAGCATTCACATAATCTTTATCAGATCTATTCAGATTGGGTTAATCTGTTGTATTAATTATTTATCTTTGTTATTTAATACATTTTACTTATATTGAAAATACATTCAGATGACATCTTTATTGACTCTATTCTGACTTTCTGAAAGAATCAAGGAAAAAACTATTCCTGAGTCTTAGCAGTTTGGTCAGTACATGCTTGTTACACATTTATCCATGTGAAATTACATCCACAGTTGTGACATTCCACACTCTGTATGTTAAGTTCACCAGCTGGTTCTCATAATCCCCCAGAGTTCTTACTGACATGAAACTGAAACCATCATCCACTCACTAATTACTCTTGCGTATGGATAACATGCTTCACTGAGTATTAACTGACAATTTCTCTCAGATTACCTGAGTGAAAATTAGCTCTCACTTTCAGGAAAGATAACAGAGCTTGACTTCCTAGTCTTACATTTCAATTTAAGATTCATAAATATTTGCATGTATTATCTGGAAGAAAATACTTAGTGACATATTGAAAAAGACAGAAGCTATGGAAGACCGGCTACGAGGATGAACAGAGGGCTGGAGCACCTCGCCTATGAAGACAGGCTGAGAGAGTTGAGCTTGTTCAGCCTGGAGAAGAGAAGGCTGAGGGAGACCTTATAGCAGCCTTCCAGTCCCTGAAGGAGCCCACAGGAAAGATGAAGAGGGAATGTTTGTAAGGACAAGTAGAGATAGGACAAGGGGCAATGGTTTTAAACTAGACCAGGGTAGGTTTGCATTAGACATTAGGAATAAGTTTTTTCAAGAAGTTTCCTAGAGAGGTGGCAGAGGCCCCATCCCTGAAGACATTGAATGTCAGGCTTGATGAAGGTCTGAGTAATCTGATCTAGTTAAAGGTGTCTGTGCAGGGGGTTTGGATTAGATGATCTTTAAAGGTCTCTTCCAACCTAACATATTGTATGATTCTATGATTTATTGTTATAAACAAACAAAATCCTTGTCTAAGAAATCACTCCCTGTATTATTTTCCTCAAACGTTGAAATTCTGTCAATTTGCTTTTCAGAACAATCAAATCAGGGACTAACAGTGTCTCCCAACTCCAGCACCACTGTCACAGATCTTTTCCCAAACAAGGCACAGAACCTTGATTCCAGATCACTTTTCTGACCTAACCTTCTGATTCTGGGACAGATAATTCAATTCCAATACTCTCCCAGGGAAAATGTCTGCAGGACCTATATCTGAGCACATGTCTCTTCCCCGCTCTCAGACAGATCCTTCTGTTATTCTATGTTTAACAATCAATGCAAATTTAATTTGGCCAATCTGCAGTACCTCGGTATGATACCCTTCATTTCTCCCTACTTAATAAAGACTACATCATAATAGTGTTCCAAGTTAGAAACAAAACAAAAAGATAGATAAATTAAACAAACAAACAAACAAACCAACCCACAAGGAAGTATGAATTCTTAGTTTTCCCTTTCAGGCTTGCCCAGAGTTTAACTTAACTCAATTGAGAGGGTGGGCAGTTCTCAAATATTTACAAACACAATAAAGTCTTTAACAATTGGCGATAAAGTACTTTTCACTTAGAAACTTATCTTGAGGATTACCCAAAATAAAAATACATATATATTTGAAACTGAATCTAATTTTTAGAACAGGTAATTCACTACGATTCTGCCAAAAGCTATGGGATACAGTTGTTCAATCAATCCCTATTTCATCCCAAATTACCTTGTGGTGACCTGTGGCACTGAGCTTCTCTCTTTACCCCTGAATTCCAGCTGTGTTACTGCTTCAGAGAAATGACAAAGGGTTCTTCAAACAAGGGGAAGTCAAGAAATGTAATATATACAGTGATGACTGAGCAAGAATAATGAAGAAGATATAAAACCATGCCATTCTTTAAGCATTGGAGTAGTAATTTTAGATATCTTGCAACTTGTATCTCACTGATGAATGATTTGGGTGTTAAGGGAGTCATGAGCTGCGACTGGAACTCATCCATGTTGTTCCAAAATATATAAGCACTTTCATCAAAGTGAATTCCTTCCCATGTCTTACAATAAGATCTGCCAAGTAAAGCATTTCCTTTATTTAAGATATTTTCTCTGTATATTTCCTTACTTTTACAGTCTTAAGGAGCAAATTGGTTTTTGTGAATAACCCTTGGAACTGGCCAACCAGTTCCAAAGTTGTAAACACAGAAATATATTCCCTATATGATCAGCATTTTTTGTTTCACAGGAATCAGTGTTACAAATATGGACTTAATGAGCACACTCTGTACATAGAAAAATATGGGTTATTTCATTCACTTTATAGGTTAAACCCTTTTACTATGTGACAAGCTTTCCTTGCTTGCTTAAAACATTATCATCTCAAGAAAGCCCAAACAAAACATTGCTAACAGAAATAACACTGGTTTAATCTACTTAAAAACAAAGTAAGCGTTATTAAGATTGGAAAGTCAAAAAAATCAAAAGCTGACGCCACTGGCCTGACTCTTCATCTACTACTGCCTTTGCTTCTCAAGAGTTTCTATTCCCCTGGTGATCTGATTTTGGATCCTGTCTTTGATCCTTGGTTGGTGCTTTAGATAACTGCATTTACTACCCAAGAGGTCTTTTCATCTAGCTCATGGGGTTAAGCGGAACAGCACAATACTAACAACAGAGATAACTCTTCATGCTGCTTTATAGTAATAAACACTATATGTCCTTGAGTGCGACAGAGGACTGTATGAATAAATCACTTTTTTAAGGAAAGCCTAGGATCAAAGTTGTCATTCTACAACACTGCAAATGCCTGCCTTGGTTTCATCATCATCTACCATCACACATAGTTTTTTCCTATAACAGTACTAAAAATATTCTGAAATATTTTTAAAATAATAAATTATATTGTTCATATAATAATAATAGTATTATAATATTGTTCACATTAATAAAAAGGCAGTCCACAACAAATCATTCCCATTAATGATTCATTGTTTAATCCTTTTTTGGACCCTTTTATGAGTACAGTAGTCTGAGATGACCAATGCTACCTTGAAGGTCTGTCAAGAGTTTTAGAAAAACGGAAATGAAATACGGTATTGTAGGCAATTATTTCCTCTTTCCTTTAAGTTCTAATATCAAAAGTAGTTTTGTGATCTGGATTCTGAATTCAGTTCAGATTCTTACAGAGCTGGATAAAGCCTTAATCTCATAACCTGTGATTTTATAAATGCAGGTAGAATTAGGACTCTGATGGTAAGGATTATTTGAACTGACACCTCTGAAACCCCACATTTTCATTTTGATACTGATTACAGTATTGTACTTTAACATAAAAAGGAGAACAGCACAGTCATATTTATGAGCCAGCTGAAGCCTTCACTGAAGCATGAACTTTGGCATTTGTGTCCTATTTATAAATTACTTGTAGCAGTATAGCATTATCTAGAAGGAGAAACGGGTGAGATAGAGGAACACTGAGGGATGGTTCACCCCCTTGGCATTATTTGTCTAAAAGTACAAAAATTACACCACTTCTCACGGCATGTTATTTTTCCCTTTTCCTCCTCTATTTTTCCTGATATTTCAGGATCTGAGAAAACTAGTTTTTGTGAAGCAAGAGGTTAGAGCCCATTTTGTCTGCTTTCTATTCCACTATGGGTGGCAGTGTCAAACCTTTGTTACTCTTTCACAACTCCATCTGCTGCCTTTTAACACAAGACTGTCACCTGGCACTCAGAATCTCTGAAGCTTGAGTATGTCACATGGGATACCATTGGGGAAGCACTACTATACACTTTGTCTTTTCTACTTTCCTACACATGCATTATTTGCTGCTGTGAGAGACACGATACTGAACTTCGGTCTCATATGTGGTAAATATGTCATCAAGTAATTTATCCCAACAATGTTGGTTTTAGTGAAGGCCATGGAGGAACACAGGTTTTAAATAGTCCATATCTGTAGCTACATCACATGCAAGAAAGCTGCTGCCTCCAATCTAAGGAACTGTTAGATTTGAAAACACACTAGGTTTGGTTAAGTAACAATATTTAACTGTTAGAATCAGCATGTAAATTGTTGGGAAAGAGAGAATAGGTATTTAAATTTTAAATTAAAATTGGATCTTTATTTGGATTAATAATTATTTTTCCTATGCAATTAAAAATAAATTTATAGTGCTTCAGGTAAAAAATGGAATTCTAGCTAGCTCTAGCTGTTTGTCTCTGTAGATTCTTCCCTAAACTCTGCATTACAAGTTGTTTTATTGAAATTAATCCTCAATAGTTATTTGCAATAATAGTTTCTACCCTGAATAATTGCTTTGGGTTTGCATGGCAAAGATTTGGTAGTGGGGAGACTACAGGGGTGGCTTCTGAAATAAGTTGTTAGGAGCTTTCCCTGGGTCCAACACAGCGGATAACTAGCCAGCTCCAAGACAGATCCACCACAGGCCAAGGCTTAGCCCATCAGTACAGCAGTAGTGGATCAGTGATAACATAGTTTAGAAGGACAGGGACAACAAACCAATGGCAGCTTTTGCAGCCAGAAAGGAGTGAGAGGATGTGAGAATCAACTCCACAAACATCAAGGTGAGTGAAGGAGGAGACAGGAGATGCTCCAGGTGCCAGAACAGAGATTCCTCTACAGCCTGTGGAAAAGACCATGGTGAGACAGGTTGTCCCACTGCAGCCCATGGAGGATGATAGGCAAGCAGAGTTTCCCCTGCAGCCATGGAGGACTCCACACTGGAGTAGGTGGAGACACCTGAAAGAGGCTGTGACTCTGAGGGAAGCCCATGCTAGAGTAGGCTCCTGGCAGGACCTTTGGACCCCTAGAGAGAGAGGCCCATGCTGGAGCAGGTTTACAGGCAGGATATGTGACCCCATGGGGGACCTACACTGGACCAAGCTTATGCTGAAGGACTGCATCCCATAGAAGGGACACATGCTGGAGCAGTTCATGAAGAACTGTAGCCTGTGGGAAGGACGCATGTTGGAGAAATTTATGGAGGGCTGTCTCTTGTGAGAGGGAACTCATGCTGGAGCAGGGTAAGAGTGTGAGGAGTCCTCCCACTGAAGAGAAAAGAGTGGCAGGGATAACATATGATGAACTGATTACAACCACCATTCCATATCACCCTGTGCTGCTGGCAGGAGGAGGAGGAGGAGCTTGAGAACTCAAGAGTAAAATGGAGCTCAGAAAAAAAAAGAAGGGGTGGGAGGAAGGTGTTTTAAGATTTGGTTTTATTTCTCATTAATGTTTTGATTGGTTAAAAAGTTGATTTTTTTTTTTTCTAAGTTGAGCCTGTTTTATCTGTGACGGTAATTGCAGAATGATCTCTCACTGTCATTATCCTGACCCAGGAGCCTTTCATTATATTTTCTCTCTTCTGTCCAGCTGAAGAGAGTGTGCGATAGAGCCTCTTTGGTGGGCACCTGGCATTTCAACCCACCACAATATTCAAATGAAGAGAAGAATGAATTACTACAGATTATAGAAAACATATTAAAAAGCAGCAAAAGTATGCAATCTGTAGCATTTCAGGTGTTCTTTTCTGACCCTTAAATTTTATTTTAAACCTATGATCATCAGAGACTTGCTTAGAGGCTAGACATTCACCTGATTTAAGACATCAGCCCTCATGTCCCATGTTCCTGCTGACTGAAATTTCAGAAACCTTTTGACCTCACACAGAATGCCAGGGGTCAGCTTGCATGAGCAGCATGAAATCAGATGGGCTTTATTGTTCACCATCTGTTCCTAACTACACGCAAATGTTTTCTTGGAAAACATAGGGCAGTCAGCATCAATAATTCTATGCTAATCCATCAACCATTACCTACGTTTTGTCTCACCAATTATTCTCTTTAGAGCTTGTTTAGCTATCTATAACCTGGCTAATAAGCCTCAGATAAACACCTAGAATCTGTTAGTCTAATTTATATTGAAGAGATATCTTTTCCCTTTTCTCCCCATTTCTTCCCTTTTCTTCCTTTTAAATCTTCTCTCATTTCCAAGACCCAGCCTGTATCCTCTTTTTGTTCTGCCTTACTACCAGCCTAAAACCACTTCTTCCCAAAGACCTTTCTCTCTTGTACTGCAAATTTTATAGTATCATTACAGAGACAGTTTTATTGAAAATAATAAATATTTCTAATATCATTCAAGCATCCAGCAATTGTATTTATTTTATGTCACCATCACATCATGAAAGATCATAATGGTTATAGGCCAAATGCATTTCTAAATTAATATAAAATTTATAGTCCTTCATTAATTGAGCAAAGTAATAAAGGAAAAACTCATTAATAGGTTTAGATATTTCAAGCACTTTTAGCGTACTTAAATATTTCAAGATACATTCAAACCTATAAATCTAATAAAAATGAAGGTGCCAGGTATTTCATGCTTCTCTGCTAACACAGACATGCAGGCATCTATAGTAACACCATAAAAACCAACACCCACATAAACACAGTACTGGTATTGCTAAATATGCTAGAATGTATCTTACAGTAACAGGAAAGGTAATCTTCACTGATAAGAAAGGGACTTGTGTTTCCTCTAGGAGAGACTTTCAGAGAAAGCTGAACTGAGTGCCAATTTCCAGTGAAAGGCAATAAAATATATCCAGTATAGTTCTGTGTATATAAAATGCCAGAGCCATTTCAATAACCCAGTTTTTGGCATATTTCAGAGTACCTGTCTGTGCTAGTGCAACACTTGGCATAGTCCTATATTAGACCCTTTAAAAGAATAAGGAGCACAGTTACCACTTTTGTCCTGTTTTGAACTACTCCTTTCCCTTTTTTCTTTTAATTTTTATTTTTATTTTTCTCTCCCACACTTTTTTTTCTTGGCTCTCATTTAATTTTCCTTTCCAAAACTATATACTAAAAAAGACTGCTTCAATAAATAAGTTGAATACTATCAGAGAAGATTTTAATTGCAATTTTTTAGTATATGACTGAAGAGCATGAGAAAATCCATGAAGTAAAATGAAGAATCGAAGGCAAACACCACTTGTTACCAATATTTAAGTCAAGCACTTTATCATTCAAAAATCTATCTTCTACCTCACAAAAGGACATTCTGTTTTTACTCAAACACTGTGAAAGAGCAAAGACAGACAGAAGATGCATAAGAATAAAATGAGCCCCACCAGATCAAAACATATTCCATCACTACATTGCAATTAAGATATCTTGCATTTATTCCCTCTACTACTGAGGGGAATATACTAACTGCCAAAACCACAGGTAGTTTAATTGATCCATTGGGTCATATATTTCTTCAATTGTAAAATTCTAGTAACTTTTATATTGATGTTTATGGCATTACCTAGTTTTTAAATATTCATATGGGTTTTCAAGTAATTCATATCTCAGTAATACTGACACCATACCTTTAACCTGCAGTACGTGGATCAAAGGTGATTGCATTTTTTTATTTCCTTTGGTTGATACGTGAATAAAAACTGCCATTCCATAAAAAAAAAAAAATGGAGGGTGGGGGTTTTTTCAAGTATTGGTAGTTTCAAAATTAACTATGGAAAATATTCTAGTGTGCTGTGATGATGCCCCACTTCAAAGTGATTAATGAAATCTAACAACATAGGCAAAGTAATAGTTTCTGTAGTTAAGTCTTAAAGTATATTAAAATCTAAATGCATGGGCAAGCTTCTGAAAATCCTGAATTGATCAGGATAAGAGGGCAAAGAACAGCTTGGTATTGTTCTAGTTTTGTGTGGCTGGATTCTAGTGGAGAAGGGGGTGTGAAGGGGTGGCTTCTGCAAGAAGCAACAAGAAGATCGTAATAATAATCAATAAAATAATTCTAAAGCTAGTTGTTAAGTCATAAGGTGATTTAAGTTACTTTGCAAATCCTTTATGAAATTTAAAACTGAGAGCAAGATAATGTAGAACTATACATAAAAAAATCAACCATCTCCCTTTACAACTAGCATTTTAATTCTGGAAGAGCTAAAACCAACATGAAGCCATCAGAAAATTAAAATGTAAACAGTTTACATCCCTCCTGAGAAAAAACATAAGTCTTGGATGTGTATATACACATAAGCTTATATCAATCCGCTGTGGGAACAAACCCATAGGCAAACTTATTATTATTAACTATTCACATCATACATTTTTCTTTTAAATTAACTACTGTAAAAAATGAACAAGTTCTTTAATAGTTATCATAATCATCTGGTAAATAAATTGAAAATGTGCATTAACATATAACGTGAGAAAAATTATTTTAACTATTATTTCTTTGGGATTGCATGTTCATTCAATAGAGCTAACATAGATTTTTGTGTATTTTACTACTTCTATATAGCATGCCCAGGCCTAGAAAGATGATTTAAATGAGTTGCATATTCCTGAAGACAATAAAGAATATGAGAAAGGGTTCCATCTCTATAAAAGTTATAAAACCATGATATGAAGATGACCAAGTATATATTTTTAAATTTCTCTCTTCTTATTCATCTAGCATTATTATTAAAGTATCATCTCGACTGAGCAGAGGAGAGCAGGACAGTAATTTTGACTTTCATTCTATGAAAAGAAGTCCTTTTCCTTTTTTGACTTCTACCGTCACAGCATACAAAAATAGAATGACTGAATAAAAATGGAATTAGTTAATCAAAATTCATATACACTAATTCATTCTGTATTTTTATCATACTTCTTTCAATTAGATTTTGTTGAAGTAGACAGAAATCTGTTACCTTCTTGCATGGTGTTGTTTTATAAATCCGAGCTTTGAACATCATATTAAAAGCAAACACAATAACCAGAAATTTTTGCTTGGGAAATGATTTTTTGGTATTGCACTACTGTGTGGACAGTTTTCAATGGGATCATAGGAAAGAAAGAGCTATAATTTTTAAAAATTCTGTGCACCATAAAAATGCCCATTTCATCATTAGAGATGTTAAAATATGTATCTGTTTGTTTTGGGGGTTTTTTGTGTGTGGGGTTTTTTTGCTTGGTTTTGTTTGTTTGGGTTTTGTTGGGGGTGGTGGTTGTAAGGTGCAATAGACTTAAACTTTCAAAATCCTACAAGATTTTTTACTTAGCTGACACAACAAATGGCACAGTAAAAAAAATTGGACTGTCTCTGAGGATTGATGGTCAACTGAATATGTTATTGGCATCATGGATATTGATGTGACAGAGAGGGTATGCACTGTGTTGCCTCCAATAAGGAAGCATTAGACAACCCCTGTTGGACTAGGCTTTTCAAGAAAAGTAAACCAAATTAATATTACAATTAAGAGCCTTAGGACTGTGCAACAATGTTAACTTCTACTTTGTGATGTTCCAATATTTCTACATCGCCTCTGACAATATCATTTATATTCTGCTTTTAATGAATTTCTTCATTTTTATTCCTTGATTGTATCGAGCAGTATAGTAAAATATGACTGCCAGATATAAACAAGATATACCATCAGTGTTGCATCTTTTAGGTAAAGGTCTAATTATAAAGGGCTTCTAATTCTCTGCAGGGCACACAAATCTCTTATTCACAGTTTTGATTAAAAAATATTCTTGCTCCGGTATTATTCCTACTAAGTCATTTCATCGTTTAATCTTGCCTGCGATTCCAACCACACATCTAATATCCTGACTTGTAAGAAAGAGGAGGAAATACTCTGCCCCATAAGATACATATCACTACGTATTCTAACTTATCTTTGTATTTCTTTTTTATTATAATTTCTAAAGGTACTACGTCTAACTTAGACTAGATTGACACAAGTACATTCTGCTCCTGTACACAGAGTCATAGATTTCAAGATGTAAGATTAATGCAAATAAACACAGGATTCCAACCACAGACTATATTTTTCATTGCACTCTATACCCACATAAATCACCTCACTAATAGAAGGGAAAGAAGCAACCATGTCACATTTCATTTTTCATACAGATTTTTGGTGCCTTTAACTAAAGTTTGTTCAGGTGGTTTGATATCCTTCTCATTACTGCTAAATAACAGTACAAAACAGTACTGATTGGCCTGATCTATAAAATTAACTTGATCTGATTTAGTTGCCATGAGACAAACATGCTGAAGCTTTAGCCCTCTTTTAATTTCTCATAATGACTTTATGTTTGATATTTTCTTGAACCCTAATAAACAAATTTTTATTTCTTTTATTTTGTCCCCATTAAAAGTTACTGCTCATCAAAAACTCTCTTCAAACATCTGCTATTCCAGCTATGCAACCAGACTAATCTAAGTCTCAGAACTGGTTTACTGAATAAAACTTTAAGAATTCAAAGTTACCTTTGTATAATACTCTCTTGAAAATCTCATTTTCAAGAAACATTAATGTCATGCTAGAATGCACATGAGAAGGGAACACAACTAAAAGCCAGTAACTGGAATTAAGTTAAATCCATTTGCATGAAAGCAAATATTTGAAAATAAATTCTGACATACTTGTTCCAGCCTAATTATACAGTGAATGATTAACAATAAACTGTCTAGTCAACATTGTTCACTCAGCTAAAACAGATTATTATTTAATAGAAGGTGAATGATGACAAACTGAAAATAAATATATATTTTCATTGTCATCTAACCTATCATGAATTGAAGTTGCTGTTGCCCTCTTCTATGCTTTCTATGGCCACACCCTGCATTCCTTTTGAATGTTAAAACTCTTAGAAGACATGGCACAAGTCATAATTTAATACACATCAGAATCACCACAGTGAATGGCAGAAAAACATACAACCACCCAGACTTTTTTTGAAACATCAGACAAGCTACCTGTAGCATGCGACTGCTGACATGGGATAACGGTACAGGTTCAGAATCTGTGCAATTCAAGCTGATTCCAAATCAATCCTGACACTTCATGAAACAAATATGAAGCAATGAGAGAAATGAGCAAGCAGTGACCTGGTACAGGCACATACCTCTGTGTACCTCTATAAAGTAAACATTACTTACAGGAAGATTTCCCTAAGCATCCGAGTTCTGGATACGACAGCACAATCCTTCCAAAGCCACAAATACAAGGTCAGGTTGAAATTGCTTAAACTATTGTATAAATAGCTTGTGGGGTTTCTTTTACAATGAATAAAAATCACATTTTTATTTGTACAAGCTGTTGCTGTGAGTGTATGTAACAAGTAGGGGACTGAAAACTTGATTTCAGATGAGCTGCCTTTCACCTGTGACACAACACATGTTGAATTTTTCCATTTCATTAAAAAAAAGAGGAGATAACAGAGATATACAGAAAGTAATTAGGATTGAGCACATTAATTACTATACAGTCAAGTAGACCTCACCATACTTACACTACAAATTAAGATTGATTTTTTTTTCCCCCATAAGTGCTAGGAAACACATACAAAGATATTTAGAAGAATGATATTGGAAATACTTTAAAAGAGATGACATTGCAGTTGGAACGGCAACTATATGACACACTCCAAAGAGAGTTGAACTCCAAGTCCATAAAGTTATGCTTTTACATGAATGTTATTAAATGGGATAAAAAAGTACAAGTAAAATAAACTTATAGTAAGACTCTTGCTGTCATGCTATGAGCACTCGTTTGAGAACTGACAGGTTCATTCATTAAATTTCTGTGTTCCAGTGCAACATAAAAAGATGAGAATATAGTGAATTACGCAACTAAGAAACTGTGTCTGTGTTGAGTGCACATGCATGGCTTTGTGGCTTTTTGTATGGCTTTCTGACTAATAGTAATTTTATCCAGCTGATATTTTTATAAACCTTTTTTCAAAGAATTATAAATCCTGAGGGATATACAACTATTTAATAGGAATTCCCAATAAAATTTTCATAAGGATGGTATCAAATATTTGAGACTAAAAGATAGTGAGACAGACATCATGTATCTATTAAAAAGAAACATCAGAAATCAGAAGGACTGATAGCCTATAAGTAGAACACTTACCTGGGACATGATATATATTGGAGACTGCATGAATTTGAACCTTGGTCTCCGATATCTTGACTAAGTCTCATAATCATTATTAATTACTGATATTGCCTGCTCTGGACTGGATCTTTCTCACTACAAAAAACAAACAAAAAGGAAACAAAGACTTTCTTGTATTCATCCCAAAATGGGACATCAGATTCTTGAAGGATGTAGAGATGTATTTTTCTATCTAGTTAAGTGATAACAAGTTTTGAAAAAGACATTATTTACAGTTGAAAATAAAATTACTGACAATAGGTCATTGTCATTAAAATAATTGAAATCTGCAGATGCGACAGAACGTATTAAGTACCCAGCAACTGCTACTGTTAAATAACAATAATATTTATTCAAAACCTAATAAAAACCTGCTACCTTTGTAAAATGAAATAAGTTGTCTGTTTGCCAGACAACCAAATTATTTTTGAGTGGAGGTAAGTACAGTTATTACACAACTTCATAAATTTCAAATGCTAATGTGCTAAAGACGGGATGTGTCTCAACAAAATTAACTAAAAAGTGGAAAAGAGCTTTTTTTTTTAAGTTCTATTTGAAATTTTATTAGCTGCCATGGGCAAATACTACCTTCATTGCATAGAGCAGCAGAACCAACTGAACTGCTATTGTAGGAGTGGTTGGGGAACGAATGGCTCCCCTCTAGTAGAGGTAGGGGTGGTCCAGGAGCGACTCAAAGGAATGGATGCACACAAATCCATGGGCCCAGATGGGATACACCCACGTGTGCTGAGAGAGCTGGCGGAGGTGATTGCGGAGCCGCTCTCTATCATCTTTGACAGATCCTGGACTACAGGAGAAGTGCCTGAAGATTGGAGGATAGCCAATGTCACTCCAGTCTTTAAAAAAGGCAAGAAGGAGGATCCCAGTAACTATAGGCCAGTCAGCCTCACTTCTGTCCCTGGAAAGGTGATGGAACAGCTTGTTTTGGATGCCATCTCCAAACAACTGGAAGAGAAGAAGGTCATGAGGAATAGTCAGCATGGATTCACCAAGGGGAGATCGTGCTCGACCAATCTCATAGCCTTCTATGATGTTATTACCAACTGGGTGGATGGAGGGAGAGCAGTGGATGTCATCTACCTCGACTTTAGCAAAGCTTTCGATACTGTCTCCCACAACATCCTGATAGAGAAGCTGAGGAAACAAGGGATAGACGAGTGGACAGTGAGGTGGGTTGAGAACTGGCTGTCAGACCGGGCTCAGAGGGTCGTGATCAGTGGAGTAGAATCTGAATGGAGGCCTGTGACTAGCGGTGTTCCCCAGGGCTCGGTGTTGGGTCCAGTCCTGTTTAATATCTTCATTGACGACCTTGATGAGGGAATAGCATCCACCCTCAGCAAGTATGCCGATGATACAAAGCTGGGAGGAGTGGCTGACACGCAGGAACACTGCGCTGCCATTCAGCGAGATCTGGACAGGCTGGAGAGCTGGGCAGGGAGAAATCTAATGAAATTCAACAAAAGCAAGTGCAAAGTCTTGCACCTGGGGAGGAATAACCGACTGTATCAGTACAGGCTGGGGGATGACCTGTTGGAGAAGAGCTCTATGGAGAAGGACCTGGGGGTCCTGGTGGATGACAGGTTGGCTATGAGCCAGCAGTGTGCCCTGGTGGCCAAGAGAGCCAATGGGATCCTGGGATGCATCAGGAAGAGTGTGTCCAGCAGGTCGAAGGAGGTGATCCTCCCCCTCTACTCTGCGTTGGTCAGGCCCCACCTGGAATACTGTGTCCAGTTCTGGGCTCCCTGGTATAGAAAAGACAGGGACCTTCTGGAGAGAGTCCAGAGAAGGGCGACAAAGATGATTAGGGGTCTGGAACATCTCCCCTATGAGGAAAGGCTGAGTGAGCTGGGTCTGTTCAGCCTGGAGAAAAGAAGACTTAGGGGGGACCTAATTAGTGTTTACAAGTATCTTAGACATGGGTGGCAGGGGGAATTGGCCAGCCCCTTTTCAGTGGTCAGTGGGGACAGGACTAGGGGAAATGGCTGTAAGCTGGAGCACAGGAAGTTCCGCACCAACATGCGGAAGAACTTTTTCACAGTGAGGGTGACAGAGCAGTGGAATAGGCTGCCCAGGGAGGTGGTGGAGTCTCCTTCTCTGGAGATATTCAAGTCTCGTCTGGACGCCTATCTATGTAATATGAGATAGGGAGCCTGCTTTGGCAGGGGGGTTGGACCCGAAGATCTCTTGAGGTCCCTTCCAACCCCTAAGATTCTGTGATTCTGTGATTCTAACTGGTAAAAGAACAAATACTGTTTTGAACATCAAATAAAGAGATCCAGTTGGCCAAAGAATCTTAGAAACCTGACAGCTCATATCACTGGCATACTTTTTGAGAAAAGGATAATGAGTATTACAGCAAAGTTTTATGAAGAACTTATTATCTTATTCTACAGTATGCCAAGACAGTTTGTTTTAAGTCCAGATGAAAGCATCAAACACTGTTGCTTTAGTTGGGTACCACTAAAACTTTAAGCATCAAATTACAGATTTAACGGGAAAATTGTGCTTTTAAAGAAAATGTAAGTATTTTTTTCCATACTGGATATTAAGATCAGAAGTACGTGTCTGTGTGTGTAACCCAATAACACACAAAATTGTATACTCATCTTTAGATAAGAAAACAAACATGTATAGGAAACCAAAACCCAGGAAAATGTACTGGTGTCTAGAAGTAATGTTGATAAAATATTGTAATTTAAGTTTAGATTTTTATAGATCCAAAAGATTCTAAATCTACAAGTTAAAATCCTAAAGGAATATGGGAAAAATCGGTAAAGATGCAAACAGAGATGAATTAATGGTTGCACATATCTGCATTATTATATATGTGGTCACATAAAAAGCAGTCATACTTTGTTGGCATATGTATTTTCTGGCAGACATTCAACTATCTTGCAAACTACCTGCTGTACAAGCAACATTAAGTTGGAGCTAGGCAGCCAACAACCAGAGTATGTTCTGTTGTGAACATGAAGCACGTGAATTCTAGCCAGGAAATTCAAACTGCTATTTATGCACTACTTGTATTTGCCACTAAATTGAAGTTCAAGTTGCCTTGAGAAATAACTGTCTCAACCAGATGACAAGATCTCATTCCTAATCTTAACATTCCCACGGTACTACTGTCAAAACCAGATTAATCTGAATACAGAAACCTTGTGCCATAACAGCTGTTAAAACTGACTACCATAATGGAAGTAACTACAGCAAGAGAAAATGCCTGAATTGAGCAGCTTCATTCTTAGAGGTGTACAAAATACAAGCCTTTTCATACATTAGTTCCTAATAAGACAGCAGAATATGGAGACACACAAAACCAGACACACAAGCAAAACCAGTAAAACAATTTGGTGCTTGTATTTTCTGGGATATGTGGCTGAGTTACAGGAAAACCCAAAAGAGATGCTAAAAAGTAAATGGTTTCACATTTGTATTTTTCATACCATTACCATTTTTTTTCAGCTTTAGCAAACTTCAAACTTCAATATAATTTAAAAAGCAAGATGATAATATAATATTCAATGTCAATTGTGTACATATTAGTAAACATAAAAGGCACTTATGTGAAACACTCTCCCTGCCAAGGGTGGCATGGGGGGTGGCGGGGACACGGACACACAACACACTTAAGTTTCTATTCTATTTGCCTGATGGCACTTCACAGCAGTAAGAAGAATACTTGGAAATTTGTTTTTCATAACTGTAATTTGAAATCGCTGCAGAAAACTTTTATTTCTGCACTGGTATTTGTTTAGTGACAACAATGTACTGTAAATCTGTTTTACACAATAAGTAAAACCAGATTGACAGATTGTCAACATGCTTTACTTGTTAACAGATAAAATTATATTAAATTATCATTCTATTCAGAGAGTATTACCAAAGTGAAATAACCAGGATGTAGTAAAGACACAGTATATCTATACTTTAGCCTATGGTTATGTCACCATGTTATGACTTCAGTGTGCCACCCTTGCAACACATCCTTGCAACTAGTATAGGAATTGTATAGATACAAAAAAAGTAACTAACAGCTTTGAGCTTCATTAGACACATATAACCTAGACTAAGTAAGAGGTAATTACATCCCGAGAGAAGGTAAAAGATATGTCCACAGGGAACCCTGTGGACTATGGGAAGGTTAGTAGAAGAAAAGGGAATTCTAAATGTTCCATAAAATTCATGTCTTGTATGTCTATTATTTCGATATTGACAAAATATCCTATAGATTTTAGGTCCCTACTTGATTTTCCCAAGATGACTTCTATGTCTCCTTTGAAGATCAGGCTTAAGAGACATGAGGAGAGTTGAGTTCCCTCTTGAAGACAGCAGTTGTTCACCTTTCAGGAAAGCATTCAATACAATAGATGAAGTCTGACGTTCAGCATGCAATTCAGAGATTTTGATGGTTCCGTTAGGGGACAACATATGGTAGAAGCTGTCAAATTCTTTTATCCTTACTACTCAGGATAGAATAGATCCACTTGATGCATATAAAACAAACAGAGTTTTATTCCAGTGCTGAGTTTAGCCTGGGGATAATTTCAGGGATAACTTATTGGCAGAGCATTTTGCTCAAGACAAGATCTCCCTCTAATATAGCCTACTCCTGAAAGATTACTTTCCACACAAACCCAGGATAGTACGATATGTTACAGCTACATACATCTATCAGCAGAAATGCCTGTCATCAAGTTCTTACATGCTTTCACACTTATCTTTCTAAACAGATTATCAGTCAGGTAACAGATCTCAATTAGACATTAAAAGACAGTAGCAGTTTTCCTTTAAAAAAAAAGATTGCTACCTCGGTGATTCCTCCATCTAATATGCCCTCAACTACACAGATACTATTTATCTTCAGTTTTGCTCATCTGATACATACTATATCAGGGCAATTCTTGCAGCTTTTATTTACTTTTCAAGTTTCTTTCTTACACTGAGATTGTGTAGCTGAATGTTTCTCTACCTTTTCCAGGTATATTACTTAATCTGATAAAAGGAGACTTGAACAGTTTGCCTGTACTATGTTTTTTTACACAATTGCAATAAGCTCTATTTCGTTTTTCATTACTACATTGACAACATCCTTACGGACAATTCACTTCAGTTGGCTATCTTAACTATGAGATGAATGGCCTACAGGAGACTCTGTTTGTCCTCTCTGCGTATAAAAAGATCACAGATCACAAAATCACATGGGATAACTAGCTCAGATTCTGAATGCAACTTTTACATGCAGGGTCAGTATATTTAGAAAACTTTTCCAACTGGAGAATCTATAAATTGAACTCAGAAAGGCTTTTATTGTGCCAATTGGCCAGTGGCTACAACTGTACTGTTAAAAATAGAAAGCAAACAGCTAACACAAATTAACATTGCCACAACTGTCAGCAAGCAATGACAAACTCATGCCCTGACCCCTTGAAGGGGTGCAATTACTATTGTTTTTATAAGAAGCTTGCCACTGGCTTATGCTAAAAATGAAGAATTTAAAATAATGTCAAAAAGCCAATCAGTTCAATTTCAACAATTATTTTATCACAGTTAGATTCCTCTTTTGCGCAATTACTCCTTAAACCAATTTAGCAAAAGTATTTTCCTTTTCCAAAGTTCTCTAGCTGTACTTCTGACTTCCAATCATTGTCCAAATATACAAATAAAATTTCTTAGTTTATATCTATCTACACATATATGCATGCACACGAAAGAAATATGTGTATATTTCCAAGCTGCTGCATTCTTTAAATACACAAAGTTTAGGTTCATAAACAAATTATTTTACTTTGAGATCTTGTCACTATGAATGTGACTCCTTTGGAGTTAATACAATTTCCCTCTGGCACTCCAATCTGCATGTGTGGACATAAGTGTCAAGATTTTACTGAATTTCTTGTGTTACAATCTTCTAGCTATCAATGTTTGAACCCTTACAGAGACTCTAATGTGAATACTAACTAGTTCAAGGAGAATAATACCATTCCATGAATCTGCAGAAGAAAACTGTTTTTCCTCAGTGTATGATAAACAGATGTAAACATGATCCAAAGTAACAGTGCCTAGAAAAGCAGAAGCAAATACTGACAGAGTTCTTTCATTCCTTCAGCTTAAAGTTATATGATATGCCTACAGCCATCACATTTATTGACATTAAATAGCCTATTGTCACTCACATCATTTAATTATTATATTGTAACAGTCTCTTTGTAAAAAAAAAAGTGTGCACTTTAAATAACACGATTTGAAGTCAAAGCACAATTTTATGTCTATGGATTCTGTTTTCTGTAACAGTTTAACCACAGATCATTCCATAAATTTATGTAAGAGTTGGAAGACAAAACCAAATTAATCCTCAAGCAGTGCATTTCATTAAACAAAAGCACGAAATGTATTGCCATTGAAAGAAAAATGGTTAATAATTTTATGTCAACAGTGATATACTACATATAAATTTGAGTGAGAATCATCTGGTAGTTGTTCAAACATTAACTAAAATGCTTGTGTTATTCTTTTTAAGTATGTAGTCATTTGGAAACAATATTTTTTGCAGATTATTCATAGCAAACTGTTAAGTAGCTCTGTTGCAATTTTCATTTCTGAGGTAGTTAAGGGGTATATGATATTCCAAAATTAACAGTGTTCCCAAGCATACGTGATTTTGTTGCTCTTTTGGGACAGGAGGGGATGTCATATAACAGAGGAGTCATATATTACTTTTTTTTTTCAAATCACTTACTGGTGTCTATTACTATGGTAAATGTGAAAGTACAAAGATAATTTTATTTCTGTAACAGGTAGGTTAAAGATTAACTGATACTAGTGAGTGTCATAACATTTATCGGTATATGCAACAAATTCAGAATTATTAAAAATGGCTTTGTGATTCCTGAATGGAAATAACGAGTTTATAAATCAAGTTCATAACACTTCAAAGACTATTTTTAAAAATCATTAGGCCAGTGTTTCCATAATTATTTAAGATATGTACATCTCTCAAGGTACTGAAGCAATGTCTTCTATCTAATAACTACTAATCAGAACTGCACTGGTTTAGCGATTCACTATAAGCCTTTAACTTTTGAACAAAGCTTTGACACAGAAAGGAAAATATTTCAAAATTTCTTTTTCTTTTTATTAAAAAGATTGAATGTTCAAATTGTAAGAGTGTTAAACCAGATAGTGCTATGGTAGCTTGTAGTGTGGAAGGTCAAACATTGCCTAGATATTGAAGCAGTAGTTTAAAATATTTTTTTGGAATGCATTCTTCTGCACAGAGAAAAATTCTGTGCTATTTAAAATATCTACTTAATGTATTTAAGAGTATGCCATGCTTAGAATATACCATGATTAATTCTTTTCTGCCATACTGGCAAACCATTTTACTGAAGTCAACAGGTATACCTAAACATGCTTCCAATACAAACAGCAAAAGCATATGTACATATCCGGTTTTGGAAGCACATTATACTAAAGAGAAAGAAAACAAAGAATCAAGAAACCCCAAAAAAACCTTCTAACAAACTCTTCAGTACATGAATATTAAACCCATACAATTGTCAAAATACAAATCCAACAGTTTCATCCACTAATAGCAACTCAGAAGTAGCAATGTGTTTGCACAATACATGTCACCAGTCGGATAACCCAATGCATTACAAAGCATTAGCAGATATTTAAAAATTTATAAATAAATTTTACATTGTTTTGTGGGCTATTTTTTTTATTTCCAATAAACTAATGGAAAACAGAAATGTGCTATGAACCTAGAAATTAGAAATATACTACTAGCTATGTCAAAATAAAGGTCAAAATCCAGAGACTACAGTGATTCTGGCAGAAGCCCTGCTATTTTAAACTGTGGAATGTTCTGTCATGTCTTTTGATATACGGAAAGCCACTACTCCACTGCCAACTACTGAGCACTTCTACCACCTTTATCAAAACAAAGTTTTGGGAGCAGCTGGGCAGATAAAACAGTTTCCACTGAACAGAGGTGTTCTTTCAGATGTACATCTGAAACACAGTCAGTAACACTTTGCTGCTATTACAGGTTCCAGATGAAGACTGTCTCATAAAAGTCCATGGCTTTTATACCCACTCACCACATCTTATGAACATCAAAACAGCTACTCAAAGTTCTAGGTGAAACGCAGTCCAAATGGTTAGTAAACTCTAATAAATACTAACAACATAAACTAAAAAAGCCACCCTAAATTAATCTAACAAATCCAGTTGCCTCCAAAGAGACACAACATACAGAACAGACATTGTCATCTCCTACTGAGTGCTATCAGTGCTGACCAACAGCCAAGAGATCCTTGGGGCAGTCACCATGATGTTTTTAGTTTGGGGGGGGGGGGGGGGGGAACGAAAAAAAAAATAATAATCCAAGATTCAGATATGCTTTCAGCAATGATTAACCAAGCAGAGCACAAGTCTACTCCCCACAGAACATACACAAAAGGTATAAATATCTGAAGTAACACTCACAGAAGGTTATATGATTTTTAATTGAAAATGACGAGATTTCTATATAACATGGTAAAGGAAATAGAACTAAAACTACAAGATATTACTTCAAGAAACAATACATAAAATTACCATGATACTTACCACTGTGAAATTCATAACCTTCAAAATCCATATTGTCATTGCTAAGTTAACAATCATGGTAACCAACAGCAGAAGGACAAAGAAGTATAAGCACCTCTTTCGCCATCCATAAATCCCTACTGGGTAAAACTGAGGATGTTCAGTCCTTGGAAGGCTGTTCTGTTGTGTTGCTAATATATACTGCTCTCGTGTCATCTGGAAAAGAAAGATGTAAGAGTAAGCAAATGAGAGGTCTGTTTTCAAGTACACAGAGAAAAGTAAGTTTCTATGAGCACAGAAGGGTGCGTAAACCATGTCCATCTTATTTTTACTAGGTACTTTGTAGCATTTTGGTACGTTTCATTAGTTTAAAGTAAATATATGGCTTGATATTTCAAATTGGATTCACATTTTTTAATTTATCAACAAGAAACTATAAAAATATTAATGTAATCCATGTATCTTACATTCTATTTCTGAAGACTGCTTTTTTGTCTTTTAAGAGGTCATTCAGGAAAATTTGGGTTCAGGGTTAGAAAAAAAATCACATAATTATTTTGGTACTCGTTGTGACTGAGCGAAAGGCAGTTCTTTTCATTGTAGCATGTAGCTAAAACCAGTACGCTCTTTCAAACAAAGAGAAAACCCTAATCTTTCTAGAAATGCATGTCATAACATTCTTTTACTGTACTTAGTAAATTAAATGAATAATTTATGCAACTATACATACTCCCATATTTTACAGAAAGGTACATCATTCTGTAGACCATGTTTTACACTAAAAAGGCACACCAAAACCCTTCAGATCTTTAATTTGTCCCATGAGAAGATACGGATACTTCCATCATCTGTTGGTTTCCTACACCAGTTTAAGTTCTTTTAGCATACAAGCAACAGTAATTGTTTGCAAACTGCTTAAAGAATTTCCAATGAATGCAATTCTTTAGAGCAAAAATGTTTAATATTTAACTTTTTTTATATTCTTAACATCCTTTCCTTTACAGATATTTACAACAATACTCAGTTGTCACATTGCCTTTAGACTGGAAAGTATTAACTTTTCTTCATGACTTAAAAATTAAATTAAAGCAAACTAGTTCTGTTTATGTAAAAGTTCTTCCTGAAACATGCTCATTAAAAGATTGATTTAATAAGACTTTGTGCTCAGGAAGCAAAAACTCCAAAACACAAACAAAAAGAAAACCAAAACCAAACAAAACCCCACAAATTTATAAATCAGATAGAATGGTTCGATGATTAAAAGCTCTGTTCTTTTCATGAAAAAGAAAGTTTAAAATGCACAAATATGGGTCAGTTGATTCAATTAGAAATAAAAAAACCAGTTTGAACCATCAAACAAATGTTGATTTAGAAAGATTTTTAAATTGTAAAGCTCAAAACTGCTAATGACAACACATAAACACGCTGCCTGATGTCCAGTTAGTTTCTGAGCCATGGCCCTCCCTGGCCTACTTTCCCATCTTATATACTGAGCATGATGTCATATGGTATGGAATATCCCCCTGGCCCAGTCTGAGTCAGTTGTCCTGGACATGTTCCCTCCCAGCTTCTTGTGCACCTCTTGGAGAAGGTTCATGCCTCCTCAGAGGCAGGGCCTGGGAAGCTGCAAAATCCTTGACTTAACTGTAAACACTGCTTAGCAACAACTAAAGCATTGGTGTATAATCAACAATATTTTCATATGATTGGATCCAAAGCACAGTACTATACAAGCTGCTCAGACTAAAATTAGCTCTACCCTATCTGAAACCAGGGCAAAGACATAAAGAAATTTTGAAGTATAAAAATACAGTATGACAGACACAGTAATGATTCAGGTTGGTAACGAATTTATTGGTAATCAGATGAAGAGTAGAAGCAAAGAGATAGACGAAAAACTAGAGCTAACTGGGAAAATTCTTCGCATCAGCATTCAGAGAAAAAAAAAAGAAAAAGGCAAAAAGCAATCTGCTCATAACTACACATCGCTCAGGACATCATATAGATGATTTACCAGAACCAGCTGGCTATCTCCACTCATCCTGACAGTAACACGGCCTCTGGCCAGCAGCTCATGCTGTGGACAGCTCTCTTTCTGTATGACACTACAGCAGGTCATTCATTTTGTTTCCACTCTACACAGTATGTGGCATTAATTAAGCTTACAGTTGAAATATTGTTTTACTGTTTTCTTTATAGACTTTAGCTGGAGGTTTACCATATGTACTGAAAAATGTATCACACAGAGCAGAAGTGCTATAAGAATCCTAACATTTCTTAGACAGCAAATACACCAGTACTTCATAAAAGTTACACCCCAACCTTGACTCCAAAATCAAGAATGGGGATGAAATCAATGAGGAGTTCATTAGAACTGTAAATATGAAGATGGCAAGCAACTGGCTTATATCCATTGAAAAGGGCCTTGTGAATAAAAGGATGGATTTTCTTGGAAAGTTTTTTAAATGCCAGACAGCTGTATACAAAACTCTTGCTGTCACTTCCAGCATGAGTTGAAGCAGCTAAATTGTTTCTTCTCTTCTGCAAGGGCTTGGTACTCTACAATTGATTTCCAAAAAATAATAGAAAAAGATGGTATCATCTTGAGTTAGTGGGGATCATATTAACTACTGTGAATAGACTGACAAGATAGTAGAGCTGCATTCTCAGGTAATTAAATATTGGAAGGAGAGAGAAGTTTCTTCTGAAAACATCTTTATCTAGGAAACACCTGACACCTGCAAAGTCTTTTCCTTATGGTTACAGTTATTCAAACCTTTCTAAAGGCAGCCAAAAGCATGTCAGCAACTGACCCGGGTATAAATGATCACTGGGTCACAAATTGTTGGCCAGATATAAAAGCCACATCACACTGTTGTACATTACTGGCGACAGAAATCTGCAAATTCTTATTGCCCTGATGGACAATTTCATTGTTATCAGATATTCTTATGTTTAGTATAATTGAGGTCAATCACTGCTAAAACCACTACAGTAATTCAAAAGCATTGGGAAAGTATGGTCCTTCTGAGACCCACACTAGGGTATGTCACAGAATAACAGAAAGATTGAGGTTGGAAAGCATCTCTAGAGGTCATCTAGTCTAACCCCCTACTCAAGCAGGGCTACATAGAGCAGGTTTCTCAGGACCATATCCAACTGGCTTTTTAATATCTTCAAGGAAGGAAACTCCACAACATCTCAGGTCTACTTGTGCCAATGCTGAGTCACTCACAGTAAAAAAGCATTTCCTGATGTTCAGAGAGAAACCCCTGTAGTCCAGTTTTTGCCAACTGCGTCTTATCCTGTCATCAAGCACCACTGAAAGGAGTCTGTTTCCATCCTCTTTGCACCTCCCTTTTGAGTGTCTCTAAACATATATAAGATCCCACTGAACCTTCCCCAGGCTAAACAGTGTTCCTCAGTGTGGCCTCACTGGTGCTGATCGAGAGGAAGGATCGCCTTCCTCAACCTGCTGGTAACACTTCTGATGCAGCCCACAATACTGTTAGCCTTCTTTGTGGCCTGGCATATTGCTGGTGCATGTTCTATCTTCTGTTGAAAAATACTACCAGTTGGGATACACAAACCACTTATTTTTAAAAGAGCACTTAATCCTAAAATTAATCTCTTCAGGTACTGATTGCTGAATAGAAAGTATTTACATTAAGTAGCCGCTCAGTCAAGCTTTAGGGACCACTAAGATTCTGGAAAAACCTTATGCTCCATATTTTATATTAGCTATGTCTAGGCCACATCCTTGTCAGTACCACATTACAGTGGTAAAAAAGTGGTGAAAGATTATTCAGGTGAGACTTCACTCATTCAGTCTTCAGTCTCCAAACTGAAAAACTTAGTTCCAGATTGACTACACAGGGAGACCCAACTGGTTCTGCCAGGAAAAGGTGTCAAATCTGAGGGTCTTCAAGATTCTAATGTAACAGTTTGATGCCCTTTTGGTTCAGACATGGATTTTTGCTCTGGCCACCTGCAGAAACAGAGGTGCAACTGTACTCAAAACTCCAAAATCATGATTCTTAAGGAACCCATTTGGAAAACACTTTGAACCCCTGAAAATCTAAAAGAAAGAACATGCAAATAACTTCACCATCAAGACATACATAAAGTCAGTTGATTACATTAATTAAGTGTTTTTTAATTTCATAATTCAGAAGAATTTGGGTTTTTTTCTTCTTGGCCACAAAGAACAGTTCTGACATCAGTGTGAGGAAGGCTTAAGTCAGCATGCCTTTACTGACAGTTTGCTTGGCTTTATGTTGTCAATTAGAATTCTATTTTTTTGCTAAGTCAATACAATTAGATTACTACAGAGACTTCATTACAGCCACGGGCAGGACAGCAGCTGAGGTACACAATTTTCTCCCTATGATGCCAGTACTCACTAAATCGTTATCAGAACAATTGTCTATAAAAGGACAATAAATGTTTGCATCTTGAATATTGTTCTCCAATAAAATTATCACTTCACAAAAATGGATACTAGTAAGCTGATACTATTACCATTATTACTTAGAACATTTATGGCTGTTCTGTGTTTAACATATTTAATTGTAATGTTCACTGCACAATGAAGTTCACAGCATGTTAACAAAAATAAATAATCATGTAATGAATAGAATCATATTTTCCCACTATTCTGTGACTTGAAATGTTTCCTAATAGTAACATGTCATACTGAACTCTTCAGCATGCTGGATTCAAATATCTCTCAGGCTGTCACATTCTTAATAATTAGAATAATTCCTGTAGAGTTTTGGTGTATTTTAAAAGAAGCTTTTGTTTCAAAAGCTTACTTGTTACTTCGCTTTATATAGCTTTATAATCATTTAAAGTTGCATGCTGTATTTTAGAGTAACTTTTGAGGTGTTCTATCTAGCTACACTGTCAACATCATATATTATAAAGACAATCTTAATTAAACTAGGTGAGCTCATAAGCAGTTTAGTAGCACCAACACAAGATTCAAAAAAGCTGAGTTGCACACTTGAACTATGTCCTTTTTAAATAGTTCGTTCCTACCTGTAAATTGAAATTCATGTGGTGGGGTAATCACGTATCCCAGAAGCAAAGAACAGGAGAGAGGTGGGAAATGTGAAACAAATAATGAATTGCAGAAAGATGACGAACAAGCTTTTAAGTACTGTTCTTTTTCCCCTTATTTGCACACATCGGTAGAAGTGCAACTCTGTTGTATGGCTTGGAAACAACTGCTTACAGAGCTAAAGCCACAAGCATGTCTTTGCTGGCCTAACATGTACATATCTGTTAATTCAGATTAAAAAGATATGGGCCAGATATTAAGGACTACAGAATGAGCCATACTGAGTAAGTGCTATGATATAAAGAACAGGAATAGGCCTTAAAAAGATAATGATTACATTTTAGATTGGACCTGTACATGTTGAGCTTATTCTGTAAGAAGACAATACCATATCCCAAAGTGATAGTGAGCGTTTAATTCACCAGTTTGATCTTAATGTGAATTTGATGATCTAGATTCAATATGATTCAGATTCCTCATCCTTTCAGAAGATTCCTTAATTATCACTAATATAATGATATCGATATGCAAATGTCTTGCTTTTACATGAACATAAGCATGGATCAAATTTTACTGCCATCCACTGCTCTAAAAATATAAACTGCATTTAACCTGTCTGCCTGATAGAGTACAGCCACAAAATAGAAAAAATTATCTCAATAGAAGAAGATATAATTAGATTTAAAAATATATAAATAAATATCGCATGTTATGGGACATACCAACATGGGGTCCTGCTCCAGTCTAAAAGAACAAAATTTTAAAATTAAAATAGGAAATGTTTTACCTTGGGAAAAATATTAACATCTTGGTTACCACCATTTTTCTGAGAACACTCAAGGTCAAGACAAAAATTAAAATTCTCTGAGAATATTTTAATGAAATTATATTGATGGGACTAGTTGGAGAAAGAAACCAAATGAACGCTGATCTCACTTATTAATCTACAATTTGGACCCATATTTCAGATGATACCATAAAATAAGGGAAAACACTTGAGCTGTTTGTGCAAACACCAAGAATCTAAGGTGAAATTACAATTCCATTGCTTCAGTTTACATGTTCTTAATTTAATTGGATATATAGGACCACATTCCCCAAGTTGTTTTCCTTTTTGTCTTCAGCATTTCCTCCCTTACATTAAGCTCCCTCATCTTCCTTGTTACTAATGGGTGTAACCATTCGCTGTGATTAGTGATTATAAAAGTGGTTTCACAGTGATGGCCTGTACCTGATTGTGCCTATTTATAAACAACAGCCATGGCATTTTCATGCTGTAACAAGTCCTCTCATCTTTCCAGCACCCACATGACCAATGACATCTCACACAAAAGATCCTATACTAACAGATGATGAACATGAATTGCTATCTGTAAAACTTTCAAGTGAGAGTAACCTATCAGAATCATCTTCCTCAATGATCTGAAAGAAGCATTAAATACAATAGTAAACTAGCATGCAGTTTGAAATTATTGTTTGCTACACTTTTAATACTATCTTTAATAACTAAACAATTTAGTTCTGTATTTTAAAAAGCAAAACAATTTTTACTTTCTTTTCAGATTTTAGTTAATATCTTGGGAAGAAACACAACAGGTACATTTGAAAGCTTGTAAATTACTTAAGATCCCAATGTGAAAAGCATTTTGACAAAAGTTTCTAAACCTATTTTAAATGTGGATGACAGTATTAAAAGCACAATATTCTTTTGGAAAAGGAATCCTAAACTCTTAAATCATCTTGGCAAAATTTTTACCTTGAAATTTTTTCCCCAAAAAAACAGAAGCATATGCTTTATTTTATTGTTATAGTTATCTCCACATTTTTACTTTCTCTACTCCATTTCTGTTTGCATTTTCTCCTTCCAGAAAATACGTGCAGAAATACATTAATTCCCTAACAGTTAACCTCTCCAGATTTAGCAGGATACAAAGCACTGAGGACAGAAGCTCAACCACAGGAGTTGCTTCCGTATTGAACAGGGGTTCCAAGAACTTGCTAATAATGAAGACATTTAATATCCAATGATTAAATGTCACATTTTCCCAGGCACATTAAATTGTCCAATCTTTCTTCCTTTTTTTTTTTTTCCTTCCTGTTTTTCTTTAGCAGTCAAAAAGATGGTGCCAACATCATGGGTTGAACAATAGAACTGAACTAGTATCTGGAGCAAAAATCTCAAGTCCTTTCAAGAACTGTGGCAAATCTAGTGAGATTCAGGTGGTCATCTGTATCTCATCTTTACGACGCTGAACCTTCAGTTCTTCACTGGAGGAAACTAGGATAAATTCCTCGATAGCCTAATACTACTTGAGGTTGCCTTACTTTCCTCAAATAAGTAATGAAAATCAAATGAATCACAGAATCCCTAGGTTGGATATCATCGAGTCCAACCGTACCTGTCCTCTGCTAAACCATATACCTAAGCAGTTTATCCACCCTTCTTTTAAATACACCCAGGGATGGGGACTCAACCACCTCACTGGGAAGCCTGTTCCAAAGTCATATATGTATTCTTGATGTGGAAAAAACCAAAGAAAATCAGTATAGCTTGATGAAGAGAAGACTCATTGGAACTGGACAAATGAAGCCTTCTTTTTATACTGAGACTGAAGAAGGATCCAGGGCCTGCACCATTCTATCTTCTAAGTTACTTGTAAGCACTGTTTGAAGAATGGAAGAAAAAATAACTCTTCTCTAGAACGATACCAAGGCAGCTTTATGAACAGACAGTGTGCAGCTGGCTGTTCCTGCAAGAAGCTAGGGTCAGCAAAACAGAAAACTGACTAACATGAAACACTTGATTTACTAGAGGCCATGTACTCAGATGTCATTACTTAGTATGATTCTAGTGAACACGATATTCAAGGGAGATTAGGTACAGCGAAGAGAGACAAACTCCTTAATGATCTGGAAGAAGAAAAAGCCTGGAAAACAAAGGTTTTTTTAAAGATGCTAGCGTGGAGACAGCTATAAAAAGATAGAACAGTGAGCAAACGTCCTGCAGAAGTCCAATTTAGCCTTATCAGTGATTCAGACTGGAATATATAACTAATTAGATATTCATGGACAAGGGAGAAAAAGACTACTTAATGAGCTGTGAGGAAGACTGGCGTGATTCAATCAGTAGAGTTATGCAAAGGAAGAATGTATTGAAAGAAAAACACCCAGAAAAGGAGAAGGGACAGCACTGTGACTCAAGAAGCAACACATTTTGCAGTAAACAAAGAACTGGGAGAGAAGCCAAACATTCACTGTTAAAACTGGCAAAAATAAGGTAATTCTCTGTGTGTTCTGGGAAGGCAGCTAGCACATCAGCAGAAAACACCTTTGCATATCCTAGAAATTGGCTGTGATTGTCAAAAACCATAAAGCAATTCTTACTGCGCACAATCTAGGAAATTCATGAAACTCCAGGAGTCAGCAAAAATCTTCAACAACACAATAAAAAAAATTTAAAAGGGAAAAGCTTATTTCTTCAATAGATTGCCTTTACCATCCTATTGCACTTGTTCTTATCAGTAAGCAAAAGCCTCTGCAGTTTTCTTTATCTAAAGTCTGTCAGGTTAATAAACAATGTATGTTATGCTTCAGGGTTAATTTGTCTAGTGTAAACTTACCAGTAATTAAGAATCATTAAGAATCAGAGGAACACTCTCACCAGCATCTCAACATGAATTAATAACTTTGTAAGTGTAGCAGAGACAAGACACCTGAAGTATGGTGGAACTAGAAAAGAATCTCCCATTTTATCAACTAACCAAACCCATGTTTGCATCAATGAATCAAGTCTTCCGATTAGAAATGTTCAGAATAGTTTCTCTCTTACCTGCAGTGATTAACAATGTATAAAGGCAGAGTTTGAAACATCCAATTCAACATACTGAAATTCTTTCTCTATATTGTATTTCTGATGAATAATATTCTCCACAAAGGATTCCTAAATTTTATATTTCTGATCAACAGACTTACTCATAGTTAACATTAAGTCTGAAAATGGAGCTTTTAACATTTAAGAAAATTCCTACTGCACCTATACGTTTTTCCTCAGCAACACTAATTTTTGGTGGATGTATCCTATTTCTCCATCTATCATCTCCTTTTTAATGCAAACTTCTGGTGATACAGCCTTTGAAGACTTCCTGCTTCCAGACATTAATGGAACAGATCTCAAGACCCTGGGGCCATTCCACAACACACTCCACCTCTGTGGAAAGCTAAATCCTCACTAACTCCTACATATTATTTAGGCAGTTATCTCTTTATAGAAAATGACCTCATCATTGCCTTAACACTAGCCATCATCCCTGCAAAGCCCTTTTTCATCTGCTAAAACTAAAGGGAACCTAGAATTTTTAGGATTCCAAATGTTTCGACTCTGCAAGAGCGTAATAAATAAACACACTGAAAATAATAAATGCTTATATTTATTATTGATTCAACATCTGTAATTATCTGCATTATTTTAGGGACTCTGATGAGAATTCTCCCAGAAATTAAATCTCCCAATTCTCATCCCTACTTCCCAACCTGTGACTTCTCATTCAGAGCAAGGAATTTTTTTTTTCTTTGGCATTGATTAATTTAAAAGATTTTATAAGCAGTACCAGTAGAAGACACCTAATTCCTCATGCATGTGACGCACAGGTAAGCAGTATTTTTCTAGTGGAACAAGCAGCGGGTAATTATTTTACAGTGTGAATAAATGAATCTCTGTGTCTTCATAAGTCTAGATCTACCATAAGACAGACTATATGACATATCATATGACATCCACCACACAGTGACTTAATAAAAAAGACTGATTTTTCACCTTACATTTCTTCAAATTAACCAAACAGGCTGTTTCACAAATGCTTTGCATCCAGCCCATGTGTCATTAAGAGAAATGCTTTTTTGGAGACCTGAAAAACTGCTTGGGACTGCAGAAATTCAAAATCCTATCTTCTTTATGAGTTCTGTAAAATATTAGGAATTTAACAATTAATGTGAGAAATCTCTATAATTAGCTGTTGGATTATGACATCCATTCATGGCCGGTGCACTGAGTCCCATGCAATTTCACTTAAAGTAGCACAATCCAAAAACTGTCCCTTCCCTAATTTCTAATTTCTCAGCTTCCCATCTCTTCAAGTAACCCATGACCAGGCTTAAAAACGTTTTTGATCTTTATTTACTTCTAGCATTATGATTCAAAAAAATTAATTTGCTGGAGACATAATTAGCATTTTGTCAAGCAGGATAACATGCAACTAAAGAATCAGCATCCTCACTAACTGGAAGAACAGCTAGAAGCTAAACAATACCATACTGCAAAACTTGAAAGTCACATCTCCAATCTTAACTTTTCTAGCCCAATTAAATAATAAAAATGTAGTATTTTATAACAAAATCTAAAATATTCCATTATCCTCCTTGTAGAAAGATAGAAATGAAAAACATTAGCCAAATAATGCATTACTGGAAGGTACACTGGTAACTCTGGAAAACAAAGCTCAAAACTTTTAAATAAGCAGAAGAGTATCAAAGTTCTTAATAAAGAAATTTAATTTCCTGAACTGAAGACAGTAGCTAAAGTGAAATCTAGAACATGCAGAAGCATTACTCTAATCTTATCACTTCACTGATGCTGGGAAAACATCTGTCTCAGTTAGTTAACTGATACTAATTATTAGATATGGCATTTATACAGCAGTTACATGAGGAAACTCATATTAGCTGAAAAAATAATTTAAACAGTACTGCAGTTTTGGGATCAAAGGGGATAAGTACATAGACTGTGTTTTTAAATTTTGAACAGATTGTTTTAAAATGTAGGACTATATAAATACAGAAAAGAAGTTGGCAAACAAAATCACACAGACTAATCCATGAGAGTCTATTTTCATGAAGCCTTAGCTTTATTTGCATGGGGCTTTTTTGATACATGACATAAATACATCATTGGAGTCAGGATCTATTTGATGAACATCAACATATTGTGCAATCTTATTCAACAGTAAACCTCCAAATGAGCAATTAGCACATCATAGCATCACTATGATTCCAAATTCCCGATTTTGGTTTTGTTTTCAATTTTCATCTCATGAAATACCATGAAAAATTGTTCCTATGAAGTTAGGTAAAAGAATAGTTAAGAGAGGCTGCAGAAATACAAATCAAGCATATAAAGCATACATATCAGGGAATCATAGGAAATATACTGAGTTTTTGATGAAGAACAGTGGGGTAGACCTAAGAAAATAAGCAACAATATAAATACTTGATTAATTTAGGGAATGTTGTTTAGCAGAAACATTAGTCAACGAATCTGGATCCTTTCAGAAAGTATTTAACAACTGAGAAAGAGATGTAAAATGCAAACACTTCACATATCTGCTTCAAGGAATAACTTATTCTCTAATGAAATGCAAAATGGAAAATAACAAGCTAAAAATTAAGAATAGAACTAGGAACAATATGCAAACATGGTGTCATGAAACATTTACAATATTGCTTATAAATGCTTTGCAAAACTAATTTCCAGTGGATTAGATATGACATCATATAAGGATATTTTGCTGAGTTGATTAGGAAATTACCTGACTGGTTTCAGCAATTGGAAGTCTCTCTCTTTACTTAATATTCTCATTAAAAACTTCAGAGAATGGGTACACAGCATCATTTATGCACAAAATGCCAGTGAAGATAAAGAAGTTGTCTTCACAGAACTTTAAAAATCCTAAACTAACCATACAGCATTTTTGTATTTCAAAATACAAGCTGGTTCTCAGAAATAAACTGAGAATAAAGTCAATTGTTAAGAGGGAAAAATCATTTCAGAACGCATCAAAAGAGCCAGCAAAAAGTTAAAGCTGGGCGCAAACACTAAAAGGTAAGTGGAGCCAAGAGGGTTTAGCACAGACAAGAGGAGCAATCACTTTCAAAATTCATAGTCAGAAGTATCACACATTGTAGACAAGGGTAAGAATACTACTCCTACATGTCAGAGAAGTCAGAACTTTGAATACTGCATTTCTGATACCTCACAAAGGAAATAAAGATTAGAAACAACCGGAATGATAAAAAAAATAGATGGGAATTATCTTTGGATTCTAAAGTGAGTATTAAGAGTCAGTCACTCAGTTTCTGCACACAGATTCTTGCTAGTGGAAATACAGCAATTACTCTGTTTCTTAATTTCTCAAAAGGGCTTTGCCTTACATACGCATCACTAGAAACTGCTAGGGGAATAGAGAAGCATTGCACAGCTACTTAGGCAGTCTGATGAAGCACAATGCTTCCTCCTAAAACCACCTTAGTGTACATAAAACTTTCTTTGAGATTTGCCAAAATAGTATAGACTTCTTCCCATCTGAAGCCTCTACCCCTGTAACCAGGCACAAGGTCTTCAGTCAACGCCAATCTCATCCACATTTGTACACCAAGCACACATTCAGCCATCAGTGGTTTCATTTTTTTTCACTAAGCCACCCTGGGAAAATGTAATAAAATATTGACAGTAAGTACTACAAATGCACATGTGACAAAGAGAAATGTCAAATCCAAGGTACTGTTTTTTCCTGAGCCTGCAATGCCATTCATTATCAGGCAGGCAATTTTGCACAGTACATGTGTAAACTTATAATGTGTACAACTAGGCTGGAAAAGTAACATGTACCTCTTCAGAACTCTATGACTGAGTAAGAGTTTTTTATTCAAAACACTGGAAGAGAGTGGGTAATCAAGCCCTTTTGGAATTATAAGGCCTAATAGGCAATTAATTTGCTTACAAGATATAAAGGTATAGAAACAATTGTTTGGGGTTTTTTTAAGCTCCAAGAATAGGCTCACTGCTTTGTTTTAGAGCAATATGACTTGGCTTTTGCAGCAAATATTTCAACCCAAAATGTTAGTGATGTAATGGCCAGCTATATTAAATAAAATCTTTGTGCACTATGTTATACTAGTCCCATTTTCATATATCTAGACTGAAATCAAACATTTATAGTGCATAAATCAATGTAGCAGACAAAAGCACAGGAATCACTATCATTCATAATATGTTTCCCTCAGAGAGCTTAGATTGATCTTCTTGTTTATGTAAGAAGCATCTCATTTTATCATTGAGGCTCTTAAATTTCAGACAGACCAAAAAAATGAAACTGCCAAGTTTTTCCATGAGCCGTCTGTATGGGAAGACATTTTTCACCTAGTGAATACAAAAATTTCTCTTCTGGGGTCTTCATTGTCTCTTTTATACTTGGTGGAGGAGAATGTGAAGTACTGTGATTTAAGTTTGTATCAATTTAGGGATGAGAAGCATTGTTCCTGAAACTGTTCTGATCTAATATGGATAAAAATTAGAAAGAATAAGAAAGTTTAAAAGTTTTTATGCTTAAAGGAGACACTTATTGCATCCTTTAATTATAACTAGCTTCAATTACAAAGTATCTATTACCAAAAGAAAATTAAATAGCTCTACTTTATTAGAAAATACCACTGAAATACTCTACTCTCTGAAACACTGGCAAAATTGGTAAGCAAGTAACTTTTACCCCTACTTTGTTTCTTACGCATTTGTGCCCTACACAGAGAGTCATTCTTGCTTAAAATCCAAGTTTCTGGGACATCACCTCATGAGGTCCATGGGAAACATTTTCAAGGCAATCTGGCACGTAGAAAACTAAACGTAGGGCCTCTGTCATAGAGAGGGAATTAATTTAACATTGCAGTTTAAATTTCTAGGTCAGGGGTGTAAGCACACTCTGATTATCTAGTTCCTTGGAAAGCCAGTTCTATCTAAAGATCACATTCTTTTTTAACAAATTCCCTTTTTAAATTTTCTTTTTAAGCAGGAATTCTCCTTTCTACTCTTTTCATTATGAGGCAGATTCTTCAAAGTGTAAGAATCGCTCTCTGCAAAAATATATTTCTATTTGCTTTGTATTTTTCAGTAAAGATTTCCTGCTGCAACTTCATTCACTGTACCATTTGTTCATTTAAATGATTTATCATATTATTCACCCAAGACTGGTGATAGAGCCTTGCAATAGAAAAGAAATGAAAGATACTAAAGGTATCTACAGATTGTGATGAGCTTAAATAAACAGAGGAATCAAGTTCCCCATGGTGTCAGCACAGGCATGACAAAAGTGTGATCAGGCCCAGTCAACAGGGGTTTCGGAAAGGCAAGTCCTGCCAAATTAACCTGACCACCTTCTATGACAAGGTGACTAATTTAGTGAATGAGGGAAAGGTTGTGGATGTAGTGCATGTGGACTTCAGCAAAGCCTTTGACACCTCTTCTCACAGCATTCTGATTGAGAAACTATCTGCCACTGGCCTGGAAGGCACACCCTCTGCTGAATTAAAAACTGGCTGGATGGACGGACCTAAAGGGTGGTTCTAAATGGAGCTAAATCCAGCTGGAGGCCGGTCATTAGTGGTTTTCCCTAGGACTCAGTCCTGGGTCCAGTTTTGTTCAAGATCTTTATCAATGATCTGGATGAAGGGATCAAATGTCACTAAGCTGGGAGGAAGTGTCGATCTGCCTGAGGATAGGGAGACTTTTCAGAGGGATCTGGACAGGCTGGATCCATGGGCTGAGACCAATGGGACTTGGGGAAGAGTGGCTAGAAAGCTTCCTGGCTGAGAAGGACCTGTGAGTGTTCATTGACTGCAGATTGAATATGAGTCAGCAGTGTGCCCAAGTGGCCAAGAAGGCAAATGGCATCTTGGCTTGTATCAGAAATAGCATGGCCAGCAGGTCTAGGGAAGTGACTGTGCCCCTGTACTCAGCCATCAGTGAGGCCACACCTGATTACTGTGTCCAGCCCTGGGCTCCTCACTAGAAGAAAGACATCAAGGTCCTGGAGTGTGTCCAAAAAAGGGCAACCAGGCTGGTGAAGGGGTTGGAGAGCAAGCCTTACAAGGAGCGGCTGAGGGAACTGGGGTTGTTTAGCCTGGAGAAGAAGAGGCTGAGGAGAGACCTTATCACCACCTACAACTACCTGAAAGGAGACTGTAGAGAGATGGGTATTGGTCTCTTCACCTAAGCAGCAGGTGACAGGATGAGGGGGAATGGCCTCAAGCTGAACCAGGGCAGGTTCAGATTAGACATTAGGAAAGAGTTCTTCACCGAAAGGGTTATCAGGCATTGGAACAGGCTGACCAGGAAGGGGGTTGAGTCACTGACCCTGGATATATTTAAAAGATGGGTAGATGACATGCTTAAGGATATGGTTCAGTAGAGGAGAGGTATGGTTGGACTTGATGATATCAAAAGTCTTTTCCAACATAGGGATTCTGTGATCATTATTCTGTGACCCGTGTATCCTGACTCTAAAAAAAAAAAAGCTATTTCTAAACCAGTGAGGAAAAAAATGAAGATGTCACTGAGTAGTGTGGATACATGCCTAAATATACATGCAAACCTGGTTGATACTGAATCAAACAAGATACTGTAGAGTCCTACACAAACAGCATATTTCATTTATTCATCCAAGTTGCAGGAACATGCAGTAGAAAGGACAACTAGATGACTGAAATTAAACAGGCAGACATTCCTATGGATGCAATCCTTGTACACTACTTATGCACTCCTTGTCAGTCTAAATGAGACACAAACAAAACATATGTTTCTCTTTAGAAAAGAAAGAAACCATGACTTGCTTAGTCTGCCCAACTCTACCTATGGGATCACATACTGGGAAACCCTCCACTGTGTATTTTCTACACTCCATAATATAAAAAATGTGCAATACACATTAGATGTATTGCAATTAGCGTGCCATAAAATGAGTGAAAAAAAAGTGAAAGGAGGGGGAAAACACATGAAAAGGGTGAACCAGGAACCTTACTTATGACAATTAGGAAACATTACAGGTAAGAAAAGCAGCAAGCTGTTTCTACTGCGAGAGTGACAGAGCATGCCGTTACTCACTGTTGAAGAGATGCCTGAACTTAAAATCAGTATTCAACAGAGTTCCAGTATCATCTCCACAGTCCATATTGTACTTATGACACACTGGGAATTGATTTTCGTTTGTGTGCTATTGAAGTTTCTGTGTTAGATAACACATGTTAGTAAAATGCAATTATATATATAGGTCTGTTTAAAGCATGCAGGAAGCACAATTACAGTACACTTTCAGAAACCTCTAATAGCATTGCTTCACTACCAAAATACATTTTTTTTGTAGATACTCATCATATCTTCACAATTCACATGGATAATATGAATAGATGGATATACAGGGGAGCTGTTAAGACCTATTGTGATTTTAATCAGTTTAAAATTTAGTTTTCCTTTTTAATTAGTTTCTTTAAACAGTAAGTACAACCAAACTAAAATTTTTGAGGTTAATTAGCTTGCAACATATGGATCTCGATCTTCTTCACATACATTCCAAACAAAGAAGTATCTCTCAAAAGCGTGACTATAATGGTATTACTGTGGATAATCACCATTCTACAGTTAAAAACTCCCTCCTTATAGGGATTTCTTCTGAGCTTATAACTAATGACTTGCTGCTGTTTGAAAAATAGATATATAGTTAATATTTTTATACAGTAATTGTGTTATAACACTTTAAGATATCCCAGTGTTGCAAAAAGTATTTAATTATTTTCTTTTAATGTATATGATCTTAAAATATTTTTTTAAGTTTTTAAATATGCCATCTGAAAGTACAGCTTGGATTTACAAAAACTGCAGGTCTCCATACTGTCCAAGATTGATGCAAAGACTGCCAGCTAAGAGCAAAAGTGTTTTCTGATCCACAGATATTTAGAAATAATTAAGTTGGGCAAGCACAAGATCAGTCTCAATACAAACTACTGGCAAGAAGACAGGAGGATCCTTAAACTCCTCAAAGACAGGTCACCCACTCCATCCCTTCTCAGCCACACTATTGTACTGATCATTGTTGTCATTTGAGTAAAAATTTACCTATTCTCAGAAAAATAAGGAACCAGTGAAAAAAGGAGACAACAAGAATAGGAGGGAAGACTGTGCCCAACATCAATTAATTAGTTGTCACATTTAATTTAAGATATATTTATCCCTAATAAGGTCTACCAACCAAGATTGGGTCTTTTCAAACAACATTTACATGGTTAAGAAAAACAATTTATTTAAAAAAAAAAAACAAGCCTCACCAACAAAAAACCCCACAAGCCAAACAACAAAAATGTTTCAGAAATAACTACAAGTAGTTAAATAAAACTATTTGATTCTTTTATCACAAAGGAATGTACTCACCACAGAATATATTTACCCTCCTATGAGGGGATAAAACCTCATAAAATTAGTATTAATAATAAGATTCTACCATTTCCTCAATTGAGTATGGCTTAGAAGAGATTTTGAAGCTACCAGCTGTCATATATATAATAAAATAGATTCCATTATTAATTGATCTTTTTCTAAAATACACAGTATGTCAGAATTACTCTGAATATAAATTCATCATTATTAAAAAAAAGGACAGTAACATTATGTTAATCTTCACTTTAAATTACCTGCTCTTCCATATTCAAACATACAACACGGATCTCTTAGAGGAAAAAATGGATAGAAACTTGAATAGCAGTGGATGAAGGTTTTTAAAAGCAATTCATTAAGCTGATTTTTGTTCATGCAGTATTCTAATCAAAAGAGATTTTGGTATCACCTTCCTGATAAGGGAACAAGAGTAAAATAAATGAAGGGAAAAAAGAAAAAAAACCTGCAGACAACTTTTCATTCTTTGGCAAATCCTTGAACAGCAGCACAGTCTTCCCTAAAAAGTTTAATGCAATGATGTGTCCCACATTTAAAAGTTTTCTTCTTTCTGGAACATCCAGAAACTCCATGTCAATAAATGCATGTGCTAAATTAAGTATGTAGATGGGGTGAGGCACGATGCAGCATTAATGCACTCACTTTCTTCAATGCATGGCTTGCAGATGTTTGAAGGTAAAGAGTTACACTTTTGTAAAAGGCTACCAACAGAGACATCACTGGAGGAAATTAATAATGCCCCATTTTACCAGAAACTCAAAACACTGCTTCTTAAGAAGAGAAAGAAAGTAATGTTTCTAGCAAACTGAAAAGAAACAGAACTTCAACATTTCAGTTTAGAGCTCCTTACAGGAGCTGACAAAATGACTGCATGATGGCATTGTCTTCAAGGCTTTAAGGTAAATGGCTTTGGCTTCCCTTGTTTTCTGTTTATTTTGTAAGCATGTTAAAATCCATCTTTCTTTGAAATATTCCTCTCGTTCAGTAGTTTGATTTTGGTCTGGAGATAGTATATTCTTATGTTTACTTCTAACTGCATCTTAATTTAATTTTTTTCATTGTGAGATAGGGTGACAGGATTTTTGGAGTCTTAAGTTAATTCCTGCCTCTCCCTTTCTATTTCTTGCCGGAAGATCCTAAAGTAGGTGTTTCATTTGTTTTTAAATTAAGCTGCATTCTCAAGTAACTGTCGCAGATAAATGAGCAAACAGGGACCTAGTGCCTGAAATCACAAAAGGATGAAGAATTATTCCTAACTTTTTTAGATGCCACGTTGGGGGCTCTTTTTGGGGGAGAAGGGTGGAGGGTTGTGGTTTGGTTTTGTGTTTTTTTTAGAGGGGGATGTTATTTGTTTTGTTTGGGTTTAATAATTATTATAAAGCCTAATAACGTTGATTAGGAAATAGCTCCTTATTTCCAACTGAAATTTCATCCAGAAAGATGTGTGTCATATGATGACCTGATTAAGTGACTTCAGAATTTCAAGCAGTATTTTTAGGAAGAGCTGTATCCATTTTCCTATTATGTTGCACTTGCTGCACTGCAAATGTTTCTTCTTCCCATCTAAGTCTTCTCAAGTTAACTTCAAAGAAAGACTTGAAAGGTAATGCATTTCTTTCTAGCTGTATTAGTATTTGCTTGCTTGAATTACTGTGTTGTGTTGTATTTGACAGCAAAATTACTTCTTGTCATTAGTTATGACAAACTCTTTTAATTTATGCTCTATTTTCATTCTGCTAATATTTCAGACAGATGTACAAGATCTTATGAAGCTGTACACCAGGTGCTGCATAAAGTAAAATGAAGTAATTTGTTGCTTCTTCCACCTCATCTTTTGTACAACTTGGGCTTTAAAGAGAAATGAAATGGTATTTACAAGCGTTTTACCCCACTGTGGTCTGTACTTACTTTCTCCTTAATATGATCATAACTTTTAAAAATGAGTACATGGCCCTAGTATTCCATTTCACAGATATCTATTGTCCTACAAAACTGTATTTGTTAATGGGAGTGTCTAGCTAGTTAGTGCATATATCAACATGCTACAGTTTGAAATACAGACCTATTTCTTCCCCTGGCAACATCAAAAGCTCGTCATGGGCAAACCCATAGCTCATGTGTGGGGTGTCCCCTTGAAGATCATGCTCACAGGAAATGTTTTCAAATATCTGAAAGAGCAGCATTTATCCAAGGAGCTTCTGATAGCTATCAAAGATTAAAATCCTCTTTATTAAATAACTATTAATTTTATCATTATTAATACCAAAATTATGATCATTCAGTTACTAACTACTAATTATGAAAGGCTTTGAAACTTAAATGCAATATAGAATTACAAATAATCACTACAGAGAATGTTCTCTGCATTTTTTGCTTCATTAAACACATACCTTAAGAAAATAAATGAGTACTGCTAATGGGGCTTACCTGTCCCATAGAGGAAAGTGGATCCTTGCTCAGGAGATGGCAGGGCTCATTGATAGGGCTTTAAACTAGTTAGGAAGGGGGAAGGGGATATTACAAAGGCTGCTGGGGTAAGGCAGATGCTTTGGGAGACACAGCACGAGTTGCTGGGGGAAATAGATAAATGCCAACAGCACAATTGCAGACTTGGGGATGCTGCTCCACACGAGAGTAGGGATAACTCTGTGGACTACCCCATGAACTCCTCGGTGGAGCAGTTTTTGCCCACCCCCTATCGAAAATCTCGCAGTGAGCTGTTGGGGATATCTGGATCTGCTGCCCCACTAAAATGCCTATACACAAACGCACGTAGCATGGGGAACAAACAAGAAGAATTAGAGATCTTTGTGCGGTCACAGGGCCACGATCTCATTGCGACCACTGAGACGTGGTGGGACAGCCTGGATGACTGGCACGCTACCATGGATGGCTACGTGCTTTTTAGGAAAGATAGACTAGGGAGACGAGGTGGAGGAGTTGCTCTTTATGTTAGAGAGCACCTAGAATGTATTGAGCTCCACCTGGGTAGGGATGAACCGCTTGCCGAGAGCTTGTGGGTAAGAATTAAAAGGCAGGCCAGTTTGGGTGACATAGTTGTGGGTGTGTACTACAGGCCCCCTGATCAAGAGGAGCGGGTTGATAATGAATTTTATAAGCAATTGGAAGTAGCCTCAAGATCGCAGGCGCTGGTCCTTATGGGGGACTTCAACTACCCAGATATTTGCTGGGCAAGCAATACGGCCAGTCGTATGCAGTCCAGACAATTTCTGCAGTATATGGAAGACAACTTCCTGATACAGATGGTGCAGGAACCTACTAGGGGAGGGCGGATGCTTGACCTTGTTTTTACTAACAAGGACGGGCTCGTCAGTGAAGTGAAGGTCGGGGGCAGCTTAGGACAAAGCGACCATGAAATGGTCGAGTTCAAGATCCTGAGTGGAAGAGGCAAGCCAAAAAGTAGGATAGCTACCCTGAATTTTGGAAGAGCTAACTTTGATCTCCTCCGAAATCAAATAGGGGCTATCCCATGGGCTGCTCTGTTTGAAGGAATGGGAGCCTGCGAGTGCTGGCTAACATTCAAACAGCACTTCTTCCAAGCACAGAATAGGTGCATCCCGTTGAGTAAGAAATCGGGAAAGAGAGGTAGAAGACCTGCGTGGATAAGCAGGGAACTTATGAGTAAACTCAAAGGGAAGCAGAAAACCTATAAACTGTGGAAACAGGGTCTGAGATCATGGGATGAATATAAGGATGTGGCCAGGGCCTGTAGGGATGCAACTAGGAGGGCTGAGGCCTGCTTAGAAATTAAGCTGGCAAGGGACATAAAGGACAACAAAAAGAGCTTTTTCAGGTATGTAAATAGTAAAAGGATGACCAGGGATAATGTAGGTCCCTTGTTGAATGAGGCGGGTGTCTTGGTGACGGGAGATGATGAGAAGGTGGAGATACTTAATGCCTTCTTTGCCTCGGTCTTTACTCCGAAGGCTTCTCAGGACTCACATATCCCAGATGTAAGTAGGAGTGGTTGGGGAACGAGTGGTTGGGGAACGAATGGCTCCCCTCTAGTAGAGGTAGGGGTGGTCCAGGAGCGACTCAAAGGAATGGATGCACACAAATCCATGGGCCCGGATGGGATACACCCACGTGTGCTGAGAGAGCTGGCGGAGGTGATTGCGGAGCCGCTCTCTATCATCTTTGACAGATCCTGGACTACAGGAGAAGTGCCTGAAGATTGGAGGATAGCCAATGTCACTCCAGTCTTTAAAAAAGGCAAGAAGGAGGATCCCAGTAACTATAGGCCAGTCAGCCTCACCTCTGTCCCTGGAAAGGTGATGGAACAGCTTGTTTTGGATGCCATCTCCAAACAACTGGAAGAGAAGAAGGTCATGAGGAATAGTCAGCATGGATTCACCAAGGGGAGATCGTGCTCGACCAATCTCATAGCCTTCTATGATGTTATTACCAACTGGGTGGATGGAGGGAGAGCAGTGGATGTCATCTACCTTGACTTTAGCAAAGCTTTCGATACTGTCTCCCACAACATCCTGATAGAGAAGCTGAGGAAACAAGGGATAGACGAGTGGACAGTGAGGTGGGTTGAGAACTGGCTGTCAGACCAGGCTCAGAGGGTCGTGATCAGTGGAGTAGAATCTGAATGGAGGCCTGTGACTAGCGGTGTTCCCCAGGGCTCAGTGTTGGGTCCAGTCCTGTTTAATATCTTCATTGACGACCTTGATGAGGGAATAGCATCCACCCTCAGCAAGTACGCCGATGATACAAAACTGGGAGGAGTGGCTGACACGCAGGAACACTGCGCTGCCATTCAGCGAGATCTGGACAGACTGGAGAGCTGGGAAGGGAGAAATCTAATGAAATTCAACAAAAGCAAGTGCAAAGTCTTGCACCTGGGGAGGAATAACCGACTGTATCAGTACAGGCTGGGGGATGACCTGTTGGAGAAGAGCTCTATGGAGAAGGACCTAGGGGTCCTGGTTGATGACAGGTTGGCTATGAGCCAGCAGTGTGCCCTGGTGGCCAAGAGAGCCAATGGGATCCTGGGATGCATCAGGAAGAGTGTGTCCAGCAGGTCGAAGGAGGTGATCCTCCCCCTCTACTCTGCGTTGGTCAGGCCCCACCTGGAATACTGTGTCCAGTTCTGGGCTCCCTGGTATAGAAAAGACAGGGACCTTCTGGAGAGAGTCCAGAGAAGGGCGACAAAGATGATTAGGGGTCTGGAACATCTCCCCTATGAGGAAAGGTTGAGTGAGCTGGGTCTGTTCAGCCTGGAAAAAAGAAGACTTAGGGGGGACCTAATTAGTGTTTACAAGTATCTTAGACATGGGTGGCAGGGGGAATTGGCCAGCCCCTTTTCAGTGGTCAGTGGGGACAGGACTAGGGGCAATGGCTGTAAGCTGGAGCACAGGAAGTTCCGCACCAACATGCGGAAGAACTTTTTCACAGTGAGGGTGACAGAGCAGTGGAATAGGCTGCCCAGGGAGGTGGTGGAGTCTCCTTCTCTGGAGATATTCAAGTCTCGTCTGGACGCCTATCTATGTAATATGAGATAGGGAGCCTGCTTTGGCAGGGGGGTTGGACCCGAAGATCTCTTGAGGTCCCTTCCAACCCCTAAGATTCTGTGATTCTGTGATTCTGTGATCCATAGTTCAAATTTTACCTAAAATCACTTACGTTCCTTGGAACTTCCCATTAACAAATCAGTCATTACCTCATACTTTCCAGAATAACCAATACTCATGGAAATTCACTAGATGACTTAGACAACAGAGGAAAAAAAAATAAAAATGAGTGAAACATCTTAACATGCAAACTTTTTACCTATGGAACAAAGGCAAGTAGGAAGCCACATGTAGACTGACATATTCAGCCAAAAGGAACCTACATAACACAGCTCAATCTCCTACTTTAAAATGTACAATGACAAAAAGAATTTCCCTGAGCCGTAGTTCAATATGAAGCTAATCAGTACTGGAGTGCCACTCAGAATAACCTATTTCACCAGTCTAACCTATGTTGTCCATCAGACAAAAGTGAATTTAACACTTCAAAAGCAACTCTTAGAACTGTATATTGGTACTTATTCTCCAATGAAAGAACCTAGTTTTAATTAAAATTATCCTTCTAGAGTATTGTTCACAAATGTGGTCACATAAAATAGATTGAAGGAAATCTGCCAGTATCCCATAATGAGATTTAGCTCTGAATATTGTGTGTAACATGCTGTTTGGAAGCCATCTATGCCCGTAATACACAGAAATCGTGTTAAAGATCATTAACATCACTAGAAATCAAAATGAAGTCTGTGTATCCTTCAGAGTAACACCTGCTAAGGTACATGCAGAGTAGAGTCAGTGAAGAGAGTTCTAAACTCAGCTAAAACTGGCTGGCCAGACCACTGCCATCAACTCATTTTTACAATGAGCAATCCAAGAATTATAATGCTAAGGTAGGATTATTTTCAAATCTAGATTACTCTGGTTATAAACCATTAAGAAAGCTAAACAATGCAGACATTATATCCACTGCAAAATCAAAAACTGGGTGCAGAACACACAAATACAGGAGGCTGAAATCCAGACACAATCTGATGTTTAAACACACACAGACACTCACACACACCACAAAAAGAAAACTCATGTGCACAGCATTTCCTTACTTATGGTAAAATATCTGGCAGCAAAGAATTGCTTAATTAAGAATCCTAGCTATGCTAACTATATTTGAAACAACACCTATGTACATGGTATTAGAGAAAAATCCTTCAGATTTATATCTATTATCAACCGGGAATGAAGAAAAAAATACTTCTAATTGTTTATAAACATATTTAAACATATATGTAGAGCAACTTTATCTGCATAAGCATTATACGATTTGAGAAAATGACGGGTTTTGATGATCACCATGACTAGATGGCATCTGATGCTTTTCACCACAGAGATTACACATAAATGTAATACTTAACAAATATCAAAACGACTCATAAGATAGAAACATCACTAACCAAAGGAGAATTATTGGTTTATCATAAAACAGTGGATAGAAAATCCAACTCCAAGACGTTCAAACCTGGTTAGTATTTACATTTATGCACAGTCATAAAGATTATATCCTAACATACCTCATATAGAATTGTTTTCACTTAAATGCTGCTTAATTGATAGCATGGAATATACAAAGCACTATATATAAATCTAACACTGAAGTAAACTCAGTGGGAAAAAAGAAAGACTATCAGATATTCAAAGGATATCTATCATGTAAGTCTTCCCTATTCAGTTTATCTATTTTCTGGATCTTATACTTTATGTATTTAAGTTTAACTTTGACATCTAACTGTTGATAGCATTTTTCCTCTAACTACTCCACCTACTAAATGTATTTACACTCACAGATAGTCCCATATTTTGGTAATACTTACCAATAGCCTTAGAGCAAGGTTACATCTTCGATTTTGTCTAACATTTCTTAAGTACCTTTTGTAATAACATCTAGGGGTACAATTGGCATTTTGACAAAAAGAACCTGTAACTGGTAACAGACACAGTAAGCAAATAGAAAAAATAAATGGGGAAAACAGAAAACGACTTTCCTATCACCTCACGCACCACCTTTCCCCCCAGAAAAAATGTGTTTAACAGTCTAGCAGTGTCTACATAGGCTGTTAGATCATTAGATAAGTTAGATTTTAGTAAGTCACACGGACTGAGTAGCTTTCACCTCAGAGTACTAACTGGAAGCTGCAGAACTGCTGGCAAAGCTTTGCAATGTCACTGCAAAAAGCTGAGGCAGCAGGGCAGTGCCAGGTTGTTGGTGCAAACTCCACCTGCAAAGGCAAGACATTACTTTCCAAAGAAGCAATTTGAGGAAGTACAGACCACCAAGCCTGACTTTCATTCCTGGCAATCTCAATTACAAGACTCTGCAACACAGAGTAACATCACTAGGTACATTGATAAATTTAGTTGGTTAGAAAGAGCACAACGTCTGCAGAGGGAAATCCTGGCTCAGAGATCTTGTGAATGGTTAAGAAGCCAAGGAGAACCAGTGGGCAAAAGTTATTTCAATTTTTAGAAAGGCACTAAAAAGTTTCCACATCAATGTGAGTGAGAAAAACTAAGAGCTGTTGGACGGAGGAAACACTCTTTGTTATGACTGGGACTAGATTAATTCAATGACTTCATTAAGTGCTTTGTAGAAAGCAGTATTCTGTAGTCCGAATTGGAGATTACACCAAGATCTTCTGGGTAATAGTGCAACTCCTGAAGACTTTGCCAAATCAATTTAGTGGGCAATAAGCTAGCAACAAAATTGTATGGTAATGTACATGCCTACATAAAACCATGAACTCAGATCTATGAGCTAAAATGAAGAAAAGATATTGAGGTCATTAGCAATGTTTCTCCTGAAATTATTGTCTGAATGTACAACAGTAGCCAAAGCAAGCCAATAAAATGTTGGGAATGCTTTAGGAAGGATATTGAGAATGTACTGTCATCCTGACACTGTAGAAAACATTATTAACGTTTTCCTACAGCCTGTTGTTTGCCTAGGATTTGCTATGTAAATATAAAACAATAGTTGTTTTAAGGTAAATCATGAGACACTTCTGCATAAGTTCTTTAAGTTGACTCCACAGATGGAGTAGTAAGTTCAAAAAAAACCACACTCCCCACAGCAGTAAAACAAATACAAACTCTCAAACATTTAGCTAGTTTGAAGAATACATCTAACGCTTCTTTAAAATAACTTACTTCTTGTTACTGATACTATTCAGTTTTACTTTTTCTTTAAAAAAAATTAAAAAGGCAAATTGTCCAATATTTGGTAATGGAAAATTTAACTAATATAAGATTACGAGATTTAGTGTCAGATGTCTTCAGAGGAAAATAACTGTGACATGATTTAACATGCCCCCAAAAAATCATTTCCATCAGTAAAAAGATGAAGTCAAATATCAGAACTGCTATACAATTTTCTGTAATACCTAAAAAGCCATTTAAAAGAACAGAACTGCTGTGATAAGTGAGATTAGTAGTATTACAAGGACAGTAACCAACAAAAGAGATAAAACTCTGTGCATATGGAATAAAGCCACATAAAATAGAGGAAAAGTTATTGCCAGATTAAACGAGTGAAAGAGGGAGTCTCACTAACAATCAGTATAAGAATAATTAAGATTCATTAATTTTATGTTAGAGTCATCTTCCTGATAGTTTTACACAAATTTCTAGATATAAATATTAAAGATACTGTATAAAATTGATGACAGGGAGATAAATTTGAAGATGAAAAAGGTATAAGATATATATCCACACATATATTAATATGTGTGTACCGTTAATTCATATCATTAATAAAAAAATATTTTAGGGGGAAAGTGGTTTAGATTAGTATACAGAAGTGAATCTCCTTTCACTGCAAAACTAAACATTGCTTACACCATTTAATATAACCTCAAGATGAGATTGACATTACTTTTTATTGTATTCCCGTACATTACTTAGGTAACCATCTCATGCTATTTTAAAAATGACAATGGTATCTAAATATACAGACTCCTGAAACTATGTATAAACACATTTCTGTTACACATTTGACTTTTATTCATTTTCTGCACTTTAATGTCAATACATGACCAGCGAAACAGGCCACTGCTAATTAAATTCTAAACTTTATAATTAACTTGTTATATCCCTTTGTTTTGCGTTTTCTAAGTAGTTCTTAATCAATGTCAGGAACTTCCTTTTCATCTCCTGAACAATAATTTACTTCAGTTTCTCTATCTTTCAAAAGTTATTGCTGCATGACCGTTGGGAATCCTGGTTAACTAAAAACTATGGGAAACTATCCACACTGAGTGAATTTTTCAAGAATTGTAACAAATTGTATCCATCAGCTCCTTTTACAAATGCTCTACTGTTTCTCTACTGTTTTTTTCCTGGGGTTTTTTTGTTTTGTTTTGTTTTTTCCACTATATAATTAATTCTATTCTATACAATAATTTCCAGTGATGTATTCAAAGTTCTAAAGAAAATAATTTTAAATCTGTTTTTTAATAGTCATAGATTTCTCTAAGAAGATTCCCTAAATTTTGTTGTCTCCTACCTCAGTTCATTGTGGGGGTTCACATTCTATGGGCCTTTTTAAAATTCTGCATCATATTTGCCACTTTGTCATCCCCAGATACAAAGGCATTTTCAAGCAAGAGGCTATATGTGATCGTTAGTAGATCCTCTATCCCACTGCTGTGCTGCTTAAGGATTCTAAAAGAAAGTGTTATTAGTTCACTACAGTTGATTCTCTCGGTTTTGTCTTATATCAGCTCTTTGATTTGAAACAGATTTTCCAACATGCTGTGAGAAAAAGTAGATCCACAAAGAACACAGATGGATGCAAAAGTATCACTTTTTCTTTATTCACAGAACCATAATGTTAGGGGTTGGCAGGGTCCTCAAAAGATCATCTAGTCCAACCCCTTGCAGAGCAGGATCACCTAGATTAGGGCACACAGGAACATGTCCAGGTGGGTTTGAATGTCTCCAGAGAAGGAGACTCCACCACCTCTCTGGGTGTCCCAGTGCTCTGTCACAAGCTTTGCCTTCTTGATTGTGCATCCCTCCTACAATATCTGAAAGACTTTCTGATGACATCAGAAAAACAAGATGATTTGTTACTAGCTTTTATAATATCTCATTTTAAATTATGTATCACCACCACCAATCTTCCCTGCCCTAAACTTTCCTATATACTCTGTACTTCTGCATTGTAATTCTCCTGAACGATCTTCCTTCCATGAACTTTGGGCCAGTTAGGTCATTAGCATCTGAAAAAGACAGTATTCCTCTACCCTCATTGATTTTGTCAATGCCTGCAACTGAAAGTTTTGTCTTCTTTTTTCCTCTCTGTCTGTGGGCTGTTTAGGACTCTCATTCTAGTGGCTGTTCCTTGACATTTCACACTTTTGCCACTACCTATTCATTAGCTGAAGAAACAGAACTTACATAGAAGCTCATTTCTGAAACATGTTTTACTCATCCTCTTGCTGTTTCATTTGTATTATTTCCTACTGCTTTCGTTAAGAAGCTCTATAAATGACCATTTAAATTAACTTGAATGTGATTTTAGTTCAATTTACCTAAGTATTAAACAACTTCCCTTTGGCTTTTGATGACATTTCTCATCATTTCAAGAGCTCCCACAGCTTCAGAAATTACAACAGTGCTCACTGGATGTGAGATGCTCTGTCCTGCACTGTCCTGCCAGCCATGTCCCGCCAAGTACTACAAATATTTCGAGACGATTGCCACCAAATTTTGTCTTCATCTGCCTACCTCCTGTCCAAGTTTTTCTTCTAGAGCTGCTCTTTGTCCTTTCTTGTTTCCAAACAATAGGTGGCCCTTCGGTTTTCCACATCATTTTGTAATAGCTTTCCTTTTAAGAAATCTCAAGATGCGTGACACATACACAGCAAAAACAGTTGCAACCCATTCTACATGTAACCATATTTCTCTCTCTCAGGTATTCAGTCCTGATCCTAAAGTCATACTCCTTAACATTATTTGCAGCCTTGGAGTATTCCAGAAGAAACTTTAATTAAAGAAGAGGTTCACCTGAATTCTGCGGTCTAGGTCTCATTGAAGTATCGAGACACTTCAGACAACTTTCAGGATCTACAAATAACCCAAAACCAAACAACCAAATAAAAACCAGAAGAAAACAAGTCATGAAAAAAAAACCCTAAACAAATACAGCAAAACTTTGACAAGCTATTTACAAGTTCTTAAAGTAAGAATTATGCCCACTTATTTCTATTTAGAGCTGGTAATTAACATGAAGTTTTACCATACTGACAAGTAAACTAATAAAAATTAGACTTAGAAATTTGATAAAGGAGAAAATGCAACTGTGGTTTTTTTCAATCTTTTCAACAGCCAGCTACAATAGCATTTATTTGTAGTTTTCCAGAGTTATTACCACCATAAGCCCTTGAAAGGAACAGTCAACATTACATAAACATTATAAACCACTAGATAAGAGGCAGTTGTGTCTTATTTTGCATATGAAAAAAAAATAATCCCTAAAGCTAAGCTGCATATGCACATTGACAGAAACACTGAAGTTGTGATGGTAAGATTATGTGTAATTGAAAGTCCTGTGGGAATTGAATTTTTCCACTGGTTTGTGTATGTAAGGGTGTTGTTGGGCTTATTTTACATCATTCACTGATACTTTTAATTTGGATTTTGGTTTACAGTCAAAGTAGCATCTAAAAATTACATATTTCTCTTCCTTTTCATAAAAAGCACACATTTCTGCTTAGACAGAAATTCACGAATCCTAAATTAATATAGGCAAACAGAAACTGTTTAAAGTATCTTCAACTACCCAAAGCTTTGATAGGGATCACACAAAGTATCCTGTAATAATACCCTTCATAAATCTGAAAATAATTATATATTATTTCTTATATTGTACATGAAGTAGAGCTATCTCTTTGAACCTAGAAACTCTTCCTTTTTCCCTGGAACTATTAGGACTAATAGTACTAACTATTCTACTTCCTCATTTTAACTTCTCATAAGCCACAGAATTTCTAGAAGCAGCATTTTTCAGGTTCTTGAAGTCTTCTTCAATTACAAGGAATGACCCAAGTCGCTCATTGCCCAGGATCCAAATTAGTACATCTAAAACTAGAAGCAAATGAAGCAAGAGAGACAGAATTATACCCACCCACAGGCCTAAATTTCTCTCTAATGACTGAGCATTACTTTTCTCAATTCAGAGGAGCAAATAACCATTATTTTTTCACCCTTTCCCAGTATATATTTATCCTGTATATCAACAGGTAATGAGCAGAATACATCAATGCTATGCCAGCCTTCCCCTAAAAAGCAGCAATGACACTGTTGCCATTGCATAAGGAGAAAACAGCATGCTGCTGCTGCCTAACAATATAGCAAGAACAATGTAAAATCTTGTGATACTTGCTATATATTACTGGGTTTTAGATCTGAATGTAACAGAACTAATACTACAACAAGGTTTTTTCCAGCACCTGAACATTTCATTTCTTTACATTTATAAGAATAAATTGCAATGAGAGTCAAAGTTGAAATTGAAAATGTATCAGTATTTGGGATAGTAAATTCCTTTTTCCAATCATGAGACTCGATTTCCCCCTTGCAAGCATGTCTTGGGCTACTAGATTGTGTAGATCACTGTGGGTATAAACAATTCGAGAAACATTTTAGAACCCTTACAGGAAAAGCAAACACAAACCCACAATTTATGTTTTCAGAAATGTCAAAAGGTGAACAAAATACCAAGCAGTTATAAACTCTTGTAGACCATTAAAATGAACTTGTTGAGCAGATAGAACCTGTTCACTGACAATATCCTCAATGACTGAGTGGTCACATTTATTTCTATACTAATAGTAATTTGATCAGAACCATTCAAAATAAATGGTAGACAACAATAAATTTTGTATTATCTTTCCTATCTTAATAAACCTTTCCAGTTCAGGATAATGTTTTAGTCTGTATCTCTATCCTTTATTTCTCCCAAACCTTGTAATATTAAATAATTGTTACAAGGAACAATTTTATGCTATGTATCTACGAAGTAGAAGCATGTATCTGAATTTTAAGGTGAGTAGATTTCTTTTTTTGAGTGTTTGTGGTGCCAGGACCTCAGATTTATACTAACCAGTCCTAATAGGGCAGATTTTAAATAGCCATAGTAGGCGATGCAATAGGAAAAAAAAAGGGGGCAGGGGGAGGGTGGATGGAGAAGAGCAAGACCAAGTTTACAATGGTCATTTGAAAGAACAGTTTCTTATGTAGCCCAACCATAAACTGAAGCTGATCCTGAGCTGATCCAGAGTTCAATGAAGACACCATGATATTTCTTCTTTATTAAAACTTTTGACTTGTATAGAAATGGAGTTTGCTGTAGTTTCAGACTACTACAATATAATAGGGAAAAACATGCTGCAAAACCCACTAGTAACAGAAAGGTAATAAACATGTAAATGCATAAATAAATATATCAGGTTGAAAGAGCATTTTAAAGGGATAAAGCACTAAAAAGATAAATTTCGCATACAGAAGGGATAGAAGAAATAAAGTACAAGGAAACAAGATCAAAATATTCTGAACATGAAAGATTTATTAAGATAGTGAACATAACATAGAGAATCTTATTGATCTGCAAAGCAACTGAGTGCCTCATAAGGCTTGTGCAGGACATGCAGCCAAATATGAAGCAATGATTCTATGGTGTTTCCATTTAGACATTTTGATGGTTAGCTGTGTGTCATTTATCAAACAAATGAGCAGTGTTCATAGAATCATAGAATCATAGAATGGCAAGGGTTGGAAGGGACCCCAAGGATCATAGAGCTCCAACCCCCCTGCCACAGACAGGGCCACCAGCCTCAGGCCTGGATCTACACAAGGTTGCCCAGGGCCCCATCCAACCTGGCCTTGACCCCATCCAACCTGGCCTTGTTCAAACAATTGACATGAGAATTAAATCTGTGTTATGATTTTGGATTGAGTAGAATATCTAACAGAAAAAAAATCCCAATCTACCTGAAGTGCTTCCTAAAAGTTGTGAAATTTGGAACATTTTCACAACGCAACCTCCCCACTCAGGGCAGATTGAACACCACTTCATTATGAGAGTTCATCTGGTGAATCAAAGTATATGGCATCTTTGCTGTGTTTTCACTCACAGTGTATGTTGGATGATGACTTCCACATAATTTTTACATCTTCTAGTTGAGAAAGGGTTTGTTTGGATATCAGGCTTTTTTTTTTAATCTCTATTTGTCTACATATATATCCCCTTTTTAACTACTTCTCCTTCCCCTAGCATTTCAAATTTGGTAAGTAATATTTCCTATCATAGTTAATTGAAGGTAAATAATTTAACATAAATTGTCAGATAAAGTTTACAGTTGAACTCTACAGGAAATGACATACAATTTCTTAAAATCTGACAGAGTATTAATTTTTTAATTCTTTTTAGCCATAATCCTATAATTGGACAAAAATACCAGCTACCTTTTTAGAATCTTATTCCATATCTAGGTGAATTTACTTAAATAAAGTAGCTAGACTTCTTGTATCCTCAAAAAATAAAAATAAAACCTCTTCAGGCTGGCCTGTCATATTTCTGTCACCATTCATAAAATGGTACCACCAAAAAAATATTGCAAAAGCAAAAGATATCAAAAAGTGGTATTCTAATGATATTCTGGGAAACACTGCCTTTCAGAAGTGGTATTTCTAGATTTTGGGAGATCTCATCCAAAGTGCCCATGGGCAAGAGTCAATTATGGTCACATTCTGAATTTCAGGTTTTACACATCCAAAAATACACATTTTACTTTTTCAAATAGCATTTCCATGCCATAGTCCCAGTCCCACACAAAGGGAAGAAACAAAAAAAGGAAAAATTAAAACTATACAATGTTATGTAATGTCCCATATTAGTCCTTCTTGTTTAGCAGAGATACATCACTGAAATGTAAGAAATAAAATTTCTGGGTATGGGTAGCTGGCAGATTACCTCCATTATTCATCTATATATGCCTATTCTTCAGTGTTGGGGAAGACGTGCCCCTGTGTAGTGTTTTGTGTAGCATAGTTTGACCTTTACACTTGGAAAGTCAAGAGTTCTCTCTCAGAAAAGGAAAGCTAAATCAAGTTGGACAGTGATGGACAACACTATCTCACCTAAATCCCATCTCTTACAGTGGTTAGAAAAGGATGTTCACTGTTTAGTGCACAATCTCCTAATTAACTTTAATCATATTGTAACCCTCTGTCATAATACTACTTTGCACAGGTTTTAATTCCTTCTTTTTTTTCCCCCAACAAATTTTAAAAATACACTTCCTACTGCCTGCCAGCATTACTGAAGCTCAGATACATTTTTAGGGTGATGTGAAGAGACTACAAATTAGCTTGCTCTTTCAGTAGTCTTTACTCATTGAGCCAGTGCCAGAGTCCTAAGTACTCTGCCAGCAAGAGCAGCATCAGTCTGCAGAATTAATGAGAGACAACAAAATAAATAAAAGAAAGAGGCACCTAGGAAAATAATCTAGGGTACTGCTAGAGCAGAAAGAGACTGACAAAACGAGCTGATCTAGTTAGTGAAGATGTCTCTGCTTCCTGCAGGGGGGGGGTGGACTAAATGGCCTTTAAAGGTCCCTTCCAATAGAACACATTCTACGATCCTATGAAAACAGACCACGTGGGAAGAGCCATAGTTTAGATACCCAATTGGGATTCGCAGCTGAACATAAAAACACACAGCTATAAAAAGTTAGTAAAAATATAAACAAATCAGGAAAAATAGGTAATTGTTGTTTCTTGAGCAGTACAATATAAGATGATTCCCTACAAGAAGAATATTGGCAGTAATATTTCAGTTCTACTGCATTACTTTAGTTCTACTGCCCTGACCATTGCACATTACACAGTCTCTTAAGACTACTGCTACTTCTGTTCAATCTCATTAATTGCAAAGATCTACAGAAAAGAGGTTATACAAATCCAGTTTCATTTGTTCTAAACACAATCGTAGAGATAGATTTGCAATTCTAACACAAAAAGATTACTAAATAATTCTTCTGCAGTGGGGCTCATTTACATAATTAAAAGCTGGCAACTCCATGCAGTGTTCATTTCCTTTACCTACTTGTAATATTCAGTTTTCTCAGCGTACATAATTAAAAGCCAAATTTACAGCTTATAAATAAATAATACTAATAATCAACTATCTCATTTAAAATATATCAATTACTACTGAATTTTCTGTTGCTGCATTCCCATCAATACAGAAGAGCCACGTTGGCTCTCAGGGGAATTTCAGTAGCGATTTTCACATTTTTTTCTATTATTCAAGACACAAGCACAAAGCTGTTCTGCTCTTAATTTGTGCTAACCAACAAGTAGTGTAAGTAAAGTAAGTATTGTACTAAACACTATGTACTATGTACAGTAAGCATGACCTTTTCAGAATATCCCCTGAGGGGAAAAAAACCTAAAACAACTCCACAAACAATCTAAAAATGTCCATGGCCTACACACACACACACACCCTAACCATACTCACATCTAACACAGGAGTACAATTCACTTGTTTAAATGAGTTCTCAGCAGCCTATTTATGTAAGGCTTTCCCTATGATATTAGCAAAAGATAAGCACCTCAACATTGTAATTCAGCTCTGAGTTGGGATAAATTACCCTCCAGAAGTGTCACTCACTGTCCAGCAAGAAAATATTAGCCAGCCTGAGATAAACTAAGCTTCTATCAGCACAGGTATCTTGTGATAAATGCTTGAATTCATGCAAATTATTTTGAACACTGGAATAAACCAAACCAGCAGAAAAAGACATTACTGGTCCTAATATACCTCAAAATACATTTAATAAGTAAGATTTTCCTAAATACTGAAGGAACATACAAATATAAATTATGTAAAACATATATACATATGAACACACTGTATGCACAATGAACTGAACATGCACACATGTTCTTACACAATGTATAAGAACAGTATATAGAATATAGGAACTGCTTTTCATTTTAATCACCTCTGAGACCTTCACATCTCTTTCCTTTACAAACCTTTTATAGAAGGATAAAATAACTTAAGGTCAAGTAAAAAAGGAGGCTTGATTTCCCACCTCTGTCCCATTTCTTTTTTATGGTCTAAAAGGACCACAGCTGGACCCATGGATATGGATTACATGGCTTACTGGAAGAGACTTTGAACACCCTCATTTTCATCTATAAACTTTCACTCTGTAGCACAGACATTAGGAATGTAGGAAGCCTTTAAATCTTTTTGTTGTCTACTTCAGAGCTTGTGTTTAAATTCATGTTTCTATGGTCAATGTCCAATGACTAGGCGAGAGATAGGGCATAAGACTTAGGCTACAGAGTGGTTACATATCTCCATTTTTGCTGAGCAGGAATGCAGAAGGAAAGCAAACCAGCACAATCTGGAAGGAGAATGCTTTTGGCTCTCAGAGTACACAGTCAAATTTCCTGCTTCAAATGGCATGATCTTACTGAGTTCTTAACAATGGCAGTATGATTAAAACCAGTAAGTCTTGGCAAGTTCTTCTAGCAAACCTCTATTCGGTGGCTACTGACATTCCTTTAGCAGGTCTGGAACTTCACTTTCCAAAAACAGATGAAAGCCCACAGAAATGCAGCACTGTGATTCAGGAACAGTAATATGTCCACTGTTGCAGCTTAAGAGGGTGAGAGGGGGTGCAGAAGTGTGAGGAATTCTTATCCTAAAGACTTTCTATTAACTTCTGCAAGGTTTTCATTAGACATCTGGATAGAAGTTAAAATCTGAGGTTTTCCTGGTAAGGTGATAAATACTTGGTTTCTATACTTTGAGCAATAAGAAGAGAATTCTGTTACTGCAAATGAAAAAATCATGGATAAACTGTAATTTGTTACTCTGCCGTTATGGAGTCTCCCTGTCTCCTATTTGTAGAGCTGAAGAATAATGTCCAAAGATAACAAAGCAGAATAGAAAATTAAATCAAAATCATGTACCCTTAATTGTAAGCTACATATTTACTGTTTATCAAATAAAAGGATGAGAATCATAAAAAGAAATTATTCATAGGAGTCCAACTGAATGTTCTTATAGTATGTGATAACATTTTCCATAACCTTTTCTATAGGCATTTCATGATTCTCATATAAATGATTTCATGGCCCAAAACTGAATTAAGAATATAATGTATTTTACAAATTTTGTGACTGTTTTGTAATTACTCCTGATCAATGAAATATAAACTGCAACCTACTTTCTAGGTGCAAGCGATCACATTCTACATCCCTTGCTTAAGCTCAACCAAACAGAAAGTTGCTGCAGGAATAAAATTTAACATGCATACATCATTAATATACACAAAACTACACACAGTCAATTTAAACACTCTTATTATGTAAAACTAAGCTAAAAATCCTTATGAGCACAACTCAAAAAATTATAACTGTTTTGTCTAAAACTACACTAAGTATAAAATCAATTATGATGTAGAAGTATTTAAGAAATAGCAGGAGGACATAACTATTACAATGGTGAAAGGATATAAATCTCAGCAGTTATTCACTGTTAAGTGAAATCTAAAATTTTTAATGGGCATTGATACTATTTAAAAACCTGTATAAAACACGTCAAAAGCATTGATATGGATTCTGAAGATGTGATGCAGACATGACATGCTGATATGAAAGATAAGGGAATCTGGAAAGGAGAGAAGAAATTTTAAAAAAAAACAAAAATAAAAGGGTAAATGTGATGTAATGAGACAAAATTGTGGGAAACAAGCTATCAGTATAATCATGGAATCATTGAAGCATAATATAAAATAAACATTGTTACAACAAAGAGCTGATATTTTATTCTGATGAGATTTAAATCACATATATATATTGAACTAGCTTTAAATATATTTAGGCTCTTCCACAGCTACATACAAAGCATGAGCATGAGGTCCAAAGGAAAGCCTGCTCTCACAGAAAAACTCTTAAATGTAACTTGTAAAACCATCCCATGCTAAGCTAAGTGCCTGGCAGTTGACAGACTCAGATCACCCTCTGGGCGATCCAGTCTGGGCTCCAGCCCAAGGTGCCTTCCTTGTCCTCTCACTACAGCAGACTCAGCAGGTAAATCCTGACTTCGATTTCAAGTGTCAAACTATGAGTACGACAGCACCTAACTACAGGGCAACTGGATCTAGGTCTATGACATTGTAATTAAAAGAAAACTAGTAGATTTCAGTAGTTGATCCATGATTTCAAAACAAGTACTAATCATACTTACAGCACCTACAGCACAGCATGTTTCCTTTCTGGTTTTCATGCTCATTTGCCATAGAATGAGCAAACAGTAATCTGAATTTACACTGCAATGAATTAAAGTCTTTTCAGCTACATTTACAGAGAGGCTACTCTAGCAACCTGAGACATAAACTGAGAATCACAGAAACAAATTATCAAGTGTTGAATATATTTTCCTGATGAATCTCCATAACAAATTTCTGTGGATAATGTAGAGAGGGTATGAAATATCCTATTTCTGTGGAAGAATTATTCCCTTTACTTCCAATGTTTTACTGATAAAATTCTCTATTCAAAGTACAGTAAGAGTGCATTAGAAATCACACTGACCTGCTTTTTCTGTTCATTATACATAGCCTTCCATCAGGAACAGTGAACTACTGAAGTAGCACTCAACAAAATAATTTTATGTTTTATTCCATCTGTGATTAGGCTACACTCCTTTATTAAATGGAAGTTCTCATAAAGTACAGAGAGGGAACACATAAAAATCATGTCATTAATATATTGCATGTTAGGAAATAAAATAGCAGACTCCAGGCTTTGGATTAGACCAACAAAACACTGAACTGCACAAAACTACTTGCTCCGAAGCCTCTCCTAAGATAAAACTTTGAAGAAAAACTATATATAAATACACAGACAGAAATAGGTGGTGCAGCTGAAAGGAAGACTTAAAATCAATGAATTTGTACTACAATAGATTATTTAACATTAATCATTAGTTACTGAGGCAAATATAAAGTATAATTAAAAATGTGATTACTAGACATTTACTCCCATAAAAAATGTACAACAGACTGTCTTGATCCCAACCATGAATGAGCATTTGCGTACCCTTTCTCCCTGACCTAAACATTTTTAAATACTTAATACCATAGACGACCTCTGAAACTTATAAAAAAAGCTACAAAACCCTACTTAGACTGCAATTTTTTGACCACAAACACACCTACTTCCTTTTGTCCTTACCTAACATGCCAAATCTTTCTAATTTTTTTTTTTTAAATTACAGAATCCAGTTCTGCATACTACTGCAAATTACACTTGCTATTTGCTGGCCAGTAATTTACCTCTTAAAACTCTTTGTAAGACACTGAAACTTATAATGAGAAATAGAAGTCAAATCCGGGAATAATTTTTTCTTTACTCAGACGAGTTCCATCAGTATGAAAGTTCACCAGTACAAGTAAATAGTAAATCATGAGACTAAAGGTTTCAAAATTTTCACAATTGAGATAGTTAATCACAAAAGCAGAACTAATCAGTACTAACTTTCAGTAGCCTAAGTAATTTTAAAATTGGTATACAGGGTATAAACACGAAACATTCTTCAAACTTAAGCATACACCAGGTAAACCAGAGTTATTAAAAAAAAAATAACCAACCCAGTTCAAATATGTTAATATTCACTATATCATCACACTGAATTTATTCACAGACATGTGCATGTTTTCAGTGATCATTAATTTCCTTGCTAGGGTACTCCCAAGCAATTCCATCTAACTCCTTCTCTAACTAATTTCCATATCATAGTTAAGTTCTACCTCCTAGATTGAACTTGAACCTTAATACCAATAATGCGAACTTCAATACTTTTGGATCTTCCCAGTGGTACGGTTTGCTATCGAAGTTCAGTTCAGTTGCTTTGTGAACTCTGTTGAAGCTCTTCCACTGCAGCCTCAGTAAGTAACACTTTCCAGAGCTTCCAGCCAGGAAACATCATCTTAATGATGAAAGCTCAAAGCTGGCCACACTTTCAGCTGCCTCACATCTATTTGCATAGCATGACATGAAGCCATCAGCTGTTTAATAAACTGCTCAATATTATAGGTTGTCACAGACTTCTTTAAGTGCCTCTGACATAGTTTTTTTTTTTTAAATGCTCAGTTCCAGCTCCTTTTAGTTTTTGTTGTAGATGGGCTTAATCCTCACAGCTAATAGCACTAAACCTTGAGCATAGAACTTTCTACCAGAAGATTATACTGTTTATATAGGGTCCAGTACAGCAAAGAGCTTCAGCTGCAGTACATGCACTTCTGGTAAAAAAAGCTTCTGAAAGCCACAGTAAGCCAGTGTAGTTAAAAATAAGAAAACAAACAAAACCAACACACATTAAAAAAAAAAAAAACAACCCCACCCCAACACAAAAAGACCTCCAGAGCAAGGTAGACTGTAAAATTCTCCGTGCATGAGAATACTATATACTAAATTTTTAACAACGCTTTGAAAACCATTCAAGCAAATTTGTTTTGATTTTGAGTATGTAGCAAATACCATTTAGGACAATGCTAATGCAAATGCTGAAAGCTAAAGAAACAAGTCCAACCACTTTCCGCAACTTGGCAAAGGATTAATCTTTTTTTGGATGTAGTTTTTATCACATAATCAATGTAATGCCTTGACCTAGCCATCATCAAACTGGACATGTTTTGTAATTCATACTAAAACCTCATAAAAACCAACCATAAATCCCTGGTACAACTAGGTGTCAGGAACATTTTTCACTTACAACAAGCAGACCAGCCTATCATATCAGCAGAACAAGGAACAATCAGAAACAACTGATAGCAGTACAACTGATAGCCAAGATTTGCAGAAGTCCTCTGCACAGATTACATGGATCTAAGGTGTGATCACTGTTTCCTTACATTTCCTCCTCCACCAGTGGGATTACGGTTCACATGGGAACCATGCTCTTATCAGCTTTCAGCTTCCACCTACAACTCACTGTTCACAGTATTTGCTAGGACTTCAGCAATGCAATGAATCTGGGTACTGAAAATACAAAACATTTGTGCAATAATAACCCATCTGCCTGAATTGCATGCGTGAATGGAGTTTATATTGCCTAAAAACACATCCACTCATTTACCTGGTTTACAGATATCCAACCTAAGCCACATCCATACTGACTCACTAAACTAGAAAATAACTTTTAAACTAAATATAGTTTGCCTTCTCTTCTTGGCGTCTCTTAAGCCAGACAAGTAAACCATACTGAAAAATGCAAGTTGCAGGTAAAACAACCACTAGGTCCCCACTGTGGGCACCAGTAAGGATAATTCTCTGGCTACAAGTCACATCACATCAAAAACACAGACCAAAATAATTAAAAATAAAATAAAAAAAAAGGCAAAATTAAATTACATATGTAGCACCTTTCCTAAGCCCCAAGACTGGCTGATAGAGCTCTATCATAGACGGCAGTAGCACAAGCCTCTCACAGTATTCTAAGCCCTTCAGACCTTCCAGCTGTTTTTGTATGACCACAATCTTTAGTTGCCAACTTTCCATTGTAATTTCACATAGGCAAAAAGTGTTTGATCACTTTAAACACAATACATAATGCATAGTTTATTTAGCTAGAGATCTCATTTCTACAGGAAATACATTTATGTTTTTTCTCACAATCTGTAGCAAGAATTACTTGGGACTGTTTATGCAAGAGTCCAGAAGACAGAGAATCAGCCGTTTCCACATATGTTCTCCCTTACTGAGGTAGAATTACAGAACATAGATGAAGGAATTATCTTGGCTCAAATATTTCCATCATCATAAACAACAAAGCACAAATATTTTGCTTGCAGGTTCAATTTTTCTTATATATATGAAAAGACACTTGACAGCATGCACTCTAGAGGGAAAAAAACTGTAAACAAAATCATCATTCCTACCTAAAGGTTGGAACTGCTACTTTCAAAGCGCTCTGCAGACAGATCTGAATGGTATCAACTTTTACTTTAAAGCAATGTAATATTTTCCATTACACACAAACAGACTGAAATCAAGCACCAGATCACTAATACTAAAAGGTTTCCAGTGGCATTAGTTCTCTGTTTTGCTCAGGTAACATAAGCTTTGTAGCTTTCCTAAAGTATACTTCAAAATTCTTAATAGCAGTACTAATGTGAGAGTGCTTACTTCTTAGATCTTAATTCTAATTTGAAAATCAAATGTTCTCCTACTTTTGAAACTGAAGTGGCAATCTCCATCAAGCTCTACTATGCTGAGATCCAATACATGAAAATAAAAATAATAAAAACATCCCAGACATTACATAGAATTTACTAAGAACACAGAAATACTTCATTTACAAATTAATGAAAGCCATGTACTCTCATTTAATTAATTTGGAAAAGTCAATATGCATTTTATTTCATTGATATTTAAGCCCCCTTTCTTATTCAACTGTAATTCAAGTGACAAAAAAAGAACTCCCAACACATACTATGAGAGGCTGGGGATTCTCAACCCCCAAAACCATGCCACAATGTTAAAAACAGTTAAAGAAAGGGCCATCCCAAAACACAGAATCAGTTTTATTTCAATCCAGAGTTTTGTTGGGGTTTTTTAGAATCCAGCAGTTAGAGTTGAAATAACAGGTTAGAAGGGACAGGGTGTGACAAGAATATAAATGGTAGTTTAGATTCTATTTTGTCAGAATTAGAGACACAGAACAAACCAGTCAGTCTTTTTAATTCAACAGAGATCAGAAGGACAGAAGGAACTTTCACTTCCACTATTTGGTTTCAGTAAATAAAATGTTTACATAAATCTATGACAGCACGAGACAAATAGTATTTCCCTGCTTACCTACATATGTGTGCCATATATTACAAGAGAAAGTAAGTGTACACACCCCATTATTCCAATAAGTTACGGCTTTTAGTACTAACTATGGATAGTGGCACCTGAGCTTTCAGAAAATTCAATGATTCTATTTTGAGACTCACTGTATAATTTTTTGTCATTTAAAATACTTTAGAAGAAAAAGAAATCAGTTCTGAGATTAATTTATATGTGTACTGTTTTCAACTGTTACCACTTATGTCAGCAAACAGCTACTCACAGAACAGCTGTCACAAACATTAACTTCCTCTTATGAATGGTCTAAAGTGTAAAAACAATTTACTGAATCCTAGTAATTTCAAACTTTTGATCACAATGCCAATCTCAATTATAGTAAAGTCACAAAAATGAGAGCTTTCCTAAAAATAAATTGATATTACCTCACTGGATTTTTAAATAATAAAACAAGAATCAAGAAGATATTATGTCAATTAGTGTCAGTGCCAGGCTTGTGTTCAGGCCACACAGCAACAAAAAGGGTATACATACCAGTGTGACCACTGAGTGAGCTTCCTTCAGTGCAATAAAAAGGCCTGTATTTCCTATACTAAATTTCTATTGTAAGAACAACGTGTAGGTCTTAGAAAACCATTTCAAGTAGGAAACATGGAGAATTCCCAAAGTCCATATAGAGATTCACAGGAAAACACTCTTCTTTATGCATTTCAGAACTATTTCAAGATTTCCACAGATTTCCCCAGCCACTGTAAAGTTTTTAAATAAAACAGATATTCTCCACAATTGATTTTCCATGAGAAAACAAATAGAGGAAAAATTAAGGACAGATAGTTTATGAGACCTAAAAGAAAATTCAGTGTTTCCACTATGAGCATTTTCTTTACTAGAACCACCTACCTGCCACCTACTTCTACAACACTGCCAGACAAACTCGGATTGCAGTTCAAGAGTGCTATTAATTCTGTGCAAGACCAGACCTACAATCAAAGGTAAATTATCATTCTTGCTAAAATTCTAGTGCTATACAGTGCTGTAAACACTTAGATGTTCCGGGACCAGACTAAATTCTCTTGCAACAATAAACAAATGAAAGACAACGCTCTCTGTACCGAAAAGTAATTTCTGTAAAAACAGGCAAGTACAGATTGTGGCAAACCTGCCAGAGATCTGCAGTCTGGTGTGCTGGGTTGGGCAACTTTCAAGTGAAAAATTCCAACAAAAGAGAGCCTCTAGAACTGCACAAGTGCCGAAGGATTTACCATCTCATCCACTCAATATCATACTTCTGTCTGCCTTTATTTTACAGTAAAAATGAATTCTTCTTCCGTCTTTTTCAATGTAATACAGAATCATATATTGACCAAATACAGTTGTCTTGCATGCTAATTTTTGGCAGCAGCATGAAGGGAGAGCGGTTACACTAAGACTTGGAAGGTTGTGAATGACAATTCACATGCTAAGCACAATAGGCTTTTGACTTTTAAAAGTCAAAAGTCCTTAAGGATGTGTAATCCATTCTTTTTGGCCATGGAGGTCACTCTCTAGGAGATGAGTAAATACGAATTCCTAATCTCTCCAAGTTACTGTCTGACTATTGAATCTATTAAAGTATTAGTGCAAATGTTACAAAATATACCTTGAAATATTAGAGGAAGCATTTTTGTAAACCAAGTGATCAGCTCCTAAATAGAAAGCAACAACTGGAAATTATCGTGACTATACATATTAGTACATAAATGAACTGTATGAACTTTACATTGTTCAAGCAGATAGACTATTATAGTTATTTTGACATTAAATTCTGGAAACATTAAATTGGTGTTTTGCTTACAAATGAGATGTTCTATATTCTTATTCCAATTTGCATTGCCTAAAAAAGTCACAATCAGAACAATCCTGGCATTATTTTAGAAAATACTCGATTTCAACCAATCTACTGTAAAACTCTTTAAGTAATTTTAATAAAATTTAAAAAAAAAAAGGCAAGAGAAGAAAAAAGCAAGGTATTATGTTGTAGGTTACAAATCCTCTGAGGATATTAAAATTCTTGATGTGACTTTGGACAAATGGCAGTAGTAACATATTCTTGAAACGACAAATACATAAAACAAATTAAACATACCCAACGTACAGAAAATTAGGCAGTGATGTATTTGAAATGTGAGTCTCATTACTACACCTAATTTCTGAATTAATCATTCCACATATTTCTATAGGGCATGAACACATAAGGTTTCTAATGCTAATTTATGTATTATACTGTAATGTATTTACTGGCCTAAGTGATTGAGAAAATGAAGTCTCTTCCTCCAAGTATTTTTTTTAAATAATGCATTTTAACCTCATTATAAAACAAGTGAAGGGTTTTGCAGATGATAGCATCATGTTGTAGTTTAATGTCAGACAAAGAGAAATCATTCACAGACACATATACATTTTATACATTGATATGTATAACTTCGTATACATTTTATAGATCTTTCTTTATATTTAGTTATACCCAAAGTCCTTGGAATAGCTGGAATTTTGCCTTCCTACATACTGTTAAGAAAGTGGTAAAAACATGAATCATAATTTAAAAAAAACACCATTCAGGCACTCAGGTAGGGTTTTGCTCCAAACATTCACAAGAGAAAAAAAAAACAAAAACAGAGAGAGAGAAGCGAGTACACAATCCTGAGCATGAAGTTTTTTCCTGTTTGCCTGATGATTTTTGGAAGGTTCCTTTCATATTTAAAAGACATCAGGTATTAAATAAAGTAAAAATTTGAAAAAGAAAAAAATTCCTTACCAGTGTAGTTAGTGAGTGTTTTAAATTTAGCAACAGTAATAGTTAGGCATCATCCCCTACCGCCAGCTTTATCTGAGCTATAAAATCTGTGATTGTTTAACTGAAACGGCTATCAGAAGCTGCCAAATTGCCATTAATGATCAAAAGTGTAATAAGATAAGTTTTAATAAATGACCTTGAGGACACAATACAACATTGCACATTTTTTCTTCATTTCTTTTTGGATGTCCTTCCTGGTCATAGCTGCAGTACCACTCATGCTAAAACATGCACAGTGGAGAGCTGGTTCTTTATTCTGACAGGACTATGCAAAAAATATTTCTTTTTCTGTTTCACCATACCACTAAACTGTTCCAACCAAACAGCACTTGAAGCACCCGAAAAGCACCAGCTTTGTTCAAATTTGCTGACATTCAGAAAACCTCACCTTTGCTGCTGTTGACCTGAATATTCATGCTAGTTAATTGCTTAAGGACTTTTCAGAAATTTTAGTTCATAATGCTCAAGTTATTACTTTCCCTGTTATTAAGAAGTCTTCCAGCAGAGACTGTAATAATAAATAACATTTGATTGCAAAGAATTTTTAAAAGTCAGGCATATATTTATGCAATTGAAAATGCATGTAAATATACAAAACGACTTGTGAATGTATTTTCTGGGTGTATTTGCAGACCAGTTAATTGGACTCTAGACAAAGAGGCTCTAAATTCCAGAGGTTAGCTGAATAATCTTAAACATACCTTCACTTCAACCTTTCAATTTCCCTCCTTAATAAAATGCTATATGATATACTGAAAATCTGCTAGGTAGGATCCGTGGTGTTATTTACAGAATTAAATGTGTCTTTGTGCAGATGAAAGATAGCGCTTTCTAGTGATCCCATACTGTTTCTATCAGAAAATGGAATATCGAAATCGGGTAAATGTATCACAACTTAAAGTTATATAAACCACAGAATTGTTTTATGGTGATTTTCAATGAACAGCATAAAATGAATAGCATTCAAACATAGGTAAATTATGTATATTATAGCTTGAAAAGATCAAATTAACATGCAGTTAAAGATTGACTTTTTCCTAGGATTTTCATAGAGCTCCATAAACAGATGTAACTTTACAAATACAGACAAAATTTAGAATGTTTACTTTCACTAACTGACTTGCAGTCTCTCTATAAAAGAACTCAAAAAAGCAGACTCATTCAGTGAAACTTTATTGGGGTGAAAACAAGAAAATATGGCTATTAAATTGAGTACTATATTTTACCAGTCCCAAACTTGTGACTAGCACTGACAAAGCACTTGCAATGGATGACCATTTATCCAGCTATTGCAGCATTGCAAAAAGTAGTTTGATATGCAAAGGGGTTCTATCTTCGAGTAAAGAACTTGGGCGGTGGGGGAGGGAAGGGGCAAGGTGGGTGAGTGAGAGCATATAGAAACATCTGCACAGAATTCCTTCTATTGTTCCACTATTGTTCCAAACCTGTTAGCCTCAACTTTTCATCTACCCATTAAGACAATTACTACATTTTCAAAGCAGGAAATTACTTTCACTTCCACAGACCTCTATCTTACACATTTCCAACCATCCATTACTTCTTCCTGCCCTTTACAAGACCACTATTTCTAGTCTAATCTTAGTGGTAGAAAAATTATGACCATTATTATCTTAACTACAACTGACTCAAAGTACACAAAGTGATGTAGAACAAAAATCCATATTCTCAAGAACTTGCAAACTGATAATAAAAAAGACACAATGTATTGACGAGGGTATCTTATAAATGCTTATAAATACTTGAGGGGTGGGTGTCAAGAAGATGGGTTTTTCAGTGCTGCCCAATGACAGGACAAGAAGCAGTGGACACAAACTTGAATACAGGAAGTTCCACCTAAACTTGGGGAACACTGGGACAAGATGCCCAGAGAGTTTGTGGGGTCTCCATCTCTGGGATGTCCTGTGCAATCTGATCTAGGTGATCCTGCTGTGGGAAGCGGGGGTTGGACTAGATGATCTGCAAATGTCCCTTCTAACCCCTACTGTTCTGTGAATCTGTGATATTAGGACACACCAGGTATTCAAATCCTATTTCATATATTTCAGAAAAAATGAAATAAACTTTTGAATCTAGAACTAGGACTGGTATGAACCAAAATAGCATTCTCTATTGCAGAAAAATTTATTTTTTTTAAAACCCAACAAATAAACAAAAAACCCCAACCAACAAAACACCAAGACAAACAAAACCCTCACAAACTGAATTTGAGGAATTTCGTGCTTATATTGCAGGTATGCAAAGAAAACAAACAACAATGAGAACAAGTATACAAACTGATGATTAAATGAAACTAAACAGGATTTCACAGTATTGCACCTCCAATGCATGTGTTGCATGATTAAATGAGACACAACAGAATAGAGTGGAGGGTAGGGAAATCTGTGGAATGATTTTAAATTATTTACTGTGAAGAAAAAGTTAGCAGCCTATTGCTACACAGTGGAAAGGTGAATATAACACAGGTGAAATAATCATGCTATTAATTAGGTTGTTAATAAAAGAAAATATGTTATTTTTGTTAAACATTTGGAGGGGAAGCAACTGGGAGAAAGAGTATTAAACGTGGCAGGATGTAGAAGTGTTTTGTCTGGGGGCACATGATGACATTCTGAATAGCTTTATTAATGCAGTTCCATGTTGCTCCCTTGTTTTTAATTTTGAAAAAACAAACCAAACCTCTGCTTCACTAACAACTGTATCACTGACCTGCGTTCAAATTTACTTCAGTAAACTTGTAACACTCCAAAGACTTACCTGCTATTACTGAATCCTCAACAGGAGAATACTGCAATACCTGACTAATTTTCAAATAACTGCAAAATCAAACAATACAAAAGGAGCTTAACTAAAGAAATAAGGAAAGTTTTCCTTTTCCTGCATACCTAGTCATATCTAATTCCAAGCAATGAATTACAATACTTTCTAGCAAACTGAAGAAAACCCTCCAACATCTTCATTTTCTAAAACTGGAAACACTCATAATCTGGTTTATTATGTATACATTTCCCAGTAAGAAGCAATCTAACACATTTAGATGTCCATGCTTTCAAGTCTGTGTGTTTACACTTAAAAGTTATCCTTGGTCCATCATTTTAACTCTTCATTTCAATTTCTTCATGACACAGGGAATACTGTTGAAAGATGTAATTTGTGTTTATGTTCCATGAAAAACATTTCAAAAAACAAATAATTTATTTTACTGTAGTTACAGGAAAGGCAAATATATTACAGTTTTTCTGGCATAGAAAGGATCTCTGCTATTCCTGATATAATTGAATTGCAGGCTTATTATTTTTTTTCCCCCAAGTACCTCGTCCTCTCCAGCTGGAGTAGTTTGCTCTACAGAACTTTGTTAGAATAGTTAAATAAATTGTTAACATGGGACTATTTACAGCCACACCTGCTTTTATCTGTACCATTAAATTGTATCACTCTTACTTTTTTCTGATTTAGGTATTTTCTGCATAAACACAGAAAAGTGAATGAAAACATTTTTGGGGACTATGAAGTAATAGTGACTGAGATGAAACATTAAATGCTTTGAAGTGTGCCAATCTAAGTGTATTTCATAAAAAGAATCTCAGTAAAAGGGCCTCACAAACTGGTATTCAGATCACTGACAGAGATTTTACAATACAAGAGGAAGAAAAAAATGCCTTTTGTCCTGTAGTAACTACTATTCTCTGTCTTCATCCACTTTTCATAAGTTGTCAAAATTCTAGTTTTAGATAAAAAGGCAGTTGCATTTTAGAAAGGAAAATAGTTATGATTTTATCTTGTAGCTTCTGAGCATACTGGGCATAGCATAAATCTGTTTTTTCCTCTATAATCAACACATATGGAATTATTCATTTCTTGCTGACAATTTGGGCATGTCCTAAAAAGAGAATATAAAAACAAAAATGAAAGAGATCTTTCTAATCTCAAATTTTACAGTTCAACTCAATGATTTTAAGGGTCTTTTCCAACCTAAATGATTCTATGATCTAGAAATGCTAACTTCAATTATATCATACAGTCAGCAGCACATTCTTTACTGACTTTAAAGCTCCCATGATTTCCCTTAGCTTCTTGTTCTGCTGCTACACAGATTTTTAATGAGTATGCCAAACAACAGCCATATGAGCAACCACTAAACTGGGTTGATGTTTTGCTATCAAAAACCCATGTTCAAAATGCAATTGATGCAGATCTCACCCACTTCCAGAAACCAGTATTTATGGTATGTTATCATCCATTTCTACAGCAGTCTTTCTTATTGATCTTTATATATTTGACATATATATATTTTCATATGTAAAACAAGGTGTTTCTATGAACATTACAAATATGACCTAAAAATAGGGCATCCCTTTATTATCATCTTAGTATCAGAGCTTGTCAAGTAATTCAACAAAATTTTCAAAAGTTTCATAAAATAAAATAATCTTGTTACATTTTTCCTAGCTGCTATTCTTGGTAAAATAATGAGCCAATACACTTATATATAAAGTTTTCTAAGATAAAATATTTTTACTGCTGTTTAGAAATGAGACATTCCCAAACATTTAGCAACACACAAAGCTAAAGAAAACCAGCACTTATGCCCAACACTTTAGCAGCTTTAAAATTTAAGGATTTTGAATTTAATGTATAATCTACTACATAATCTCCTTATTTTATTTTAACTTCAGAAATCCACTACAACTCCTGACCTAGTTATTATTTTCAATCTATCGGGATCATAAATTAACATCCTGCTCAATAGGTAAACATGAAATTACCACCAAAATATTTGGATGGGAGGCTGGGAGTTTAGATGGTAGTTTGGCTTAGAGCCCAGGTTTAGTCCCAAACTCAAAATAGAACCAAGCCCTTTTCTAATGTCACAAATAGCATTTGGTATACTTGTTTGAAAATTATCTTTTCAGTTTTAATCTTATCCGAAAAGCTTTGTTTAAAACTTGATGTTTACATTACTTAGCTCTCCACTCTAGAACTCAGCATGGAAGTAAAAAAGTGCAGTGATCCTTAGGATGCATTCTGTTTCATAAGCCATATTTAATTAATTCTTTAACTGCAGAGAGACTGTTAAGGTGGTAAGTCTTCAACTACAATAATGTCACTTAAAAGTAATTGTAAATATTGTAATTTGCAGCTCTGAAAAGAGCTATTTTATCCTGGCCATGGCAATGCAAAAGGAAGTTTGTCCTACGTGATTACAGAACAGAAGATGAGCTCAAATATAGATCCTAAGAAAATATTATTCATGAGCCAAAAGCAGGAAGCCTCAGTTGCTTCATTCTATATATTTTGCAAAACTGCAAATACTACATTTTATTGGTGCTTATGGCCTTGATATATATCCCCTTGCTCTAGTTACCATTTTTCTTTCTGATTAAGAATGGGCAGCTACCTGAGATTAGCAATTTGACTACAGTAATTATTTAAAATTTACTTCTTTTTTACTGTATTTATAGCCATTGTAGATGAATGTACTTTTCACCTATTGCATATACTACTTGTGCTTCATGGTCAAGAAAAGAATCAGGATGTTTGGACAAACAGGACCCAAGGAAAGACGCATCACTTGCTTTTTGTAAGGAGCATGTCAAGGGAAAAAAATTGTAGGGTACAGGCTACTTCAAATACAGTGTCAGGTAGCTTACAAGACATGAATGAAATGCCTGATGGTAAATATACACTTTTTTGAAGGAACATCTGTTTTATGTATGATCTGACATTACTTTAGATCAGCACATCAAGACATATTTATAGTATTTTATATTTGTGAGACAGGAGAAAAATAAGCTTAAAAAACCCTAAGGGCACTCTGCAAAGATCAGATTTTTGCATTTTATTTTGGCCCCTTTATTTTCCTATATAGGGAATTGTCTCTAAAAATTAAACTTTTTTAAAAAAAACCACACAATTGTGACAAATGTATACACTTTATTAAAAATCCAGTCATACTGCTAATGGAAATTATAGCATTTTTTTACAGAAGAGGACTAACAAGGATAATTCTATACAGACTATGATTCTAAGCTACTAGGGTAACAGTGATCATGTATACATTATATGAGTAAAAGAAGGCCACTTTTAAGGAGAAAAAAAATGTTAACCATTTTTTTGGTTACATTTTAAAAATGTTAACCATAACCAAATATTAATAAAAAAAGTAAAATGTTATACACAAAGTCCTGTCACACAAAAGAGAAAGATGACTTGGAAAAGATAACCGTTCTAATATATTCTTAACTTCTAGGCTAGGCATCTCAGATGACATTTGTGCTCTAAACATATGCAAATTTGATAGAAAGGGCTTCTATGTATACAGTGATGATTTAAATTGTTTCACTCTTACAGTTCACTCATCTGCACAATTTGATAACTTAAGAATTATGAAAATTGTCTAAATATGTTACATTTACTCTAGGTTGCTTCCTAACTGATGGATGTTTTATCCATGTCCATCAACATCTGAGGTTAGCTGATACCTGCAAGCCATTTTAAGTTTATAAATATATTTATAAAATCACTTAGAGTCTCCAGCAACCTGTGTGTGATATTCACATCAGTGGTATGAACTCATTAAAAACAAATTTATGTTTTGTGCCATAAAAATACTCCCTCCAAACAGAGAATAATCTGAAGCAAAACAGAGAAGGAAGATGTATCAAAATAATGAATCCGCAAGTGATCAGAAGTTCAAGGCAACACTACAAGCATAAGAGTATATAAATATATCCACAGAACACAAATGCATGTAAGATCTTAAGCAGTATTCTACTTTTCCTGGAAGCAATCTCCTTGTAAACTTCCTGGTCACTTTATAATTCCCTTCTTTCTTTAATCTTCCAATTTATGAAGCCATTAATCTCCACATGAGCTGCCAAATCAATTGTTTGTTTTGTCTGAAAAAGAACTGGCTAAAGTTTGGTACAATTCCTGGTGGAGAAAGTTCTTGGAATATTTCTTGTAAAACTCAATTATATTAGGTAAAGTAATGCCTTCATTTACTTAAAAATTTAAATGTAAACTACAAAAATCAATTAGAACTTGCTTTCCTGGAGTTTAAGAAAAACTTTTGTAGTTTTCATTCAGAGACTCTAGATACTGAAAGCACCATACAACGTGGCATTGAAGAGCTTGATTGAAATTACATACAGCAAGTTTCTCGTATTAGAAAGCTGGGGACAATACATTGTTAGAAGATAATCAAAGCAAACAAAATGAAAATAAATCATTGGAAACAATCTTGTATACTACCAGAAACTATACAAGATTGAGTAAGAATATGTACATATAGAAATTTCCTTGTTTTCCTGAGTTTCTATTCCTCCAACAGTGTCATCAGTAATAAATACCTTTAAAGACATTAGTTGTCCAGAAATCAGTCCCAAATGAGACACTATTTCCATTTCAGTGCATTTGTTTAGGCAGTCTTCCTCCAAGAGACCATACTCACAAGTATTTTGTGCTATCATTTCTTGAAACGATGGTATTTCATTGTTGGCAACTATTCTAATCTACAGGTAATTCCTAGTAGTACCACATCATGAAAATGTATATGTTTTTCTAGTGTATTTAGAGGCAAGGGAAGTACCTTATATTTGGTTCTCTCTTTTCAGCAGTCCTGAGTTGACATACTATACCTCTGCTGCAATGACAAGAGTCAGCTCTCCCCTTGTGATCCATGTAAACATAATTCTCTTCACGTTTCACTGTCTCCTCTAAGATTACAGCTCAATTTTCTTTGGCATCTCCAACTACCAACTGCCACATAAATCCTGTTTAAAATTGACTTACAATAATTATTTGGCAATTTACAATTTCAGACTGAAAGTAAAGCAAACACATAGGTGACTAAACAACTACAACAGAAATTTTCACTAGAATGCAAGTAAAGGCAGATCGATAAAGTATTGAAACACACTTCTAAAAAGAGGGAAAACGTAAAAAAAAGCATATAAATGTTCTTATTTTACTCATTGAATTCCTTTTTCTTCAATCCAAACCCAGTATAAAGATCCAAAATCCTATCAGAAGAGATTGTGTCTTTTGATAAAGATAAAACAATCTGTTGTGAAATATACATTTCTTCATTTAAATCCTGTTGATCGGTCATAACCTCAGATAGCATGTGTCCATCATTATAACATTGTGAATGGACTAGACTATAGATAAGCCTAAAATAGCTGCTAGCATTCTCACTGTGCCACCAAATAGCTCACATCAAAACAAACTGCACAACTATTTTAGTCCTGCTACTTGGGTAAGCTTGTACTTTGGGCTACCTTAACTAGGCTTCTTTTTATTCATGAACTAACTAAAAAAAAACCTTACACATTGTAGTAGTGTGCTGTAGTGCAGTCAGCTTTTCTCCTTACTTCCAACTCTAAATATACATTTTAAATTTATTTAATCTCGTTGACAGGTTTCAGTCCTTTTTTTTTCCACACAGAGAGATGGAGCACAGTTCTTCAAGACGTGTTATTCTGCAGAGAAAAATAGTACCTTGTTTTTGTGGTATGTCACCATAAACGAAAAAAAGACCTCCAACTTACATTCTATTAAAATGAAACATGCCTTTTTTTCAATAGAAAGTATTACTACACATCTATTGATAGTTATGCCAGATTTAAAAAAAAAAAAAGTACTTTCAGATAAAAGAGGTTTCATGCCATCTGCCAGTGTATCAGTTGGGAAAAGGATGCTTTCATAAAACATCAGATCTACAGAAATTTATACACCACCTCTTCAGAGATCAGCCATCTTTGTCATATCAATGAAGTCACAAATGAAGATTCGTTTTTACTCTCTTTAGTGCTGGTAAAGTGCACCAACCTTACTGACAATTCCACCCACAAGCAAAAGCAGGATTAATTGTCACTTGATCTCATGTCACAGTCAAGTCTTTTATGCTTCAAGAGTTTTCTATATCCATTCTTAAATTACTGCAGATACTCAACCAGGACAGAGGTACCCTGTTTACTCGCCATTACTGGATAAAAACTGTCTATCACAACAATTTGAATTTTGATTTTAGCTTCTTTCCTGCCATATTTATTAGTCTGTTATGCTCACCACACACACACAAAAAAATATTTTGTTTCTGGTATGTCAGGTCCTGATGGAAGTTCAGTCGCAACAGGAGCAATGCGCAACTTGAAAAAGTGATTATATACCTTTTCCTGAAAAATAATGTCTTCCCTAGTGATAGTCCATCGCTGGATTTTTGTAGGACTATGGCCTGCTAATTACAGTTTCCTATTCCTGAAGCAATCTCAGAGGAAAGCCTGAAAAACATTGATAGCATTGTAAGTTTGATACATATTTGAGCTGTCATTATTGAAGTTATGCCACACTTCACAATCCTTCCATTTGATAAGCAACTTCAGAAAAAGATCAGGTTAAACATCTGACTCAATTTTTTAATCTACAGCATACACCTTTTACTAACTGTCTCTGCTTAATCTAATGCACTTTTTAAATGAGTATTTTTATTAGAAGATAATTAAAGAGCAAACTTCAAAGAATAACAAAAAGATCACTTTATTCATAATAAAAAGATTCTCAGCGTGTTGAACAGACCGGGAATACAAAATTAAGGCAAAAGGAATGCTGTTTGAAAACAAGCTGCACATTACTACCCTCAACCCAAGAAAATGTACAGTATTCAAAGTCTAAATAACGAGGACATCTTTCTTGCATTTGCAGTGTGCAATGCACTACATGTGATATCACCAATGTTATTCTCTGAAAGTTTCGTTTGGGTTTTTTTTTTCCCCACTACTGCTTTTATTTGGTTGTACTCATTACCACAATCAGAATATTATTCTAATTTTTGTATTTAAAGACATTTCTTCCTCTGTACCCTCAACTGCTCTTAAATTTAGCGCTCATACGGACTATAGACAAGTTTCTCAAATAAACCAGACTAGTAATCTAAAATGAGGAACCAAGTACCTGTATCTCATGAGATTTACAGAGCAACTTCTCATATTGCATTTTATAAGGACAAAGGTATAAGATTTAATAACCAATTAACTTATAATTACAACAATATTTAAAAAAAAAAAAAGTTGGCTTACTGTATGTATTTTCCCTAGTGGCATGAATTAAACATTAAAAAATGATAAAAAATATCATGCAAATAATCACTAAGAGCCAGTAATGTCATCTGAAGCCAAATGCATACAGGAGAGCATACTGAAAATGTAGACATGTTAATGAATACAGTAATGCTCTTTAAATATTTTAGATCATCTTGAATAGTAAATTGTCCCTTTACTGTGTTTAAAGTCACAAACTTAAATCTGCAAAAACTAGAAACATAATCAGAGAGGGAAGGGAAAGCGCTAGGAATGTATTCATTTTGACCACATTCAATAATTAATGCACACTGTGTTATATCTGGTGCTTCATATCCCATGACTGTAACAGCAGCAATGTTACTCTTGTGTTAGCCATTCTTGTCTCTTGACCATTTGCTAAATTTTAATTGTTTGAGTTCTTGTTTATTTAGGCAGAATTACATACTACCACCACTAAGCCTTCTTTGCCTTACTTAATGGATTACTATTCATTTTAGGTATTACTTGTTGCTTTTTTGCTTTCAATTTAGCATTACGGAAAATATATGTCTTTTATATCATATCTTTATAGATATATCTTTACAGATTATTTTGCGTCTGTTTTCATTTGGTGCTCTTACTTGCCATTCTGAATTGATCTGGAGTGAAATATATTGCAGCAGGCTTTGGTGAAGAGCAAACCTATGTTTTTAATCAGAAAAGGTTGAGTCCCAGCTGTTGGTTAAATTATAGCCAAAACTATCTTCCATGATGTTCTGGGCCAAATTTCATCTCTAACATAAGCAGGCAACACTCCAGTACCTCCAAATGGATTTGTAACTCATCAGAATAGAGGATGAAATTTGGCCTTTGGAGCTCCCTTCCAAGTACATTAACAGTCCATATTTTTGTTACAGATGCTAAAAAACCTAAATTACAATTTATCATAGCACCCAATGAAGACAGAAATGCTGACAACTTTCTTAGCACATTCTGCTTTTTTTTTTGCAGGCATAGGAAATCTGCTCCAGGGATAAAAATCAATCAAAACAACAAAAAACCCCCACCCTACCAAAAACCCACCAAAACAAGGAACAGAAAAAAACAAACCCTAAAACAAAGACCTATAAGGTCTTCCAATGTCTCTTGTAACCACTGTGGTATCTCTGATAATTGTTATGAATGTCTGTATATGAACAGTTCCTATTTCATCTCTCAGAGGGACTGGCACTTTACACAGACCAAGATAACAGGACTATTCTCTTTATTTTGTGACAAACAGGATACTTTTGATTGTATACATGCCCCTAAAGGAAATAAACATCATTATCTTACCTGCCTCCCCAATACTAATACCATACATGTATCCTAATACTACTAGAATTTACCCTCATGAATAAGAATGTGGGTTAAACACTCCCCTGCCCTTTCACCTGCAGCTGAGCAGTGGGGTGGAATCCTCAACTGCTGGCTTATTAGCATCCCTTGAGTAAGCAGCTAGAAGAAAAGAGAAGGTAACCTATGATTCTTACAGCAACTCTCCCTTTTTTCCCTGCTATCATTTTAAAATATTAACCTGTTAAATGCCAGAACACATTTATCCTCTCAGAAATACCTATTGATACAGGGTTTCCTTCAAAATTATGTTTGTGTTACCCCATAAACAAACCTCATACCAACACACTGAGTCCCCAGGTTTTCTTGAGTCATCTATTTGCAGAGAAGGAACTCAAACTCTCATTTTTCTTTGACAGGCTTACAGGACCATGAGTGATTAATAAAAGGCTTGGGCTTTGTCTTGGTTTGTTTTTTTTTTCTTTTCATTTGCTCTAAATTCATGGCTTACATCATACTTTACAGAGCCAGGTATTCTTTCCTAGTGCTTTTATTCAGAATAAACAGACCAACTAGGAATAATGTCATAAGAATACATGAGGATAAAATTTCCAAGGATGGAATAAAAAGCAGTGTCAGCAGATCAAATGAGAAGTAAAGCACATAGGATAAATTGCTTCACTAAAATCGTAAGACTCTTTAAAGCCTTTTATGAACATAAAAGAATGGAGAGGATAAAACTGGTTCTAGCCAATACTTAACTCCTGACACTCCTATGATATACAAGTGGTTCACTAATATATCTGGTGGTGGATTCTGAGCACATGAGATGAAAAACTGAATAGTTGATAAAGAAAGGAAGGTGAGAGCAAAAAACCTTATTTCTAAAAGTGGTCTCAGTCACCCTACATTTCAGATTAATTTTGTCTAAAATAAACTAATGATTAATTCATAAACTTCCATAAATATTTGTGTGACCAACCAGTTGTATACTAGGATCAACACACCTTCCATAAGGGATGACATTGTAACAATGTAAAAAAATGCTGATCAATGGTTATAGAATCATTGAATCATTAAGACTGGAAAAGACCTCCAAGATCATCCAGTCCAACCATCCCCTTAACACCCACATCGCTTACTAAACCATGTCCTTAAGTACCTCATCTAACCTTTAATACATCTAAGAGAGCACTTGTTACTTTGCTTCCCTTTCTTTTCTCTACAGAATACCTTCAATACCATCTGATATTTCTTCAAGGCATCTGCCTCTCTTTGCCTGGAGTACTAATACCGAACAGCCATAGCTTGTCAACAAATTTATCTGTGGAACAAATTTAACTGTTGTCCTTGGCACAGAAATATTACTATGGAATGTGTGTTCCTAGGAAATATGCTATTAGAACACACATACAGAGTATTACAAAGTACTATAGGTCCTCCATGACATGCTTCCAGTATGTATGAGAGCAAGGTGTATTAGACACAAAATCCTTTCATAAATAACAGGACCATAACAGAGCACATAGGATGGATAAGTATCATGCTATTAGGTGGCAAAAATCTTGTATTATGGGGATGTGCTCAACACTAAATTTTTTGGTTTTTAAATTTAAAAATAAAAAAAATCCTCCTAAGAAATCTGAATAACTAAAAGGAAATATTAAAGTCACCACCCACCCCCCTTCAACATAGTCCCTTGATAAAAAGCAGGATCTGCATCTTCCAAGATATACTCCTGAGCTCAGACCACAAAGTGGCATGGAAGAAGGGCATTCCTAACCTCTCTTCATGGAGATAAAAATCACACACAGACAAAACTGAACACTTTAGCGGCAGCAAACACATTCATGTCTATCAGCAGAACAAAGCTGAGAAGGAAAAGGAACGGTAGAAATCCTGAAAGCCTGCTGCCTACTTCTTTTACTTATGAAATGTTATCTTCAGAATGAGGGTGAAGAATATACTCTGACCTGAAAAGCTTAAACAATATTTGTAAAGAAAAACATCTCTCAGCCTTGTGGCTGCTCCTCTCTAACAGCTCAAAACCCTCATTAATTTATATAAATGAATGCATGTCAACACATGTTGAAGAAAATGGAAAGACAAAAAATAGTCACTGAGCATTTAGTGGCATCATATTAGCACAACAGATGAAGAAAAACACATAACAAAACAAAACTCTAAATTGTATACTTCTAACTTTCTATTCAATTACTTCAGGACACACTACGATAGGACATGCAAAGGAAACCTCCATTTTCTATAATGAAAGACTAGAAAACTCGGTATCTCTCTGTTAACTTTCCTACTTTTCAATATTATGAAGGAAAAAGTATAAAAGAAATGCCTGTCTGAACAATCTACTGCTGGATGTTGCAACCATTTTTTAAGTATTTGGCCCCTGATATAGCATTTGACATTAAAAAATGTCATGGTGTCCTGATACCGGGAAATTCCAATATTTCTTTCTAAGGAGCGTAAAGTAACTAACACGGTTTCCCATTTCATAAGCTGAAAAATATTATTGCCTATTCAGAGACAGACAGGCAGAATTCAATAGAATCTGACTACAGTAATTTAGATGCAACTCCCATCTTCCTTTTCTCATCTGCACAACTCTACTATACTTAATAAAATAGGACTTGCATTTGAATGCACAGCATAAATTAGAGTCCTAGTTCTCATCATCTATTCAATCTCTTTGCTCAAAAGAATCTGTATTGTAATTTTAGCTGTGTTATCAGGTAGTTTAACTCCAAATGTGCCAGTTTGAATTTTCCTTGTCTCCAAATAATAAAGCAGTTGTTCAAACATTGTATGTCTAGTTTCTGTGCCATAAAGACATGAAGTATCATTCTAACCGTAACATGTGAGGAGCTTCAGCACTTTTTCTTTCTTGCTTTACTGTTTCTTTAAAAGAAAAAATTAAAATCTTTATGTAATATTTGCATTTTTCTTGTGTTATTTTCATGGGGTGGGGGGTGTTCTCATTTTTATAAAAAATAAACAAAAATAGAGTTGCCCTCTTAGGAATACTGTGCAGAGGCTTTATTAAAAAAATGTTTGTCATTAGAGTCATGTGTCACGTGAAGGAAAAAGTTAATACCAAGGTGGTATTTATAAAGTCAGTACTTTCTGGATGGAGACCCTTGCTTTTGGCTAAGTGAAGCTGAGAAAGTCTCACTACATCCAAAACTCTGACCAGATGTTTACTAGTTTTGAATTTTGTTCTGAGAAGAGGCTGTACAAGGAAGAAATGTGCAACATTACAGTATCTTTTAAGTTCTGTTTTTCCTGACTAAGACTACAAAGCATCTGGTGAACAATCTTTTCTTAATCTTAGGCTTAAGATTCATTTACGTGGCAAATACGCGGAACCAGGAAGAACAATCCATTTTAGGCATCTTCTCAATCAAATGAAAGCAAAAAACAAGCAAAAAACAAAAAAAGCAAGGTTATTCAACCCTGAAGACTTTAAGGTATGGAAAGATTGGGAGACCTTTGAAGTAATATATTCAAGACCCTCCAGAAAGGTATCTTTAATGTATGAAGAAGTCACCACAATTCCTTTCTCTTTTTTTTTTTTTTGGGGGGGGTGGAGCTGGAGGTGGAGAGGGGAGTATTAAACAAATACAAAACAACTCCTCCCTATGATGAAGGAACTGTTGCACTGATAGACCTATGAACATTTCTCGAACACAACGCTATTGAAAAAGAAAGGTTTTACAATTTTTTTCCCAGAAAAGTATTATCAATGGGCATGGCTGTTCTAGCAATAGAAAGGATAACTTTGGCAGGTTCCATGTTCAGCAGTTTCACTGACTTTGCTAAGATGAAAATGCATAAAACTTCTCAGAATCTGTACCCATTTCTCAAAAGCACCATTTGTATGGCTTTGCTAAACACAGGTAATCTTGATTTGCATTCCCTTTCTGCAGGAAAATAGCATAGATATGGCTCCAAAACATGCTGAAAATATTCGTAAGTGAACAAGTCATGCTAAGATTTACTCTGATGATTTTAGAAAGTCTTAGTAACTGATAAATTCATTTGTGTTTTTTTGGGGGGGTTGTTTGGTTGGTTTTTTGGGTTTCATTTGCAGGCCCTGAGTTTCTCATTTTTACTGAAAAGTCATTAACTAAGTTCAGTAGAATGGTTTCCATCCTATTAAGTTATTTTCATGGGAATTTAAATAAATTAGTTATAATTAGACCTAATGAGATCTTTAAGAATGCTGGATTCAATTGCTGAAATTATTCTATTGCCTGTGATTCCTATTTACTACAGTATCAGAATATATTCCAAACGTCTTTATTTGCAAGCACTCAAATTAAAATCAGATCCAAAAGAAAAAAATTTTTTTCCTCCTTACCTTCCATTGTTTTCATATGGTATCGTAACAAAAGTAACGAAAAAGAAAATCAAAGTACAAAATAAAGGATTGTGATATTAATTATTAGAAAGAGAAAAATAGATTTTGAAAGTATTATTTAACTTGGACTCCTACAGAAACTGAAAAATTAAGTCATTTTTCATAACACTTCTAAGGCGTTCAATACTAACATTATATACAAAAATTGTGAAAATAAATTAAAAGTTTTGATTGCTTTAAGAAGAAAAATAATCGGAAGACAACCAGCATTTTAGATAAAGTGAATGTCACCAAAACCACAAATGAGCAAGTCACATAACTCTTAAGTTCAAAATAAAACCTCATTATTCTATCCCTGTCCCAAAAGACAGGACAAACTGCCAAGACTGACACAAGATTCTAGAGTTCCTAGAAAAACAAACATCTTTTATCACTGCAGTTACTATTTATTGTAGTAATAACAAAATACAGGCACATAAGCACATAGAGTCTTTTCTTTCAACGTTAAGTTCTTAATTCCATTCTTTTTGTTGTCTCACATGGTCTTTCTTCTTAGTTTCATCATTGTCTGTGCTTTATGCTCCCTTTTTTCCTCATCCTTTTCTTACTCCCATTTCACAGGGTTTTTTTACCCTCTTTCTTTACCACATATCCATAAATTTTTCTCCCGCTAAAATATTCAAACAACAGAAGTCCAAGAAATGCTGCTCAGGTAATCTGGAGCCCCTTCCTAGAATTCACCTTTTTTCCAGATAAATCCAGCAGACCAAAAAGATTGCATTGCTGTTGGCTTGTTAACTGTTCAGCTGCCAAGATTTGGCCAGAGAAAATGTACACAAATTTCAGTTTTGGACACATTTCACTGTTGTATTTCCTAATTGAGTAGGTTCTGTTCATCATATCTCTGAATCCTATCATTGTACCGTTGATGGTACCTTCATTATGACTGCTGCTATAGATGGCCAAGTGTGGTGGTACCTCAGCTGAGTATATCCACTGAATGATTAGCAGTCAATTCTTAGGAAATAACTGCCACCCTGAGTTAAGGACTTTTTCCCCTCCTGGAAGGGTTACTTACTTTTTGATATTGTTTTAAACATTTCTAAACCAGTCTTACTACTAGCATTCTCATCTATACAATCTCTACACAATGAGTAAGCCTCCCTTTCTGGAAAGGCTTTTAAAATATATTCAAGGAGTCACTGATTTGTTATATTACAAACAGGTAAGCTTCTCGATTACCTTTGTCACTTGGCAAAAAGGTTTCAGACCACTGAGGAAGACCAGCATACCTATTCTGAACTCTTTTGCTTATCAGATACTTCACTTCATTATTTTATGCACAGTCAGATGTCGTCAATGGATTTTACCCACCCCATCATGCTCCTTACATATTCTTCTTAGGACTAAAAAAGATATAATTTTAATTTGCCAGAAATGCCACAGCATTTTTTCAGGTGTAGAATTTTTAAGGAATATACAAAGTCTAGTATGTAATTATTGATCCTCTCCAATATACCAGTCAGAACTAAAAAAGGTTTAATTACGTTTTCCTAAGATTAATTGTGCTTTTGATATAAATATTGAAGGCAAACCAAAACTATGAGAAAACTACGCAATGAAAAAGGAAGAATTAAACAATATCTTCACAAACTTCCAGATGCGATTGAATTTCTTCAACTGAAATCTACATTTTGGTTTGTAAATTATTTAATCACAAAATTACATTTATAAATTATAATAATAACTTTTCAAAACACTTTTTAAGTTTGCCTGTGAAATTAATTCTAGAAGAGGAGGAGCAAACACATATCTTGAGCAAAATGAGGAAAAAACCCCAAAGCATGCAAAGCTCAGCAGTCTGTCCACCTGCAGTTATACTCAGAGATAACCAATGTTTCACCTTGTATTTTAAGCAATCTGAGCACCTCTAATTTCACAATGCTCCTTAGATCAAGAAAAGGGGGAGAGAGGACCAGAATACAAGTAACTGTGTGTATGACCATAGTGCAAAACAATTACCAATAGGTCACCTAATTCATCTAGGTGTCTCTTAGAAGAAAAAAGATCCAGTCTAATAAAATACTCTCCTTAAATTACTTACTAGCATACATAGTTTAGGAAAAGGGAATTAACAGGAAAAAAAGAAGAAATCTTCACATGTTACAATAATTTCTTTGTTATATGACCTGACATTCACTCCCCTTTTCCCTGAAATTTTCTGCCTATATAAATTTAAAGACAGACATTGTATTTTACCACTGCTATGAAAAGGAAATCCTTTAAAAGCTATCATGCATCAGTGACAGAAAACAGTATCCTATGCCAGAGAGGTAACTACTCTAGAGAACATGCACCAGATACATTTTAGTCTCCATGAAATGATGCAAAATATATTCAGAGAAACACTATAGTTTAACAGTCTGTAGAAAGCTCCAAGGGTTTCACAGTCCCAGAAGCAAAAATTTCAGAGCAGCAGGTCTGCAATTGCTTTCAAATGCAGAGATGTGACATTAATGCTGGCAGTTAAAGGAAGCATGGTAATTCTTAAGTGCTGAATTTCTAAGAATGAAATAATCACTTGATATAAATTTACAGTTGCATGTCTGGTTTCAACTACAATGAATTAAGAAAGGACCAACAACCCCTCCTCTGAATATTGCAGCAGTTCCCGCAGAAGGTCTTGCTTGAGAGCTGTGGTTTATGTTGTAGCCAAGGAAACAATCTAATTGAATGGCAGGAAGACTATTTTGGCTTCTGGCCCTAAAATCTAAGGATGGTCATAGGCCTTTTTTATTTTCTAAACAACAACATGAAAACATATAAACAAAGCATCTGTACAAGGGTAATCTAGGATTTCTAACTATCACTAAGTTACATTACTATTAACAAATTCACACCCTTTAAAATGAATGCACAGAATGCAGTTAAAAAACACGCCGGGGACATGATCCCTGTCCAATGAAAACCAGCACTGCCAAATGAAAACCATCACAAGATAGATACCAAATCTTCCACCTCGCATTAGAATAATAATCAATCTGCTCAAATAAATATTACCTGGAAAATATATATTGTTTGCATGACAATCATGATGACTGTGTTTTTGTCTAAATTACGGTATTGATTAAAGTCTTTACATGGCCAGTCTTTAATAATGCATTGGGTATGCTGAAACACTTCTTTTAATTCAACTAGCCATCAACAGATAAAAACAGTTTATCTTCATAGTGCACCCACAAAAACAGGTAGGACAGTCTTGTACTATGGCTCTTCGACTAAGGACAACAAACACAGCACTACACCTTAGTTCTGCATTTTTCGATATTCTGGTTTATCAAAGTATAATACATCTAACAAAGGGTATAAAAATAATCTCTTCTGTTAAGAAACAAATTAGTAAATAGTCCTAAGAACACTGAACAATAACTGGTAGGAGTAAACAATAAACCATGACTTGTGTAATTAACATATTTCTGAATTGGGATTAATTTGCAAATACATTTATTAGGATATAAATATGAAATTAAAGCTATATTTTAACACATTAGATAAGTGAAAATCTACCAGTTCATTAAATAAACACTTAGAACACTTTCCATACCAGACAGCAGGCTTTGCCTTACAGAATATTTAAGCTAGAGCTGACAACTTGGTATTTAAGAAACTTAAAGACAAAAAATATTTTGTCAAATTTAATGCTATGTTTTATTAAATAAAATAACCCGTAGCATTTCCAAAATTCACTTTCTTGAAACTGGGGCCTGTGAAAAATATAAATTAATTCAAACCAGAAAATATTTCATAATGTGAGGTAGTTACTCTCTAACGTCTACAAATTTTGCTTAAAAGAAACTTACTTATATGGGCTTCAGCCATTCTGTAATACATACTAAGAAAAATTGTAATTCAAATAATTTATAAATCATACACAAAGTTATTGGGCAATTACAACAATAAGTACAGATCTATCAATCTAGAAACAAAACAAAAATATTCTAAGTGGAAAGAAACTTCTGTTGAGGATTACTTTTGATATGTATTTTCTATTATTTATAAGACTGTACCTGTATGAAAATGAATCAAGGAAAATTATTACCTCCTTCGTGGACTGATGAAAAACACTACCACAATTAGTTATCAGAAATAATAATCAGGTATGTCTTCAAAAAGTCATTTTACAAACTTCCAAGTAGAGAATTCACTGGAATGTTACTTAAACTATTATTTTAAAAATCAATTAACAGCCTCACTCTGTTGCAGTTAGTTACTACATAATGAGTTCAAGGGTCTCAGCCACATAAAACAGTTTTTGAAAACTACCAGTCTTGCCTCTCAAGACAGGTGGTGCTTTAAGCTTTATAGATGTCAATGGACTTCTCTCCAGTAATTTAGGACATCTGTCCCTTAAAGGTATTTTTGCAATTCATTAATCATTTTAACTGGAAAATTCTTAAGTTAAAGTGTTTTGTTTAGCGAAGTATATGTAGATCTAGCTCCAGACATAGTTTTCAAATAGTCCAGAAATGCAACTGCACTATATCCACAGATAGAGAGTTAAGTAGCCAAACCCAAAGACACCAGAAATCATTACAGTTTCTCATTGATCTCACGTACAATTCAAAGATCTTATGCAGAAAGATTCTGAATATTTCTTATTCAGAAAATACAATCTGACTTAAAATATCCCAGTCGATAAGCACTGACTCTTTTACATACATAAAAGCAACTAACCATAATTAAATACTTGCTTACTCTAAACACTGGCATAGATCTCTTTAGTCTATCTTCACCTTCCAAACAGTCTCCAAGTGATTAATAAGAAGAACAATGATAAATTCTCACAACCAAATTAGGGTTCAGTATACATAATTCCGTAATTGAAAGAAAAGTACTTACGGCAGAACTCACATTTCACCAGTATAAAAATAACTGGAATACACAGAGGCCATCAAAGTGGTTGGTATCAAAGCATGGTATGAATGCTCCGACTTTCATTATGTAAAAACAAATTTACTACTTAAAAGGTGGGCAGAGCTTGAATTCAGGCTGTTGAAATTAATATTTTGCTAGAATTTGCCTCTTCCTAACAGCTTATATGAAATTATAATGTAGCACTTATGGCAAAGAATCCTAAAATTATTTTCACAACCTCAAAACAAGCAGTACTTTCTGGGTTTCGTTCACCCAGCACTGAATAGAAGACACAAAGTTCAAACAATCCAGAACACAATTCAAAACAGGAATCTATGAACAATACCAACAACGACGACAACAACAAAAGGTAGAAATCAGAACAACATAATCTTACTATGAGGGCTGGAAATAAAGGTTTTTCCTCTTCTTGTCAACATGGGGTAAACAAAAATATAATTCTTAAGGTAACTACAGAGTCAAAGAAAAAATGAATACAAATAACAGTAACTGTGAAACCACAGAAACAGATTTTGCATCAGAGATGTGTTTGAGAAAATAGAACTTTCTGCATATTTACATTAGACTTTCACTTACATAAGACTGCCTGTATGGAGTATTAAAATTTTTTTGGCTTGAAATGTATTCTCTCCTGTTCCAACTGCATGTTACATTAAAAAATAAAATAATAAAGAAATTTTTGTTAATTATTATATTTTAACCAGTTCTAATCTCTACAGATTTCATTAAAAATCTAAACATAGCCAGTAAGGTTGGTAGAACAAAGAAATGAGAAGAACTGATGCTACTTTGAACTCATTTCTGTCATAGCAGAAATTTACATTTCAATTAATTCATACCTGGGTTGTAATCTATTCACAGCTTTTAAAACCCTTGAGGCTTTTTTCCTTTTACATTTTGTATTGAAATACCTTGATTAACTCAGAATTCCACAATTACTTTACAGAATAGTCTTCATATTAGTATCACAAAAATAAAAGGCTATCAAAATCAATGATAGCATCAGTGACAGAATATGTGCTTTTTATTTATACTTCAAAGCAGAGATTTTAATATATTAAATATCTGTCAGAATTTGTAACAAAACTCTGCATCAACATGCTTGTATTTCCCCTTTCCGTCCTTTCTTTCTGCTGTCAAATGTATGCCTCTATCTATTTCCTGATTGACAAATTTTTTTCATTCAAATGTTAACATATTACATCTGGAGTTGATAGCATAGGCATGGAAGAGAAAGATAAGTGATACATCTTAGTACCTATTCCTGTGAAATTACATTAGCCTTCTGGGATACTGGATAGGATGAAGCTTCAGATTCAAAGATCATTACACTGCTTATTACCCTTTGTATTTATCTTCAGTGCTGCTAAAGCTTTACAGAAAATCTAATTTCTCTGAAGCTGCATTAATGTCAAAACTGCCACTTTTTGGATACCAGACTTCATTCCAACTGGCAGATAATGCACAAAAGGATCTAATATCAATCACAGGGAATTATGTAAAAGCTAAAGGTTTGGCATTTTGGCAAAGAATTCAACCAATGCTCTACTTCTAAATTACTGCAGGATCTTTGCTCTTCTATTCAGTTCATGTTTTAGTAAGCAGAAAGATGAAGTGTTGAGCACTGAAGTCAAGGTTGTGCTTAATCTTTCCTCATTCTGTTAGCAGCCAGGAGGTCTTTTATGACTAACATGGGTAAATTTTTTCGATCCTATAGGAAAAACAAAATCCAGCAGAACCTTGTTTTTAGAGACCAGATGATATTCCAGTCAAAATAAAGTAAAAAATTAATCCTCTCTCTCCCTCCTCACTCCACTTTTTTAAAACAAAACCAAAATAAAAACCACTAACAGCAGCAACAGCAAACTAATAACTGCTCACTGATCTGTCAATGATTTGATACTACTCAATAAGAAAGTTAAAATTGCAAGTACAAGTAGAAAAGACTACACATTTCTATTATATAAACCTGAAAAAGCCTGTCCACATCCATTATAACGGTTTCCATTTTGTTCACCTTGTTACAATTAAAAATAATCCGGTATGTGATGATTAGTAAGAATTATACTTCAATCTCTTTCTGCTGATAGCAGATGAACTCTAAAGATTCTCTTCTATCTGGAGTAATAATCAAATTATGAACTACATCCTGTGCCAAAAGGAGGGATTACAGGTTTCAATCCAAAGAGAGACCCTTACACATTAGCAGGTGCTTCCAACAGACTACTACAGTTTGCAGCATTGAATCAGAATGGTTCCAGTTGAAAATGACATTCAAACACTACCAAGTCCAACTACCCCTGCCATAAGCTGGATCATCTTTTACTAGATCAGGTTGATTGAAGTCCTGTCAAACCTGACCTTCAACACCTCCACATACAGTGCAACTACATTCTCCAAAAAAAACCTGTGCCAGTGCCTCACCATCTTTATTATAAAAAATTTCTTATGTCCAATCTAAATCTAATCTCTTTTAATTCAAAACCATTACCCCTTGACCTGTCACTACAGGATCTGGTAAGAAAGTCTCTCCATCTTTCTTATGAGGTCTCCTTTAGTATTGAAAAGTTGCAACAAGGTCTCCCCAGAGCCTAATCTTCTCCAGGCTGGACAACTGCAACTCAGCCTGTCTTTGCAGGAAAGGTTCTCTACTACTCTGAACTGTTAATTATTTTTACCAAAGTTTTATCCACATTAAGCTAGCTGCCTTTTAGCTGTCAACCACATGATGATAATGAGAACCAATCTTATTGAAACAATTTGTTAATGACACTTTCATCATTAAGTTTTTACTTCTGTTATTACTGCTCTAAGTCATTATGCTTGTAGTGAGAGCAATCTTTAAATTTAGTCTGACTGAAACTCAACTTACAGCATGAACATGTACATCTGAGCTACTCTAACCTTGTAACAAGTGGATGAAAGTGAAGTTATGAAAGAGGATGTAGATTTCACCTCCTCTACAGTAGATACATGAAACAGTTCAGATGAACCATGTAGATGTGTTAGACTTGATGATCTTAAGGGTCTTTTCCAACCCAAATGATTCTATGATCCCATGACTCTAGAATTTCCTGTTCTCCTTTACTTGAATTAAGTTAGTCTTGATCTCATTAGCTCAATTCTACATGTCTTCATTTTAGACATATAAATTTAACTAAATAAACTCTACCCATCTGGTCTCTATGTCAAAGAATATTACAGATGTCTTTATGTATGTATGTATAAAATCTACTATCCTTTGTATTACAACTGCTTTTTAGTAGACAGTTACTTCATTACTCTTGATTTTAGACACACAGATTACAAATGTCAGTCAATTAAGAGAAATTTTAAAAGCAAGCTGGGAAAAAAAAATAAACCACTCAGTGAAGTGCAGAACACTAACTGCACAATAATCAGTTATTTAGAAATCCTCTAACCCCACTGCTTTGCTATTGTCATGGTTCAAATAATAAATAATTTCCCCTGGACCTTCCTAAATAGTAGTGTGGCAACTCATGTGGAAAAGCTTTTTCATGGTAAGGGTGACAGAGCACTGGAATAGGCTGCCCAGGGACGTGGTGGAGTCTCCTTCCCTGGAGATATCCAAGACCTGTCTGGACGCCTATCTGTGCAATATGAGCTGGGGAGCCTGCTTTGGCAGGGGGGGTTGGACCCGATGATCTCTTGAGGTCCCTTCCAACCCCTACAATTCTGTGACTCTGTGATTCTGTGATTTCTGAGAGTGACGCTCCTAATCCCATATTCAGTTATTTCATTCACGTATAATTTTCCCAAGTTTTATATATAAGTGTTTGTACAGACACACATACCTTAGCAACTGTCTCCCCAATTCAGTCTTTCATTTAGTCCTCATTTATGTAAAACCTCCTTTCAAACATACCAATTATCAACCTGTCTCATCACTTTAAGACCAAAAAATTCTATGCTATAATGGACAGAGAGTATTAATTTAGCATTCATGGAAAATCTTTGCCTTCCCCCAAAAGAAGCAGATAATAGTGTTTTTCAGGAAAAGTCTCTACCTCTCAAATACTCTACTTACCTATAGCCCCACACATTTCTTTTATTGGCATAACTGATACCGTGAATGCTTGAAAAAAATTAGTTCAATCTTATAAAATAGGGAAGTGCTAGCTTTCTTTCATATGTAAATAGACAAAACACAAATGTTAAAGATATGTTAGCATATTTTTCCTCAGGGCGATTTGTTGAAGGATTGCTAGATACATACTTAAAAGTCTTTAAAAACAAGAGTAACAGGAATGCGAGTACTTCACTAACAGGAATAAGCATGTGTGTTTATTACAGAGTAGGAGTAAGTAAAATTTCAGAAGATAAACTGTTAGGATTCACCTAATATACAAAAAAGAGCCTGAAATTAAAATATCTACAAAATTCACTTATACTCCATACATGAAAGATTACTTAGGAAAGGGCTGTTCTAATCCATTTTATAATTATAAATACTAGTTGCTCAAAGCTCCTGTAAATTCTGTACAGTAACCTTCTTCCAGGCAAACGCAAGGTTTAAGCGAAAGTCCAGTTAGTAACATCATTCCAAACCTCCTTCAGTATTGATTGTCTATACTCTATTTTGGACTTCTTGAGTATCTAATTAGAAAGGTTCTTCTAGATGCTCGTGCTTTAACTCTTGCCAAGACTAGGTGTTATTTCTGTGAAGAGCTCTGTCTTTTCATGGTACGTTTACAGAAAAATAATACAGGTTAAAAATGTCTCAACCAACAGAGAACGACATAGACAGAAATATCACTCAGTCCTTAATTGGAAAGATAACTATTTCTTGATAATAGAAAACAGATAAAATTTCTCATCATTCAAAACTTTAGTAGAGAATACTGCAGTAGTAACTGTAGACTTATACACAGGGCTGCCCTTAGGAGAACAGGTCACAGGCTTTGTGTTAAGCTAACAGCAGCTCTAATACGGTATTCAGGCATGCCAGAGTTTATTTGCTTTCATAAAGGAAAAAAAAAAAGCCTATAATTTTATCAATTTCTACCCAATGATTACCTGTATTGTACTGCTACCTGTACGTATCTTATAGGCTATAGAGATACTAAAACATGTATTCCACATATATTTTATCTAGATTTCCACAATTCATCCTGAGAACTTTTTTTTAACCCAGTTATTTCTCAGCTAAAGGTGATTCATCAAAAGTGAACTAGCTTCAAATAACTTACATTTTTTTTTCATAGAAAGCAACCTACATAAATATTTTGCCTTTCACTCCGATTAAATGGAAAGCAGTATTGCCATGTCTCAGTAATATTGCTAAACATTGAGGCTTTTTCCCCTCTAAGTTTTGCATTTAAACTACACCTTTTTTCTTTTTGAGATTACAGTAAATTATCTTCACATTTTAGGTAAAATTTCTCAAGTATTTGGACAGTCACAGAAAGATTCCAATTTAAGCACGACTCCTCATTTCACTCTTTTACTTTAATGTATCATTTCTCACTAGTTCCACATTTCAGACCTTAGACGATACCACATGAATCACAAGCAAAAACTGTCGCAATTCTATATAACTTTAAATTATTAAATATATATATTTGAATATATAAAAAAATCAGTATAAAATTAAACCTGATTTTCTTATTCCCAAGTTATAAAATATATAAAATTACAGCTTGTATATTGGATTCCTTTTTATTCTGACCTGATGCAAATTAGATCAAGGCAGAGTGTTACTATTTGGATTACAATTTGTGTTTGACATACAAATGCATCAAGTTCTGTATTATATACCTTAAAAAATACACAAATAACAATTTAGTAGAAATACTGTCCATGCACTGAAAATTATCTTACAATTTCTATTTTCTTTCACAACTGTAGGTAAAGACTGATTGCTTATCTTCCGAGTTTGCTAAATCCATGCTGTTCTCCAACAAGGTCTGTAGGATTTTGACATCTAGTAAACACTCACAAAAAAATCTCAGGCAATAAATGGCAGATATATTCTAACATCTCAGCCAAATGCCCATCCCACTTGTAGCCGGTGAACCCTTGCACAGACTTTGTGGATGAGATTCTCATTGCATCTCACATATACATAGTAAAAATGCTAAAATAGTCATAACAGCATGATACAAAGAATAAATGCAATACATAGTTGAAAATAAAGAATAAACATTGCAATCAATGATCTGAAAAACTAGGGTTCCAAAAATTTCCATCAAGGAGTGGCGAGAGAGCCATGTTTAACCATGAGAAATCTCAGTAGTATATGTGAGAAAGAAAACAGTTACCTCAAATCCCAATCACGTAAGTCAAAGAACTGACACATTTTAATTGCAAACCAAGCATTTAGTGTGCACAAGCAACGACATCCTCAAATAGCAATTCTAAGTATCATATATACAACCCCCAAACTTGAACGTTAAACAGAACTCAAAGTATGTAATTACCTTAATGTGAAAATGGTAAATGTATGCATTTCAGCTTTTCTTTTAGAGATAACACAGACGATGTACACTCTGTTAAAGCAGATTTCCTAAAAATCAGATTACCGTAATTGTAAAGACTACATTTCCTCTTAGCGACATACTAGCATTGGGCATACTTTATTCATATATTTTCTTTTCTTAGAAAACTGTTCTGAAACGTAAGATTCTCCTACTTTACCCAAAAGTTACAATATTCCTAAAGCAGTCACTCTCAAGTAGAAATAGCATTCTACTACTACTACTAGTCTCTCACAAGACAGAGCTACATGAATTCAAATACATCTGAGCTTGCTGGACCACTGTTCCAGCAGTCCAACTTAAATCAGTTACAAGTTGAACTATCCTGGGCTATGGATTTTGCAATGAGCTGTACTACTCTCACATTTCCAATGACCTTTCCTACAACCAAATAATTATATTGCACCTTTCTAAGTGCATCACGTTTGACAGAAAGAAGAAAGGACAGCTAATAAAAAGTACAATAAAGCAATTTAAAAAAAAACAACAAACAAACCTGCAGTACCTTGCCGTTGTGCATGGAAGAGCAGCAGTATTTTTCATCCTATAAAAAGGCATCTTTTAGTTTTCATAGACTTCTCCACCAGAGGTACACTGAAGGAGAAGACAGATATTGTAAAGATAACGAGGTACCATAACTGGGAGAATTTTAGCCTGAAAAATGTCCTAATAAAGATACATAGATAGACTGAAGTTGGTAGGGACTCACGGAAGTCTTCTAATCCAAGGCTGCTCAGGTGGATTGCCTTCCACCTTGGCTCAGGCCTATCAGTCTCCAGGTAGTTTGTTCCAAACACTAACATTATCTTCTCCTTACATTCAATTAAAGTTTTTCCTGTTGTAGGTGCTGACTTTCCACTTTTACTGTATGTCTCCAAGGAAAGCATTTCTCCGTTTTCTGTTGAAATGCCTTTAAATAAAAAGACAACAACTAAATGCCCAGTCTTCTTTTATTTCAGTCTGAACAAAATCTTGATCCCTTAACATCTCTTCTTTCAGCAGACACTCCTGTCCCTAACCATTTTTGTAGCCTTCATGGCTTCTCTAGAACCTCTTTCCTGCACTAGCAAACCCCAAAACATATATTGGTGTGTAAGAAGTTGAATTAGCAGTGCACCCCTGTGACAAAGGTATTCAGCCTCACAATGTACTGTAGTAGCAAGATTACAGCCAGGAGATGGAAGAACATGACTATTTCCCTCAGCCTAGCACTTGTGAGACCACATCTTGAGTACCGACTGCTGCACTGGACTCCACAGTGCAAGGAAAAAATTGATGCAGGGCAAGTACAGTAGTTAGGTGCCCAGAGTACATGATGGTTAATGAAAGAATGACAAGAATGAGAACTGTTTGCCCCACCCCTAAGAAACAAAGACTGGAAAATACCTTACTGCCCGCTCTTTAATGGGAAGAGATAGAAAAGACACAGCCAAAGTCTTCTCAGAAGTTCACAGATCTATGTCAAGGGACTACAGATATAAAATGCAACACAGAAAATTCTGACTAGGTATAAGGAAGGAAAAAATATATACTATGAAAGTAGTCAAATACTGGGAGACTGCAGAATTTCAATCATTAGAAATATATGAAACTTGATGGGACAAGACCTGCAGAGTCTGATCTAACTTGACCTGCTATAAGCAAAAGATTGGCCACGATGACCTCCCTCCCACCCCAAATGAGTCTGTGATTCAATTTGGGATGCAAATTACCAGAAAAGCTAGTACAAACATTTCTCACAGGCCTGAATATACATCAAAGCAAAACTTCAAAACAAAGATCAAGGAGTATTAAGTAGTTCAGTGACTGTTTCTTTTCCAGTGTCGGGTTATTTTCTTTCAAGTCAAATGACTCATCTATGACTGATACATGTATGTCACGTCACCCAGATCAAGTACTAAAAAAGTTCAAGTCTCTCCATTAGCCTACTTTTAGATATTAATTTGAAAAAATCCATTAAAAATATGAACACATAAAACCACATACTGAAAACTGATAAACATAAACCAAATTTCTTGGAAGAACTGGTTACCTTAGTTACCACACAACCAGTTTAAAACAGTTGCTGTACTGCAGCAAGCATTACATTTGTCTTAGTATACTTTCTTTTATTTCTGCAACGCAGCAGAAGAAACAAAGTACCTTAAATGAATCTACAAGTAAAAAAATTTGGAAGGTCAGACACTAACCCTGGTATGTTTCCACAAACGAAACAAGTGAATTACACTATGGGAATTAACATGCAGAAATGCTCAAGAGCTTCTACCTGCAACTGAAGCCAAAGGAGCTATGCTTGAACATACTGATACCCTTTTGTAAATACTCACTTTTCCAGGTGGAATATTTAGTGTTAGTGGATACTTCAGATGTAAAACTACACCACACACATCCTATGAGAGTAAGGATGAAAACTGAGATATCACCAATCATGATATTCTAAAAATAAATCCATCAAGATTCCTGCAAATTTTTACAAACCACAGTTAATTCTTACAGAAAAAAAGGCAGAGAAGAATTCTGTCTTTAGAGCATGACTTACTAATGAACGTGGAATGGGGTCATGGGAAAAAAAAATAAATTAGCACTTGCTCTTTGAACTTCATCCATCCTATGAAAGAAATTGGGTTTTTTCCATGGCAACGCTACACACATACAGAATTACAGATTACACATAAACACAAGGGGATGAGATGTGATATAAGGTAATACAGTTAGTTTTATTTCTGGTATTTCCTAACCCTGAAATCCTTAATTATATTATCCAGGTGGTTACAAACACTCTATTATGCTATTTTATTTCACTAGTGCCATCTGTCCAGCAAAATATATTCCATACCATAACCCTTCAGGAATAGTGACTTTGCTTAAGTTTTAGGACTGATTCTCTACTACCTTGGACCTCTTTTTGTGAGAGCCCCAAAATAACTAAGATGAAGACAGTGGAAAGAATGCATATTAATACTGCATCCCATTTTCTCTGCAATATCTTCTACAATCCTATAAGCAGTAGACTTTTTCCTTTACTGTTTTCAAAATTTGCTTACAAATTGTTTGAGGAATAATGTAGAAAAATCTCAAACATTTAATCATTTGATTTAAATGTTGATGCCTTTAAAACATTACTTTTTAACTGAACTTGTCAATATTTTTAGATTAACCAAGTTATTTATATTTTCTGTAAGGTTGCTGCAGAGTTTTTAAAGTTTTCAGAGATTTTATTATTATTAATTCTGAACTAATTTCTATAAACTAACAACCACAACCCGCATTAGAATACAAACTATTTATACAACAAAATGTATCCTTCAGTAATACTTTAAGGAATGAAGCTCTTTAAAAATATATTCATGACTGACAGTTATAACTTAAAATTAATTCTCTGAGAACTTAATTGATGAAAAAATATCTTAATAAAACTGTAGCCCTGGCACATTTATTTTTTTTTAAACCTTCAGAAACAGCAGGAGCTAGTCTGAACATAACAAGACTGTGAGCCTCAAAATCTTCTTTATAGTAGACATAGAAAAGTAATAAAATATCTTACAGGAAGTATCTGCCAAAATAGGTAAGAGGTAGAAAAGGAAACAAAAACTTTTTTTTTAAAATCATTTTAATCTAATGTGCAGACATAATGAGACAGCACAACCATAATCAGGGTGCTAGTGAAAAGTACAAACAGAAAAGAGAATTAAGGTTATGTGACTGTCTTAATGATGTCTTCCTCTAAATGTATTCAAATGTCACATTTAATCATAACATTTAATTTTCCTTAATACTCAGCTTGACATCTCTCCAAAACCTCTTTATCCTATATTACTAAATCCATATCAATCCATCTTTCTTTTTCATAGTTAACACTTTGAATATATGAAAACCATGAATATGAATTCACAAATATAACATTCTGATTAACAGTACAGTTACCAAAACACCAAACTTTATTTTATGTAATCATCATTATTTTCAGAGGTTTTCCATTACAAAATTTAATCCAACTTTCCAAGTTCTAGAAAATAGGATCTGATTTTTTTTAATGTAAAACTGTACTTGTACTACTCGAGTCTTGGTTCCAAAACCATGGGCTGAGGGTTGCAAGGAAAAGGGGGAAAGAAATCGGGGAGAGAAGGGGAGTATTGACCTTTACAGAAAAGTTAAGTGTCCTAAACTTGTATTTGTAGTTGTAAACCTGAAATAACTGGTTTTCAAGCCCAGTGAAGTTTAGGAATTATCATTTTAGATTCTGAAGCTGAAAATTCTCTTCCAGTTCATACACTATGATGTGAAAAATAAATACAGTAGAAAGTATCTGTTTATTCAAGAAAGTATTAAATAATACCCAAAGTTCCATGAGATTCAAGCTAGAAAGTATTTCCCCTACATTGGTATTTCAGTGGTTGTGAAGCATGAAAGAAAAATTCATGCATGATAACTACTTATGGTTGTATGGACACTGGTACAATCACCTCTCTGAATTCTAACATGATCCCACTATTGGAATGATTGGGGCTATACAGGTAAAACATTTGTTTCAAGAGTACATTTAGAAGTTATAAACTCACAGCAATTTTTAGAGAATTACATTAAGTTGACTTACAATCATCTAAATTAAATCTAGAATCTGCACAGCTCTTCCAGCAATCACTTCTGTTTCCAGTATTAAGGTTCAAAAGAGACAGCCTGTTTGCACAGAGTTGAGCAACAAATGAAACTCGCATTTCACAGGCAAAATACAGATTTTAGAATTTAGCCTTATTTCAAATTTTTAGACGCTCCTCAGAGGTGTGCTTTCTTTTTAGATTTAAATCCTTTACTAAGTTGACTAAATTCTTCCTAAAAGAGCTTTTTTTTTGCCAAACATACACAGAGCGCTAAGATTACTAGTTTATTTAGTTTATTTATCAACTATTGAATGAAGTTATGATTTCAGGTGCCTTAACAAAATTTTCTTGTTTACATTAATCTTGTAGAATAATATGTAATATGCTTTCTGTGAAGAAAGAAGCTATCAGAGAGCTTCAAAATTAAAAGAAAATCTTGTCAAAAGTAATGAACTACCTGGATTCCAATCCCTATGCATGACAATGCAGGTTCAGTTTGATAATCATGACAACTTCTTTCTAGATCAAAACAGATTCTACTTGTAAACAAATAGAAAATGTACAGCATATTCTTACAATTCCTATTTACAAATGTAAAAACCCCATCTTTAGCTATTCATTGAAGCATGACAGTATTTTTTAAATTCATTCATGAGACAGGTTCCATTTTTTGTTTAGATATTGGGAAGATAGTTACGAAGTGCAACTATATCAGTTCAGGAAGAATGGACACAAAATGACCATCTTTTTTTTGGTTTTGTTTTTTTTTAAAGAAAACTTCTGATTAATTTTGAAGATTTCCTCACCTTATATTTAACAATAGCTAACTAATATTTTAAAGTGAGCCAAATAGAGCTGTAATGAGGTAGCTGAAGAAGATAAACCTCTACACTCTGTTACTGTACTGCTTTTATCTTTCAGAATTCGTTTGCAAATGAAACGTTGAAAAAAAAAAAAGATTATATAGATGATTTTTCAGCACTGCTCAAATCTTCTGACTCCAAGTTCATACATGTGACTTTCAGGGCAATGCTGAAATAATTCAGTGATGTCTACTTCTGGAGAACATGACTTAGGACTGCAACCAGATACAAGTAAGCAACAATTTCTGTGACATTTATTATCCAAAAAGGAACACTTACACAGTGAAAATTGTTGCTGTCAGTACCATGTTAATATACAATATTTTAGAGTAATTTGAACTGGTCTCCTTAAAACTAACTGGGTCACTTGTCTGGTTTGTTTCTTTTTTAAACCCTTGTCCATTAACAAGAAGTTCTGAACTTTCCATAAAGATTGACAGGCTGCTTCGAATTTTTAGGCAAACAGCAGTAAAAGAATGTGTCAATATTAGTATTATGGGTTGTGAAAATAAGTGCTTTGACCATCAGCACATTGGCAGTAAGGCATAAAGATTACTGTTCTTCAGAAAGAACACCAAAGCATTAAAAAAAAATAATTTAAAGTATCTTTTTAAGAATCCATGGAAAATAACAGAAAAGCTAAACTCAGAGATGGGTTTTTTAATTCCTGCTCCAGCAACCACAGCAGCATGACAGGTATACCTCTTTCACAGATAAATTCTGAATAAATTATATACCTTACCAGATGGCCATCCTTCCTAAACTAAAATGCTTTCCATAGAAGGGTGTCAAAAGTATTAAAATCAGAAGCTTTAACACAAAAAGTTACTCAATTTGTAAGAAATAAGTTTAATCTAAAATTTAAGCTGTTCTAGAGTCCATCTGTAGGATCATTCTACACCTCCAATGCATCTCAACAGGTGATAGCTCTAATCTTTCCTTTCCAAGTTTCTATCTATGAAGGGGAAAACAGCCATCTTCCAACAGGCACAGCTTAGATTCAAAATACCTCCATTCAAAATTATTAACATTAACAGTATAAAACCACATATATTGAAAAGTCACATTTAAGTAAGGACTGATTAAAGACCAAATGGAAGTTAGGAGGGCAAACTAGTAAATTGGACTGAGTTGCCTGAAATCCAAGATATGATCATTAAAACACCAGGTTGGTGAGAAGATGGGCCCAGGGAAGCGGAGTGGCCACTAAGAAAAAACATAATGGCAGCATCCTTATGCAGAAGTACAGCCCGTCTAAAGAAGGCTAATGTGTGAAAATTTCATCAAAACCAGGTATAGTAAGTAAGAGCCAGAGTAATGTTGAAAGCTCGGTGCAAACTAACCTCAACTGCTTTGCACATGGTCCCTGCCAGGAGGGCTTTAGTTACTCTATCAGCCTTCAGTTGACAGGTTCTGTGTATGTTGTACCCTGTCCCAGAAACTATTAATTAGATCTCGGACCAGAAAAGAAGGTATTAACTGACACTCCAAAGTAATAGCATGAGCATAGTTCATGTCAAAGTATCACTACAAGGTTACTAATGGCTGACAGACATTAGGAGTATGATGTAAGGTTATATGGATCAGGAGATTAAGTGAGAGCAAGAAACATGACGCTGACAAAAAGAAAAAAAGCTGAAGCCTGACCGTAATACTGCATATTATTATGCGTATATATATTATATGTGTGTGTATTTATATTAGGTATGCCACAATGCAAGGAAATCCAAAACCAGAATTAGTCTGTCCTTCTAACTAGCATGTTTCATCTGAACTGGACTACCATAAAGACAACAGCGATTCTGCCCTGTGTAACTAACCATTTCAAGTTTTGCGTACTGCTGTAGCAAAGCCCATCTGGAAGGTGGGCTGGTAGAAGGTCACAAGATTTCTCTACAAAAACTGAAGAGGAACAGCCCTTGCACCACAATCAGAAGAAAAGTTACAGCTTTTGCCACTATTTATTTCTGACCTTATATGGTGCATAAAAACAGAACTGTACTCTTAAGAGCAATAAATCGCAATCATCTAAATCAATGTTACCACTTTGGCAGAACATCCCTCTGTGATTGTCTCTAACCTGCTCCTCCCAGGGGCCGGAAGACATAAAATGAACAATAGGTCACTGCAGGTTATGAAGGAGGAGGTTTGAACAGAGTATCACAATGTCTGGAGAGACAGGCAGTGTGCATCTACCTGATATAAGTCCATGAAATACTTCTTCATAGGAAGAAAATAGAAGACGTTATAAAAACCAATTCATTAAATGAGGTAAAACCACATATTAGGTAATTTTAAGTACTTTCCTGCTAAGTAGGGTAGTTTAACATTTTCCAAAGGCTCTCTTAGCAATTATGAGCATTTTTATTTTTTTTCCTTCCAGGCTTCCACTCCAACTACTTACTCAGTTCAGGCAGTGCTGGAACAGCTTTGCACTTTAGGATGCAAAAGAAAAGGGCTCTCTCTCAACCGGTACTGATCACAATGACTGGCTTACCAGGGAGAAGTGCTGATTAAACCAAACAGTAATTCCACCAAAACGTTCAGCCCTGTGAAGAAGTATGAAGAATACACCTTCCAACTCAACTGAAGATTTACACTTTTTTGTTGTAAGGTTGGTTCCTTAGGTCTTTCCTCCCATGATGAACTGGGTCTTTGCTCCTAAATTCCAGCCAGTATACCTGCAATCCACTAGCCACAAGCAAGGTAAACCTTGCAGGAGAGATTTGGTCCCTAAATACTACTGGTTAAAGCTGGTTCAGGAAGAAAAAAAAAAGTAGAAAAAAAAAGAAAGGAAGAGAAAAAATAAAGAACCAAACCTACTGTAGTCTGGAGTGCTTACAACTTTCCTTCTGCATTCATTATACCCACACACAGTAGTACAAATGCAGTAGTTCTTTTATACAGAGACTTGAGTGCCCTGGGGCCTTTGAAAAGAAGCTCTCTCCCCATTACGATCTTTCTATCTGTCTATCAAGGCACAGGAAGATAACAGATACTATGATACAGATACTATAACAGATAAAACACAACTTAACTTTTTAACACTAGAATTAATTTTTATTTTATAACCCATTAAGCCAAAACATTCCACAGTAGGAAAACATCCTTATGAAAAATACAACTCCATGTGTTTTGGACAGTTTCTTCTGTACAAAATGTACAAGTGCTTTACTAACGAACATAAGTGAAGTCCAACACTTCTTGAAATTTTTATTGGCTTATTATCATACGACCACTTTCAAACTACCTAACAAAAACAGAACTCTAAATCTTTTTTTTGTGATAGATGGTATTTCAAGAAGTGCACCTTTAATCAAGGCAGGTACATTTATTTCAATCTAGAAAATAACTTGCATGCAGCTACAACACACTGTTTTCTTGTAAGTGCATACTCAAATTCATGATTTGCTAACAAAAATAATCTTCCCCCTACCTCTTCTCTTTTCACACATGAATAGAACACATTATGCCTAATTGAAAACTGCAGTCAGAAAAGCAATCAGACTGACATGGTTAATAACAGGAGCTTCTCTTAAAGCATCATAATAGACTAAATTGGAGTTGCATTGTTCCTAAAGATGAAATCTGCCATTGTAACTCCGTGTGAGTTGTTTTTCAATTGAGTTTAAGAAAAATATAAAACTCTGCTTGTATGTGGGTTTTCTGCATGCATCTGGACAGATAAGTATCACAGCTAACACATACATTTCAGATCGATCATCGTTATAGGATTTATTTGCCTCATTAAATATGAGTACAAACCGGAGACAAAACAGCCCTAAATGGGGTTCCTCTACTCTCTGGAAATGCATTTCCACTGAGGGGCAGCTAAGAGCAATCATTTTAATGAGCTAGTTTGTGCTTATTTTAAGGCTAAATCATTTAACCTGAGCTTCTTTACACAAGCATCATGCAAAACACTTACTTTCCCAGAAAGATAAAAATTACACTCAATGTTCGTTTCATACTAATCAAAGATAAACACAAGCTGAAATAGAGATGTTACTATTTCCCATATTTAGGACAAGAAAACATCTCAGAATGAGGTGCACATCTAAAATGTTATATAATGGTATATTGTCACATATATTGTAAGTTCTCAGTATTTTCTACCACCTCATCACTTAAATCCAAAACAAAAGATTTCAGCATTGTATTTCATTACATAGAATTCTTGATTGAACTCTACATTAACAATAAGAATGAATCCTGAAATATTATACACGAAAATTCAGCTCTAAAGGTATTTTTTTCCTACATAAAATTGTTTAAGCTAGAAATCTAACTATATAACTGTCTTAACAGCTACGTCTGAATATTTTGGTGTTACATTCAATTTGGTATAACCCAGAAGAAAGCTCCCCTGTTTCAGTGTTACCATCAGTGCTGCTTTATTTCGAGTGCATGACTTTCCAAGCATCAAAATCTGTCCTCTCACTCTGAGGCTGCTCTGAAGAGTTCCCTATACTGAAATACAAATACTTTACTACATCACCTCTTTGTTTCCAAGCATTCTGTCTAACGTGATTTTTTCAAACAATTTGTTTTCTCTTCCACATCTTTTTTATCCTGCTGTTTGTTTTCAGCTGTGGTCACTATTGACTTCTCCATAAAAAACACAGTTACTATTTGTTGCTAATGAAACCAGCAGCATACAAATTGAGCTACAGATAAATTAATCTGAATAGACAATTAGGTATCAGTGCTAATTGTTTTTATTATTTGTCAACTCCTTTATTTAGACCATCACAAGGGAAGAGTAGCTTACCTGGTTGACAAGAACTAGAAAAGAACTTCATGTCTGAATAAAAGATGGATATATCTTAACACATTTTTAGAAGTATTTTATCAAGGAAAAGTTTGGAACTTCTGTAAGCTTTCATTTATAAAATAGATTTGGATGATTTTCAAATCTGCTGCTTAGCAGGAGAGTTCAAAATTTTTCTTTTCATATTGTATATGGGTTTTACCTAAAAATGGGGCATTTTTATCTTGAATTCTTTCAAAATTACAAAAAATAGTTTACGTCAATTATTTGTCACAAAAATTCATTGATTTCTCCTGTCATAATCCCAAAGTTTGGTACTATCTCTGACCCCTCACTCCCTAACAGTAAATCAAAAAGCCATAAATTAGAAAAAAAAATCCCTTGGCGCTTGTATTTCTCACTAATAAAAGCTTTTTTTTCAAAAGTAATCATAGAATGTGTAAGGGTGGAAGGTACATTTAGAGGTCATGTGGTTCAACCCCCCTGCTACATTATAGTATTAAACTTAGCCATACATACTACTGGACTTAGTCTTTTAACTTTTAAAGATGCCTCTCTCTCTTCTTGTCTCAACCAGTAACCCTTTCAACATACATATTTTCTCCCCTGTCTAGCCGGGGATGGGAGCAATAGAACAGCTTTGGTGGGCATCTGGCCCCTAGCCAGGGTTAAGCCACCACACACCACCATGAAGGATTTCTTTAAAATGGGAAACCAACCTGCCAGGTAAATATTTTGCACAGAAATCTGTGAGTGCAGTGAATCATAATATGAATAACAATGTCATTCTTTATCTTCTAAGTAGGAAAGTTTGTTAGTTTGTTACAGTCATCCTGTTAAATCCCTGTTATGCTAGGGATTTATGTATTTTCACTATACAGGTAAGCATTCAAACAAGCATAGTATTTAACACAGTCTTGTAAAACCTAACAACTGAAAACACAAGATTCACTTCCTCATTATCCATTGAGCCAAAAATACACAAATGGCAAGTATGGATCACCCACATATTATTGGAATTACTGTCAGTTACCAAAGTCATAACCTTGGAACGTTTAAGCCTATATTCTATTTTAATAGAACTACAACTATGTTTACACTGGCATGCACTAGTATGAAAATATTTAATTACCTAGTAGATGCTTCAGATTTCTTCTCTACACTTTCAAATACAAATGTTATCTTTTATCTTCTTTTTTTTTAAAAGTATACTAGGCCTGAATCAAACTCATAATACTCACAGTAACTGTGCTTAGCCATAAGCGTCCAGAATTGATTCTTCTCTTTCTCTCCAGTGTGAAAGAACTTACCAATGATAATTGGTAAGGGCAATTAAAGGCAAGTTCCTAAAAATATGGTACAGATTTACTATGGTATTTCTAAGACCTCTGACACACATTATTCAAGAATACACTTGAGAGGAAACCTGTATTTATTTGTTTAAAACTAGCAGGTTGTTAACATTTACACAGACTTTTTTTCCAGAAGTTATTTATCTTGGGTATCAGAGAGATTATCTATAGCCACTTGACAGTAATGCAGCTCACAAGCAGAGAGTACTATTGCTTTATGGACTCGGTTTGCACCACAGGACAAGCTTATACATCTCTCCCCTGAGTATTTATGATTTTCTTAATATTTCTATGACATCTTACGTTGCGGGTGTTTAAACAGACTGTTAGGTGTTCAAACTGAACTACACAATGCCAAGAAAATGCAAAATTGAACAGTCAGGAACCCTTCATCCTACAACCTTATCTCCATATATTATTTTGTAAATCGTTGGGGTTTTTTTTTTCCTCATCCTTAGATTACTGAACATTTTTGCACAATGATTTGTGTCATTAGGTCTAATTACATAATCAGTGTGAATCCAAGTAGCCACTAAAGTCGAATATTTAATTACCTATGATTTATTGAACTGCAAAGCATGACAGAGCAGACGAGAAATAGCTTCAGCAATGCATCTGACAAATGACTTTTCCAAAATTAGGAAGTCTGAACATAAGGTAGTAATAGTGCTGTACTGAAGATATAGGAAGGAACTGAGTTTCTGCAATAGACCTAGAAGAAAGTTAAGGAGATATACAAAGCAGGAGACATGGACACCTTTCTCTGCACTGTCTCTATAGATTCCTTTGATATGAAACCTCTGTTCAGAGAATTTTTTAAAAATTAGCTCCTTACAATTCTAGATAGATCAAATAAGGAACAAGAACACCATCTGTCTGAGGCATCCTCCACACACTTCCAAACCCAGTTTCTTTTCCACTTCAGTTTTTCATGCTCAGTCACAGCTAGGACACCATAAAAAAAACTCAACTTTTTTTTTTAATAGAAGCATGAATATAATTATTATGTTTTCTTAAAGTTCTTTAATATACACATATATTTGATGAAAAATTGCAACAGAGCTCTTCTGCATGAGGACCAAATATCTGGAAAGTTTGAGTGGTTTTATCCATGAAAGCAATATGCTTCAATACAGCCTTTATATTCTGTGTGTATGTATTATTCGTTATGGGTTTTGAATCTCAAGGGAAATTGGAATTTGAGTGCAGCAATCTCCATAGACCGATAGACTCAGTCTTCATTATTTCTGAAGAATGAACTCATTACATATTTCTGAGCATTAAGTCATAGTGCTTCATCTCTGTTATGTAGAGCACTTCTAAAAGATCAAAATAAATCAGAGGAAGATAAGATTTCACATACATGTGTTTCATTGCTGTTGCTTATCACAACACAAACTTCTCTTTGATATAAGATTAGCTTAAGTGAGGTTCACTGAATAAGTATGGTATGCAGGGCCACAGTTGTTTTTTTTTCCTCCAGCCTCCTGAAACAAGCCTTTTACGAGAATCAGAATAGCCTACCTTCTAAAAGCATATAATACTTTAAAATACTTTGGGGCTTTTTTTCCTGTGATAATACAAGATGGCAAATTAAAAATTCTATCCAATCATAAACTAGCACTTCATTGAAACTGAGAATTAAAAAGCAAAACTTTTAGGTTTGTAACTCCTGAGCAGAGGACTTCCAGAGGAACCAAGATACGTTTGATAACACTTCTATAAAAACACAAAACTTCTATTCAGATGCAACTACAGTTAATTTACCTGGAAGCATTATTCCATTACATTTCTATTTAATCTATGTATGTAATCAGAAAAAAGCTTTCCTTTAGTTGGAAAAGCTTTCAAAACAAAACACAGCTAGCTACTTTTCTTGTTAGACTCAAAATCAATCACTTTTTTCCTTTTTAAACTTCTACCTACATCTCAGTGTTCTTTTTCTTCTGCTTACAATGTTTACAACTCTGCTCAAGTTCTTTCCCTGTTCTCAAACATCTGTCAAAAATTAGCCATCAAACTGTAATACCTTTCAGTTAATCCTAAATCAAGAGGAATTTATTATAATGATCTGGACATAAACAACTCTAGCTGTTCCTAACAGTTTTTTGTAATACATCCTTCTCCGGAATTCCTAAAGAACTAATTCTCGTTACTCTGTAACATGTAAGTGTAGTTGTATGTAGTGTAACTGACATTTAAACAATTCTGAAAGAAAAAAAAAACCTAGACAGTAGTAGCAGGAGAAATAGTACAATTTCCCTACATTTAAATTAATACTGAGTAATTTTGCTTCAGTAACATGATACATATTACACTTTCTCAACTACTGACTTTGAAGAAAGAACTGACATATAAACCTGCATGTTTTGGGAATAAATGAACTGCCATTATTATAGAGAAACCAAGTTTTCATCTTAGTTTAAGCATAAAATGACTATACCTAGATTTAGGTCCCTTATACCAAATAATTTTTATTCATATATTCAGACCAGTTCAGCAAAAAGCTCTTCACAACACATTTTTCTAGTTACTGCTAACATCACAGTCAAAACCCTCAAAAATGTATCATCTGAGAAGTTTAATAAAACATTAAAATATCAGATAATAAAAAACTGTCACAGTCTTAGGCATAATAAGCAAATGGAGATTCTCTGCTAAACCTTAAAAAAAGATTTTTAAAAAAATCAGAGATAGCTTCTGCTGCTCTGTAACTCCTGTAAAAATATGTTTGACATCCCCTTTTCTAGGAAAGATGTTTAGGTGAAGCAGTGGGTGTTCTTATTCAAACACAGCCGAGACTAGTTGAATCCAAGCTGCCCCCCACCACTCCTTCCTCCCTTACAAAAAACCCCATCCTGCTTATTATTAATTCTAAACCCTTGCATGTCTCCATTTCTCTAGAACTTCCAGAAATACTGTAATACATAATAAAACTTCATGTGGTATTTCAATGTCATTTTTTTAAAAGTTTTTGATAAATTCTACTCTCCTTCTTACTTTTCATATAACTCAAAAATGTTTCCATCTTCTATATACTTATATGTAGCTCACATAGGATTTGCATTTTTTCCATGTACTCATTTGCTTTCCAAAAACTTCAAATCTCCCAAAATTTCTCATTAGAACTTTTTCTTATGTTTGTCAATGTCACTAGCTACTGCAGTTGCTTTGGATTTTGTTTTAAACACATTTATTTTCTCTCATTTAACCTTAGCTGACAAGTTTATGTGCTTAATTCAAGCATGTCAATTCCTTCTATACCTTCAGTTAAAAAACCACACAGGCTACTCCAACAGGTAATTCAAAACATCCATGTCACCAGCTTCTTTCTTTCAGTTGAATTACTGACATTTGAGACAATTTTCTAAGATGTCTCTAAGATTTCATAGTATACCACTACAATTTTAGACTTTTTCACAAATGCTATTCTACCACGTAATAAAGTCTCTGAAGAGCAGCAGGTATTTTGAATAAGTAGGCACTGGCCAAATGTTACATGAATCACAGTATCTCCTGAGTTGGAAAGGACCCATAAGGATCATCAAGTCCAACTCCTGGCTCCACACAGGACCAGCCAAGTCAGAGCATAGGACAGAGTGCATCGTCCCAATGCTTCCTGAACTCAGACAAGCACAGTGCTGTGACTGCGCTTGTTTTGATTTAGATATTAACAGTATACTGTATTACTATATGAATCAATACTATATTACTATATGGATCAATTTTATATATAAATCTTATAATGGCTTATATATCAAGTTTATAACTGGCATAGATTTTTGCCACTTTTTTGAAAATGTCTACTCCAAACTAACCTTTACCTATTACTGGCAACATTAAATCATCTTCTACTGATTTGTTCTCTCTTCAAATGCTGAAAACAACTTAACACAAAGTACGTTTGTTCCAACATTGACACCAAATACTCAAAAATTTAAGAACTCCACATAGAAATGAAATTGTGCCCTAACTTAAAGCATTCTGTTAACTGTTGTCCATGAAATATAGAGTAATTCAATAGCTGTAATTGTTGTATAAGTATCAGCATTATAGGTTAATCTATCTCACTCTCAAACAGAGCTCAAAAGAACCTGCTTTCAGTCCTGGAATAGAGGTCAATGTGTGGCCTTGATCAGATCTTCAATACAGCATTAAAGTGTGCTCTGTATCATTAAGCAGCATCTTTGAACTAAGATACTGAATTGGAAGTTGTTGCAAATATACTTGACAACCTCAAAACTACTCTTTTTTTTTTTTCAGAGTTGAACAATATGCAGTACACAAGTATTTGTTGCTGAACAGACATTTTCATTTTCTCTATGAACATAAAAGGTTTTGTTTCCTCTGTCCACTGCTAACCTGTAACTTCTATGAATAAATCTACATTTTTTTTTATACAGAGGTGTCACACCCCTCCCTTTGCTTTACTCTAAGTACACTTAGCCACAGAACTATGAGAAAACTATTAAAACACATACTATATGTATCTTTTTCCTTAAATCAAAAAAATTTAAAAAGATGAAAGATATATTACTAAAATTAGGAATATAAACCCATACTTAGTTATCTTCAATTCTACTAGATATATTTACACACAGAAATGCATATATGTATCTTATGCATATCTGAAAATGCATACAGAATCCTGTTTCAGTGTAGAACATCCATTATTAATCTGAGAATCCCAGTATTCCTTCATATGCCTTCCTTTATATCAAGTAACTCTGGAATTGATATTTTGGACATCTCTGATTTTTAATGAAAACCAAACTATTAAAAGGTACACGGACTTTTGAGCTTTCCATTCATTTTCTCACATGTATATACTTTACAATTTCTTTTTCTAAGATGGAGTAAAGGTACATCTTAAAATGAATACATATATCACAATAAGCATGCCAGATTATATCTTGCGTTAAAATGCCATGGTCATTTGATCTGAAAAACATATGCCATAGAATCTCATTTGCCTTTATTTCTGCATCCCATACATGGTTGTTTTGTTGGGTTTTTTTACAAAATTTGCTGTAATTTGAAAAGTAATGGAATCATCCTCATACTTGCAGACATGCTAGTTTAAATTTTAAATCATCAAACTTTTTCTAATTTAGATAACTTTATCCTAAGCTTTATGAATCTTAAATCTCTTTCCAACTTTCTATCCTAGATTCAAGGACCATTTTCTGTCATATTCTCCCAAGAAACTCAGACTAATCTTTTTTCATTAGTCAACTTCAAAAAATCTCCTTATTAGACATATGTTCCTGAGCGCAAATTGCCTGTGATTCCTGAGCTCTTTCCAGTATTTCAACATCTTTCAGACTTGAGGACAAGTGAATGCAACCTAGTACTTAGAAATTATTTCACTAATATAATGACACACATAGCAGAACCTCCAAATTCTTTCTTATGCTTCTCTCTACAGTACTATAAAATACTGAGCTACAGTACCATAATTGAAATTCTCAACTAATTTCAAGAGGTATATGCATGTTTCTTTATCACTGAGTCCTTTAGTAGAAATGTGATTACCTCCTTACCTATGTTCCCAGGTAGGCTTTACACTTGGATACAATAAAACATGTTTTAAGCCATGGTTTGTATTTCTTTATGTCTTGTCATTTATTTCAAATTGTTTCCTAGCAATTTTTGGGTTCTACTGCATTCTTAATATCTGTTTTGGACAAAATACAATCAAATTAAATTACAAATTGACAGTATTTTTGGCATAGAAAAGTGTTTCTGATTTGCAATAAATATGTGCATACAGCAAACTATAGATTTTTTCAAGTTTAAAAAAAACCCAGCAAAGCAAAAAGTCAGACCACAGCCAAGAGTGCCTTCTGTACTATACTTAAGAAACTCAAAAACTTTGCTGCTCTATGTAGAGGACAAAAACCAAAGTATCTCAGAGTTTAGAATCTTCTAATCAGTAAGTATACAAACACCTTATAGAAACAATTCAAACTAAAGTACAGACCATAGTCAGTGTTGTTATACATATAACATAGGTAAATATGCAGAAGCTTAAAATTCTTACAGCCACAAGGATTTTCCATTTTCAAATGCATGAATGGTTCTAAAACATGCATGATATATAATAAAACTAACTTATCCTATGTAAAAGCTGTCTTAAATATCAGCCTTGTTTTCTCAAGAGACCAACATTATGTTATTTTCTCTTTACAATTAATCTAGTCGCTAGACACTTAAAAACAGTGTCATGCTTAATGTTTGATTCATGAACATAATCTGAGAACTTTGATTTGCTGGTACTTTAGGAAATTGTTTGGTTTTTTTCCTCCATAATAGCACAATTTTATACTGGTGTATAAGGACTGGACTGTGTCCCTGTTAAAAAAAAAACAAACTAGTAAAAAAGCAGTGGAGTTTTCAGAATGGCGACTCTTGATATAAATAACCATAATTAGATTTCCTGTACAAAACATTCCTAAAGCTTATGCAGGGTATTTGATGGATCCATTCAATCAAAAATCATAGTTTTATGCTGCTTTTTATGTTTCCTCTAATCCTGGTGATTATCAGCCATTACCATTGCCACATGTAAGTTTGAACAACTGAGAATAAACACGGGAAAAACACCTGCTTTAATGTAAAGCCACATGAGCTACCCCCTAAACATAATTGCAGCAGCTGCAGTTGTCCAACACACAATGTTCCAGCCATGCTATTCCCAAAGCGAGCTAACAAGGTTCAAAACCAAATATTAGTAAGCTTTTAAAAATTTATTTAATCATGCTTTTATTTAAGGCTTCTGTGATTTCTATGTGAAGTAATTTCAAATAATCTTTAAGCATAAAATACATCTGGCAAAATACTGCCTTGATACAGCTTGGTTGTTATATACAAACTACTAGAATTCAGCTCCCAGGTGGAAAAATTGGTCTGGTTTGCAATTCTCATAAAGCAGTTTTTCATAAAAATTTGAACTGGTAGTTAAAAACCACAATGTTTTCATATTTAAGGCTTCCTGAAATTATCCATTGCCTCTATGTAAATGTTAATTAAAAGTATAGCGAGGGACCCTGACTTTTCCTAAATATAAACTATGCTCACTTTATATAAAAGGAACAGTATTCTCCTTTTTATAATTTCACTGGGTTTATGTCAGTTTTGAAGCCAAGTGGTGTTTGTTTCCGAACATCTTGGGCATTGGCTGAAAACAGACAGTCTGAGCACAGATTCACCTGGCTCACTAGCACTACCTATCTGTCTTTTCCACTACTGATTCCCAGAGAACTAGCAGCATTTGGGTTTCAGTGGAGCTGCAGCACACAAATACGGTCAGTACTACAACAAGGTGTGGGCAATAAGGGTAGACAATGGGTATGATAAGGGACTTTAAAGCCCCTGCCGAAAATACATAAGCCAAAACAGTTGCTTAGATCTAGCCCTGGCTTGGTTTGTGCTCCTTGCCTAGAGAGAAGCATTTCATTCACAGGAGCTGTGTTGGCACTAGCTGCTTCTTTACATAGAGCTGAAATAGAATACGGACGTGAAGTCACTAAAAAATGGGTAAAATTCATCTGTTAATGCCAGTTCTTATTAAAAGCTGTCACAATTTTCAGACGTTTTATGTTTTCTGCTGCCAAAACAAATGCAGACATGACATTAAGTGCCTTTTGTATTATAACTTCCCTCTTTTAACATGCTACACTGACTATCCTCAAGCAGCTCAGGACAAACATACTAATTCTTATTAAGTCAACAAATCCAACAGCATTGTTTGCAGTTCACTGCAGCACAGTAGAATATCATGTATACTACCCACTCTTGCTTTGAGGGCAAACCTTTACTATTCCCTGTGAAGCTGCAGCAGTAAATTTCAATAATCTGTTCTGAACCACCAAAAAATTAGCTCTGTGGAATATTCTCTATCAAGATTAAGCAAAAATTAATAATAAAACTTTTTTTCTTTCATTAATGTAAATGGATTGCCTAAGTCAGTTCTACCAATGGTATTACAATGCAGAACATAACTTTGTACACAATACTTTTTGAGAAAACAGAAAAAAATGTAAATAATGATGTAACTTCAGTCTGGAAAAGAAAATACTACAGTGTGCTTTGTGGTATAAAAGAGGGCAGTTGCAAATTAGTACAAAAGAAAGCAGTTATGAATGGGCAGACAGTTGTTTTACATAGCTCCTGGGTGTGGAGGAGTCTTGTCACTGCTTTTAATATGGAAAGGAGGAAAAGTGAGACAGAAATTTTATGTTTGCTGGACAGCCAGGGCACAAAGAAATATGAAGCTGACTAATAAAAATGAGTTCTATATATAACTGAGGAAAAATACATAAGGTTATTTTATTCATAGAAAAATCAAAAGTTTGCATTTTTCACAAGCGGTATTACATTTAAAAGCAGCGCAGGTACTTAAATATGTCATGACACCATGCTTTCTCTTAATTAATCATAATAAAAAAGGTAAGGGCCAAATTAATTTCTAATAATTAGAAGAGTGAATAGTTTATGAAATCTACAAATCAAAATGTTTAAATACTAACAATACCACAATCCACCTTCTTCTTATACATCATCCTACAGACTGTTAAAATAAATGTCAGTCTCGTGGCCAAGCAGTAAGTGCCAGTAGTCACCTGCTTGACAGTTTCTCTTCCCTGCCTACAAAGGGAAAAAACCCTACCTGAGGCTGGACCCTAGCCACCTCAAGTCCATCACCCTTCTCCCTAAACCCAGACTTTATAAACTAGAATTTCAAAGCAAGGACTCGTATCATTTGTTTGACCCAAACCTGTCACTGATGTTAAGTTTAGGCTTTCACTGAAATGAGAAGCTGCTAAGTCATACGTATGAGTACCAAAATGTATTGTCACCCTTTCCTCCAGTGGCTGGAAAGAAGAAAAACTGTTTGGCCTCTGGTCTGCAATCATTCAGCTTCTCCCTCCCCACTTTGCCCAAGGTGAATGCAGGTTCCCGTGTAACCTTATGTAGCAGGTATGTCACAGGACAGTAGCATGACAGTGGAAAAACTAGTTCCCCTCCCAGCCCACCATAAGCTCTGTCCTAAAGGACCATCATAAGAAATTATGAAGTCACCTAAAGCAAAACCTCATCCACAAAAGTAAAATTCTCCACACTTCTCTAGTGTTGGAAATCCATGTTCTGCTTGTCTCCATTATTTCCATTACAGAATCTGTTCTTGTCTTCATTTTAGTTCTATGTAGCTTACAAATACAGTGAACATGTATTTGAAAGCAAAATGCCTGTAACTACAGACATCACCCATGACAGCAAGTAAAATATATCCAGTAACTTAAATTAACCTGCCCTGCCACACAGACACCACAGTAGCAGTTCCACTGGTACCTCCAATCACATTTCTTCATTCTTTATCCAAAGCCACTGTACTCTTTCAGTTTACAGTTTGATGGCTTGTTTTGGTTTTAAATAACCATAGATCTGGCTTTAAAAATGGCTTCACATAAAACTTCTGAAGTAGTGAGTTGCTTTCCAAACAGTTATGATAAAAGCAAGCCGTGTACTCTGCCAATTGGAAACCTACCTAGAGAAACAACTGCCGAGTTCTTACAAATCTCTCTTTGGCCTCGTGTGCTCTTCCACACGTTCTGCATGACAACACATTCAGGAAAATGACTTTATGAAATTATCCACTAGTGTACAGAGATTTGGAAATTTCTTTCAACTCTGTATACATCACTGCATAAGATTACTGATTTTAGAGTCTATTTCAGAAAATTAGTAGTTTTAAAAATTAGTAAAAAATTAGTAGTTTAAAAAAGCAAACTGATGTAAATAAGCAAGACTGTCTCTTACCATTGACGCTGGGTAATAACTGCACATAGAACCAAATTTTTACATCTTTGAAAACAAAAACTTTGCAAAAGCTATAATTATTTGGTAAAAAGTCAAATACATTATATGAGACAAAGGGCTTGCTATGGTACATGGCGCTATTTTACTTTAGGTCTGAAAATAAGGTGCTTAATCCTCCTTCCTCACTTCAGGAAACCCAATTTGTAAATCAAGGTTTCTTTGAAAAAGATACGTATTAGGTTAAGCAAACTACATCTGAGAAGTCTGCAGGCATTTATACAAGAGGTCAGGTAACAATCAAATGGAATAAAAAAGTCACTGTAGAACTTGCTAATGGTCCTGATATAACTTGAATTTTAAAACAGCTATACTATTCCCAAATCCAGGAGATCTGAAATTAGTGAAGGTCAGGCTTGATGGTGCTCTAGGCAAACTGATCTAGTGAAGATGTCCCTGCTCACTGCAGGGGGAGGTGGACTAGATGATCTTTAAAGGTCCCTTCCAACCAAACATATTCTATGATTCTAGGGCACAAAAAACCAAAGGTGTAAAACCAAAATTAATTAAATGCCATGAAATTCCTAACCCACTATCTACAAATAAACATCTTCTAAGCAGAGATATTACCCACACAAGTAAGCCAGAAAAATCCCAGAACTATATGAAACACCTCATTAATAAGGTGGGGGGGAGGGTTTGGCATTGCAACATACATGGATGTTCATAGTGACCATGTAAAATGTGACCTCAATATAAAGTATTATTGCAAAACCTCCACCCAAAAGTTTTACAAGTTTATCATTAAAATGAACCAGTTCATTTAAAGTCTTCAATATGCATCTGGCTCCATATTAACAAAAACCATAATATAGCACGTCCTTCTACACACAAACTTATTTGAGCTAGCCCCATTTGGGAGAAGTATTATCCCCCAGGCTTTATGATTGGTCTATTTCTTTCTGAATTGTTCCATATGAGCACAAAAAGAGTTTTGATCATTACTACACAGTAACTTGGTAATGGAGCATTACTTGTCTGTAAAAGTGCTGCAATGGGGCAATGCCTAGAAAAGCATACCTCAAAAAAAGATCTTTTAACTGCAAGCTACTTCTCTCCTGAAAAACACAGAACTCAGTGAAGTCCAGTCTAGACTTTACTTAATGTAAATTGAATGGTAATTGCTCTCTCACTCTTAAAAAGAGAGAAAAAAAAACCCTAAAAGCTGCCACTGACCACATCACAGGTTCAGATATCACCCTGCTTACAGTGATGTTTTGCTTGGCATCCATAGCAATGGATGTGTGGACTGGCGCCCCTTCACACCTACGCACTGAAGCCCTACCAGCTCCACCACTGCAAGCAGACAGGGCAGGAAGCACAGCAGCAGGAAAAAATCAGACATTACAAGAGTACTAACAGGCTGAGGAGAGGCGGCAGAGGCAGCACACCTCATGCCCTACAGCCATTTTGCTGGTGCTGAGACCACACTCACTGGGAAAAGCAGAGCTCCATTCCTTCACTTCCCTGACTCACCCTCCTGTCATGGAAGATGCCATCCTCAGAGAGCAAGGGTGCCCAACCAGAGTGGTAAGAGAGGTCTGTAGTGAAGCAGACTGGGGTGGCATGGGAAGAGGAGGGCAGGCTGGGGCTGCTGCACCCCAGCTAGTGGGGGGAGCCCAGGGTCATCCACCTGGCAAGAAGCCTCTAGTGCCAGAGAGGAACAGTGGACAGAGGACTGGCTTGCACCCTGCAGGAGGAGGTGTGGGCAGGTCACGTCTCTCTGGGAATGGAGAGAAAGGCCCTTTTCTCAGGTACTGTGAGGAGACTGAAGGAATTTCTTGGTTGGTGGAGGGAAGCCCACAGAAAAGGACTTGCCCCTACAAGGGCATAGCAAGCAAGGGACAATGGGTTTGCAAACTTGTTTATTTTGATTCCATCTTACCCAGCAGATCTGAGGTTTTCCTATTTTACAGGTCACTTAGGTCTAATAAAAATCAGGTTTAAAGATTATAAAGCTTTGGTGTTTTGGAAAGAGGTAGGGCTTGGTTATTGTGCCTGTGAGATGATCTCAAGCCCTACTTCCTATATCAGTTTACTTAGCAAAATGGATTCAGGCAGAAAAATCGATAAAGCAGCAGCAACTTTCAAAATTACTGTCTGATCTGAAAAAGCATGGACTCCCAGAAGAGACAAACCCCAAAACATTATGTACTATGTATTGTTCTAGGGATTCAAAACAAGCATAGAAAAAAGAAAATCAATAGTCTTTCAGCCATGTGTAATTTTGCAGTATCAAATACGTGCAAATATTTGTGGCAAACACTATTGTTTTCATAGCAGATAGGTCAGTTCAAAATGTATAGAGCTGGTGGATTAGAAAGTTTGTTTTTTATTGCTGTAGGCTGTTGCGCTACTCTACAGAGACTACCCAGCATGAATACAAACTTGGTTTGAATGGGAGAGTATGAGCCTTTTTCTCCCAAGTCCTGAACTGCCTAATACTGCCCAGGTAATGTCAAGCCTAGGGGAAAATTCCATCCTCTGAAGATGACATGGGAAGAATTGCAGAGAGAAGACAGACTTCTGGCTCCTGGGTGGGCACCTTCACTTCTCTCCAGCTTTGGAGGACTCAAAGAAAGACAACTTTGCTAGGTATGCACTGGTGAATGCATAAAGAGAGCAGGACTATTCTACCATTTTTCACATTGTATCCATGATACAAAAAAGCTCTTGGCTGATAACAGTGAAAGATTAATTGCATCATGTAACTGGAGTGGTGCAAAGCCAGGCACGTTACCCTATTTGACAAGTGTCACAATCCCATTAGATTGTAATTTTTAGCACCTTTGGATATTCTGTGTCCTTTCATGAAGGTGAACAGAAATAATTTGACCTGCTCTTAAGGACCATGGACTAACCATGAGTCTGTAGGTTCTTGAGAGCCTTTCAATTATGTACAATCATCAGGGTAAAACTGAAATGCAATTTAAGGTAACACTGTGTTTCTTAATATATTAAGCCTAGTTGAGTTCTTACTTTCAAGGCAATCAGTAATATAATGTAGAGATTATATTAGAAATCTTTATTTTCTAAATCTTTTGTGGAACCAGTTTGTTAAAATAGCATTATCCTCAGCAACTAAGGAGTGTTACAAAGTTCTTAATCTGTTTGGTATAGAAGTGATTTTCCTTTTGTGGAATGGAAAAGAACGTGCAGGCAAAATAAATACTCCGTTTTTAGAGAAAGAAAGAAACAAACAAAAAACCAAGCAAACCACACCATTAGTGGTGCTGCTTGTAGATACACTGCCTGCTAGCAATCTCAGCTCTCAGAGCTCTTTCTTCCTACAAATACATTAAGGAGCAGTTAGGTTTTTTGACAGCTCAGGTGTGGATTACTGGTGCCTCTGAATGTGAATGCAAATCACCCAGAGGACAGCAAGATGAGCCTTTAGAGAATGGTCCCAATGTTCTCATCACAAGATCTGTACGTCACACTAATTCGAGTCCCACTAATTCTGATTGTATCCTTTACCTCTTTTAACATGCCTGAAAGCAGAAGAGAATGAGAAGATACCATCAGACAGAGGCTAGAAAATATTTTCAGAGGCTACAGCTCCATTAACAAAGACTGAACAAAAATTTTAAATGGATCCTAGACAAAGCAATAAAGAAAAAGATGATTCCTTAAAGAAAAATATATTTCATGGATGAGATTACTTTTAGAACAAAAAGGATTGTCCAAGAGACAACAGCTGGTGGATCTGCCAATATCATTTAAGTCCACAGAGAATTCAGAGAGGCGGGCCAAAGTCTCCTATAGGGATAGAACAGAAAAAGAAAATGCTACTGAGCAAGAGGAAGACCACTTTGAAATGATAGAAAAATAATTCAAAGGGAAAAAATTGTTTGTTAATATATGCTTTGAAATTGTGCAGTGGGAATGAAAATAGAAGGAACAGCCCCTCAACATTTTTTTATCACAAAGGAGTGTTAGCTCATTCAGTAGCGGTCCTCAAACATGCTTTTATGAGTTAATCCAATGCACACAATAGCTACGCATCTTGCCTCATTTAATACTTTACTGTTCACAGAAAGGACAGCGATTCATAGTAACATACCATATTTTCATCTGATATTTTAGAGGTTTTCACATGTAATCAACCATAATATACAAGCTAATGCTAGGTTATCTGGTTAACCATATTACAGTTTATTCAAATAAAGACCTCACCAAACCTTAACTGCAAAAAACCTGTTATCTAAGATGTAAGGAAGGGATAGAGAAATTAGTATGCAATTAATAAACATGAATTATGAGACATCAGAATCAAAAAGACAGAAATAGTCAACCTCTACTGGATTGTCAGGATTCATGGAATCAATGTTTTAACTTAGTAATAGTTTTTACCATTAAATTAAAAGACCAAGTGAGAGTTATTTAGTGTACTGAAGTCCCACAACAATTAGAGGCCTATTCTCCAATACTGGATAATAGAGTCAGCTAGGACACTGGAACTACTATGAATGCTTTCTATAAGGGTACTAATTCATACTTAATTAAAAGAACGGAAGACACATGTCCTCAGTAGCTTCAGACACAAACTGTATTATCTATTAAAATGTGAAAACTGTTACATAGGAAGATGACATGAGACATTTCATGGTATCGCATAGAGTTGCATGCAATCTAAACAATAAAAACAAATAATAAAACCAGTTAATAGCACAAAGAAAAAGTGAAAACATGCTAACAACAACAACAAAAAAGTAGCCCAACATTAAAATGCTGCCAATTCTAAAGTAGGACAAACAGGACAGGCAAATTTCATTTATAGCTAGAGTTGAAATTTCTTGTGAAACAAATTTCCCTTTTCTTCTACATGTAAAACATTAATTTTTAATCTCATAGGATTACGCAGATTAACAGATTAGCAAAATGCTTAAAATTGCATTTAAAATAATGTGAAATTATAAATACTCTATAATGAGTAAAAGAAGAAAAATACAATGAAAACACAATAGACATAAGGAGGAGTGGGTAAATACCTTAATGCATTCCTGAAATTCAAATCTCATTTTTCTGATCTGCAAAGCAGTGCAGCAAAGAAATAGTTTCATGCATTTTACTTTTCAAGTTACGACATGAAGGCATGGCTATCTCTTTACCTAAATAACTCCTTAGAATTCTTATATGGAAGCTATGAAGTACCACAACTGCTAGGGAAGACGGAAGAGGACTGGTTTATGCTGGTTTTAGTTTGGGTTTGCTTTAGGGTTTTTTGGTGGTTTTTTTTCTTTTTTTAACATGTGTAACAGTACACAGAAGGCATGATAAAATACAGGTTTTCTCATTCTTTATTGGGGGTAAATGCATTACTTCAGTGCAGACCCAGTGATGTTTCTAGAACAGTTTAAGAAAGTGAGAAATTAAGCTTGTCAGAAATATTATAAATTGTGACACTATGCTGGATATTTTGGCTATATTAAAACTGTTAGTGCAGTGATATAGTCTAAATGTTCATATAAGGTCAGAGTAAATAATTAAATGCACAAATGAAGACATTTTCATTTTCAGTGGGGTTTTTTGTCTGAGGAAGGCATTGGAAACCTGAAAATGTGTCACATAGCAATTAATGACTTTTAGTAGGGTGCAATACTTGCTTTCCTGAGCATGTGTTTCTCAGGTCATGTGTCATTCCAGTTAGAAAGATATGCCCTTATCTGTATATCTAAATAAATACTATGCTGTGCTCTTTAGTCTCTTGCATTTCAGCCACAAGAGAATCTTAGAATGTGTTAGATCGGAAGGGACCTTTAAAGGTCACCTGGTCCAACCCCCATGCAGTAAGCAGGGACATCGTCACTAGATCAGGTCCCTCAGAGCCCCATCAAGCCTGACCTCGAATGTCTCCGGGGATGAGGCCTCCACTACTTCTCTGGGCAATCTGTTCCAGTGATCTACTACTCTCGTACTGAAGAACTTCAGTAGCTCCTGAAGAAGCTTACCTTACAAACTGCTGTAAATGGAATTAGGGGTGAAGGAGAACTTCAGCAGGTACAACTGATAGGAATGTGAACCATTATTTGTTGGTAGCCAATATCAGCACTGCTTTCCAAAATTGCTATCAAAATTAGAATAAAAAGAAACAGCTCTGTGACAAATTACAACAGAGTTTAATCAATTAACCTTTTTTTTTAAAGAATGTAAGGGGTTTGCTTGGCAGAGCTTTTTTATTTTTTTCTTTTTAAGCTAACATGAGCTAATATTAATGTGAAATAGCAGCATGACATTTTTTCTTTCTCCTTATATCTGATTAAAATAAGCCTTAGTGGGCTCCTGCCAAATGTTTGAAAGCATTAGCCTTGGCACTGATGATTTGTACTGGTTTTGGCAAAAAAGCTATTTTGTTCTTGCTTTCAGTAGGCATACTCAGTTTCTTTTCTCTTCATGGATGTGTTGATGCCAGATACTTAGATGTGGCTGTGTTTGCATTTCAAAAAATGCAGAGTTGAATTTTCTACAGACTTTGTTTCCTTCTAAGAAACTCACTGAAATACTTTGTTTAATGTTAAGAGTTATTCCTGAGATCTACACTGATACATTGTGGACATTCAAGGCATTGCATCTTCTCCCATTTTCCAATTCAGGCAGTGACTGAGTGGCTTCAGTTTATTAATTTCAACTGTCTGTTTCCCTCTGTGTAATAACTTGCCAGCAATCTGTAGTTAGCAGGGAAAAAACAGCCTTGGTTTACAAAAGAGGATTCTTCTAAACTGTTGGTGAAACAGTTATGAAGCTGGGAAAGATATAACAGTCATCTTTTTTCTCTGTTCCGTTTATTGCTGCTGGTAAGCTCTCCTTTTTTGTATACATTTTTGCTAATTATACTCGAAAAGTATGATCTTCAATAGAAAATATTTTTCAACCAGAGGAAAAGTCTATTGAGCAGTGTTAATTTAAAACTAGGACTCAGCTTTCTAAACATCAGAAAAACATGAAATCAAGCCAAATGGTTTTGTACGTTGTTCTGCGTTTTTTTGAATATTGAATCATGTCATTCTGTATTTGCCCTGCACCTGCAGTCATTGTATATGCATAGACTTGGAAACACATCAGCAATATTCAAAGCAATACACCTATTTGCCAATAAGGAAAAAAGAAAAAAAAGAAAAAAGAAAAAAGAAATTTGTGCTTTTTGACTCTCAGAGTCAACATCTTCACGCAGACATTGTAGTAAGTAACAGCTATGGGACTAATGACCCTGGAGAGCAGCGCTGTCATTAGTATGGTTGTTTTCACTGCTGAAAAAACTTCATATACAACAGTTGACACCTGTGCTTTGAAAGATGGGTGGAAAGGAATGAAGGGGATCCTTTTTTTTTGACTCATACTTACTTTCTAAACATTCATTCTTGGTTTTAAATTCCATTCAGGTGCAGTTCAGCCAAATGCAAATAGGCTGAGACTGGAAATGAGCACATAATTTGTATGAACAATCTTGCAATAACAGGTATAAATGCTGCATGCAAGCTTTTGCATTCTTGAAGCTGATGCACAACCTTTTTCCTATCTTTTGTATGTACCCCAGAGTTTACCACATCACTAGTCTTACAGTATTACTGCTTTGACCAGCTTGGAAGACAGTTAGCAACACGAAGTCTCCAGGACTACATACACCTATCAGTAGATAAGTAACACTGTTTTCTGTGTCTGTCCCAGACAATACATGAAATGTTCCCTATTTCCAAACTGTTGTTTGGATTGAATAAAGATTAAATTCTGCTTTAACATCCTATATTTAAGTCCTCATTTCACACAAACTGACAGAGACTATGCGTCCATAAAATGCTAGTCTCTGAACTATGAAATCAAGCAACTGTCAAATGTCTGTGATGAATTACTTGTTACAAATACATGACGTGAGTAAAATAAGGAAAGAGATCTCTTCTTTCTCTTAATGACTGCACTTAGTATATTTCCTCCAGACATTTTTCTCATATAAATCACACATGGAACATTAACACATTTGATTTTGAGATCAAGTTTATATTTGAATCTTATAATAGTCTCAAAAAGTAAATGGATCCCCATTATATTTCTTCTAATGAAGAAGCTTACAGGTTAGACGCAGAACCAGCAAAAAGTTAGTTGAAGAGAGCAGTGGAAACGATTGGAGACTTCCTCCACTTCGTATACACTGACATATCAACATATCAGAAGAAAAAAGAAAGAAAATACCCACCACCAAAATCCATTTTGATTTAGTCAATCATGCACAACACACCTAGTGGCTCTACCAGGAGCCATTAACGTCCCTGAGAAAATAAGTACAAAAAACTGTACTTTGAATCATAGAATCATAGAATGGCAAGTGTTGAAAGGGACCCTGAGGATCATAAAGCTCCAACCCCCCTGCCACAGGCAGGGCCACCAACCTCAGGCCTGGATCTACACTCATGTAAAGTAAGAAACTAACAGTGAAAAACAAGTTACTTAAATTGAATAATATTAACATAAATAAGGTAGACTTTTTCCAAAGCATTATTTTTCTTTAAAAAACACTCATCAGAGCTATTCTTTCTCTTTTCTTGTTGAGGAATTAAATATCTATGTTTGATTTTTCCCCAGATGAGGCAAGAGAGGAATCTATTTACTGTAAACGATAGGAAAAGGTCAGAAGCTAATTGTCATTAGCAAGAATATCCAATCTATACTGAGTATTTCTGATATCAAAACCTTACTAGCATTGAAAATTAATCTTTTTGAATACCAAGGCAACTCCCATGACAAATACAAGATAAATTAATGGAGTGAATCCTACAGACATTCAAGCAAGCTCTAACTTCCTGACTCAGGTCCTTCTATCAACGAACAGCAATTGTACCATGGCCTCTAAAACCTGACATAATTCTCAACATGAACAGAGCTGTGTGTCATTGCATCATATTAGTGGCATCTAAGCTAGGTAAGGTAGGTCTGAACTAGTACAGCAACACACCTATGTACCCATGATCTTCAGAATAAGATTATAAAGAATTAAAAGTGCCACTTCAAGACTAATTTCACTTACTCAAATAAGAATGCATGGGCAATGCCTTGAACACAAATGCTTTTCCAAATAAAGATTGAAGTAGAGGTTTCCACTAATCATAGCACACACTTTTTTATCTGTGTAAAATATTGCAAATTCTTATTTGACTTTGGAAGAGAAATTAGATGTAAGCACAAGTCAGTTTGTCTCCAAGTCACACTGGAATAAATATTACTAGGAATTTATCTGTACAAATTATAACAAATGCAGCTTCAGAAGTTTAGGATCTTTTTCATATATTGCTTTTTCTTTCAATTCCACATGCACCTTCAGGCAAAACAATCTTTAACAATATGCATACTGAAGTTAGTACTGTACAACAAATTAAATGTGTTAAGATTATCTCTACATTGCTGTAATATGGCTAGTATAAATCATGCACTGATACTGTAGAAAAAGCAAACAAATACAAAACAATATTAATTAACAAGCAAAATCAGACACAATAGAAACATTCTACTAGTAGAAACAATAGAATTCCTCTTCACTTGCATTGTGTTTTGACAAGTACCCAAATGGTTGTAGTATATTCTATTTAACAGAATGCTTCGTGGTATTCATACCATACATTGCAGTTAATGACACTTCTAAAATGCTCATCTGCATTCAGCTGCTTGCTATGTTTGGAGTTAGTGCATCAGAGTAGTTTGCCACTGATAAAAAAATAAAGCATAAAAGTTCATAATCAAAGTGACCAGACACAGAATATACTGAAGCATAGAGAACAATTCCTGAACACCAGATCATTCATGCAGAGAAGAGCTAATATGTTAACTGCAATGGAGTCTCAAACACATAATTTCGAGTTTACTTTTTCAGAAGAAGCTCCATTTTCTTCAGCATGCCTGAGCTTCACAAGATTGAGAAATGCAGCTTCATCAAGTAAAACAGTTAAGCAGTTGAATCTATCTGTGATGTTACTGATGAACTGAACTTGGCATTTTGCAAGGTCCAATCTCACCTTCAGAATTCCCTTTTAATTCAATCGGCTCTGTACGCAAAACTAAGTCAATAAACATGTCAGTTAAAATCACATTCGCCAAGGTAACCAGCTTCTCATTATAATTTGTACTGCTGAAGTAAGATTTCTTGAATGCCTTTCATTTTAGATATGAAATAGGTTTTATTGGTTTATGACATGTATAACTTCTGATCTCTATCTTTCTTTACAAAGTTTGTTAAGTAGGTGGGATGAGTACCTTATTTTAAGGTTTTCCATTTTTTTTATTACCCCTTAAACAACTCAGGAAATCATGAACATAAGATAAACATTTTTATTGCTCAGTAGAGAACAACCTCTGAAGCCTATTTGAAAGCCTGTAACAGTATTTCACACAATAAACTCTTATCTCAAAATGTACACCACAATCAAAAAGAAATCAAGTTTGCTAGGTAGATTGTCCATTGAGATCAGAACATTTCTCACACAGTTCTTGGTCTCTTGAAGTCACTCAATGAGATGAAAAAAAAAAAGGGGGAAACATGGGTTGGAGTCAGGAAATAGAGAGGAAGAAAGAGAGCCCACACATGTCAGGTTTCAAAATCTCTGGGGTTGAATCACTAGAAAGAAGGAAGGAGGATATTTTAGTATTCTTCACAGCATTAAATACAAGCTATGCTGGAATCTGGAGTTCATTTTCAAATGATACCTTGATAAAAAAGCTATTTTGACAAAACACACTTATGTGTCAAAAGACATTATACAAGTATTAAAGTCAAAAGTTTAATTGCATAGATCTGAAGAGAGTTGGGAGAACCAATGCATTTAACACTAAAGTAACAGAAGTAGGTCCAGTCCAAGTTCTGGATTATTGCTTTTTTTGTATTACAGACAGCACCTCCAAGACCTAATACTTGTTGTCATGCATCTTGGTTACTGCTAGTGGCTGTCTTTTATAAACTTCACTTGCAATAAAGCCTTAACTAACAGATTTTAAAATTTATAGTAGAATAGAGTTTCTAACTGAGCAATGAACACATAGTGAAATACCCGGAGTGTCACTCTATAATTCAAAGAATTATAAAACATTTGATTACTTCCTTCCTTTATAAAATAAGTATACTGCTTTACTGCCACTTCATATTTTAGTGACAAATCTGCTTTACAAAAGAAAGTCAATCCATGGAGTAGGCATTTCCAGAATTTGGCAAGACAATTAATACTAACTTTTCTGAACAGCTGTTGGTTGATGAGCCAGGTAAAAGTCTTATGTCCTGTGCAGGCCATATAATTTAATTTTTTTTAATCAATCTTCTGGTCTTTCTGCCCTCAGATACTCTTGAAGAACAGAGTGTACTTATGCAAGACAATCACACTACAGCAGCCACAATCTTTAGGATCTAATTACAGTCTGAAGAGAACATGGTACATGGTTTTATTCCACAGAGACTACAGTATTGCTCTTCCAAAGCGCTATGCTCTTAATATTTCAAAGCATCCACATAATTCTTTATTTCTATAACAGAAAATTAAATAGGTATCAGCTCATAAAAGTTTCCATTTGTTCACTTTAATGTAAAATTTCTTCCTAATAGTATTCCTGACTGAACCTGTCTTCAGCTTTAATTGCAAAAGTTATTACGTGTATAATTTCAATAAAATTAAGACATTAATTTCCTTTCCTAGGGCAAAAATACAAGAAATGTTTTCCATCACTGAGGCCAGCATGCTATCACTAACCTGTGTTGCCCTGCTACTCCACTCCAGGATTCTCTGAAGAGATGTTATGGTGCATGATACCAGACTTTGTGGCAAGGCAGTGCGTGATGTGGTGTCCACAGGGAAGCAACAGCATTATCTTCTGGGTTTCAAAAGTTAGCACTTGATGAGGACCAAGATCTTGAAGAAGTAAAGGGCTAGTACACTTGCTCTTTCTGACCAGGCAGTGCTGTGGCTGCTTAATATCTACTCAAAGCCACAATCACCTTCTGATCTGAGGAGCAGGTGACTTGGCGATTCTCTTCCACACTGATTGCTATGCACAGTCATGAAAAACTAGAGTATAAAAGATTAAGTAGCATTCTAGTCACCCAGACAGTTTACTTTGCCCTTTTGAGAACTGGTCCAATGCATCATCATCTATCATAAATGGCCTATAATACGACAGTGCAGGATCTTTAAGGTTATCTATGCTCCAGTGCTAAATAAGAAAGATAAATCTGCAGAAAAGCTGAAAGTAATTCCAGTCATCAGTAAAGGGATGATTTCCTTTCCTAATAGGCATCTAAGACTCAAAATCCAACAATTCAAATTAATTCTGTGCCTCAGAGTATGCAGCAGCCTATCACAGTTACCAAGAACAGACAAAAAGAGATACCATGCAAGTTTGCTTCAAATGCATGGTCATTGCTTGCTGCTGCTATAATAAAGTTAATAGACAGAAATCCAGTGTCATTTCAGTCCATGTTTAAAAAAAAAGTAAGTACAATCTTACATTTGCATATTTTTTATTAAAGCAACCCATATTTTACAACATCCAAAACATTATAACATAACAAAATGAAACACGGAGTTAGGATGTTTCTAAGAGCATTAGTTTAAAACAGCAAAGCATTTCAGTACTCTTTCTGTTTTATGACACAAGATACTGGTTCACATATTCTTTAGGAAACAAAAGACTACATATCATTAGAAAGCAACTACCATGTTCTGTTAAACACATGCTTTAAAAATCTTGAAGGAAATGCTGAATCAATTGGCTTGATTTTTGACAAATGTCTACACCGTAAGATCATATTGCAGATGTGATCAAACTAGAGAACAACCAGCTGCTTCTGAGATTTAATAATCACTATGCAGTTAGTTCCTTTTGGGTTTTGGTTTCTCTTTGTTTATTTTCTACCTGAATTAGGAGTACAAGCATTTCATACTCATCGCTCAGATTTTTAAAATAAACCATTGCTCAGATTTTTAATATAAACCCTCACAGGAAAGTTATCTCCTGGCCTCTCAATTTCAAGATAACCCTGATAACTAAGAGTCCTTTTATCAGTGCAAACTACCTGGGTGCTGAAAATTTATTGAAAATACTAAAGGGAAATGCATGGTTGAGGTTGTAGTGGCATTCTCACAGGGGACTCCTGAGACATCATGATGCCTTTTGATCTCTGAAAAGCACTATACACACAGAGTGATGTAACACCAAATATGACAGTAGATAATCAGATACAGAGGCTGTGAGAATCACTGCCAAATTTTAAAAAAACAGTTCTTGCTATACAATGCATGCTCTTTCTGAGCAGGCTACTTTACAAGGAGGTCAGTTTCTCAGGGGCAGCAAGTAGAAATGCATGCAACATCTCTCAGTGTTAATTTTATGTGCTAGACAATTACCAAACATGAAAATAAAAACTGTAACAGAGAATGCTAAAGTACTGTTAAGAGTCTTTAAAGTCTATAAAAAAACCTACACCACTACTGAAGAGTATTAATATTTTACATAAAGAACAACCTGAAGTAGCAGCAATCCATCATAACAAAATATGGTACAGGAAAAAAATGAAAAATTATGCTGAACATCCAAAATATGTTATTCTGGTGTTGGATTTATTTATTTTTTTTAATTATTAGGATTTTATTAACTTTTGGCTTTGTTAAGCAGATTTTATTTTTAATTTTCCCTGTAAAATCTGTAATTTTTTTCAAATCGAATCACGAGCTTTATTTTAAAGCAAACGTTTTCTAGATTGCTCCTAATGCAGAAACTCAAATGAGTAAGATTCAGTGCATGATACTGCACTATGTCCTCACTGGGGCTGGGGGAAGGAGTGAGGCACAAATGACCATCTGTATCAGGAAGTAATCCACCATTAATATATGCATTACTAACTAAGTATAACCTGTATCAGCAAAGAAGAAAAGAACTTGAATATAAATCTGATGGAAGTATTTTAGAATCGCTGTTACTGTGCTATTGCAGTTAGAGGCACCTTTCTCAAGGCAAACTGCCCACTTACTCAGCAGTAATTTGTCCCAATACAAGCTGGCAATGAATACAGAACTGAACACTCTGAATTTACACCACAATCGCTTTTGTAGCAGGTAACATTTCTGCTGAGTTATATAACATGAAGTATTTGTCTAGTAGTAACATGCTGCTGTTTCAAAAAAGTATAGGGCTGCTGACATAAACAGTATTGCAGTGCCTAAAAGTTAGCTGCCAGAGTTACCCGAGTTCAAAGCCAGGCTCTAGATTTCACTGCTACTGAATGCCAAAATATAAGTCTGTACGGAAAAGCCTTGAAGGAGCAACATGCTGGACCTACAATTAGGGTACAACCATCCACCATTTCTGAAATTCACTCCTTACAAGCTTAAGCACCTAACTCAGAATTACAGCACCTGCCATAAAATGAATTAATCTATGTATCTAACTACCTCCATTCCAGCACAACAAACTCTTACTTTTGAAGACACAGGGTGAATTAAAGGATCACAGTTTCCATTTGCATTAAAACTAAATAGTTAAATTATTCAGTGAGAGGACAGTTCTTCAGAAGGAACTGCTGTCTACCCCTTTAACCTTCAACAACCCTAACCATAAGGCTATAGGCTACTTTGAGGAAAAAAAGCTATCACAAAATCACAGAAATGTAGGGGTTGGAAGGGACCTTGAGATATCATCGGGTCCAACCCTCCTGTCCAGGTTCCCTAGGACATATTGCACAGGTAGACATCCAGACAGGTCTTGAATATCTCCAGAGAAGGAGACTCCAGAACACCTCTGTGCAGCCTGTCCCAGTGCTCTATCACCCTCACTGTGAAAAAGTCCTTCCACATGTTGATGCAGAACTTCTTGTCCTGTCTCTAAACAAGTGGGAATGTGTCTGCAGGCCATCTTTAGCTCACTGCTTTGGGGAGCAGGGAAACCAGGTTCTGGTTATTTTCCTCGTTCTCTGGAATATCCCCTCTCTCTAACACCTTTGAGTCTTTGAAGGATACAGGCCACAAATATCAATTATTTCATTCTCTATAAATCCATGGTTAGGAAAGAGACCTTTAACAGAGGAACTAGAACACTTCAAATTTCTGCAGATGGACATAGAATATGATTATACCATTGTCTGATGTATTGAACAATATTGTCAGAGAGAACAATGAGACAGTAATCCAACAAAGCTTTCTGAAAGGTGATCAAGTAGGTTGTTGAGTGCAAAAACTAAGGATGTAATCTAGGACTTCACATTTTCAATTTGATTTTTCTTCTGTTACTGAGATAAGAGATTGCCATGGAATTTTTAATTAGTTCCAATAGGAATGCTACATGCATAGTTCCGCACTGCCAGCTGTGAAGACAGTCTTGAAGGAGAGACTCTGTTGTCATATCTTACTGTTTAACTGTATGCCAAGATTCATTTGGTCCTGTAAATATAGAAGCTACTGCACTGAACATGTTTTGCCTTATAACAGGAAGGTGTCACAAAAGTGTCTGTGGCCTTTTTCAGTCTTGTATGAGTTTCAGGGTTTACTACAATTTCAACAAAGTAAGCTTATTTAACTTATAGACAAAAATTGCATTAATCTATTAAATTCATATTCTCCTCTATGTTCAGTAACTTTCTCTTCCACTTATTAGAATTTATTTCTCCAAAGGACAGGTCAATAATGAAATTAAGATTGGATGCATTCAGCAAAGAGATTAACTAAATTCTGATGAGAGACATTCAGAGTCTCTGCTCAGCAATATGGCATACTTAACACAGTACGAGAGAAGTTATTAATATTAATGTAAAGAAGTGGCTTTAGAACAACCTCATAGATCAGGACTGAAATAATCTCCCTTAAAACCAAACTAAACCAGAAAGCCCATGATGAAAACAACCAATTTTCAAATAAAAGTTGAAGATGAGATAGAGTACAACTATGACCAGACGAGTTTTAGGTATATTTGATACAGAAAAAGTGAAGACCCAAACTAAGATTAAGCCATTTTCCAATTCCCTATCTCAGCTCTGAAGTGGGGTGTGGTGTGTTAATTAACTCGCCATTGCATAAGTTTTAGATTTCAATTCTACCAATATAATACCATTTTCAAGTAATTCCTTGCTTGGTGTACCAACCAAAACAAAGTTACAGATCATACCAACAGAGCTTGAAAATTTTATTAGTACACATTTTCTAGACTGACCCAATTTGCATTGTAAAGTTAGAAACTAAAAAGTACACAAACCCAAATAAAATGGCATATCTCACCTCATCCAGAACAATTCAATTCTCATTACACAACAGCAGTATGGAACAGAAGAAAAAAAATCTTTTTTTCCTTAGTAAGAGTCAATATAAAGGCACAACAGAAGTTGGCTATTCGAGTAGATTATGAAAACACCTACAATTCTATCTAGTAAAGATAATTTCAGACATGTAGTACTTGATACCTCTATGTATCTATATGCATGTGTTTATAGTGATAGATAATGATTTTTAATAGAATATTGGACCCTTAAACTCACAATAATTTTATAGAGGCAAAGACTGACTATCACTTTATATCACAAATGTAAGGTTTGACGTTTTCAACTTATCAATAAATACATGATACAAAAAAGCTAAACATCTAACCAAAATTCTTTCAAATTTGGATATTCAAGTAATTTAAACTCTCTACATGGAAATTTATTAGCAGGATTTTTTCACTGCATGTCCTTGTTGAAGTAGTGTATGCAACTGATGTAGCATGACTTTTATGACACTACAAAATGAAGGGCAAGGCATTACCTTTTTTAAGGCATGACCAATTTTGTGTTTTCATATTCTTAGAGCAGTCTGATTCTCTTAAACTAAAAATATTGAGGATCACTGAAGAGCTTAAATTTTAAAAGTTCTTGAAAAGCCATAGCAATTTTAAAGACAGAATGTCAAACATTTTTTACTGTACAACCCAGTGTTTTTGTTCTCCAACCCAAAAGTGCACATATGGAAACATGCATACAAACTCATGATTATCACCTCCCTTCACACTTATTTTTTTGCTGATACTGCCGAGCATTTATTTTTAACCAATTCTGACACTGTCTTTGGCTCCAAATTGTTGGGCTTTCTTTTTTCTGCATTATCTTACTTTGTCTGTTTATACCTAAACACACACACAAGAAAGATGTTAAGTTTTGCCCATGGTCAAGTTGTCTCCTTATTCTTCAGAAGTAATTTTTGTGTCCTACAGTAGGTTTACTTTGGCAAACTTACATTCAAGTATAATAGTGCTATAAAACAAAATGCTGAGGTTTTCACATGGATAAAACATGCGTGAAGGTGTTCATAGAAAGAACATTTTCTTCAGACTGAAAGGTCAATAATGACACAGATACCTCTTACCTCTAAGAAAAAAAGGTCAAAAGTAACAAGAGATATCAAGAGAAAATTTAGTGAAATTTAAAAATCTTGTTTTACTTTTGTAAAGTCTACAAAAATAACATGACAAGCCTGTAATTATATTAGCTTCATTCATTAAAAAAAAAACCAACAAACAAACCTGTTTTTTCTTCTTGTCTTAAAACTATTTGTGAATTTGATGTGCACTTAGTAACTTGAAGTAAGTTTCTGAAAGGCTAACTAAACTGATGAAGCCAATGTTCTTACTGACCTTTACCCAATATGTAACTCTAGGATGAGAAAACTTAACTGACATCCTTGCTCTCAATCAGAAGGAAGGATGACTTGAGCTTCGGGCTTACCATTGTCACACAAACATTTAGGCAAGGACTCTACTGGATACTCCAGAAATTATCTCCTTCACCCTATCAATGCTGACCCGTTTAAAAGGGAAACAAACAAATTTTAAAGAATTAAGAGGGACATAGCAGGCTAGTAGCTGATCATTCCAGAAGAAACAAATCCTTGAAACCTGTCAAATCAGAAGGTTTAGTTGTTGGTTGGTTTTATTTTGTCGATTCATTGTTTTAAGTCATTTTCCCATACAGGTAGCCACTATTCCTAGCTGATTAAATCACTGTTAGGAGTTCAGAGAAAGAAGTTCATCCAAAGAAATAAATCTAGATCTCATACAACTACTTACTAGATTTTTCTGTGATCAGTGGAGTATCTTGTAAGAATTTAATTACAAACCAATTTTTTTTACAGCAGTATTTATGTCTAGCATTTCATTTTATGGTTTTGGGTAGAAATACATAAATTGGAAATGAAATATTTTTATTGAAACTTGCAATCTTCATTTGCTTTGCTACTTTGCCACAGTCCCCTTGGGTAGTTACCAATGTACATATGCACAATGTCTGTGTACTGCAAATGCAAAAAAAATATTCTATATCACAGAGACAATCAAGATTTACTGTGCATGCAATGTCAATGCCCATGGCTTCGTCAGTTCCTAAAACACTTATGTGCAAGGCCTCTGGGATCTGGCTGGCCCGGCAGGCTATAAAAGACAGTAGGACTCCTGGTTACCTAAGGTATCAAGGACACATTTTTGAAAAACAGGTGAGAGTAGACTAAATACTTGATTGAAACTTACTGCAATTTTGAAATGAGATAATTTCTGTGATCTCATCACAGGTGTGAATGCTTGTTTCAATGGACAGCCATACATAGATGCTTTAAAACGAAAGGGACCTCTAGCAAAAACATGCTGGTTTTGTTCGGTGATTCTCTAGTCATCCTATGAACTTGCCGCTGAAAAGATATCTAATATAATAGAAATTGTTTTCAGCATGCCCCTTTAATTCAGAAATTAAATTAAAACTAATGTCACCTGAAATAGCAGCAGAAAACATAAGTCATCTTAGGTAGAAGTGATGTGAACTGAGGCAAATCCTCAATGCATGTAAAACATACAATAGCAAATCTCTATTTGCTCACTTCGGTAGTGTACAAAGGAATCAAGAGATCAAATCTGTCTAGATGTGTTTAGAGGAAAAAGACACAAAAGTAGACAGAGAAGGAAAAGAGAAGCAAAGAGTCATGTAGTAAGGAATTCTAAGGATGTGGTTGTCATACTGCAATCCCCGCTCTAACTACAAAAGACGAAAAACTGTGTGCTGTTCACAAACCCAGCTCATCTTATTTACAAAGAGCCTGGTTTTTTCATCATAAACAATAGACCAGCTTGCCGAAAGGTGCTTTTTAGAAAAACAACACTTTTACCAATCCTACATGAGAAACCAACAAAACACAAGGGTTAGGTACTAAACAAAATAGTCCAAAATATTTTGCATTTTTTTCCCAGATCATGCTTTTTTAATTAGAAAGACAGTAAAAAATCATAGAATTTTTGAGGTTGGAAAAGACCACTAAGATCATCAAGTCCAACCATCTGTCCAATACCACCATGTCAACTAAACCATGTCCTGGAGTGCCATATCTACGCTTTTCTTTAACACCTCCAGATATGATTAATTAACTTATTATTGAACTATCAAATGCAATAGAAAATATCCAGAATAATTAATAGCAGAGTATTCTAACCCGGAACATAAGACATGTAACTACAGCTGAGCTCCCAGGAGCCCAAGTCAGCATGGGCTCTGACAGACTCCGGAGCAGTCCTTCGCAGGCTACAGATGGAAGCAGACATCATTAGTGAAACTATCTGCTTCCTTCATCAGGCCTCTGTAGCCTGAAATAGTTTCTTCAGTTCCTTGCAACTACATGTGACTTGGAATGTCACGTGTCACAGGACAGATTTTCCATGAAGTTTTTTCTGATGTCTTTATTTTAATCTTTAAAAATACTTATCCAGAGCCTCATGCCATCATTGATTTCCATTTCAATTTTAAATATTTTGCAAAATATAGAACAAAGATAATTGCAGAGCTTTACCATTATACCAACACTGCAGATTTTCTGATCATACATGTGAGCATAAATGAAAATTTTTTACAGCGTATCTATCCTGCTGTACAAACATAAAGCCAGAAACACATTAGAGAGGGCAAATAAGATTACATTCTTGCAGCAGACTTGCTGATTAGATTTACAACTCTCAACTGTTTTTCCAGAATCATATATAGTGTTAATTTGTGTAACAGTACAGTATTTGTTGAGTACTTGAACTAATCCTTACACTGAAAACAGAGCACAAAAATTCCAAACCTGATTTAATTACTCAAACTGCAGTTATTTGAGGCTCATACTTCTTAAATGGCCTACATACTTTACATGCAGTGACACTGATCATTATACAGAGGATACAAAATAGGATATGCATAGAATCATGCATTTTTCAGTCATGCTAGATGGCTCTCGAAGGTATGTTACCTTCTACCTACCAAAATTAGGAAGAAATCTGTTCTTAGTCACATTAACTAAGCTGTAATACCAGGCCTTTCTTGTTAGCTGGAGCCTGTGTGATAACCTAAAGCCAGATGCAGCTAAGTCAAGTTTGGCGGTTACAAGCACCACAGAGATACAGAACACCACCATCCTACTATGGGAAAAAATATGTGGGAAAATGCTGGCAGCTAGCATATAACAAGATAGGTGGATGGAGAATAAACCTACTTATGATGGTCAGGAATATATTTGGTCACATTATATACAACTAGAGGTCTTTTCTCATCCCTTATCTTAAAGCACTTCACAAAATATAAAAATATAAACTATGCAAACTCAAAATAATTTAGAAATTACTTCGAAATAACTATAAATCATTCCCAAATTATATATCTACTGTGTTCTGTTGGTGGGCACACATCGATATTTTGTTTTGTGCTCTGTTCCACCACACCACACCACACCACACCTTCCCCTTTGAGTCTATGAGTATTTTATCTCTATGGTGCTGTACATAGAATCACTTAGGTTGGAACTCATGGATTCCAACCACAACCTAACCCTGCCTAGTCCACATCCCCAAGCAACACAGTATCTAAATGCCTTTAAATACCTCCAGGAATGGTGACTCCACCACTTCCTCCAGGCAGCCTGTTACAACACGTGACAATCCTCTCAGTATTCTTCCTGATATCAAACCTAAATCTCCCCTGGTGCAGTTTGAAATAATTTCCTGTCTTCCTACCATTTGTTACCTGAGAGAAGAGACAGACCCCCATCTCTCTACACCCTTCCTCTTTGCAGGTTGCTGTAGAAGGCTATAAGGTCTCCTCTCAGCCTCCTTTTCTTAAGACTAAAAAGGCTCAGTTCCCTCAGCTGCTCCTCATAGGATTTGTGCTCCAAACCCTTCACTAGCTTCATTGCCCTTCTCTGGACACGCTCCAGCATCTCAACGTCCTTCTTGTAGTGAGGGACATGTGACAAGTGTAACATTATGCACAGCTTCATCAAAAACAGGGAGCAATAGCAGGTTTGGGACACACATGGACTCTCACTTCTGTGCATGAGGCAGAAATAAAAGGAATTTCATTTTTCTTATGTATATAATATTTTAGAAAAACAGATTTTTGTAATTAGGGTTGAGTGGGGAAACTAATAAAATTAGGAGATATCAGCTTTTTAAAAAAATATAAGAAGTGTTCTGAAAAGAAATGAAGTTTGCTTTGAGGTACGGTACATTTCATAAATTAATAGAATCAAAGTTATTAGAAGAAAGGAGCCATTCATGCTTACAAAAAGGAGATGTGAGAAATTCACACTGTTCATCATCTACACTATTTTGTTCCAACCTTCTTCCTCAAAAAAGTTCAGATATACTTCAGTTTCAAAGGGAAGTAACTGCAGGAGTTTATTTATTAAAAAAGTATTAGCCACCTACAATGAAATTAATTCCTCTCATCACTTTCCTTCGACATCTTTTGAAGCACAGATTTAAGTATATGCATTCATTTTCTGAAAATTAATTCCTATTCTTGAAAAGATAATTGACTGTCAATGCCATAGCCTCAAAGGAACAACCAGATTCTCATTTTCTGTTACACAGAAAAAGACCAAATCTCTGTCCCTCTATAACTAGAGTTCAAAAAGAAATGGGCAGTAATTTGTGAAAGTGTGCGCACCCACAGCCTTGGCTCTGGGTTGCACTGGAGGACCATGGGTGGAAGGGGGATGAATGGATGAGTAGATCAGAAGGATAAAGCAGAAGATCTGAGGTACTTCAATGGTATCTAATCTTCAATGCTGGTATTGCACCAAGATATTTACTGTTAATGTGGTTTAGGCTGTGGATAAACTGCATTATTTTCTTGATTATTTATGTGCACAGAAAGATTAATGATAATCCAGTATTTTCAAAGTAATGTACTCAGCAGAAGAGGTAGTGCTGAGAAGAAAGCATAAATTTCTTCTCTGAAGTGCTTTCCATCACAAGGACCTGCCCCAAACTAAACTAATTCCTTCCCCTTCCAGGACTGGTTGAGGCCCATCACCTTCTTTTGTACTAGTGTGTTTTTTAACCTTCTCAGAGCAAGATATAAATATATATATGAAAAAGATGACAAGAACCTATTGACAGATCTTCAAGTGACTCAAGGTTTATAGAAAATGAAATGCCTAACTTGTGACAGTTGATTAAACAGAGTAAACTGCCAGTAAAGTTCAGAACAGAATCATCCTGCTGGCTCAATGCAGAGTTTATGCCAAAATACAGAGCAAAATATTGAAAAACGGTTTATTACAGAACTTCACACCCACACAGACTTCCTCTCTCTTTCCTTCCCCAGGAACAAAAATGAGGAGAGCATTCAAAATTTATCCAAGTGACTTGTTTTTATATAGTGTTTTCAGAAACATACGCCTGACGTATCAGTGGGTAGATATCCCCTGGTAAAGATTTGATCTTCTTTTTGTTTCTTGATTGTATTTAAATGCATATAGTTAATGTTGCAAAGTATGGAAGTTACATTGCTGCAGTTTGAGGCACAGCAAATCCAAAGAATCATGACATGAAGCAGAAAGGTAAAGACGCTGAAAAAGTAAGTAGAAATACATTTAACTACTTAGGACTTCCCTCCTTTTCCCAGCCTTAGTGTTAGAGCAACATATACAAATATGTAGCATTAGGGTTTCAAGAAATAATCTGCAGAAAAGACATGTATCTTCTAGTTAATGTGAACAGTGGAGTTTAAAACTGAATACTCTGAGCAAAAAGGATATAGAGCTATAGTTACTATTATTACATACTGAAATATATAGTTCTGTCTAAAGGTAAGAATCATCTCTTAGTAAAATTTTCTCAAAAAGGTTATTTTGCCTACCAGTAATTCTATATAAAATCATTAGCAATTTCACTTGAACTGCATTACTTTACGTTCAGTAAGTACAACCTTCATCAAAGAGATAATCGTTCTGCTTCACATTTACATAATAGAAAAGGTAAGAATTGAATTCCACATTGGATGATAGCCCTTGCATTTCTTTCATTTCTCTCTGCACTGAGCGCTACGTAATTTGTTCCAGTCAAAAGTGAAATTTGTTGCATGGAAATGGAAGAAATATCATAGTTCCTAAACAAGATGCTTCTACTCAATTTCATTTCAAAACGCTTAGGGGCTGTACTAATGTCCCAGTAACAACGCAGAAGGAGATAATAGCACTTGGTTCTCTTTTGTCATTAGCAGAGCTGCCACCGTAGGCATCCAGTGCACTCCTCTCCATCTCACAGCTGCAGAGGCCAGCCACAGGATAACCAGGGCACAAGTCTACCTTCACTGTGATGAGCAGAGTGCTCCTGTGAGCAGTGCTCCGTGGCACTGCCTATCTCAGCGGATCTGGTGGAAAAGACATCAAAGCAGCACTTTCCTCTTTTTTATTTTTATTTCCTTGGGTTTTTTCCTTCAGATTGTTGTTCCTTAATACATGGCTCTTTTCAGGAGCCAAATAGATTGCCATGGCAGAAAGGATACATGATGGAAATCACAGTTTAGGAAACAGAAAATGAGACAAGCAGTATTTCCTTTTCATACCAGACAGAAGTAAGGTCACAGTAGTAAACTGCAAACGCTGCTTTGACAACCACTTGCTAAAGCATTTTTTTTCTTTTAACTTCTGATGTAGCAGTGCAATTTTTATTTTAAAATAACAAAATTGGAAGATAGAAGTGACCAAAGTGCTGAAGACTAATAACATAAAAAAAGAGCACAACACAAGCATCCCAGGAGAAAGCTGAAACCATCAGGGAAACTGCATCTTTATAAAGCACACACACACACACACACACACCCTTCCTTTTCCTACAAACACAGATGTTGAGAACTATTGCTAAGACAACAGATTTAGGAGGAAATATATTGTCCATTCTAAAAAATGGCAGATACCAGTTTTCCTTTCTCAGCTGATTAACAAAATGGTCGTTGTATTTACTAGACAGTTGTGCAGTGATTAGCAGTATGTTTTTACACAGTTAGCAAGGAGCAGAATAACCTGGTCAAATACAAGCTCTTCTTCATCACTTGTACTGGTGGGTGGGTTTTTCTGTTAACCACACACAGAAATCTAAATTATGTTCTGGACCTGTGGCCTTTTCAAATAAGTGAACAATTAAGTCAAATTACAAATGCACATAGAATTAGATTTCCAGAGAAGTTTCTACCCAATTAAGAAGAAAAAGGGCCCTTAAATTTGCATTTTGAGCTCTGCAAAATACTAACTACAAATGAAACTTGGAGAAAAGCCTATTAGCATCACAGCACAGAAAATTCTATAGCATTTTTCCTTTTTCCCTTTTCCTCTTCAACCGCTCCTCCACTTAAGGCAAGTCTTTCCACCATGATAAAAACAACATATTTCCATGAAATTGGTAAATTCCTTCCTGGGGCAAATTCACAAATATTACTATTAGCAGGCTCAGACCAGCATACATAAGACTATTAATATCATTTTTATCTTGCAAAAGACTAAGGAGGTTGCGCTTGCTGGAAAGCTACATGTTCTATAGCAACATCAACACATGTTCTGTTATGATATGGTTATTTGTGATAACATTTCCATCAGATTGATTTATGCCAGGAACTTCAGGATATTTTTATACCATCATAAGGCAGGACTACAGAGGATTTTCAAAATGTCTCTAGGTAACAATCTGAGAATCAAGCTGTAGAAGAAATGCACCATAACAGCTGGCCCTTGGGTTGTAACTAACTTGGAATTTCTGTGCGAACTTTTTGGTTCAGTAAATATATGGAATTAAAGAAGAAATTGATATTTAGGACAGAAAGCAAGAACTTATTTTCATTTTTCACTCCATTGCTCTTTGGACTAATAGGAAAACATATTTAACACAGATGCTATCTAAGAGAGCATTGGGAATAGTATAGTGTATATACACAATAGTATCTTTACGGTTCTTTTGTACAGTGCTATAGCTCACAGAAATCAAGAACTATATGTGCTATGGGGACAGGCACCGAGATGAGGGTCTCTCTTTCTGGACAGCTTGGAATTGAAGTCTGACAAGGGACACACAAGAGTCTTCAAACACAGAGAAAGCTACAACGAAAAACCAAATTAAGTTCTTGTCAACCTTGTATTAGACAGCAAAAGACCTGAGCTCAGGTAGGGCATTAGGAAAACACTGCCAAAAGAGAGAACAATGAAGAGAATACACTGCAAAATTTGATTGTGGAATCACTATCATTTCAGGGTTTGGTTTTGCTTCTGCTGTTGTTTGGGTTTTTTTTAATAAAGGACAGCTATTGCAAAATACACAGATGGTCCTTACTTGGGCAGGTATTCAACTAGAATACATTATTAAATTCCTTAAGGTCTTATTTTAAAGTGTTGAACATACACCTCAAAATCTACATATGCAGTTGCTACATCAATACTGAATATTTGAAATATAGTAACAGCAAGAAATCAAGCTCATAGAGAAAGCTTAATTACGCTTCATTAAATTTATAGTTAGAATTTTTCATTCAAATAAAACTACTGTAAAAATATTTGCCAGTTTAATGACATTATTTCTGTGAATAGATATGGTATCATGCAACTCTGTGAAATGGTATCATCTCTTTCAAAGAGGCCCCAAGACAAAGATCTGTTTGCTTCTTTCTGCCAAATCTTACAAAGAATACAATTCCTGCCTCCAGTTGAATACAGAGACAGAAGTGCGGCAGAGCTTTGGGTATGCCCATCTCCAACAATAGTATTCATTTACTTACTTCGTGCGTAACCAGACATGCTCTCACTTTAAAACATCATCAGTTTTTCAGAGTCACTGCAATATTTAAGAGGGAAGAGCATCTTCAGAACTGAAGGCAAGAGGATTCATAGCTGATACTTGAGGGTCTTTTCTTTATCTGCAGAGACCATTATGCAACTTAACTCCCTTCACTTTGTTCCAGAATAAGAAAACTAGAAAACTGTACTGTTAATTTACAGGAAGACTGTAATTCCTCTTCACAGTGTTGCCAAATCAATGCTGCAAAGTAAACTGAAAAGGAAGAGCTTATTTTTGCCTTGAAAGTCTACAGATGTAGCGCAACACATTCCAGAAACACTGAGAGACCAGGAAGTAATATTTTTGAAGTGCCCAGCACTTCAGAGCAGAAAATACAATTAAAACAAAAACTATGAAGAACTGAGCTTCATCTGCTAAATACAGTAGTGGAATAGGAAGGCTCAGACATTTTTCTTGGCAAGAAGCCAGCAGAATTTCCTAAGCTTTATGTTTCTACATTTGTAGCTCTGGATTATATTTTTATCCTGGAGTTTTTTGGGTTTTTTTACAAAGCATGGAAAACAAAGTAATTCATATAGTAATTTTTCTGAAGCTCACAGAATAATAGCTGAATAACTCATTAAAATAGGGTGCTAGTTTGCATAAGACTTTTGTTTAGCTCTCTATCGCAGAGTCTGATAAACACCATTTGTTTAAACAGGCTTGCTATGTATTTTTCATCAAACCACTATGGCCTTGTTTCCAGCAGTATGAAGCACCTGCGGCTTGTGTGGACTTTATTAGGATTACCAGACATTGAGTGCCCTTGAAAACCTTACTGCTCTGAATCTAAATAAAGAAAAACTAGTGAATCATTGACTCCACAAATTCATTAAGTACATTTCTCTGTACTTAAACAACTCAGAAGAGAAGGTAAAACTCTGATATCAGTAGCTGTGGCATGCTTTCATCTTTGTGTCATGTGGCTTCAGTTCAACATAAAATTAGATAAATTTAGAAATTTCTATTTTCTTAGCAATGCCCTTCAAATCCTGCTGAGCAAAGAGAGTTCTCTGCTTGAGTATTTTTAATGGATATAAGATGTCTATCTGAGACAGCTCCGTTTCATACGGAGTTTCATACTGCAGCTTTCCAAACCAAGACCATGCAGAGTGTCAGAAGAAATTAAAAAAGCTGGAGTCAGCATGCATTTTCATTTTGTAATCCAATTAATTTTATTTTTAAATCCTGTTACAATTTTTGGTAGTAGCTGCAGTAAGGGAAATTAATTTAATAAATCTCAGTATTTTAAGTTCTATTGTTTCTTATTTGGATTCTTATAATTACTGTATAGCTGTGGAGCACACTCATACCTTGCCAAAACCTGTTCAGCAGGTTTGCCATGGAGATGGCAATGGAAGTGTGCAAGGTGCATACCTCAATGCTGTCTATACCTTGCTTCAAAGTCTGCATTTAGTTTAAGAGTAAGACCAAGCAAAGCATCAATTAAAAAAATCTAAAAAAACCCCAAAAAACCAAAAAAACCCTCAACACACAAGTCTTATTTATTTTGATGGAAGTAGTTCTTTAGGTTCCACAAGGATCTAAGTGGATCTTTCTTTTTTGAAAGACTAAATTTACTTTTTAACTTGCTGTGCACTAGTAGAAGTCTGTTTAGAATGACTCAAAATTCCATTCCTACCCTTTTTAGAATAAAGTTCCAAATAAAAGGGCAACTATTTTAAAACTGGCTATTTGATCCTCTGTTTTTAGTTATAGAAATTCTTTAATCTCATTTACAGTCTAACAAAGCATAAAAAATTAAAAATATATTTCAACATCTTGATTTTGCCTCTTCAGAAGCTGGGACCACTACGGAGGCTTTTATCATGGTGGTTTGACCCAATTTTCACACAGTTCTAAACTTCGTGGCCTCATGTTTCCCTTTTTTTTAAAAAAAATAGTATTTTTAAGCTGGTAATTCCATGAATACTTGACACATTCAGTTACATGTATCTGTGTATAAAAAACAGAGGAGAGCCACACACCAATAAATACAACTAAATATTTTCTCTAAAAACCCCACACAACACTATCAAATTTTCCACTTGGGAGTGAACAGATACACATCTATATTTTAATTAATCAAGCATATTTACCTGTTATGAGCTTTTCACAATACAATGACAGGAAAAATTAAATCTTCTAACCACAATCAAAAGCAGTAAGTGGTAAGTATTTCAGAGTGACCTTTCCCCACAGGCTTATTTTGTTATTGCAAAAATTATTTAAAGTGGGGGCTTTTTCTTGCCTTTTGTTTTGACATCACGACAGACATTCTTAAGCTGTTTTAGCCAAGCTCCTTTTCTGTTTATAAACATTTTGCAATATGAAAACTCTTTGTGGTAATTATTAATCTTTACTGAGACAGAAACTAGATGAAAACCTGTGTCATACATCCAGTTCTTATCCAAAATCTTACCCATTCAGATTTGAGGGGGTTGGCTTATTTATTTATATTGACCTCAGGCTATGAAGCAGATAAAACCAGCTTTACTACCCTTAAAACTAAACAGCTACACCCACTGCGGGTATGTTGGAATATGTGCACATCCTAGAGAGGTATCTTGGTTACTCAAGCATTTACAGTTACACAAATGAGAATACTGTGATACCAATCTATGAACTCAGGATTCACTAGTTTATACACAGTGCTTGGATTCATTAGGAACTGTTGTCAGTGGCAAGATCCAAGTTTCCAGTGGGAAAGGAAGTAAGACAAGATCTATTCTACAAACACAAGCGTTAAATGTATGTGTATATATATAAAATTCCTTACATTGTGCGAAAAAATAGGATGGAGGTCCGAAATGAACTCTATATACAAAAGGTCACGATTTTTCTTAACTAGAATATGTTAGGGAAGAAAGAAAACCATTCCTGTTTAAAATGGTACTACTAGGATTAGGTTGTATTAACTTATTTGCACTATTTTGTGTGGAGGCACAGGGAAACACTACAAAAGAGCCAGTGTTCAGCTCTGACAATGCCACTGAAAGTTCAAGAACCAACACCATCCTCATTACCTCTGTGCAATAAGCTAAGTCCCCACAGAAGGGGCTCCAAGTGGCACAGAGCAGAAATGCACATTAATTCCCTCCTGGCCATAATGGAAAAAAAAAAACCAAACCACAAAACGTCATTGTAAATGTTTTAAACTGAAATGGATAAATTCTAGTGAGAAAACTGAAAATAAAGACTAAAACTGTACATCTTATATCAGCCAGGAACATAGCTTGACAGCTAAAAACATTATTCTTCACTAATGACATATTTATGTTCAAACAAGAAATTTTTAACACCTCTCCATTTTTTCCACTGCCCTTTTTCCTAGCTATTGATTAAGAAATATGAAGAACCATAAGCATATCTTTATGAAATGGACAGTTTCACACCCTAACAAAATAATTATTTTCTTAAAACTTAACATCTATCTCTACAATAGAATGTTAAAAATCCTAATTAACAAGTTCCTGCTCTAAAGCAGTCCAAAGAGAAGTACTTAAAATGAAAGTCAAAGATAAGGAAAAGCTTCAGAAAATATTTGCAATAGAAGGTATCTATGCATATGGATTAATAAGTCTTCAAGTCCTTATAAGCCTTTACAGACACAATCACTGAATGAGGTAATGTTTTATGTTTGAAAATGTCAAAAATGCTGAAAGCATATTGGAGGGGGGCAGGGGGAACACCACAAAAACTTTAAATGAAAATAAAAATCTTTGTGTTTGTGACTCCTTATGCTAAACTTGTGAGTTTCCACCCCAAATTGGGCACTAAAATGAGGACTGTTGTCCTGGAGCTGCACCAAAAAGCCCTTTTTATGGGCGAGTGATATCAGGTGGTGTGGAAACAGCCTGGGGCTAACTCAGCTCACCTGGGCAGGTTACATCTGGCCTGGCCAGAACCAGGACATGTGCACAACTCTATTCTTCCTAGTTATCTTTGTTGCAGCATCAGCCAAATATTTCCACTTTGGTGCAAGCAGTTCATGCCATACTATAATTAAATTCTTTTATTCTACCAATGCAAATGCCATAGAAAAATATATCTATCAAAAGAACTTTTTACACTTATACTAATCCTAAAAAAGCCTCTTAGAATCTTAGAAGCACACTGTTGTGTTTCCAACAGAGAAAATATGGAAAAGAAGGAACTTTTGAATTTTGCAGTACAAGTGCAAAGAAGCAAGAAGCAACATAATACAGACTTCGAAAGGTCAGACTTGTAGGGGTCTTAAAACCTTTATGAGCGTATCTGTCTCCAGATACTGCTTTTGACAATAATGTATCATGCTGGGTTGGAGAGACTGAACAGATATGATCAGACTGAAGATTAATGCAAGTTAAACAGCAAAAGTGAACAGGTTGAAAAGGAAGATTAGAAGAGAAAGATAGCTACTGCTGTAGAGAGAACAATGGTGCGAGTGACAAAACATACATGAAACACTGAAGATATCTAAGACTGCATGGGCACAGCAGCCTGAATGCGGCAAGCCTTCACTTCTGAGTCGTTATCCTCTGGAATGAGCACTACAGATCTGTAACAGCTCATTAACCTATATTTGGAAGAGAATCTATTCTCATTTACATTAAAATGATTATCAATGGCCTGACCAAGCTTACATTGGTGCAGGAGCCTCCACAGATTCAGCAGTACAAGCTGGTGGTTGAGTAGCCTGAACTCAAATGTAGGAAAATTTTAAAGAATGAACAGCATGTCATTAATATGCATGTTACTGAAGCTCTAATATTTTACACAAGCTCACAATGATTAACTAGTTCTACTTTCATTCTAATAAAAAGCATTGTCTGTCAAGTTTAATATTTGAACCAGTATTTATTTAGTTAAACTGTGGATTCTCCTCAGCAGTTATCTTTTCTGATTTAACTGTCAGAATCTCTATCAGAACCAGTAGATAAGAGATATGTTGGCTTATTCCGGAGAGACAGCAGAAAGATATGGCCAATCAAAAATGCTACCAAGCAAATCTTACTTCTTCCAAACCATCATTCATCAGCTCACAGGACAAGTGAAAAGATGTGTAAGCAAAGTAGAATACAAAATTAATTAGACATTGTCTGTGATGTTACTGTTTGGAAGTATTGGTTATCATTAACTTACGTGAACTACTGACTTCTTCAATGTGATCTGTGCTGTGGCTTTGTTTTTACTGTTAGACTCTTAATTACACAAACTTGCTGCTCCTCACTCCCCCACTTTTTTTTTTTCTTCCTTAATGGACTGCGCCTTTATATCATCGTCAAGCAGGCAGTTTAACATCCTCTCCATTAAATCTATGAAGCTTCAAAACCAAACAGCTTTTGGTTATGACTGTAAGGCAATCTTATGATTTGTTGTTGCACAGCATGCCACTGACATCTAGGCACATATTGTAGACCAGCATGGCCACAATTATCACATGCTACATACCAACACCAAATTGAAGTCATTGCCATTTCATTCCACCAAACACATTCTCTGTTTTATGAGTCTGCTGCGGTTTAACCCCAGCTGGTAAGGAAGCACCATGTAGTCAATTGCCCACCCCTCCCCCTGCAGTAGGATGGGGAGAAGAAGAATGCGAAATAACAACCTCATAGGTTGAGATAAAGACAGATTAATGGGATAAATAAAGGAAGAGAAGAAAAAGAATAAATATAAACCAAGTGACACACAAATGCCATTGCTCAACACATGCAGAAGGAAACAAAAAACCCACAACCCAGTGCCCAGTCTGTTTCCAAGCAGCGATCCCACCTTCTGTCTTGCTTCCCCAGTGATAACACTGAGCATGGCATCTATGATATGAAATATCCCTTTGGCCAGCCCTCCCGGCTGTGCTCTCCCAGGTCCTTGTGCAGCTGGCAGCAGTATGTGGGAACCTGAGAAGTCCTTGACTTAGCATGGACACTGCAACTGCCTAGCAACAATTAAAAACATCAGTACCCTACCAGTATTATACTAACTCCAAAACACAGCACTGTACCAGCTACTAAAAAGACAAATAACTAAGATGAAACCATGTCAGAGACTTGACTCTGGGACTACTTAGGATGGTGTTTTTTGAAGAATGAATTTGCGTTCTCCAAATTTTATTCACTGACACAATGTTGAACTGATAAGGGTTTATTAAACTTTTCCATATCAAGAAAATTTGAGGGCTAACCATTGCACATGAATATATTTTTTATAATTTCTTCCTCTGAAATCATTACCTTTATCACTAAGTGTAATGAACCATTCCTTTACCCTTAATAGCTAGCAGAGTCACCATAAATAGTGATAGTTGCTATCACCAAAATAACTGATCTAGTAAAATCAGTTACAACTGTACCAGTGCGATTGCTTGTAGATACCATTATCTTGGGGCAAGAGACAAAAAAAAAAAGAAGTGTATAAAGAGAACAATGCGACGAAATCTTCTTGGAAAGAGGCAAGAAATAAAAAGGTATTTCTTCTGTACTAACACCCTCTCCACATAATCACCAGCTTTTCCCTTTCCAGACTGAAAGTAACTGAAACTGTTTCAATTTCTTCAGCACTTGCGTCAGCCACTTAACACAAGGTTAATGCATATCTCTAGGAACACTGTTTAATTTTTCCTCATTCTGAACAGCTTACAACATATAACAGTTTATGTTATATGCCATATCATTTTGCTTTCTAAACACACTTGACTTTGTTATGTTCATTTGAAAAGAAGCTTTGCCTCCTAATATTTTAACTTAAAATCCCCAGAACAAACAAACAAAAAACCCCAAACTCAACACCCTGAAGCATCCATCTGATTTCCAAAGCAGAAATACTCAAAACCAACAAGCATCTGGGTTGAGCAACAGAAACAGCAGCCAGTAAACTGCCTAGGTACTGCCTAGGTGTTCTTGCAGCATTGGACAGGCACTGTGCTCTGTTGTTGCAGAAACAGGAGAGGGACTGCTGCAGTTTTGTGTAGCTGTGCTTCGGTGGCTTTTGTAAGCCACAGTTACAGCTTTCTCCAAGCCCCATATTTTGAAAACATTGGTCAATTCAAGGCCAAATTCGAGGCTGAGCCTATCAGAGCTGGTCATAGCGCCTCTGTGAATCACATATATGAGAAAAAAAAACCCTGCTGGAAGGCAGGAAGTTAGACTGGCCCTATCTTACATGTTCAAACACAGATAATACCCAGTTTGCTACTGACACCTTGAAAAATATCTTGAAATCCCAATAGCTCTGGTCACAAAAGTTAGCCATGAAGACTGGGATGTGATGATTTATGATGTAACATGATTATTTTCAAGTGAAATTGCTTTTGATCTGAAATTTTATTGTTATTTTTATTTACTCTCACCTTTTTGTGCTTTCTCAAGCTGCTTGCCTGTATGTTAACCTTACTTCTGAACTACTAAGATCCCCATCTCCACTTTTCACCTGCTGATCATGAAGGAAACTGATAACCTGACAGTGGCCACCTCTAAAGGGTCTGACAGAGAAGTTAACTGCTAACACAAAACAGATGTTTTGCTGTTTCCTGTTTATCCCAGTGAAGTGATATCTCTCAGTAAGAAGTTCTCCAGAAGGCAAAACTTTCTGCCATATCCTACTTGTTTCTCAGCCTTTGCATTTGCTGTAATTCTAAGCTGATAGCTGGAAGATAAAGCAGGCTCTCCTACTTTCTTTCTAAACTAAGACAGAACTGATCTCTAAGATGACGTTGGGGAAAGCAGAAGAACGTGGTATGTCCCTGTGAAGCCATTACCTTATTGCTAATATGAATTTAATGTCTTTGGTCTTTTCTTTGGCTGTAGTATATGCTGCTTGTTTTATTACCAGAGGGTAATGGTGTGCATGATGCCGAGGAAGCCCAGATGCTGCTCTTTGACCATACCTTTCTCTTTTGATGCACTTGGATTTCAAAAAACAAACCAAGTAGCTGTAAAGCTTTTTCTTCCTTTTTATGATGTTTCCCAAGCTGACTTGCTGCTTTTTCAGTGTGTATTTCAAGAGAGGTGGGTTTGAGAAAAGTACTGGTGTGGAAAGCAGACCACCAGAAACTGCTGCATTTTAATGTATAGTGATTTCTTTTGACCCAGATTTGTAAATCTAAAGAGCATTTTTTTCCCTCACATGACTTGATTATGGAAGGTGAAGGCTAGCTGAGTTTGGTGTCTGTTGCCCAAACTTCACAGAACCACATAGAAATAAATGTGGATAGTGATGGGGGGATCCTTAAGACGCAGAAATTCACCCACAGCAAATTTTTCCAAGGTCTAATTAGACCATTCCTTCTTAAACCAGGTCATTTACAGCTCTTTATAAACAGCCCTGCAGATTTGCAGGCTACCCTTCATAAATTTACATTGTAAAACTCCAGAAACACATTTTGCTTAGTGCTACAAGTCGGTGTGATTTTCTAAAGCTTACACTCAGATTTACTGAACTGCTGCTTGTACTTACCTATAGGCTTGTATTTTCTGACTTCTTTTACCTGCCAGTTTGTCATTGCAACATGAAACCAAGCTAAAAAGTTCAGTCCTCTTAATGTCTCTTTTTCCAGCTTTCATCGGAGTAGAACCTTGCTCAGCTTCAATCTTTACGATACTGGCTGAGCTACAGATGAGCACATCCCCACCAGGGAACACCATTGGAACTTAAGGGCTGCTGCTCCTTTTATACATTCCCCCTTAGCAGTATAAATGAAAACTCTTAATTTTGTATATGTAGTTCACAGGACATCTGCTGATCACACCTACTGTTATCATTAAACCAGTTGTTTTCATAAACTTTGAAAGCAATGTTGTGCTTTAGAACCTAATTGACCTTCTCAACTGAAAAAAAAGTCAGCCAAAATTGATGGCTTGCTGAGAACTAGCAAATCTGAAGATTTAATTTACAGGGCATATCAGTAGTGATACCTCTATGAAGTTTAGGTGAGTGAATTGATCTACCAAGTATATTAGCAGAGAGGGCAGACTGAGCAATCCAGTTCTTTTGCAAATTCAGCAACAGAAACCAGTCTAACAGCTCTATGCCATCCAGTAACTTGCGCCGAACATAAAATACTCATTCTCTTCCTAGCATGAATTTCCTAAGTTTTTTTATTCATGTGCAAATATTGCATGTTTACAAAAACCATAAGAAAGGCTGCACTTGAAATTTGCCATGGAAAATGCAATAAGGGACAAGATCTGTGGAGTACGTGGAAATCTTAATGGTATACTTTTATAATATAAATATTTGGCTAGGTGGAGCTGTTGGAATGAATACTCTGACCGTGTATTATAAAGAAATATAGACTACTATATAATTTCTCAGAAAAGCACTTTTAGTCATATAGTTAATAATTTATGGAGTTCTCAAAGGACATTTTTTGCTGTCCAGTACAATGGTATAAGACTGATATTAACTGGTTACAGTTTCACTTATTTAAGTAATAGAAAAAAAGAGTTGTATCTAATCACAAACTAGTAACTATGTAGTGTGTTTGGCATTGTTTAATACCTTCTCCTTCCCAACCTAGAGTTATGAACTACCAATGCAATTATTTATTTGCATCTAAGCGTTTGCCATTATATGCATATACCAATTTTTTCATATTCTGCCATTGCTGTTTTCCTTTGAGAAGCCTCCTCCCTGTCTTCGTTCTTTCATGATTCACACAGAAGAACTGAGTTTCAATTTGTTCAAGACTTGAAAGGTAAAATATGGACTTTCTATTCTTAGGATTCATATTCGTTACTGAAAACATTATATGTGGTATATGACTCAGTCCTCAGAAGTCGTGTATGTACTCACCATAATTACTTAACTAATTACCTTTCAGGGTCTAGACCTAGACCTGAGAGAAGGTAAGTGTTACCACTTACTTAATTACCATTGTTCCCAGTAGGTCCATGGACTGGTTTGTAGAAGTTGTGTCACTCCTTTGTTTAAAACCAATACACTCCAGTCAAACTGAGGACAAAACTTGGAAACTGGAGTCAATGTTTAAGATGAATGGTATCATCATCTTTGAGCTCTATGTCCAAAACTAGAACTGGCTTTATATTTCCTTTAGTGTGTGGCTTAATCATGGGTAGAAAGATAAACAATTTTACTTCCTGAGGCTTTTTCATCCCTGTTTTCTTTAACTGTCTAGTCAAACTGATGTTAAACATTTCAACAAACCTGCAATTTTTTGAACATCTTTTAATTTTTCTTAGGAACTATGCCTATAGTTAGATCTTCATACACTCCATTAACCAGTCTAGCCATATATTAAACTCCAAAAAAGTTTGAGTTTAATGCTGGGATTCAGCTGCCTTTTTTTTTAGCAGACTTTACAATTTTAACATGGGCATAAATTTACTAATTGTGAAAACTTTGGTTTAGAAAACTAAGGACCATGGTGGAAAGTAATCTGAGCTTTTTAAAAATTCTTTTAAGTCCTCCAAATTTAAGAATAGAACAAAGGAAAAGACTCTTCCCCACACCACCACCCCTACACACACCCTCACCCTCCCCTTTTTTTTTTCCTTTGGTACTTGATTCGACAAGCAAAGGCTCACAGGCTTGGACAAGCAGTTAGTTCAACATCCCAGCAAGCAACACATGCTGCAGCAGTCCTTTTGCCTTTCATCAAGGACATGACACCTTCAAAAGTTCAGCAAGTTGCTGTGGATTTGACGGATCCATCCCAGAAACTGCTGAAACAACTATGATGCCAGTAGCAGGCTCTGCAAGATTGAAGATTTTCTGAAGCCGCAGCGCTTGTGTTTCTCTGGGCTCTGCTTTAGCCTGTAGCTAGCTCCGGCTGTCACAGCTGGGCAGCAAAATGACAAGGCCATCATTAACTACAGCCTTTTTTCTGCATGTCTTGCAAAAAGAACATTCAGTATGTAGCAAATCCTGTATGCTAAAGTTGGTATCATACAGGCTTAGTCATAGAGAAGAAATTTCCTATTTCAGGCCAACGCCCATAAATGGTAGAATTATATTGTCACCAAAGAAACAACATAAAATCATCAGAAAGAATGCCATAGAGAAAGGACCAAATAGCAGCAGGCTACTTACTGCAATCAAAAGGGACTACAATATTCTGTCCCTTAAGGCAGGGGAAAATACAGCGATCATTTTTACAGCTGAAAGCTAATGCACTTCTTGTTCATAATTTGAAGCATTTAAGAATTGTAATTGGTAAATTGATCCAAACCTTTTCCCAAGAGTGTTCTCTTTGCTGTTTATAGCTAATGCTAAAATGTTCACAGCTACATTTTATTCTTATCAGAATTAATAATTCCAGAGAAACATGGGAGCAAATGTTCTCATAATACTGTGGGTACTGAAAAGACCTCTCCCTCTCTTCTGCCTCTATTTTTCACTAATACTGAACCTGTATGTTATATGCAAGTATCCTATAAACTTTGCAGCTTTCATCTGTCAAGTCCATTAAACAGCAGGTTAGTTAAGCCTTCAATTTCAACGTGTCTCCCATATTCTTAAGAAGTCTGCTTAAAATACATTCTTTGTCTCAAAGCCAGAAGTAGGGCATGCTGAAAAATGCTAAAATAAAATGTAAAATTTTGGATGAGGTCCTTAACTCTATGCCACAGTGTCATTTTGTACAGTCACTTAATCCAGTTCACATTGCAGCAAATCTATAAGACTCCCTTCCAACCCCCAGCAGCCCCTTCTGCTTTATCTGTCTCCTCCACTTCTTCTGTTGGGCATGTCTGTGTATGCATACATCACAGAGAAAACAGATTTGATGGAACAGAAGAAAACTGTTCAGCTTCATATTGCCTGATACAGCATTTCTTACATGCAGCTGAACAGATGCTTACATTAATCTTTAAATAAATGTTTTACACCAAAATCCTACCAGCATTGCAGTAAACATTAACAAGAAAATAAACATTTGTTTCATTTTTATAACACAAAATAGATTTTTCCCATTATAGGGTTTAAGCTTCATTAAGCAATTGCTGAGGACAAAGTCCTTAGGCCTCCAGTGATTCTTAATTCTGAATTCCCTATTCAGTACCGCTGCACAATTCTCACTTCATAAAGAGCTTCTAGCTAATTGCTGCGAATAAAGGCCACCTTGTTGCATTATACTGTAGTCATCTGTTTCCCCTTTTGATACAGTTAAGGATGCTTCCTGAATAATAAGTTGTACCTTCTCAAAGACATTTGCATTCACACCAAAAGAGGTAACTGAGTCTTAGGGATCCATGCAAAAATGGAAATGAAATACATGCCAAATAAATCTAGTTTTTGGTAGTACGTTAAAGCTACATGTGCCAATGGATGTCGCATTAATTCATAAATGAGGAACAAATAACCACATGTTGAAAAATAAATTAAGGTGTGCCTACTGCGTATCGACTGAGATTTCTAATCCACATGTGTGTACAAGCAGGGTTTTAGTGTAGTGGGTTTTCAAAAAGAATGCGAGTCTTTAATGAGTTTGACCAACTTCACATTAATTAATTCTGTACAGTCTAGAAAAATGGTTAGATCCTTGCTTAAGAAAAAAGATTTTAGCTTAAAATACCTTTTTTCCCCCTAGTTTGACCAGCTTTTTTTAATCATTTAAGGGTTTTTTTTTAATGAACAATTGCCATGTTGTAATTCTTACACTTCAGCAGGAAGAGTCCTTTCCAGCAGGATGCACTGATGGCAAAAAACCCAAAAGTGGTGTTAAATCAGCATTGCTACACAGAATAAAAATTAAATTAAAGGTTGCTAAAGAACATATAAGAGGAAGGAGACTAAACCCTTGCATTATTGTAAAAATAAAATACCTAAGCCGGATTAATAAAAAACTTCCTGTCTTTTCTCCAGGAAGTCTTGATATGTTTTGGTAGTACTTCTCAATATATCATAAAAGTCTGAGATGAACACTACTAGCAGGTTTTAATTATTGCTAAACTGAAACCATTACCTATTAAATTTAGAATTGCTGAGAACAACCCTCTTAGATGCCTTACCTGAAACAGTATCTTTTCTCCTCTAATATACATTTTCACATCTTTTATCTGATTTACTATTCCTTATGGAACACCTCAAACACGGTTTTTCAAAGAAGTACTGCAGAGCCTCATTGATCTTAGTATTAATAAAAGATTCATGGAGATCTAAACTTTCCTTGAAAATCTTTTATTTCACTACTCTGACTGTTTATTCACCGGAGAGGACACACTCTTAGCACGTAAAAGCCAAGCCATCAGGCTGATCACTGTCTAAAAATATCTCGTCAGTCTTGTCTAGGTTTCCTTCAGCATCTAAAGAGTACTTAGCTTTAATTTATCATTATTACAATCAGTTATCATCCTGTTACAAATAATATATAAAATATATATCTTACTGTATCAGTGCCTTCCTGACTAGAGGTCAACAAGGCACTAAATGTAGGTGCAGTTACAGCAGTTTTTAGTGTAGCTTGTGTAACTCTTCACCTTCTTCATTAATTCTGGCATAATTCTGACTACATAGGTTTTCTCCTTTTGGAACAAGGAGGGTGAATTTCTGAGTGAATTTCTGTTAAAGTGTAGTTACAAAGGAAAAATATTACTAAAACTTAGCATATTCAGTGTTTCTCCTACTCATTAAATATCAAAGAAATTCTGTTTAACATATAAAGTTGAAATTATTCAATATGTTATTATTCATTATATTTCAGGATTGATCTGTGATACAGCAGGCAGTTTTTCCCTTCTAGTTATTCCCTACTGGAGATTTTAGAGGAATACTTTATTCATCTGAAAGCTTTGATAACATTCCTCCTTTGTAATTGAATGAACAAATCCACATGAGCAAACATACATTTAAAATATATTTGCAATACATTCACAGAAGTTAATTTCGAATCTGATTCCTAACCCTAACTCTGAGATAACAGTAAGTACTAGGACCAAAAAAGCCTATTTTACTTCTCAAAAAACTTGTACCAATAGAAACTGCTTATTATTCAACTCACTACTCACTGCAAGCATGTCATAGGCAAGTTTAATTTTGAAGGCAAATGACAGTTGAGAATTTTTCAGGATTTAGACATTGGATGTAACACAAAGTTTCATCAGAATTCTTGTGTACTATTGCCTTTCCAAGTAAAAGGAAGGTTGCTCCTTCTAGAAGAATTCAAAATTTTATCCTAGAATAAAATTTGGAAATCACAGAAATTGTTCTCATTTTTTTATGTACAATATGTACACTATGTTCCATGCTGAAGAAAATGTCCAAAAGCAAATATAGTGTCACAGAATCACATATGGACCCTGTAAGTCCCTGGTAGACCAGGTTTCTTACAGCAAGTCCCATGGTCTAAGCTGCTGAACCACAGGCTGTGGCACCAGTCCTGTAACCATTTGTTGATTCACCAGATTTTACTGTTTCTTTCAAAGCCCTTATCCCTTTGACCAGGAGGACTGACAAAAAAACCTGCCTGCACTCCAGACTCCATTACTGCTGCTCCCAGGGCTCTGTAATCCTTGATAATTCTCAGAGTGTTTCTGGCTCTATTACTGGTGCCCACATGAATCAGCAGCAAACATGAAAAAGCCCTATGATTCAATGTTCTACACCTGTACAATTGTTTTTTAATTAGGATCAGAGTATTCACACTGCACGTGCATAGAGTTCAGTATATACTGTCTTTTGATGGACTGCACTGCACCACACTGAAATTCTGCATCTCTACCTTCCCCACTCCATCTGGACCAAAAAGTTGCTGGGAGCTTGGGTCTGGGTTAATTCACCATCCAGCTCCTGGGAATGCTTAGGAATTTGGCCTAAGCCAGTTCTTGATTTGGGTACATGATGTTGATGAAAGAACAGTACCAAATTTTATAGCATCCTAGATGATGTCAAGAATCAGCAGAAACCCACTGTCACTTTGGTAATGAGCATTGCATATTTAGAATCATAGAATGGTTTGGGTTGGAAGGGACCTCAAAGATGACCTAGTTCCAATCCCCTGCCATGGGCAGCAGGGACACCCTCACTAGACCAGGTTGCCCAAAGGCTCATCTAAACTGGCCTTAAACATGGCCCAGGATGGGGCTTCCACAATCTCTGGAAAACCTGTTACAGTTCCTCACCACCCTCATAGTAAAGAATTTCTTGCTAATGTCTAATCTAAATCTACCCTCCTTCAGCTTGAAGCCACTGCCCCTTGTCCTATCACTACACTCCCTGATGAACAGTCCCTCTTCCACTTTCCTGTATGTATTGGTACATCACAATTAAGTCACCCCAGAGCCTACTCTTTTCCAAGCTGAACAAGCCCAACTCTGTCAGCCTGTCTCCATAGGAGAGGTGCTCCAGCCCCTTGATCATCTTCTTTGTGGCCCTATTTATATAAGTATCTGTATTTATCGCAGGCAGAAGTCTGGATCAGATGTGTTTGTTGCATACAGCAACCTCTCTTGAGCAAAACTGAAAGGGTTCAGTGGTTGGTCTGTGAGGTATCTGAGGTGACATGTACCACCATAGGAGCTGAACAGCTGAGTGCATGGTGGTGGGGAAAGAAGGACAAATCTTTGGGTGGCTGTCAGGGACAGAGCACAGGCTGGCAAAGTCCAGACAGCAGCTCTGGGGGCTCAGTTTGAAGATGTTCCAGGTGACACATTGTGAGCTCTGTGAATCAGCATCTACAGATGAAATGTTCACCAAGACATTTCAGGCTGGCTGTAGTAATAGGATTTTTGCGGAGTCATTAATCATCATTATCGCACAGCCCTGCAGTAGTGCTGCAGACCCAACCAAGGCTGCAATAGTACCCTGAGGAGAAACAGCGCTTATCTCCACAAGTTTACAGTCAGAGTAGATAATTCTGATTACAGATACAGGAAATAGACACTGAATGCCAAAAAAAAAATAAGGATAATAACTTTCAAGGGCCACAGACATTTGCAGAGAGTTTGTTGGGAAAAGTACAGACTTGCATAAGGCAAGAGCAATGAAAGCAACAAGATTGGGGGCAGAATGGGCTAGTGGGGAAGGAGGGGGGAACAGCATGGAACGTAGAAATCCATCTCAAAACTGGAAATCCAAGTGTCCTGGCAGGGATTTATTTCCCACAAAGAGTGGGATGGGGGATAAGGTTTCTTTGCTAAGTTTCTTCTTTTTTTTTTAATATTCTGCAAAATGAAACTACTGTGCTCTTAGACAAAATTTATTATTCATAATTATTGGCATGAATTCAATTACTTCCCTGATGAAATTATTGCTTCTATAGCTGTAAAAGTAAACAGTAACCAGCGCTTGCGTTTTTACATCTTAACAATTCAATGGTGTTTTATCCATACTTATTGCAAGCATATGCTACTTAGGAGAAAAGGATACAATTTTCTCATGATTGCCAAACATATTTATGCAGATACTTATTTGACTGATCTGGTAAAGACTATTGGGGGGGTGGGGGCAGGTTGTTTGATTAAAAGGATCAAAATTATCAGCCACAAACATGAGAATGGAGCAGAACAAAAAGTTGAGACCAATTTAGTAATTCTGTCTACAAACTTTTAGCAAAAGCAAAGTAATTCTTTGGCTTGTTGTATAAGAAAATTTTGAGCTGGATACTGCAAACTGACATCAAACTGCCAGCCACTAACTAACAGAGCTGTTGAATCAGGCCCTGGTTTGGCAAAGACAGATTAGATAAACAAGTACATCTTCCATCATTACTATACTTATTAGTTGTTTGCTCTACTTAAGTTCTTCCTCTTTTTCCCTCACCAAGAGGTCAGAGTTATTAATCTTGAAGTAGAGGTAATGGAGAATAAAGCCTTCCAGAAAACAGTAAGAAATCCCTTATATACTTATCCTAAACAATGCAAAACCAAAGGAAAACAGATTACATCTAAAACAACATCTACTATGGGTCTGTAGATCTTGCATGATATTGCTGGAAATAACATGAAATTTGGGATATATCTTAAGCAAGTTTCTAGCAATATAACAGTGTCCAGTTAGATAATAATTTTTGCATTCTACTACGCAGCTAAGTTGTATACAGTAAGAGCGACAAATAAAAATGGAGTCACCTAATCAGTTATATTTACCCCGGAAGGGAAGTCTTGCTGCCTACCCTTCAGCCCACCTTCAGCATTACTACAATCCTGGTGTTTGGATTATTCTCAAATTCCAGTTTATTAACACAGATGGATACATGTGAATAAGGTATGGGACTTACCACATTCAATTTCCATTTTGCATTCAAAAAAACCCCCTGCAAGCTAATAAAACTGTTCTCTGCAGTAGTTAGGCTTTGAGATGAGGGATCCCCAGAGGTCATTCCCAGCTAACATCTGTATCATTGAATGAAAACAGCCCCACTCTGCGAGGCTGTGAATGGGTCCAGCACAGCTGGTTAATGGCAAGGATGGAGGAAAGAACTCCCATCTGAAGCCCTTCAGCCACTTCATAGGTCCAATGAAAGATGCTGTCAAGCTAGAGTCTTACAGCACTCATTTATTTCAACATTACTCTACAAATTGCCAAGTAAGCATGCTGAAATCCTCCTCTGGGCACAGGAAAGGTTAGGGAAGGGGATCTAGGATGGGGGAAGCAGGAGAGATGAAGGAAAAAGGAGGGAAATACTAAGCCTACATACTGATGTAAACCTAGTGTTTGCTACTTACACATGACTGACAAACATACTACACTGCAGGAGAGCAATGTAGGGCATTGTATTACAAGCCTCCTAGTTATAATTTAATGTAAAATATTAACTGCTAGGCAAAAATCTTTGAATATTGTATAATGATGCATATACGTATATACCATATTTTATATAATATATATATCTACAATAGCTAGTAAAATAATAATAATGATAAAAAATGTCAGCTACAGCAAACTAAATACAAAAATGCCATAGAACAGGACTTTAAAAGGAAGCAGTTATATGCGCAGTTTTCAATAGGAAAGTTTAGGATGAAGTCCAGAAAGTGTAGTATACTGTAGCTGGCTTAATAGCAATATTTTAGCTGCCAAATGCAATATCTTGCAAGGAAGAAATCTATCAGACAGCAATACTTTGGGAGATTAAAAAAGCAAGCACACAAAAACTAAATAACTGAGGATATTAGTTATAGAGGCTCTAGAAATCTAGAGGGAATAAGTAAATCTTAAAATATTGTGTATTAAGAAATTTTCCCTGTCATCAAGTTGTTCTGTAAAAATATCTGCAAGGTCCTTGTACCTTCTTTTCGTACATTTTTTACTATCAGGAACTTCATATTGGACTCCACATATCACTGCGCTTGCTTCACAGGTCAGCTCTTATCTGATCAGCATGAAATATAGGTAATGAAAAAAATCAAACATAATCACTAAAAGCTAAGAGAGAATAGTAATCTCCTCACTGCATTGATCCATTCTTCAAATAGAAGAGAATGGAAGAGTAGAACTAGAAAATCAGATAGAATATTTTAGCTATGTCACAGTTTAGCCGCAGTTGGCAGCCAAGTACTAGGGAGGGATTGCTCACATCTCTTGCTCTCTGTATAGTTTTTCCTTACCAGTCAATGGTGGCATTGGATTCGCCATGATGCTGATGCATGATAGGGGATGTGATGCACTGACTCGGTGCCACACTCTTTGGCCTGGCTGTCTGCAGAAATACAGATGGGTTCTGCCCCTTCACAGCTCAACAGTTTTAAAGAGTACACTTTGCACCGGTGTCCACTACAGCCTTATACTCTCGAGCTTGTACTCGAGCTGTGTCTCCTCCCAGCATCCTTGTGAAAATTAACTCTACCCCAAACAAAAAACAGGACAACACTGCTTGGTATGAAAATGCATCACAGATGTGCACAAACATGTTTATAAAACCCCAAATTTTTTAACAGCCGTGAAAATCAGGACATCTCTTTGAGGCTTAAAGGTCTTTCCCAACCCAAGTGATTCTATGACTTACGAAATGAAGCACTCCAGAAGAACAAAGATGCCATGAGGCTTATTACCATCCATCATTTCTTTACTGCAGGAGAGTCAGGATAAAGCCAAGCTTGCCACAGATCTACAGCACTTGTTTTACTGATGGCAAAATAAAGAGGAGAAAGAACTCTACTACATGCAGGTGAGATGGGGAGAGAAAGAAGTTGAGCACCAGTCTGGAAACTAGGTGATGATCCTAATCAGTATCTGCAGAAAGAGATGACCAGGTTCACCCACATTTTTGCTAGCACAAATCCCTCTATATGAAAGACACTCCCCATTCTGTCCCTAGTTGATACAGCAACTACACCAAGCTCACTGCTTGCTTCTTCCAAGTGCGCCCTGACCCCATCTCTTGCAGGTTTTTCAATAACCATGACCTGGTCTCCACTTACGGTAAAACCTTTCCATTAGCTCTTCTGATACAACAAAGGGGGGGAAAAAAAGGGGGGCTGAATCTGGAGGGGGAAAAGGCCCATAAAAGCTCCTGATGAATGCATGGAACCCCTTCCTTGGACTACTTGGTACTAATAATTATTTCTTCTGGGTTGTCAAATGAGTTTAAAAGGTTAGTAATTTCAGAATGACTACATTTGGCAAAACCTTTCAACCAAAACTAAGGGAAGCTAATGCTAAAATCAAGACTTTTGATTTAAGGGTTTGTGTTGCAGTGACAGCAAATAATAATACATGAAAGTAATAATAATTTGTAAGCAATGGTATTTGTTGTGCGACTTTTGAAGACTGAACTATCAACAACTTAATCGACCTTCAAGTTTAAGAACATATTTTCCATCTAATTAAGGCTGTCCTATTTTGTTTGGAGAAGTTGGATAGACTTTGTTTCTCTGAATAACATTTCATGTCCATCAAGAAAAATGTCTTCTTCCCCCACCTTCCATCAGTATCAAAACCGGCATTATTTATACAACCCTATCTATGACAGTAATATATAGTGCCTGTCAATATACACTGTTTGTCATAAGAAAGACCTGCTACTATGTACCATTTCAGTACTTTAAAATCCTTTTAAAGCATTTGATGAAAATTATTATTGAAAGATTGACTGCTTTAAAAAGAAAAAGAATTTTCTCATCAGTTAGCAAAAAGGCAAATAAATTAATAATCTACACCACCAACAAATCTCCTGCCAGCTTTAACTCAAGGTGACATCTTTTAAATGACAGTGTTTGGTAAAATGAGAAAGTTTGTATTTTATTTCACAGAGTCACAGAATCACAGAGTTGTAGGGGTTGGAAGGGACCTCAAGAGATCATCGGGTCCAACCCCCTGCCAAAGCAGCTCCCTAGCTCATACTACACAGATAGGTGTCCAGACAAGTCTTCAATATCTCCTTGCGGATGTGCTGGCCAGCAGCCAGGGAGCCACTGTTAAGAAACCTGGAATTTGGAGTTAGTATGATGCTAATTCTCTGGACACAGCCCATACAAAATACTTCTCAATCAGAATGGCACCAGCCAGCCAGGGCCGTTCAACTCCAAGTTTCATTTCTTTTTCTGCCAGATTTTTTTGCCAGCACCCCGAACTGTGAAATAAGGTACTTATTATTCTGCTCTTAATGTTAAGCTCCATATTAAGGTCTTCAGAGCTTTTGGCATCATTAATTTCATGGGTTTGCCCACTCAGTGTTTTGAAGCATGCCATTACCAAGAAATGTGTTTGCTTCTCGAGGCTGTGGGTGGAGACATCTGGGGTTTGGGGCCCTGGATAGCTGTGAAGTTCCCATAGTAACAGGTTTCTTGGCCTTTCCTCCCCTGGGTAGGGTTTGATGACATGAGGCAGGGCTCTGCAGTCAGCCCCAGTTAGGCAGAGGACAATGCTGCAGGGGAGATGCTATTTATCAGATCAGGAGATGGACACTGGCACTTCCAGCCATGCTGTTCACTCTTCATCTTTTGAGGTTCCTGATTTACCCTCAAATACCAGCCAAAACGGCAGCAATCACAGTGTGGGTTTTTTCTTCCTTGAAGATCAACTGGTAAGATAAGCCCTAAACCAAAGACGGTTGGCTTTTCTGACAGCTGCTCTGGACACAGGAGATGGCAGGCCAGCTGCTAGGAGAGGGAAGAGGGTTAGCTAAACACATGGCTCAAGTTGCTACACTATTGAGATTGCATTAAATCACATTCAGCATCAAGAACATCACTCAAACTTCTACCCTAATCCACGCAGGTCACCCAGTTTGTTATCATGCCTATTGTAACTCCAGTGCCTTAAGAAGGTTTAGAATAAGAGCACAAGAGAGTCCTTGTCTTCTCTTTGCTCTTCACCTACCTTAATAAGATGATTTTTCTTAGGATGTCATTGCAGGATAGACAATAACACAATGTACTTTTCCAAAACTAACCAGTGTTCCAGCGCTTGCATCTCTGCTAGTCATTTTCATTCACATTAAAATCTTATTCTCTCTTACCCTTCCCCTGTCCTTGATCCCTATGCGCAACAGGCAACTATGTCCATGCTGCTCCCCTTCAGGGCATGTTCATGCTCCTTATTTCTGTGCAGACCTGAACACAACTGAGCAGCCTTCTAATTCTGGATCTAGGTCTAAATCTAGTTCCTCGAATGAGTACAAACTACTATCATTACATACTCTTCTTTATTCCTTGTGCTTAATGCAGACTTCACCTATATTGCTCATTACCTATGCTTCTCTATTTTTGAAGCAATTTAAAACCATGAGGAGACACGTATTTTTTCCCTACCTATGGTATCTGACTTTCAGTTTCCTGACAATATCTGTTACGTAACTCTACAAAGACCTTGTTTAAGTCTTCAAAACTGCGTTGTTATTTATTTCTTCTGCAATAGGAGAATATGAAATGTTACCCCCAAAAGTATTCTTGGAGCACTTAAAGTCATCTAGCATTAAGTATAGGCGTGGAAATCTCAGAATAGACTTAATCTTTGCAAACTTCCCTCTTCCAGAGATGTTAGGATTTTACTAAGTCACAAAAAAACGCACCTAAAAATTCTATAATTACTGGTAGTTATTGCCATCATGCCTGCACAGTTACTGATTCGATACAAAGATATCTGATAAATTAAGAGACAAGTGATAATAGAATGAATGACAATTTACTTATCCCTGTTGGTGGAGTTATCTGTGTTCACTCTATCATTTTTTTTAATCATTTTCAAGCTCATTCAACACATCTCAAAAAGGTTGATAATTATATAGTTGATGCAACACTTAGCTTGTTTATGAATTCCTCCTGCACCAAAATCAATACATTCGCACATTTACAGTTACAGGAGATATGGGGAGCCGTGGAAGTTTTGCTCAAGTAATCTCAGGTTTGCAGAATGAAAGAAACAGGGAGCAATACACTCGCAAGTATTTCAAGATGATTACTTGGGTACAGGTTCATCCATAGAAAAATCTTTCCACTGAGAATTCCTTTACTTTTGAGACTATCTCATTAACATAAGAACTCTGCGTATTATCTAAGTTACTTTTGTCTAAATAGGCATGATTAACTTAAGATACGCTTGTCAATCTACAACGAATAAAGAGTTAAAAAGATCAATGAAGGTTTTTTTTAATTCGTGTTTCTAATCATACTACTTAGCAAGAAACAAGTAAATACAGTTACTAACAATTCTGCCATTGTAGAAAACTTAGTAAGTTGTTTAAGTTTTATGATCTGAATTACTTCACTTGATAAGTGCATGTCAAGAAAACATGTATCCATAATACCTTGCTTAGAAATCAAAGTTAGAATTGGGGCAATTAGATGAATTGTTTGCATTTCTCTTGAAGTGGAATGAAGATTAGTCATTCAGCTGATTACAATAATAGCAATCATTTGCAAACAAATGAAAGGCATCAAATACCTAGATTTCTGTATTGTCTAAGACCTGAGAAGTCTGACAAAACAAATGTGTCCAAAAAATGTCATTAGTAAAAGAACTGCTTCTTTGCAAATCTAAAGAAGACAATATTGAACAAACAGATGTGAACAAAGGAGGAAACAATAATTGAAAAGAATCTGCGAATGCAACATTTGATCTCTTCATCACAGAAATGGCATCCAAGATTATACTTGAAAGTGACAAAAGAAAGAAACTGAACTGGTAAATAAAAAGATAAGAAGTAATAAAAGCTGTTACATTCTCTTCAAAACTCTCAAAGATGCACTCCAAAGTAAGTCAAACCAAGAGTTTACAATTTACTTTAAATTAGAAAGAGGGTAATATTGTCTAACAGACGATCACATTCTAAAAGAAAACAGTTTTCTGATATTACTAAAAAATGAACCAATTTCAAATTGTTACAGAAAAGAAACAAGATGTAAAATAACATACATTCACAAAGGAACAAACAACTCCAAGAGCCTGCTGTACCTTTCTGACAGCTATCAGATTTGTACAGCAATTTTAAAAATTATCGAACGTTTGCATTATCTTACATGAAGCAATGGATGAGGAGAAGAAATGTTTAATTGTAATATTACTAGAAACAGGAAAAGACTTTTGGAACACAGAATAATAAACCCAAGCAAGTAAGGCATCACCCAAAGATTATGACAAAGGTGGAAAGCAAATAGCAGCTTCAGCTGCTTGTTTTGATATTTAGCAGAAAACTAACACTTGAAGAATTGCACAGTTGTGGGCTGAAATGATGCTTACTTCCATCAAATCATTGAAAAGTCTAACTTCTAGACTGACTTGGTTTTACAAACACAGTCATTAAGCTGTGAAATTAAATCACATTAACATTCTCAAATGAGTTGTATACCTACCACTGATTCTCACAGCCTCAGAAGAGATTGTGTGCTTTGTGTTGGAGATTAGGAGGCAACACAAGGAGATCAGCATTGTTCATTGGAGGGACAAGAGAAAGGAACTTTGAAAGTACAGTAGATTGCAAGGAAAAGTACAAATAAATTAAAAGTTTCTGTCAGGGTACAGAGAAAGGGTTTCAGTTTTGTCAGCTTTCATTACTGGTATTTCTACTAGTGACAGAGAGAGGGGTAAACATCAGGGCTGTTAGTAATGCCTCCACCCCTCTGTTTGCCTTGTCTAACTTACTATGTGCATGACTGACACAATCAGGGACAGGGCAGCTAGGCAGAGAATGGGCCAATGAGAACTGCATCAATTTCAAAGATACAAAGTCCTGAACCTGCAATAGGGTAACCTATGCCACAGTACAAGGGTACCTGGTTTGCTCGTAGCTCTACAGAAGAAGAAAAAAAGAAAAATAAAAATCAAACTCAAGTTAGTAGTGGAGATGTGGTGTGGAGACGTTTGCCACGTCTCTGGTCTCCCCAGCACTAAAACATATATATCAGGGCTTGCCAGGGCAGCTAAACATCCCCCCAAAAGCAGTAAGTGTTTGTATGCTGGGGACATACCCACCTCAGTTCACATTAGGTCCTGAAAAGCATTCCTGGACTTCAGACTTAAAATATACCTGGCACAGTCAAGCAAAGGTCGGGTGTTAGGGCTGTAAGATTTTCTGGGGGTACTGTAGTCTACACTTAATGTAATTTTGTTTTTAAAAATCATCTTTCAGGTAAAAAAATACAGAGAGGCTCTAAACTTTAGTAAGCATACACTGTCTGAGCAATTAGTTATCTCCTCTTATCTGCTCAAGCCCCACTGCTGTTGCAGGGCAAAGTGTATATTTGGAAATTATTTTACTCCACATTAACTTTCCCAGATATGTTTACTGCCAGATTCCCGTGTGAGGAGCCAGATCTACTTATAGATTCTTAATAAGTTACTTGTCCTTAATGGGAAAATATTTTCCATACATCTTTCATCTTCAAGTGATTTCAGGTAAAATACATTAATGTCATTTCATATAATTCTTGTTAGGAAATTAAGATTGCAATGAGCCTAAACTTTTAAGCATCCATCTTCTAATAAGAATTTATTGAGCTGGTAAAGGGTATGCACAAACTTTATATGAAAGAATTTACATACTGTTTCTTCAACTTCTGTCAAAATCATTGCATATTTGGACAGAAGTACATTTTGCTAGGTATAAAAATGTATCATGGCTCCCTAGAATAGAAAATGTATTTGAAACTCCTACATTTAAGAGATTAATGTCCAGTTTGGCACTTGATTTTGAATAATTTAAACCTTAGTGCTTTATTGCTATATTATCAGTTGAAAAGGAAAATGTCTTGTAAATCTGCCAAGGTGCAAAATGGATTAACAATTTGCATGTCCCTTTTTCTGCTTAGAACAGCAGCTTCCTTAGAAACATCTTTTCCTTTTTCAGTACATGGAGGCATCATTTTTATACTCTGCATACTTTGATGGGCAATTTTACTTTCCTTTTTTGCAGTACTTGATACAGTAGGAATTCCATAGAGTATTATGGGATACTAAGTTTTGCCTGTATTAAGTGGTTCAGATGGTGATTTACAAAAGCCTAGACAAAAACTTAAACATACCAATGGTGGCTAATTAATTTCCATATATGGACTGAACTTGGAGAAGTATTTGGGTTAAAGAATGTGCATGCTAACTTTTACCAGTCTCAATATACTCCACCTCCTCATAAATGGCAAGGAAATGCAGGTGGGATGGACAGTAACCTTTCTGGTCATGAGCAGGACTTCCAAAGTGGGGAGGCACAGCACATGGTCCTCCAGGGAAGGAAGGCAGTCGCTTAAGCAGGTTCCTCATCTTCTTTAGGAAGACTTGAGTACCTTACTCCAAGATCTTAGATGGTGGGAAACAGGTATCTGACATTTTAAGTATCACTGGGTGCCCACCTCCTACATCAGAAAGGCACAGGTATCTGATGTGTCTCATCTGCAATTCCACAAGGATATTTCACATATTGCAGGGATCTAAAATTGCACCAGATGCCTATGGCACATCAACTTTGTCCAGAGTGTTAAGATTAAGGCTTTGAGACAGAAAACCTTTTACTCTTGTTACATTACTTGTTTCTATATAGAAATTCAATGAGGTTTAGAGTGAGAATAATACACCTCACAGAGAAGTATTTGAGCAACATAATGAATAACTCACTTTGCATCACTGTCTCATCTTCCCCTCCTTTTGCTGCTGGGAAACCTTAAGCAGAAGCAAAAGATCATGTCAAGTGGATTTCCTCTCCCTGTTCCTACAGCACTGAGGGATAAACGGAGGATGCTTGCTTGTGAGGCTTGCTTAGAGAAGTTAGCTACTACAGGGTTACCCCAGCTAAAAGATCCGTCTGATCTAAAGTGCAGTCCCAAATGTCGATGACTTTCTCAAGACAACAGTCATGCTGCCAAATAAAAACATCATAGTACCACAGTGCATATAAAAACAAATACTATTTAAAAAGAAAAAAAAAATTTGAGAAGAAAAAAAAAATTACTAATGTTTCCTCTGTGATAAACAATTTTATCTTGTCTGCACTAAAATTAAAACACTGTAGAAACTCAAATGTGGCGACACAAACATTTTCTCCTAGAAGAAATAACATATTCATGAAAAAAAAAACCCTCTAATAATTCGAATACTCATTAGAAGCACCATCTGCATTTAAACTAAGGACAACTACAAGGCTTATAGTTTCTTGTAAGATATACCCCCTCCCCTGCCGCAATCAGCAACAAAAGGCATTTATTATTCTTTCTTGTTATGCTGGTTTTTAGTTTAGAAGCTAAGAGGCTATGAAGGTCTCTATGTGTTCTTCATTTCCTCCTCCATGACATAAGCAGATAGCTTTTTTTTTTAAAGTGAAGTCACATGTCTCTTAGGGCAGTATGCTATTTTTATTTCCTTGCTTTAACGATGATAGAATCTAATTTTAAAGAGTGGGATAGTGGTAGTATGGTTTTTTTCATATAACATTGGTAGGAATCACTGCTAACATTTTATTAAACCCTATTAATTAGTAAGAATTAATACATTTGCTTATTCTCCCATGGGAAAAAATGGCTACAGAGTATTTTTGCTGGTAGCGGACAACTACAACTACAGTTTCAGCACTTCCCTTTAGCAAACAGAAGAATTTAAAGCCTGGTTTATAATTTTCCCCATTTTTTCTGGGGTTGTTTACATAAAATTAAAGGAAATGCAAACCAAATTATGATCAAATGAGAATGTGTGTGTTTAACACCCACCTTTGATTACTTAGAATACTTATGCACAAGGTCTGGATAATGATAAAGCAGGTCTTCAGTAGCCTCAACATTAGACACACACACAGTAGAATTTAACATGACACTGTGTTTATTCTTTAAAGAATCTCTGCAGCTAGTGTAAGTCATCTCTCTTCAAAGCATAGACATGCAGAAACTTATGAAATACTGCAAAGTTCACAGCCACATTGCTTCGAGAGCACCCTGACTCATACCAGAAGGACTCTGTACATACCCATTGCTCCTTGTCCCTCTCACCCTAGAGGCAAGCTGTCTTTTCACAGCCATAAAACACAACAAAACACAATTCTTCCTTTGGTCCCTTCTCCCCCCTCCCATTAGCAGCAAGGTTTTGAAGTTTTCTTCTGCCACAATACTACATTGTATAATGGTTTTAGGCAGGCAGGAAGGAAGCTCATACAGACACAGCATTTAATTGCCCCATAATTCTTCAAGGAAGCATTACTTATAACCAAACAGTTAATTAACAAAGTTGTAGCTGTGAAGCAATACAGCCAGGCAGTTGCAGAGCTCATGTTACTAATCTAATTAATTTTCATTTTATTTGTTGTCAAATGCACATATTTTAAATTTTTTATTTGTTAAAGGTCAAAAGTTACAGGTTTGAAAGCTCTGAGAAAGCCACTACATAGGAACTATGAGGAATTTTAAAGACTTCTGCAAAGTTTTCTTCTCTATGACAGACTGACTATTTTTCAGGTGCAAATGTGCATGACACACTTGTCCAACAAATTAATACATACCCCAGTGCAGGGCCACCAAGATGATGAAGGGAGTGCAAAACCTTCCTTATGAGGAGAAGCTGAGGGAGCTGGGTCTCTTGTAGAAGAGGAGACTGAGGGGTGACCTTATTAATGTTTATAAATATATAAAGGGCAAGTGTCGGGAGGATGGAACCAGGCTCTTCTCAATGATGGCCAGTGACAGGACAAGGGGCAACAAGTGCAAGCTGAAGCATCTCAAGTTCCATGTGAATAGAAGCAGAAACATTTTCACTGTGAGGGTGACAGAGCACTGGAACAGGCTGCCCAGAGAGCTTGTGGAGACATTCAAACCCCTGAATGCATTCCTGTGTGATTTAGTCTGGGTGATCCTGCTCTACCAGGAGGGTTGGACTACATGGTCTTTGAGGTCCCTTCCAACTCCTGACGTTCTCTGATTCTGTGAAGCTTCTTAATATAATTACATTCCTCACGTCTGGACCCTGAAACTGTATCTCCACTAGAGATAGTTTTATGCATTATATCAATAAATGCTCTGGTTAGCACATGATCATTTCAGCATTTAAAAAAAAAATTCTTACTTGCACATAAGCCACTTAACAAATTCTTTTTATTGCAGAATGTATTTTCTTACCAGAACTCTGTGCACATTCTGCCTTAACAAATAAACCTTCCCATTTAGTAGCTGAGTGTTTTCCCTTTTTTCCAGTTTCCCATACCTATACTGCCTGTGTATTGGCAGTACTTCAGGTACAATATTAAGGAGCCATGAACTTTGAAATCACTCCTGTAATTTATCCTTGTACAAATAAGATCACTACCTTCATATTTAGCCCATCCTTTTTAGTGAGGTTCTCTTGTACCAAAGTCCTTGATGTTAGCCATAGCAGAAAACTCTTGCAAAAGCATCGCAAAACTGGATGGATTGCCTCCTCTCATAATTAAGAGGGACTCAACTCAGACAGGATGAGTATGAAGGCAGCCAGAAGTATTTTTCATTTTTCCAGTCTAAGGACAACACATCATGTAACCTCCTTCAACTCTTGAAAAGAAAACTTAAAGGTTTTCACTGCACCAGACGTTTTATTGCCCGTTGGTTTCATTTGCAGCTCTGTCAATACATCTACATCAGTTTACCCTGGCTGCAAACCAACCTCTAATTTTAATTAGTTTGAAGAATGGTGGTGTTCAGAAGCCATATATATTTTAAGATTTCACCAAAGCCACTCCTGTAATGCAAAAGCACACATCTATTCCAGGTGGTGTTGGGTTAGAGGGGAAGGGGAGGTGGGGGGCACAAACAGAAGTCTTTGATGTTAAGATTTCCTTTGTTACACACACCAGAACACTGATATTAGTAACAGCGTACACAGACTCTCGGCCTTATGAAAATATCTGAATGAATATTTGGCTAATATGGCTGATGAGTAGATCCGTAACTAGATCAGACAAGAGCAGTGAAAAATGCTGGTGGGTCTCCATCTTCCAAGGTGCTGGCCAACATTAAGTGCGCCTCATGCATCAAAGCGTACTATTCCATCTGAGACCCCATTTATCTCAAGAGTACGATTTATCATTTATTTTCAGGAAGCTGACAGGGCAACACAATGTTCTGTGTGCTTCTTTCTTTGCTATAAAGTGAGTGTCTATGCTCACACTAAAGAATTCAAGTGGGGGAGACTGGCTGGAGAGCTGTCAGGCAGAGAAGGACCCAAGAGTGTTGGTTGACTGCAGACTGAATGAGTCAGCAGTGTGCCCAGGTGGCCAGGAAAGCCAGTGGCATCCTAGCTTGTAAAAATAGTGTAGCCAGTAGGTCTGGAGAGGTGATTGTGCCCTTGAACTCTGCATTGGTGAGGCCGCACCTCGAGTATTGAGAAGGGCAACCAGGCTGGTGAAGGGGCTGGAGGGCAAATCATATGAGGAGCAGCTGAACGAGCTAGGGATGTTTAGTCTGGAGAAGAGGAGGCTGAGGGGACACCGTATCACCGCCTACAACTACCTGAAGGGAGGTTCAGTTGTAGAGGGGTGGGTGATGGTCTCTTCAGCAGAGTAACAGGAGATAGGACAAGGGGAAATGGCACAAAGCTGCACCAGGGCAGGGTCAAATTAGAAGTTAGAAAAAAAATTTTTACTGAAAAAGTTGTCAGGGCCTGGAACAGGTTGCCCAGGGAGGGGGTTGAGTCACCATCCCTGGATGTGTTTAAAAAAAGGGTAGATCAGGTACTTAGGGATATGGTTTAGCATGCGACAGGAACAGTTGGACTTGATCTTAAAAGTCTGTTCCAACCTTGTGATTCTGTGATTCTGTAATTACACTCATATGTGTCTTCCCTTACAACGCATTCCATCAATAATTCCTCAAGTGGTTTGCTGGTGTTCATACTATCAAAATGGTTTTTTTTTTGCTCCTGTAAATATGCCAGTGTAATCATATTCACTATCTGATGATTTTAGGACACAGCAAGGCTTTCTGAGAGAACAGCAATCTATGTTTTCTATCAAAGCAGCAAGAAGGAAAAAAAAGTATCAGCTATGCAACAGTCCGGTTTAAAATAATTTAACTTAAATATGATAATTCATATCTGAAGATCTCCATCCACCTAGAAAATTTCTGGATGACACTATACCTACCATTAGAACTATTCAAATAGTAAATTAGCAGGCCAATTCACAGCCATTTGCAGAGTACTCATTTCTATTTGTATCTGCCCAGTAACATCTGTCTCTGAGTAACCTGAGTTATGGAGTTCTGTTTTGGCTAAGTCACATGAATTCAGTCATCTGTGGAATCACAGAATCACAGAATCTTAGGGGTTGGAAGGGACCTCAAGAGATCATCGGGTCCAACCCCCCTGCCAAAGCAGGTTCCCTATCTCATATTACATAGATAGGCGTCCAGACGAGACTTGAATATCTCCAGAGAAGGAGACTCCACCACCTCCCAGGGCAGCCTATTCCACTGCTCCGTCACCCTCACTGTGAAAAAGTTCTTCCGCATGTTGGTGCGGAACTTCCTGTGCTCCAGCTTACAGGAAGTTCCGCACCAACATGCGGAAGAACTGAGTGTTCATATAGCAGCTTCTCCCAGTTTAGGTTGCCTTGTACAACATGTTCCCCAGCAGCACAGGAAGAAAATAAAGTGATATAGAAATACTTCAGTGGAATATACTACTGAGCCAACAAACCATTCTGAAATGGATACTACACCACCCTTGCAGTTCTCTTAGCTAGGCAGAAAAATATCCGTAACTTTCTAGGAATGGTGGGGCAAAAGCTACTGGCTCGTTAAAGTTTCCTGTAGAACCAGCTTTTCATGGAGACTTGACTTAATGTTCAGGAGCATTCCAAAGTCACATTCTGAGCTGCCAAAACACTCTTTCATGTATGGAAACAAGCTGAAGAGTGTCACCGAACATTTTCCTGGAGGACTTCACAGAAATACTATTTTGTTTTGTAAGGCGAGGAGAATTGAGGATCTGAGTGATCAACTCAAAGGTCATGTAGTGACCAGTGGGGAATTACAAGTAAAACGGATTGTCTTATCTTCTGACTTCAGGTGAAAATACCCTACTTCATGGAGGAAAGAAAAAATTCTTCAGGACTCCTACCTTCTGCTTATCTCTTTGCAGAATCTAAGCATATTTCATCTATATTTGTTTAAATTATCAACTATTTGAACACTGTTTAAATTTCAGGTGCACAGGTTTTTTGGGTCCTAATAAGCCTCTTTTGGTAGTTTATTTTACATATTTTACCCCTTCTACTGAATATTCCTCTGATTAAGTATTAATTGGCTGTTCTTTAGACTCCGTTCATGTATCTTTATCTAACTGAACTCTCGATTAACAGATGATAAATGAAATAAAAAATACTTTTTTTTTTTCTGGGGTAAGGCAGATGCTTTGGGAGACACAGCACGAGTTGCTGGGGGAAATAGATAAATGCCAACAGCACAATTGCAGACTTGGGGATGTTGCTCCACACGAGAGTAGGGGTAACTCTGTGGACTACCCCATGAACTCCTCGGTGGAGCAGTTTTTGCCCACCCCCTATCGAAAATCTCGCAGTGAGCTGTTGGGGATATCTGGATCTGCTGCCCCACTAAAATGCCTATACACAAACGCACGTAGCATGGGGAACAAACAAGAAGAACTTGAGATCTTTGTGCGGTCACAGGGCCACGATCTCATTGCGATCACTGAGACGTGGTGGGACAGCCTGGATGACTGGCACGCTACCATGGATGGCTACGTGCTTTTTAGGAAAGATAGACTAGGGAGACGAGGTGGAGGAGTTGCTCTTTATGTTAGAGAGCACCTAGAATGTATTGAGCTCCACCTGGGTAGGGATGAACCGTCTGTCGAGAGCTTGTGGGTAAGAATTAAAAGGCAGGCCAGTTTGGGTGACATAGTCGTGGGCGTGTACTACAGGCCCCCTGATCAAGAGGAGCGGGTTGATAATGAATTTTATAAGCAATTGGAAGTAGCCTCAAGATCGCAGGCGCTGGTCCTTATGGGGGACTTCAACTACCCAGATATTTGCTGGGCAAGCAATACGGCCAGTCATATGCAGTCCAGACAATTTCTGCAGTATATGGAAGACAACTTCCTGATACAGATGGTGCAGGAACCTACTAGGGGAGGGCGGATGCTTGACCTTGTTTTTACTAACAAGGACGGGCTCGTCAGTGAAGTGAAGGTCGGGGGCAGCTTAGGACAAAGCGACCATGAAATGGTCGAGTTCAAGATCCTGAGTGGAAGAGGCAAGCCAAAAAGTAGGATAGCTACCCTGAATTTTGGAAGAGCTAACTTTGATCTCCTCCGAAATCAAATAGGGGCTATCCCATGGGCTGCTCTGTTTGAAGGAATGGGAGCCTGCGAGTGCTGGCTAACATTCAAACAGCACTTCTTCCAAGCGCAGAATAGGTGCATCCCTTTGAGTAAGAAATCGGGAAAGAGAGGTAGAAGACCTGCGTGGATAAGCAGGGAACTTATGAGTAAACTCAAAGGGAAGCAGAAAACCTATAAACTGTGGAAACAGGGTCTGAGATCATGGGATGAATATAAGGATGTGGCCAGGGCCTGTAGGGATGCAACTAGGAGGGCTAAGGCCTGCTTAGAAATTAAGCTGGCAAGGGACATAAAGGACAACAAAAAGAGCTTTTTCAGGTATGTAAATAGTAAAAGGATGACCAGGGATAATGTAGGTCCCTTGTTGAATGAGGCAGGTGTCTTGGTGACGGGAGATGATGAGAAGGTGGAGATACTTAATGCCTTCTTTGCCTCGGTCTTTACTCCGAAGGCTTCTCAGGACTCACATATCCCAGATGTAAGTAGGAGTGGTTGGGGAACGAGTGGTTGGGGAACAAATGGCTCCCCTCTAGTAGAGGTAGGGGTGGTCCAGGAGCGACTCAAAGGAATGGATGTACACAAATCCATGGGCCCGGATGGGATACACCCACGTGTGCTGAGAGAGCTGGCGGAGGTGATTGCGGAGCCGCTCTCTATCATCTTTGACAGATCCTGGACTACAGGAGAAGTGCCTGAAGATTGGAGGATAGCCAATGTCACTCCAGTCTTTAAAAAAGGCAAGAAGGAGGATCCCAGTAACTATAGGCCAGTCAGCCTCACCTCTGTCCCTGGAAAGGTGATGGAACAGCTTGTTTTGGATGCCATCTCCAAACAACTGGAAGAGAAGAAGGTCATGAGGAATAGTCAGCATGGATTCACCAAGGGGAGATCGTGCTCGACCAATCTCATAGCCTTCTATGATGTTATTACCAACTGGGTGGATGGAGGGAGAGCAGTGGATGTCATCTACCTCGACTTTAGCAAGGCTTTCGATACTGTCTCCCACAACATCCTGATAGAGAAGCTGAGGAAACAAGGGATAGACGAGTGGACAGTGAGGTGGGTTGAGAACTGGCTGTCAGACCGGGCTCAGAGGGTCGTGATCAGTGGAGTAGAATCTGAATGGAGGCCTGTGACTAGCGGTGTTCCCCAGGGCTCAGTGTTGGGTCCAGTCCTGTTTAATATCTTCATTGACGACCTTGATGAGGGAATAGCATCCACCCTCAGCAAGTATGCCGATGATACAAAACTGGGAGGAGTGGCTGACACGCAGGAACACTGCGCTGCCATCCAGCGAGACCTGGACAGACTGGAGAGCTGGGCAGGGAGAAATCTAATGAAATTCAACAAAAGCAAGTGTAAAGTCTTGCACCTGGGGAGGAATAACCGACTGTATCAGTACAGGCTGGGGGATGACCTGTTGGAGAAGAGCTCTATGGAGAAGGACCTAGGGGTCCTGGTTGATGACAGGTTGGCTATGAGCCAGCAGTGTGCCCTGGTGGCCAAGAGAGCCAATGGGATCCTGGGATGCATCAGGAAGAGTGTGTCCAGCAGGTCGAAGGAGGTGATCCTCCCCCTCTACTCTGCATTGGTCAGGCCCCACCTGGAATACTGTGTCCAGTTCTGGGCTCCCTGGTATAGAAAAGACAGGGACCTTCTGGAGAGAGTCCAGAGAAGGGCGACAAAGATGATTAGGGGTCTGGAACATCTCCCCTATGAGGAAAGGTTGAGTGAGCTGGGTCTGTTCAGCCTGGAAAAAAGAAGACTTAGGGGGGACCTAATTAGTGTTTACAAGTATCTTAGACATGGGTGGCAGGGGGAATTGGCCAGCCCCTTTTCAGTGGACAGTGGGGACAGGACTAGGGGCAATGGCTGTAAGCTGGAGCACAGGAAGTTCCGCACCAACATGCGGAAGAACTTTTTCACAGTGAGGGTGACAGAGCAGTGGAATAGGCTGCCCAGGGAGGTGGTGGAGTCTCCTTCTCTGGAGATATTCAAGTCTCGTCTGGACGCCTATCTATGTAATATGAGATAGGGAGCCTGCTTTGGCAGGGGGGTTGGACCCGAAGATCTCTTGAGGTCCCTTCCAACCCCTAAGATTCTGTGATTCTGTGATTCTGTGATTTTTTGAGACAAGGAAAGATAATGGCCTTCATTATGCCAGTCCTCCAGTGGACTTAGAGCCATGGACACGAATGCCACATTCTGTGTTGTGATGGTTAGCAAATTTGTAGAAAAATCTTAAGAGAATAGCCATTCATCATTCTAAAGCTATTTCAGGAAAACACACAGTGCCTGGCTAAAATCTGACTTGAGAAGGTTCCTTCTTTTCATAGCTGACTTCTCCTTAGATTCATATCCTTCTGCAGCCATTTGGTTTAGACCTTGGGAATCATAGAAAAATCACAGTCATGCCTAAATCATCCCACATGACCTGATCCCTTGTTTAATGCTCAAGGTCTAAGGAGTACACTGGTCTTTACTTTTCTACAGTGATCAAATTCCAAAGTCATGAGCAAGCATTCATTAAAAACTGTCCATTATACAACTTCCAAAGCATATGGCAGACTGAGTCAAAATCCTTGACCTCAATAAAACAGCAAGTAATGTTTTAATTTTTTCTCAGTCTCAGAGGTACATCAGCTGTCCTTGAGATATGGACCAAAACACAATCTAAGGTGTCTTACGTGCAATAAAATCAAAGGGCTTCACATGAAAGTGAAACTGAAGTTTTACAAAGCCACAAAACAATTAAGGGATGGGGAAGTTGCTACTTGTCTAGATCTACTACAGGGAAGTAAGGCTCCTTCTGCGCCTCTTCCACTCTGAGCAAAACTTAGTTTACTGTTCATACCAAGGAAGACCAGTGCATATAATGCTACTGGTGTTTAGAAAAAACATTTGCATCTAGCTCCTGTTTTCTATTTTCATAGTTTAAGTGCCCAGAATGTACTTCCTTTGATCTTTTGACAGGCTTTCACCAGTCCCATTCACCTCATCCTCTCAAACAACCTTCAATTTCTTTAGAGTTTTTTTGTGGTTTGGTTTTTTGGTAGGGTTTGTTGGGGTTTTTTTAAAGTGTGCTATGATTCGATTTGCATTTTGAAGCTTTCTATTCAGTGTTATATATGGAACATGTCAAAGCTTTGATTTCCACTTACCACCAAACAGAGATAAAAGTAAACATACAAGCAGTAAACGAGCTCCTTTTTACTGGAAGTACACTGCAGATGGAATGTAGAATTGATGAGTACACAGTATCAGCAATGAAAAATTCTATTTCATGTTTAGCACAACAAAACCGAGAAAGATCTTTTATCTAACCAGTGTTCTCTCCGACACCTGCAATATAATTGTATAGATATCTGTTGTTCCTGTTTTGCTTTGCATTTGCATTCCTCCTACCCTTCACTCTTCCTACTGCTCTGCTTTTTGTTGTTTTGATGGGTAGGGTTTTTTTAATATGAGTAACACACAAATGATAATGTACAAGTTCACCATTTCTTCAGTTTCCCTTCCCAATCCCTCCCAGCATTACTTTACACTTTAATATAACAGGAACTATGCAGTCTGGTATTACAATCAAATCAAATCAAATAGTCCTCCTAAACCTGGCAGCAGTCAAAGTAAAGTAAAAATTAAATGAAAAATCTCCTCTATTTCAACTGCCTGACCAGAGCTTTGGTCTAATGACCACTAGATGACAACATGGAAGAAACACTTGCTCTGTACACCAAACTCTCACTTTCATTAATTGTTCCCACAGCCCACTAGTTTCTAAAGATCATATCTTAGATCAGCATGGTTTTCATATTTCTAAGTTTTTCCTAAGCCAAGTTCAGATGTTCTGCTTTTCACTGTGTGGTTCATGACTCCTACTCAACATTGTCGAGATCACTCCTTCTTCTGACATGTACCTTGAAGTAAGGTTCAGCTGGCTGCCTTGCCAACTGCTGTTGACCTCTTTTCCTACTCCACACACAGCAGAAGATGTCTGTTGACAAAGATTGTTTCCATCTGATTCTTAAAGCATGTATTTTTAAAGATGCAGTTCACTTACATATGGCAAGAATACGAAATATATAAATATGACATGATGCAGCAGGTATTTTTCTACACCCCCCCTATAGTTGTTTTTCTTCTATTGAGTTAACAGTATACAAAGAGAAGATCTGGTTCAATTATACCAGTCACACCCAGAACTGAGATGTTTGTTTTTAATGACAAGCAGGAAACGCTTTTCAAAGCAGATAAAATTTTTAGGGTGCACCCATCAAAAAGGGTAGATTTATTGAGAAGTTTCCGGTGCATCACACAAGTACGCAAAAAGAGGTCTGTTTAGAAGTGAAAGCCTAAACAAAATCCATCCTGTGCTAAGGAATAACATACAACACACTTAGGAAGACACAAATATTTAATAAATCCATAATCCATCATTATTTATATGCCTCCCGCAAGTGCAACTACTAGTTTGCAAGAAGGACTCAGATAATGATCGGACTTTATTCCAGTGTAAGTATTTTGCATTTTCTAAAATGCTAACGAATGCTGACAAAGATTTATGCACTATTGTTTGAATGCTTTGGTGTCTGCCTCTGTGTAACTGTATTTAAAGAGTCACAGGAGGAAAAGTGTGAAGAGAGGTTCCAGAGAAAGCTAGTTAGGAAAACATGTCACAGAACAGCGGCTTCCCAATAGACTACCGTGATACCTACAAGCCAGATAAGTTCAAATGCTATAGAGGATAGAATGCTTCATACTTGGAATATTCATGAGTTCATTCACATAACTCCATCATTTTGATATTTACAAAAAATCTCAGAAAATTAATTGGAAAAATTACTTGAGGTTTTTTGGTTCTTTTGTTGTTTTTTTTTAAACACGTGCGTGTGTCAACTCAAGAGAAGTCTCACACCAACAGAATTTATACACAACTGAGTATTTCAAGTTTATAACACTGATCACACAGCTTATACTTAATCTGATTGACTGAAAGGTTTTTATTTGTTTTTAAAGTTTGGGCTGTCTTTGTTTGATTGCGGGGGGGGGAGTGGTTGTTGTGTTAGGGTGGGGGTTTTTTGTGTTACGAGTTGAATTCATTCAGTTAAAACCAAACTGGAAAGCCTTTTTGACAAAAACACGGGAGAGTCATACTGAATTCCTGTCCCAGAATAGAATTCAAATCTGCTGCTCCTCACCCCAATCTTTTTTGTTATTTCACTCACATAAAACAGCAGCATACCAATATTTAGGATATGAATCCCCTACCTGTAGACTCTTTTTGATAGGCCTCTATCAGCCCATGTATGGTTGTACAAACTTGGAAAACAAAGGTGGTATAGAACCCTAGTAGATAATAGGTTTGTTATATAAACAAAATTTAGCTTTTCTTTTTATGTGTAGTGTTGATAATGCAATACTATAGAAAACCAGAGTGGGGAGCTTGGATGTGTGTGGAGGTAGTTGTAGAAATCAGTCACTGAGGTTTATGCAACCATAGTCAAGCATGCATGTGGTACAAACCCCAGCTATTTCCACTGATAAGTAGATCTACACTTCCACATTTGTTTTGTCTAATGCTTATTCCGTAAAGTATTCAAAGCAAGTGGTTCAACTTTCTGTAACTGTTATCGTTTTCATTCACTCTGAACCTGTGAGACAGAAATAGCTTTAGCATAAACCTTACATTAGAAAAGAGAACTCTCATGATGGGGACGGCTATCCCACAAGATTTTTCCTTCCCATATCTCCAAGTCGTGGCTCCAGGCAATAAGCGTGTAAACAACAGTTGCTATTCACATTCCACAGGGAGATCTAGAAACTGTTATTTATAGCATTTGTGAAATTAAAGCAACAAATTCAGACCGTATGTACAATTGTCGGTAGTAAACTGATTCTCTAGCACTTACATTTAAAAAAAAAAAAAGCAGCACCTGCTGTCTTTCTTTCCTGCTCATTAGTTCCCCTGCAATTATAAGCACCAAGGCCATTTTTACTCCTCAATTTGCACAAGACATATGTGTATCAATGTAGAGTTCAATGTGTCCACTGATTAGAGTACCATACTGGATGTGTAGAACACACAGTCTAAAAGAATCACGGATGAAACATTATGGAAGCTACTAATTAAATCGATTGATGCTTCTGTTATATATTGTATTTCAGCTAGTTTGGTAATTTTCAAGCCTTTAAAACATTCTGGTTTGAGATTACAAAACAATTTTAGGAGAAATAAACTACATAAAGTCAAAGATATAGCAAAAATACTGATGCTAATAACTTAACACCAATTTATACCTAAACCTAAAGTTCCAATCCTAACATATCTGATTTTATAAGTGCTTCTAATGACTGAGAAGTACCAATTTCTTTTTCAATTTGACTAGAGAGTAAAAGGAAGATTTCTATTACATTTTAGAGCATTAGTAGAACTTGAGTTCCCCTTTGTCACACTTTTATGCAAAGCCACAGGAAACAAATCATTTTCCAGCAAGAGCACCAATCAGCATAACTACTTTATGTAACAGCAGCTCATTATATGGGGAGAAGAGCATAATGGATCCTTTTATTTTGTTTAGTAAATCAAACTCAGTCACGTCTTCATAAAAATATACCAGTTGAGAAGCCACTTCCCCGACAAAATCAGCACATTCATTAACCTCAGCTGATCATTTAACCTTAAGGCTGTTAACAAGTCTGGCAAAGAGTATCTAAATATTTGCCACGGTGATTACTTCAGAATAACACAAAACCAGAGACCTTATCTGAAAAGAAAATCTTGAAAGCATCACATATATTAAGTAAGTTTGGGGGTTTTTAAGGCCTGAGAAATAGTTCATAGAGATTTCTTTTATATATTATTGAATATTACTATCAGTTAAACATTTTTCTGTATCTAGCATATAATAGTTGAACATATTTAATTAATATGGTACACAGAAGATTTTAAAAAATGTGTGTACCCTAGAAAACTTTATATGGGTGTGATATTCCACACAAAACCAGTAAAACTAAGCATGCAGATGTATACAAATACACGCACATGGTTTTACAGTATCCACTTTCACCCAGTCCTGAGATCTTTCCTCTGCCTTTAGTTACACACAAGATTGCTGGTGCCACTGACTGATGGTTACCTAGTTGTATGCATTCCTGTGTAACTGTACAATATTGATAGATCTACCATCATCAAAGTGTTCTTTTTAAGCATGTCTAAAAGCATGCCTCTGCTTCTTATACTTGTCCATTGACATTTCCAAGTGAAACATAACAAAGGGAAGGTATTGCAGTGAATTAAGCTATCAATGAACCCAGAATGCTCTTGGATTATTTTGTGAAATAGCCTATGTTCATAGATAATTATGAAAGAAAATATTAATTTTTATTTCTAATTACATTTTTGTACTGAGAAACAGAATTACTACACTTGCACGGAATTTCAATTAAATTAAATGGACTATTAAAGCATTGAATTATCAGGTAAAATAAATTAAGTATAAAGTGTGGATTAATACTTTAATAAAATATGGATAGCGCTATAGTTCTTTCCTCTGTTTGCCTTTAGAATTGAATTGTTAAGAATCAGCTACATCTCAAGGAGAAATTACACTTGATAAAAGCCAGTGCAATTGAAAAATTACCAGTTACTGTTAATACAGTTAGAGGCTTTATCACTACTCAGTTATCACACATTAGTCAGAACTTCAGGAATACAAATGTGTTGATGTGGGATTTCAATAACCAATTTTACATGAATCAAGACAGACATACAAGGCAGCATCAGGAGTAATCTGATGCTACAGCAATGGCTGGAATCTGTTACATGAAGACAGTGATCACTGAGTGATCCTGTAAAGAAAGGATTCTGAAAACAGATGTTTTAGCCTGAAGTTACTTTCATTTTTCTCCCCTAAAGAGAAGCTTATTTTCAGATTCTGACTTCCAAACTGTGATGGGACCACAGAAAGACAGAGGTAGCAAAGACAAAAGAGGTATCAGCAACCGGAGTATTGAAAAACAACTACAGTGCAAAATGAGGAAGTGTATATACGATAAATCAATCTTTGCCATGACAACAAAATGTCAAGACTGCCTCAAAAGTCAATATTGTTGAAGTATATGACAAATGGGAACACTGGTATCTTCTAGGAATATTCTGAAGTCCAAGGCACAGAGCTGTAAGAAGCTATCCTATCATTTCCTCAAAGCTTTGTAATCTAATGTGTTGTTGGAAATGTCAGTAGTCATAGTTCAACCGTCAATTAGAATTAAGTGCCACCTTGACTAAGAGGAGATCTGCATCTGCTAAAGTACCAGCCACTAAAGGAGTATTTGGCTTCCCCAGTTACTACTGAGGGTCTAACAACATCCTGCTTCTACAAACCAAACTTGGCTTACCTGCATAACCACACCTCTGCCACTCACCTGCCTGTTCCTGGCACTGTTGGTAAAATCTAATGGCTCCACGCTTGTGCTGCTTGGGCTTCCTCAAGTTTCCAGCACTGACGACAATACTCACAGCTGAGCATGACTAATATCATGTTTGTCACTTAGCAGACTATTGTGAGGAAACTAGCTACCAGTTAAAACAACAAATTTAAGGCTGTTTTTCCCTCACGGGTGCTGGTTTCTTGGTACAGCTCCAAACAGCAGAACTAATTGTAAAGTGTATTAAGAAAACAGTAGTGCCAGTCCCCACCTAACCCCCAGGCAAACCTGCTACATAGCAATGAAAAGGGGGTAAAGAAAAAAAAGCATGAAACAGTATCTGAATATTTATTCTACATAAAAGCAGCAATGGCTGTCTGAGTAGCTACCAAATGTTAAACCATGAATTGTGGCAGATTGCAAGCATATTCTCTCTCCATTCTATCTACTGCACAGATAAAAAGAAATCTGGGTATATACTCTAGAGCAGAATTTGGAGCCAAAAAAGACAATACAAGAGGGATGGTGGATTCTCTGACACAGCCAGAAGTATAAAAACTGCAACATATTTGTGTATTCAAACATTAATTAAGGTTTAATAAATATCTTCTACATTAATTTAAGAGTAGACAATCTGTAAAGCCACTTTTAAAGTGCAGTCTGCGGGCACTGAAGATTATTTTAGTAGTCTATCACTTCTAATAATTTTTAGACCATAGACTCAACTTCAAGTTGCTCATGGTCTTACGTCATAATAATTTCAGACTTACAATAACATCTAACTATAGCATAAGTTGCTGAGTTCCAAATTTCTGTTTACTCCAAGGCTACAGAATATTCCACTTCAATCTGCAAATATTTTCACATGCTGCTAGTTTACTTTGTATGATCAAACATTTACTATATAGACATTTCATATTTAGAAAGAGTGTTTACATACATACTGCTTCCAAATTAAAAAAAAACCATCAACAACTTCTGCAAAAAGTTTAGCAATACGTGAAATTAACTTTAATAGTTATGATTTACCAGTAATTTCTAAAATTTTACTTAGACTGGATGAGGAATACAGAAGAAGAAATAAAATTTGGGAGAAATAAATTAAATCAGTATTGGAATTTACAGTTTTATTATTAAAAGTGACTGAGACAGGTTCTATATTTTATTATCATTATTCCCTCAGAATGTTTCTGTAGAATGACCTCCCCCACATACCTTTTCTATGTAACCCTTATTCTCTTGCCATTTTTGTCTTCTAAGCTGTGCTTCTCTTCATCTTTAAAATGCTGCCCACAAGCACTTTAATACCGTGTTACTATTGCAAAGCAGCACTATGTTGCAATTACTAATTTTACCACCTTTACAACCTCTCTCTGTGCGTAAAATTTTATCCTTAGAATAAAGTTGTGCTCCAATTTGAAATTATAGAAAACAGAGAGATTACTTCAGGTTCAGATTAGATGTTGGGAAAAAAATTTTTACTGAAAGTGTTATCGGGGCCTGGAACAGGCTGCCCAGGCAGTAGGCTGAGTCACCATCCCTGGATGTGTTTAAGAAAATCAGGTACTTAGGGATATGGTTTAGCATAGGACAGGAACAGTTGGACTTGATGATCTTAAAGTTCTTTTCCAACCTTGTAATTCTGTGATACTCATACCATGACAAACAAGAGCCAATTCCAATCCCACCATTTTTAACATACAGAGAAGCTTTAGGGTGATGTTTGACAGACTGGTTTGCTCTACACCATGCTAGTAGTTCTAACTGTTAACTGTATGACTGCAATTCACAAATATTCAGAGAGCACATTTACCTGTGCAGCGCCTCACTTGTGAAACAAGGCACAGCATCTGACAGAAATATTACAAAAATTACAAAAATATTAAACATAAGTTTAATACTTGGTACATAAGTACCAAGCAATGGGAAACAGAAATCATATGCTGTCATTATTGTTTGCTAAATCTGCAGCTTAGCTCCTGGACCAGCTGAGTTCCACTGCTAAAATTAGGGCTTCACAAGAGACCGCTAAATAAGAGACAGAATGTAATGGGTCATTTGGATGAGGGTGCTACAGAATGAAACCATCCAGAATTCCAGATTATTCAGTCTTATTTTCAGAAAGTTTGGGTTCAATGTGAGATTAAAGGAACAACAAAACCCTTTATACTTCAGGTATTTTGAAAATTGCTGTGGACTGCACCAATGTTTAACCTCAAAGTATTCCAGCACTGACCTGCAACTATTTTACTGTTTAAAAAATCCATTAACATTGCTTGCATCATGTTAGAAGTATATAATAGAAAACAAGAACTGCATCTCAACCAATATGCTACAGCTGACATAGGGCACATTAAGGTGCAGGCCTTAATCTTCAGTACAGATATTTATACAGAGTTTACAGAAGCTAGATGAGAGATTTCTAGTTAAAATTACATGTGTCATTAATAGAGAGCATTTAGTCAACATCATCAGCTCTATGTTACTGTCTCAGCTGTTGAAGTATTATACTATGTACAAACAATCGCACTAACATCTTTCAAAAGAGGTTTCTAAATTTACTTTTGTACTCTTATTTTTGGTTAGATCAACTTAAAATTGTAGTTTCGGGATAGAGTCCTTTGTCAAACTGGTCAACTGCAACAAACATATGATACACAGCATCAGGGAATATCAAACATACACATTAGTGTGGCATAGAACTGAATTACACTGCTTGAAAACAGTATTCTGGCTCCTGAGCAAAATAATGATGGGGGAATTATGAATTTGGTATCCTGCCTTCAAAAGAAGGTACTTGGGTTTTTTGTTACCTTCATCCCTTCAGTAAAAACAAAAGCCTGTTACAAAAGACCACTTTTTAATTTTTACTTCAAGGAGGGGGGAAAAAAAACCCTATTCCACTCCTTCCTCCCTCTCTGGATTGTCAAAGGTTCTGAAGTATAACAGCAAAACAAGACATAAATATGATATACTAAGTATGTGCAACTCACATCAGCTGCATTCAGGATTTTTGTTTGAGAAACAATGTTTGGTTGTCAAACTGATACATTTATGCACACACACATGAATATTAGTTTGGCAACCAACGATCTTGCTTAGAATAGAAATGCAATGGTAGACAGTACCATGGAGACAAAACAGCCCCCAGAAAACAAATAATTCTACAGTTTGTTTGCTAGACAAGGTACAAAGAGTTAGCAAATGTGGTAAAAATAAGGTGAGCATGCTGTGGCGATTAGATGATTCAAAATCTATGATCTCTCAGGTGAGACCTTGGGTAATTTTGTTACGTAATTTAGTTATCGTCATTTGTCTGATTACTGTGGCAACACAGCAAAAGGCAGGAGTAGGCCTAGCTATGCAAAGGTTGATACTGAAGAAAGAACATGGGAAATAACCATACAAACAGGCTCCCACAGCTGGTGTATTTGCCAGAAGCATGAGATAGTCATTTGAGTGAGACAGGTGAGAAGAGAACTGAACCCTGACAAGGGAGAGAAGTGATGATCCAGCTGGGAGCCTATGTCATCATCTTGGGAACATCAGCCCTTCAGAGAAAAGGGCACATTTAGCTGGAAAGTTGTATCTCCTAATGTGCACTGGGATGCAGGAGCCAAACCTTGCAGAAGCAGAACCTTGCAGAAATAACAAATTAACACCTAAAGGACCAGCTCTACCAAAGTGGAGAAAATGACCTCTTGATATTCTTCCTAGACCTATACTCTGTGGAGAAATACAAGTTTTTAATTGCCTTTTTTTTCCAAAATGAAACAAGTCTATTATCAAACTGGTGGTAATATTATTCTGAGTAACATGTGCTATGAAATGGGCCTCTTTCAGATGCACCATGCTTTGAAACAGGCAGTGAAAAAGAACCAGAGCTAGCAGTGAAGGGTGAGGGGAACCCAAAAATAGTTTTAGTTGCTGACATGCAATTATGTTGTTTTCGTTTTCTTCCTTTTGACTCATTTTGTAGGTTTTCTGGGACTCTAATGCAGCATATCAGTGCTGATTCAGTGTTGTCCTTGAATGTACAGAGTTCAGTACACAGAACACTGAAAGAAGCAATTTCAGTTCTTCCTTCATGCAATTTCTTAGGATGAACGTTGAGAAATCTCTCAGGAGAAAACTGTTGGTTTTGAACAAAAATGTTCTGAACTTACCTGTTCAAGAACTTACTAGTCTCTACAATGTTAGTGAATGAACATCGCTATCCACCCTAAGATTATCTTTTCCCCTTTCCTGAACCTGCCACCCACACTTTACTGGTTTTTTTTTTACACCAGAATTGGACCACAGTATATAGCATACACAAAAGTCAGATATGTGGGGCTGCTCATTCATAGATTTAACATTTATAACAACTGGAAGCCTTCTTTCTCCTTTGTTTTTTTCCAGATTACCAAGATACTGTTTTCCTAAAACAATGCACAAGTCTGAAGGACAGCTAAGGAGTTTGTGTTTTGGTAGAATTGTTTTTAGCTTAAGTCTGCTGATATTCACTGCTGTATAAAACCTTTTGCTAGCTTATTATCTCCAGGTAAAAATGTGACAGCAGAGATCTATAACTGGGGTCCTTTACATGAAGCAGCCAAAGTGATCCCTCATTAGAGAGACAAATAGCTATCTCCTAGCAACTAGATAGCATTCACTTTCCACAGATAATTTTAAGGAAATTGTCCTTGAATGTCTATTCCTGCTTGCGGAAAACAAAGACAGAAGTGGAGGCTCAACAAGTTCTGTTCAGTAAAATGAAAGAAAGGTGTAGGGAAGTCTCAGTGACTGAGTCTAATTTCCTTTGTCATTTTCAGCTTTTGTTTGTTCCAGCTAATACCTTATGACTAATGTATCAGAACAAGTTTTAATGATAATTGTGGATTAGTTTAAATTCACTTCCTCTTTGATCTGAGGCTATATTAAAATGCCAGACATGATTTGGATATGTTTTACTACCCAAGTCAAATCTACATCCAGAAAACTAAGTCACTTCTATGCCAAAGTACAGGAATATTGTAAGGTCCTGGGTCGTACCACTGCCCTTTCTCAGTTGCCAAACAGCCCTGGGTAAGGCACAGATCCGTAGAGGATACAAAACAGACATTGCTACCTTTCAGATTACTCGGCAAGAACTATAGTAGAAAAGCAGAAAGAGGACGTACTCAAAAGGGGCAGAAGTGCCTGAATGCTAAATTTGGGCTACTCTACCAACTGAATAAAAGGATTTAAGAAAGTGCATGAAGAGGAGCAGTACACTGGAACCCCCAAGCCTCAGAGTATCACCCAGCCATGTGGGCAGTAAAACATTTCAGCTAGGCTGCCACATTAAATGTTACTGATACAAACAGTTAAGCCACACTCCTGAAGCCACACTGAGAAATAAGCTAAAGAGGTAACTGCAAAGAAACTAAAAGCCTCTTAAAAGCTCAGAATGTCAGTTCAGGATACAGAAGAAAACACCCCTCTTCTACCAGGTGCAATTTGTCAGAGGCATCCAGCAAGGCTTCCACCAGTTTTAACATGCAGCATCACTCGAATTGTTTGTGTTCCATTAGTTGGCTTTTTATCTGTTTGTGCCATTCACGTGGCTTTACAGCCTCAGCAACCCTATTCTGGACAGTATGGGCAGCATGTGAAAGGTTAGTAGGTTTGCAGCATGAAATGGTTTGGTATCCTGAAACAGTGCACTCGTAGTAGTAACACTCCCCAGAAGTTCGGGGGGGGGGGGGGGGGGGCGGGCCAAGAACACCAGATAAACAATGTAAGTTTACATGTCATTATTTGGTACCCTCAAGTTTGATGCAAAACTACGACCATCCATAAAATAAAAGATTCGTCGAAAGAAATGTGTATCTTAACAGGCCCTTTACTTCAACCACTGCTGCAGAAAGATTTTTCAGCCTGAAAGATTCACGCGACTGACAATGTGTAATTAAAGGTAAAGATATCAAGACAAGCTGGTCCTCATCCTCTCTTTCACTTTCACTTGAATGTGCAAAATCTATCTCTCAAAACAACAACAAAAATCAAAGAACTTGTTCTTTATTGAAAAATTGATCCTACTTAGAAAAAAGTGCTTTTGTTTATGTCACTTAGCTCCTCTAGATGAACTGCCTATAGATGAGTTGATTTACGAAGCCTTAATGGCCAATTACTTATTTGAGATGTAATACTATCTACAGTGCGTGGCAAAGGTTGCTAATGAGTTGCCTCCATGAAAATAGGAGCCAGATGTTCAGGAAACACTACAGGCACTATAAGGTGTTAAACAAGTTTTTTTAAAAGCTGCCTTCTTTACACAACTGCTTGCTTTTTAGGACTTAATACGTTTCATTTCTGATTTACAGTTTAGGAAAGAAAAATCATTTCCTGGTTTCCCTTGCTAGTTATTTTGTGATGCCATAAACGATGTATCAATCAGGGCAAAGCCAGTTGTAAAGGAACATTCAGGGATATCCATGGCTCCTGAGTGTGCTTGGCCCTCTAAGTCAGTGTTGTGACATAAAAGGTACTTCTAAGACAAAAAAGCCAGAGTACCTGTTACTACCACAAATATATAAGAAGGGTTTGCATTTGCTTTCAGTCAACATCTGTTGTTAAAGATGCCTCATCTGAAATTGTACCTTCCCCTATTCTTTTACTATTGAAGTTACACAAAGCAAAAGTTTCCCTTAATGGGGAAAACCAGAGGAAACAAGAGGAAACTAGTTTGAAAATGTTTTCTTAAATAATTTTGAAATAACCGTCTTTAGTTTAATCACTTTCTTAAACAACAAACTAATAAATGAGCGCGAATGTTATGGCAAACAACTATGCTTCAGGTATTTCCTTCCTTTCTAAAAAGATTCAAATCTCCTGAACAAATGACCTCTCAGGATATGGAGGGGATCACAGGGGGTGAGGGGAAAAGAGGGACGAAGGGACAGAGGACCTCCTTGGACATGATGTGAGTTTCAGCTAAAGGTGAAACCAATTATTGTTCAGTATCAAGCAACAGCTAATTCTGTGGTAACTAAAAGGAAGACATTATTAGTGTGTACCTCATTCAGGGATTTTTTCACATCAGGGCTACTATATAGTGACAATAAATATTACAAGAAGAAATCAAAATAAGAAAAATTTTTAAAACCAAGGTTTTAAGTTAAAATAAGTCAACTTTAAATGTATGTAAATTAAATGTCTGAATGTATTTTTTAAGAAATATTAAATGTACATTTCAAATTTCAGTGCAAAATAAGTTACCTTTTCTTTCTGAATGAAGGAGACCTTGGAAGGAATGTAAGGAAAGAGGAGCAGAAAGTAGTCCAGTATCTAGCTATATTTACTAGTATGTGCTTCAACACCTGCAGGTTATTGGAGAAGATCAATAATGAACATGGACTGAGCATTGGTGCTAGATATGATACATGGATTTTTCAGTACTACTTTGTTAAGGGATGGCATTTTATGTTTTCTGAACCTGAATTTTTAATGTCAAAGCACTGATAAAAACACATAAATCACCCATCTGAAAGAAGTACAGTGCTTTCAGCCCCAGCTGTCATTGCTCAGAAAACTGTCAGCTTTATAAGCTTCTCCTTTACTCCTTTCTCCACCCTAAAAAACCAGAAGTCTTAGAATTAATTATGTTAGTTATGACATAAGTTAATTATAGCACTTAACATGAAGATACATTTGACCATGAAGTCACTGTAGCCACCAGTCTCTGATGGAAACCAGCATCTGTTCCAATAACCTGCTGCAAATGACATCCTTAGAAAAAACAGCAGGTTAGCATCTTCATCAGAAATAACACCCCTCTTTTTTTTAATCACTAGTGGTATATTTCCATATAGATGTGCATATATAGGGATATAAATATGTTTATACATAAATATGTGCGTATATACACATTTTTTCTATATATGCACACATCCATATTTACGTATCCTGACCAAGGATAAAGTGTCCTCTAACTTGTAGAGGGTTTTAAATTTTTGCATTCTCTAACTTATTAGTTTTAGATACACTGTAATATTTGCATGATGACATTCAAGAATGACCCCATCCTATGAATCAATAGCAGCAATGCTTTGTACACCCACTCAGGGAGTCAATGCAAGCTTGCTGGCAGGTTCCAGCTGAGAATCTGGCTCCGTATTTCCACAACAGTTTGAAATCAGGCAAATCCTTTTTGGTTAGTGCAATGGAACACCCTCCTATAGGTTATTTTGCAGTATAGATAGCTGTTGTCTAAAATGCTGGGTGTTTAGGTGAACTTGATGTTTATTTTTAAATAAGAAATTAGATTCTTGATAAAAAACCTATTCTAAGCCAGAGTGCCTAAAAATAGTTCTCTATTCTCTATCTGTTTCCAGAAGAAAAATTTAGTGATGCTTCAAAGATCGTATTAATAAATCCATTATTACATTATTTTTAAGAGAACTACAGAAAGCCATCACAAGTCCTTTTCGGAGACTGCTTTTTTTGGTGACTTAGTCACCCTCAACTGCTTGTATCAAATGGCAGTCCACAGCTTTGGTACACAGACATATCACCAAATAACTTATTTGGAAACATGTTTTCTGTGAGCTGAGTATGCTTCATTTTAGTTAGCTTAGCTTGAGTTCCAGGAACCTGGGGCAGGTGTCCATTTCAATGACACTGCATGATGCTCTAACATGTGCAATTAAGGGCTTCTTTCTGATGAGGCCTGTGTGTCTCAAAGCAATCATTAATAACACAATGAAATCTGGGAAGTTATTATAGAATTACAGTGCGTAACAGAGGTAAGTACAAGCAATTCCCAGGTGGCTTATGGCATGAAATTCTTCCTTTCTGGTCCAGACAGCGGTTTGTATTAGAGATGAGTGCTGGATGCCAGATGGAAGTTTTGACTTGCATGTACTGCCGCCATACGTGGAGGTCTCATGTTTTGTTAAAACAAAAACTACTTTGCAACATTCACTTTAACCTTCATGTGCATGCTGCTGGTTCACTCATTGCACAGACAAGCACTCCACTGATTCAATACCACTTTGTTAGAGTCCCATAGCAAGCATCTTCAACAATTCCATTCCATATATTAAGCTGTATTTCACCAGCTGTATAAGAGGTTTCTCTGAGAGAAAGTCAAATGAAATCACTGGCCAAACTGACTCATAGTGGGTTAAAGCCAGGAATATAGGTAACAAAACCACTGGAACAAAACAGATCTCACTTCCTTATAACCATCATATTTATACCGCTGCACAAAGCGGGTCTAGAGTAGAAAGCAATACAACAGCAGCACTCCGTTCTATATGCAACATGTAGTACTAGGCAAAACTGGAGGCAGCAGAGTTAAGATTACACTGACAACTAGAATGAAGATTCCCCTCACTATACATCACTTGAGTCCAAGTCAGCAATACATTAAACTACTTTTTTACTGCCATGTATGCATTGTGTAATGTAAGCTCGTGTATATAAAAGCACACTAAGACATATACTTTCCTTGAGGAGCCTGATATGAAGGTTATTTCATTATTAGATTCTTTGGCTCCTTTGTTCCCAACTTTAATTTGACTGTTTACGTGTGAAACAAATTTCAGAGCAGTTTGGTAGTATTTTTCAAGTGTCGTCTTAAAATTCTGCTGAGAATTTTCTTCCTTGGAGCGAATGGTTTATTTGCTCAAGTGGGCAATGAAACCAGTAGTTGTAGGATAAAGAAGCTTAACTCTGTTGGCAAAAAGATCCTGTTTTTAATGACTAAAATAAATAAAAACAGTACTGCTATAGGATGCCCTCATCCATAAAATAGGAAGTAGAATAGGTGTACCTTTTTTCTATTAAAATGTAAACCAACACTGCATAGTAATTATGTTTGAGGCTGGCAATAAGATAGCTGGGTTTTAGTAAGATCTCAAGATTAAGAATAAATTTTACAATAGTATTAATAGAACAGCAAATTAATAGCTACGAATCAACTATAGAAATACCCCCCTGCCCTGCAATGAAGACAAAATTAACTACAGAAAGGAGGAGCTTGTGAGAAGGGAGCCTTGATTATCAAAGCAAACACTAGCCATTTGATCTTGGATGCTGGCAATAAGTAGGGCAATTATTTGGATAATTATAGTATTGGTTGCCCAGTGCTCCCACATGTTTCATTCAACAAACCTCTGGCATTATGAACAGGCTGTAGGCAGATCTGTCAGAATTGAAATGGAGATACCTGAACTCCTAAAAGGGGTGGCAAAGCTTAATGAAAGAGAATTAATGGCAGTACATGATCCCAAATATCAGCTAAACCAGGCAGGCCCTTGACAGATTAGCCTCAGAAAGACATGGGGTGACTTCAAACTAATGCAGGCAATTCAGGGAAGTGGCCTCTTTGCAAATTCAGCAGCAGACTCTCTTGCAGACAATCAGAGAGCAACCTTCAGATGGGCAAAGATTTATTTTAGAGGAGTTTGATTATTACTGAAATAAAAGCTATTAGTCCATCTAATTTTGCTGAAAGGACTGGTAATTTTTATGAAATTGAAAGAAACACATATAGCACACAATGCATGTTAGTTGGAAGTAGGTAGGAAATATATATTTAATAATTAGAATAGATCCATTTGAAAGTTTGTAAGTTGAAGACTTTCTTTCACTTTCACATGCTTACACAGTTGGTCATGGCAACCTGAAATATTCTGACATCTTCATTTCATGATGCTCAAATTGCATCAGATGAGGTACAGCTGCAAATTCAGAGGGTTATCAGCCATCATGGAATCCAGCCATGGGCTTGTATGCCAAATTGGTAGTCAAACACTCCCTATTGGCTGGCTAAAACAGTTACTGCTTAATCCAAAAGATCTTTAATTATTATGTCACAGCACATTGATCACGCAAAATTCGGTAGAGTGCTCTAACTTTTCATTGTGTTTGGCATTAAGCATTGTCATTATAGTTTATTCCTATTCAAATGTGGTATCAGGTATCATTTTTATTTTCTTCCAAACAGCTGATGATGCTGGGCACAAAAACTAATAGCATGCCATGCTGCAAGGACCCTTGAGAATCTGCTGCCATCCCACTGTCTTATGGTACAGAGGATTTCCTCAAGTTAATCCTTCTTGCTAACCTTTGTTTTCTTCAAGATTTCAGTACAGAGTGGCTAAGCTGTTTGCCCTTACTGTCATGATCCAGTATCATCACAGTGACCAAGTAAACAAGTAGTTTTTACGACTCAACTGAACCCCTGCTTGAAAGTTTCTTCCTGTGCTTAACTGCAGGGAAGAGCCCAAAAGAGCTATTCCATAAGACTGCTTTGTTACATTGCCACCACAGGCAGGACTGCCCTGGTGCACTTGATTTTGTCTGTTACCTCCTACTTCTGGGTCTTCTGATGAATAACACAGAATTTAGCAACTTCTCATCAACTGCATCAAGTTTAATAACTGTAAGACTTAATGATACCATTACCAACATGTTGTGAAATCTCATTCCCATAAAACCCACTGTCATGCTTTTTTTAAATTACAACAGTTCACGAACAACTCTGAAAGGTAACTAGCCAATCTATAAATCTTCCTCTTAAATGCTTGAAATTCACATTGCACAGCTCAAAAAGGTTACAGGAAAGCACTACAATTTTAAGTGAAATTGCAGACCAACCATTTTGCGTCCTAACACATCTCTTGATGCCTTCCTCATCCCTATCACTTGGCAATAAGCAATTCAGTATTTTGTTATTTCAGAAACAAGTACTCCAAACTTCAGAAAGTTGCAATCTTAACACAAAGTATGAAAAAGAGCCTTCCTTAGAAAGACAATACTTAGATTAGTATTTCAAAGTGAGTTTCTAATGTTTCATTACTATTATTTCAGACAAGGGTGTCTAAAAAGCATGAAGCCAGAAGGCCAGGGTCAAGTACTGCTAGTAGCTAAATTCAGCCTCTAAACAGCATTTACATTTCATTTAGTGCCTCCTGTCATGTCAACAGTCCTTCAAGTTAGAAATTACTACTTCAGAGAAGAAAGTTAAACAAATGTTCACTTCCTTTTTTTTAATAGTCTCTATTACTGCTCCACACAAAATCCAACATATTTTTCATTACAAAACCACACTTTTAGTGACTGTTTACTAGATTCCATGTAAAGGGTACAGGCTCACACAAAGATTAAATAAGAATCCACATACATTGTTGAATGAAATGAAAATGCCAATAGCACTTTAGGATTGGAGCTATTTCATCTTGCCTACTGAGGGACCATTTGTGCTTCCTTCTACTCTTCTAACTTCCACACCTTCCCCCCTTCCCCCTGCTGTTGATATCTGTTCCAGGAGACCCCTTTCAGGCAGAGCCATGGCAATCCTGTGGGCAAAGAAAATGAGAGTAAAGCCTCATGACCTAAGTGAGAGCCAAACTGTTCCTTGCCTTAATATGCTGACACTTTTCTTTCCAATCCAAGACTTAAAATAAATGGCAGCTTTTCAACAGCCAGAGTAATAAGACTAGATGGTGTTATGGACCATCTGAACTGCTGTATACAAAGTCAAGGTAACAGTGAAATACCCATGGTTGCAGTGAAATGGAGGGGATGTTCGTGAGCAAAAGCACTTTCTGTTGAGTAGCATAATAAAAATAAAATCTGCTTTGACAGTTATGTCAGCTTTGCAGAGACACACTACAACACCCTGAAGATAAAAAGTGACTTCAAATGGAATGACAGCTTGCATTTAAGGCTACTTAAGTTAAAATCTTATACAAACACACACTGCATCCCACACATACCCCACACCAAAAAAACCAACACTGTCAAACAGGTAGAGTTTAGATCCCACTGACTGCTGTAATTCCTACAACTTCATCTGGCTACTGTTTTTTTCTAGACATTGAATCAAACTGTAAGTGGGAAATAAGCATCAGAGGAAACTGTGTTTTGTCAATACCTGAAGCTTAAATAAAGAGGTTGTTTATCACATTAAACAATTATTATTTTTTCCCAACATCCCTATACACCTCAAGGAGGTGGCAAAATAATTCTGCTGTTTGTATAAGAGCTACCTGAATAATCCTTCAACAGAGCTGAAATGCTTCTATCAATAGCAGCGAGTAACCACTGTAGACCACCTGGGATTTCAGAGAAACCATTCCAGCAGGTAAGAACTGCATGTTAGGAATTGTACTCGCTTCTTTGTGAGTTTTACTGATAAGCCAGGTCATGCCTTTCTTTAAATATGTACATTTACATGAAGAGACCAAAAGAAAGAACTGTACCATTTACTTGTGTTATTCAAGGCACTCTGATACATTGATTTTTCTCCTAAAAATTAAGACCTCAATGCAGAAGTAACTAAGCATTGCTAGCAAAATAGCACAAAATGATTCAGAGTGACACAGAAAAGTCACTCTCATAGAAATGTAGCAGCTAAAATAACAGAAAAACCAAGTTTTCCACGAGAAGTAAAAATTAGCATTTTCTTCACCATCAACGGCTGACAACACTGTGGAAAAGTCAAAAGCAACAATAGAGGCTTAATAGGGAGCTTTGGCTTGCTGGAAAAGCAGTAGCTGGTAATTTACCAAACACAGCCTGTACACAGCAGATAGCCTTACAGAAACTTGTGCATTACAGTATTGACAGCAACCAACCAGCTTAATGCTCCCCTGCACACTTTAAAGCTTTACCTTTAGGCAGGTTTAAACGCTGTTAGACTACCAGAAATTATGAACGCTCAATTAGTCTTTCACAGCTATGTAAAAAAGTCTAATACCTACATCTTACCCAGCTGTTTAATCCTGAAAAGGCTGAAGGCAGCTGTAGGGCACAGTCAGATACTCTGAAGATCCCCAGAGGGAAAGATGTAGCTACCACTGCAGCTGCTTTGGGCAGAAGTCTAAAACAGATGTGCTTCTGGCAGTGGTGATGTAAAGAGATTTTTGGATACTTGCAACCTTACTTGTGCTGGAGAGTCCTGCATAAACAACCATAATTCATCCGCATAATCATTGCAACTCCAGTATTTCAGCTCAATCACACAGGCAGCAAATCTAAGACTCAGCTGCTGCATCTGCATAGCTCAATTACACATGAACTGTAGAAACGGCATGCTTCAGAAGCGCTGCTTTTGCATCAGAGTGGCTGAGCATCACAGAGCTCACTGGGGGAAAGGGCACACAGAAATACAGTACTGGGAAAAAAAAATAATCTCAAATATATGAAAGTCCAGGGTTATGCTGGCAAATGAACCCTTTCAGCTCAGGGACACATCTATAGAACACATTTAGATAAAGGAGGAAGACAGGTTACTCAGCTGTCCTTCTATTACCTAGAACTCCTCCACAGATCAAAAGTATTTTAATTTGCCAGAAACTTTTGAGGAAGTTTGAGGGACCACTGACAGATAAAAATCAGTCCTTGTCCTTCCCTTCTCTCTCATCCTAATTTGGGACTTAAATTAAAAGCTATTTAGACATACCTTGCTAGCTGCTTTCAACACAGTACTTTTACCTCACCTACCAGATTAGCTCCTTGATTTGTTCTCCCAGTGCCCTCCAGGAATCCCTTGTCCCCTGAACAGCTCTTAAATACTAACTCACCCTTTCCCCTTCATGTGAAACTAGTGATAGTAGAGTTAATTAGAATGAGATGCTTAAATTTCCAGTTTAGGCTGGTTTCTGTCATAGAAATATGAGTAAAAGTTAAGTTGCGTTCATGAAAAAAATTTGGTCCCATCAATAACTCCTCTAATATAGCCATATATAAAACATTCAGTTTGGAAGAGAAGGGCCTGATGGATAAGAAATTGGCCATGAGCCAGCAATATATGCCCTGGCAAAGGTAGTCAGCAGCCTTCTGGGCCGCTGAGCACTGCTAGGAGGTCAAAATGGGGATCCTTCCCCTTTACTCAGCCCTGGTGAGATGTACCTGGAGTGCTGGGTCCGATGCTGGGCTCCCTGACACAACTAGAAATTAGACATACTGGTACAAATACAACAAAGGACCAGAAAGGTCATTCAGGAACTGAAGCACTTCTCACACGAAGTCCAAGATGGGAGAGCTTGGACCATTCAATCTGGAGAAGAGAAGGCTCAGGGGGATTACATAAATTAATATACAAATCTTCCTGGGAGAGGTAGATGAAGCCAGACCCTTTTCAGTAGTCCTCAGTGACAGGACAAGAAACTAATGGGCACAGACTGGAATACAGGAAACTGTTTAAATGTAATAAAACATTTTTCTTGTGAGGGTGATCAAGTACTAACAGAGGTTGTCCAAGGAGTCTGTGGAGGGTCTATCCTTGTAAATGCTGGAAACCTAGCTAGACATGGTCCTGACCTATTCTAGCTGACCATGCTTTGAGAGGGTGGATTGGGTCAGATGCTCTCCAGAAGGCCTGGCCAACCTCATCTGTTCTGTGATAACTGCAAAGTGGTACAGAATTTTGAAAAAACTCCTTCTGCAAAAATATGATAAATGCAAAATATTCCAAATATAACAAATCTCCATAGCTGCCAGGAAAAAAAAATGTTTCTGCATAAAGAGAACTGCTCTTTCAAGTATTTTTGTACCTTTTAAGATAGAGAAGTCAAACAAGCATGATTTTAAGGGAAATGACAGGAAAATGTCTATTTTTAACCTTGTAAGAGAATATTAAATTAGCAGTCATATAATGAAACAAAGCTGTTCAGCTAATAATCTTCTCTCTTGAGTCCTGCAAGCCAAGTTCACTCTTTCATGAAATTCAACTCTGCAAGGATTATTCAGTGTGAAAATGCATTTGAACTTGCAGTTCAAATATTCCTAAATATTCCCCTAAAGGGTTCTCCTAAGGCATTTCTGTGGTCAAGTTCTCCTGTATCATAATCCATTTCTATTCATTTCAGAGAATAGCAGCCAGTTGAATGTTTAACCAGAGAATCAAGACTAAGCTGAACACATTCAACATCACAGCTAGTTATACGAGTACAGGATGTGATTGAAGATATTCTGGCATTCACTTACTGATGTCCATTAATAAAAACAAAGGTAGAACCACCTATGGAAAATTATGTCTTTTGGGAAATCTGAAAATAATGCAGCCAGTACTACTATCACTGGAGAACATTAGTGTCTGAAAAAAGCAGTTTACTTCATGAGAGAGGTATTCCTAGTATGCCAGTCTCTAAGTAGCCCAGACTAGTTAACTTTTTTCATTGAAGGTCTAGTGTCTGAAAATTTGAAAACAGACTAAAAGAAGAAGAAAAGGATGAAAAAACCTATTCATATACCGACAAGCTTTTATGATTGTAGACGGTAGAGAAAAAAACCTACTTATTCCTGTCTATTTTCCTGTTATCTTTAATGAAGGAAGGGAGGGACAGTCACTGTAGCTCTCTGAGGATGAATGTTATTTATTACAATAGAGGAATATAGGTCACTGTGGAAAAAGACCAGCAGAGTTGAATCAAGAACACACAGTGAGATGCTTTGGTGCTCATTTCTCTGTGAAACTCTGTGCTGTGCACTGTCACTTTTCTGTGGAAGTCAGTCCTCTTCAAAGCTGACTGCCTGAATGGTACTTCACAGGCAATAATTCAAGATTCAAATATTTTAATGGGGTGTCTGATATCTGTCTTCTTTCCCTTCTAAAAGGAATTATATGTATCCAAATAATTAGTGCTTTTATATGACAAAAAGATATTCCAATACTGGCCTTTAAAGAATCGTGCTGCACAAGAATCCCATCACTGTGACAGTGTATGCTGCCCTCCCATAACCACCCCCCAAAAACATTTTTGTGCGTGGTGAGGTAGCAGACAAGGGCTCAACTCCTTATATTCCTAGTTTTATAGTTACTGAGGATGACAAAGTACACCTTGCTCCTTTGGAAGGGTGTGAAACATGCCTGTGTCCTGCTAACATTAACGATGTTCACTTCTATCCAGGGAGATAAAATGCTTCCTTCTAGTGCCGCCAGTCCACAGGTTTTGCAGACTCCAGGAGCCTGATACAATACAGGCATCAAACTTCCAGAAGTCATTTACAACAGAAGCAGACATACATACACTAGAGTTTTCCCACTGCTTTTCATAGCAGTCTTATGTTGAAACGCTGATATCTATTCAGACTGCACATACCAGCTTCTGAAAGTACTCTGGTAAATACTTGCAAGCGCTGTTTAAAGGAGGATATAAACTCAAGGCGCATTAACTAGAAACATTCCTATTTCCCTGTTTGATTTGAAAGAATAACATATAATTTAAAGTAGTTACTCTCCTCTAAGATAATTTAAGGTTATTTTAAAATTTAAATGACTAAAGGATAAATAAAATTCAGACTGCGCTATTTATTTCCTCTTTTCTTTTATGTAGAGTTTAAATATGAAGGACCAATCTAAAGATTTTACAATTACACATGGGTAGCAGGTTCTTTTGTGTGTTACATTTCACATCAGAAACTAAATTTACTCATGGGTACTCGACATTGCCTTTCAAAAAATGTTATTTTTAAAAGCTTTTTAATGGGTATTTGGGGGTGGGGCTCTGTGACCTCAATGAAGAGAGAACCCCGCAAGTGATCTGTGCTGATGTCCCAGAGACAAGCTAGGGTTTGTACCTGAATAAAGTAGGCACACCTCAGACCATTCTCAAGACAGGTTCCCATCTTCTCTGTAAAACAGATGAATAAACATTTTGCTGTTTCCTCGGGGCCACTTCTCTGCTGGTGTGCAGCAGGCAACTGCACCAGTAAGATTGAATGCAACTGCTTCACAAAAACTGATTCAGATCTTAAATAGGAATATTTAGACCTACCATCATTTGGAAAGTATCTTCACTGAGAAAAGGCTTAGTAGCAATTCAGATATTACAGCAATAGAAATAAAGTGTTCCATTTGTTTCACTATGGCATTCAGTAATTAGCTTTTAAAACTTTCAAGGCTGAAATTTCCTTATTGTAATGCAATTACTATAGTTGCTACATTACCCTCATTATAATGGAATTTCATTTACAATATCATCTGTAGCAGAAATGGTTTTACCACTTAACGGTCAGTTACTTCCAAATCTTCCTGTTCCGTATAAAAAAAATTATCATAAAATAATTAGAGGCCTGTTACAATTCCAGTTGTTAATATATCTTGAGAATTTGTGAAACTTACTTAATATACAATTGGTTATTTTCTTTGCATAGATGCCCTGGACATGACTAAAAGATAGTTAATTTAAAAGGCATTAGTTTGTGCTTTGCTATGGTTTATATTTGGCATGTTTGCAAGCATAGCTTCTACCTGGTAGACAGCAGTGATAGGCCAGAATACTTGCAGCTATATTTACAGAACTAACATTCGTTAACATTAAATAGATATAATATCTGTTAATGCAAAAACAGAGTGTGAAAAAGCCTTTTTCGTGTTTTGGGTGTGTGCTGTTTGGTTGGGGTTTTTTTAAGACACCCGTCCAGCACTAAACAATTAGAGGTCAATTTTTTTAAAAAGGCTTTTCCCTCATGCTGAATCAACCTAAATATTTTTTTCTTCTTGCTCAACTACTGGATTGCATACTAAAACGGCATTTACATCATTGCATCAGGAGACCGGCGGCCAGATTTTCAAAGGGAGGGATATAATAGCGCATGAATAAACAAATGCACATGCATACCAGATGCTGTGAGTTGTCCACAAATGGTCCTTTCAGGCACAACCAGAAATATTAGATTTCTCACTCTCTGACAACTACAGTTCCTGATCCTTAAACAGCAAGTGAGCATGTCTTTAGCAATTCAAAACACCTAAAAGATAAACCAAGCAGTCCTAAGCAGATGAGTTACAGGTACTTACAGTCTGTGTTTGGTTTCATAATGCTAATCATTGCTAGCATTACCTGAAATAAGGATGTGGAGGGACTTCAGACTTAAAAGAAAGCAGGACCAGGTTAATGCTGAAGAAATGAATGATAAATATTTAGAATGTGTATTTGAAATTAAATGTTCTTCTAAAATGAAGCAGATTTCTGGCTCTGGCTCTGACTGCTGCAACACCATAAAGACTAAGTAGTCACATGGCATTGGACACATGAGAAAGGCCTATGTACTAGATAAACTAAAAAGAAACAGTCTTAGTGCTTGCAGACATTGCCTGAAACTTTATCAGTAGTCCACAGTGAGCTATTGTGCAGACCTACATATAAAGCACTTTGGGGATGTTGCTTAGATTTCACTGACCATGGTGGATAACCTCTCCAGTATGTTTAAAGAAGACCCATAGCACTGAAATCTTGTGTACAAACATATGCGTGGGGAAAAACAGGAATGCCTTTTCTGCTAGATAACCTACTTCATTTCTTTTTCACTAAGAGGCATTGAGGAACTTCTAGAGAAAATCCACAGCACTGCTTGTTTCCTTCCTAGTCATACAGCTCTGATACTTACAAAGACAGGGAAGGATAGAAGTGGTCAGAAAACTGGCAGACATCAAGCCTCCCCTTTTAAACTCTCTACTCAGGAGGAAGAGAGAGATCCGCGTTTAGGAGTAAGCAATGTATTGGTCAAGTCCAGTAACACCCTCTGAGGACTGTAGAATTTCTATAATTTGTGAAATAAATAATTTAGGTTTTTTATTAAATTCGGAATACTCAATTTCAGACATTACCTTGTTGCTAGATATAATAGTTAGTCCTGCCAATGGCAACGTTAGATACTCTCATCATTCACAAAGAATATCATACATTTAAGACTGAATCTTATCTCCAAAGCTTTTTTTAAAAACAAGCTGTCAAACTGCAGTAAATGATTTTGAGATTTAATTTCTTCCCTGCCCTCTCCCATCCCCCTTCCTCCTTTTAGCAACTTTTATCTTTGGCAGATGTTCATAACAGACAAGCTCATGTAGGCAACTCTCAGAAAATTAAAAGGAAAAATATTTTATTCAGGCTTTCAGAACTTTGTTATTGTTAGATTCCTTGTGATTTTATGAAATTTAGATTCATTCTGAACAACATATCGGCATACTGAAATGTAAAACACTATATGTTAATTTAAATTGCAAACTACTCCTTTAAAGATAAAGTATGAGAAGTGTAAGTAATTTCAGATATATGCAGGAATGCATTATGCTACCTTAATGGTTATGGGGGACTTCCAGAAGATATTTTAAACGAATGTTGTCAGATTTGAAAATATGGTCATTGCAGTTTGAAAACGTAGTGTTTGTGTGTAGAAGGGTAATGAATTGTTTGTCCCACATCTGAAGGTAGGGAGTATTTTTAAGATACTTCTATTTTAATTTTGCATAATTTTAAACAATGAATGAACTAGCAATTATTAACCTTCTAGCATGTGACTGTCATGTATTGAATGCCTTGGTAGTTTTTATCTGTTTAAGAATTACTGTATAATAGCACGTATTAAACATTCACTACCTAAATTCTTCCTTTCCTGTGTTGAGCAGAGTTTAATGGATGTATTTGTGGCTAATGAGGAGGAAAAATATCTAAGGGACTTGGATGTAGTAACTGAGTAATGAATTAGTTTTAAGCCAACATGGAAAGTAACCTTCAGCAACCTATTCATTCAACAGTTTAAAATCTGCTTAGACACAACAACATGCACCAAATTACTGCTGTGCCGCAGTGTCCAAGAATACTGCAAAAATTTTAATTTACTGTTGCCATAAAAGGAAGCAATGCATTAGTCTGATCTGATGAGTTAGGTTGTCCTGTGTTGACCTACTGTGATACATCTGTTGAGGGTGATGAAAATCTGTGCCAGATGGAAGAGGCATGAATTGCAGCTGCAGAAAGCGACAGTTTTTCTTCCTATGGTATAAAGAACCTGATTGAGTTTTTTCTTTGCCTGTTATTTTTTTTACCCAAAAAACAACCCAAAATTTGAGAAGCAGATGAGTGTTGAAAGAGGATTTGTGAAATATTTTGAGTCTTTTTAGCAACTTCATTCTGTCAAAGAGCCACCAGCTTTCACATATATGAAATTGCTGAAGGGGTAGGATTCTTCATTCAAAGATACTAAAGAGTTATATGTTAGATGGCTGGAAAGAAATTCTGCCAGGGGAGGGAGCAGAGGGTGATTAAGCTAATTTTATTTAATAGCTAGGAAGACATCTCATTATTTGTGTTTGCTTTGACGGGCACAAGGCTTTCAAGACTAACATGCTCTACAAGTGTTAAATCAGAGCACTTGAATTTAGGGTTTTTTTTTTTAAATCAAATGCATGACTGCATTGATTTAAAAGTTCAATTTCAAAAAATAAATTTTAACCCCATTAATTAAGGTTGAAGAGGTTGAAACAGGCTTTGAGTTCATTTTACTCTCAGGTATGATGACTTATGTCAGCCCTAAATGTGCATAAAGATTAATAGTAGATATCTACACCCAGTTTCCATTATATCTGTATTGACCATAGGTGATACACAAGGATTTTTTATTCTGCATTCCAATAAATCAAGGTGTTTTGTTAAACCCTTTTTCTGATCTAATAAGATTCCCCTTAGCATCATTAGAGAATATATTTCAAATAAAGGCCACATAAGATACAGAAAGCAAAAGTGCAGTAAATTAATTAAGCAGCAGCCATTTTGGGGTGTTATTAAGTATTTCATTAAGGTTATAAATTTAGGTAGAATTGCTATTAGAATGAAAATTCCTTATAAATAGGGACAGCGACACCATATTTCAAACACAGATGACCATAGTGCTGTTACTTTACAAATAGCCTGACAGAGAAAGTTTGCATTAAAAACAAATTTAAAAAAAACATGATTCAGAACAAAGCTAAAGTTGTCTGTAGAATCCTAGAAGGCATACATCTGTAAAATGCATATTTTCATTCCCCACTCCCTCTTTTATTTAATGCACAGGGTACTGATACTTTATAGAAAAATAAATATTCTATAATTCAACTATTAACTAAGAGTGAAATAGGTAAAAAATAACTGCAAGTAAAAGAATATTCTTTTAAAAGAAAAATTCTTAAAGAATGATTGATGAAAAATTCAGGCTGGAAGGTTAGTGGCTAATAGGATCCATAAAGTTACTCACACCTTTTCCTAATACAGGTGACCTCATTCAATATTAATTCATTAGCATACAGAAGTTACAACTCTTTTGTTCCTCTCTGCCAATTAGAGAATGAAATGATTCAGAACTCACATGTATGTGTTTTACTCCACTGAGAGTGTTCAGTTAGGAAAAATGCTCAGTCCAAGATTAACATTGTTTTAAATCAGTCAGAAACACTTTGCACATCACTCATGCTCTACTTCCCTAATAATTAATCACTAAGTTGGAGACATTAACCTAGGGTTTACTGAATGAACCCAGAGGTCTGTTCAATGTCTGGTACTACTAAGTGTCATAATCATTTGTGTTATATTTGTCTGCAGCCCCAATTAGCTTGATAAAGGACAATAATTAACAACACGAAGCAGCACCATATTGGAATACAGGAACAAGTATTTTTTCACCATAATCGGGAGTCTTTCTTTTGTAGGATTCACTGGATTTGCTTCCAGCTTTCCTTGAGTTTCCATCATTCACGTAACTAACTGTTACCCTCACTGCAGAATATCCACCACGTTATATAGCTAGAGGAGCAAAAATTGAGGCAGTATCTGCTCTGCTAAGCACAAGATTGTGGCAACAAGTCTTTCTTAGAGAAGCAATAGAACTTAATTCAGAAATCATTGTCCTCACTGGACCACTCTGAAAAATTGTGAAGCATTTGATATTAGGAAAGAATTCTTCACTATGAGCGTGGTGGATCACAGGAACAAGTTGCCTAGAAAGGTAGCGGAGGCCCCATCCCTGGACATATTCAAGGTCAGGCTCAATGGGACTCTGAGCAACCTGGTCTAATGAAGATGTCCCTCCCTGCTTACTGTCCAACCTGCTTACTGTCCAACCTAAAACATTCTGTGACATCTTTGAGTACAAGCAAGGACATTTCTGCAAATTAGATATTAAAGAACACCCTCTCTTCCAACCCCTTCCCTCCACCCCACCCCCCCCCCCAAAAAAAACCCAACAACAAAACCAAACACAAAAAGCAGCTATTAAACAAAAGGGAGGTGAAGGTTGTTAGTTAGAAATTATATTTTAAGTCATGATAAATGAATTGCCTAGCTAGAATCACCTGACAACAGTAGTGTTTTTTGTTACTTTCTCATATTTTGCTAATTTTTTCTGCTTGTAGATTTCAGCAGATACTTGAAGACACCATAACATTTTTTTCCCAGACAGTAATTTCAGGTGTTAAAACTCCTCTCCCCACATCAAGCAGTTGTCACCAAGAGCTTGTGCTCCTGTAACTCTAAAATCAGAAGTTCAGCCACATAGAGTAGTTTGTGTGACAGCCTCAGAGCCCTGAATTAACAGTTCTGTGCTCTTAGAATGGCATATCACAATCTGCACCAGGAGAAAGGAAACTAAACACTACTCCAACTTTTTAGAAAAGGTTTTTATCTAAAAAGGTGCTGTGAGGGCTATCCCCATGTGGATGTCTATTTAAACTACTTGTCCACAATTCTGATATATCCCATGGAAATAAAAGGATGGAGTTCAACCATTCACCTGGAATCCACCTAAGAACCAGTCAATATGTCAGGTGCACAAGTTCTCTTTCCAAAGTGTATCACTGCCTGGGGACATATGCTTGTCTGTAATCTAATAAAGTAAGTGACGCTGTGGACTACATGCTTTCCAGTATCTCAAGACCTTCCCAAAACTCTGAGAACTGAAGAATCCAATGAACGTGCCATAACCGTGCCATTTGGATAAAGAAGTCAGCATCATTTTTTCTCTTCAGAGACAGAGGTGGACAGATTTTTTAGTCCCTCCTAAAAGTTTGGAAAAAAAAAATCACTAAGTTGTCCCAAAAATTTTTTAAAAGCTGAAATAATTGGCTTTGTTTCGCCCCTTAATACTGGTTATTTGAGAGACAGACTTTCCAAACAAAGGAAATTTTAGACATCTAAGAGCCAAAATATTTTCTTTCTGAAGTTCTAGACAAGCCTATTTGAAACCAAGCAACTTACTGAAACAGACATTAATTTGCTAAATATTTTGAGTTAATAAGTATTCTTTTTGCCAAAAAAGTGTCAGCATAATACAAATATAATTCTGCTTGTTAGTTCCATTGAGCATAAGGATTTGTAGAAAGTTATCAGCTCTGCAATTTTATTTGAAGTGGTAAGGAAAAACATACTGAGTTCTTTCCAACAATTTAAGTGAACACAGACCTAACATCTTTATTAATTTGGATACCCATTCTGAATTATTTTTGATTACTTTTTGTCTGTGAGCAACAATTATCATAAAGGCCAGTTTCTTTAACTAGCAAACTAAAAATAGTATTACATTTAGTCCAATTGTCTCTCTTAGAAGTGTTGCAAAAACAATTATCAGGAAACTAAACCATTACTGAAGAGTGTATTTCATCTTCCTCATTCTAAATAGCTCTTTGCTTCACAAGGACAGTTTTTGAAATTAAATTAACAATAAAAATCATATGCTTAAAAATTATTTAGAAAATGAAGATTATTTCCCAAAAGTGACATAATTGTGTGGGTGTGCTAATATTGCACTGTATTATATGTCATTTCTCTATTGATTTCTCCACAGAAATCAATTACTTGGTATTCCAGATGATGGGCAATCACATTACATTGCTATTATTGTTATTGTGAAAACAGCAAGAATAGTTGTAACAGAAGTAGATACACCAGTCATAGTAATAATATCAACATCAATGCCTTTCAGTGGAGTAGCCTAAAAGATGAACAGGGCTTCTTTGACTAAATACTGTATCAAAAATAGTTTCTGCTTTCAGCTAACTCATTTCAATATGACAGCATATTCATGTATGGAAGTGTTCTTTTGAGGATCAGAAAAGGCATTTTTGCAGCACAGAGTAGATTTCTAAGTGGTTTTCTAAATAATGGGCTTATAGAAATGACCCGTTGTTTACTGCTTTCAATTACATTATTGTTGTTGAAGGGAGAAGAAATAAGGAGGATGCAAGGTGGGGGACAGTTTGCAAGGTCCTCCAAGGTAGTATGTCCTATATAAAGATTGGAAATAATTATTCTCTTTTTCCCTGACATTATGCATGAGCAACGTATTTCCTCAATAATGTCTAAGAGTATTACATATTGCCAATGCTTCTACCTACTTCTTTAGAGTCCTTTCTGTTGCAACTGAAGTAACTCAAGTCCTTTCAGTGTGTTCATGTCCAAAAGCCATGACATTCAGCACATAATTTTTTAAAAATTTCTGCCATACTTTGAAACCCCACTTATGCTTTGGCAAAATCCATTTCTTTATTAAAATGCTTAGGCTGTTACCTGGATCCTTCCTAAACTTTCAGCGCTACTCCTAGGGCTGTCTTGAAATTATGGCACAACAGAAAAGCAGATGGTAACACTCAGCCCAGATTTTAGGAAACAGAGCTGGGACTCTCTAGTACTGTGAGAATAGGAGTCAGAATAGACATAAGCTCTGCACTGATGAGATATCTTTTCTTTTCTCTCTGGAGGAAGCAGGGATGAGCCAAGCCTGGAGAGGTTGTAGCACCACTCTGCAAACAGCTAAAGATTTACTTCAGTGACAGCAACTTGAGGGATGGAAGGATGTTCACACTCCCTCATTTACTCCACTCAGCATGTGTTTCATTTCAGTACATAAGCCAAGGAGGGTAGACAGCTTACTGTACCTACTCAGACAAAAAACTAATAACCTTGGAATGGGTGCCAGTGGCAGGCAGGAGGTGTTTGTGCATCACACATGCATGGAGGCATAACCATAAACAATTATGAAAACCACATGCTCCCAAAGCTGAATGAAAACACTGGTTATCAGCAGCCCTCCACCTCAGGCAGAAAACAATTGGTTAACTTATTCAGTGGCAAAAAGCAGCAAGCACTGCTTCTTTCCTTATTTCTTCACTGAAGCAACGCTCAGAAGCAAACGCCAAAAAGCATTAAGGACCCAGTTTATAGGAACACATAAATGTTTTTCCTAGGGCTTAGTTTCAAACACAAGTTAATCAAAATTAAATCAACAGTTTGCAGCCTTGTCTGATCAGAAAGGGTGGGTTTTAATTTCTGAGGTCAACATTAATTATGCACCAGCTGCTCTGTGCAGTATTTTCAAATAAATGATAAAGCAATAAACATTCTTTATGCTACTGAATGAAACGTAAGAGTCATAACTGTAAATTTACTCAGGACATTAACAAAGTCACATTCTAAAAAGTTATTGTAATGCACATTAAATGGAAGTTAAATACATTATAAAATTATCATATTCACATCCTTAATTGCAGTATAACACAATATAAAGTGAACAAAAAATCTAAAGATATTCACATTTTTAATCGTATTTATGTAGGCAATTAAAAACATTCTGGTTCAGCTTTTAGTCTAATTTACACTGCTGTAATCCAGACTAGTTTAAGTCAAATTAGAGTAATGAAAAAATAAATAATTAGACATTAAGGAAGAATTGGATCCTGTGTGAGTTTAGGCTAGTGTTTTATAATGAATTTCCCTAAAGCTTCTTAAAGCCATGAGCTCTGTCTTTTGGCAAAAAATTAAATAGGTAAAATTCTACTTCAATTTATTTCCGTTCATAATTGTTTAGTTCTTTCATTGTTTTATAAACTTTATTTCAAGACTTGAAGTTAAATGAGACTAGGAAGAAAAAGTGCTTTAAATTCCTTCTTGGTCAATGCTTGTAAAAATATAGTTTTTCTAGGTATCAATTTGCCTACGGTTCTGTAATTTGAGATCAAGAGAAAATGACTAGAAATTGTAACTTTTTTCATATTCAAAAACACCAACAGCAAACCTTTCCTAGAAATTTTTTCACAGTATGCTATGACAAGGATATTGTACTAGAAAATCTTGAAAGGTTGGTCATAACTATGTATCATTTTCTGAAAAGTAATAAATATAGCTCAAGATATAAGTTCAGTTTACTTTCACTTTTAAAATTGAGTCTCTGCTTTTGAAGAATTGACTACTTTCTGCCATCAAAAGATACAGAATTATGAAGGCATAGTATTTAGTATTTTAGGTAGAATTGTACGGCTACTACTAAATAATGGACTTGCACTGAAACTCACACAAGGAAAGAACATGCAAGTTTCCAAATGCCAGCATGTGTAAATAGTCACTACAAAAATTTAAGACATTTTTTTGCTAGAGGAATGCATGCTCCTTTCATTTTCTATTCTCTTTCATCCTAGGAGCTTTTGCTTTGAAAAATCCATGTTTCCAGGCAATAACAAGGGTATAAAGTTATTTTCTGCACATTGTGCAGTTCTAGCAATCTTTGTTTCTCTTAAGCATCTCTGCCGAAATGGTTGTATAAGCATTTTCCACTTACATATCAAAGAGTTAAGAAGTTCTAATGCATGCAAAGGCCACAATGCTGTGTGCCACTGTGCTAGGTCTTCATCAGCTGCTTCTTTGACACATACCCTATTAACATTGTTAGAAGAGAAAGACAGGTAGGTACAAAACACAGGATGAAAAGCTACCAAGAAAACTTGGAAGGGGAAGTGTTTTAGTTTTTAAACAAGACATAACAGCTGTTTATATCAAGCACACTGCTGGCCTAAAAGATTCCATTTGCATCTCTCTTTTCCTTCCTCAACAGGCTTCCTACATTCCTCCTGATCCTCAATGCCCAAAAGAGATGGGACCTCCCCATAAAACAGATTTTACTCTTGTTTGAAAATTCCTCTGTAGCCTCCACTTCTCCTGCTCTCAAAGACAGATTTGCAATGCAGTAATACTTGCAGCATGAATAGCATAACACTTTTTGGTTGAATTTCCTCTTTAGTTTGCTTAAAGAGGGAGATAAGGTGGGTCATGTTGGCCATTGACCAACACAGTTTTTTCAGAGGCAGTTGCTGGACCTGCTTGAAAATTACTTAAAGAAAGGGCAGCAGCTTCAACTGCGCCTCAGGAACTACATCACAACTTTACACACAGAACAAGATTTCACCTTTCACCCATTTGGTGTGGTGCATATAGATGGGAAGTCTGGTATCTTCACTGCACAGCTAGCGAGTTTCAATTATATCCTTATAACTATTTGTACCATGCTCCAGAAGGGTAGATGCAGCCAGATTGCATGTTAATACATGTTAACGATCAAAGTACAACCTACATAACTATCCTCTTCTCCCACTGTACTACTTGAGCAAATGGGAGGCTTGAGAAAAACCACATACAGTTGAATCATACAGCTTGCTGAAGGCTGTGAAATCTATCAGCTTTTTAGAAACTACAACTCCTAATCCACAAGTTTCTCTGCAGAGAAACTGTATAGTTTGAGTAATTAACAGTTTGAGTTGCAGAAATAAAACCCAAGTCTTTTACTCTTAAAATCCTTATCTATAACTCTACATAACGTTTAACTATAGCACTCTGTGTTTCCATTTATAAACTTCCCTTTTGTGTCCTTGGAGAAGTGTTCATAACTCATCTCACAAGAAAGTCTATTTGTCAGGTGCTTCAGCACACTGATTTACTTGCTAACTAGATACTTCAGAATTCAAAGTAGAAAATTCACACTCATAATTTAAGATTTCAAAAATACATTTGCGTATTTTCACATCAGCTGATGACCTTCCACATTGTTTCTCTTCAGTACACAGTTATACCATTGCAGGAAGCACAGAGCCAAGACTTTTGCTGCTGCTCACCCCACCCCACCAGTGAGTAGGCTGGGGGTGCGTAAAGAGCTGGGAGGGTACACAGGCAGGACAGTTGACCCCAACTAAGCAAAGGGATATCCCATGCCATATGATGTCATGCTCAGCATATAAATATAGGGGGAAAAGAAGGAGGTAGCACATTCAGAGTGATGGTGTTTGTCTTCCCCTGTCGCTGTTACACATGACAGAGCCCTGCTCCCCTGAGGATGGCTGAACACCTGCCTGCACACAGGAAACGGTGAATGAATTCCTTGTTTTGCTCTGCTTGCATGCACACAGCTTTGGTTTACCGATTAAACTGTCTTTTCTCAACCCATGAGTTTTATTACTTTTTATTATTTATTTATTTATTTATTAACTTTTATTAGTCCGATTCTCTCCTCCATCCTACTGTGGGAGTAGTGAGCAAGCAGCTGTGTCGTGCTTAGTTGCCAGCCTGGGTTAATTCACAACAACGTCATAACAAAATTCATAATGACAGAAAATATTTGCAGAGTGAGTAAGAGCAACCACAAGCGCGAACCAAGAAAAGAAAGGAATAAGGCAGCAGCAGAAAGTAACAGGGTGCCAGTCTACCAAAAGAAATATGGAAAATAGTATTTCCCAGTATATATACAAGACAAACAGAAACCGAACTCAAAGTTACTTTCAGCCCAAGTAGAACAATGTCCCAAGCCCCGTACTTTTGTGAAAGCTACAATAGTTTATCAGTATATTCTTGTTGATCTAAATTTATTAGGGTCTGGGGAGCTAGTCACTACCAGTAACCTGATGCATAATGCAGATACATGTTTTTCCTATGTATCTAGAGTGGACATATCCTCTTGCTTTTAAAAGGTCTATTTTTATTTCATATGAAATAAATTTAACTGGTAGAACAAGTTGATTATAATCTCTGGCTTGCTATGGATACATAACCAATGGACATATCAAAATCATTAGCAATGATACAATGACATCAAGTTGAAATAAATTACCTGAAAAGTGCAATATTGAATATTGCAAATTAATATTATTTTCTCATTGCTAATGTTTTGCAGGTTTTGTCCTGTGTATTATACACAATTAGTAGCCATAAGAGAATTAATGCATTAAGAAAACACTTCAAACAAAATGGAACATAGGTGGTAGAGATCAAGTATCGCTTTGATTTTACTCTTCCTGCAGTAGTTGTTTGCTTCTTCCTTTCCTCTGACATTTATGTTTTCAGTATAGCCCTCCTTTCTTATCTCTTCAGTTATCTTTCTTCCCTCATTCTTTTCTCTTAGTTCTTGCTGTCCCTATGCTTTTCTACTATTTTTAGCTAGTCTGCTCCTATCCCTTTTTCTTCAGCCATCATTTGAGCTCAGCAAGAGAAGAACACCAACATACACAGGAGAAAAAGCTAAAGGGTAAAAGAACTTTTTCTCCTCAGTCTTCCCAAATCAATCCATAGCTTTTTCAAGTGAAAATATACTTGAGGCCATGAATTGCTGAAATTCAATTGTTTAACAGGGAAAGTTGTGTCTATCTGCTATTTAAGCAGTAATGGGCTTCAGAAATAATTCTGAAAGGCAATATGATTCTAAGTGGCCACCATGGTGAAAGTGTTGTTATAATTTATGGCGAAGTACTATCTCTATTTATATCTAGTATATAGATAGCATCTGCGGCTTGCTAAAGGTTGGGTTTATTCTCTTAGGTGGGCATTCTTACTGCTTGATATATATCTCCCTACAAAAGAACATTAAAAACTAATGCAAAAGCTAGTAAATTTGTCTTAGTCACCACTTACATGTATTACTGTTGTGCATCGCACTAAGCCAGTGACAAAATGTTGTAGAAATATTTGCTACAAAGAAGTAGGTCAAAGTTTCAAGAGATATCTGATGTTAGCATTAATTTATAATATGCCCTGATTTTTAGGTAGTACACAACTTGAAACCCAAACATTTTCTTCTAGAAAAAGCTTTCTTAGACCAACTTCACCGCAAAGGGCAGGTTCAGGGTGTTACAAGTGCAGAAGTAGGTCATTCTAGTTTGCATAATATTAAAGAAAAGAACCAAACAGGGCCTTCATACACCTCAAAACTATACTTTGAACAGAAGCTTCCAGCTTGGTAAAGAAAAATAATTCTGAGGAAGTCACTAACAATCTTCATAGCTCTCAAAATTCTGGGTTAAATTTTTTTTAGTAATTGTGTTGGTCTTAATATGCAGCAGTTCTGAAAAAATGCTGGAATACCTTTTACATATGTGCTGCATTATATCTGACAGAAAACAGTTTCTGTCCTCAACTGGGGACAGAGATGAAAAAAGCCACTAGACAGGAAATAAAGTCAGAAGAAGTACAGTATCTTTAGCACATCCCAATTTAACAATTTCCTACCATCTCCAAGCAACAACCACAATTCAGCTTCCAAGTGTTCAAAACACTACAGTCTTACAGTTTCTCTGTTTTCAGATTATCCATTATATTTGGTGTAAGTGCACACCTGGAGAAATGTAAAATTATGTATGGTTTTGCACAGGATTATTTTCCGATACCCTTGAAATACTGGAGAAAAACGTATTTACAAAAAGGATAGGAATAGAATATTTGTGCACTTTAAAATGACAATTATCTGGCCACAATAAAGTGTTCTTAATGCTGGCGTTTCAGTATTTATGATAAGGTATATGGGAAAGCTGTGGAATAAATCTTTTGCATTTAAATTTTCTCCGTGAAGTTAAGGAATAATGAAAAATAATTTCAAAGAAAATAAATGCAGCAAGTATTTTCTGTTCTATTCCACAGAAAAAGCTATTTGAATCTTAAGATGTTTATAGAATAATCCACATCTTTTTTTATCCATATATGTTTCTAAGCTAAGGGCTGTGTTTGACACTCCTAAGGGATGGGATGTCATTGAGAAGACCTGGACAAGCTCAAGAAGTGGGTCCATGTGACCCTCATGAGGTTCAACACCACTAAGTGCAAGGTCCTGCACCTGGGTCAGGGTAACTACCAATATTGACACAGGATGGGGAATAAAGAGATTGAATACAACCCCGCCATAAAAGACCTGGGGATACTGGGGGATGAAAAGCTTAACACAAGCCAGCAGTGCACACTTGCAGCCCAGAAAGACAACTGTATGAAGGGAGGTCGTTTTGCCCCTCTATTTTGCTCTCACAGACCCCACTGGAGTACTGCATCCAGCTCTGTGGTCACCAGAATAAAAAATTGACCTGTTAGAATGAGTCCAGCGAAGGGACACAAAGATGATCAAAGGGCTGGAGCACCTCTCCTATAAACACAGGCTGAGGGTGTTGGGCTTGTTTAACCTGGAAAAGAGAAGGCTCCGGGGAGACCTTAGTGGGTCCTTTCAACACTTAAAGGGAGCTTCTAAGAAATATGGAGACAGACTTTTTAGTAGGGTCTGTCGCAATATAACAAAAGGTAGCAATTTTAACTAAAAGAATGTAGATTCAGACTAGATGTTAAAGAAAAAATTTTTTTACAATGAGGTGAACAATGGAACAGGCTCCCCAGAGGTGACAGATGCTCCATCCCTAGAAACATTCACGGTTAGGCTGGACATGGCTTTGAGCAACCTGATGCGGTTGAAGATGTCCCTGCTCATTGCAGGGCAGTTGTACTAGATGGCCTTTAAAGGCTCCTTCCAACCCAAACCACTTTATGATTTTAATAAGCAAATTCCAACAGACTGCCCAGATGAAATCAAGTGGAAGATTGTTTACAATGATCTCTGATTTAAATGAACTCTGCAAAAGGACAACTAAAATACTTCAAATTGACCTACTTGGAGCTTTTTTGTTTTAGTACCCATAAGAAAAGTAAAATGAAGTGACATAATAGAGCTTTAGCATGTAAAATGTCTTTTTAAATGGCTTGCAAATTGCTAGCTGTCATGTATGACAAATACATACCTTTGGTGTTACCTTTCCCATGTCTTTGATAAAACTTCTGAGGAAGATATGATCATTACAGTAAAGACACAAAATCCAATGTGGTGTTACTTCTTTTAGTAACAGATCAACATTACCTTTTGTGTGACTTCCTTTTCCTACCTTTCCCAGAAAATTACACAGACCAACATTTCTAGATTTTTCAGAATCAGCCCAATGCATTTCAGTAGAAAGGTAATGAATTTTAATTGTGAAGTACATGGCATATTTCACAGTATTAGGTAACTGAGCTGGGTGTATGCATGTTCTACTTTTCCCAATAAACAAGTTCTCTTCCTCTTGCTGGCTTGCTTCATTATTCTAGGATTAAGGTGCAGACTACAAAATTAAGCTAAATGGGACACCTGAATCCTAACATCTTAATGACACTGAAATTAGTAGCCAGAATGCTGGAAAGCTAAAAGTTTCCAAGAAAAAAATCTATTTATGATTGTCTTAATGAGGAAAAGCATATGTCTTCTTGAAATCTTAATGTGCAAGACAGTCTCCAGGCATCCTTTGCTTTTGTGATCTGCATAGTAATCATTGCTGCACATGATATTCTAAGCCTATGAGATCTAATTTCGTTAAACAACATCCTGGTCGTAAAATCAGCTCACATAAGTACATGTTCAACAAGTATTTCAAAGCATATACTAAAATTAAATATTTGCACATTACCGTAATGAACTGTCCTTCCTCTCAGCCTAGATTACAAGAATTTGAACCTCCTATTGTACTCTTTCACAATCCAAATTCTCCAGGTTTTTTTTCTGCAAGTAAAGTCTAGCTAAAACCCACTTTTATCTTTTATGTAGCTAATACTGCAAGTATAACCCAGATTATCTTGAGTACTTTCTACTACAGAAGAGTGGCCTTTGCTGTTTACGTTCAGTATTGGGTTTGCCATGACTGAGATGCAGTTGCAATCAGAAGAGCTGTAAGCAGGCACAACTCTTATCACATTACCTCTAGTCACGCTAAAGCTGGTCATTAACACAGGAAGCAGAACACCTTTCCAAATCTTTCCTCCTATAAATGTGCCCCTTACAAGGGTAACATTAATTTATGCAAATGTGAAAAGACTATGAAGATAATCATCTCCAACAAAATGATGATAGGGAATGCTGATACTTCTGAACTGAGGAAAGTTCATCAAAATAGACAATCATAGTATTTTATTTGATTCTCCTATTTTCACATCATCTGGAGAGTCCAGTTCTTCCTCTCCTCAGACCTCCGTGCAGGCAGTCTATGACCAGTAGTCAAATCACCAACAATTACCTTGTCTTTCTCTGACCAGAAGTCATAGCAACAGTCACTCAGAGAGCAACATGCAGATATTTGTCACTAAAAGGATAAAAATAAAATCAGGACAGAAAAATTCAGACCTTCCACTACTGTGAACTTGACTCTGACTTCAAGCACATCAGTATTTGTCCCATAAAAACAGACCTTCACCCATGAAGTGTTTATTGTGCAAGCTTAATTACAGAAAAAACCCCACTGTTTTGTTCCAGCCATATAGAAATGTTAATCAGACATTTCTCTTTTGGCATATGTAATGCTGGCTTCTCAAAACATAATCTTTCGCTTTCCCATGTACACACATCGGAGGGGAGCTTTTCCAGTTTTCACAGTTTATTTATAGATGGAAATTGGATTTTCATTTTCTGAGGCTTACAGAGAAAGGAACATTACTCCAACAAAATGCAAGTTGTTATTGCTAAAAAATCGGGCGCATACCAATGGAATAAGCAGAAGCTGAAAAACTGAAGTTGTCGCAGTACTGTCAGGCTGGCCACAGCAAAAGCAGAGAATGTGTTTCTTTACTTAGTTATAACTAATTATTGAACCGAAACACCACAGTACCTTCTTGCTTAATCTGTTTATTTATTCAAATATTGTGCTAGTTTTAGTGGTGTACGGCATCTTGAGTTTAATCTGAGCACTACTTATTTATCAAAGACTCTTCCCAGTTGACAGTGCTGCGAAAAATGCAATTATTCAAAGCTGATAGGTTTAAGTAAAAAAAAGAAAAGCAGAAACTGTTGCAAACTTCACCCCTCATGTATAAGCCTGCACAGAATTATGTCAAACTGTGAGGCTAGTACGGAGAGTCACTGGCAGAAATATTTCCAGGTCTTAGGTGCGTCCAGATTAAACCTAGAATTGCCGGTATAGCTTAGAAAGCATAAAAATTTGGTGTATTCAAGTAGACTAAATTAACATCTCTACTCAAAAAGGACTGCAATGAAGTTTTCTTCTTTACCAGATTGATGTTACTGTTAAGTGGCAAGGAGGCATTCATCTTAAGTCTAACAGTGGGAAATAAAGTCAGTATTATCTTTCTAGTTCCATCTCTTCCCTCAGTAAAAATGATGCAAACATATTCACCACGAAGACTAAAAAGAGAGAGTGCCCACATAAAAAGCTATTGAATTTGGTTAAGAGCTTAAGTCTCTAAAATTTCTTTTTTTTCTTTTCCGCTTGTACCAGCTGTAACACAAAGAAGAGAGCATGACCTTTGCAAAGCAAGTGACCTCATACCTGCTAAAGTTCTTTAAAAAGATATAACCTCTGTCCCACAACAGAAGTGCCCAAATAAAAGATGAACCACATTCTCTCCTCCATTGGCAGTAGAGTTCAGGGCTTCTTTATAGCCAGAGTCCCAGGAGAAACTAGAGAATACAATTTCTTCTACTACCAGAATTCTCTTTCCTAACTGATCTCAAAAACTAGCTTTTATGCAGTTAGAAGCTAAAGAAATTTCTCTTACTTATAAGCTTATATAATAAATGATGCTGTAACAATAGAATCTTGTAAGTTCATCTCTAAACAAATATAGAATATCTTTGAATGTAAACTCAAAAACTGGCATTTAAGATGGAAAATGCAATGTACAGATGGTTTTAATTGCAGATAAAATGCATTCTAAACTGCTGGGAAAAGTCTTAAAATAAGCTTTCACGATTCCAGATTTTCTTCAAATATTAATCTTAGGTTAGATTTGAAGCCCAGGGGTAGGAATCAAGGTTTACTTATTTTGTCTCCAAAATGAAATAAAGATGATAATTTGTTATTTCATTTTTAATCAAACAAAAAATAGGAATTTAAATATAGAAGTGCAGAAAGTTTAACCTGAAAACTCGAGACCTGAAACTAAGGATTTTTGCAGAGTTATTAGCATAATATGCTAGCTAATATCCATCACTAATATCAGCTGGAGAATATATCAGCACTAATATCAGCACTAGAGAAAAAAGTAGATACACTTAACATGTGGTTAATAGAAAGTCTTTAATTTCTGTTCAGGGACCTCTCTGACAGCAAATTCCACATTTTCCCTTTTTGATAACTAAAATGTTTCGATGGTTACAGAATTATTGCACTGTGACAGGTGGGGATCATCTAAAACTCTATTAAATGGCTCTGTTTCTCTTTTAAATAGTTAGAGGGCTTAACGTCTCATGTGGAGACATGCTGGCCAGAGCCATGCCCAGAAGTGTTCCTACAGTGCCAGAGGCCACATGTGGAAGGTAGTGACAAATCCCTATTGACTTCAGCAGCAGCAGCAGCAAAACTCTCATCTCTAACATTACAGCTCAAGCCAAGCATAATTTGTGATTGCTTTCACCATCCCCTCCTCCTCCATCAGTACCACTCCCCAGCCACTGGTTAGAGCATGGTCCTGTCAGCAGGCATTCAGCCTTTGCCATCGATAACCAACAGCCTTAGCACTTGGCAGCCGCCATTACCCTTTAGTGGTTGACATGGCACCTCAACTATTGAGTGCCATATCTATATTCCTGCTGACTAACTCTCCTCAATGCCCTGGCATTACTTACTGAGCTACTAGATTAACACCTGACCATACTGGATAGAGCCTATTGCAATGAGTGAGCTCAAATACTGAAGTAAATTACTGGCTGGATATGAAGCCTAAAGAACTTTGGATTTTTTCTATTTTTTTAAAAGGCACTGAACATTTAGAGGAGCATCAGAACTCAAGCAAAAATCCAGCAAGCTTCCATTAAGCAGTGGAATATGGAGGTATTCAGACACTACAATCAAGCGAAACTGTTTCACATGTTCACTGTATGCTGACATAGGCTAACACACAAAACCTCTGAAAAAGGGAAAGCCTGCAAAAGCAGCTGCTCAAGATGTGGAATATGCCATAAACGAACACCATCAGGGGAAAGCTTGCCTCATTTCCAATTCAGAACCTAAACCATATTCCATCAACATCATTTTTCAGATGTCTGCAGAGTTTGGTACCAGAACTGAAGCATTAAAATCTCTCTCAGAGCTGTTGCATGAGTATAGGGAGGATTCTCTAGCAATGGCAAGATATCATCATGGGCTAGCACAGGAGGTAGAACAAGCAACACTCATCCATAGACTTCAAAGACACCAACAAACAACAGGAATTAGCTTTCATACGTGGCAGTGCTCTCCAGAGCAGTCAGACTGAGTCTCCCTGTTTCAGTCCCATTTTTCCCAGGCTACGCTCAAGACTACCTCACTCTGTGCTCCAGATCCATTAAACAAGACTGTCACTATTGCTCTCTCTCACCTCTGTCTCCAGTTTTATCACATTCTTCCTTCTGGCTATCATTCAAATTTGTCCCACAAAGCTTTTCTTTTTCCTTGCCTACCTCGATTCCCTGAGGCTACGACTACTTGAGGAAGTAGAATATCTGTAGAAGGAATCAGGCCTGAACTCCACACTATGAACATTTTAAGTCTGATTCACTACTGCAGCAAACACATGATTCCAAATAGTGTCATACACTTCCTGATGTGAAACCTGAAGTTTTCTCTTTACTTGGGTTTTCAATAATACAAAGTCGTTTCCCATGATATGCTTTTGACTAGAAAGCACGTCACTTGCAAGTTACACAGAAATAAATTATGTCCCCAAACATTTTAAAATGTATTTTACTATTTATCCTTTAGTTTGCTTTATTAAAAATACAGGAAGATATTTTCTACTCCCAAATTGAGAACTGTCTGGAAGGGAAAACAGTTTGTACTTTATGTTTCTATGTAACAGGTCTAAAGGTGACAAGTGATTTAAAAATGAAAAACAAAAAACACAACAATAAAAGCTTTAGAAAAGCATCATACAGGGAAAATGCCATTTTATTTTCTAATAGAATATTTACACGCATGAAAAAGTAGGTCAGTATTAGCTTATGATTCTAGCTCAATTTCATTCTTAAATACATCTGTCATTGGTAATGCGTCTCCTTTCGTGTCCCTGTCAGATCTTTCTCATTCCAGCCTCATAGGGAAAAAAAACCCTACAACCCCCTATTTTTTCCCACTCTACAACTCAGTTTAATCGTTTTCCCTCATTGTCTACTTCCTATCTTCTTGCCTAGTCACTAGTAGCTTTCTTATCTCCAAAGTAACCCTGCTCTTTTCCTGTGCAGGCTTCCCAGCAAAACATTATGAAGGAAAATATGTGCATTACAGGTTTATGTTACTATGTTACCTCTGACTGCTACAATTAAGAAAATTTACACTTTAAAAAATAAAAATCTTGGCTCCCAACGTCATGAGAGAGGGTCACGTGTAAAGTTTTGAGAAAGCCTGAGTTAGCCTTTTCCATATCACCTTACATGTGTATAATTTGAAGCTTGATGTGCTTAAATAGAGGCAAGGCTTTTAATTTTATATTTTAAATAGCAGTATTGATTTTCCAAGAGGTTTTGATTTCTGAGCCTAGCAGGTGAAGTAAGATTCTGTACTTTTTCCACTAAATATGCCTTTTTCTCTTGAGAAACCAACACATCTGCAGCCATATATGGATGCAGATGCGTATCTGCATGATCTGTCAATCATATCTTAAGACACTTAGTGGTTATTTACTTTTGTTACATTACTCCTAAATCATTGTGTTTTCAGGTAGAAAATCTGAAAATAACACTAATTTTCCTCAACACATGTGGCTTTTTTTCATACTTTATTTATGCCTGTGTAATTAAATAAATCACGCATTAGACTGCAGTATTGATTCTCAGGAAGCTGGAAGTTTGGAAGAGATGTTTACAACTTGCAAGGCAGATGAGACCCTTCCATTATGTGTTGCACAACTATGATTTTCAGTTAATAATCCTGCTAATCTTCAAGGAAAATAGTAATAAACATTTGCACATTTTGTTAAAGGAGAACACATTTATTTATGGATAAACATAAACATCTATGTACTAGTTTGACACCTTTGCAACTTGTCAAACTTAAACAATCTTTTTGAGAGCCAAGTAAAATGAGTTCAAATGGGAAAAGAAGTTTAGATGCAGTCATCTAAACATTGCTCAGCCCATTCTCTCCTAAACACTGCTAAGGAAAGGTGAAAAGATGTTTGAAGAGAGCTTAAAGGCTGAAACTCACATCTTTCTCTAGTCCAATTTCAATAGCAAATAGAGACATCACTCACCCTCATTCAAATGCTGTTGGAGGTCTGTTTTACTGCTGCTCAGTTAGTTTGTATTTTTATATATACATATACACACTTGTGGGTGTGGATGTGTATACACAGACTTCTTTATTCCCACCTTTCTCCCACATGTTTCTTTAGCCAATCTCACTTTCCAAAACCACTGGAAAATACTTGAGTATAACTTTAGGTTATATGGCTACACACTAAAGTGTCAGGAGGCATACTAAAGTAAGGCTGAACTTCCAGGTTTGTAGTAGGGTTATGTCCTAACTGCTCTTCATGGTTACACGCAGATGTAACAGAACCAGTACCTTCCAGTTCACTGGAAGCATGGTAATAACTATCAGCTTCTAACTTCATTTAGGTTTTCAACCTTTTTACATTAAAATACTAAAATTTAATTAATGGATTAAGAAAACTGAGACATTAAGAGTCTGCAAGAGACTCAAGATGATCAGTGATATCCAAGATGATACCTAAGTGATACCTAAAGGAACCAGAGCAGGGGCAAAGAAAGGAAGATTCTTGCTTTTTCACAGATGACAATCCTATATATATTGACTATGATGAATGTTGGTTATGAAATGAGTGAGGTTATAATACTATTATCAGCAATTAAACTGAAAAGTGAAACTCAGTTCTAAAGTTACTAAAAGATAACTCAAGGAAGTAATTAGGTAAGGCATAAAATACTATTTCAAATTCATGTTAGGCTCAGATCTCATCTATAGGAATATTTTTTTGGGATCCATTTTTCCAATTCTCTTTCTTGGACAAGGATGAATGTAAGAGCAATTAATTACATTTTGCTTATTTGTTCTACAGTGATAAGCCAGACTGTCAACTGCTTATTACATCACTTGTTCAGAGAGAGCATATGGAAAGGTTTCTGTTAATATTTTAAAAGACCAGTTTCAGAAGGCAGCTGTCATTATAATAACTTTTATTTGTATGGGTTAAGTTTTCTTCTGACTTATTTGCATCTCATCTTTTTGCTGTTTGTATGCTGGTAAAATATCTTTGACACAATCAGGTTAGAAATGTTGAATATTTATGCTTATATATTGTATACAGAGGAAAAAGGCATGGCCTACTAAAGCCAAAATGCTTCAGTGACACCCCAGGATTTTTCAGCTTTGATACCAATTTAATCAGCAATATAATTTCCCTTGTTTTCCAAAGGAGTAAGAATACAGAAGCACACAACAGGAAACATACAGTAAAGCTCAGGCCATAGCATAATATACTGACATGCATTCATTGATATGAACATAACTGTAAACACATCCAAAGCATTTATCTACTGACAAGTTTTACCCAGCTGCTGCAGTAACTGCCTGAAGCTATGCTAACTTAGTATCTCAACAGACCTGGCACATTAAATGGGGACAAAGTAAACTGGAAGATCTCCAAATCCACGCTTTGACCTGAAGGTGGTTTATTAAGACTTGTTATTTACTCTGACACAGCACAAAACCAGATTTCAGTACTGAGGTGCTATCTTCAAACTCAGTCTTTCTGGAGACCTCAGTGGTCTTCAGTGATTCCACAGCTATTTCCTAAAGGCAAACAGTGTTTATAATCAAGGGAAGCAACTCAAGAGAAAACTAACCAAACCACAAATTATATCAACTTTTACAAAAGTATATAAATCCAGAGCATTCATTCTAAAAAGGAAATTATGTTTCTTAAGTTTCAGAAGAAAAGGCAGAGTATATTTTATCTGCAGCAAAAGGGGTAAAAGACACTCAGAACTGGGAAACGGAGGGCTAATATATTAGACCTTCAGGCTAGGGTGAGGTTACAGTGTCAGTATAGGAGCACTGGGCATGTCATTTTGCTTAGCCTTCAAGGCCAAAATTTCATTCAGATTCTGGGAAGAGAAGCCCTAAGATGAAAATTAATTGTTATAAATATTATTTGGAATTGCTATATTGCTTTATGGTTCTTTTTCATGACCATGTTTTCTACCTCTGTAATCAAAGACTTTCTTTTGTTAGAAACTCGTCATGTTACAACCTTAACCTTGCCTGATTTTAAAAGTGAGTCCAAATGAAGCTAATAAGGACAGAGTGAGAGTTTTTTTAAGTCTTTGTAAATCCCGTTAAGCTGTACATACACAACCATGACACAAATTTGAGAGACCAAGATACAAAGCTTTCTGAACTCCAGATGTCAGCATCAAGTGACAGATATTGAGGAAAAGCCCTTCCTATCTGGCAGGCACAGACAAGCAACTCTCTGGCAAGAAGCAGATGGCAGAAATACAGCTGAATGCTCTGGATGTTCATCAGATCATCACTCTAATCAAAACAGGAAGCCCAGAACAGCCAAGTGAAACCACAGAAGTTACTCTGTTAATGCTCAGATCTGCTGCAAGTTATAAATTTAGCAAAATTGAAGTGGGAAGAACCATTCTTTCCACACATTGCTTCCAAAATTATCTTGCTTCTCTCACAGGTTTACCTACTGTAGCAATTGCTTGGCCACTGTCAAAAATGAAGTCTCATTTCTCAGGACAGGTAGCATTAATCTCTCAGTCTTTGAAATAAATCTGATTAGAGAGAAAGACTAAGTAGAATTAAGGGATACTGGAAAGAAGAAAATCCAGAGGAAATTTCCATCTTTGTTTTTTGTGTTTAAAAGTCATTAACTAATACCATTTCAGACTGAAGGAATGAGATGCGGAGATATTCTAGGCCATATAGTTTATCTGTCCAAGCAGTTTATCTTCGCCTTTAAATACTTCTGTATACATATGCAGTCTAGATGTGCCCTGCGGAAACCTTAGATTAGACCTTAGTTTTTAGAGCATCTTAGTAATACAGAAACAACAATGCAAAGACAGTATCTGTGTATTTATCCAAGGTGATACAACTGGGACTTGCACAGTAGTAGTTGTAACAGCTCTTGGAGTGAGCATATCCCACTGCAAATGGTTGCAGTGGTAGATTGCATATGCTATTTTAGTTATGAATGGTTAATTTGCATACAATTTTATCAGCTATGATAAAATGCTGTCATATTCAATCATACGGTAGTCTCCTATATTCCTCTGGGTTCCTGATTTTACTGCTACTCTGAGAGGTACTTTGGAACCTAAATCAATATTGACTTCAAGAGTTGCCTGTAATATGCATCTACAAATCCGAGAATTTCTGCTTCAATATTTGGAAAGGCAGCTGTCATGTTATTCTCTTTGGTGTCAATGAAAAAAATTGCTGAACACCCCCCAAAAATACAAGTAAAGATGAAAGATTAACAACACTGAAGTTATTGCTATTAACTCATTAGTATATTTGCCAAAAGCCACGTTGAATTGTTGCCATTTAGACAATACAATCAGGACAGTCTTATGTAATTTTTTTAAAAAATTTTGTAATTATGAGCTTAGTTAATTTTTATATGCAAACTTTTTTCTAAAACAAAGAAATATTTTTTTTAATTTCACAAAGTTACCCTCAATTTTCTAGAGTGGCAGGCTTCAGTTCATGTATAAAGTGTCTGTCTAGCAGTGAAGCATATTGGATTCCAATCAGAAAACCCCTAGAGAACGAGTAGAGTGCAAACTTTCAACAGCAATACAAAATTCTTGAGGGCAGGGGGATAAAACAGAACAGTGAAGTACTGAGACAGGTTGCCCAGGAAGACCATACAATGTGTGTCCCTGGATCTATTCAAAACTTATCCAAACAAACTGAAATGACTGGCCCTGCTTTGAGCAGGGTGTAGGAATAAGGAAGCTTCAGAGGCCCCTTGCAACCTAAAATATTTTGCACTTTTATGATTCTATTTTCACTAACTCTATGCAAGTAATTTTCTCCAAATCACTCTATTAAGAGGAGACAGACAAAATAATTGGAGAACTGAGCAGAGAAGCACAGGAGGAGTGAACTGGTTGCTCAGGAGTAATTGCTTAATTATTATCAGAACCAGAACCACTAGATAAGAACTGTTGACAGTAAAAACAGTAAATTAGACTGTTTATTCAGTAGTATTCCTAGTGAGGATTTACTATGCTCTTGGTAGACTTAAACCTAAAGCCAGACTGAAAAGCAAAGAGTGAAATTCACAGAAGCAAAGCAGGAAGCACTGAAAGGGAAGAAGTACAAGAGGAGACAGAGTAATTAAGATTCAAAATTCTTCTCAGATTATATGAAATCATGATGTGTTTTGTATTAGAGACAAGCAAAGGGAACAAAGCTAGTGGAAAGAGACTTAAGTCAAATTAAGTCACGAACCAGTATGGCACAAGAATGAACTGATGGAAAAAGGAAGCATACAGTCAGTGCCTGGGGCGCATATGTGATGGAAGAATAAATTACTGGAGATGTCAGCAACTAGTGACAGACTGCAAAAGAGGTTAAACCAACAAAGACCTCCTTATGCATATCAGTTTTGCTGCTAGAGTAGATAATATTAATTTAATTAATATGCCAAAGTGATACTAACCAATAAATAAAATCCACTAGTGTTGTTGCATCAGTTAAGAAAACACCTACTTAACTGAATAGCTTATAGGACATTGTAACTATATAATAAATTGTTTCATTCTACATTGGAGCACCTCGATTCCTTGTTTTGCACATGAAGGGTTAGGGGTTTTTGCGTGCTTTATACATAATGACCCAATTGGCTACAAAAATTCTTCTAGCCATCCCCTTACCTTCCACGATCCTCTAGTAGAATTAAAATGCCTATTCTTTGACATGAGAAATGGAAATAGTTTTAGAGAATGAGGCAGGTTATTTGACCAAAAGAAGATGAGCAATTGACAATGATCTAGGCAATATGGTATGTGTGTGTGTTTCAGATTACAAATGAGATATGTGGTATCAGAGCTTATAGCAGGTTCTGTCCAAGCCCTTCATAACTGAGATATGCTTCCCTTTTCTTCACTAGTCCTTATTCACTGCTACGTATGGTAGGGTTTAATTAGAATCAGAATCTTTGAGGTTGGAAAAGACCACTAAGATCATCAAGTCCAACAACCTGTCCAATCCCACCATGTCAACTAAACCATGTCCTGGAGTGCCATATCTATGCTTTTTTTCAAAACCTCCAGGGATGGTTAGTTAACTTATTATTGAACTATTGAATGCAATAGAAAGTATCCAGAATAATTAACAGCAGAGTATTCTAACCAGGAACATAAGACCTACAGCTGAACTCCTGTGAGCAAGTCAGCATGGGCACTGATAGACTCCTGAGCAGTACCTCACAGGCTACAGATGGAAGCAGTCACTGTTAGTGAAACTATCTGCTCTTTCATCAGGCCTCTGTAGCCTAAAATAGTTTCTTCAGTTCCTTGCCACTACATGTGACTTGGAATGAAGTTTTTTCTGCTGTCTTTATTTCAATCTTTAAAAATACTTATCCAGAGCCTCAGAAAAAGTTTAAATACTTAATTTTGCTATCTTGAGCAACAAGGACCACGAATGTCTGTGCTGAAGAAAATTCAGACAACTTTCCAACAGAAAAATACTTTTAGCAAGCATAAAAAGCACAGAGCTATGGGATGTATCAATCAGTATCAACTCTGTTCATCATATGCATTATAGACCGTGAGGAGATTCATGCTTTTTCTGAATTCAGTCATGAGTCTACCACTAATGAATGTCTCTGAAAATACTGAGGAAAACAAATGATGCTTTGGCTAGAGCCATACTCTCTATTACAAAGGGCTGACAGCACTTAATATTTTTCATGTTTTCTTCCTTCTAATGACAAAAGAAATGGATACATTGATACCAGGTACAACAGCAGCCTTCGTAGTTGCCATGTAGTGGAGCTACCTAACACTTTCAAAGAAGAATGCATAATGAATACTGTAATAGTCCTTGGACTGCTCTTCATAAAGTGCTCCTGATCCTGCAGACGCTGATCACTGAACAAGCCTGTTGCATTAACACAGGACAATTAACTAAATTAATGATAACGGGCAATTACCTGACACTTTTAAATCCATGGGGGTTTTTAAATGCAGATACAAGACTGGGCCTACATGGGTTTTCACAACTGTAACAAACAGCTGTTTTCATAACTGTAACTTTAGGCATAGACGTACTCCCCATCCCTCCAACACCCCACAATTCCTGCTGTCTCATAGAAGAGATGGACTCATTTTCCATACAAGCTTTTTTCCCCACTCCCCAAGTTTGGTGTCTGCTTACATAGAATTTGAATTTGGGAATTACAGACCTCAGCTGATGTAATACTGCACAGCTCTACCCTCTTCAGTGGAGCAGACATTTTCATCAGTCAAATATCTTCCAGGTATCTCTTATTTCCTGAGGATGCATACAGCTTTTTTTATTACCCATTTTTCAGTCAGTATTAGTATGACAGTCTAAATTTAGGATCATCTCAGCCACAGGTACTGTACAGATATGTTAATAAAAATTGCCCTTTTTCTTTTTGTCATGCCAGCCTGAACAGATAAGCAACACAGACTTTGGAGGGAGAGAAATTAGGGGATTAGTTCTGTAATCCTTTGTAGAATGTTGTTGCTCAGCAGCTTCTTTGTGCATCAGGGAAGGTGACCCTGCTATCATCACAGCTCATCAAGTTTAACTTAATGAGAACTCAAGAGGGCACTGGTGAGAAATACAGTATAGAGGGATAACGAATGAATTTGATGATTCTAATTTACAAATTGTATCTAGTGTTATTCAATTAGTTTGATATGTTGAAATCTCAGAGGAAGAACTAAGCAAGGCAAGATTTATAGGGAGAAGAAATTTATCTCTCAACTAATACAATTCAGTACACACAAGCAGACTTTCAGGTCAGAAGGACTATATCAGATACTTTCTCCCTTTCCTCCAAACCATATCAGCAGTCTCCTCCTGAAAGCTAATCCTTTCCTCATGTGTACCTCAAGATAGCCACACCACGACTGCAGCAACTGAAGGCAGAGGTGCCAAAAATGTGTATGATTAATGCATTCATTCATTAAGACTAATCCATTCAGTAGGACCCATTCACAAAAAAAAATAGTAAAGAAATAGATGCACTGCCATACACCCCTTCTACATGCACACACACACACACTCCCCCCATAGATGGAGTGCACACACTCACATGGCACTTTTACCATCAGCAGAGAAGTTTTAGCTGATCTAATTGTAAAACACATTCATTTACTGGATACTAAATGGCATTAGTAAGTGTTGAAATGGTTGGTTTCTACGTTATCAAGATTTGTTTCTAGTCTCATGTAAATAGTAGGTGCAAGACACTTCTCAATTTAAAGAAGCATGATAAAATTTAACAAAGTATTTAGAACAGTAAGCACATTTTTGGCATTGCAATTAATGTTTGGAGTTTTTTCATCTATCTCTGGAGAATATTACCTTCTAGTCTTCAGTATGCTGTAGGTGACATGATACAAGTTCACAGATCTCAGAAGGCAGTCCTGCTAGTTCCAGCAGAACAGTGAAGGAAAACATGGTTAGAAAGCTTCAGTGACCCTTGTTATAGTGATTTACCTTGGGGGGGATCAAGTGGGTTGTTGGGTTTTTTACACAGAAATACAAGATTCTCAATCAGTTCAACAATAACTTTTCATGACAAAAAAATATCTATTTAAATGGAATTACTTGTAAGAGTAATTTAATTTTGTCTACTGAATACCGTGATTTTATACAACATAAGCATTTTCTTAATGTTTGTTCTGCTACCCAACCTGCTTATTTGAGTTAAAAGCTGAGATGGAATTTTATTTCTCTAATCTCATGCACACTAATACGGCCCCAAAAAGTTATTACATTTTAGGTCTCATCTATTAGGCATAGAAGTTAAAGTGTATTAGGCTCATCTTCCTAACTTAATTACAGACTCTTGAAAAGTGTGTTCAGCTGCTTTCTTCATACAATACAACTCAGGTGTCATGGTTTTGATGCTATATTATTAGTAAACATCATGTCTTCCTATCATATTCCAATACCTACTTTGGTTTCACATGCAAAATTAGCTGCAGACTAAGACCTTTAAGTATCAAATAAAATTGGGTTTATATTATTTTTCTATATGAGACTTCAAATAATTATATGCATGAAGTATGACACTACATAATCCTTTTGTTCTTTTCTAAACCAACAAACATAGGAAACCAGGTTTTCTTGCCCAGAAAAGCCCAGTGTCACTACCTAAATATTCATCAAACTAAATAGGTTGAATTTTGAGCAGAAACTGGTTTTGGCCATCACAGTACAAGTGTGGCTTTCTGCAGCCACCAGCTGCAGTCCTGAAAGCACTTAAAAGGTGTTGCTTTTTTTAACAGTAGCTTGTATGATGAATATGCTAATTAATTGCATAAACTAGCAAGCAAGTCTTCAAACTGATGCCATGCATAACCCATAATTGCTTAATAGTACTTTGGCTCAATTCAAATAAGACTCTCAAAAGTCTTCCCACTCCCCACCCGTCACAAGAACTTTGCAGTACAGTGCTTTGGTTTGAACAGAATGACTGGAGGGCCACAAGTGCCCTCCTCTGGATATCAGATGCTACTCCAATTTATTCAAGGAATAGCACAGATGACTGACTCGTGACCAGGTGTCTGAAACATGCTGTGTTGAATTGTTTTGCATTGCATGCCCCTTGTGTGAAAATGAAAAGATTCACGGAATTGTAAGCTTGCTAGTGCACGATACACAGGCTGAGGAGCATCAGCCAAATAATTTAATAAAAACATACCTAAGCTGTGTAAGTTAGCAGAGCATAATTTATAGTTTCACTATGAATATGATATTTAATTCCATCACGTTCAAGCAGGATTTAGATCACCTCCACCTTTTCCCTCTAATTCTGAAAAAGTTTTCCAATTGTTTTTCTTCCAGTATCAATAAGGACGATCTAGAAATGAAGGAACTCATTTGACTGCTAAAGCCCAAACATTAGCGTAGCTTATACCTAGCTCCCAACCCACAGTGAGGTAGATAAAGGTTCTGGAGCACCTACAGTTCCAAAATGCAAAGCACACCTGTAAATGAATATATGTGCCTAAATATGGATTTTAGATGTTTACTATAAGTTATCTGCATTTGATAAGCCAGGCATATACATTCACATACATTAAAAATTAAAATGAATGCAGTGTATGGCAGCACAATTTGCATGTTAATGATCACACACCTACCTGAAGGAATATTGTAGACATGGTTATAGGCCATAATCAGAAGTATATGCAAAGTCACACACGAATCAGAATTAAGAAAGTTTCAACACTGGTTGTATTCCACATCACCTACCTAAGAGAGAATCAGCTTTCCATTTAGACACATAAACTAAGAACAACCGGGATGTTCACATGAGCTCTGATCACAACCTCTCATACTCTGTGAGGCTTGTAACTTTTAGTAGATGAAACAATATGGGCAAAACAAGAATGAGACTCAGGAATTCTGTATTTTATTTTGTTCACCATAAACACACATTATTGAGATCCAGCACGTGCAGTGCAGCAACCCTTCTGAGATCCACTCATGTTAGAAAAACCTATCATCCATTTCCAAAGGTAAACTTTAACCTTCTCAGTTTAGGCATGGAACATCCCAAGTCAAAAAGCAAAGGATGGGAATCAAACTTTGAATTTGACAGTGTCCCAAAACAAGTGTGATTACTCTCAAAGTGTTTTGCAATTTCTCTTCTCAGCATGTCTTCCACAAGGTGAGAGTTTGGAAATAAATACATAAAACAGCAAGGAAATTCTTTCCATCATCACTAAGCAATGTGGTGAAGCCATCCAGCTCTACTGTGCTCTCATAGTTCAGTGCTTTGGTATTTCAAGTGTTAAAACTATTGCATGGTAGGATAAATGCTTAAAGTCTTATGTAAAGCATACTGAAATATTTTTAAATGCCCCCACCTAGATTTTATTTTCTCACTTTCTGGAAAACTCATTAGCTTTCATAGCTCTCAGATTACTGCTAATCCAAGTCACTACAGGTTCATAGGCACTAAGCTGAGTCAGGAGGAAAGGAAAGATATAGCCACCCTGAAGGGAACTTTCTGCTTGAACTGTAAATAGTTATGGGAAATGCCAGCCCTGGCACAAAACATTGCATTAAGCAATCATGCCATGCAAAAAGTGAATACAAGTAGGAACAAAGGTGGCATAAAAGTCATACTGGTCATTTGTTGTGGGCTGGTTTTAGAACATTAACCAAAATTAAGCAGATAACCAGCAAAGGAAACAAGTATTAGAGCAAAAAGTTTAAAGCAGCATTCAGACTTTACAGTCCAGGTATGCTTTTCGAATGTTTTTCTATGAAAATTTACTGATAAATGTGAATTCTTATTCACCCCTTAAAAACATTATTTCCTGTCTGAGCCTTAAAGTTCACACAAATTGACTCAATAGATCATTCTTTTATTTTCCTCTGCTCACGCTGGTTATACCAGTTTATGTTCCTATCCATAGGCAAGTGGAAAACATGAAGTATAGATGATGCCAGAAAGCAAAAGAAGAACTGGCCATTATGGACATGATGGCAAATGTGGAAATGTCAACCCACATCAGCGTGGAAACAAGATGAGAACACCAAGGCACTCACCATCATCTTGTCTGGCACACAGACCTAGTTGCAGATGTATGGCACCTATTGATCAGGACTTGCATACAATGACTTTCCTGTTACCCCAACATTGTGGACTTTTTGTATTAAAGCACACAGTTATCTATGTTTTGCTGATTTTTCATTACATATGTGAGTTTGTAGCCTCTCAGATCAAATAGCTTGCTATTTTTAACCTCTCTAGATTTCTGAACAGACAGTTTTGGTCTGTTTTGCTGCTTCTTGGTACATCTTTATCCAAGGAAGCTCATTAACATGCTAGTTACATCATTTGCTAATCACTAATGAAAGTGTTAAATTAGATCATACATAAAATTGATCTGACACCCCACTCCACACTTCTCATTCTTCACAACTCAGTTCAATATGCTGTTTCTTAGCATTATCTTTCTTACGATCTTTTGCAGTGTTCAGCCCCTGCAGTATCCATGTTAATCTCCATCCATTTTTCAATGAGACTTTGCAAACCCCTTTTTTACTAATTCCTGCTATTACAAACACTTTATTACATTCTATGTAGATTAAGCTCCTGTATTACCACATTCCTTTTGTAATTTATTAAATGATTTAGAAACTCAGTGTGCTTTATGTTCTTTGCTTATTTTATTTATCAGTAAACTCTGTTTGTGAAAGCACTGTGCGTTTCAGTATATGACAAAGTCTTAAAGTTAGGACTCTTGCACAGTGCTATAGTTTCCAGGAGCATGCTTTCAATCTGTAACACATTTCTCAGTGGCAGCTTCTCAAGTCAACCACAATTTTTCATAAAAGTCACTACAAGTGATATGGTCACCATCCTTTGGATCCTGGGATACAAACACTTACAACAGCCAATTGGTACTTTTGCCCCCTTGTGTATTTTATCGGTACTGGTTTGCTTCCTTTTTACAGCCCTCCTTGGGCAAAAACCTGCACTGGAAATAGCCTTTATTTATCCTAGAATGTGCTAAGCATTTTCATTTCTGTTTTGTACTTTTCACTGCTTTTATGTTGTAGTTAATAGCAATATATTTCCTTCCTTTCTCCAAAAGGGAAAAAAAAATTACTGGTGGTTTTGTATCCACTGATGCACAGCACAAATCATGCACCACAACTCTTAATAGAAGGCTTTTGCCTAAATAAAGAGTAACTACATTTTCAGGAGCTTCTGGATGACTAGAGTTATTTTGGAAATCCTTTAAGAAGCATTAACCAAGTGTCTAAAGAAAAATATATTCCTATGTAATAAACATCAACTACATGCAACCAACACTTTGAAATCTGATACGAAACGCACATTATTTATTATTTTGGAATTGGATGAAGTGATCCATTTCTCAGTGTATTGAAAAAATAGTTCCTATGCAAAGATCACACACATCCTTAAACAATAATTGGTTGCAGCTAGATTTAATTTTATTTGCGATCTTTCAGTGAAGAGTATTACATTTCTGACACTTTGGAATAGACACTTATGACACTAGATGCTATGCAAGAAATTCTGAAGCAAACATGCCTTTAAAAGGCATGTCAGGAAAGGCACATATCTTTCATATACATAGGTATCCAACATATGTCACACCAAGAACTTGAGTCAGGGGATCTTTCTATGAATTATAATTACCATTTAATAATTTAAAACGCTATTAACAGTAGGATTTAAAAGGGACATGAAAATTCACTGATGCTGTGTGTTATACAGGACAAAAAGTACAAATATATTTTGTTTTCTAAATGCAGCAAAACCACCAAAACCAAGAAAAAAAGCCTGAATCTAGAAGAATTATTTTCAAAATGAGTTTTTATACTGTGAATAACAATTTTTATTTTAAAATGAAAAGTTCCTGACAACTCAAACTATTCCATGATCTTTCAACTAACTAAAATCCAGCTTTTTAGTTCAAGACAGTCATTTGGCTAAGTTTATGCCTAAGAGAAATCCATTCTTAGGTAGCTAGGGAAGAAAATTATGGCAGATGCCCAAACGCAAGCTGTTTATGGCATTTCAGCTCTCTGTACAGGGCTGTCACATACAACAGAGGACCACAGGGAAGTCCGCACTCTCCTGGAGTGAGAGATAAGCCATACAAGCAGCTCCAAGACATTACGTCAGGCAGCAGAACTTTAGGTATCAAAAGTAGACAGTAGATAGTGAGCTCAAATGAAATGGCTTTGTTTTAGATTACTAGAGACAGGTGAAAGGTATTTTCTTGCATATATATTGCTTTATACAAGCAAACTAGTTGGGCAATCTTACACAGCTCTGCAAACAGACACAGAAATAGCTGGAATGTAATTTTGAATGTGAAGATGTGTGGAAATTTGCAGAAAGCATACGGTATTTTTGGATGGAAGTCCTGTTTTAGGGTCCCTAGATTAAAAAACTACTCTTTGGCAACAGGCTTCAAAGTACTAAAATATTGCAAATACTCTAGTATGATTCTGGACATTTCTCTCAGTCTTTTGAGCCCGGTTTAGCTTTAGAAACTTAACTTGAAAATGGTGATCTTTTTAAGCTATTAAAAGGGAATTATGTGTTTGAATGGGAGTTTTTATTAAAGGACCTTTTCTCTTGAGGGATGCTTGTGCATGAGAAAGAAGCTACCATTAGATTAATGGAATGTAAATTTTATCTATTTACATTTCTGAATTCCTTTTTCTCATGTTTTAATTAAATTCTTTTTCTTCACATTTCTCTTTCATTATGATCACAGTTAGACATGCAGCTGGCAATAGCTGATTTTTGTTTTAAACCATTTATAATCTCACCCCCAACTGTCATCTGTTACTTTCAGCTCCTGTGATCTCTCTGGAGCAAGGAACAAGTATTCCATCTTTAACAGGCAACACTGGGACTATTGTGGGAGCTACCAAAGCGCACTCTAATAATGACAAGAGTAATAACTTATTCTAAGCTATTTTTTCTTATCTGCTCTTCACAATCATTTCACCCATCTAACATTAGCGCTTCATCAACATCCACCAATGATCTGCCAAAATATTTAACTTAAAAATTGACAAACACATCTTGGCTGTACAAATTTAAGTATTAAAAATCTGGAAAGCAAGCTGTATGCTGCCTATGTGCATTTTATAAATACACAGACATGAAACCTCATTACGTGCATTATCATCAGCCTAAAAGGATTTCTCACACTCTATAAAGTTTTGGCCAGGAAAATCAGTATCACATAAAAGCAGTCTCCTGTACTTACAGATATAGTATTTCAAATAAGAGACAGCATCAAAAGACCTGAAATTTTCAACATCGTCAATAACAACCGACATTAGAAAATTATAGAAATCTCTGTATGACAAAAAAAAATAGCCAGTGATAAGTTTTTGAATTACCAGCCACAGAGTACAAGAGACTAGTGTGAAGCAATGCTATTCTTGTCTGTATAGAGCACTTGAATAAGGAAAAAAAGGAAAACTTAGACACATGCTAGAGACTCAGTGCCCAAGAAAATTAATTTTTCTTGGAAAAATGCACTAGAAGAGCTCTTTGGGTTTGGGGTTGGTTTTTTTTTATCTTACAGTTTACTAGCAACTATTGCATCCACATTCGACGTGAAGGCCCAGTATAGGGAAGAATAGGGAATCATGAAATTATAAATTTCGTTTGCTAGCAAACTGAAACGACAAAGACAACAACAACTGCCATGTTCTGGTTTTCATGTGTTTGACACTAAAGCATAAAGCTCTCTGCATTGGAACATTTTTAATGTGTTTAATAGAAATATACATGCATGTGAGCAGCCTGGGCTGCTACATAAGCCATATAATTTCTTATAACTGTTCCTAAAACTAAAAGGGCTGCAACAAGGCACAAGGAGAGAAGACCACATCTATGATCACATAAAATCAGGAATCCAGAGTATTTCTACCACAGGGAATTTAAACAAACAAACAAAAAAAATCCCCCAAAAAAACAAAACAAAAAAAAATCCTTTACACAGAAATTTAAGTTACCAATTCATCCTGTCTGCTGAATAATGTAGGTACCAGTAGCTAGTGTCTTTCAGGCACAGCAGTGAAAACATGAGCAATTCAGTCACGGTAGAATCCACAGTCCCCAAACCTTGGTAGATTTTGGGGAGATAGAGCCCTTTGTCACTGTTAGGTGTTGTTTCACAATCATGCTTGTTTCACAATCGGTTATGCAAGTATCAACTTTTACCAGGACCCTTCAGCTTGCAAAACAAAAACAATGCTCTGAAAAAACAAATTAACACATATCTCTTCAATTTAGCACATGGAAAGACCAGGTCTGTTGAGAAAGAATCAGCACATCTACTTTGAAAAGAAACCTTGCTTACAAACCTCCCGGTGATCTCATTTGGTGTCAGCAAGCAGATATTTAAAGCGGATCAATAGGGAAAAATAGTTATTTGGCTTTTTAAGAAGCCTCTGATTTAGTTTTTCCATCAGAGAATAGCAGAGAAACCAAGTTACTTCTGGATTGAAAAGCTGAAGGCATTAAACAGGTCAAAAAAGAAAGAAACCATAGGTAGGACTTAATGGCCACTTTTTTATGACCATGGAGTTGAGTCACAAGTGCAGCCCACCATGAATCACTGCTGGGACCAGTTTTATTCAGCATCGTGAATTGGCTTACAGGGTAAGCACGTGGCAGGCAGGTGATACTAAGCTCTTCTTGTCAACACTATGGAAATACTCACAATCTGAGCATGCAAAATAAAATAAAAGCATCTATCACAAATCCAGAACTGAAAGTCACAACATACGAAACAGCTCTTAGCATCATTCCAGATGTTTCTCTGATATCATGAGTTCAGCATACATCAAGACTCAAAAGGAAACAACAAAGTGTTGGATATCCCTCAGAAAAGGTGTTAAGAATAAGGCAGAAGACACTTTTATAAAAGGCCTCTCCAGCAAACTGTAGCAAACTCACATACTAAGCAGCAAATGCAACTCCACCTCCCAAGAAGGACACAGTTCAGTTAGACTACAAAGTACAGGGTACTACAAAGTACAGGGTACTCCAATGAGGTACAAAGGGAACTAAAATGACTGAAGGATTGCAACAGCTGCTACACAGCAAAAGATTAAGCAAGCTAGGCCTCCTTAATTGAGAGAGAACACCACAAAGGGAACATGATTAAGCTTCAGAAATTTCTGAATGCAGTGAATCAGCACAGAATTATTACTTACTAAAACACATAGTACTAGAAGCCACTTGATAAAACTATCAGGAGACTCATTTAAAACAGGTAAAATGAAATACCATACAGTGACAATAGTACTTTCTAAAATTTGTTCCTACTTCTTAAGGTTGTAAAGGCAAATGGTACCAGTAAATTCAAACACAGACTATAAAAAAAACCCCAAGCCACTCTCAGTCAATGGGCACATAAAGAAATAAAAAGGCATTAGGAAGACCTCACCTGCCAATAGCCTGTCCTGGGTTCAGCCCAGCAGCAGGCTGTGTTAGCCCTGAGAGTATTCCATACCAATTGCATCATGATCAGACAGGCTGCCCCCCCCCCTTTGCAGGGGCGACTTCGGACCCAGGCACGGGAAGTCCCGGCCTGGGCAGGCGCAGTGCCAGTTCCGGAGGAGACTCCAGACCTATCAGGAACTGCTCCCAGCACGGGAAGTGCTGGTCTGAGCAGGCGTGTGGGAGTTCCGGCTTCTCTCTCTCTCTCTCTCTCTTTTCGGGATCGGCGTGGCAGGAGGTGGTGAGGGGGGTGCTCGGGGGTGCTGGGCTCGGGGAGTGCTGCGTTTGGGAATCTGAATCGGTTCGGGCATGGCTCAAATGACATAGTGTGGGGAGAAGTTTGCACTGTATATAATAGCACTGTAGTTAGTTGTTTTCATACTTTTCTCTGTTGTTTAGTAAACTATCCTTATCCTAACCTTGCAAGCCTGTGGTTTTTTTTTCCTCTGGCTCTGCAGCTCCTCGCTTAACTCCGTTCGCCCATCCTCCACCTCTTAAAGTGGTAGGGGGTTTTTTTGTCTGACCTTTGTGGCCTCAGCTTTCCGTTGAGGTATAAACCACAACAAGCCCTAAGACAGCAGTTCTGAGGAACTGAAGAAGAGGAGAAGGAAAAGCAGACTGCATATTAAAAAAAAAAAAAACAACCCTAAGAAGCCTGAAAGGAGAAAGCCCAAACATTGTGGCTTAGCTGAAATTAAAGAAAGATCCATTAAATATTTGTTAATTCATAGGCAAAGGAGGGACCTTGAATTGACTCATTCTAGTTGTGTTTACACAGGTGATTTTACTTCAATCTTGAGAATTTCTGTAGATCATGAATTCTAGCACATAGTATGTCAGAGATATTAAAGCAGATTGGTAGGTACCAATAGAAATCAGTATGGGTCAGAAAGTTCTAGAAAAACAGGATCTATCACTGGGCTGGATGCTGAAAACTGCAGTCTGCCCCACCAGTAGTCCACACTAAGGAAAATGTTCTTTGACATCTGTATTTTTATTTAAAGAAAATTCATGTAGCAAGAGATGTGAAGAAAAACAGGTATTATACTATTTGTTCTGACATTTCAAAATTTTTAAATGATAAATAAGGAAAAAAATACCAGGCTATTTGAGAATACTTGCTTTAATGTACAAAGCAGTTTATTATGGTCCTATGCCAATAGCAGTTAAATCAGGAAAAATCACTGAGCTAGAATATAATTAGGATGAAGAACACAACTATGTGTAATGTCCATAATTAGGCCTATGAAAGCTTAAATCATTATATCAGGCAATGGCTGAATCAGACGGACACTACACCTACTCACTAAGTTGTTTGCACATGATGTCAAAGTTCCACAGACAAATTGGCTGTGCAGGCATTTTGCAGGAAACTACACTTAATTCACTCCTCCACTGACTTAAGAATGCCACCTGCCGTGTTCCAAGTACCATAGTGATGCACTGCAAAAAGATGGCACAGCATGGTGAACAGGCTAGGAGCCTTTGGTATAGCCTAGATAGTTCGAGCTTACAAGAATACAGCCAATTAGCACAAATTGTCTACTATGTATTAATGTTTTCAATGTTCTGAGCTGTTCATTCTAATGAATTGTCTTTGTATATCCTTACTAATTGCTAATTTTATTTCCATGTTCCAGTTCCTTTTGTGTGTTTTTCCTCTTTCAGCAATAGTTTGTCCAGTTCACCCATCCGACTGCCTTTTTGAATTAAACACACAACACTACCACCAATGTAATTGGAGAATCTGTTCTTTTGTCTGTAGCTTTTTCACACACAACACGCAAGAAGGATTCCTTTAAGGTATCAATATGCATTAAAAAAATCACTTCCAAATCCTGGAAAAAATGGCAAAATGTAAACAAAATATAAGTTATTTACAACAGACTAAGGGCTTTGTTTCTGCCTCTTCTGCTACTGGAAATATGATTCCTCAGCAGACTCGTGTCATTTAAACACAAAGATGTGTAGAAGATTTTCCTAAATGCTGAGGTCCAAGGACTCTGAAATCTGATACTAACTGTATACTTTACCTGGCAAACAACACTTACCTGAAAAAAACCCAACACAATATTAGGTATATGGACTGAGACACACACCGAGAAACATAAGAAAAACAACCAAACCACATCAAATTTTGTATTTTTTTAAAAAACCCTTTTTCCACAGTGAGGACAGTCCAGCAGTGGCACAGGTTTCCCAGAAAGACTCTGCAAAATCTCACGGGGTAAAGCCCTTAGCAACCTTGTCTGAACTACTGAGGTCTTTACCAGTCTGAGTTTCTCTATATGATTCCATAACAAACACCAAAAAAACAAAAAAAAAAGGAGGAGGAAAATACTGGTTTCCTTTAGAGGATCACTGACACCTGTTCCATTTCCACCAAAGTTTCAATATAAAGTTTGCATATTTATTTTTTTCAGCAGGCCTAAGAGCAATTAGAAGCTGCTTACAGCTCTGTCACAGATAGTAGTAGCAGCAGGGTATTCAATATGTTTATGGCTCCTGTGTTTTACTGACAAAGTTAGAGCAATTTCTTTGGAGGAAATCTGTTTATCTGGTTTATGCCAAAAATCAGGAGGCAGGCTGTAATATTGAAAGTAAGCTAACAGGAACACAGAGTCCTTCTGATAGTGGTAAGACTGGTAAAAAGAACAGAAATTATGCCTGTGGCAATCAACCTGCTAGAGTCCCAAGTAACCTAAATTGATTGTTTCTCCATAGTTTCCGTAACTCTGCCTTCGTACCTGCCTAAAGAAAAGCTTAATCCAGAACCCACTGGACATGAAGAGAGAGTACTTCATTAATTTCAATGTGTTTAATGTTGTTTAATATGTTAGCTCTACAGCAATTGTGTTCAACCAGGAAAGATTCACTCTAAGTGCCTTGCATATTTTCTTGGCTCATAAAGACCTACACAGTACTGCAGGGAGCATGCTGTACGGTTATTAAATGCTATTATGAGATATGTCATATTATTCCTGAAATCTGCACAAAGCAAAAAAACAAAGAATCTTCACTATTTGAAAATAATTTTTAAATTATACTGCATTTCAGGAGCTGTATTTTCATTTCATAAACCTAGTAGGTCTCCATAGCTAGAACCTACATATAATCACAGCCCAAGTTGAAAATATTACAGTAAATGTGACAAGATAGATGATTAATGTGGTGTTACGGTTCAAGGATTTACAGTCATAATGTGAATACATTATGTAGAGCAATAATTTTTAAAATTTATTCATCATTTTAGAAGTACAATGAAAAATATAACGGCACTTTAAAAATCAGATTGATGATAGTTGAAACACATATTTACTGTGTGTTTCCATGTGCTTTCATGTATTTCTTTGCTGGGCCAGATTCCAAAATTGTAGCACTCCATTTTCCTACTGCTGAGGTTCACGCTTTTGTCATTTTATTGAAGCACTCATACAAGTTTGCTTTCTCCAAAATCATTTGTAGCATCTGCCACTGGGTAGCACTGAGTATCACTGCAGTGACAATCCACAAAGGGACAGTTTAATGAAATTATGCATTAAGAAGCTCACTGTGGAATATAAACTAAAAAAAAAGCATAGTTTTATATCTTATTGGAGAAGTCAAGTCATTGCTTCTTTCCATCTTCTGTGTTGTCAAGACTTGGTATCACAGGGATGCCATGTCAGCCTTTTGGTCTGTGTGACCAAGTATTTAAATATTCACATACATACCTTGGAACAAAGGCTACAAATTAAATATAGAATAAACAAAGAAAAGAATGGACTAGTCCTTTGAAAAGCATTGGTCAACAATGAGAAGATGGTCATGAACCCAAATCACCTATGAAATGTCACCATGAAAAGGACTAATATAACATTTACACACACACACAAAGACTCATATATCTATCTATCTATAAAATACATATATATATTTGCATATTAATATATACTCTGAGGTAGACCCTGCAGTGTATCTGACTTTCCTGCTTATTGGAAAAATCTCAATGGATGCTCAAGGACTGTGAACTATGTTGAAAGCAAGCCACAAACAAAATCTGAAAACCTATGAGGCTGTTTTAGAATTAAAGATTCAAAGAGCTCAACCTGTTTCTTTTAACAGAAAGTATGAGGAATAACTTGATTACTCTCTGAAAGAAAGTATCTCTCTAGAGAGGAAAAAACTAGGTAGTAAAATGCTCTTTAATCTAGCTGAGAAAATGAAACATGAAGCAAAGGTTAGAAGACGAAGTGACACATATTGAAATTAGAAATTAGGCACACATTTCTACCACACCCAATTAGCAAGTACATTTGTAAGATCTTTTCCTATTGACGCCTTTTGAAGAGCTCTTTTTTAATCTGAAAAGACAATTCTTTGAGAATTCCTGCTGCTTCTCTTGCACATTAAAATGTAAGAACTGATTATATAAAATGAACGGCTATCTACTACAGAAGGGACAGGGAGGAGGAATGCCATTTTCCCTCCCTGTGACAGAAGAATGAGGAACTTGGTGAAATGCAAACTTACATAAGTTTGACTAGACATACCATAGTACAAAGGAGCCAACCAATTTATCAGCAGTGTTCGTTCCTACAGAAAGTTCACAGAGAACAAGTTAAAGCCTGAAGTTCTGAACTGCCTAGGATTTGGGGTATTGCAGTTCCAGACTTTTTATCTCTTAAGTAAGCATCCAAGAAGTTTTTTAAGTACTTTTTGTCTGAGTTAGTTTCAAAAACAGACGTGCAAACTCTTACCATCTTTTATAAAAAACTTCTGCCTTTTAATGTCAGTCACATTCTGCTCTGAATCTAACAAAAGACACCATAACAAAATGTCTCACCAGTGACCTAACAAACTGAAAAAAAATACAGTCAAGCTTTCAGTAACATTAGGCAGACAACATTAACAGTTTATATTCTACATTGAAAATTATAACAATAAAAAGAATTGAAGTCAATTGCCAAGTCCAAAGTAACATGACACACACAAGTGTTCCAGCCAAAAGGCTTCTGATAATTTTTGTGAGTAAGCTTGCAGGCTTAAAATAAGCTGATGAACTAAAAGCACCTTCTTTAAAAAATAGGAGTACAAAATTTTTTTATTAATTGGGCGTTAATTATATGCTAAGCATGAAAAGATGGATACTAAGGAACTGATGCTTTTCTGCAGCTTCTTTGAAGAAATAATTGAAGAATCTACACTAGTAAGTTGCTTTTTTTACTGTGATACTCCAGTACTCCTGCTCCAGTGAGCTAGGCTAGCTGGTGAAGACTCATACTGGCCCTGTTTGCCACTGCCTAGAGCTGAGCTGTTTCACAGCAGCTGAAGTGTAGCTGGTCAGGCAAGGACACTAACTTGGACTAGTGATGGACTTTGCTGCCCTTTGCTTGTGGTACTGCTGCCAGTCCTTTAGTAGAGGACAGGTATGTTTGGACTAGATCTCAAAGGTCTTTTCCAACCTAGTGATTCTCTGATTCAGTCTTCTAGAACCCAGTTGGTTGAATTGTTTTATCTGTTGCAAAATTAATTTTTTTCTTTGCTAATTTTTTGTGCAAGGACCACTGACTAAATTAGTCTTATTGGTTAAGACTATTTTATTTATCACCAACTGTGGAAATAACAGTCTTTTTTCATATCTTTCTAGAAGAAACATATTATGTATATATTCCAACCTATTTAGTTTTATCTCTTTTCCTCTTTTTCCTATAAATTATCCATTAGGTGCATTAATATTTGACTACACAACTAAAGAAAAGCTAGTCTGTTATTTCTAAGATGCAAAAGAAATGTTTTCCACTGTAATGTGTAATCTCTAGCAATTATTTTAACTCTGGAAGTTATTTTAATTCTACAGTTTGCTGCATTTTTACATTTATCCCAATAAATGTGAATTTTACACTTTTACAAATTTTTTACTCCATGGTTATTCAGCCATATATTCCACTGGCTTTCTTGAGTTATGCACTCAATAAACTGTTTGACACAAAAGTGAAATTGTTCACTACTGCTCAAGCGTACCTGCCCTGCAGCTGCCTGGTTGTGTGTAGCTTCTGGCATTCTAGATCTATCAATAAGCCAACAGTGAATGTCAATCAGGACCTGCTTTAACAAAAAAAAAAAAAAAAAAACAAAACACTTATATTCTTATGGAGAGAAAAAGAGCTTCAAACCAGTGGCTCTTTTCCTCTGTGTTGCCTAATGACCAACCTAGAGTCTAAGAAGAAAATAGCAAGAGAAGCTAGGTGTGGGATTTGCAAAATACTCTTTGTCACTCTCATTTGTCTAGTGTTAACTAATTACCTGGAAACAATTAAAAATAAACACAAAAATATGGTGAACTCTGAAAATAATTTCAAAAACTTTGACATAAGAGCATCATGAAAAACACCTGTTTTGGTTTTTTTTTTAATCCTCAGTGGAAGAGTTGGCTTTGTCTTCATTAATTTTGTTGCAGAGTCTTGCTAGAAAAATTAAGGTTATCACTCTGATTTGTAAATTGTTTCGGTAAGAACTGTACAAAAATTGTATCGTGGAAAATTCAGTTATTTTTCTAATCTACAATTAAACTAGAAAGACTGAACAGAGTGAAAGACAGGATCTTGCTATCTTTTTAAGTAAACATTTCTTTTCATCAATACTATAGTCTGTACTGATAGCTCCATCAAACTCAAGTAACGCATGGTTTTGGTGCCAGAAGCCAGTGTGACACTTTCGAGTCAGGAAAGCTTGGAGATGAAATTACAGACAGCCCAAAACATCTAAGGAGATTACAAACTGACGAGAAGTCAGTCCTTCTCCAGTAGAGGAGAAAAATATTTCTCATGGACTAGGAATTAGGTATTTTTTTAAACTTGGATAAATGCCACAGAAGTCTAGTTTAATATCTGTGACAGTGGAAAGAATATGCCAGTCTGTTTAAAAAAAAATAAGTTTCTAGCAGATGATCAAGTTTTGAACCACCTGGCAAATTATATTCAAGTAGCCAAAGGGGGCAGATTGCTTGTGATAATGGACGTGCTGATCAGCTCCCCTTAAAAGAAAGAACTTCTTGGTGAGTAATTCAAGCCTGATGCTTTATCAGAGACATTCTCCAGTCTCTCACAATTTCTTTATGTCTAAAAGGAAGTATAATAATTATCTCCAGTTAAAGCAGTTGAAGAAAGGTATCTCCATGCTGACATCATCTTGTTCTGTACTAGGGAGGAATACATGTGGAAAAAGACTGACCCAATGTGCTGCTGATTACCACTGTGGAATGAATGACCTCATGGAAAGAGACACCAAGTTGCCATAAAGAAACTCCAGGCTTGTGACTCACAGCAGTGGTACTTACAGCACCAGATCTTCTGACTTCCTCACTTATAATTACCCACTTTTCATCCATCTGTGGAGAACAGAGGCCATGAATGAGGAATTCACTCTTGTGGAGTGTTTTAATTCATGATTCCCATTAAAGAGGAAAGAGGAACTGTGTTATAAAATGCTCCTTTCTTTCCTTGACACCATACTCCCACTACCTCAGGAAGCAAAATGGATTTGGCTTCCTGATAAAGACAGCAACTAAGTGTGATACAATACATAAGCCCTGCTCCATATCAGCAAATTGTGTGACCCTTTTTTTTTTTTTTTCATTATTCCTCTCCAGTTTTGGTTTGGTTTTGTTGGGTTTTTTCCCCAGAAATGTACTTCTAAACCTCACTTTCTATACAGGCTTACTGGACAAGTACATTTTCTCTGCCTAGGGATTTCATGGCTATGTGGAAGAAGTTGTATCTGAGACAAAATATATGAAGAGAACAAGCATGGGAGATGCTGACATGTCTGGGAGCCAGTTACAAGGACTTAGTTCCAGTACTTCCTGCCCTGTACATGTGGAGACAAAAAGGATACAGAAAATAGCAAAGATGTGAGGTAAGTGTACACTGAATGGCAGACATAGATAGCACTAGGTTGCAATTCTGGTTTCAGAGATGCAGGGATACAGCATACAGATCGAAGAGATACAGCAAGCTTAAAGCAAGGAAGGTCAATTTAGATGCCAGTGCTGGATCTGAGAGGTTGAAGAATGGAAATTCCCTTCATTTGTTTCATTTCTCTAGAATTTTCACATTGATAAATTATAGGCAATCTTAGATCGAAGCACTGTTTGAGTACATTGCAGTAGAGCGTATGAAAATGTGATTTCCCAAGGTAATCTTGTCAAAAGCAACAGAAATATTTCTAAAGTGGCAAAAAAAATCAAGGAAGGTTGAAAACATGTTAAAGAAAGAATAAAATGCTGAAGTAATACAGTCTGAAGGAAACTGTAAGATTAGAAAGGTTTTCCTATGTTCAGAGTTTCAATTTGTACTCCACTTTTTGTGAAGGCCATTCAGCTCCATTTTCTGCTTTCAATGCATTTTGACTAGAAACATAAATCAGGTGACAGAAACAAACTCAAGTGAGATGAGACTTGGATTTTATAGCAATATTGATACAGGCAGCGGGCATTCCTGCCGGAACATTGGCATTTGGCCTGGGAGACAGTATTTTGAGTGATTTCTCAAATTCTTCATAGATCTAAAGACATATTGTTATGCTGCAAGTAATAAAAGTGGAAAGAGGAAAGAAAAGGAAAAAAGGCTTCTCCCCAAGAAAACCACAAATAACAATTTTTCTTACAATATTCCAAAGGTGTTACTTTCTGAAGACTGTGTAAGCCTCAGAGCCATGGTAAGTTTTAAGGAAAGGTATAAGGGAAGATAAAGTAATGCCTTTATAGATATCTCTGGGAAGTTCCTATCATGTAAAAGGAGCAGTGTAGAAGAAAAAAAGCAAACCAGTGGTGAAATTTGATGTTGGTTTAACTGGCAAAGCATAAAGTGAATTACATAGTATGAAGAGTGAGCTAAAGTTTTTCAAGGAGGGTCATAATTTTAAAAAAAAATTTTTAAAGCATGTGAATATTGTGAATAAGTTTTCATAGAATCATAGAATGGATGGAAAAGGCCATCAAGATCAGTGAGTCCAACCAGTTTTGGTTGCTTCTTTTTTAAGATTACTCTTTCCTTTATGTAATTCCAGACTGGAATATCCGTATTTACAAACCATACAAAATAGAACTGTAAGTACCTCCTAAGAACTTTATCTATTTCTTTCTCTTAAGTCAGTATCAACTGCACAGAAATATCTCTTACGTGCCTTTGTGTAATGCATTCATTAGAACCAGTGATAAATACTCCCCAACAGCTTTCTTTCATTTATCCCAGATCTTAGAAATTATTTCTTGATGTCTACAAATCCCTTCTTGTAACATTATCTCATTCCTTCCTGTCATTGGATGAAGGAAATAGATTATTTTCCTCTTCCTCAGGTCAGGCTTTGTAGACCTTTGATCCCTCTTCCATGCTTTTCTCTACAGTGTCTTCAGCTGGCCAGTGCTTTATCTGAAGAGCAATAACCAAACCAGGATACCAGCTGTTTGTTGGGGGTTTTTTTATTATTTTTCTATCATAACAATATGAATTTGGCAACTGGTGTTTCCTTCAATAAAACATCTCAAAAAAAAATTTCTGCAACTTTTGCCTAGTTAGCCAGTTTCTATCTTTCATCGCTCAGCTGATAATTTCTACTGAAGTGGAGTAATTTGCATTCGTCCTGCTGGAACTGCATCCTGCTTTTCCAACCAAATCACCAATTAAGAAGATTGTTTTAGATCTTAAACCTCTCTTCCAATGTACTTGCAGATATGCTCCCATCCATTTTGCCTTTATACAGAAGAATACATCATCTTACACCATTCTGAGGTGATTCTCCCCAGCTTCCTTGGAATCAGTAAGTATCATGGAAGAATTTTTCACTTCACCACACTGAGGTAGGAGTTTCCACCATCATTCTTTATTTTAGGGGCTTGATGCATATACAGTTGCAATAATTTTGCACATTTTGGCTGCTAGAGGAAGGAAAAATGTTACATTTATATTTCAATAGAAAAATCAAAAACAGGTAGAAATTAATATTTTAATGTAATAAACACTTGCTTAAAATTTACAGCCAAATGAAAACTTGGTTTTCCCTAGTATCATCTGGAACATTCAAGTGGCATAGCTTCAGTGCAGAAAGAAAAAATATGAAAGACAAAATTTACTGAATAATAAATCAGCTGTAGAGTGAAAGAGAACAAGAGCACAACAAAGCCTTGTTTTAATTGTCTAATATAAACATTTGCATTTTGCATAAGGAGTAATGGATTAAGCTACTTTAGCATGAAGGAAAAAAATTGCTGGCTATGACCTAATGTTAGACAACACTAAATGGCTTAATCGGGTTTTCTCTAAAGGTAAAATCTGTACTTAGTAATAGATATAAGAGATATGAACAGAAGTTTCTTATTTAATTTTATTAGCACACAACCTATAAAAAATATTGCTACACATCTATATGTATAACCATTTATAACTGGCACTTCCACTCTCGTATTGCATGAGCTTTCTCATTTTTTACTAGAAATTAAAAAGTACTCTATGCCAACAGAAAACACGGCAAGAGTTGTTCCCAATATTGTGCTTGAATGCAGCAACTGGATTCCTAATGACAAAGTGATGATATGTGAACACCAATTAATATGCGAATTAGCAAACTCATGCTGAGAAAAATCAAAGCGCTTATAGGCCATAACCATATCCTGGGCTTCAGGCTATCTTCTCTATCTTATTACTTTGTGAGACAGCACTCAGCAAATAAAAGGGCAGTATAATTTCTGTGCTGTGTTTGAGAGTAAATTTAGAAATGCTGTGGAATACTACAGACATATTCTGTGGTGTAAAAGAGAATTATTGAAGTGTAACAGCCCAGAATTTTAAGACAAATAAGCAACTTTTGACAGCAGACTGGAACGCTGAGCTTACCTTTGAGCTTTGTCTACATAATCCTTACATTTTATCTTGTATTTTTTTAATACGACGCCACGCCATGAGTCAAACTATTAGCCCAGAAGAACTGGTTTTGAGCTTGCATTGGTTTCAGCTAGACAGAATCAAAATTAGAACCCAGCTGCATAAACATGATAATAAATTTGGTTATATTACGAAAATCATTCTTTTTAATTTTGTAGTGAAGTGCAGAAGTATCACACCGTAAAAAACATCACTCGTGGCACAACATAAAATAAAATTAATTGAGCAGAAATTTTTACAATACAAGTAATGCTATTTCCCAAAAGAAAGATATTAGAGAACATAAACATACTTGTTTTCTTTTAATTCTAATAAAGCAAAAAGAACTTAAGTACTTGGAAATCTACATGGGAAACGTGATCATTCAGGTGCCACTGCAGCATTGCTCAGTTCTAAGGTTCAAACTTCAGTTTTCCACATGATTTGTCCTGAATATAATTTTTTATACCCTATACCAATTTACTAAGAAAATTAATACGGATTCTGTATTTGTACCACACAAAGAGATTTCTGAGTTCTTGATTTCAGGGTTTTGGAGAGCGGAGATAAAGACATTTTAGTTAAAAGATGTGAAGACAAAAAGCAATGAAAATTCAAAACCATGATCTGGAAAAAATGGTTCTTTTTCCTAGAAAATGTAAAGCAGGTCTAGTAAAATTTGGAATAAATAAATCCTTGTCCTTTGTAACTTAGTGTTAATGAAATACAGGTAGCATCTGAACACTCAGAAGAGCAAAAGCAGTTATATTTGTAGGCACAGATGTCTAAGGAATTACTGCCCCAACATCTTTTCATCAGACCACCTCAAACAATTGAAAAAAATTGGATAAATTTTTTGAAAGTTCATAGTGGATTTTATGTGTTATATATTCCATATTATGTAATATTCACCAGTATATTCTGCCATGTAGAAGAATCTGTTAATTTATGCCTTTGGGCCATCCACAAGGAATGAATTTGGGACCTGCAGACTCCACCTGGGTCTAGTGCTACAGTCTGAGCTTCAGATCCAAGTCTCTGCACCTTGATCTGTAACAGCCCAACTCCACTCATCATTGGCACAGGCAAAAACTTGTAATACACATGAACCAAGACATCATGCTTGCAAGCTTGGTACAACAGAAAATAACTGCATGTCCTGGTTTCAGCCAAGATAGAGATAATATTCTTTCTAGCAACGTGTTTTGGATTCAGCTTGAGAATAATTTTGATGTTGACGACACACTGATGTTTTTAGTTGTTGCTAGGTAGTTGTAATGCCCACACTACAGTCAAGGACTTTTCAGGTTCCCACACCCTGCCAGGTGCACAAGGAGCTGGGAGAGCACAGGCAGGAGAGCTGGCCCAGGCTGGCCAAAGGGATATTCCCAACCACCGAACATTGTGCTCTGGATATAACTGAGGTAGCTAGCCGGGAGGCAGGATCACTGCTCAGAAGCAGACTGGACATCAGGTTGTTGGGTTTTTCCCTTCTGTTGTGGTAAGTGACTGCATTTCTGTATCATTGTTTGGTTTTTATTCGTATAATTATCAATAGTAGTTTTGTTGTAGTTGCTGGTTTTGTTGCTGTTCATTAACCTGTTGTTATTCTATTAACCTGTTGGTTTTTCCCTCTCTTCCCCATTCGCTTAGCAGGGGGAAGGGTGAGTGAGCAGCTGCCAGCTGGGCCAAATCCAAAACACTATAGAGCAACCACATTTTATGTATTCCAGTTTCTTTAAATTTATTGAAAATAAGCTTTACATTTATATTTTTAAATTGTAAGATTTACCTGGCATTTATTTTGGTTCTCAATCTCCTATTTCTTTACCTTTATGAAGTATTATCCATATACCATGAAACAAAAGTCATCAAAGTAATCCTCTATGTTCCTTCGGACAAGAAATATAACCTGTATTTAGCTAAAGTCTAATAATAATTGCATGGCAAGATATAGCAAGTCCTTATTTTTCAAACAACAGCAAAAAATATTGTTCCTTTTATTGGAAAGCAACTAGTTTGTATGTAAAAATAGGAACAGAATTTCTTCATTTGTGCCCCTGAGAATGATACTTTTCTTAAGATTAGTCCAATGGTCCAGACAATAAATGAATAATAACATCACTATTGTGCATGATATTTTTAATTAGGGAATATATTACAACTCCTAAGTTACATTTTCAGGCAGCAAATATAGTACTCTGGATTTCTGCCTGGAATACTATTACCATTTAAAAATACTCTCTATTAGAGATGCTATGTCTGTTTGACAAAGGAATGTCCTACAAACCTATTTTTTAAATCTTTGTGCAACTGAATTCTTTTGAAAAAGTCAGAAAGAAGTTTGGCTTCACAACTAATGCAATCAAAGTCAAGCCATGACTGCAATTTGTACACTATACACATCCACGTGTGAAACGTGCTATAGCATATACATTCAGTTGACTTTGGGGTGGCTACACTACTTTCAGAAACATAATATATCTCTTCCACAAAACCCTGGCCAAATAGAAAGTTATAATATTAATTACTCTGCACGTACCTACTAAAAAATCTGCAGCCCATTTGAAAATGTGTTTATGGCACTTGCAAATATTGCACCATTTTGTTAATGATTCAGTCAGGGACCTTGAGATTAGTCCATTTTTCCAGATATTTAATGTCTTCAGGAACAATTGGATTATCCTCAATGTCACAGGTTTATTTCACCCATTTACCTTATTTACTCATATTAAGCTGGTAACATAAATTAGACTAAAGCATAATTTATGACTGCCTTAGGCACATCGTCTTGAAAGGCATTCTGTCTCAACCTGTAAACATCAAGGGACTAACAATTCATCTCTTTCCTGCTAAGTTTACTCCAGCAGCTAATCATGCTCCCTTTTATAAAGTCCTATGCCTGATGGGGATATGGTTATGTTCATGCCGTGGCCACATATTATTGTGCCTTTCTCCACAACAATGAAGTCTTTTAGTGAGCAAAAGTTGCTCTGCATTCTATCAGGTCTCTTTTTTTGTGTGTGTTTAACAGGCCAAGCTCATTCAGACTTTCACAGTGGTGGTGGGGGGGGTGTGTAGCGGTATTTTTCAAGATGCTCCTGTTTCAAATTACTTGAGTTAGTCCAGTTATCAGAAAAAATATTTGGTTATGTAGGCCCACAAAGCCAGCCACAACAGATCAGACAAATTACAGGTCGCCACAGGAAGATGCTTGGGGACACCATATAAAGACAGCAGAAGCATTTAGGGATATTTCCTTTAATTTCCAATCCTGGAGAAGTGGTATAGATTATATACATCCCCTCTTTTATTCAGTTACAGTTCATGAGAGGATTTATATGCTTAAAGGTTTTAAGAACCTTTGCTAAAGGACGTCATCAAGAGTATTTCAAATAAGCCCATTTGAGAGATCTCTGGTTGCCTTCCTCAGCACTGCATTACACCAGAAAAAAAGATCTTGAACAGCAACATGCTCTGTGTTGTGGCTCTCCTCTGAACCACCCCATCTTCCAGCACCCTTCTGCAGATGTGAGCCTTGGAACAGCATGATGTCACTGCTACCCTCCATCAACATGAAATTGTCTAACCTACGCGTGGACCTGATTTGGCTTGAGAAGCATTTCAAGTACAGTTAATTTCTCTTGAAATATATGGTAGGTGAAAACTGTGTGATAAATAACTCTAGAATAAAAGATGAATTTGCACATGGCTAGAAATACTTATGCAAGCTACTAATGATACTGCTGTCATCCAACAGCATGGCTATTACAGAGCTGTTCAGAACTTTCATACAATATTCCTGCACAATTATTTGGATAAGGGTGCATTACAATGCATAAATGATCTTTTTACATGTGAATAAAGACTTAGAGCTGGCTAGATTGTTTGGTTCCAACGTGGCTAAAATATAATTATTTCACTCACAGAAAGATTCCTATTGTGTTTCCCATAACTACGTGATACATTTTCAATGCTCTCTGTGGCATCTGCATGCAGAGCACTGCTAAACAGTAATTGTTGGTATAATTCTCACATACATAGCCGGTGTATGTATCACAAGTATGGGTGGATTCACTTGCTGAAGCAGAGCACTTGTTTGCCTTGCTAAAACTAGGGGAAGAAATCTCCATTCAGTGTATTACAGACTGTAAGTGGCTCAGTGCATGACAGAAAGAATATTTGTGATGACATGGCTGCAAGAGCTGCAACACTGCCCCTTGATTTTAAGACTAGCCTACATTTTTTTCTATCCGTAAGCGCTGATAAGCTGTAAAATACAGGCTCAGTTGAAGCTGAGTTGAAGCTACCAGCAAGGGAGAATCCATCCCCCATACATGCCAATTCCCCATCACCTTGTAAAGAAGACTCAGTCACTTCCAAGCAGAAAGAAGAGATCCTTCAAGGGACCTGAGACAAGGCAAGGTAACAACAGGGACTGCCTTTCTATACAGATTTCACAAAGGGAAAACAATACTGCCTGAGACCTTGGTTTTCAGCAGAGTTGCTTTCACAACATGGAAGGGAAAGGTGTCCAAGTCAGAGTCGGCTGAAGAGACGTGACCCCCAGGGAAGCTTGCTGTGGCAGAGCCAGAGCTGCCCTCCAACATCTCACCTGGAGCATGGGTCAGTCTTTCCATGGCACCACTGCAGAGCCAGAGGTGGGTGCAAAACCAGGACCTCTGCCTCTTCAGGAAAACCCTGGCTGAAGAAAGATTGAATCAAAAGCTCCTCACTATGATTAATTGCTATGGCAGTTACTGCAACCTAAGGTGGCCTTGCCAGTTATTGTTGAGACCTTCAAATGTTGACACCTATTGTCTTTGCTGTTATGCTCTTGGCTACAGAATGCCTATTGTCACACATGCATGCACACTGCTGCAGTAATTAGACCCACATGATGCCCCGGTTCTATGTGTTTATTGAACTGCTGCTGCCACTAATGAAGGTGGGTAGTAAAGGAAGCCACTAGACAGCAGCAAGGTCAACGAGCACAAAACCTATGCCTATCTCACCAGTCATGACATAGAACAATTTATCCCACCTGCTTCTGTGAATGTTTCTTCTGTTGCAATCATGTCACAATACATGGCTCATGTTTTCAAGCATACAAAATTAATACTAATCTAAAAATCTCAGCAAGAATTTCCTCATTTTAGTGAAATTAATGAGATTTTTCTGATGAGTGCTTACAAAATCAGATGCAAACCAACAGGGACTAATTCTACAATAACACACTTTTTAAAACACCATTGTAAAAAAAAGTTTAAAAACTAAAAGTAAAAAAATTATACAGGCTTATAAAAGCTGTGTACACATATAACTCTGTATGTACATATATACACTTTTTAATACACACACCATTTGGAAAAGGGTTGAGGAATTATACTTAGCAGAATTCAAAAGAAAAGATGGCTGTGGTTCAGCTAAAATAGTACACTGTATCAGCAAAATGACCAGTGAAAATATTTTTCTTAGGAATCTTTTACTGAAAACTATTAAAAGGCCACAGGACTAACTCAGAAGAGGTAAGGTTAAATGGCAATGGAAAATAAACAGAATCTAAGGTCTTGTATTATCCTTATTATGTCTGGTTCTCTTTATCCATGTCAGCTGTAAGCTATTGAAAGTAAGCCTTTTTCTGCTTATGTATTTGTAAAATAGCACATGATCTTCCCTTCTAATTGCGCAGATAAAGCAGATGTCTCAGGCAGATCTTCTCTTTTTTAGAGAAGATAGGAAACAAAAATCTTTCCCAGAAGCAACTTTTAAATTTCCTAAAGTGTGATGCTATGTTTTAGCTTTAAATGTCAATTTCTGTACCAAAAAAACCCTGAGCAATGAGGGTCCTGGGCAGAAAGCAGGCAAGACAGCCCTTGATTTATAGGTGCATCTCTTTACCATAACCTTGCTCACAGCAAAGGCATGACCCACCTGATGGTCACATCAGATGGGTCTGCTTCCTCCATACTACTTCTTCGGGGAGAGGTACAGGTGGGCATACATATATCCCAAGGATAGAAGAACTGGAGAAAGTCCCAGATCTGATACCTTGTGAATAAGTATTTTGCAACCGACCACTTTTCTTCACTAATATTTTGCTGCAGCATTAATTATTGGGCCTGGCTAGCAACAGTCTTTCAAACTGTCTTTTCAGAAAAGCTTCAAGAGCAATGTCCTTGATAAAACTACAGTTTTCCTGAATTCATTATGTTCTAAATAACACCTAAGCAGGATTTGCTGTACTGATTTCCAGGAGTCAATGGGTGACTATATTTTCTCCCACAAATCTTATTCTTCCACAGAACTTAAAAGGTCCAGAGCCATTTTCTTTCTGATGCTGATGCTCAAAGTAGATGTCTAGGAAGTAACACTCTTCTTAATTTATCCTAGGAGCATGAACAAAAATACCTTCTCTACTAGCCTATGTGGGTATTTACTCATATAATAAATCTAATCGTAGCATATTCAGAATGAAAAGTGCAACAAAGACTGGTGAGTGAAAGCAGGTTTCTCCATCATTGACATCGGGTTCCATGAAAAACAACTGTGGAGTTCATAATAGGCATTTTAATTTAAAAAAAAAAAAAAATTCTATAGATTTAGTCTTTCACACAGCCTGTCCAAAATTGTTGGCACTTAGTCAAGAAACAACCATTTAGTCATGATCCAGGATACTGCTCTCAAGAGCACTGAGACAGATTTACTGACATCTCTGTATTTCGCTTTTCACTGTGCCCTCAGCCACTTTACATGTTACAGGCTCTCAGCTCTGATACTGCAAAATGTAAAAACAGGGAAATAGGCCCATCTTCCACCCTCTCAAGCTGCAGTCAGTGTACGCTGGCTGAGCTGACATTTACGTTTTCAACCTGTCAACATCCTCCTATCACCGGACAAACATCCTGTAAGAGAGATGTTTTAACACTAGGATGGGAAGCGCAAATTTTTGAGTGAAAGGCTATTTCTCTGTGCCCTGTCTTTCTCCTAGAAACTTTCTTTCTCTATGCAATGACCAGCAGCTAATGGACCCATACCCTGCACAAAAATATGCACGTGCCTACCTTTTTGATAAATGAATACAAGAAGTCAAGATCTCACAAGTTAGAAAGAAAAAACAAGTCTGTAATGTATGCAAACCACATCCCTCAATGCATATTTTTAGGTGTATACTGATTGACTTGTCTCAGTGTTTAAAATTAAGTTGCCTTTAGGCAGTCAGGTCTCTTTCAAGAGCTACTGATGATGATATTATTAACCTTTGGTATTGAAATTCTGTTAGTAACACCTGATTTATACCAGTAAACAGCACTGCCATCTTATTCTTAGTCCTCACCTGTGAAAATTTACAGTTTTGGGGTTTTCATCTATTTGTTTTTTTAGCAGAAGGTACCAATGCATTACAATTTTACCTCTTTTAAATGTATATTAAAAAAAATCATTTGCTCTAAATTCAAATAGAATAAATTAAGAAGACAAGGTAATCCTTCTTCCTTCTGTTTTCTCTTCTCCTGAAAGATTTGCAGAAGCTGCATTTTTAATAAAAATGGAGGATTCTGTTGGTCATTAGAATTCTGATACTGATATAAAGATTAATTTTATTGAAGTGTGTCTTGGTTTCAGCTGCGATAGAGTTAATTTTCTTTCTAGTAGCTGGTATAGTGCTGTGTTTTGGATCTAGGATGGGAATCATGTTGGTAATACACTGATGCTTTGTTGCTAGGCAGTTATTTACACCAAATCAAGGACTTTTTAGCTTTTCATACTGCCCTGACAATGAAGATGCTGGGAGTGCACAAGAAGTTGTGTGGGAATATTGCCAGCACAGTCAACCCAAACTGGCCAAAGGGCTATTCCATACCATACGGCATCATGCTCTATATGCAACTTCGGGGAATTTGGCTGGAAGCTGGATGACTGCTCCGGAACTGGCTGGGCATCGGTAGCCTGCAGGTGGTGAGCAATTGTGCTGTACATCCCTTTTTCATACATTATCATTACTACAACTACCACTGCTGCTGTTGCTGCTACTACTACTTATTATTATTATTATTATCTTCCTTTTCTGTCCTATTAAACTGTCTTTATCTCAACCCATGAGTTTTACATGATTTTTTTTTTCTAATTTTTTTCCCCACCCCTCTGGGGAAGAGGTGGGACGAGTGAGCCAATGTTTTAGCTGCCTGAAGGTTAAATTACAACAAAGTGTATTAACAATCACAAAGACATCCATATCAAACCCAGCTCAATTCATGGACACAGGTATCTCTCAACTCCCTGTGAGATGAACAGTTGAATCACATGTATTCTGGCTGAGGCAGTTCAGAAAGTCATTAAGTAGGATTTCTTTGCCACACAGGAATACAACATTTCTTTCTTTTCATTCAAACCACAGTTTTGTAACTATTTCTGAGCAGTTAATTAGGACATAAACTTTACTGATACTAAAATAAGATGATGCCTGCTTCTTGAAAGGTGTGGTCTTGTTTATTTGCACTCAACAAGGCATTTCACAGGAACACATTTGACTTTTTACAAGTTTCCAACTGCAGTAAACTTTATTCCTGCTGTCAGCAGAAGCAGTTGCCGTATGAAGAATAAAATTGATTGTTTTAAAAGTTTAACTCTGTTTTCTTGTTTCATGTTTTGTGGTATAAGATTGCATTTAAACCTGTTTCAGAGAAATTCTTTGACAAAAAACAATAATTTCTAAGATACCAGGGTAAAAAATGAATATATGTATATTTCATACAAAAGTATGAATGGATTCCAAATCATTGCAAAGTAAGGGAAACTGGGCTTTAGTGGAAATAGGTATTCAATTTCTCATGCAGAAATTTCATAATTAAACTTTCACAGTTGTGGGGGTTTTTTAGCTTACAAGACCATAAGAAAAAAAAATCAATTTTAGGCCTCTTTCTTTAAACCAGACATCTAACAATAATAATAAAAGAAGCAAGAAACAAAACCATGATCATAACCTTCTGAAGTAAGCAGGCAGTTCATGTTAACATGTACCAACCACGGTCCCTTATGTAATGATTCTTGGGCCAAAATCTGGAATAATGTGAATAGTGGCACGCTCTGGAAAACATGGTATGCACAGGGGACACCTAGACTATGATTCCCCACTTCTGTTTCGTGAGTGGTGATCCAATTTAAGATGCTCTGGCTACCAGCTACCTACCATCAGGCCTCCAAAAAAGCTTGCTACCTCTGCACTACTGCTAGTTCAGATGCATTTTACTTTGGACCTAGGTTTAAAATTGTTTATTGCCCTTAACATTAAAATGTATGGCACTTTATCATTGCTAGAAAACATAAGCAGACTTAATATATTCAACTTGCTGGTAGGTCAGGTAAAAGTGAGAGAAAAGCACAGAACTGTATTGAACTGACTTGGGTGAAACAATGGAAAGTGCCTTCATTTGGTTCACATGTTACTGGCTTCCTCCAGTAGATTTGCATCTTGTCCTCCTCTTCATTGCTACTGGCTTTATTTAGGGGGAGTCACATGAAGATTCAGGAAGCACTTACATATCAACACACAGTATTTTGAAATTGTTATGAATTATGAAAATGCCCACAATTTAAAATGTAAATGAGTCCTCTTACTCACACAAAGATGTGATGATGAGAGTCATAGAAATTCCAAGTTAAGTTTTAAAGAAAAATCACAGCAGCACTATAAGACAGATGTAATTTAACATGCTAGCTTTAAGAGCAGACTTAAGGAACAGGCTCCCCAGGGAACTGGTGACAGTGCTGAGTTTGACTAAGTTCAAGAAGTGTCAGGACAATGCGCTCAGTCCCATGCTCTGGCTTGGCTGGTCCTGTGTGGAGCCAGGAGTCAGGCTTGATGATGCTCATGGATCCCTTCCAACTCAGAATGTTCTGTGATTCTATGATTCTACAATCCTATCCACAGATGGAGGAAACAATATTGATACCTGTGATTCCTAGTCTCTGCTAGTACCATTACCTTTTTCTTAAAAAGTGAGGTAGCAAAAAATTTATTTGGCATTATGAGAAATAGAAAAGTGTGTCTGAGATGTTCCCTAAAATAATATCCAGTGAAAGTTAAGTTAAATCAGTCCCAACTATATATTTCGGGAAATTTGCCATGCCTGGGAACACAAGTTTTGATCCTACATGTACATCAGAAAACGCTAAAATGCATCACATACCAGTTCAGTGGTAACATTCCATTGGGACAGCAAGACTATCTGTCTTAACACCATCCAACTCATACTGACAGTAGCAACATCAGCTGCTTTCATAGATTCTCAGATTTTTCTGCTTCCGTCACCTCCTATGCAAGCCCATATCCACAGGCGTATGTTTCCTACAAATTTTCTGAGTAGTCATTTGAGTTTTCTAGCACCTAGAGAAATTAATTTCAGCCATTTTTTTCCCACATGCATTTAAACGCTGCACATGCCACCCACACACAGTTTACTGAATGGTAATACTAGCACAAAACACTTGGTTATCCAATTTTTTTTCATAAAGAAGTAGAAAACACAGTGCTAAATCTGCAAATAATTAAGATATGTCCGTGAGGCATCAGCACTAAGAAGAGTGCAGGCAGCAACATAACCACTTTGATTCACTTTGCCACCAGCTCAGCACATGATCGCCAATGCTGTCATTTGTTATTGCTCCACTCAGCCTTCCCTTTTGACTTGAAATCTTTACATTCCACTTGGCCACTCTAAAACTGCATTGGCAAGCTCTGTACGTCTATTACAAAATAATAGCATCGTAGTCTGATGCAGCAGCATATGCCCAAAACTGAAATGAACTTTACTCAATATAATCTATAATTCTTGACATAGCAGGTGCTAGGCTTCAGTGCAGCTCTCTGAGGCACTCCCTCTTTGGTCTGCTCATCATGCTGCTGTTTGCTGCCTATGGGATACATTTATGCATTGATCAAGGCTTACCAAAAGTCCAAGTTCAATAGGACAGACAGCAACTTGGCAGAGGGTGCCTTATGTTTTATGCCTGTCAGCAGTATGATGGAAACTGATGGAAATTCTGTCATGAGACACAGAGACACTACTCACATACCCATAATTTTATTAAGCAATAGCACAAGTGGTCTCAGTAGGCTGGGTAGATGACATATTTACATGAGCAGTGAATATTATCTACCTCATCTAAATTAACACTGAACAAAATAGGGAGCTTAACTAGGTAGAGCTCTTTTCTGGACAAATAGATCATTTTCCAATCACGTATGCACTTGCATCTCATAATAAGTTGGGGAAGAAATGAAGGAAGGTATGAGATCAAGTCTAAAAATAGTACCTCGCTCCCCTGAAAGCAAGATATACTTACAGAAACAAGAATGTCACTGCCAGTATTGGGGAAACAGCACACACTAACTAACTTGTTGTTAGTCTCTGAAGAATGACATTCTTCTGCCAACTTTTTCAAGAAAATCTAATAAAACATTGATGAAATGTAATAATAATTTTCCCTGCATGAAGATTAAATGGGAACACCAGGCTACACAACAGACAGCTTTTGCATTCATCTCATGTCTGCTCAACTGCAGAAGTCACTGGGAAATGGCATGTAGAATATTTCTAAACTGAGGTATATCTGAAATAGTAGATGTCAACTTGAGTCCTACAGGAAGTGACAGTCAATACCAGCTTGTTGTTAGCTATTTTTGCTACTGCCTATGAAGTTTAACACAGCTAGGCAGTCTTGTGTTAGGACTTAAACCCTATTGTTTCAGAAGAAATCAAAGGGAAGATAATTATTACCAATATTTACATAGCGGGTACTGTATCTGAAGGCGTAATTATGCACAACCCTGCATGCTGGTACCTGTCTGAACCTCCAGAGGAAACTGAGTTTCTGACAAAGGGTATATGTTAGAACTGTGGGTAGACACCTTAGGTACCCCACAAACTGGAGTAACTCAGCTGAGTGATTTCTACAGAGTATTTGCCATCTGTTGGTGATGACTCAAGCAAAACAAAGCACAGATGGATCTTAGTCCACATTTTTGTATCTTTTTTTTTTCCTGAACTCTTCCAAACTTCAGAGAGGATAAGGACTTTGTATCATTTTGAAGGAGAGTGTTTTTATAGTTAAGTGACTCCTAGTTTGTTCTTATTCACGGCTAATTTTCAAACTACTTGAAGTAATGAATGATGCCATGAGTTTCAGCTTTAAGGCTAAGTAGCATTCTTGGAAAAACTTCCAGTCTCTTTGTAATGCATTCTGACATGCTCTCTGCCGTTTATTGGGGCGTAGATCATTCAGCTTTGTTCCTCACACATACATTACCCAATGAATGGGATTTACAACAGCCAGCCTTCTCAGCAGGGAGACTCCTGAATTAGCCAAGACAAATTACCACCACCACCACCACAAAAAAACCCCAAAAAACCCAACAAAACAAAAACAACCACCCAGGATGCAGACTAAAATATTTTGTATCTCCTGAAGCCTTACAACCTTGGCAGAAGTCTCTCTGTTGGGTCTGCGATTCACTTTCTTAAATGTTTTACTGGAGTATGCTGACCAAGCAATCACTCTGGGTGACAAAAATCAGCTCAAATATTTTCTTCAAAAATAGAAACAACCCTTCGAAGTTGTGCTACAGTCACCTTTCATCGTTAGAAATATATGTGGTTTAAGCCAATAGTAAAAAAAAATATCTTTCTCATTAAGGCGAAGATACAGGCATGTTTACCTCTGTTGACCACTTACCAAGTTGGGCTACCATTGTGCACTGAACTCATGCTTGCAAAGAGTTCATCCTTTGAACACCCTCATTGGATCACAGTCCGCAGAAGAATTTGACATAGGAGTATCCATGGCCCTCAGGAGGATAAATCCTAAAATAGTCCTCTCAGTCCAGGTGGGAAATATGTGAACAAATGCATTAGTCATTAGCATGATGTGCCTAAGCAGCATCACTAGGGAAGACTGAGATACCTGCAGATGTTTAGTGCCTGGGGAGTGAAGACCCCTGGTGGGTGTTTGCAGATTGCTTTCCAGGACTGAGGCTCCACTACACAGTGGGCACCTTCCTTCGTACAGTTCCTGAAGGCAATCATAAAAGTTCCTGGAAAACACAGGACTTTGAGCTCTATTAATGAGCCTGCTAATGGCCTGAGTACTTCCAAAGCTACTTATAGCCAAACCACATTTATGACCAAGCCACAAGTGCAATCAGGAAAGATGGAGAATGGAGCGGGGGGACCCAGCCCTGACCCCTTCTCAGCACACAGCATGCAGGCTGGATGTATGATGCTTAGGCACCCATCTGAGCTCAGATTTAACACCCTTGCCAATAAAAGGCTTTGAATTGATAGCGAGGTAAAATCCAGGTTCTGATGTTCAATTCAACCGTCTCTCTTCCTCTTTATCACAGGTAACTCCTGAAATTTTAGATCGCCTTTCAACTTTTGTCATCTCTGTTGATGTATGTGCAGAAACATACCAGCTTATAAAAAAGCAAGGGCTGTATTGATTTTTTTACTTTTAGCTTTGATTGTTCTATGTATGTTTGTGATTCATTAAATGTGACTAAGTTTAGCAAACGTGAGACCTTCTTCTAACACAGTTAATTTACTTGTCTTCAACTAGTGAAGGATCAGATCTATTTATGGAGTGCTTTATGCATGTGGACTAGGTTTAACTAGAAAAAGATATAATTTAGTATAACTAAATAACTTCACTTGGAAAGAATGCTACCTGTAATTTCTATGGTGCATAACAGTTCTTCCTCAGATACAGGCCCCAACACACCATGATATATCAACTACCAACGTAACAATCCATCATTATACCAATTAATTTCCCTAATTTAAAATAACTTGATATTCTTTAAAGTTTTTCTTGAATTAAAACCCATAATGCTTATAAGGAGCTCTTGTGCCATGTATTTTCTGAACTGGCACAATTACATTGCTTATGTTCAATATGAAGTTAGCAAGTTTTTCCCCTTTCTTAAACCCAGTTCAAAATACCTTATGAACATTTTGGGTAGAAGATGACCCACTTAACTCAGAAGTACAACTACCATCATTACTGATCTTGAAGAGCTAAAATAGCAAAATACCTGTGTGGATCTGGCTCAACAATATGCTCTTTCCACCCTGATAGAGATGATAAAGCCTAACAAATCTGCAGAATCCAAAACACTCTAACAATACGCTTTCACTCAGAATCATGGCACAAAGAACAATGCATGTAGAAAGCACAAATTCAGATTAATTGTGTTTCAGATTTATGTGCTTTCTTTGAATGTACACAATTACCTTTTAGAAACAGGAAAGGAAGTAATATTTCATTAGTGGCAGCATCCGTTTACTAACATAATTTGTCTGTTGAAGAGTTGTAGGAGCAGGAAGGTGGAACCTATAAATTCTAGACCATACTGCCCAGATGAACTGAAGAGGACTGATAAAACAGAGAAATATGGCTAAAGGCCAAATTTTTATGCCTAAGGCATGCTACTGCTTGAGGCAGGGATTTTTAGACATATCACTGATGTACTTCTGCTGATGTAACTGCACTGATTTAACAAAGTGCTGCTAATTTAAAATTGCAGAAAGATACTCTGTCCTCACATAGCACTTTTCAAGCAGAGCAAATACACAAGAGTTAAATCACACAATCCTCCTTAATGTCTTATCTGGAGGTATAAGAAGGGGGATACAGACAGCACACTTTTTTTTTATTATTAAAGTTGTTGAGCACCACAAGCTTGCTTTGACTTACTCAGTACCTCTGTAAATCTGGCCTTGTGTGATTAGCTGCAGTAATACTGCTAACTGAGAATAAAACCTCATATTTTGTGTCTCTCACTGCTGTGGCTTAGCCAACAGACATTCCTTCCTGTGACAAGGAACAAAACCCAGCACTCAGGAATAGCAACCTTGCAACATCTTGCTTCACAAAGAAGGGTTTAGTTGTGGAACAGTTAACATGCAATATTTTAGAATTAGCAAAGGATCTGATGGCTTAGTAAATCAACGTGAATCTGCATTCTTGGACTGTTAAGTAATTCTGGGTTTACAATGGTTTTATATATGGCTGCAGCCAGATGCACAACACGATCTTAAGTAGGTTTCCATAAGCTATTTAAATGTATTTAAGAGTATTTAAAAATAAAGACAATGGCATAACTTCTAAGTCATGTTCTCCAGGCTTCTTCCAAATGACGAGAGAAGAAAATGAGAGTGTTTTCTCCATGAAGAAGCCTCTGGAACTTCCATGTCAAAGTGATAAATGAGTCTATTTGTAACTCAGTGTGGGGCTTTTGGTTGTTTGGGGTTGTTTTTTTTTGAAACCTTGTATTTGTCCTTTGAAACGAGGAGGAAACAACTATGCTGGACATGGATTTACAAAGTTTACATAAAATAGCACAAAGCAAAATGATTCTACAGAAGAACGCTCTTGTGACATTTCTCCCACATTACTTTACAATCTTGCTCATGGGCCAATCAGCAACCTGGGAAGGAAGTATGAATCTCCTAAAGTTTAAGGGACATACTAAGAAACTTTGACTAAGACTCCCAGTATGCCTTCACATTAGGCTGACTTCTCTTTCAAAGGCTCTGGTATGAGTTACACATTGTGTCCATGCAGACCTGTAGAAACAACTTAGAGTAACATCACACACTAATCTCTTCATTTAAGGAAAAACACACATGTATTGCCAACTTTTATGTAAATCTCTTACGTTTGCTTTTTTAAAGTACAGACAGTGGTGGCAGAGGAAAAAAGTATTTACACAAAAGCCATGGAGAACAGGAAGATAAAGTGCTTTTTTCCCTTTAACCAAGCCTTCAGATTTTGATGTATTTTCTATTTAGAGAGTGTTGAGCTTAGCAAAGCTGTAATGTACAGTGTCAAAAAGCTCGGCCACAGGTTAGTACTGTTTCTTGGTAGTGATAGTACGGGAATGATTTCTGAAGTGTATACTGAGCGCATTGCCATTGTCTTGACCTTTTTTTCTGTGTCTGCTGAACAACTATATCTTATGCATAGAAATCTCTCCAGCCTCCTGGACTATGTCTAGCCCTTACACATCTTGGGAGATGAAGAGGAAATCCACAACAGAACACAGAGAAAATGAATTTGCATGTATATTACTTTAAAAGCGTTTCAGCTTGACCTTTCATGAATGGTTTAAAGGATGAATTCTCTGACTGTGAATGTGAAGATTAATTGTCTTTATTGAGCACTGCTGATAGGGCCCTAGTAAACCAGGACAGTCTCTTGGAGTGATGTACATGGAGAAGGCTGGAAGAGAGCAGGTTTTGTATAAAAAGACAAATCCCATCCACACTAAGATGTCTGTGTCCCAAGCAGAGACATGAGTAAATGAAGTTGATTTTCGTAAGAATATGTTGAGAGTTATAGAGTACTATACTTTTCATTATGGAATGACTAACTTAAAACAGAAATATAACCACCTACCTAGTCTCATCAAAAGTCCTCCCACACCACACCAAGCACATGAGTTTCTCTGGCTCCTTCTTTAAAAAAAAAAAAAAAATTTAAAATTACAGAATCCCTCTGGTTATTAGTTCGCCCGTTAACTTAAATAGGGAAGTGATTTACATGTTTAAAACCACAAAACTCCTGAATCAAACTATTTTTTAAACTTGTGGTTTCCTTGTTTGAATTTCTTTATCAAATATTTCTTAAATTACGTAAATTGCATTGGAAGACTATTATCACAAAACCTCATCTGTGACCAGTTTCATGGGGATGTTAAGTGGTTTTATATCACCAGAAAATGTAAAACTGTAAACAGACTATAAATATTTTCTCATTAAATGAATACATAAATTGAGCTAATGTTTACAAGATGATTCAGAAATACTGTAGTGTTTAAGATTTTTTGCATACTAAAAGTGATAATTTCAAGACACTTAAACACAGTATTAAAAATAACATCATGGATTTGTAATGAAAATTTTCACTGAACCGGCATCTTCTAAGGAGTAAGAAATTGTTTCCAGGATGCTTTTAATTCCACCACCCTAATAATCTCACTGTTATCATATGTTCGCTTACAAGCCAACTTCCTCAAGAAAAGAAGGGGAGTGCTTTATTAGACTACAAGGAATACAATCTCCCACTGTTTAAGACCTTACATAAATTTTGGTTACTAAACAAACATAAGAGAAATACTCATTATATATGTTAAAGGAATTGTAAGTCAAACGTCTGGACAAATGTGAAGGGCAAAATCTGTAACAGCCTTTCGAGTCTCAATGAAAATCACCAGTCAACAGCAGTCCAGCAAGTGTGAAGGCCTCTCTACTCTTCCTTGCAAACTTAACTCAAACTATTTCAAGCAATTAAATATAAATCCATGCATGCAATGTTTTCCAAGTTAATTCATCATAATTTACACACCTACACAAATTACAAAGCCCCACAAAATACAAAATACTCACAGCCATTCATGCATGTTCAAAATGCAGGTATAGACCATCACATGTACTGTAGGTAACAGAAGGTTCTTTACAACACTAATCCCAAAACTACAGTGCAACTATGACAGAATTATTTAGCCTGAGTTTTCAGTACTACCCCTCTAAAACAAAAGCCCCACAGGCTTGTGAATTAAAAAGTCAGAAGAAAGTTCATGTATGCATCTGAGATAGAAGATGAGACAGATCAAAGGAAAACCAGAACAGCTCAAAATCTCTGGAAGAGCAGTCTCTTTTTAATACTGATCTGTTTCATCAGGAATTCGTGCTTGGACTAGTAAGGGGAAGCACACCTACCCTCATTAGCATGTGTTGCACACATGATACTTGCTCAGTTTTCCACAACTGACCTTTCAAAACATATATGCTTTATATAACATTGTATATGTAATTCAGAATTCATTACAATCCGCGCAATAATACATAGGTTTCAAATTTATATTCAACGTCTGATCTGAGGTGTATAAAAGCTTATGTATCACACAGTATGTATTTTCGATATCATTGCTATATATTATCATTAGAGCTACTACATTTGATTTCCAGTATTAGTACAGAAGGTACAGAAGGGTTTTTTTTTTTTCTTAATGGTTACTGACATAGATTTAGCATGTAGGAGACCCAGAAAGATCTTGTCCAGTCTTTTTTTTAAATTCTTGGCAAGTTCTGCTATGACACCCTGCTACCATGTTTGACATTCTTCATGGGAATGCAGTACGATGTGGGTGAGAGCTCGCTCAACACCACAGGACCTACAGCTGCGTGCTAACTGTACTCCCCAGCTCCATGCCTTTGGTCTGGTAGGGGGCTGCTGTTGGCACGAGGGAGGAGTAGAGCACTGAAATGACTTAAGCTCTCCTGAGACTAGCCAGAAAGTGATGAAAGCTTTTTTTCTACTCTGAGCAGTGTTGGGAGCCGCTCTTTTTGTGCCCAACTACAGCAAAGTCACCAGCTGGGAACTGCTTAGTCCCCAAGAGCTTTGCCCCCCTAAAATTCCTGCTGGTGGGAACGCGGCTGGACGCTTCCCACTGCGGGGAAATCTAAAATTGCCGTTACGAGATGTACACCTGCTCTGCATCATCGTTTGGCACAAGGAGTCCCGGGAAGGTGGGAAATTCCTGCCGGCTGTCGCGGGCGCAGGGCGGGGAGGTGCGGGGCTCACGGCCGGGGAGGTACCACCCCCTGCCGGCAGCCGCTCCGGGCAGCGCTCCCGGGGATGCTCTGTAAGGCACCCTGCTTGCGTTTGCAATCACTCCTCGGCTGCCACACATCGATACAACACCTGGGAAAGCCAGTTAGAGCGTCGAGCCGAAGCGGCTCGTCCCAGAAAGCTTCCTAGATCCTAACAGCGTCTACAGAAATGCCTCTTTTTGGACCTCTTATCATTCTTACGAGGGGAAGGCGGGGAGGGGGGGGAGGGAAGAGGGAAGCGCTAATGCTTAGGGAGCAATGCCACTTCTCAGCTGTGCTGCTTTGCTCAAGGTCGCTCAGCCTGTACAGGCTGCAACATTAGTCTTAATTGGAGCGCAGATGACTACGAGATTCATGTGAGCCCCTTCCTCTGTGCCTGGACGCCCCCTCCTAGCGGGACGTGCATCTCAAGCTTTAAGGACAATTCCTGCAAAGTAGTATCCCCCTTTAGCATAAGCCTTAAAAAAAAAAAAAAAGAAAAAGCCCCTTTAAAAATAAACTGTTGAAATAAAACTTTTTTCCCCCTTAATTGGAAGACTCGGCTCCTGTCTTTCCCACACCAGCTGTCTCCTGTAAATCTTGGAAAGGCTGAGGAAGGAGGGAGACGACTCCCCAGCTCAGACAGGCAGCACTGACAGCGTGGCAGTACTTTAAGCGCTATGAGGATCGGTGGTTCTCAAGCGATTGTTTTATTACCTCCGTCCTGCGCTGCCGTCACATCAAACACCCAAGCAGTGCTACATTTCTGGTGTGCCCTTCCTTAGGGGATTTATAGCAGTTTTGAGCAAGGCGGGGCGGGGGGGAAGTGAATGTGTTTATTCATTGATGTCATACAGCCAGCCTTGTCCGAGAAGAGGAGCCCACGGGCAGCACTTCAGCGCTCACCAGAGTTTCGCTCCCCAGCGGAGAGCCCTCCTCAGCGGCGGGGAAACCGGTGCCCCCTGAGTGGGTGTCCCGAGGATGGCTGTGCGTACGGCGAGGGAGGAAGGCAACGTTTCCTTTCCTCTCCCATCGCTTCCTTAGCCTTGCAACGATACCTCCGCCACCCCAGCGGCGGAGGGGGGGTGTGTGTGTGTCCCACCGTCCCTCCGGCTGCTGCTTCCCTCCCACCCGGCGGCCCCACGGCGCTCGCCTCATGCACCCACCCCGCTCGCCACTGCCTCCCCCGCCCCATCCTCTTAACCCCCGTATAGACTGACAGAGATGTTTATATTAGCATTATTACGACAGAGAGATTTATATTAGTACTATTATCATTATGTGATTCTAATTTCACTCAGGGCTGGGGGTCCAACAGCAGGTGTGGTCAGACTCTCCATCTCCGCAAAGGAGCATGCTCAGCGCTCTCAGGCATGCTCCTTCGGCAGGGAGGGAGCCAGAGCTGGGCCAGGGGGGGAATCCTCACACTTGCACCGTCCTAATGCAAAGTTTTATTGTTCGAGAGGCACCGGAACCGGGGACCCACCCGGCGCCCTCTACCCCACACCCCGCCGCCGCTTCCTTGGCTCGGGGAGGGGACCCGCGCACCGCGCCGGGGGCTGGCGGAGACTGGCGGGGGGGAGGGGGTGTGGAGTTCCCCCTTCGCTCTCGGCGGCAAGGGGAGGAGGAGGAGGAAGGGGAAAGAAGAGGAGATGCCCTGACGAGGAAGGCATCAGAGGCAACTTCTGCCGGGAAACCCGCAGGTCCCCTGCCGCCTCCTCCCAGGGCGAGATCACCGCTGCGCCCGGCGCTGCCCCCAGTGCTGATGCACCGCCAAGAGCACACGGGCAGCACCATCATCACCACCATCATGACCATCATCATCACCCTTATCATCATTATTATTAATACTATGACGATGCTCGCGGCCGTGCAGGCGGAGAGGGAAGCCGCGCTCGGTTTTGGCGGCTGCCCTCCAGCGCTTCCCCCCTACCGAGGGGCGGCTGCGCCCGACTCCGCGCCCCCCGCCCGAGGCTGCGGGAAAGCCCGCGCACCGCCCCGCGCCGACCCGCGCAGCCCCCGCTCCCGCGGCCAGCCAGCGGAGAGGACAGGACGGGATCCAACCCAAATCATCATGACGGCACCCGGCGGGTCGCCTACCTTGAGCTCCTCCGTGTCCAGGTTTGCTGATCTGTCCATAGAGCGAAACTGAGCGGAGCGGAGGGGGAACTAGGGAAGTTGTGCCAAAAAAAAAAAAAAAAAAAAAAAAAAAAAGGTGGGAAAAAAAAAAAGGAGGAGGGGGGAGGGGGAGAATCTAGTCTCTCAGTTTCCAGCCTAAACTCAGCCTTGTCCTCCAAACCCTGGCAGCTCCCCTCAGTCTCATTCTCCGTGATCACGCCTCCACCGGTTTAAATAAATAAATAAATAAATAAATAAATAAAGTATTTCACTTTTTTTTTTTTTTTAAAAAAGGAACTCCCTTAGGGATTAAAGCGACAGGTGATCCTTGTCTGGTGAAAGAGATTCGCGTCCTCTGGCATCGAAGGGAGACAGGGAAAAAAAAAATCCAGTCAGTTTAAAGATTATTTCTTCTTCAGCAATAAGCTCGGAAACCAGCGAATCGCTGCATCCCGAGAAAAAAACCCAGCTTTCCTGGACAGCATCATGCAGCAAATGTGTTCAAACGGGAGAGAACAGTCTTATGATAAAAGCATTTCTCCGTCATGCCTACTCTGGTAGCTAATCTCGCACCCTGTGAGGGCAAGACATAAGCGATGAGGAATTTCGCTGGCGAGGTAACAATATCCCCTAAGTCCTGCATAGACTCCAAAAATTGTTTTGCAGCTAAAGGTACTCTCTCTCTCAACAATAGTAGTAAAAAAAAAAAAGGAGGGGGGGAGGAAAAAAAAAGGGGTAAGAAAGTCTTTAGGGGATGGTCTTCTTTGAAGGTTATGCTAGAAGAGTTGGGAGGAAAACAGGAGGTGGATCTCTTGCAGGAGAGAGAAGGGAGAGACAGAGATTTCCCCCGCCGTTCCTGCTTTACTGTCCTTCACCGCCAGGTGACTGACTTCTCTCCTCTCGCCTCGCCGACCGCACGGGGAGGGGTGGGAGGGGGTGATTTCTACAGCTCTCCAAAAGCAACATTGCCTTTCCGAGCAGCGCAGCCCCCGGGTCTTAACGCCGGCGGGCGCCGCGCCGCACCACACCGCCAGCGCCGCCCCGGGAGGGCGGGAGGGGGCGGGCATGGCCCCCGCCACCCTCCCCAAATGGCTCCTCTCGCTAGCCCCACGTGCCTTGAATAATGGCCACGCTCACCGATTTAAGAAACCCTTACTGCCTCATCCATCGCTCCCTATTAAAAAAACCAAAATGAATACCCATCCTTATGTCTGCAGGTGAATCTAAATAAGGTGATGGGAAACTTCTCAGCCTCGGGCTTGAGGTGCACGGCTTCTGTGCGGCTGATGAGCGTCTCATTAACATGCCGCAGCTTCGGTGGAGCAGCGTTTCTGATGGCACATGGATTAAGCCTGAGTGCCTTTCAGGGTGTTACTTTGCTAATCTCTTTGCCCAAAGGATTTGCAGTCTTGCACCTCTCACATCTCTCCAAAGATAATCAAATTTAGATTTAAAAATTAAAATTCCTTCCCACCAAGAACCTGATTTTTATCACGGTCCGTTACCATAAATCTGTCACTTGCCGTTTTGGAGAACCAGGCTGTGATTTTTGGTTTCCTGCTATCAGTCTTTAGGGAGCCTTATTTATTAACTCCATGAATGGTGAATTCAGGGCATTCCCTTTCTAGTACTATCACCTCCTTTCGACGCTACTTTAAATAGAATTGGTATTCCCGATAATTCGACATAAGTAGACAGATTTAATAACTCAAAGTGCATACTCAGTTTCCAGTTCAGTATAGATTTGTTTTCAGCTTCCGACACTTGAAGGTTAGCATAAGCTTAAGCCCTGGGCGATGGCCAGTAATAGCCATTTCTGAAGACTGAGTATACCCTCATCTTCTGGAAAACTCTACAGATGCAGGGCAGACATAGGCAAATGCCATTTCTCCTCTTAGCACAAATTGCACATGACTTCCAGGTTCATTGTGAATGCACTGTAAATATCATTATTATCATTAATCTAGAACTGCAATTTGTAAAGATTAAAGACTTGGCCCGGCATTCCCGTGTGAGCCAACAGACTCATGTCCAAATAAAAGACTGCCAGAGTGGACACTAAATCAAACTGCTGTAGGACCTATAGAAACGTAAAAGTGGTTTTCCACGACAAAAATGCCACCCTACCCCACCCACCCCCCAAATAATATAAAACCCCCCAGACTTCTGTAAGATACCGTGCTGAAGGAAAACTGCTTTCAGAAGGGTACTTCTAAGCTTCCCGAAATGTGCAGTCCTGGGGAGGGGAGACAACTGCCCTGGTGTACACCACCAACCAAAGGGCACAGTATGAGAGTAGCTTGGTGCCCTGGCAATTGCCACTGGATAACCAGAAGACCCCTGAGGTTCTCTGTACATCTACACCCAATGACGCAGTACTTAATAGACCAACAAGTAGCTGTACAAATTGCAGCCTTTTAAAAACAGAGCACCGGCAGCACCGTGACCTTCTGCTGCCACACCACAGACTTCTGAACAAGGCTCACCTCAGTTTGCTTTCACACTGGCACTAAATGTGTGGGGATGTGATACATTTGAGAATCATCCACTGGATTTGTTTGATATTGGTCAAGACTTCAGGTAAGAGACAAGGAAAATTGACAGCACAATCATATAAGCCTAATTTCCTTAGAAAATAAGGCAAAACAAATTGATTTTGACAGTCACTTGAATAATACTTTAAAATATGTTTCACTCTTCATAGGTAATGTACCCTAACAAGTCACTTTTAAAGTGTTTTTTTGTTGCTAAGGCAGGCACTCCAAAGTTAATTAATAGCAAGCTTCTAGTTGCTTCAAATATCTTAGTTTTTTTATCTTGCGTATAATCTGTAAAATGTCTCTCCTCTCATTGCAGGCCCCTCGTTCAGAAGACAGGGCTGACATTTTGATCCTTGTTATTCATGTATGGCCCTGTGTCTTAGTTGTTGCATACAGTGCAATTATTATTTTCCTTAAAGAGGGCTTTCCATTTCATTCAGCACCGTTAACAACTGCATTCTGCATGTCAACACAAAATTTTACTATAAGGGTAAATATTATCATTACCATTAATGCAGGAGAAAACTGAAACCAAGCCAAGAGGCTAGATCCAAGGAAGAACCAGCAAATCTTTATGTAAATCAGAGCATGAGCTCTGAAAATGAGCCCTGAGCCTGGTGCTTGCAAATGAGTGTCTGGAAATGAAGAACACGAAGCAAACAGCGGTCTGCAAAGCCACCAAGCTGTGACTTTGACCTTAAGGTTTTTGTTTACCAGGTCAACATGTAGCAAACCAATGAAAGAATACTGTTATTTTTGAGTAAACCCAAGTGATTTAGCTACTATATCACCTTTATTCATGTATTCATTTGCTTCAATCTTCTGCTAAACCTTCCAGCTTTTTTTTTCCTGATAACAAACCACTATGCAAAAATCATTCACTGCCTAGTCCTGTGTCTTTTCCTGTGTCCTAGTCTTTCTATGTAAGCGAGACTTCCTATGCTTCCATTTCTAGTAAGAATAACTAAGGATCATGTATAGGATATAATTAAATATTATATTGTCAGGATATAATTAAAGATTGCATGAGAAAAGAATCCTGGAAGAGTAAGCATCCTTAAAAACTGTTTAACGTTGAAGTACTTGGGTTAAGGCCAAGTTTAGATGAATTTTTTGGTATTTAGTCTTCTAGGCTGCTTAGTAGTTGGTTATTTTGCTTGGTTGTTGGGTTTTTTTCCAAAAACAGTTGAAAGACTGACTTGCTTTCTGCAGATCATTGTTGAACATTTTTGTAGTGGAGTTGTATCTAAGTCCAAGAGCAGGATAGAGAATGTATGCAGGACTTTGCAGTGGTCACCCAGGTCAAGGCAGAATTTTACCCAAGCTGAAAAAGTTGCCACCTGAACTAATTAAATTCTGCAGTCATTCAGGACTGCATACAATAAACAGGGGAGCATATTTTCCTAAATATGCACAGAGTGTTTTGTCCTCTCATCAGCACATTGGTCTCATTTTTGAATGAGATTTTCTTTTTTTCACTGATTGAGGAGTTTCCAAGATAGGGCTGTGTAGAAAACACATACACACACGCCCCAACCCAACATTTAAGTCTTGGGATAGAGACTTCAACATCAAATATGAGTAAATATGAGTACTAATACAGTTATTAAACTACATTTTCCCCAAGTTGTAAGGGAAACATGTAAACCTGAAAATGTTTTTTGTACAGCTCCACAATGTGGTTGTTCTGTTTTATTTTAAACAGTCAGTGCCAGGCTAATATAGGTATATGTACGTTACATTATAATTACCTTTTAATTAAAGTATTCCAGCTAACGTAAAATTGGAGACCTTTGGGCTGAAGTCAGTGAAATACGAATCTGTCTTCTATGCTTCAGAACCCATCACAAGCCAGAAAAAATAATTTTCCATGACCAAGCATAGGCTTCTAAGATGCAGAGGGGCCCAGGAACCTTTGTCGTGTCCCAGGGCTTATGAGAGCTAAGGAGGAAGGACCATAACACTGTAATTAAAAGAAACCAGAGCAGAGAAAAAACAACTATGTTTCCCATGAGCTGTTATGTTTAGCTTCATCATGTGAGCAAATAAATGTTTTGGCAAAGAAAATATCTCAGGCTCATCCCAATCATTCTTCTATTCACTGCAGAAGTACTTTTATATTGAACAAAAAAAAAGTGATATTTAAAGATATATTGTGGAGGATGCTCTCAGTTTGCACTGACTTGGAATTATTATGACCATGAATACAAATGAATATAGTTGCAGCAGCACAATGCTATAGATTGATCTCTAGCTTGTGGAGCATGTAATCTTTTCTACACCCACTCTTCTATGTCATCCTAGAAAAGTCTACAGATCTTTGACATGCATGAATGGAATCTGAAGGCAAATAGGAAAGCTGGAGAAATAAAGGCAATATTTAGATCGAATTATTCATACAGAAATCCTAAGAGGTGAAGTAGTTTGATATTAATCAGGCCTGGAAAGTTCAGGTGCTGCCTCCCCAAATCCTTTGGGATTGTCTTTCTCATTGCCCTACACAGTGCAAGCAGTCCTTCCCCATTTTCTCCATCTCTGTACTGTTTCTTTCTCACTTTCCAAAGACTCAACCACTAACTCCTTGCAAAATGATACATGAAGACTTCCGTATATGGTCTACTTGAAAACTAATTACAGGGGAAGTAATTCTTAACTTTCTAATACAACTAATTTAGATCATGTTTACTCTTAGGATTTTAGATTCAAATACTGCCTATCAAACTTTCAGTTCCCTGATGTGTTAGAAATTAACACAGTAAAAATAATACTTGTTGGAAAAATTCATTATAATGCTAAATTGGGCAATTAAAAACACTGTAAGCAATCTGACGTTTAGAGAAATTGCAAGCTGATGACAATAAAGAATTCATTCTTTCAGTAAGGGCAAAAATAAGGTAGTATTTGTCATTGAAAATATGCGTTTTCCACCAAATTGCTCCAAGAAATCAAATTTATGTACAGAATAGTCCAACTGAGAGATGACATAGTTAGGAATACCACTTTTGGTCTGCCAATGACATGCTCTATGACCTTATGTAATTCAATAACTCACTTCCCTTATTGCTTCAGTTTCCAGGACTGTAAGATGAAGGAAATTATATTTATCTGTCTGTGTAAGTTTATGAATGAAAGAATCTGTGAAGTATTACCGTATAGTAATCCAAATAGCAGCCTACCAGTTTGGATATCAAAAAAGAAACACTGTTCACACTTCCAGCTCAACAAACTACAACATTTCTATAGCTCAAAGATTTTAAGGTATTCTAATAATGCATAATCCAAATGCATAATTCTTTTTAGTGCATATGGATTCATGAATAACTAAGATTCTAGCAAAATTATTTACTGATCTCTAGCAAGTAATATGAGCATTTTAATGAGCAAATATGCAAATAGATAATTAGGTTGGAAAAATATGTAAATCTTTAACTATAATTAAAATAAATATTATGAATCAGGAGAAAAAGAAGTCCCACTTCACATAGGAAAAAACCCATTCATTCTCTAGTGCGCTGCTTAGAGAAGTTGGCCATTTCCATAGGAAAGAAATAGTTTCAAAGTATGTTCAGTTTCATCAGGAGGTAAATGCTTTTTGCAACAATGGTATTTAGACTGTAAGCTCTTGAGGACAGAGACCTTTTCTTTTTAATATCTAGAAGGTGCCATGCAAAGATACATGTTATACATTAATATTTAATACACAAATATTAATAATACCTCTGAGTGAGGAGCATACTTTCTCACAAAATCATGTTAGATTACGGCTCTGAATGTAAATATAACAGTCTTACAGTTGTAACTAGAGCTATTCCAAAGCAATGACATGAAATACCTGAATCCTGAGTGTTTGCAATCTGTACATATTTGTAAGTCAGATTTTTGAGAGCATGGGATTTGCGCTGTTTGAGAATTGTGTGGTTAACTGTGTGTTTGTACGTGTGCGTGGGCCACTGAGTCCCATGAGTAACCTCTGAACCTAACACCACAGTGCAGCCTGCAGTAGCAGAGGTCTTAAACAGATCCTCTCAGCCATTTGTGAAAAACCATGCTCATACCTTCGCTAAAGGGGCAACTGCTGGGTAAAGTCACTGTACCTGACTAGGTATCCAAAAATCTACAGGCAGATGATGTGTTTAAAAGGCTTTAATCATAATTATGTATTTATCAGACATGACAGCAGTCCCCTCTCAGGCAAGCTTAGTATCCCATCCCTTCCTAATCCTCTTGTGTCTACCAATGAACACTCCTTGACAAAAAGCAGGGTTTTTTTGCAGTTACATTTATCTCCCCAGTGGATTCTCTGCTGTCTAATGAGGGGTAAGCTCATGTTGCAACCTTAGTATAATTCAGTTAAAAAGTCAATCAACCATAAGACAATTCTTAATGGAAACCAAGCTTTGTTAGGTGCGGTACTCAGACAACTTCTTGCTACACAATTTTTATATGATATTCTGGACTTACTACATTTATATATTAAATTCCCATTATTCAGTCTTGATATATACAAATATGGTATGTCTATGTTATGACTTTCTACAGGCTTTCTTGTATCAGTACAGCTTGTAAACAGTAGAATCTCTCTCTCTGTCTTCCCCCCTCTTCCCTCCTCTCCACCCCACCCCAGCTGGCCCCCGCAACTGGCCACATCTTGTAGTTCTGTCAAAAACAGCCTGGAGCTACTATCCATGTCTTTTGGGGAAATATGAAAAGCACAAAAGTAATTTATTTCTGTATGTATTAGGTTATGGATCTAAAGTTACTGCTGAATGCGTTTTCCAGCATACTGCTGAACCTTAGAGTGCTTGAACTTTGGGTGTAATCGCAGAAATGGTGTAATCACAGAATCAAATCCAGAAATCCTGAACATTCTCTATTTATCTACAGAATAAGGTACAGAACAAAGATCGTTCTATATGTTTCAGCATTAAAAAAATACTGAATTGTAGGAATACAGCATTACTTCTGGTCAAACTCAGTGCCCATTTGGGGAAATGTTTAAATGCAGAAGCATCATGCGTAACTGGCACAATGCACCACTTTGTGGAAGATGGTATCCCTAAGGAACAACAGTTCATCATGGAGGCTGCTGCTAGCCCTTCCAATGCATAAAGCATTCCTTCCTGTTTGCAGTGCTGTGCATATCTGAGGGCATAATCAAGTCTCAGTGCTGGAGGGAGTTACTTTCTGTTCTAAGAAATGAAGTCTGGAAAGAAGCCATTGTGCTTAATGTCTGTGAGGTGTTACTCTTAAGTTCCATAAGGAAATGCTGTTTCACCATTCCTCTCAGGTTCATGTACCCACTGAGAGTTTCTTGAACACCTTGAGACAGATGAAGGTTCTTATGCTTATCTCCATTTCTGACTAATGTTCAGCAAACCTGCAACAAACGACGACTGAGTTGTTCTGAGGATTCTGTTTTCTCAGGCCACCAGCTCAAATCCAACCTAGTCCTAATAAATGACTATTGATGACTATTTAGAGAGGTATGGGGCATGCACTAATAACCACATAACTACTGAACTGAACATTACCACCTACTACTACCATATATCTAACTGCTCTCCCAGAAAAACAACATCTACAAGTGATGACTGAGTAGCACAGTCCCTTTCAGACATTCCCCCCTTTTCTACTCAAATTATACAAAACCTTAACAGTCATAAGATCTGTCTTAAAGATAAATTAAAGGCAAATAAGATGCCAGGAACACTTAATAAATAGTCCCTCTAACAGCAACCTGGAATTTGTTCATAGCACGTATCAGTTTTATAGGGTCAGGATTTGAATGGGTTGAACTACGAGGCAGAAATAAAGGAATTTTAGGAGGCAGAAAGAGTAAAACTGCCATGTCTTTGTACATGTTAAGAGCTTTCTCCTTAATTGTCACGGGAGCACTTCCCACAAATGGAGAAAGGATTTTTAAAAATATTTTTAATATTTAGTCTGTGTTCTTTCCCATCCAATAAAACATAAAGCAGATAGTCAATATTGCTGATTATAAAAATAGGGGGCTTATGACTGAAGATGCAATGTGATGAGTTAACCTTTTCAAGAAGGCTGTGTTTAAATAAATTATTAGCGACTGTTCTTTTATATCTTTTTTTACGAGCCATTCATTCAGGTCCTAATATATAGAGTGTGAGCAAAGGGTTATCTCTGACAGCAAAGATTGATAGTAGTAGTTTGTTCATTTTTTTAAAGAAAGCGGTACAAGCTTGATAGTGAAAGTTAAATCCAGGAGTGACAGAATATTAACAGTGCTACAAACTTGTCTACTGCTGCTAATATTTTGCCATAATCCTAGCCTTCTTTTTTTTTTCCCCACATCTCTTTTCCAAGGGGATTAATACAGCCTCTTTGTGCACAGAATGTTGGCAGGGGCTAGGATTTGCAACAAACAAAATTGTGAGACAGCTCCAAAGGAAGGGTTTATTCTTAGGGACAAAGCTTCAAAAAACAACCACCAAGCAAAAGCTTTTTGCAATGCAAGATGTACACTTGTCTGAACTATGTATCCAAATGACCTGTTTATAGATTTTTGCAAATCCTTCCCTACACTTTTGGGGGTTTTTTGCTACTCCTTTTCATGGCATCATACTTAAATTCAGTGGTCCAAATTCAAGGAGCATATTTTTTCCATTTTTAGAACAACTTAATAAGCAAATAATAATGTTAGTAGTACTATATTAGTGCTCTGAAATATTCTACGACTTTATGGAAGTTTCTATCCTGCAATGTGTTACAAGGAAATGCGAAATGATCCTTTTTGACATTTATGCATCACAAATAGATGTCATCTTCAGGAAGAATCTGAAAACCACCCAAAACTCTAATGGTGCTCTCTGGAACTACTTTAAATATTTCTACCGATGTCAGCAGTTCCAGCTGTTTTCCTCTAAAAGGCCAGCCTTCTGTGCTGTGAGGGGTGCCTTCAGTCTGTCTTTTATCTGCACTCCACCAGGTGGGCATCCAGCAGCATCTGAGCGGCCTAATATCTTTATTTTTTCTGTATGCACCGGTAGAACGTGTCTTTCAATAAATCCACTTGAAGATAAATGTTAATCATCTAAAGATAACCCATATGAAGATAAATTGCTTATCTGTTTTTCACGTAACAACAGATGGAGTGAAAAATGTATAAGGAAGTTATTTTTATGTATAATACGCATATGTCTTCTGGAGCCGTGCCTATGAGCACATGATCTCACACATAGCTAGCATTCCTAGGCACAAAATTATGATGAAAACATGCTTGTAATTAAATTGATGAGGAATGAGTAAGGTACAAAGATGTACTCTGATGTTCTTGCTAATTGTTGCGGTTTGAGAAACAAAACCAGAAGCCAACAAATTCTTTAGGTATATGCTAATTGGCACTGAGACCATGAAGTGATCTTTGTTTATAAACTTTTTTATGTCCACTTCCTACTGACTCTTGGCTTTAAAACAAATTACTAAAAAGATTAAGATTCTGATTATTTTGAAAATTCATTTTTACTCTTTGAAAGCTATGCTATCCTTCAATCGGTTAAAATTGTAATTATGCAAGAGATAGCTGAAACATGAGGAAATAGTTCTTTTTTGGGGTGTCTATTTCCATATCAAGGTTGAAATTAAAAAAAAAATAAAATTGTACCATTACTGTTTTTCAATGTTTGAGGCACCACTTTTCTAAAAATTGTCAGACATCAGATGAAAATCAAAACACTCATCTCAGAGAAACACAAGAGTGTTTTATTTATGTTCTGTCACACTTCATTCCTCTTCCCAGATTTCAATATTTTTGCAAATGTATCTCTATGTTAGATGACTAAGCTATTAAGTTACTCATAACAATTCACAGTGAGTCAGCATATGTGATTTCCAACCTGTTCTATATTTTATAACTTAGATTTAAGCTCACACAGGACAAAAGGCAGAAGAACAGCAGTTTGAATCGCACAGTTCTTTCCTGAGATGTTAAATCCATTTGGCTGTTTTCATGATAGGCAGCCAAGGTAATTCCTCCAGAACAAGGGATACACACCAGAACTTCCTTTACATTGCTGCTACCCCATCTTTCAGTTTCATTTCTAGCTATTCTCACATCAGAAACCTGGCAGCAGACTTTTAGTATAGAAGTCCAGCTTTAAAATAAAGTGGAAGAAAAAGAAATGTTCAGTCCAGTATCTTGTTTTATTCTTGCTAAAAGTGGGAATATTTCCAATTTTCAGGGTCCTTTCACAAGATGAAGGAAGGAAAGCAGCAGAAGCATAGCGGTGCCAAATTACAAAGAACTGGCTGTACAGGCAATCCCATCCTTCACTCCCTCTCTGCAGCTGAGAGGTTGTGCCATCTGCCCTTTCAGCCTACTGAGCACTGTGTCGCTCACGAAGGCTCACATTTGGAGTCCTCTTTTGTCAGGGAAGATGGAGACCAGCACTATAAAGGTCAATGTTCTAACCTCTGATATTTTGGGCATTCCAGGATCAAAAACTGCCCCTCCTTTATGGAACATGCGATTTGGTTTGTTGGGTTTTTTTCACTGGAAAAAAATAGAAATGCAAAACAACCTTTCTGCTGCGTCAGTGAAGGATTAGGTGTCTGGGGCTCTCATCCCTAATGGATTAGTCCATCATCTCGGATCACAGATACTTGCTTTTTAATGTAAATTTAGCCATCTTTATATGAAGTGGGCAAAGACAGCCACGTCTCAAGTGAATGGAGTGGAGTGGCAGCAACACACTTGGAGAAGTGCACAGAGCACTGCCAGCATATAATGCTTCTCTAAAACAGCGTGGAAGGTTTTGTACTTACTTCTCATCAACAAACTTGTTTTGTTTGGAGGAAACAATGATTAAAAGCCTGACAACACATTAAGAAAACAAGAATAATTTTAAGATCTCCACTTTTACTGTACATTGAATATTAAATAAGTTTCTAAAGGAACTACGATGGGGAGCACAATTGGTTGCGACTTTAAAGTTGCTAAGTACAAAACTAAGTCGTTGTCAAAGAGATACCTTATTATGCCCTTTTTTAAGAAAATGCTTGTTTGCTTATGTCCAAGAATTTTCCAGATGCCTTCTTTCCTGCAAGAGACCTTTGAAAGGGACCTGTATCACCTCCCATACCTCCAGCTGGTAGACCCTAACTCCTGCATATCTGTATTCTGGGAAATGTAGTGTAGCAGTGAAGTGGCCATTTTACATCTGTTCTGCTTGTTTGTAAATAACTGAATTTAAACTAAGAGGTGTTCAGAGGAAGGGCGATGGCTGCATTGCCTGTTAAGTCCAAGAGATGTGTTTTCATTAATGAACAAAGAGCCTTTATATAGGATGTTCTAAGAAAGCTTCTTTTATAAAATGGAGGGTGCTGGAAAGCGTGTGTCACTGTCACTATCACCTAATAGAGGTTACGCACTGATAGAGGGAACAAGAGATCTGGCAGAAGCCTGTCTCTCGCTGTCAGTTCCAGGCTGCAGGCTTTTATGTTCATTTGTAATGCAATCAATAAGGAATAGCTTAAATTGGGCTCTGGAAGCTTGATTTTATAGTTTGCTAAATTTCTCTTTTAAATCTGTTTAAAATAAAAGAGAAGTTTCTATGGAAACCTTCCCTTTTATTCAAGAAAATATCTCCCAAGTCTCCCAGGCACTGTCTGCCTCACACAACCACGGCTGGCTGGATCCATGCCAAGAGCTGCTGTGCTCCCCCTTACCTGCCACACTGGCACCACACTGAGCAGTGTGGCAAATGCCTGCCTCTACCTCTGTGATGCAATTAATGTAGCCTTTTCCATCACCTCTGTCAAAACAGGGAGACAATGTCCCCTATTTGTACTCTCCCAGTTCCCAAAGCAGTTGGCAGCGAAGGAAATGCCCTCATGGCCTGGGAAACCTCCACAGCAGGGGCTGCATGGGCTGGACATGTCCTTGCTGCCCTATGGAGCTGCCCAGAGCAGGAGGACTTTGGCAGAGTGAACTGAAGAGCTGTGTGGCTTTTGGAAGTAGGAGATGTTGGCCACTTCAGTCTTGCTATGAGTCCAGACAGCTTCCAGGACTCAAAAATGTTCAGGTAATGTTTTGGATGTGGAAAAACAAACAAACAAATAATTAAACCTTCCCTAAAATAACCTCCATTTCTGAACTACAGTCTTAGGGTCTTTTTCCCAAGTGATGCAGAAGTATCTGTTGATATCAAAGGCTGTATTACTTTGGGTTTAAGACAGTTACCAGTTATTTTCATTAGCATCAGATGATAGATAGGATTTATTTGTTTCCTTGAACACAAGAGGGTAGTTTGTCTGCTTAGGGTTCCAAAGGGCACTCTTTTCCTAAGCCTCTCTCCCCTCTCAGCTTGTGGTAGTCTGAGATTTCTGGTTGCCTATCCATGCAAACCATATGTACTACTGCTGTGTTGGAGATCTTTCCTCAGCCTCCACACCCATTACTCTGCCTCTGATCAGCCTTTCACAGCATTATCCAGCCTAGAAATTTAGATTGAATTACCTGACACAACTTCAGCTTTAACAGTTTTTTTAATTAATCTTGAGCTCACTAGTGTAGTCACCGAGATCACTAGTGTAGTCACCAACCTCACTCAGTTCATTCAGCCTGAGCCATAACAGTTACATACAGGGAAAAAAAAGCTACAAAATCTGTTCAGAAAGGATATGTACCAATTTTTACCTTAATACTACAATACAGTATTTGTAGAAAGACAGCGAACAGATATAAACTGTGGATTCTCATCACTGTGATAGAAGTTTGTCAAAGGTAACAAGCTGTATAAATACATAAAATATTTTTGAACTGTGTTGCCTTCAATTCCATGTAGTTTATTTTCAGCACAGCACTTTGTTACATGAGCTATTGACTAAAGAAACTAATTCAGTTTTGCACTTCTTTATTTAAAAGAATCAAAATATGCTAGATTAGAAGCCTGTATGCAATTATTACATTTCAACTTTTTTTAAAATTAAGAAGTTTAATGCAAACTTTCCTCATCTGGAATAAATTAGAGGAAATCCTGATGTATTTTTAGTATCCTGACATAATCCTTAGTATTTTTTTACATTTTATTCCCTTAGGAAATTCAGGGCTGGTGGTTCAGTATAATACATCCTTTACCCACCCTGTGTGGTTATTTCTCACCTCTTAATGGAATATTGTCTGAAAAAGTTCCTGTGTCTGTCAGCTGCTCTAAATCAACAGAAAGGAGGTATTTCTTTACACGTAAAAGGAGATTTTTTTTCAGTTTTAGCTTAGTATGTAATAATCCTTGAATAAAAGGCCTTAGAAAACAGTGTGATTTCCATAAGGATTTTTTTCTTAACCCCTCCAATGCCCAGGTAACTGCATTCATTCTGAAGCTCACTGCAATTTAGCTAGCAAAAGTGTGATATCAAATAGGACTGTTGAACTTTTTTTACAACTATAGCCAGGTTTTATTACAGCGAGCTGCTCATGGACCAGAGTATAAAGTTTATAATGTGATGAGTCATTTGGGGGACACATTCAACACGCTGGACAGCAGCATTGTAATACATTAAGGGCTCCATTACATGGAGGAGATACCACATGAACAAGAACAAGTTGATGTATTAATTTAAGTCGCAAACCTAAAGTATTGTTACTTGCATATACCCTGCTGTTTTGACTATTATTTGTGTATGCTGGTGTCATGACTGTGATTAAAGGTGCCAGAAATAATGATCTTTGACTTCGCTGTCATCAAAAGTCATTCAAATTGTGGCATTTTTAATCACAGATTGCTTCGATTTTTCAGTAAGAGAAAAAAATAACATTAGATAATGGTCAATAGAAAAAAAAATTATTATGCTTGTCAATCTCAGATCACAAGTATGTTTAATTAGTTCTTGTCCTTTGGAGTCCCTAGATGAAAGATCAAAACAATCAATTTCATAGTTCAAAGCCAAGATACAGCAGTGGGATTTAGCAGGACAAGTAAACTGCATAAGAATACACCTATGATGATACAGAGAGCCCGTTATCACCTGGACACAGGAAGTTTCAGAAGACCCTTTATCTCGTTCAAACGCCCTTATGGCTTTATATTCACTCCAAACAATAGAAGTGCCTGAAGACTCGCTGGTCTCACATGGCTTGCGATAACTCCTGCCTTCCTCATGCATAATAGCACTTCTTCATTGGTTCCCCACATCGCTGAAAGAAGAAAAACGAGAAGGGAAACCTCTCTGGACCTATTGTACTTCCAGTACGTGCCAAATTCATACAGAAAAGCTGCAGCATCTTTGTGTAGGAAAGTAAATGCGAAACTTGGGCTCTTCTTCCTTGCCCTTAACCTTCAGTCTCGTGCTTTAGATTGTCAGGCTGCTCATTCTTCTGTTACAGAAATGAAGAGAGAAATTAACTTTTGTATGCAAAAGATTTGAATTTTTACTAAGTGATTTTGGATAGTGTAAAGAGAGTTTGATGGAATCTGACTTGAAGAATGTTAACCACATAAAAAGGAAATGGATTTCTTCACATCCAGTACAAAGTCTGTCATTTATTCATTGTTGTCTTTTTCTTCAGCAGGAAAATGATGAGAACAACACAGAGGAATGACAATACGCAGTCTCTATTGCAGGCAAATGGATGAAGCTGGATGTATCCCTACGTTACAGATGCTCTTTTCTCAATTTCCTCTGCAGACTTTTCATTGTACTTTCTTAGGAGTCCTTCACTCCGCCTTTGCCAACTCCTGCAAATTTCCCTGCCCAGAGAACCCCTCAGATCCTCCGACTTTATTTTACAGGCATCTTCCCAGCATCCAACTCACCTTCAGCATTCAAAAATCCTTTCTGTGCTGCCCTCCTGGCCTTTGAAAATTGCTGCGTCCATTTGATTAGACATCACTTGTTATGGGAAATATCTCTCAGCCGTAGTCCGATTGCAAGGGCATTTTACAATAGAGATGTCTTTTAATGTGCATACAGTTAATGGATAATGGCCCATTATCAAGAAACTGTGACTTTGTTCATAGGTTTTCTTCCAGCAGTGGAAGTCTTTATTGTTGTTAATACACAAATTTCTGGAGCATTTACATAGAAGCAATTAAGGCCATATTCAGGTAGGCTCTTATTGTACCTAATGGGTACATAATAGATACTTATAGGCATTTATGCACCTATTACGCTTCCTTCTTCCAAATAGAAAAATTATCAGGCTCTTTACCCAGGCCAAACATAAGAATTGTCATGATGATCAGGACTAACAGACATCCCAATGTCCCATAGTATAAGGTAAAATTCATTGTTCTTGTTAAATGCTCACCAGATTACTGTGCTTCTTCTGAAGCGATTCTTCTTTTCAAAGCAGAGCTCTAGAAGCATCCTTGACTTGGTCCTCATATGACAGGCCTTGATGCAAGAGGCAAGTAAGTGACTTTATCTTTTTAATCTACTCAAAAGAAGCTGGTGACGTTTTGTGATAAAGTTTTTTCCCCTAACATCACAGCAATCATTTACCTCATTTACTTTAAAGCAGTCTATCAGAAGTTTGCTGGGTTTTTTTCCAGGAACATAACCTTGTGCAAAATCTTTTTAAAAAACAAAACCCCTAATATATTTGCTGTCACTACAATCGTAAGCCAAAGAACAAGAAATAGCTGTTCCACGTCTACCAATTCTCTTCATGGTTGCACTGTGAACCCCACCCATGCTGCAAAACCACCAAGAGAAAGACTCAGTTTGAGCAGGACAACTTTGAACAGTCTTTAAACATCTTTAAAACATTATTATATTATTAGAACACATTAACCGTTAAAGCATTTTGTTTCTTAAACAGACTATGCCGCTTCTAACTTCTGTAGAATTCAGACAGGCAGTCCAAAGAAAACATCCTTCCTTTAATCTTCTTAAGGTTTGTCACGATGTAGTAACTTATTAGCGTTCCCCAATATTGATATCTATACACAAAGGACAGGCTCTGTAGTTTAAAACAGGACTTTCCCCCCCCCTTTCACTTAAATACGGAACAGTATACAAAAACTATTTAAACGCTTTTCATTTATCCTATGAAAAGAAAAACGTTAAAGCTGCTACAAGCAGAGTTGTAAAAACTCTCAGTACAACATTTTTCTTTAATATGCAAGATAGACCACAAGTAGTAACTCTTTTGGTATATTGTAGAAAATATACACTTCTTGGTTTGATGCAGAAATAAATTACAATATTATTTAGTCTATTTCTAATGCATTCATACTTAAAACATTTAAAAATCTGAATAAATTTTTACCTCTGGAACAGCACACAAAGCTGTTGACTACACTCCCAGCCATCCTGGTCATGCATATTTAAAGTAGCTGCCAGGAAACAGGCTGCCATACAGCGAGCTAAACAGACTACACCGGAGAGCAAATAAACCACAGGCCCTTGGCAATGGTCAAATAGTTTGAAAGAAGCGTTTTCACTGGCAAAAAATAGCCCAAACTTATTAACCCAGAACAAAACCCGCAAGTCCCCAATAGTCCAAAAAGTACCTCTACAGATGCAGAGTCAAAACCAAAGAGAAGAAACCCAAAAGCATTGGTTTTAAAAAAAAAAAAAAAAATCCCAGCCCTCCTCAAATTAATTGTAATCAAGCTCAGGCAAGGAGTCAGATGCTTTCAGTTCACAGGTGGAAACTCAGCATCTCCCCTCTTCATGCTTCCTCCCCGTGCCTGTGGCCTCACGCTGCCTTTGCTGGAATTAGGAAACAGCTCTGATGATTTTTCTTAGCAAAAGTGCTGAATTAATCCCAGCTGTGGGAACAGTTTCATTATGGACAGAACGGAGGCAACGTAGCTTAAGCTATGGTTAAAAACAACCTCTGTGTGGTTTATGAGTACATCATCCTTACAGAAAACCATAGTTCTGATGATAAAATATTTAAACTTGGCTCTCAGTGGGCCTCTAATTCTGCCTGTGGATCCCCACAAAAGCTCTTCAGACATTTGAGATACTGCGTTAAAATCTCCACAGCAGTGGGTTTTACAGTGTTTGTTGGTGAAACTCTACACCATCCTTTTCTGACACAAGCTGAGTCCCGGCAGCAGAATGTCCTGATTTTAAACTCAAAGGTGAAGAAGAGAGCCTGAGCTCCTAATGCTCTGGTAACAACTGTGCTTTGTCAGCTTGCAACCCGAATACTGCGAGCCGGGAGATAAACCGGATCAAAACAAAGCCCAACGACCCAAACCCCAAGCAGGAACAACACCCGTTTCCAGAGCCGCTTCAGTGTTTTGAGTTTTGTTTGCTTGTTTGGGCTTCGTTGTTGCGGTTTTGTTTTGTTTTTCTTTTGACATCTTCTTCTTACCAGAGCAGGGGATGCGCAAGTGAGATGGGTGTTAGCCGCCGGCAGAGCCAGACGCTGCCCACAGCCACCACCCCGCCGGCCCTTTCCCGCACTGCCAGGTGGTTGGCAGGGTGTCAGTTTAAAAAAGTTCATTTTCGAAACGGAAAATCTGAGACGATTTTAACTCATTCAGCACTGCAGCCAGGAAAACAAAGCTCGTGAACTTCTGGATTTAAAGAAGTACTTCTTACACTGTATTAAGGCATCAGAGAGAACTCCAGAGTCTTACTCAATTGCAGCTGAAAGGCGAGTTTAAATAGTTCCTAACTTCATAAACCCTTAACTGGATTTATTTATGGCTTTTGGCGACATCCGAATTATTTTTAAAAGTCGAAGGCTTTACTGACAAGGAAACTAAAAGATAGAATTCGGGGTTTTTTGTGGTTGGTAGATTAAAGTTGTTATTTAATTTGTCTAAGAAGTGCTGTGGCATAGTCCCCAGGGAATTTAACCTTGGAGAAAGATCTAAAACATCTCTTAATCTAACACTTTATTAATTTTCCACCTAATTTATATATTCCTTTCTAAGTATCTTGTAAACGTTCAGTGACAAATGTTTAGCCACATCACATACATGCTTTATTTTTGTGAAAATTGAGCAAATACATTGACTTGTTAATGTAGTTAAATTTTTACTATGTGTAGTTGTTAAATTCTAGCAAATGGCCAGCATAAATGATAGATGTAATGTGCTGTTCATTGTATTTTGAACTGATGCTACGAAAAGCTGAAATCAAAACAAGTTACTTATCTGTTGTTCAGAGAGACTTTCCTATATATTAACTTACCTTAGTGGTGTACTCCCTTATAATACTCAGAATTCTCAGGCCTACATTTTTCCCTCCTCAGTTTCCCAAAATAATTTGTCTACTATGACCAAAAGATTACCTCTAGCCTCAAAATATGATGAGATCGATTAGGCAGACGTGAAGAGCTTAAAATGCAGTCATAATCAGTGTAAACTTCTTATTAGGTTCCTAATGGCCCCATAATGGCAATAGTCAAAATAATCACATATTTTGATGTTAATAAAATGTGAGTAGGTGAATAGGTGTCAATAGATCTTCCAGTGGCAATCCTATTAAACTATCCCCATTTTATCTGGTCATACAATTTCTGTTCATCTATACGTACTGAGTAAATTGCCCCTCAACTGATTATGCTACACTCTCTAGATCAAATATCTCTCATATAATATTGATCATTTACCCAGGATTATGCAAATAAATAAATAAATAAATAATTGCAATTAAATCCTACCAAATCACCCAGCTTCATTGCCTTATTAGCAACTTCAGAAGTTTCCCCTTGCTGATGGCTTTTGCAAAAATTGCTGTTCATAAAAAATAGAACTGTATGCCTGCTCAGTATCCACATCTGTAGTGATTGCTAATGAGTAGGGTTTGGAAGGAGAAGCTGATTATCCGTGGGACTGAAATGCACAGGTAGGTAGCACAGGAGTTAAAAATCTACTTGACAAATCCATTGAAAAGGCCTTTGTTCAGGAAATCCAAGATCCACAAATTGTTGGAATCTGAGGAACTATCACTGCATGTTGCTCTTGTTCTTTTGTATTTTCTCTGTCCATGTAGTGCTGGGCTGTGCAGCGGTATGGAAAGGTGTAAGAAGGAACAGTTAGAAGAGTAAAATGCTGGTGACAAAGAACACTGTTTAAGACTATATATTACCTTTTATATTAGTTATCAAAATTTATTTTAAAAACTGAAGTAAACAATCGAGCAAAGAGCCCATTGTACTAATCCAACAAATAAAGGAAACGCTTGGAAATAAAAAAGAAATTTCACAAAAATTAAAGCCATGTCCTAGAGGAAAAATACAAACCTAAAAAAAATCCATTTATACATATTTATTCTGCTAAATATAAACCCCATATAAAATAAGTATCTCAATGAATAAGCTATTAATTGCACAAAACTTACTGAAGAAAAAAAATCCAACTTTTTTCAAATGGATCAGAAGCAAGAATCCAACCAGAAGTTTAACAGGCAACTGAAATATACTGAGATATATACTGTCTTGAGAAAGACAAGGCTATTGTATAAAAGTGAAATTAATTCTGTTCACCAATACACAAAGAATGAATAGGAGGAGGAGGAAGGAGCAACTGTCTCATACTGAAATGTCAGAATTATTGAATAGAATATGTTGTAGCAAAGCATCAATATAATATGTTTATCTAGGAGAACTAAGGAAAATAAAATATTAAATTGCTGAAGTACTGATTATAGTAAGCAATCTGTTGGTTGAATCAGCCTCACTGAAGGACAGCAAGAAGTATCCACTGCTTTTATATTTCTAGACAAAATAGGTGCATGACTTCAAAACTGAGACTATCAATAAATGCTATGAGAAAGTTAGATTTATTAGATAATAAAGTAACTCAACTACATTAGGAAAGGTCAGTGTGCTTTATGCAAAGGGAATGTGATTTGCAACATAATTTTTGTTTCACAGATCTGCTGGAGTTCTTTGATGGAGTCAGTGGTGTGGGTAAAAGATATGTTTAGAATGGTATGCTAAAATCTACAGCTGACTGTGAAGACCTGCAGGAATATTTTGTGATATTAGCTCTGTAAATGGAATGAAATGGCAGATGAAATTCAATGTCAATGAATGCAAAATAATGTGTTTGGTGGGAAAAAACCCCAAATAACCCTACTATAGATGCACATTAATGAGCTCTGCAAGATCTTATAGTCATTATGAGTAGATTTCTTAAAGCATCAGCTGAATGTTCAGAGGCAGTTAAAGTTGTAAATAGAACTTAGGAAATATTAGGAGAGTAATAAAGAACAGAAATTGTCATTATGGCACTATACAATGTCTGGTGGGTGTCATTTTGATCATCCATGTTAAAAAGATGGCAGCTGAACTAGGACAGTTTCAGAGGTGGAAGACAAATCAGATCGGAAATATGGAGATTAAAAATACTCTTTACTTTGGAAAAGAGATGACTGATAGGAGGGGTGTATGATAGGATTATGAAAAGTGTTGAACAGCACAGATAATGTAGCCAAGGAAAATTTACCCTTTGTATCTCATAGCAAAATTTTTAGGGAACAGGCTTAAAATATATTAATGAGATCTTATTCATAGTAAATAAATAGAACATAGTCACAATTTACAGAGAGCGATAGAGCTCAAAAGTACATTTAAAAGAGAAAATAAGAAATTCATGGAAATAAGAAATTAAAGAAATTGGAAGTTAATAATAGGTCTATTAATAATCAGTAAAAGCAAAGGTCAAGAGCCAATCTCAACATGAAAGTCCTTAAACTGTTGTTTACCAGCAATTGAGTGACTGTATGAGGAGAGGTGCAACTATTTTATACTTACAGCATCTTTACCCTTTCTCTTGAATCATCCATTAATGTCACTTCTGAGATCTGGTGACAGGCTTTCTAGGTTTACTACAAGAGGTTCTTAATGACATTTGCAATCTCTTTTTCTGACCTGTGTCCAAAACCATACTTTTTTGGTCAGTCCTGTCCTGTAAATAAATGCACCTCATCATATTAAAAGCTGTGTCCATAGGAATTTTCAAAAGTATTATAGTAATTAACAACAAAGGCTTTCCTTGCCTTAAAATTTCAGAAACAGTGTTTTTTCTATTAGTGTTTTTTCAGAGTCACAAGACTCTGCGATGCAAGTTTTCCTACTGTACAAAGCATCCAGTTTGGACCATATTTTTAAAAAATCCCCAACATTTAAGACAGAAAGCTTTGTAATTTGTTTAAATAGGGCTTTTGTGAAGCATCTGAAAGAGAATTTGTTTTGACAGATAATTTACTGATCACATTACCTAAAGCCTATACTATTCCTTACTGAATTTTGTTTCAGTTATGGTGGACAATAAGCCAGTGAAAAAGCACACCCTTAATTTGTCCTATTGCACTTATTAAATAAATAAGAATATATCAAAACAATATGAATTTAACTAACCTGGAAAGATTCCATCCATTAACAAAAAAACTTATTAGTGGTTATAAAGCAACATTGTAAGTTAATGAGTGGATTTTTTTGTATATGATTTTTTCCCCCCAGACTTTCTGTATTGTATTAGATTGAGTCACTAAACAGCTGTCAGGCTCTGCCTCAGAGATAGCTTTATCTGAGTGACGAGTAGGGAATTTTTGAGTTGGAGTATGCCTTCCAAAGCACAGATGTACGACTGCACATTGGAAGAAAGGGAGGTTCTTATTAAATCTATTCTTGTATCTCTGTGTTTAAATTATCAGTAATTTCAAAGAAACATAAAAATATGGCAAATTAAACTTACAGTGCTCACACAAAAATGAGGGAACAATAAATTTCATTGGCAATGACAAGAAATTGCTAAAAGTGACTTGATCATTTCTAAGCTGGGTAGAAACAAAATGTATTTTAATCCCACCAAGAATGTGGTTGCATATCCAGGACAGAAGAGCAAAATATTTCTTTGCAATAACTGTATCCTAGAAAGCAGTGAAAGATTTGGAGATATAACAAGAAGGAAGAGGGAATAAGGTTACCCATCATTCATGTGCCTGCTCCCCAAAAGGGTCAATGTGATCTCTGAATGTAGAAAGAAGGGTTTCAAAACTAGAGCTATTTTTTATACTAGTGTAGCAATTACTGGAACCATTCCATGGTATATTTTAGTACCATCTTTAATGTTAAACAAAGGTCCACATTTTTTAATCTCCGTGGAGAGAGTTACTGGGACTACAGGATTGTGCTGTCTCAGCCAGAAACAAATTACAGGGAGGAATAATTATCTCTCTTGTTACATTCATACTTCACATATATCTATATATAAAGTAGAGATCATAAGCATAGAACCCATGAAGAAAGATTAGATTGACACGGATATTTATACAGAATTTTAAAAATACATTGTCTCCTCTTGTTTTTATAATATGTATTTCCTGTATTGATTGTTTCTGTAGATTGTTTCTATGAGATGGTAAAGTATTACTGAAATATTACAAAAATATTTCTGGGAATTTGAATATTTTAAAAGTAAATTTGTGCTATTAAAGGGAAGTGTCAGGAATTTTTTATGAACTGAATAGCATATTAAAGTTTTCCCTAATTTTCTTTGTTCTGCAGTTACACTGCCTCATGTCTACACATTTTGTCTTCTCAACATCAGCAATCACTAAAACTTACTGATATTGATTAAGTGAATACACTGCTGCAAATGTTCTTCTAGTGGATTACCATCAACGACAGCTGTTGATTCAGACGTGCATGCTGTGACTACCCCAGCAGTATCACATAGCCGTGTTTCCTTTATTTTGTTTTTTGCTTGAGCTCAACCGCTCTTCAAACTAGCTTCCTTACCATACTTGAAAAGGTTTCAATTTTATCTGGAACAAACCTAGCAATTCAACCAATTTAACTGCAGTCTTCTAAACCAGCCTCATCTCCTCATTGCCTTTGGATAATGAAAGCTTGCAGATGTAAAATCTCCAATTGTTGTGAGAAAAAATGAACTCCTTAAGTTATTGGTATCACTGTAGACTCCTGAGTCTACAAAATGACAATATAATGTACAGTGTCTGAATTTAACAACTGAATATCATAAATCAGAGCTACTTAAAGTGTACCTGATCAGTGTGTTGCAGATTTTATTTGCTGAAGCTCTGAAGAGAGCTGATTCTGCAGAGCTAGATATTACACACAAGTGAGATTCATAGGATAATCGGCTGTAGTGCAGGAAAATACCTGTTTATTACTGCCTTTACGTAAATGTTCACAGTCACAAACTCAACTGCTATTACATGAAATACACTCTTGGTTTGATCAAACTGAAGAGACGGAAAATAGCAAAAGCCCTTCAGCTCCAATTTGTATTACCCCATGTTACTCACCAAAATAAAACAATGTTCTTTCTTGCTTGCTCCCTACTAAGGCAGCGATGCAGAATCACAGAACTGTAGGGGTTGGAATGGACCTCAGGAGATCATCGAGTTCAACCCCATGAATCAGCATCAGCAGGATCTTTCTTAATTTTACCAGACCTTTCTCTGGAGCCACATAGGATGCTGAGTCTTACTCATGTTGTTGTTCTTTAGGTCTTTGGAAAAGGTGATCCACGAGCAGCTGAGGTCTGTATACAGATCTGTATCTACCTAATAACTTATCTGTTCTCGTTTACTTCTCTGTGCCCATTTCAGGCTTTCACTAATTAAAATGAAATTCTTGAATAAATAACATCTCAGCAGACTACAGTGTTTTCTATGGCAAAGAATTTATATTTTACTTACTGTGTTGAATATATTTCTCTAAAGTGTTTTTAAGTTCCAAGAACAAAGATCTGAGTCGAAGACCTCCAGTGTTTACTAACATATACTTGCACTTGAAAGCTACAAGCATAGGAACATTATTAAGACAGGCCTTTTGTGTCATGAAGTTTCCAGGGCTGGTTTTGAGGCTTTCCTTGATTAACTGAAAAAATGAAGCTCATGACTGGGGTTCTTTGAAGATCTCTGCAGTAGATTAAATCCACTCAGTGTCAGAATAGATAGATAAGCATAAATGTAAACAAAATTATTATTATTGTTTGGATTATCACTCTGCTTACAACTCAGTTGCTTGTTAAAGATAAGAAACCTTAAAAAATCCCCCACTTTTAATTATAGTGTCAGCAAGCAGTCCAAAGCCAGTAAGCTGGCTGAAACTACTGTGTTTCGATACACATATATTAAGAAAATATTTACATTTAGGATGTTGATACAGCGTTGTATACTTGTATACAAGGTATTAAAGATCAGATTTCTGGGTTGCCTAGATACACTGTGGTGTTCCTCAGTGATGATGCAATGGGTTCCTGATTAGTATGAAAAAAAAAAATTCAGGGAAGTGTACGTTCCCTTTTTTGAAATATTGGTCACACAAGCACACTTCTACTTTGCCCTCATTAGTTCCAGGCTTAAAGCCAACACAAGATTTACTTCCCTTTCAGTGCTATTTTCATTTACTTTTTTTTTTTTCTAACTTGTCTCTTGTTATTTATAGTCATTAAAGCTTAGCCTTAAATGCTCTAAAAGGTCCCCTTACATGCCTACCTATCTAGGTGGAGGTTTTGATGACGCTTTATGATAGATTCAATACACATTCCTCATGCAGTTTAAATGACCTAATTCCAACCCATGTTGCAACAGTTCAAGAAAATGGTGTTTTCAGAAAGAAAAAAAAAAAAGAGAAAAGAAAAAGAAGCAACAATACTAAACAAAACCAAATTGTCATGTGCCCACAGGTTAGAAGATGATGCAGCACCAGCCATCAGCTCAGTGTAGAGATTTGCTCAAGGCCACAGGAAGAAGCTGCCCACCAACTGGAAAACTTCCAAAGCTAATTTCACAAGAAATTTGCAGGGCCTGCTTCTCAGGATCTGATTACAAAACATATGCCTAAACCCCATTGGCAGATGTTCTCAAGCACAAGTATAACAGACACCAAATAGCACACAAAGTGGTTGTACAGTAGACTACCTTAAGGTATGCAGTAGCAGGGATTAATGCCTCTTCTGTAGGTGCTTTTTCATTAGTGTTTTATTTTGTGTTGGTGGTGTACTTTTGAAGACTCCTTCCTCAAGTCTCCATTTAGTGCCCTGTAGTTAGCATTGTCTTTTCAGTTGTCTCTGCTGAAAGCCCTTGAGATGTGTTTTCTCATGCACTTTTGGGTGATGATAAACCATAAGACGTGTTCCCGAGTGCTCCTGTGCCCTCTGAGTACTGATGGGCATTCCATCCTCAGAGTCAGACTGGAGCTAGCCTGAAGTAAATTCTGGAGAAAACACACTGCTGTACAGGTTAGTCTTCAGCTCTGTGTGTTGTCTTTGTATCTACTGCTACTAGGATGTATTTCTTATTGTAGCCATAGCCTGAGAGGTTAGCAGGCACCTCCTTGTACATGACCTGAAAGTATTTAATGTCACAGCAAAGAATTCACAATTCCACTTACTAGAGGTGCACAAGTGTGTGCACACAAGTCTGAAAGGTATGGTTAATGTACTTCAAATAAAACAGTAATGTGACTACTCTTTCCTTTGTATGAGAATTGTCTACCTATTTTTACAGTGTCAATTTTAATGCAAAGACTGCTAAGTTAATTTCTGAATACTTTCTGTTCCAGTAGAAATGGCTGTGCTCATGGACTTTCACGTGGACACTTCCACGTGCTTGCATTGTCTGGGCTCCCTTTGTATCAGACAAACAGTATCTCCAATCATGTCTCTGTGTCAGATGTAATTATTGCATGGCATAATCACAAACCAGTAATAAGGTTATTACAATGGTCTGAGGTACCAAAGAACCATCTCAAACTGTTTTCAAGAACATGAAGAGATAGTACTTCCAGTGCAGAAAGCTAGTTTGTATTTCCTTGAAATTTCCTTATCTTTGAAATCCAGAATCCTTTCTAAATGTAAAAAATAATTATGAGAGCCCAAATATAAAATATTAATAAGACTGTTCTTCATACTGGGCTTCTAAAGAGGTAATAACTTCTCAGGCCACTGTCAACATCCTGGTACATATCTGCCCTGACCTATTTCAGTGAATGATACTCAAATAAAATATGCAGTAAAAAGTAATTTAATAAAGGCTATAGATAATCATAAAGAGCAATTTGAGAAATATAAAAGTGATGGATAAGAAGTAGGACACACTCATTGTCAATCTGCTAAACTTATTTGTTATCATGTAATCTTCCTGCATCCAGGAAATATCCCTATTCAGTGCTGGAAAAAGTAAAAACTTGACTTGCAAAATCTTTAAGAAAATGCAACTACTCATAATGGCTTTTTGATTTAATTACAGTCAGATCAGTGAAAAAAAAATGGAAAAAATCACAAGCACAAGTATAAAAGTTCCTTTGCTATGTTTACTCTCTGCAGTACAGAAAGCTACTGCCTAGGATTAACAGATGATGCATCGATGAATCAATTTTTCATTCAGACTGTTCTTGCATCTTTACAATGACAGGAATAATGAAGCTCTGATGATACAGCAATTGGAACATCTTGTTACTGTGTATTTCATAGCAATGGGTCAAATATTACTTGCATAGTCATACAAATATAGTGAGTGGGAAAGAGTAATGAGTATTAATAACTAAAATATCACATCAAACCAATCTACTGACATTTCTGTGAGAGAAGGGGGATCAGTTGAGCCTGCTTGAGAAAAGTAACCCAGCTGAAGTAGGAATGGCAGGAACTCTGGAAACACTCTTCTTATTTGATACTTTGCTTTCTGAAAGTAAATCGACAACGACTGATGTGATCTAAATCCAACTTGTACTTAGTCTTCATGGTTGACCAATCCAGCATACTGTAAACTTCTGTGTTAGTCTCCTTGACAGAATAAAAGAGTCACTTCTTGGATTGCTGTCTCGCATGTGCAGAATCATTCTCAATACTGCAATCCCTTAGGAAAAAGCTTTAATCCCGTCAGAGACTGCAGTCCCTGCCTTAAAATAGATATCTATACATATGTATCTACATCTGCTTATCAGTAAAACAAGACCTCTTATCTCCAGAATGTGCAAGTACTCAAATTAAATTCATTATTAAAACTAATTATTAACTGAGTTTAATTTCATGACTGTGTATATTAAATTATTAAATATTTAATCTTCTTAATTAAAGTCAGTAAAAGGCATACCATCACTTTCACCAGTGATACATACAATTGAAATTGTAAACTTTCAGTTGAATATAGGATTTTCAAAGAAAAGGCAGATTTTAGAACATGGCAAAAACCCAGTGACTGATCGAACCCTTCTATATGAAATTAGAGGTTACAATGAAGATGCAGATGCACTGTAGATTATAAGTACTCATTTTTCTTGTAGCTGGACCCTCCCTGTGCCACTCCAAACCCACTAATTTAAATGCCAGTTTAAAATATGATGTAACAGGGCAGTAACTACTGCTACTGGCTACTCTATTATTATGTTAATTGGAGCATGTAAAGGAGGAGCTATCATTTTATCTCTGTAACAACAAGGAACTCCAGGTGATAGAGACCTTCCAAACCTAGGTAATTATTGTATCATATCTTGCATCCAGAAAAATCCTCCATTAACACAGCATTAATGGAGTAAAGTGTAATATACAATAATTGGAAAACAGAACTACTAGGGTTGACTTGTGAATCCCAGTCGTACTGTTTTTCTGCATGTGTACCAATTTGATAATCACTCTATGCACTTAATGTGAGGGAGAATTTGAATGTTTAAAAAAAGGAAAAGGCAAATGCTTTCCTCATAATAAGCTGTAGTGGTTGACTTAAGTCTGTGGAGTTACCTAGAATATAACAGGCACAGATCTACACATAACTGATGAAAACCAACAAGGAGCCAAATTCAGACTCTGCAAATAAAAGTACACTCTCTGGATTACAAACAGTGGCCCAGGCCTCTAGTGCGTAGTGGATGAGAGCATACCTATTTGCACATACCTTGTTACAGGTCAAGATGAATTCCTTGTGGTCTTCCTAAAAAGTCATACTACCAAGCAAACCAAAACCATAGGTCCAATGGAGGACCTGTCAGATGATACAGGTCTGGTTTAAACTGCAGATAAACAAACTGGTTCTAATGGTCACTTCTGGTCCTGAAGCCCATGGATCCTTTGTCATGTCACGCTTAAAAGGTGCAGTAACCTGTCTACTTAGAATTTCTAGTTTGCCTAAAATTATCATACCTGAACACCTTCTCATATTCTAAAACATGTTTTAAACCACAGAGCTGTTAATGGTTTAATATTTCATGTTCTTTACCTCTCAGGAAGAGTACTTACTTGATCAGTGAGGTATTCTCTACCTTCCCCTCATCCTTTACTTTCTTCTCTTAGTCTTCTTTTTCCATTTTTCTCTTTTCTCTCCTCTTCCTTTGACTCACCTTCATTTGGAGAATATGAAAGAAGAGTGTCATGGTTTAACCCTGCTCAGTAACTAAGCACCATGCAGCCACTTGCTCTCTCTGCTCCCTGCATTGGGCTGGGGAGGAGAATGAAAAAAAAATCCCAAAACCAAGTCATGGGTTGGTATAAAGACAGTTTAATAGTATTGCTAATAATAATATCCATTATTATTATTAATAATATAAATATTTTAGAAGAGATGCACAAATGCAATTGCTCACTGCTTGTGGAAGAAAATAAAAGAAAACCTGATGCCCAGTCTATTTCCCAGCAGTGAAACCACCTCTTGGCTAGCTTTCCCAGTTTTATACTGAGTGGGATGTTATATGGTATGAAATATCCTTTTGGTCAGTTGGGATCAGCTGTCCCGGCTGTGTCCCCTCCCAGTTCCTTGTGCACCCCCAACCTACTCACTGGTGGGGTGGTGTGAGCAGCAGCAAAGCTCTTGGCTCTGTGCAAGCACTGCCCAGCAGTAATGAAAACATCCCTGTGTTATCAGCACTGTTCTCAGCAGAAACCCAAACCATAGCCCCATACTAGCTATTGTGAAGAAAATTAACTCTATCTATCTCAGCCAAAACCAGCACAGAAAGAGAAGCCAAGGAAGTGCTTTTTTCACTTCACTCTGAAGCCAAGGAGATTTGTGGTGATCCTAATCTCCACTGGTAATGACTTCCCAAGCCTGGGTGCTGCTGCTGAGCAAGCCATCTTCTGCTCTTTATGGGCTTTGCTCTCATGATTGACAGCTTCATTGCTCCTAAGGAACGTAGCTGTCAGGTCATAGCTTTGTTGCATAAAATACATCAGCCCCCTAAACAACCAGACAAATAAAAATGTGCTCTCCAGCATGTCTGGAGGTATTACCTCGGATAGCTCTAATTTAACATGTATTCAAGCATAATAGAAACCAGTGTGTGTTCTTTTACATTTGTCCTGAAATCCATGTGATAGAATTAAATGGGAAGCTCTTTGTGTGAGTTGGGTTGGTTGGGTTTTTTTGGGGCGAGGTGTGTTTTTTGTTTGGTTGGTTTGGGTTTTTTAAATCAATGAAATACATAGTTATGAGCTGGAAGAGATGTATACTTACATGGGCCAAATCCTTGACAAAGAAGATGCTATTTTTGCATCCTCATTTCCTGAGTGCAACTGCACCTCAAAACTAGAAAGCCTGTAAAAATAAGTCTAGAGTTCAGTTCCTAAGTCCGTGTTTAAGAGCCTAATAAAGAGCCATTTACAGGGGATTGTTATAAACTTTGAGCTGCTGGAAGTGTTATACTTTTCTGACTCAGAATATGCCTTCAGGCACCCAAATTTAGGCCAAAACCCAAACACTGAATATACTTTCTCAAAACATTCAGCTGTGGATTTTATATGTTTTTTGAGGTCTTAGAAATGCATCATAGAAGTTGCTTCAATAATCACTGAAAGAATAGGCAAGATTTAGTATTTTTTAGATGCTTTTTGTTTATTGGCACATTACAGTCAAACAAATTAGGGATTGAACTGTAGCAACTCCCTCTCCCAACCTTTACTGCTGCAAATATCTAAAGAAAACATTTTATGTGCTTCATTTTTCCTAACCTCTATTATTTCAAACAAGTCACCACTTAGTGTTTTCAAGGCCATTTTTCTTTGATTAAACATTTTTGTGGTGTTTTGTAACAGAAAATGTTAATGCTCGATTGCCGGTGCCACGACCCCTCACCATTTTGAACTATTATTTCAAGCCTTTGCGTGGCAGTCGCAGGGCTCAGCTGCTCAGCTGTAGAAAAACATTTTCTCCATCAGCATCAGCAGCTGCTGGCTGCTTGGCAGGCTCTTGGCAGCCAGCTGTGGGGCCAAGGCTGCCAGCACCGCTGGGGCTGTGATGTGGCTGCAATGCTGCTGTGAGCTCCCGCCATGCCAACAGGCTCGGGTACCCCTCTAACAACAGCAGAAAACATTGTGCATGTGCCTCTGTTTTAGTTCAAGAGGCTTCAAAAAACAGATTTTTTGATTGATGTTGAAAAACAGGGTCACTGCTTGGCCCTCCTAATTTCCATCCAGTGTCCCAGCCTTCCAGACTCGCCCTTCTTGAAAGTAAAACTTTCTTTGCCCAGTAGGCAGGCAAACAGACTGCTTCTAAGGCAAAAACCCTGTTGTTTTTGTGCATTCTCACACATGACCCATATATATGCAACTGGGTTTTCAGTGATGCCCAGAGGAGCGGTGATGCCTACCTACAATTCACTGCCAACCGGAGTTCAGGTTAAGCTGGAAGAACATTTCTACCTCCAGTTGTGTTCTAACACTTCAGAATAGCTTTCGGATTTCATTTGGCACCCCTGACAAAGAAATAAGACTCGAAGCTAGGTTTAAATATAAATAAAGGTGTATGTGTGCATGTGTGTATTTAAATCATGGTTTATTAAAGCAAAAGGGAATTTAGATAAATAAAACACGACTTCTCTTCTCAGGAAAGCATGTCCACATTATTTTATTACCTTTAATCATCTAGTGCAAACACAGCTGGAAGTCTTTATTTCTCCTCTTTCCTAATTTTAAAATGGGCCCATTCGTTTCATTATTATAAGTACTATTCATGAGATATGTAAAAGCTTTAACATTTTATAAACTGCGCTGTATTTCTGTTTACTTAGTCATTTGCAAATTCAAGCAATTTTAGCAAGTGCTTGAATATTCAGATTTCAATATCAAAACCCTGGCTACCTTAATGATTGTGAAAAAGTCCAATAGTGTTTTCTAGGGTGATAATAGTCACTCCAATAAAAACTGTTTTCCTCAGCATCCCAGAGATATTGAGAGTAGCAGGTCACAGCTAATAAAAAAATCTCCTATTTTTTCTGATATTTTGCCAATTAAATGCCGTTTCTGTTCCAATGGTATAAAGCTGTGTATACTCTTGCAAAGTGCTTCTTAAAGATTATATTTACTTAGCAAATATTACTGAGTTCCAAGAGCAGTTTATAATTCAAATCATAGACTGGATACACATTGATTCTTAGTTTTTAAGTAAGATTTTAAACATGTACTGTTAATGATTTAGCTCTCAACAAATACGTTACATGTGAAAGTGCAAATGCCTCCAGTGGAGCACCCCGGGAGACAGCTCAGATGAGATGTGTAACGATTTGGCCAAAATCCATCTGAGGCCTGTATACCTCTTTAAATAAAAGCTTGTAAATGGCACAGCATAAAAAGCCTCTCTTTGGCTTATCTCCCTTTTCTCACATAAGGTGCTGATGGGAAGTGAGATAGAAATTAATTTCGACGCACACCTATAGCCCATTCTTTTGCCAACGCTTTGGAAGGTTTGGTGTGCAGGTTCAGTCAGAGGCATGCACCCGCACATTGTGGTTCCACAGGTACTGCCGCAACCTTGTTCAACCCTGGCCTTGCCTCCAGGACACATCCCAAGGTACACAAGGTCATTTGTAAAGGAAACTATCATGGAGCTACGCTACTTGCACGATAAAACCATAGTAGTCTCTACGTTTGCAAAATTGAGCTCTGACTCACACAAGAGCAAATAGTCCCATCTAACAGACTTTCTTCCTTCTGGCTGCATTAGATATATCTATTACAAGAACTAACTGTTCAAATGGGATGTTGCTTTTAGGCATTTTGTCCATAAGCGCTCCATGACTGTAGCAGTGGAAAAGAGATCTTTCAGGGCTAAAAGAGGTTATTTAATCTGAAATGGAAATTCGAAACATAGTGGATATTTTCAATTAAAACCCCCCAAACCTCTCTTGCAAACCAAAGCATACAGAAAATTAAGGTGTAGAATTAATCAAAATGTCCTTCCAATGAAATATGAACACTTTATTTTCAATCCCTCAAATTAATCTAGCTTAATATTTTATTATTTACTATAGAGCTGTATGGTCTGACAAATTTTCCTTTTGCCTGTGAGGAGTAGAATTATTTAAGCATGACTATTATCGTAGTGCTCTTCATCGTATCACCTAACTTCAGATTTTACTGGAAAGCTAGAGAGAGAGGTTGTTAGATTTATTGGAAAAAAGACTTACCTGTAAAAGATTTTCAATATTCAGTTGATTAAAATGTTTCAAAGGACTTCTACAAACTGGGTAATCAATGTTCAGTTCCAAAATTTTCCACAAGCAACTAAATTTACAGTACAGATTTAAAAACTGCTGAACACCCTCTCAGTTCAGGAGAAGGTTTATTAAGAATATACCCAGGCAAATTAAAGAATCCCTCCATCCTTTAATTAGGACTTCATTTCCTGCTATATTTTCCATTAAATTTTTAACAGACATTCCAATCTGTATAATTAACAGGAAAATTATAATCTCTCCTTCACAGAAATAGGTCTTTCTGCTTGTTTTTTCACCTAAAAGAATTTCTCTCAAGATCTTTCCTTCTTTATAGGTCAAACATCACTTTGCATATTTTCACAGAATCACAGAATCTTAGGGGTTGGAAGGGACCTCAAGAGATCATCGGGTCCAACCCCCAACTCACATTTTGGCAAGATTTCTCTTTCAGTTTTCCATATCATGGCCTTTCTCTTCCTCTTTTCTTTCTGGAACGGTTTCTAGGATTTTTCTCCTTGACTCAAGGCTTTTGGTGTTTCTGTTTGTTTCCAAAAATTGAATAACTTTGGATTTATTGCACATTTTAAGCAGATATCCTCATCTTGAGCCATAACTGAAGAAAGCCATACAAAGGGCCTTCACACAAAGTTAAATGTATGGTGCAAAAGTTAAAATATAGAAGAAGCCTCCAACTGCTTCCTTCCACTCACTTGCTAATAGAGAGATTTTGCATCAGACAGCTGAAAACATGAAGGAACTGGGGAATTTCTTGAGGTCAGATTTTTGATAATGGTAAGAACTGAGATGTGAGGGTTTTTTCCTTCTTTTGAGTGGGGAAAAAAAAGCATGTACAAAATGTTATTACCTACAAGGAATGTTGTTACCTAAAGCTAAATTTAGCAGGATACTAGACTTAATTGCTCTTTGGAAAATTTCTAAGGGAGCTCAGATAACCACAGGCAGTTCTTTGACTTCCTAATTTTTCATCTTCATGGGAGAATATTGTTAAAGTATGCAGGCAGGGGACCCTGGCCTGAGGTTTACTGAAACAGAAATGAGAAAGAAACTGAGCAGAAATTGCTGGACATAACAGAAAGTGAAGTGAGAAGCTGACAAAAGTTACAGACAGTACTATAAGGCAGGACCAGCTTTCACAGACTGTTAAGGGGGAGTTATATGAAAAATGGCCAGTCTTCTCAGATAATTAGAGGGGAGCATTGAGGACCTTTCAGGGAATGCAACCTTAGGTATGTGTATCAGTAGAGAAAAAGGAGGACAAAAGGGTCTGGTCTAGTAACTGATCATAAGCATGCCTTTATAAACACTTGTGTCTGTGTTGTGGTTTAACCTCAACAAAAAGCTGAGGCCACAAAGGTCAGACAAGAAAGCCCCCTACCACTTTAAGAGGTGGAGGATGGGCGAACGGAGCTAAGAAAGGGGCTGCAGAGCCAGAGGAAAAAAAAAAAACCAAGGCCTGCAAGGTTAGGATAAGGATAGTTTACTAAACAACAGGGAAAAGTATGAAAACAACTAACTACAGTGCTATTATTATATACAGTGCAAACCTCTCACCACACTATGCCATTTGAGCCGTGCCCGAACTGATTCAGATTCCCGAACGCAGCACTCCCCGAGCCCAGCACCCCCGAGCACCCCCCTCACCACCTCCTGCCACGCCGATCCCCGAAAGAGCGAGAGAGCAACCGGAACTCCCACACGCCTGCTCAGACCAGCACTTCCCGAGTCCAGCAGTTTCCGATAGGTCTGGAGTCTCCCCCGGAACTGGCACTGCGGCTGCCCAGACCGGGACTTCCCGTGCCTGGGTCCGAAGTCGCCCCTGCAAAAAGGGGGGGGGGGCAGCCTGTCTGATCATGATGCAATTGGCATGGAATACTCTCAGGGCTAACACAGCCTGCTACTGGGCTGAACCCAGGACATTATCCACCCCTTATTCCATACCATTTACATCATGAGCAGGACCAGCAACCTTCTTTGGGTACAGGGAGTCTCTCGCATCCACACACATGTATGTGCGTATAGATTCAGTCTGTGGACGTTTCCTCCGAGTCTGTCGGTTTCATTCAGTCCACGATTCTCAGGCTCACTGGTCCCTCTGTCACAACAGTCTCTCAGGGTATGAAGAGTCGTACGTGCCACTGGATCGTTGAATGCTGTATCTCGGGCTCTCGAACACTGCATCTGGCAAGATCCATGCTCATAGTCCGTGGGTCAGAGGTGTTTATTACAAAAGAGAAAAGAAAGAGTTCTTGGGAGGCTGGTCTTCGCTCCATCATCACGGCACCGATGACCCTAGCTGTAATGTCATTAGTATAACATACAGTATCTATAACAACAATAAAACAGTAGTGAATTATTTAGCATGATATTGGCTATTCTCACCCAAAATCAAGTCCCCTTGAGGTACACATCGAGTTTCTCCATCCTTCTGCGTTACCCACCAGGTACAACCAGGTCCTTGAGCAAAAACAATCCCAGATATGCGTTTACCTTTGCCTGTAGCAGGAATGACCCAAACTGTCTTTCCCAAAATACTCTTCATGTGCACTACTGGGACTCTGTCACCTTCTACAGTATGTGAGAATTCTGACTGGGCTGGACCAGCCCGATTGGTAGATCCCCTAGAGTTAACCAACCACGTAGCTTCAGCTAAATGTGTATCCCAATGTTTAAATGTTCCACCACCCATTGCTTTCAGTGTGGTCTTTAAAAGCCCATTGTAGCGTTCAATTTTCCCAGAAGCGGGTGCATGATAAGAAATGTGGTACACCCACTCAATGCCATGCTCTTTGGCCCAAGTGTCTATGAGAGTATTTCGGAAATGAGTCCCATTGTCTGACTCAATTCTTTCTGGGGTGCCGTGTCGCCATAGGACTTGCCTTTCCAGGCCCAGAATTGTATTCCGGGCAGTGGCATGGGGTACAGGATATGTCTCCAACCAGCCAGTGGTTGCCTCTACCATTGTAAGTACGTACCGTTTACCATGGCGAGTTTGTGGGAGAGTGATGTAATCAACCTGCCAAGCCTCCCCATATTTATATTTCATCCACCGACCTCTATACCAGAGGGGCTTTAACCGCTTAGCTTGCTTGATTGCGGCACATGTCTCACATTCATGGATAACCTGTGCAATAGCATCCATGGTTAAGTCCACCCCTCGATCTCGAGCCCATCTATATGTTGCATCTCTTCCTTGATGACCTGAAGTATCATGAGCCCATCGGGCTAGGAATAACTCACCCTTATGTTGCCAGTCCAAATCTACCTGGGCCACTTCAATCTTAGCAGCCTTATCGGCCTGCTGGTTGTTTTCATGTTCCTCCATGGCCCGACTCTTAGGTACATGGGCGTTCACATGACGTACCTTTACGGTAAGCTTCTCTAATCGAGTAGCAATATCTTGCCATAAGTCAGCAGCCCATATGGGTTTGCCTCTACGTTGCCAATTGTTCTTTTTCCACTGCCGCAACCACCCCCACAAGGCATTAGCTACCATCCATGAGTCAGTATAAAGGTATAGCATAGGCCACTCCTCCCTCTCAGCAATGTCCAGGGCTAATTGGATAGCCTTTACCTCAGCAAATTGGCTTGATTCACCTTTTCCTTCAGTGGCTTCTGCTACTTGCCTCAGAGGACTCCACACAGCAGCTTTCCATTTCCGATGTTTACCCACAATGCGACAAGATCCATCAGTGAACAAGGCATACTGCTTTTCATTTTCCGGCAATTGGTTATATGGTGGAGCTTCTTCTGCACGTGTTACCTCCTCATCCTCTGGTGACATCCCAAAGTCTTTGCCTTCTGGCCAGTCTGTAATCACCTCCAAAATTCCTGGGCGATTGGGGTTTCCTATTCGAGCTCGTTGCGTAATTAGTGCAATCCACTTGCTCCATGTAGCATCAGTTGCATGGTGTGTGGAAGGGACCTTCCCTTTAAACATCCAGCCCAGCACCGGCAGTCGGGGTGCTAGGAAAAGCTGAGCTTCAGTTCCAATTACCTCTGAAGCAGCTCGAACCCCTTCGTACGCGGCCAGTATTTCTTTTTCTGTTGGAGTGTAATTGGCCTCAGATCCTTTGTAGGCCCGACTCCAAAACCCTAACGGTCGCCCTCGAGTCTCCCCTTGTGTTTTCTGCCAGAGACTCCAGGTAGGACCATTGTCACCAGCTGCGGTATAGAGCACATTTTTAATGTCTGTACCTGTACGGACAGGTCCAAGGGCTACAGCATGGGCTATTTCGCGTTTGATCTGCTCAAAGGCTTGCTGTTGCTCAGGGCCCCATTCAAAATCATTTTTCTTTCGAGTTACATAGTAGAGTGGGCTCACAATGAGACTATAGTTTGGGATATGCATTCTCCAAAATCCTATAACACCTAAGAAAGCTTGTGTTTCCTTTTTGTTACTTGGTGGGGACATCGCTGCAATTTTATTAACAACGTCCATTGGGATCTGGCGACGCCCATCCTGCCATCTTATTCCTAAAAACTGGATTTCTCGCTTAGGCCCCTTGACTTTACTTTGTTTTATAGCAAAACCAGCTTCTAAAAGGATTTGAATTATCCTTTCTCCTTTTTCAAAAACTTCCTTTGCTGTATCGCCCCATACAACGATGTCATCAATATACTGCAAGTGCTCTGGGGCTTCACCCTTTTCTAATGTACTCTGGATTAGTCCATGACAGATGGTGGGACTGTGTTTCCACCCCTGGGGCAGACGATTCCATGTGTATTGGACACCTCTCCAAGTGAAAGCAAACTGTGGCCTGCACTCTGGTGCCAGTGGGATTGAGAAGAAAGCATTTGCAATGTCAATTGTGGCATACCACCTGGCTGCCTTTGATTCCAGTTCATACTGGAGCTCTAGCATGTCCGGCACAGCGGCACTCATGTTTGGAGTGACTTCATTTAGGCCACGATAATCTACTGTCAGCCTCCACTCTCCATCGGACTTCCGCACTGGCCATATAGGACTGTTAAATGGTGAGTGGGTTCGGCTGATCACTCCCTGACTCTCCAGTTGACGAATCAGTTTATGGATGGGGATCAAAGAGTCTCGGTTTGTACGATACTGCCGCCTGTGCACTGTCGTCGTAGCGATTGGCACTCGCTGTTCTTCGACCTTCAACAACCCCACAACAGCTGGATCTTCCGAAAGTCCAGGCAAGGCACACAACTGTTTAGTTTCTTCTGTCTCCACAGCAGCTATTCCAAAAGCCCACCGGTATCCTTTAGGGTCTTTAAAATACCCTCTACGGAGATAGTCCATACCTAAAATGCAAGGAGCTTCTGGGCCAGTCACAATGGGGTGTTTCTCCCAGTCCTTTCCAGTTAGGCTCACCTCAGCCTCTAGCACAGTCAACTGTTGGGAGCCCCCTGTGACTCCAGAAATGTAAACAGATTCTGTCCCTTCATAATTTGATGGCATTAGAGTACACTGGGCACCGGTATCCACTAGAGCCTCATACTCTTGTGGGTCTGATGTTCCAGGCCATCGGATCCACACAGTCCAATAAGTCCGATTATCCCTCTCCTCCACCTGGCTGGAGGCAGGGCTCCTCTATTGCTCCTGGATAGAAACTGGTGCAACATTCCTCTTGGCAGAACCTCGTGCATTTGCTCTACCTTGCAACGCCTTTACTCGTGCTTGAAGGGCTGAAGTGGGCTTCTTATCCCACTTTCTCATGTCTTCTCCATGATCACGCAGGTAAAACCACAATTTGGCTCGGGGTGTGGCTCGCCGTGTGGCTCGTGGTGTGGCTCGTGGTGTGTCCCTGCCGTTTTCTCTCTCTTGGGACGATGGATGACTTTTCCGGATAGCTGCAACATCGCTCTGTACAGGTTGGGAGTCGGCCATGTGTTCGTCAAGTTTAAGTTTAACCAGTTGCTCTACTGCTGCAATGACAGAGCGTGCAACGTTGTCTTGATAAGTCCGGAGTCGGCGGGTCACTTCATATACGGTTGGTGGAAACATCTCCTCGTATTCCATCACTGCCAGTGAATTTGTGTGCCCTGATGGTGCACTTTGTATCACCTTACGCCACATGTCTGGGGTGCATCGGACATCATCAGGATCATCAGGGAGCCTTCTGTTGTCCGACTCATAATAAATCAACTCTCGTACAGCTAATTCTCTCAGGTACTTGATAACTGTCTCTATGCTGTCGCTCTTGGGTTTCAGACAGGTAATATATTCTTTCATGGGGTATCTTTCCCGCACACTTGACAGCAATCGCCTCCAAAGGCTGAGGATTTGTGACCCCTCCCCAAGTGCCTTATCAATACCTCCTTCTCTAGCCAGGGATCCCAACTGCCTGGCCTCCCTGCCATCTAATTCCAGACTGTTGGCTCCGCTATCCCAGCATCTGAGCAACCAAGTGATAATGTGCTCACCTGGGCGGCGGCCAAAATCTTTTCGCACCTCACGAAGTTCACTCAGGGTCAGGGATCGGGTAACAATCTCTGGTTCTCCTACATCCTGATCTGCTCGAGATGGCTTTGCCCCATTCTTACTTTTCTGAGATGGCCCTGCCCCATTCTGACTTGTCTGAGATGGCCCTGCCCCATTCTGACTTTTCCATGATGGCCCTGACTTTTCATCCTCATCCTCATCCGGCCATTCCTGAGATAATGGTTTTTCACCATCATCCTCATCCTGACATTCTTGAGATGGCCCCGGTTGTTCACCATCATCATCTGGCACTACGCGAGCTAACTTCCTGGTGTGTTTCCTCTTTTGAATGGGAGCCACAGACTTTGGTGTAGGTTGGCCAAGATCTATTGTAGGGGTTGCAGTATCTACAGTATGTACTAGTCTATTTCCTTTTCCTCCCTGACAGTGCCGACAGCACTGACAGTGCTGACACCTCTCTTGAATGGAAGCAACAGACATTGGTGTGGGTTGACCAAGGTCTATTGTAGAGGTTGCAGCATCTGCAGTATGTACTAGTCTTTTTCCCCTTTCTTCCTGACAACACTGACACCCCTTTTGAATGGGAGCAACAGACATTGGTGTGGGTTGACCAAGGTCTATTGTAGAGGTTGCAGCATCTACAGTGTTCACCAATCCATTTCCTCTTTCCCCCTGACAGTACTGACGCTCTGAATTAGGGGCAAGGTCTACTGTAGAGGTCGCAGCATCTACAGTATTCGCCAATCCATTTCCTCTTTCCCCCTGACAGTACTGACGGTTTGGATTAGGGACAATGTCTACTGTAGGGGTTGCAGTAGCTGCAGTATTTGCCAATCCATTTCCTTGTTCCCCTTGACAGTGCTGACAGTACTGACAGTGCTGCTTGCTATCAAGCAGTGTTTGGTAGATGGTAGCCAAGCCCCAGCACAGTGCAGTAGGGCGTATCTCTCTGGGGAGCCCACTACAGTTCTTTTTCAAATATGCAGCCACCTTATTAGGATCCTGTAGCTGTTCAGGAGTGAAGTTCCAAACCACTGGGGGTAAGAAAGTGCCTAGGTACCTGCTCATATTTCGCCATTTGCCCTGCCACTCAAGCTTATCCAGCCTCAGGGAAAACTCTTGGGTGGTATTCATAAACCTGCGCCTAATATATATACATATATATATCGAAAGCAGAACCATTTGCACCAAAACCAGCAGTAGGAAAATGCTAGTTAGAATTTCCCAGGGATATTGGAAATTGTTAAACACTCTTACAAGGCCTGTTTTATCCCTCCTTGTACCGAACAGCAAGAGCTGATACAAGTACTCTTTTAAGTTCATGAACTTCAACGTTATCCAATCATAGGCTGTTATCACAACATACACTAAACAGACGTACGGGATGGCAACGAATCCTGGCAGGATTAAATGCAGCATGCCACGAGTTGGCAACCATGGCAGCATCCTTAAGAGTAAATGCCACAACATTGTACATAGAAATTACTTAAATAACCGTACCTATCACAACTCTATCTTAACTGCGATTGAGTTAAGGTCAAATCTATCGTTACCCCAACCTTTTTGCCCCCCTTGGGGGTCCCCCGTCGCGCCCCACGTTGGGCGCCAAAAGTTGTTGTGGTTTAACCTCAACAAAAAGCTGAGGCCACAAAGGTCAGACAAGAAAGCCTCCTACCACTTTAAGAGGTGGAGGATGGGCGAACGGAGCTAAGAAAGGGGCTGCAGAGCCAGAGGAAAAAAAAAAAACCAAGGCCTGCAAGGTTAGGATAAGGATAGTTTACTAAACAACAGGGAAAAGTATGAAAACAACTAACTACAGTGCTATTATTATATACAGTGCAAACCTCTCACCACACTATGCCATTTGAGCCGTGCCCGAACTGATTCAGATTCCCGAACGCAGCACTCCCCGAGCCCAGCACCCCCGAGCACCCCCCTCACCACCTCCTGCCACGCCGATCCCCGAAAGAGCGAGAGAGCAACCGGAACTCCCACACGCCTGCTCAGACCAGCACTTCCCGAGTCCAGCAGTTTCCGATAGGTCTGGAGTCTCCCCCGGAACTGGCACTGCGGCTGCCCAGACCGGGACTTCCCGTGCCTGGGTCCGAAGTCGCCCCTGCAAAAAGAGGGGGGGGGCAGCCTGTCTGATCATGATGCAATTGGCATGGAATACTCTCAGGGCTAACACAGCCTGCTACTGGGCTGAACCCAGGACAGTCTGCCAAAGGCTGTATTTATATGGTGTAAAGATAAAGTTAACACATCTCTTCTTTCCCTCTAAGTTTTTTAAGGTAACATTGTCAGCAGAAGAAGGTGAATTAAAATCTAAGAGCAAGAAACATGCTACAGTCTTGAGATGGGAAAACTGGGTGGAATTTTATAGGTTTGATAGAAACTTAGTCTCCTAATACAACAGGGTCTGCAGGACAGACAGTGATTTATAAACAGGAGAATTAGAAAGGCAGGTTTCCTAGCCTGTTTGTGTTTAGCCTGCAGTAATATTAGGCACCATGTCTTGGAGGTAAGTTTCATATGCTGCTTCAACCTTTTATTAATTTATATATTGTATAAAATTAATAACCTACCAGTGGAAGGAGCATTTTTTATTTTTTATCTTTATGTTAAGAATGTTTCCTTATAGAAAGTTTTAAACTGCTCTTTCTATTATATGCATTTCCTGATATAGGTTTGTTCTAGTTTTCTTCTGGGATCAAGTTAATTTTCACAAGAAGCTGGGGGGGACATGGCCAGCACAGCTGACCCAAAACAGCCAAAGGGGTACTTGAAAACATGCTCAGTATATAAGAGGAGAGCTGGCCAGGGAGGAGGGATCGCTGCTCAGGAAAGGGCTGAACATTGGGTTCTGGGCAGTGAGCAAACTGCATTGTGTGTCACCCACTTTGTGTACTCTCTTGCTAGTACTCCTGTTGTTATTTTCTTCTTCCTCTCCTATCCTATTCTTCTATCCTTATCCCAACCTATAAGTTTTACCTTTTTCCTCTTATTCTCTTCCCCATCCCACCTGGGGAGGGACAGTTGATTCCCATAAGCATTAAGTACCTAATGTTTTAAAGCAAGATTGATGAAATATTGGGATATTTTAATTAGTTCTGAACATGGCTTAATTAAAATTCTTACCGTATATCATGTATCACTCCATTTTGGTTGTGTTTGAGAATCTTAGATAGTGAAATTGCAGTTCTACATTCTAACATACCCCATATAGAATACAACAGAAAGGCTGAAGGAATAGTTACTATCTGTAACAACACAGCTGGGGCTCTCATTCAATTCAGTGTTTTAAATAATAAACTCTTCTTTATTCAGCAGGTTTGTTACTGCACTCCTAAGTTCTAGTTAATTTGGATTTCTTGAAAAAAAGTAATGTTTATTTTAAAGAAATAAGCAAAAAAATTGTCTGCATAGATGTCTGTGGTTCTTGTGTATTGAAGTTTTCATAAACTAGAGCTTGTGGCATCAAAGAAGATTCTCTGCTTCTGCTTGGAGTAAAATTGGGGCAAAAGTAAGATTTCCCAGGAAGACAAATCTAACTTAAAATAAAGCCACATATCAATAAAAGTTGGCAAGCTTCAATATTTTAAAAATATATTATGAATCTAGTAAAGTTTTGGAATTGTTACTGTCTTTTTATAATGGGTTAGGTACTTTCAAAGCTGCTGATTAACATCTCTCTTTTGAGCAGAACTCAGTTCTCTGGAACAGAGCTATTTCAAAGCCATTGTATCACCTGTGTTTCACAGAAGGCCTATTCAAGGCCACAATAAATTCAGCAATGAAGGCTGCTCTGGTCCTAATGTCCACAAAGTCTGGCCTCGGTCATATGCAAAATGAGATTATCTGATTTTCTAATTATCTCAACCATTCAGTTAGTTTTTAGACATTAGTTTCAATACAATACCGCTGCATCATTCAGTGGATCCAATACCAGTGGTTTGCTTAAGATAAGACAATTAATTACCGTCACGTCCATAGCTATAGAAAATGTGAAGGGTTTGGTTATTTTTTTGATATGGATACAGAAGTCAGAATGTTATCGGAAGAGTGTTTGCATTTCCTAAGCTTTTAACTAGCCTGATGGTAAAGCAGAATCTTTTCAAGAGGAGCCCTTCTCAAAAAAAGAAAAATCTGTGACGTCTTGATTCTCATCTCATCACTATAAATGCTTTCTTTGTCTTAAATAGAATATACAGTTATTTAACTTCTAAAAGATATCAGTATATGTCTAAATCTGAAGCCTAAGGAGATGGTGGAGAAACATATGCAAACTTGTTTGCTGGACAGCTCTGTGTTGCATTATTTCACCTTTATAAAACGCAGACACATGTGTGAGCTTGCACACATCTATATATGTGTATAAGAGTACAGATATTATGTTTTGTACTAATTACTTGGTCAAGGTTTAATGATTCAATGACCAAACAGTGAAGCTTTTGAAACCTTTGATTGACTATGAGAAAGATCACAAATTTATAAAACCATCTTATGTTGTTATTGGAAACAGAGATTATTACTCCAGTTAAGAATATGCCATAAAGATAACACATGTCTCTGAGATTTATTGCTCTAGAGAAGCATCATCATACATAGATACCTAGATACTTTCTTTTGACCATTTTTCTGCAAATTATACTAACAAAGGTTGCTTTATTTAACTTTTATTTTCTTAACGTGAGTTGAAATAACGTTAAAACTACCAAAATAATCTGTATTTGTAATAGCTGTGTTGCTGCATGACCCGGGTATCTTGGGTGTAAAGCATGTAAAGCACCTTTCAGATTTGAGAGCTATGTATCTGTCAACCACAAGTCGAAATACAACCAGTGATCTCATTCAATTTCTATGTGATATTCTTTTCACAGTGAAGAACCGTTACAAAATGTAGCACATTATTTACAACTGGCAGTCTCTGGTTGGAAAGGCTCAGGGCTGGGATCAGAACAAGCGATGAAGGTCAGGACTGAAATACATTCATTTTTAAGGATGCAATAGAAAGCTTGAACTTCATTTACTGAGGAGTATGGGTCACTGACTTTGCCCATTCTAGGCACAGATACACAGTATCTGTCAACGAGATTGCAGCACAAGGAATGCAAATAGAATCTGCTTTTTATCCAAGGATAGTGCTTCTTCATTTGCAAGTGTTGAATTAATTCAAACAATAAGAACACGTAGAAGAAACAAGCATCCTTTTTTTAATTTTCTCTCAGAACTATTCATATCAGCATCACCTAGGATACCCTGGAACGATGCATCTGCTCATAGTTCTAGCCCAGGTGGAAAAACTTGCAGAACTTTAGAGGCAAGGATTGTTTCCTCTTCCACACTTAGAGCAGATGGGATTATTTGTATTATTATTTTTAGTTGGGCTCTGATTTTTTTTTTAATTGATGGTCGTTTGCTTTTTTCCACTCATCATTCAGTCAGAGCATCAGATTTAAGAGAAGCAGGTGACAGCACATGCTGAAGTAGTGCTCTATCAATACAGTCACATGTAACTCCCCCATAAAGAAAGCACCAAGTTTGAGAGAACTTAAGTAAATTCTGCGGGCTTCAACACAGAGCATATGCTCAAAGTTCACTGTCATTCAAACTTTGCTGTGGTTTTTTGGGGTTTTTTTGAGGGAGATTTATTACGAAGTAAAATGCTCGGGGAGGCCTCTGAAGTCTTTATCTTAGCATGGTAACAGTGTATAATACTTTAATACTCTTGTCTTACTGCTTGCTTTGGTGAAGTGAAATTTTGCAGGCAATTACTGTCAACAGCGAAACACTTCTTTCTGTATTGACTTCCCTAACAAGGGTGACAGGCAACATAGCTTTATGAGGGTGATTTTGGGCTGGAATTCAAGATATTGAGGACACAGGGTTCAAAGATGTGGATCGCTATGTAAATAGTCAACTATAACTTCCTTTGTTCTCTATAGAAAGGAAATAGCCTAATATTTTTCGGATAAGGAACAGGAATAAATTTCACTTTTGTTCTTTTTTTGGTGTTTGTTTTCTAAGTGAACATTCTAGGATCCTTTCACTTTTATTTGCTCCTAAACTCCTGCTATTTAAATATCTTACACAGAACAACATGATAATATGAAGTCTCATAGAAAATCAGAAATCATAAAAGAATAAGAGAAAACCCCTACTTTAAACCATATTCAGACCAGCCAAATTAATATATTAATTCTCCAGTAATTCATCCAAAGCAGCACAGTCTACACCAAAGAGAACTAAGTATGTGGCCAAATCCATTTTTGTCACAATTTTTCTTCCAAATACTCTTTTCCTTGATAATATGCCCTATGCTAATAATATGCCTATAGGCTTTAGTAATAACAATTTTTTATGTCTTATAATCCTTGCTTAGATATGAGCACTTTATTTCCTTTGGTGCTTAATAACACCATTCCTTCTGCTGATTGAGCCAAAGGATAACCTTTGTTTCAAAATGCATTTCATATAATCATAAAATGTCTAACTTCTGTTGCTTTCAATAACAGGTTGTGCTTATATATCAGTTTAAAAATAATATGCCCTAGTGAGGATATCATTGAGCCATGATAGTTCTTTAAATAACATCCTCTTTCTATTCCAAAAAATGTTAAATCCTGAGTAGGGCAAACTAACAGCCCAAGCATTCCCCATTTCTAGGTTAGGAATATGTTATATATTAACAGCCTCACTTCCTCTGAAGTGACTAAATAGAGACTTTGATTCGCCCTGCAATGTCGTGAAGACTTCTTAAACTCCTGTGGAGGTAAATCCTGAGAGGGACAGATTTTTTTTTTTTCTTGATAATGAGATTTTTTTGAGGAAGATGGTATTGTTTTTTATTTTTTCTGTGGTTTCATTAAGCATTTTGTCAGCACACTCCTATGCAAATGCAATTACAGAAAAAAAAAAAATACATGGACAGAGAATATATCAACTAAGAAAATAGAATGCAATGCAATGGGAAATTACAAGCTCTATAAATGTAACCAAAATATCTCCTTTTAATTTCTTAGTTACAAACCAAGACTTTTTATCCGTGCAACTAATGTCCTGGAAATATATACATGCAACTTTACTCAGATAAATAAACCAATTGACTATGATGGAACTCACTAGAAGTACAAAATTACAAAATAGAAGTACAGTAGATTTGGGGATGTTCAGTCTTCTTACCCCTGTAAGAGACTGATTTTTTTGACCTTTAGAGAGGTTAGAGATTTTACGATCAGAATCTAAAGCAACAGCACTGGCGATAACCATAACAAACTGCAAGTAGTTGGAGAAACACAGAAATAGGGAAGAAGAGATGGAAAACTTTCATGAGGAATCACTTGTCACAAAGATCCCTTAAGAGAAAAGGTAGAACTGTGTGAAAAATAGAATTCATGGCCTGCAAAGTGTTCTTAGTCTTTAGAAAGACTTTATTTGTCTTGAATCATGACAATACTGACATGCCAAAAGAAATTATGCTGGAAAGATTTACTGAAGATAGCAAAAATGTTTTGTTTCTAAATAAAATAAAACATTTTCAAAATGTCACTGTGTTTACATTTCATAATACCATTTTGTTTTGAATTTTCACATGGAATATCAAAATGTTTAGCTGAAAAGTACATTCTTAATGTTAAAAAACAATTCAAAGGAAAGCACATATTTCTGTCAGAAAAAATGATGAGGATAAAAAAATTCAAATAGCTATGGAGAATTTTCTCTACCCTGGAAAACTTCAAGAACATTGTTGCATTTTGTGAAGGATATATCTGATCTAAATACTTCACACTCATCATTGAGAGCCAAGTAAATGATGTGTTGACACAGGCTTTGACAATCAAATTGTGTGAATTGTATATACTGAAGGTTTACACATATTAATAACCATGGTCTTCATGTCATGCTATTCCACAAGGCACAGTTACTTCAAGTTTTATGAAACAAAATACATTTATGGGAAAAGTTTTATGTCAACACTGGTAACCAGAACCCTGATGCTCTCCTGACTGAATCTGTATTGTGTGGCCAGTGGATGATATCCAGCCTGAGTTTCCATAAAGCAGCATTACACTGAGAGTAAATACATCAACATCATTCATGTGAAAGGCAAAGAAAACTAACTTCTGAAGAATTTAAACCTATTATTAAGCACAACAAAACTGCTGGGAGCTAGTGACACACAGGAAGCATCCAACCTTGTCTACAAGTAATAATGTTTTTGTGTGAGTAGAACCTCGTATGTTAATTCAGAAACAAGTACACCTCACTATGATTTTGAGATTAAAAGAAACCAGGCTTCATGGGAGTAAATTTTTTTTTTCTCCTTTCGCTTCTTATTAAAATTGAGGAATTTTTACTGGTGTAAAAGCACACCTGAATAACATAACCAATCCCCAAGTTCTTTAATGAGTTACTAAATTAAAGTGACATCTGACCATTGGGATTAGGTGTCTGTTTATATCTTAGAATCCAGGTTTGGGTTCTATGCCATTATCTAGTAGTATTATTACAATATAAAGTAAGTACCCATTTTATTAAATTTACCAAAAGGCCAATATCTTACCTACACAGTTTCTGTTGAGGACTAAACAATAATAATCATTAAAAAACCCCCAAGTATTTTATTTTGCTTTCTGGTTCAAAAATGGAGCCCACAGCACTGTTCTAGTACTATGCTCAGCAGTATTGTTGGCTGCTAATAATGTCTTTAATCTATCAACAATCACATTTCACTGAAGATGATAGATGAAGAAGATAGATGAAGGAATAGAAGCTACTGATAAAGGCCCCAGTCTTCATAAAGGGGCTGGAACAAGAATTCTAGGAAAGTAAGCTGTTTGTGGAACAGATAAATGCTACGGCAAAGGAATTGCCAAGCTGTATGGAAAGTCTGAAAGGTAAAGAATTGAAAAGATAAATAAAATGAGCTTAACTGAAGGAGGAAACAACATGGAAAATATCTTTTTTTCCATATATGTGGCTAGAAAGACTGCATGGACTACTGAAGAATGAAAACTACCTTTCGTTATTTATTCCATCTTTGTACAGGGTCATAGGAAACATTTTTTTGGGAGGAGGGGGGAAAGTAGTAACCTAAAATAAGTTCCTGTATGGATCAGATAGACAATCCACTGTACGGATCAGTTTCTCCTCTGATTTGAAATAGGTCTTAAGCATTAGCTAGCCAATTAGACTATAGGAAGCTGGTTTAGATCTATCAAGAGAGAGTGATTTTCTAGCCTTAAACTATGTATTATATACTATGTAGATAGGTGACAGATGATTACCTTGTATTTTTTAAGTACTTAATAGAAATCTTGATTGACTCTGGGAAACAGGAATACTTTTTAAATAAAACTGAATTATAGGGGTGCCACTATCCATTAATTTACACATACTAAGAAATTCCACATGTAGCTGGAAAGGTCATCATGTGCGCCCAGAAAAATCTCAGAGACAGGCAACCTAAGAATTACTTTGTAATAAGAATGATAGGGAAATAGACAGGATCTCTACATCATTGGAACCTGAGACAGAAATTCACTGTGAGAAACTCCTAAACTGACATTGCCTTCTCTGCGTTGTCCTAGAGAGGAAGAGAGGAAGAGTGAGACATGGCTTCTGACTGAAAACATATTGTATACACTCAGTGACTCAGTGGATATGCTGAGACTATTAGTAGACTAAAGCATCCACTGAAAACAATCAGTAGTGCTGTGACACAACGCTTATGTATCAATTATATTTGGCTGTAATCTTGTACTGGAGCTACACTGCAGTGAATGTTCACCACAAACTTGCTATCTCTTTGAGATGATCTACAGATAGATAAAATAAGCACTTCAGAGAAATAGATTAAATGGAGCCAAAAACCCCAGAAGTGTGAAGAATTTCCAAAGACGACACATACTGTCATGAGCATGTCTTACGGACATTTGTTTTCCCCGTAGCATGATTAATGCTGTAAAATAGCAGTTATAAATCTCTAACTACCGTTGACCAGCAGAAACCATGTGCTTATGCAAAGCTATCACAAATTATTTCTTCAGGATGCTTGTTTGTGTCACCTTTGACAGATTGTTCCTATAGAATTGAGTTTCTGGATGTTATGTATTAAGTACTGGCTCAGGACCCCCACAGCACCTCCAGCTGAAGCTGCTCTGCCACACTGCCATATGCCTCATTCCAAGTGCAGGGGATGTGCTATCTCCTTGGTAACCTTGGAGAACAGATTTTACTCCTGTCACAGGAAACCAAATTACTGGTTATACCAAGATAGACAATCTACACCTGCCATCCCAGTAAGGAGGACGCATTGTCTTCAACCATGAAATTACTGGCTTTGCTGGATCCTGCCATTTTGCCTCACCCTTTTCTGCTTTACATGTGGTCTCTGACAGACCACTTACTTACTCCAAAAGAGAAAGAGAAGAGACTATTTTAATTTTATTTTTAAAAAATGTTCAGATTTTTCAAAACTTTCGTAGGGTGGCAGAAACACTCACCATGCTGTGTCTGTTCTTCAGCTCAGGATTGGTTAAATGAACAAATATGAAACATGTCTGTAGAAATGAACACAAGTATAATATGACAGGGAATCGGTCATATAAAAAAATAACAAGAATTCTTAAAGTCTGTGTTTAAGATACTTTAAAAGGAGATAATGCAAAAGTCTAGGTGGCATTCCTTATTTAACTTCCATTTGATGCAACTTTTGTTTCAAGTAAATGGACTGCAGTTGTGTGTAACTTTGGTAGAGAAATGTGCCAAGCTATAGCTAAAAGCTTGCAGGAAGAAGTTGTTAAAAAAAAAGAATTTCTGAAAGCGATCCATGTGCTTGTATTTCCAAGGTTAAATGTATTCTCTGAACCACAGAGACCACAAAGTTAAGACTGGACTTCTCAGATCAATTTCTGACCAACAACAGGTTTAGTGTTTACTTTGCTACAGAAATCTAAAATGACATTAAATTAAAAGAAGGTAGTGCCTTCATGAGGTGCCATGTAATATAGACTATTCCTTCTAGGAAGTTTTGACTTTAACAATGCGTAAACTTGATTGTTTTAAAATCAATAAGATGGGTACAAGCTATATTGTAAATGTCTTTATTGTATTTCTGAAAAAATATTTTCTGTATTTTCATTAAAAGCTCAATATGATCTATAGAAAACCTTTTTCTTTTCACAGAGAACATCAGGTTCCTGCTCATGGAAGTTCTCAGTAATCACACTTAAATAATGCAGCAAGATTCCCATGCATAAGGCATCTCCTGTTGTCATAAGACTGAATCTATTGTTACATAATTATACTGGACAAGAGGGGTTTCCCCCCTTTTAATCTGATTATATATATACACTATTTGTTTCTTTTAAAAATACCTTCCATCAGAAAATTCTGCAATTTATGTTATGGACATAGTTATATACATTAATTTAAACAGTTACGGCAGCCACCTTCTGGCTAGCTCCAGTATCTCAGCCACTGGACATAAACCAAAAGGAATATAAACAAAATCATAGAAAAGCAATGAAAAATAAAATGCAGAGATGAACAGAACAGCTTTCTGTCTCCAAAGGTTGTCTCAATTTTTTTTCTTACTGAAGTAATTTTTTTAATAACTGGGCCTGTAAATGTTGAAGTGAACTGCTGAAATATAAGAACTGAGAATACTTAATTTATTCTATCTATATCTGAATGGATATTTTAAAGACTATGCCATTTCTGATGAAGTATTGCTTGGCTACCTCTTTATTGATATTGTTCTTGGAAGAAAATGGAAACCCTGTTTTGCTTAAGGCAATGCAAACTATTTTTTATTTTCTATTAGAGATATTTTTTAATTGTACATGTAAAATTTGAAATACAATACTGTTAAGATTTGATTTATCAGTTTGTGAAAAAGGATTGTACAAGTTATCCACCACAGAAGATTCAGTGACTGAGAAGAATCTCTTAGTCTTGCGAACCTTGATAAACATTCCAGTCAGAGTACAAAAAGAACCTGTTTTCCATATACTTAAAATATTGCTTTTTGATGAAGTAAGTACTCTTCATAGTGCTTATTAGCATTTTTTCTCAATTTTTCAGTATGCAAACATTGAACTCAGTCCTGCTGTTCTTTTTCTCAGAAATAGTTTCTGTGGAATCAAGCACACAAAGGGATCCCAGTCTAGTAATATGCCCTCAAGTGCCTACTTTCATTTCTTGATAAGTCCTATTGATTTCAGTAAATGATTTGAATATATGAAATTACTCTCAAGCTCAAGTACCTGTCAAAACTGTAATTTAGGGAAAGCTGCCTAGTTTAAGAACATTTCCTTCATTGTCTCTGCAATTAAATTCTATACATAACTTGCCATTGTGGTGGTTCAGCCCCAGGCAGTGGCTGAGCACCACAGGCCACTCACTCACTCCCAGAGGAGACAAAGCCTCCATGGGTTGGGATAAAGACAGTTTACTGACAAAAATCACCTTGAGAGTAGAACAGTAACAGCCAATTACATTCACACCCAGTGCTAACACAGAGTACCTTATTGACCCGACAATTACAGAGTGCTACCGGATACCAAGGACCAACCAACACCCCAGCCACAATCAGACTGTCCCAGAGACAACAAGACCAAGCCATTCTCCAGCCAGCTGCTTTTATGGGGAAGTGGTGTCAGGTGGTGTGGAAAACAGCACAGGCTAACTCCGCTCACCTGTGCTTGCTGCTTGGGGAAGTTAACTCTGGCCTTGCCAGAAGCAGGACAATCGTATTCTACTAGTATAGCCCATCTAGTCTAGCCTATTAATTTCTCTAATATGTCTATCAATATACGTGCAGATACATAAATATATAGTATATCATAGTATCATAGCATAGCTCAGGCAGAAAGGGCCTTGTGAAGGTGTCACGTCCAACCTCCTCCTAAGGAATCATGGCTAGCTATGAGGTCAGTCCAGGTTACTCAAGGCTTTACGCAGTCTCCTCCCAGAAGTGAGCCTGTCCATCTCTCTGGGCAACCTGATGGACTCTCTTCATGGTGAAAACCTTCCTCTTTACATCCAGTCTGAACCTTTCATTTCAGTTTATACCTATCTCTCATCTATGCACCACCATGAAGACATTGGTTCTCTCTTCTTAGAGCCCTACCCGGAGGCTGCTGTTAGGTCCCACACAGTAAAAACTTTTCTAGGCTGAGCAAGGCCTGGTCATGCAGCCTCCGCTCAGAGGACAAGTGATCCAGTCCCGACCAGCTTGTCTACTTCCTCCTTGACTTGCATATTTATTGTGTTGGGGCGCCCAAAACTAGGATGCACATGGTCTGAGTGAATGTGTCGAGGGAGATAATCCCTTCCACTAGTCAGCCAGCTGTGCCCCTGTTGATGCAGTCCAGAAAGCTGATGGCTCTCTCTGCTGCTTGGGTGCTGCTGGCTTACATTTAGGTTGATGCCCACCAGCATCCCCACGGCTTCTTGCACAAAGCTGCTCCAGCCAGGCAGTCCAGAGGCTTATCACTGCAGGGCAGTTTCTTTACAGGAGCAGGACTTGGCCTTGGCCCTCTCTGAATTTCATTTTGACCCATTCCTCCAGCCTGTCTGGGTCCATCTGGATGGCAGTCCTGCACATGAGCATATCAGCTGGGGTCCCCAGGGTGATGTCATCTGCATATCTTAGAATCATAGAATCATATAATCATTTATGTTGGAAAAGACCTTTAAACCTTTGAGTCCAACCATAAACTTAACACTGCCAAGTCTACCACTAAACCATGTCCCTAAGTGACACATCTACCTGTCTTTAAAATACCTCTGGGTGTACACGTGTTTGTGTGGAGATGCGTGTATAACATACATATACTTATATTTATACACATTATATTTTGTTCACTAGTTGACCTGGCATAATATCCTGTACATAGCATTTAAGAAATGTGTGTTTTCCAGATCTGATTAAGATGTGCTCAAGCTTTCATTGACATGTAGTGGTACTAAATTAAACTAGAACTCGAAGTGAGTAAAAATCATGCTCTCAAAATTCATGTGCAAGTTCATCTTATTAGTAGTCTTCTCTAAATGTTTTCTTTTTCTCTCCACATTTGTATGGAATTTTACTTTGAAAAGTGGTGGCTTTGTCAGAGTCAATGGAATAATGATTAGCTCATCATTAAAGAGGAAAAAAATATAAAGCTATGAAACAACAAGGCACAACCAGGTCTATGAAAGACAAGTAGATCTTTTATCTACAGGAGTCTTGATAAGTTGATTCAAATTTTTCTGGGTTCATATACCTCTCTAGTTTTAAACCACAAGCAATCATTAAAGTTTAGCAGGCTACCACTGTCCCACTAAGAGAAACCTTTAAAGCACATTCCCAACTTAAATTTCTGTGAGGGATCCTGAAACTTGCACTACTTTGTAGAAGGTAAATCACAGGTGCAGGTTTTTACTCTTCTTAGAAGATCTCTATCTGTACAGTGAACAAAGTCTCACTTTAAACAGCTGCCTGCAGAGTTGAGCTTCTCATGTTAGCTCAAAAATGCATCCTGATTTAAAGAAACACTTCCTAACAATCTGCGCCCAAATGCTTTAGAATCTTCCAAAAGCCCTAAGAAGTTCATTATTTATGAAAAGCCCTAATATGTTTATTATATATGAGGATCATATATAAGTCATCCTATAGATTACTTTATGTAAACAAGTGCAATTACATTTGCCTATTTTATTTATCTTCTACAAGCATGTCCTCTCTTATCTGCATGGATTAAAGCGAGGAAAAGATTTCTGGTTAAATGCTATAAAGTTGGAATTCTAGCTAACTGCTGCAAGGTTGTCTGAAGGCTTCTTATCATCAGCAGATGACCTGGATTTTCAGTGACTCTGCACAACTTTTTTTTTCCATCAAGGAACTACTTGTTTTCTTTTCTTGGTATCCTTGAACAACCCTGAACAGAAGACAAAATGATATATTTGTCTTCCTCATTCTTTTTCCTCTCAGCTACACTGTCCTTTATACAGCAGTTTTTGACTTTGAACAACTCAGAGGAAAAGAAGGCATGGAAGATGCCAGGGATTTTTTTGGAGTTTGTAGATGGGGTCAGTACAGGGAAAACGAAGTTAAGGAGAACCTTTATAAATATAATCTTAAAGACTGTTGTGTAGAACTAATAAACAAGCAAAGCAGAATTTATAGATTTGCCTGCTTATAATAGAGATGGTTGTGCCAACCTATACCACAAGCAAATAAGAATTAGTCAGCTGTTGACCAAAGGGATGCTCACCAACTGTAGAGAACACAGATTGTCTATTTTCTGGCAAGTTCCTGGCCATTTTAAAAATTAATATAAGTCATTCAATTGATATTCTAAAGAGCAAGGGAAACATCCAGCACAGATTATGATCATGTTGTGGAGACTAGCAAATCAGTTACAAATACAGATTATAAGACTCTGCACATGAATGTAAACTGTATATTTTATATTCTGGTGGAAACTTATATGTCATTTAAAAAGCAGTAAGATACCATAGATTTTATGAAAAAATCCTATTTGAAAAATGCCACTAATGGGTTCACTTTAAAGAAGACTGAAAATAATCTAAATGGTACACTTTTTTTTTTTTTGCTGTTTCTCTGTATTAGTACATTATGGGGCAAAAATAATACATGATATTCTATCTTTGGTGAGTAGAAGAACCATAAACATCAACATGTCAAATGCAAAAATTCCATAAAACAATCAATTGTGACTGTATTTCAGTAAAGAGTTAAACATTGCTGAAGAAGACAGAACTGCAAAATTATAGTTGTTATGTTTTTAGTATCTCCATACTGCATTTACAATGTACATCCAGCTGCTTCATTTTTTACCACTTTCCCACATCTATGTACTTACATTCTGAGCTCTTCATTATTTAACATAATTTTGTTCTTTTAATAAGTTTTCTTCATTTTTCCATGTACTTTCTGGATTTTTCCTCAAGCTTTTTATGTAAAAAATGCAGTTTCTAGAAGACTTGATTTGCTTTAACACTTTCCAAATCTTTTACTTTGTGTTTCAGTTCTTTCTTCATGACTTCACTCTTTGTGCCTAATCAGTCTAACAGACCATCATAGATATTTTTAGAGAGCTGGTATCTAGGCACCCTATTACTAGATATTAGAAAGTGCTCTAAAATAATGATATAAAAAGAAATATTCATCAGGAGGAGTTGTACTGTAGAGATACAAGAAATGATGACAAACAGCTAGTCAGGAGATGGTAGACAAGGGAAGGATGACGAACATCGTCTTTCTGGACTTGTGCAAGGCCTTTGACACTGTCCAGCATGACATCCTTGTCTCTAAATTGGAGAGACATGGATTCGACAGATGGACCACTTGGTGGATAAGGAACTGGTTGGATGGTTGCACTCAAAGAGTTGTGGTCAACGTTTCAGTGTCCACGTGGAGGTCTGTGATGAGTGGTGTTCCTCAGGGGTCAGTACTGGGACCAGCACTGCTTAATATCTTTGTCAGTGACATGGATGGTGGGATTGAGTGCATCTTCAGCAAGTTTTCTGATGATACCAAGTTGTGTTGAGGTCAACACACTGGAGGGAAGGGATGCTATCCAGAGGGACCCTTGACAGGCTGGAGAGATGGGTCCATGAGAACTGGATGAAGTTCAACAAGGCCAAGTGCAAGGTCCTGCATGGGGTTTTGCTCAATCCCAAGGACAACTATGGGCTGGGAGGAGAATGGATTGAGAGGAGCCCTGAGGAGAAGGACTTATGATAAACTCAACATGAGCCAGCAGTGTGCACTAGCAGCTCGGAAGGTCAATTGTGTCCTGGTCTGCATCATGAACAGCGTGGCCAGCAGGTCAAGGGAGGTGATTCTGCTCTGCTCTCTTGAGACCCATACTACATCCAGCTCTGGGGTCCCCCGTACAGGAAAGGCATAGAACTATTAGAGCAAGTCCAGAGGAGGGCCATGAAGGTGATCAAGGGGCTGGAGCACTTCTCCTATGAAGACAGGCTGTGAGAGTTGGGCTTGCTCAGCCTGGAAAAGAGAAGGCTCCAGGGCGACCTAACTGCAGCATTCCAATACCTAAAGGGGTCCTACAGGAAAGTGGGAGAGGGAGTGTTTACCAGGGAATGTAGTGATATGACAAGGGGGAATGGCTTTAAGCTAAGAGATAGTAGGTTTAAATTAGGTGTTAGGAAGAAATTCTTTACTGTGAGGGTGGTGAGGCACTGGAACAGATTGCCCCAGGTTGTGGAAGCCCCATCTTTGGAGGTGTTTAAAGCCAGGTTAAATGAGGCTTTGGGCAACCTGGTCTAGTGAGGGTGCCCATGGCAAGGGTGTTGGAGCTAGGTGACCTTTAAGGTCCCTTCCAACCCTAACCATTCTATGATTCCAGTTGTCATGAACTGCAAACCTGCAGAGCAAATAGCCTCATAATTAAATGAAGCAGGAAGTAGTGCTCAGGCATGATTCCATCTTTTGTGTGATGTGTCTTCTGTATAAACAGTGATAACAGGCATTTTTACGTCAGTGGGTTCAAACAGGCATACATAGGTAATGGTCTGAGCAGATATTGGGAAGGTCTATGGAGAATCTGCTTATCCTACAGAACAGAGTTACAAAGTTGGTCAGTGAGGATGAGACACAGTCTCATATTCTCACCCATGCCATGTCTGATGCAGGAGAAATATTTTGCCACATCCTGTTCACATGAGTAAGACAGCAACACCCTTTCCAACAGGGAGAAAGCTGAGTACAGCTTAAGAATGTACACATATATACACAGTGTCTCGTAGCTCCAGAAGACTAATAATGGAGAGCAGCCCTGAGGGTAAGGACTTGGGAGTGATTGATGAAAAGCTCAACATGAACCAGCAATGCGTGCTTGCAGCCCAGGAAGTCAACTGTGTCCTGGGCTGCATCAAAAGAAATGTGACCAGCAGGTTGAGGGAAGTGATTCTCCCCCTCTACTCTGCTATCATGAAACACTACCTGGAGTACTGCATCCAGCTCTGTGGGCCTCAGAGTAAGAAACAGACCTGTGGAGTAAGTCCAGAGGAGTACCACAAAGAAAATCAGATGGCTAGAGCACCTATCTTATGAAAACAGGATGAGAGAGTTGGGCTTGTTGAGCTTGGAGAAGAGAAGGCTCCAGGGACACCTTATAGTGGCCTTCCAGTGCCAAAAGAGGGCCCGCAGGAAAGATGGAGAGGGACTATTTATCAGGGAGTGTTGTGATAGGACAAGGGCTGATGGGTCAATCTGTCAATCTGCCTGAGCATAGGAAGCCTCTTCAGAGGGATCTGGACAGGCTGGATCCATTGGCTGAGATCAACAGGATGAGGTTCAACAAGGCCAAATTCAAAGAGCTGCACATGGGACAAAACAACTCCGTGCAGCACTACAGGCTTGGGGAAGAGTGGCTAGAAAGCTGCCTGGCAGACAAGGACTTGTGGGTGCTGGTTGACTGCTGACTGAATATGAGCCAGCAGTGTGCCCAGGTGGCCAAGAAGGCAAATGGCATCCTGGCTTGTATCAGAAATAGCAAGACCAGCAGGTCTAGGGAGGTGATTGTGCCCCTCTGCTCAGCATTGGTGAGGCTGCACCTTGAATACTGTGTCCAGTTTTGGCCCCCTCACTGCAAGAAAGACATCGAGGCCCTGGTGTCCAGAGAAGGGCAACCAGGCTGGTGAAGGGGCTGGAGAGCAAGCCTTATGTGGAGCGGCCAACAGAATTTGGGTTGTTTAGCCTGGAGAAAAGGAAGCAGAGGGGAGACCTTATCACCGCCTACAACTACCTGAAAGGAGGTTGTAGAGATGAGCGTTGGTCTCTTCACCCAAGTGACAGGTGACAGGATGAGGGGGAATGGACTCAACTGCACCAGGGCAGGTTCAGATTAGACATTAGGAAAAAGTTCTTCACTGAAAAGGTTATCGGGCACTGGAGCAGGCTGCCCAGGGAGGGGGTTGAGTCACTGACCCTGGATGTATTTAAAAGATGGGTAGATGACATGCTTAGGGATATGGTTTAGGAGAGAACAGGTACGGTTGGACTTGACCATCTCAAAGGTCTTTTCCAACCTAGTGATTCTGTGATTCTGTTTAAAATAAAAAAGCATAGGTTTAGATTAGCTATTAGGAAGAAATTATTTACTGTGAGTATGCTGACAGACTGGAACAGGTTGTGTAGAGAAGCTGTGGCTGCCCCCTCCCTGGCAGTGTTCAGTGGCAGGTTGGATGGGGCTTTGGGTAACGTGGTCTAGCGGAGGGTGCCCCTGCCCATGGATGACATTTAGGGTCCCTTCCAACCAAAACCATTTTATGGTTGTATGATTCTGTTCTATGATTAATCAATGGCATTGCACTGCTGGGAAAAGCTCTCATTCCCATACCATCATTGTGGTCACCAGCTTTTCCATGTAAAGTGGTAAAAAGTGTTTATAATTTGCCCCTGAAGAAACTGACACAAAATCAGTTCTGATCCTTCCTTTCCTTTGCTACCAGTACTCCACTGCAAAACTTCCTGGCAATCTTTCCACCTTACCATCCCTTGGGAAGGATGAGATGTCATTCAATTTTTTTTCTACCTTTAAGCATTTCACAAGAATAGTACTACCCATGTTTTTGCTGCTTTATCACTCAGATGAACTAAGAGTTTTTAGAAGCTGCTGTGGTGGTTCTAGACAGATTTATTTTTTTTCTGAATCTGAGGCAACTACTGCTTCTCATCTCCACTTTTCCATCTTGTGAAAGAGATGAGATGGAAAAAGGCATCATGGGCTTGAGGTGATATCAGTGAGTAATTGTTACCCGATAAAATAGCACTCAACAGCCTGCCAGTGCTGGTTGGAGGCCAAGAAACAGATAATCTGGCAGCCCTCTTTGGCCAGGAAAGCCCTGCTGCTGCTGCTGCTTCCGATACAGATTTTCATTAGAGATGCAGGCAGAGTTGCCATCCAAGTGTAAAATCAGACGCACAGACCTTCAGTCACAGGGTGAGCAAGAGTTCAAGAGGCCCTTGAAGCACCTCAAAACACCATCAATTAATCCAGTGAAAAATCATAAGGAAGACAGCATCTGACAGGAATAGGTTCCCAACACCATGTCAAATTGTATTTCGACCACAGACAGACAAACACACGCACACACACACACACAAACACACAATTGATTTGAAGTATTTAAAGCAAATGTCACTGCCAGTTCCTTCAAGGTTTTGAAAGTCTCTGAGATCTCGCTATCATGTACCTTTATTATATTCTCAGATTCAAACAGAGAAACAAAGCTTTCCCTCCTTTTTCTACTCTTATTTGATTTTCCAGTTTTGAATGAAGTAATTGAACTGAATTAGTTTGGAACTGAATCAAAGAATAAAGTCTTTCTGTATTTGCAGAAAAAGAAATATCTGTCAAAAGATGGATTATTACAGCAATAAAATAAATCCAAACATTAAGCTAATAACTTCTACTTAATTGTCATCAGTACTTGGAGCAAATACTTACTGATTGTTCTTTTTTAATTTAAAGGATAACTAAATTGATCTAACCTAATACTTTGTAGAATTTTAATTGCCTCCCATTTTTATTTTTAATATCTGTGGATTTTTACCTGCTTATATTTTGATTAAAAGTTCCTGGCTCCCATTCTATGTATTTGTATTTTTACTGGTTTTTGACTGCTAATTTGTCTCTATTTTTTTTTCCATACTGTTGATTCTATGTTTGTTACACCCTGGAACACTGCTGGAGTGTTCTCAAAATTTATAAACTAAATTTTCCCTCTTAAATATAACAGGGCCATGGTCAGGTCTTGTGTGCAAGTGGTCTTGAATGGCTGAATGAATTACTGAACTTTTCCCTGTCCTTCCATAGACTCCATGTGATGCCCACATTCCCCTGACTGGCTGCAGAATCTGTTGGGATGGTACAGAAGACTCTCTAGTGTAAAAGGAAACAATCCTGGTTCCTGCCTTGCCCATAATTTCTTTTGGAAGTTATTGTCTTCGAGTTCAGGAAGTGTGTTAACAACAAAAATAGTGAACAGCCAGTGGGCCCATGCTTTGTCTTGCTCTCTGACCTTGCTTTATTTAGCAGTGTTAAACATAACTATCTTGAAACAAGGGCACACTCTTTAATAACAGTGTGATGTACAATCGCAAAAGGAAAGATTTTCAGTGAATTCCTGATTTCTGGCTTCCTTGCATAGGTAAATTTGGATAGGCACTGACAGATGTGTTGTTTATATTGACATAGTCTGTCTGAGCAGTCAACCTTGGACTAGCGGGTGCTGTGGGTCTGTGGTGGTGGTCACAGTCAGCCCTTTGAATTCTCCTACCTGGGGCATACATCTGCCCCATTCAGCGGGCAGAATATCTGCTTTCCTCCTGTTGTTTAAGATACTTTCTAAATTTGGGATAAGTTATTAACATTAATGACTAATACTTCACTGATGTAGAAAGCATTACTTTTCACCAGGTCCTGCATAGTGCATGTAGTATTTCAAGTGTCTAGCATGCAAGATGGGAACTGGCTGGCTGGGACTCAGCTTACAGTGCTCAAAGTGTGCACAAAAATCATACAATGCTCTCCTTGTTTGGATGTGGGATTTAGGCACTCCATGACTTGTCAAATGCCTCATAGAAATTCTGATCTACTAGTACTTGTTCTCTAGAGATCATTTAATTCGCTCTGTCACCCACTGTGATTTCACAGCCTAAAACAATCCACATATTGTTCATATTGTTGCTGCTGGTTTTAAGCTGATATAGAAATTGGCCTGTCTATCACCTGGCAATTCTGTACTTGCCAGAAGGCAAATAATCCATATGAACACTTGTTTTTGTAGATGAGGTTACACTAAACATGCCTAAGACATGCCTAAACTGTCATCTCTAGTGGTCACTCTCATCCAACAGAAGTTGCACACATTGTCCTTTTCTGCTTTTAACATGGCCTACAGCTCACAAAAATAAAACTCACAATATTTTTTGCTTCTCAATCCTTTCTAGTTTGTACTTAGGGCATACAAATTTTGGAGGTTTAAATCTAAAACTGTTTCCATCCAAAATTGTTGCTCAACTTGTTCTGCTGTCAGTGAAGTAATAAACTTTGTGAATTAATTTTATTTAGATTTTTAAACCAGGTAAATCAGTCAGTGTACAGGAAGATGTAAAATAAAGTGGATAGAAACACAAAAGATGAAGGGGAGTATTTTTTTTTAGAGTGTAGAAGAGAGAAAAGCTCATTCCACGTCAAAGCCTCGGAAAGCTAAATGCAAGTGAAAGGTCATGAAATCCAACATGCTTCTGTAGAAAAGGAATAAACACAACTTTACAATATTGGGAAATCTTCATACGTCGCAGGGGAAAGCACTGTTTTTTCCTCATGTTCAGTTTACCTAGTAGTAACATCTATAAAATGTATACAAGTGCCTTTGGTAATTAGTACAAAAGAGGAGATGAAAAGTTACCTGATAGTGACAATCAGTAAAACTCCCCAGTATGATACAAACCCAAATATATTACTTAGGAATCTGTATTAGATCTAAACAATATGATTCATAACACTGTTACGAAAGGTTGCAGTTGCAATCAAACAGTTTATTTTAACCATTCTTTGTGAAAGTCTGATGAGCATATATTGTTACTCTTTGTGTTGTTTCAATTACACTCCATTTTGTTACTTTTTTTTTTTTTTTGGCCAACTGTACTTTCAAATTAGGTCTTTATTAGCATGCTCTTCATCTAACTGGTGGCAATTATCTTCTGAAGTTAGATTCTTCCCTTTAAAGTTTTTTCCTTTCTGCCTGGTAGGTTCTTTGTGACCAAGAAGTATTTTGCTCAATCATGTCCTTATTTATATCTCTGTCTTTCTCATTAACAACAACTGAGAAGGTTTAGACAGAAGCCATTCAAGTCTTTTGGTGAGCATGACTGAAATACCAAGGTGTCAATGATTGCTTGCAAAATGAGGCAGGTTGGAGGAAACCAGGGGGAGAATAATCATGCTAGGTCCTGAAGGCCTAACCTTAAATTCATAGGGTTTCTCTTGGGACATAGGTACAAACAAAAAGTGAGTTCTTTATAATACCCGTGATGGTTCTCCAGGTGGTTCAAGAAGGGTGTCTCTTGAACAGCCTTGTTAAAACATGTCTGCTCTAGATAGCTTACATCGTGGTATTAAGGCAGAGAGAAACACTGAATTTCAAATGTGCTGAGTAAGTTTGTGACAGTTTTTCTCATTATAAAGGAAATGAAGTTTGAGACTGTCGGGAGAAGAGAGTTCCCTGTTTGATCCATATGCTTTTTAGCTGAACTTCTGAGGTTGAAGGTTTTTATAAAGATAGTGAATGACTGCAGACTTCAATGCAACCTTAATATTTGGAGCCTTTCAAGATATGTGCTAGGTCAGTAAATTCTTTTCATCATTTCACTCTTTCAGGCACAGATTATAGCAGAAATTGCAGTTTCTTATTTTAAATGTTAATTTTTATCATTTGTATTTACTTTCTGGTGTTGAACATTTCCATCTTCCTAATGTTAAAAGCAAGACAGATGTCAACCAACATTGTAACTATTTTTTCATGGCTATATATTTCTGCTTAGCCTTTCAAGAAACTTATTCATAACTTTGTCTTGTATCATGGTTAATGTAGTTCCATTAAGTTTTGCATTTGCTTACATCCTGAATTGTGCTAGATGCTCTCTCTTTGCTAATTTATGACCCTAACATGGGCAGCTGCTGCATATTTGCATTTTGGAATAAAAGACTGAAGTTTGGTGGGGTTTATCATCCCACAGAGAATGAATCTGGACATGTGGAACCATGCATGAACATACTTACTGCCTTGATTTAATGTCACAGGAACTTCAACTTCAGAACCTGATGTACTGAGTCATTTAGTACTGATAATGGGTATTCGGATTCACTGCTACAAAATAATTAATGAAGTTGAGTCAAGAGTTCATGTTCTAGGTTTAATTTAGAATAGGTTAAAATATGAATTGTTACATTTCCATTTCCTCTCTGATGTATTTAACGCACCAATTATTCAAGCAAAAAGTGGCAGACATTGCATTAATAGTTCTGAATCTGTGCTGCTTTTCAAGAGGCTCGTGAACTCTCAGAAATTGCAGGGAAATGGGTATATAGCAACTTCAGAAGGAGTTAAAAAAACTGAATTAATTGCTATCTATTGTCACTGTGTGAGTCCTGACAGGTGAGATGAGCTGTACTTTAAGGTTTTGCCAATTGTGTCTCTTCTGGAATACACCATCATTAATTAGGGTTATGACAAAGTAAACCTTTATTAAAGGTAACGAACAATTAAGAGTAACAACAGCCAATAGTAATACTAAAAAGTATGAAGGAGTCCCTATAACCGAGCATTCTTGTCAACTAACTATAAAGGAAAATATGTCAGCAGTAAATAATTAGGTTTAGATTCTTGCCTTACTCATAACAAGACTATTGTCCTGGCTGTAACAGTTCCCTACCAAGACAATGTTCTGGAATAGTTGCTACAGCGTTATCTTCCAAAACCTCTGTCCACCCCAAAGTTTTAATAATTAGGAACAACAACTAAAACTAGACAGAGCCATGCAGGAATCACGCTGCATAGCAACAGTCTCACCATTTCAATGTGTTCAGTGCATTTCAGTGTGTGGTGTGTGTTACCAACTGTCCCAGTGAAATTTCTGTGTGAATCCACTATTCATAGATATACTTTCATTATTTATGTCACAACAGTATCTAGTTTCTCTCTCTGAGACTAGAGTATTAGAAATTCCTCTAATTAAATGAGAAATAACTTTTGCTCTTAGAAGGTTACCATCTAAATAGAATAGATGGGCAAACAGCAGTTAAGTTTTCTTGAAATACTCAAATATAGTTGGTTTCCTCTAAATTTGAAGCAAGTGACCTGTATATTACACAGAAAAACTAAAATTATTACACAAATCATTATTTTTTACTCACTCTTAACATGAACTTCCCATTCCCTTAATGATTGCCTGTGTTAGGTTAAGCTGAGCTGGAGTTGATTTTCCCCAGAGCAGCCCTCATAGCACTGTGCTGTGTGTTGGTAGGGAGCAAGGTGCTGATAACACGCCTCTGTTTTGGCTGCTGCCAAGCAGTGCCAGCACAGCACCAAGGCTGCTTCTCTTATATTCCCACCACCACCACCAGTAGGCTGGGGGTGGGCAAGATCTCGGGAGGGGACACAGCCAGGACAGCTGACCCAAACTGACCAAAGGGATAGTCCACACCACGTGGTGTCTACTCACCAGCAGAAGCCAAGAAGGAAGAGGAAAGGTAGGCCATTTGTTATTTACAACATTTGTCTTCCAGAGTAGCCACAATGCATACTGAAGCCCTCCTTCCTCTGAAGTGGCCAGACATCATCTGCTGATAGGAAGTAAAAAATAAATGTTGTGGTTTTTTCTTTTGTTTCTGTGTACGACCTTTTCTTTTGCTTTATTAAACTGCCTGGAACTTGACCCTCAAGAGTTTTTTTCTACCTTATTTTCTCCCCACACTCTCCATCCTGCTGAGGAGGGGAGGGATAGAGCAGCTGGACAGGCACTTGACATCCCACCAAGGTCAGCCATCACGTTTCTCCAACGCCATCAGCATGTTCTACCCTCTTCATTTTGTTAACTTCATGCCACAATGGTATGTAAACTTTATTTCAAGTGTGTATTGATGTTAACTATCACTTTGATTAACTCAGAACAGAGAATGACTCTCCATAACAGGATTTAACCTTGTGCACAAACAGTAACTAATCAGTGAAGGTATTCAGAAACTCCTGTTCTTACAGCTAAAAGTCTGCCCTCTAATCTGCTGACTTTTTAGCGATAGATACCAAGCCCACTTATCATTCAAGCCAAGAATCTTCATCATTAGCAGCACTAGGAATAAACATTCATCATGTAGGCTTTATTGTCTGCAAGGGCTGCTTTTATATGCTTAGTTTTAGAGCTCCCTCTAAAACAATTTGGCTTGCATTGCTAAGCAAGTGAAAAAAAGCATTACCTTTCCTACTAGATGGCAAGAGCTATATTTTGAAATCTGGCATCTAGACCATACTTCTCATCTGTCCCACTGATAAAGATAGAAATATTCTTCTGGAATCAATGAGTGCCTGAGACAGAGAGACTAGAAGTCAGCAATTAGGAAAAAACAGTTACAGTTTGGGTTGTTGGGTTGGTTATGTCTGAATTACATGTAGTTCCCTGAATACCTTAAATACTGAATACCTGAAAGAGATATAAATCTTTGACCTCTGCCCTTCTCACAGGAATATACTCAGCCAGGAAAGAATAATTTCTTATAAAGAGTTAAAATTTTATTTTTTTTTATACCTTAAGTGACTTCTTGTGATAAGGATTGAATTACACCTTTACTCCTGAGTACTTGGATTAAATGGCTCAGATTTAAATCACTATTCCAAAAATTGCGATTGGGACCATGAGCCTCCTCTTAGCTGGTACTAGTCTGTTCTAGGATGGCACTTCTTTTGTATAATTCCTAAAAAAACTTCCCTTATGAAATGCCACCTTAAACCATAGTTGGAATGAAAATAATAACCCTAAGCCATTCCTGCCGTCTGTGCTCCATTTGGTGCTGCTCACAGATTTCATCACATTGGATGGAGCTTCTCCTTTTTTTCTACTAAAGGTTTTCAACCCAGACAGTTACATAGCAGTATAAACAAAGAAAGAAAACAGCCTCAAGACCTTAAAAATTTAAAATCCTTTTATATGGGTGAACAGCTTTAACCTTTAATCTGATGTTCTATTAAGGCTCTTATGGAGCAGCATAGAGATACATTACATCCCCCCTCTACCCCCCACCCCTCCAAAAAAAGTGAGAAATTATTAATTCCAAAAGACTCATTTATTTAGCAATCTCCTTATTATTTTCTCAATTTGCTCAGTGTATCCCTCAAGCTTGGCACCAAAGAAGAAAGGCAAGGTTTTAAAAAGTGTGTGCAAAGGCCTGGCTGACTTCTTGGCTGAATCAGCAGCGCAGGTGGGACCTAATTTCAGGCAATACAGTGGCCTCCTATAACACAGAAGCCACAACATAATTTTATGTGAATAAAAATTCCAATGAGGCACTCCTGTGAGCATTGTTCTTTGCTACAATTTTAAATGCTTTTAAAAAAATGTTCTGCCATTCATATTAATTTTATTGACATCTTCTGTAGTTATAAATGAAACAGTTAAAGAGGTGGAGGCGTTCTTCTGAAATTACTGTCAGCGGTGAGGAATATGGTAAAGCTTGTGAAACTGTTTGCTTTACTGATTTCAAGACCTGCTTGTGAGAGAATGAAGTGTATCTTGTCCTGTATGAAGCGGGGAATAATTTCTGTGGAAAACACTTTGAGAGGAGATATGTATCATGATGGGTAGGATATGATTCAATAATGTCATAATTGTATGGAGATAAAATATATGGAAGTAAACAAGATGAGCAGATAGAAATTGTTATCAATCTGTGTGGCAGATTTAATTTACAACAAAAGCCAGATCTTCAGCCAAGTGAGATGTCCATTCTGCTGTAGCTAGGAGGAAGGTAGTCTATTCGTAGTTACACTATTCCAGAGCTTGCTAAGGAGAATTTTAGTGATAAAAATTATGTTAGCTCAGAGTTAGTCTACTCTCAACTGCAAAAACCTCACTTTGATTTCTTAAAGCAGTCAGCACGTGCATGTTAACATAATGCAACCCACTCTCTGGCAAGGGACATGGTGCATGTGCCTTGTTATTCCTGGCTGTCACTCTTCATCCCTCCTCAGTTTGGCTAGATCTGACTGTGGAGTGTGACTTTGAACTATCTGTATTTTTAAAAGTGGTTTTATAGGCCAGGTAGGTCATAGACCAATGCTGTTAGTAAATAAGCTGTGGCACTCCATACACAGCAGTGTACATATCTCATAACTTGCAATCATAATGAAAAGATCTACCAAATAATATAGGTCAAAGAAGTCAAAATGTATGAGACTTCTAGTATATTTTTTTCATATATTAATACTACAAGGCAGCAGACTTTTCTATCCAGGCCTTTTTAAAATTACTGGCTGTGCTATAGTAGTTATCCCTTCTGTCTCCTCCTTAACAAAGGAACCTTTCTGAGAAATTGAATCCCTAGGGTTTTATGGGAAAGTTTCCACCTTTCATTTAAGAAATCAGAAACCAAATGTCAAAATGTTGGTAAGCCAAGGGAAAGAATCATTTGATGATCTTATCCCTCCAACATTCTACCCTACTGCTGCAAGGGATTCATTAGAATAAAGCACCTAATGTACACCTAGAAGGAATCCTTAAAAAAAAAAAAAAAAGGTTTGAGGTTCGCTCTCAGGAAATTTCAGCAGTTAACATTTCACCTTTTTGGCAATGCCAGTATTGAACTGGCATCATGCCCTCACAGAAAGCATTTTCTAAAGTTCCTGAGCAGAAGAATAACAACTAGCTGAATGAATAATATTCATCTTTATATATAGACAGATATGTATTTGTGGGTTTTATTCTGGGAAGTTGCTAAGTTTTACTATGTGTAAGTTGCTAAATATAGAAATATTGTAAGGGTTTGTTTATCAGTGTTTTGGGTTTTCTTGCTACATAGGGAGGATTTAGTCTAGCATTACTTTTGTGAATTTGTATGAGTTCCCTCATTTAAAACAGAATCCTATATGAATGAAATCAACATATAATCCTTTTTCATAAAATATAGTTTATTTGCAGAGGGAATTGAAGGGGTGGGTTTTTTTTGATTATGTATATTCACATATAGACTGTAAAGCAGGCCAAAAGTTTATATATATCAGTATGTACCTCTTCAGTTAATAACAGTGTGTACGATATATCTAATTGCTTTTCTTTGCAACAGATGTGATTAACATTAAAATACAACTTTGTCGGAGAAGAGACTGAGTTTATCAAACGGTATGAAAAATAGAATTTATGTGTGTTTATTATGAAGCTACTTTTCCATGATACTGTTCATTGCATAGCTTGGTGAAAATCCAAATAAATTATTTTCAAAAGTATGAACCTGTGTTTGAAATGGAGCCAATTGCAACTTGTTCTGAATTTAAGTTTGTAAATGACAGAATTTTTTTTTTCTGATGATTGGATTTTTCAACTGTTTTCAGCAAGTCCTATTCACAGAATCATTCTCTGATACCTGTAGGTTTAGGAACAAATACCAAATGAATAGATGCTTGCTTTAACTGAATATTACTAGGCAACAGGGATTGAATAATAATAAAAAATATTTATGAAAACATTTGTACGTATGCACATGTTACAGCATAAGGAGTAAGGAGATTGCAAGATAGCAAAGTACTGAGACAGAGGAAATGAGCTTCTAGAGGTTCCAGCAATTCTCTGCCTGCCCTCACCTATTGCTTGTGACAAAAATCAATCAAGTGAGATTTAAAAAAAGTCTACACCCTGTATAACTAGAAAGACAATATTTTTATGACATACAAACTTCTCATAATGATAACAACAAGGACACTACGAGTTTATGCTATAGGAGTGATAAAGAGATAATACAGGAGACATAATTTAATCATTTCAGAAACACAGATGGATAGATCTGTCCTTCATAGGTATCTCCTTCATATAAAACTCCTCATACATATAAGTACAATTAAAGAATTACACACAAACACACTGCTCCCAGGTAGATACATACAGGACCTGGGTACAGGTAGTATAACTCCATTCCCGATCACCTCTTTCCTATCTCTGCCAAAGAAACTTGATATTGTCTAATTTAGAAATAAAAGTAGCATATTAAATCTCTGTAGCTGTGCTGCTGTATCTGTCTGGATGTAGTGCAATTTCTCTGCATTGTCTTTCTATGTCAGGCTATGTGGTATGGTCCAGAGTATCATATTCTTTCACACAGAGGGAGAAACCTGTATTTACTGAAGACTCATGTTGTCTGACTCTTTCTATGTACATAATTTTTGACAGTTCTTTACACTGAAATTCTTATTTTCATAGCTGGTTTTGAGTATATCTTCCAGGGCCTATACACTGAAAAATTAAATGTCATTCAGTTTAGCTCATTACATCATCTGCTAATAGTCTGGTTTAATTTCATTTTCATTGATGCTGTTGATCTTGTGCAACTTCAGCTTTCCTGTAGGAGATTTTCTTATTGTGCAATTTATTTCACAGTTATTCCTGGGGATTTTTCCCCCATGAAATGCCCATGTCAAAACAATGCATGAGAGAGGAGAGCAGCCCGACTTACTGAAAGATTTGTAGTTATACATGTCTGAGATCTATATTCAGCAAAACAATGCATATACCATAAGGTGCATCTGATTTCCCCCAAGTAAATCACCTGTTGTGTATTAGTAGACTTGGAATGCTTACTATGTTGCTATTCATTTAATGAATGAGAGAGCCAAGCACATTTTTTCATCAAGCCTTGGGGTATTTCTGGGTTTTCATTGCAAAATAGACCTTCTGCGTGATCTGTGATCATCATTCCTACCTCTTGCCCTCAGTGTATCCTCTCCTCTCCGTGACCAAGTAATCTTCTTGTGGCAGATGTGAAGTGTTTTCAGAGTAGTAATTGTTTGTATGCCCTTGTGGATATTACACTGAGCTTCACATCAGCCTATAATTTAAATTTACCCCACTGACATTTTTCTCTCTTGTAATCTCTAAAACATTTGGTCTATACCTGGCTGAGCTGCTCTAGCTAAAAATGTTGCTGCTGAGCTAGCATTGGTGTTAGTGTCTACATAAATATATTCTCTATTGAAGCTTTTGATTGAGGCTATGCATTTTACCTTGGATTTCATACCTCCTTTAAAATATTCTGCCTTTTAAAAAATTGCTGGATGTTCATCTACGTTACCTGCTTTCCCATGCTTTCAAAGTATCACTTACATTTCCATTCCTTTCCAGACATGCAAACTGTCTGATGGTTTATATTGTTGCTTTTGTGCTAGTTCAAACTCTATATGTAACTTTTATTCCTATTTAATTATGAAAATAAACCTGAGGGAAGTTTCATCTGTTTTAGAAATATTTTCTACTCCGAGTAAATAAAACTCAGCAGTAATTCTCTGACTTGGGAGATTTTACTTCAAATATTATCCCAGCTCAAGTAATTTTATACCTACTACAAATACAGGTGTTCCTTTTTTTACTTCATCATTAAACATTGGTGTTCTGACACCTTCCATTTAGTTAAAATACTGTATGTCACATGCACATTTATCTTTCATGCTGACACTGATTTTTATCTCTTCAGCTGGCACATAATATTGAATGTTTTTACCCTCTTCTCCAATAACATTAGGCCAAAACCAAAATCCATCAGTGTATGCTTGGATTTCATGAGTCAATCCATATGCAAAAGGAGTAAGCTCTACTCTCTTAGGAGATAAAAGCCCCCATGGTTCCTTCATAGCAGTCAAGTTTTAGTAGACTTGGGTTACTTCAGCATTTTTTAAAGGCTGTGTGATGCTTTGGTATTTTTATTTAGATACTGCAGTGATTTAGGTCCTGTGTCTATTAATTATTCTTGATATTATGTTCTCATTTTTCAGTATAAGAAAAAAAGCATATATCGATATTTCCTTTCCTCCTGCTTTTCATTTTCCATCCAAACTAAAATTACTAAAACGTTCTGTCATAAAATAGCAGTAGGCCAATTACTTCAGTGTTAAGGTAAGCTAAATGGTAACTCCTATCATTCCCTGAAATACAAAATATAAGGCTAACCTATGGCATTTGCTATTTTCGTCTGCTTAAACCTAAAGCAGCTCTATCTGATTAAAGTGTGGTAAATTTTCCCCTTCTGAAAATAGGTTTGCAGAAGAATACTGCAACGGTAAAACCACCTGGTTGTGTCTGCATTTACCTCTGCTTTAACTTTTAAGCAAAGCTAACAGATTAAGCAGCCACTGAAGTCTACCTGCTCCAGTACATGAGAGAACAGACAGGCTTATACTAAAGGTGGAAGCTTTTTGTAGGATGTAAAATGCTCTGGGATGGTACCTATAAAACATTGCTGGATTTCAGGCTGAAATTCTTAAGAGGGATTCACGATCTCCATACCTCACACTGGCCTGAGCACTACCTCAACCCCCATCAGAGCTCTAAAACAAACAGCCAGCAACTGAGTTTTCTGACAATAATGCTATGCAAAGAAATGTAGTCTTGAGCAAGACTCCCCTTCAGGTGTTTGGGTTTTATCTGCCTATGGAATGTGCTAATGCCTTATATATTAATGTTGTAGTGACAAATAGGAAAATTAGTTTTTATTTTCATAACAAGAACAGAAATAATGAATATTTATAACAGATAGGGTCTACAGGGCATAAATTACCATTTGGCTAAACTGTACTTAAATGCATTTTGGTTCTTTCTTAATTACTGTTTGCTTAAAATAATCAACTTAAAATAATTACATGCATTGCTCTCATTCCCTTAGTCTTGATACTTGTGCCATGCATTTACTTTATTATACAAAGCATTTCTAGATACTCATAGTTTTAATATTATTAGAGTGGTTGCTGGGAGATCACTCTTTATATTAAGCATAACTGTATTAAAAATTAATAAAAATAAGATTCTAAATATCTTAGGAATAAAACTCTTTCACAAATTTGTTTACAGGCAAAATTTTGCACACTGCATGCTGTCCCTAAGCACTGGCTACAGTGGAAATTTTTCTCTTCTGATATGTAACAACTTTGGTTGGTTGGTTGGCTTTTGTTTTGTTTTAATTTATGGGAAGAGTATAGAGGTCCTGGAGAATATAGATTAGTCTGTTGTATGTACTAATTTTTAACAAATTGTACAGTGGAATTTAGAATATGTGTAAAGGAACTGAGAGTTTTTAAAGCAGAAATATTTAAATGATATTTAGTTATAAGAAAGGAATTTTGAAGATGGCAATTCACACTGTTTTGGCTTTATCATAGAATCATAGAATGGCATGGGTTTATTTACCCATCTTGTGTATGGCAGATGGCTGTAATTTATACATTGATACTTCAGCTATGGAAATGAAAAATTTTAAACAACACAGGCAAATATGACAACACAGTCAGTTGATGTAGAGTACATGGTAGTTGCTGTTGCATTTTCACACTATGGAGAATAAGTTACAGCAAAGTAAAAGATTTGACTCAAAATCAGTAATATCTTTTTTATGTTGTTTGTTGATGTCTGCTAAAGAAGAACAGAAACCTTTACTAGAAGATAATGAAAATGGATGAGTGTGCTTGTGGCAAAAGGTAAACACATCTTCAACTACAGTATTCAAGACTTTCGTAGTCCAATTAGAACTCAAATAAGAGCATCAATTACAATAACATTGAATGAGAACTTTTGATCTTTGATATTTAACAATATGAAGCTGGTAAACATATTTTCAGGAAGCTTGAAAAACATCTTATTTTGGAAAGTAGAATAAAAGTGATCTTCCAGCCTTTTTACTTAGTGGAAATAATGCTATCAATTCAAACAAAAACTACTTTTTAAGGATGATTTGTGAAATAATGCATAGTTGTTGATCAAGTTCTCACTGATCTACACAAAGAAATGTTCATGGAATTAAGAGGTTGATCCTTTTGAACCAGATAAATTACTGTTCACATTTTAAAAGTGTCAGCTTGCAGTTCTTTCCCATGCAAAATATAATGTTGAAAATGCAGACTAGCCTAAAGTCGAAAGCATAGGCTGAAAGCAAATCATTACTTTTCTATAAAATTAACAAGATTTTCCTGCTCTCCCACTAACAGCCCTATCCTTCAGGGTTGACATTTAAGAGCTATAAACTCCTATTTATGCTTTTGTATTCAAAATCTTATTTCAACTCTCTTTAGTTCCATGAAGACAGAGACTTCACAAAAATGAAAACTGAATCAACCAAACCTTTAGCTATTTGTTGGTTTTTAGCTTTGCAGTTTTTGGGGTTTTGGGGTTTTTTTCTTCTTTTCTTTCCTTCCTGAAGGATAGTCTTGTAAGGAGACATAGCAGATTGTGGTGGGATTCTTCACTCTTCCAGGAAAACAGAGATAAGTAGTAGCTAATAGTAATACCTTTGTTCTTAAGTACCAGCTATCTAAAGCTTCCCTGAAATATTTAGCTTGTGGGACCATATAAAATTAAATTAGAATTTCACATAACATAACAAGTTTTGATGGTGAATAAAGAGGTGAACTAAAATATGTCATCCTACTTACTCTAAAAAAGACAAAACAAATTACTCTTTTTCATAACTCTGCTATTCAAATCTATTAATTTTCAGAACTGGGCTTAATATTTTTACATGCCTGACATATACAATGTTCTTTCAATTTTTTTTCCTTAGCTTCCTAAGCAGTCTTGTACAAAGAGAAATTTTCAGGACACAGGATAGTTAACTGCTAAATTGGGGCATTATATATATTACACTGTATCCAAGATTTTAATAATGTCAGGAATTGCTTCCTGATTGAAGATGAATGCAATGGTGGCAGTTTGATGTATTAGAAGTTTCACTAATATAATTGCACTGCTGAAACGGAAAAGACGTATTAGTTGACCTAGAAATTAGTGGTATAGTAAGTGACAGTGAATGTGTCATAGTAGTCCTTATGGTGGTCTAGCTTTCACCTTCATGCTGCTGGTCTTTGCAATGTTGGCTAAAAGCTCTACCTCCTTTTAATAGGAAAAGTTAGGCAAAAGATAAAGAGTAGAGATTGGATGTCTTCTTAAACTCAGTAGTCATGAAATGAGTACCTTATCAAGAAAACAAACAGAAGGACAGGAAATATCTATCATGAGAAAACAATGCAACAAAAAGGTTGGGAGGGGGGAACAAACCAAACCAAAACCCCAAAAATTAAGAAGAGATAGAAAGAAAACAAAATGGTCATATGATGAAAAGAAGTGAAAGCTGATACATAGAAAATATCATATGATCAGTCTTGTGGAAAAGAAAATCCAATGACTAGGAATTCAACTAGAGATATTAGTAAGTTTCAGACACAACAAAGGCGAAGAACAAGGAAGGAATACAATTCAGATTCTACATCACAAGATCCGTAGGCATGCACTGAATATAGCCAATGAAAAATATTTTGAGATCCTTTATTAATAACAGCTGATAATTTAAAGAGGATACAGAGAACAGAAAGATGCAGGAATAAGCATTGAGGTGTAGCACAGAAGCTGAGAAGGATCTTTGATTGGAGAATGGGAGAATTCACTGATCATCCTTTATGCTGGGGGAAATTAAATTGCAGGAACAAAATGCATATGCCCTGTGATTCCAGATATTCAAAAAGTGACAACTTTGGTGATATTCAGTCACATTTTTCCAAGTCCTGTCAAAGTTGATTAGAGAGGAATAAGCTCAAGGATTAGTATTGTGAGGAATATATGACTACTGGGACCACAGATGGAACAAAGGAAGTTTTTTTGATGAATTGATTCTACCTAAGGTATTAGTCATTTAGAATTGAAGCTGGCATGAAAGAACACCTTTTACTAAAGAATATAGAGAATGGAATGAGATAAATTAATGATTTCTACTTTTGGTTGTAACAATCAAGATAAGGGAAATAATGAAAATGAAGGTACACTAAGGAATTAAAAAAAGAAAATGGATGTGTTGTGCAAGACCTATTACAGTAATGTGGATACCAAAGACATAATTAAAAGACATTACAAATAAGTATCTAAAGAATTCGGAATTTATATATATATATTTATAAAAATGTAAAATTGGTGGTCTCCTGTTGCAAAATCATGATATAAAAATCCTAGAAGAGTAGCATAGAATCATAGAATCATTAAAAGAGTTCTCAAAAGATCATCTGGTCTGAGTTCTCAGAGGAAGAGGAAGCTAGATGAGATTATCTAGCACACTGTCCAATCGCACCTTAAAAGCCTCCAGTACTGGGGACTCCACCACATATCTGAGAAGGTTTTTTCAATTATTAACATTCTTACTTTAAAAAATTTCTTTCCTATATCAAGATGAAAACTCTCCTAGTGCAATTTTTCCTGTTGCCCCTTGTCCTCTCCACGTGGCTCCTTGGAAAGAGAAAGAGCCTCTGTTTTCTTTGTAGCTGCCATTTAAGGACTGGAATGTTGTGATGAGGTCCTCCTTAGCCTTCCCTTATAATGGACAGTTTAATATCTGTTTGGGCTAAATTCACTTTGGAAATGAATAATAAAATGACATTGGTAGGAATTGAAGGTTTTGAGACCTTTGTGTTTATATTTAGATGAAAGTTTCTTTATCAAATAGCCACTGGCAGAAACTGTCAATATGAATGGAAGGCAACAGTGTCAGGTTTGGACAAAAAAACTTCACAACTTTATCTCTCAAATCAATAAGAATAAACTGCTGATTACAGGAAACTCAAGCATTAAAAAGGAAAGCTTGAAAGGAAATATCATTAAAGATTCATGACACAGACTGACTGAAAAGTAGTAAATATAGTCCTTACATGTGGTGGAGGGTGTGGGAAAGAATGTAACATTGAAGAACATATTTTTAACAGTTAGATCCTGCATACAGTGGTACTGAACAAGTATGGAAGATTTCAGTATGGAAGTTAACACGAAGTTAAAAAAAACCCTATCATGTAGGTTTATCAAAGATAGTTTGTATTAGAGGTAGCACTTTTTAACTTTGAGAGAATAATTAATTTTTCAAGAGAAGATACTTTTCTATCTCTTTTAGTAACCACTTAATAAAGGCTTTGATGTGGTACCATACAGAAAACTAATAGTTCAAAGGGGGGAAACAGGATGAATGCAGTAACTGTACGGAAGAAAAGCAGCTAGGTAAAAGTGAAACAATGGACTATGTTGAAAAGACAATTATTGGACTATAAATGTCTACCCTTCATGAGAATTTTGGCACAGAAATAAAGACTGAGGGTAAATCTGTTGAGTGCATGATGCTACATGGCTATTGTGTAGATGAATTTCAAGATGTTGGAGAGAAAATAACAGATGATCCCATGATTCAGCAAAACATAAATCAGACAAAATTTTTAACAAGCTAAGCACTTAGAACTAATCTGATTTTACTCCATAAACTTCAGTACATCACCTGGAGAGTTCATAGTTTCCATTTCAATGTGCATATGTATGTGTTATATATATATATATATACATGTACACATATATATGAATTACCATTTTTATGCATCTGTGAAAGGCCTGAAAAACATTAAAAACAGTTGCAGATGTGTGACTGATCATACACTAAATAACAGGATGCCTATGGTCCATTGAAGAACTAATGAGGATCTATACAAGACAGATGTAATATAATGCAGGAAGGATGAACAGATGAGGGGATGGCCCAATATAACACAAAAAGATTTAAACATTTAGCACCTGACCTTGAAAACATGCTTAGTGTTTGGTTAATCTAGATACCTATTGAAATACATGACAGATGTATGACAAGACAGTATCAAACAGAAAAACATATGGATATAAGGGATAGTCATCACTTGTAATCCTTGCTTGCCAGCTGCTGAAACCTCCTGTGTGCTGTTTAATCACCACTGCACAATGTTATGCTCGTTATTTGCCAGACTGTGGGATAAAGGACACTGAGTGACAGCTTTGGTATTTGACCAAGCTTTGTTGCTGGACAAGGTTAAATGAATGGCATCTTGGGACTGATGTTAGAAATAGCTCTAAGCAGTCTCTTGTGCCCACTGAAGAAGGGAGTCTCTGCAGTGACAGCAATGACCAGTAAGACGAAATGCCCAGTGGCCAGTGGACGATTGATTCTGAAAGAAGATACCAGTAAAAACATGTTTTTTCTAGTGATATGGAATTATTAATACAATTGTTAAATAACATGTTATCTAAACTTCTCTATACATTCATATGCAAGAGGGAATTCCAATTGATTTTGGTACAGCAATAGGGTAATAGGACAACCATAGAATAGAATCATAGAATCACCTGGATTGGAAGACATCTTTAAGATCATCAAGTCCAATCATAGCCTAACCCTGACTAGTCCACCTCTAGATCATGACCTTAAGCACTTCATCCGCACTCCTTTTAAATACCTCCAGGGATGGTGACTCCACCAGCTCCCTGGGCAGCTTATTCTAATGCCTGACAACCCTTCCTGATACCTAACCTAAATCTCCCCTGGTGCAATTTAAAGCCATTTCCTCTTGTCTGTTTTATTTTATCTAGCCAAATGAAAGTTTGAAGGTGATGACTGAATGTCCCAAGCATTACACACCAGCCATGGGGAATAGTCTTTACAATTCAAAGCAGCAAATTCGAAACAAGAAAAAGTAGATGTAGGTGTTGAAAAAAATAAATTTGTTGGAAATTAAGGGGGAAAAAAAAGTTTCCTATTTTCAGTGCAATGACCTTCCAAAATAAGAATAGTATAGAGACAAGCCATTTAACAAGCTTTGAGGTAGAATTTAATACATACAAGAATAAGATTATGTGTTAAAGATGGTAGTAAGATAATGCAGTGTTCCATTTCAGGACCATTTTGTTGTTTTTCTTATAACCTTGTTCTTTGCAAATAAATAATTTACATCATTCATAGCATTCCCAAAATATTTACCTTCTGTTTAAAATATAAATCAAATTCCAGCTCTTGTGCCTTTATTTCTGTGATATACCTCTTGTCTCTTTCTAGTTGGTACAAATCAAAATCTGCCATTCCATGAAGTCCCTTGTACAAGAAAAGAGGCAGCAAAGAAAAATGGGGCAAGGTCTAGGAAATATTCAGCTTAGGATATATTACATGGAAAACCTGGAGCTACAAACACACTCTTCTGTACTCTACCATAACACCTGAGGATAACAGAAAGCAAGAGGCCTAGTGCAAATTTTATTTTAAAACTATGAAGTAAGATGTTGGAGGCTATATAAAAAATTACTATGATTTTTGTGATGTTGCCAGGTGAGTTTTGCTGTGCTATTTTTATTGCAGTCTTTCACTGCACGTGGAGATGACTAATGCATATTTTTTAGTGTATCTATGTATCATATCACTTACCTACTGGAAATGCCTAATGACAACACATGATGATATTAAGATTAACAACCTCCTAATTAATACCAGAGAGCACATTTGCAATCAAATGGTCTCTATCAATGAGGCATGTGGAGAACATTTTGTACATGAGTTCAGCAGTTCATGGAGTAGTGCCATTGCTGACATAAAACCACGCATTATTCACTTCATGAGTTCTGTTGCAGTGCTTCAGGAAGCTTAATCTTATATAAAATGGTATTTCTCATGTCTTAAAATAGATACTAGTAATATGGCTAAGAACTTGCATGTTGGCAGTGAACCTCCAGTACCCTGTGAAACAGAATGCAATACAGTACGATCTCTACTCCATGGCTGCCGGCGGAGAACTACAGAAAAAGGTCAGTGGACATTTTGCCCATTATTCAGATGAAGATGCAGATGCAGAAATTAACAACTGCTGTGTTGCTTTGGAAAATTAAACCACCATTAACACACAGGGATACAGTGAATGGAGGTTTTGCTACTTCTGCCATTTCTGACTTTATCTTTGGAGACAAACATTTCTTACTGTCTTTAGGCACAATCTGTGAAACTTTCTGAAGTGACCTTTTTCATAAACAAAGAAGGATCTATTAATTATTTTTAAAATATACACTATTTCTTTTAAAAATTATTCTCATAAGCCCAGTTTTGAAAAAAATTAATGACTGAATAATCAGTTCATTTTTAACCTTATCCTGCTCTCGTGGAACACTAAGAAATGTTTTTGAGTCATGAAGGTACACAGTTTTGTAATACTGCACAGAGGACTGTGACAGATTTTAGGATAACAATTATTTAATAACAAGAAAGAACTTTAAAGTGTGCAAGTGCTGTGCAAACTGTTCTAGCTGCATTCAGGATCTCAATTGCTGCAAGTGGTCCTTTTCTATGTGTGTGAGAGTCCTTACGGGCTTGTTAATAAAAAGATTGCTTCTATATACATAAACAAGTAGGTACTAGATCAAAGTACAAGTATATAGCAGAAAAGAATATAGGTCATCATTGCTGAGGTTTACAAAACCTGCAGCTTCAATACCAGCTCTGTGCCTGTAGAAGTTCTTCTCAAGGATCTCTGATTAAAACCTCTCCCTGAAATCCCTGCTATGAGCTCCCCCATTCTCAGGGGTTTAGTTGTGTGGGTACAAAGGACCTCGAGTGCATCCCTGATGTGCCTTAGCTGTGTTACCTTGACTCACACTGCAGAGAAAGAGCCATGAGACAGTCTGTAGAGACAGGAAAAGGTAAAAGCTACAGAAGCAGGACTGCGGAGACAGGATCATTAACAAATTGTGAAGAAAACCAACAGCAGTGAATGGTATAAAGCCCAAAAGGAAAACAGGGAAGCTAGTTAGTTTTGCTGGGGTTCACTGGGTTGAGTTGACAGTGCTTCCACTCAATGGGAGACAGCAGCTCAGCAACATCCAAGAGCAGTCCCATGTAGCTACAGAGGCTAACCCTTCTGCCCTGGAGGACACCTTTTGGGCATGCTGTCCTGTATGGTCTCAGTGTGCTGTTTCAGAGGAGATAAGCATGACAACACTTGGCCAAACAGCTCCCTAAAACTTTAAAGTTGTGTATACTCCACCTGCAATCTCTTTGCACCAGGTTAAACATTCCTGGACAAAGACTCCCAAAGGAGGGTCTATAACATCAAGATGTGTTTCTTTCTAGAGGCCAGGTGGCAACATCTGGTGAGGTTCAACTCCTTAGAGCATGTAGCTTTCTATTTATCAGGCAGGATCTTAGTCAAAGGAAATGGAAAGACCTTTTCTCTCTGTGCCTCACTGAAGTGCAGACTCAAAGGGCAGCAGGCACTTTTATATTCATCACCCAGTTGGTGCCACTCTGCAGCTTTTCTGTTAATCACCCATGCACTCCTAGGACTTTTCTGCCTGAGCTCAGCTCTAAGAGCACTGCAAAACTTACATTTCAAATGTCACGAACAATGGGTTTCAGCACTGAGGAAGTAAAACTATTTCTCATCTGGAGGACGACTGTAGAAAAATGTGATTTCAGTTAGCACACTGAAAAAAAATCCTGGGACTGCCTACAGAAGCTTTAAATGAGGCAAAAGGAAAGTTTTTCAAACAATGACAGTTGAGCACTGAATGTATTTCTGAATGATAAAGAAATGGGGAGAAGTAAAGAAATGATTGTAGCAGGACAAACTGGTAACTGAATGTTGGCATTACTCTGAAGGTTTGGGAAGCTGGACTAAAACAGGGCTGAAACTGTGTCTTGTTTATTATAGATGAACTGCTGTGGCCTGCTCAAAAGCAGTATAGGCATGCCTCTTAAATGTATAATGCACCTCTGTGAATTGATGTTGACCTTACCCTTGGCATTTGGCTTCAGCATTCTCTTTCCCTTGTTTCATTAATGAAACTTCTCTCCCTTTGTAATTATCGTTGGTAAATGATTGCATGCCCAGATGAAGACTTTTTTTTACTTTTTTTTTTTTTATGCTGAATGGGGCTGGAGGCTTTACTTTTTCCTATTTGATACATGTAATTATAACATAAATATATCTGCCTCATTAACATAACAGACGGTCTACTTCCTTGTCACATTTCAAAATGACAATTTCCAATTTAATCTTATGATCCTTCTAGTATAATGATTTATCTTTATGAAAAGACATAATAAATCAAAAGTGTCACAGTAACTAATACATTCTTGCACTTGTATGTCTCTTTTTCATGGCATGATATATTCTTTACTACCTTATTTACCCATGTAATATAGATTCTCTGAAAGAAAAAGAACAAAAATGCATATCAGTAAATACTGTTAGCTAATTTTAATACTTATTTTTGGGAAATGGCCTTTGTCTATTCTTTCTCATGCATCCAAAGACAAACATGTGCCACTGAAAAATCATAATGACACGTACATCCTGTTGGGCCAGCCTGGATTTGGAAAGTGCAGACAATAATAGAGCATGGTTGGAAGTGTCATCATCCAGCCAAAATAATTTTTGGCTTGAAAATAAAGTATGCCCCATGATTTTCAATACTTAGTTACATGCTATAAAGTATGTTTATACCTTTGCTTTTGTACAGACCAAACTACTTGAAGCTTTTATGTACAGTGTACCAGTGTTAACAAATTTTTGATCAATGATGAATTAGCAATTTTGTTACAGAACTTATCACCTAGAAACCAAATATGGATTTGTCCAGATAATGTGACTCAGAGGGATTATAGCTTCTTACTACAGAGACCACTAAAAAAATCCAGGTAATGACATACATCCAGGTTAAGGATTAGGAATTGGCCATAGCACAACTTTTTGTGCCCTGTTTCAGATGTCATGTCTTATCCATAGCCACACTTCACGCTGTTGACACACCACTGTCTGTAAGAAAGGAAGAACATGGGAGAGACATTCCCAGCCAGAACCTTGTCCTTGCCATCTTGGAAAAACCCATGGAAATTGATTTTTGCCAATGGCTCTCTGAATTGCCATCAGAGAACTATTCTATGCACCACCTGCCGCCTCCTTTCCCTTTAGAGCCCTGAAGACCATGTTAGTGTTTTGGTGAGGGTTTTCCTCTTGACTGCCAGAGCAGCATTGTCAAGAGTCAGAGCTGATCTGTCCTTCTCTAAGGCATATTGATCTTGTCTCTGTCCCATAGCAAGGAACAAATTTAATCTTTTCAGTGTAGAAATCTGAATGCAGGTGCAGCACAATAAGTATGTGCTGTATTCCTATCATAGAACACACTTATTTTCTTAATCTGGTTGCCCTCAAGAACCAGAGCATCATGTCTTTGGGATCACAAGTCAAACGTTATTTTGTCCTATTTCATTGTCCTGTGGGGTATAAGCTATGAGAATTCTAAATACATATATAAATATATATATACACATATATATATATATATAAATCTGATATATTGCACTATTGAGTTAAAATTTAAAAAAAATTTGCATGAAAATACAAAAATACATCGGTTGTCTCATTATTTTATTGACTTTAAAGTATTTTTCCTTATTTATTAGGCCTCTGGCAATATTGAGCCCTAGTTCTTACATTTTTCTTTTCTTACTTTTCCCATTGATATAATTTTTAGGTCAGAATGTTCTGATTCATGATTTTGTCCTAAGTATAATTTAAAAGTTGTGGGTGTTTGAGCTTTTAGTGTGTGTGTTTCCACAATGAAATTAAATTCCTGTTTATATTTGGAAGGCTGGTTTTGGATTTGGCTTTTTAAAGTAGAATTTGAAAGATCTATTTTCTGTGTTGCTTTTACTTACTTGGGATGCAAAACTTCCTGGGACTCTGAGAATGGCACTTTTTAACTGAAATTTACTATTATGGCTGTTTTCTCCACAGTGAAAGCTACTGTTACTGATAACTGATTTGCAGTCTTACAGATGTCCACTATTATAATGTTCCAAACTTCTCCTTTTGTGCTCAGTTTGTTCACTGTTTGACAGAAGTTGGCTCAACTTTTTTTTTAGTTAGCATAGAAATTTTACAATAATAATAATATGTATACAAACAAAGCAACATCTATTGAAACTGAGGATATGTTTTTAAAAGCTCAGTTTTCTTAGAACACAAATAACTTGAAGGAGTTGAAAAATGAAGGTCAGATGTTTAGCTGCTTTAAATATTGTATTTTCATTCATTTAAATTAAGCTTTGGCTGTTCTTAAATGTGAGTCCTTGAATGTCTGTCTCCTACCTTCTGTGTCTCAATGAGGAATTACCATTCAGGATGGGCTGATTTTATGAATGATAATCAGAGATTAATCAGAGATTACCATTCATAATGAGATGATGAGTCAGTATGTATGTGGGACTGTGAGTGCTAGAAGTAACCTGGAAACTTAAGTCATAGAGAATACTAAACCTTTAAGAAGTTTGATAAAAGCCTAATTACAATGATAGCATAACTTCAAATTAGAAGTTTTTAAACGGTGTATTGTTCTCATTTCATTATTACTTAGCATTAGACAAGAAATTCAAAGGTTTCATTGTAATATAAATTCTGTACAAAACCATGTTGTGCATTAATGCATAACCCTTAGGTTTATGGATTACCTCTTAATGAAGTAGCATTATTTGTTATGGCTGAGATTGTCTGGAAGACTGCATTAACTTCGTGAATCTTAGATGGCTTACTGCATTCCAACTGTATATTCCTGTAGGCTGCCTGAATAATTAAAATGAGTTTATGAAGACTGTGTTAAGAAACCTGAAAGACAGAGTAAGCAGCTGATACAAGTCAGCCTTACATGCCCTATTTCATAAAACGTAGGAACAGATGGAACAACTTTTTGGGGAGAAGTTGGTTAACTGCCTATATTTAGTGTAGGAACCTTGATGTAATGTAGGAAATGTTTTCCTTCTGGATAAAATAATTCTTTAACAATAGCCAAGTTGACCTAAAATTACTCAATAGTTCCATCTGCAAAAAAAAAACCCCAAACCCTGGAAAAGAGTAGATTAATAAAACCTGGAAGAAAGTGATACAGATTCTGTTTCTTTCTCTTCCCACCTAGTGCTTACAGCATTCATCTCAGTTGATGGAGGCACAAAATCAATTTTGTCCCCTGCTTGAAAGGGATTAATCCCATATTGTAACAAGGATTCCTTCCCACAATGCTGTGATGTATTTTGAGGTGGGTTACATTCAGTATCTCCCCTTGACTCTGACCCTGTAAGTATTGGGTATGTATCAGGATGACTGGCTCTAGAAGCTGATGCTGTTAAGAGTGCTTCAATCATTCCTCTAGGTTTCACAGACTTTGTCTTCTGAGCCTAGTATTTTATTATATGGTACTTAGCACACTCTGGAGGTAGATGAAATCTGACGAGCAGAGGACAACTGTGAATTTGGGTCAGGCACCATGATGGAGGATATACAGATCATGGGGTCTGGAGTATATGAGACAATGGTTGTCATCAACATCACCATATTAACCCTTCAGTTCTGTGAATGGTATTTAATCAGGGTATTGTTAATTTCTTTTTTTCAGTAAATATTTTCAAAAGAGAAATAAAATTATTGCCTTTTATATAATGAAAACATTGTGTTCCATTTACAGTTATTATCTATTATCTTTTGCTTTGCATTTCTGAATTTGTATATATCTAGTTTTATGTGTGTGAAATATATGCATATACACATATATATGTGCATACATGTCTGTATGTATAAGCTCAAATAATGGCTTTCTCTTGTTTAGGACCATGATGGCAATTCCTTTTGTGTTTGCTGTGTCAGATTCCTTTTAGTAAGGAATGCTTGGGTTAGGTGTAAATCTCTGAAATTTTGCATCTCCTGTTCCCCACCCAGGCATGCAGTGGGTGCTAGCTGAGTGTGCCAGAAAGAGAAGCTTTCCTGGGGCAGGATGGGTCTCACTGGGGAGCCTGGGCATTACAAAAACTGGGAAAGTGTGGCACAAAGGCGACTCCAGGACTTAATGTTCCTGAGAACAGACAATATGGTGTGGCCACAGCACAAGGAGTCCTCAGATGCCAGGCTGAGGGGAAGGAAGCCTGGAAGAAGGAGTCTGTCCTTCAGGGAACATGTTTGTGATGCCTTTCATTCTGTCTTGCTTAACTCCTCACAAGATTTTCTGTTTTAAAAGGTATTTTTTTAACACTGTATCAGTTTTTTGTCAAGTAAAATCAGGATTCTGGGCATAAAAATCCTGGTAGCTTTTTGGAGGTGGCAGGCTGCCTGAGTAGATCCAGTCAAAGTAGTGGCAAGTGTGATCGAAATGGCAAAACAAGAGAGTACAAATCATCAGCTGCCTCTCAATTTTATTAGTCTCAAGGTTATATTAAAGGACACACCAGGAACTAAGCACAATGCAAACCCTTTTCCTTTTTGTAAGGAGGAAGAAGCTGTTGGGCTGAAAGGCCTCAAGAAGGGTGAAGTCTCTAAGCGCTTTGGGATGAGTCTGTCAGAGAGGGATCTGTCTAGGCTGATAGCTGCACAAAACAGTCTAGATAACACATGTGCATCAGCAATCATCTCTCTTTATTCTAAATGTTTTGCACCTTTGAGGAATGAAGAGAACATGCTGTATATGGAGAAAGCGCTATTAGTTGCTTCAATCAACTTATGCGCCACAAGCTCCCAGAAGGAAGCCCTGGAAGGGAAATCTAAATCCTCCTGTATTAATTCAAATTGGTACCCAAAGATGACTCAGGCCTTGGTCTGAGTGATATTACTGTATCATACTCTGCTGAAGGCCACACACCTGAGTGGGTGTACTCAGTGAGACCCTGCAAAGAAGGGGTCCAGAAAGGTTTCTGTTAGCCTGGTAACCATGGCAATAGCTTTACCAAATATTTTCTGCTAATGAAGAGTCCAAAATGTCACATCTGTTTTTTTCCAATGTTTTCTCTGTGTGGATCAGTACTTCCAGATACGGAGAATCTGAGGTGAGCCTGGTCTTGATCAGGAAGCCTGTACGCTATGCAGGTTGGCAAGGGTCCAAGGAGGAGACAGAGATGGCTGTGTAAGTGGGAAGGAGGGGAGGGATGGTCTAACTCCTCACCTAAACAGTATCACAAAAGACAGATAGCAAGCAGCCAGACTGAACATAATCAGATCTCATGGACTTACAAAGACATGTAAGTTTGTGGGAAGAAGGGTCACTTGAGTTTTTACTCTAAATAGCAGTCAGTGTTGTATTCAGAACCTGTGAGTAAAGTTAGTCCCAAAGGTCAGATAACTGAACATAATCAGATCTCATGGACCTACAAAGACATGTAAGTTTGTGGGAAGAAGGGTGACTTGAGTTTTTACTCTAAATAGCAGTCAGTGTTGTATTCAGAACCTGTGAGTAAAGTTCGTCCCAAAGGTCGGATAGTGTCTGTTTAACACAGCATCCAAAGTGTTTTAATTACAAAGGAGAAAGCTTGTTCCTCCTGAGGGATAATGGGAGAGAGTAGATGTAGTTTGTATCTGGAAAGAAGTTCAGAAAGTCAACAGTGTCCCTAGGAGATGAGCAATTGCACCCTGGTCCTTGGCCTCTGGAGGAAAGGCTATTGAAAGCTCAGGGGCCTTCCAACACCCTCCAGATTGTCCTTAGCAGAGATGCACTGACATCTCTCCTTCTTCACTCATAGGAGATGCTGCCTCAGCAGGGCTGAGGCTCAGAACCCTGTAGCTGCTCAGGATGAGCAAGGAGCTGGAGCCATGCAGCAACATACGGCGTGTGATGGAAAGCCGCCTCCAGTTGTGTGCCCAAGGAGGAATCCTCAGCATAACATCTAAGCATCACGCTGGGGTTTCCTGCTCCCAGCTTGCAGTGGCCACAGGGTAAGGTGTGTCACCTTTTAATCACCAATATTTGAATTAAAATCCAATAAAATTTCAGTCTTCACAAACATTTCTCCCCGATACATGCTGCCACCTGTTTCAACAGCTGCAGAATGAAACAATCCTTTTCCATGTGTATCTACAAATACCTAGTGTATCCACTTTCTGTGTCTGTTTTAAGTGAATTCTGTGGTAGTCTTCATGTATAAATACATATATATTTACATAAGAGTATGTAATTTAGAAGGCTAACCTTCCTTAAAAATATTATCAGACACAGAAGGGAATCACCACATGAGTTATTATGAATCTATTACATATCTTTATATTCAAATAAAGATCCTAAGATTTTTGGTGGGCAAAAAAACACACATTAAAACAAAAAAACTAACTGCTAATGGTACAGCAAACTGGTTAATGGGTACCAAAGAGGGTCCTTGATGGGGGCAGGGGGCAGTAAGAAATGTGCAATATTTCCACAGTATTTGGAAGTTTTTTCATTTTGAACAGATGCTGTTGTCATTTGGCAGAGTGCCCCTTCATAAGGTCAATTCTAAAACATTAGGGTTACTCCTCTTGATTTATGCTCTTATTGTTTCCTGCATAAATAAATCTATGGCCTCTTCCTTCCAGTTAATGTGCCACTAGCTTAATTAATTTTGAAAGCGCAAGTGGGTGCAGGAGAGCCGATATTAATGAGCTGTACTAATGACATTAGGGACTGAGTGAGACTAGTTATTAAAAATAAGAGTAGGGCTTGTTATATACTTTGGAATAACTGCAATAAATAAATCCAGTAAATCCAGGCAAACCCCAGAATTCTATGCAAGCTGCCTATCTGCATATAGTTACTGTGCCCCAGAAAAAAAAATTCTGAAGTTGTGTTAGTTTCATACTTTAAAAAAGTTCATAAAAGCAAAACTCCTTCCTATCAATGACTTCTCCATTTTGAAAGCTAACATTTCACTTACAGCTAGGAGAGGCATTGCAGTTAAAATTTTGCAGTTTAATGGATCTGCACTTCAGGGATTGCTTTCTCTGTGGATAATTCTATTTCCTCCTCTATTTTTATACTAATACACGAGTGTCCCAGTAAGATGGCCATTCATCTAGGTACCATACATTCATATATGTTCAAAGCATGTACATATTTCTATAAACAACAGCAAAATATTGTGAAGATAAGAAGAAAATAATGTATCAACAGGAAAGATATGTGTGAAACTCAAGGACAGTTAATGGCAGGGGAAAAAACCCCAACCAACAGATAGCTGATAATTCACAGTATTCCAACTGATTGAGGGGAAGTTGCCCTGACATCTTCAAAACAAGGAAACTGAGTAGACTACTACTACTACACATGTAAGTAGGTGTCCAAATCTGTTATGGTCATGTCTTGCATGTATTTTATTTTTGATATTCTCTGAGATGGAAAGATAGTCCAATATCTTGCAAACTTCTGTTTTGAGCTGCTGCTGGTCTGCATTATTTTATTTCTTGCATTTCCTTGTGACTTTCTTCACTGTTCTTACCCCATTTAGAATCAAAAGGATTTTTTAAAAATTTTGGTCATAAAGATTTCCCTCAAGCTTCCTAGTTTTTGCTCAGTTTTATCATTTCAACTTGTTTTATTTCTCTTCTTCCTATTCATTATCCTTAGATAGATACTTGGCTATATTGATCATACTTCTTCCAAAAAGTATTAACCCTATTTATCAAGCTCCAGGAAATATTTGTGCAAGCTGAGGATGAACAGGCTTTCAAGATTTCAGAGAATCTAGGAGGGGAACTAATCCTGAACAGAGTAGAAAAGAACAGATCAACATAATTAGACTTTTTCACTGCTGTGACTCTAGAGTATTTGTAGTGTAAGCAAGAGCAGAATTTGACCAAGTCTTTCAGCCTTTCGGGGTGCAAACACATTCACAGGTGAAGTCAGTACACTGCTAACAGCTGATAAAAGTGTCCATTTTACTGTGTGACAGGAAATAGTTTTCATAGGAGTCAGAAAGTTGTAAGGTGAGAAAGGAAGATGCAGATGCTAAAGAATGCCTTTTGCATAAGTGAAATCATTTATCATTTCAACTTCTTTTACAGCAAAAGGAAAGAAGCGAGTTTTAGGGGTGGGGGCAAGGAATAGATAGTCAACTGCCTAGTCCTGGCAATGGAGAGAAAACAGACTTGCATTCCTTGCAAGCCTGGATTAGTTCCTCCGAAGCTTGTTTAGGCAGAATTAGTGGAGAAATCCCCTTTCTCTGATACTACATGGATAGTGTTTGGGTAGTTACAGTATATATTAGCTATCATAAAGTTAGATTGCATATAGACAAAACATACCCTCGTGGCAGAACTCTCTTAGGGTAACTCTCTCAGTGTTTTTCACGCTGTCCTTAGTGCTTACTATTTTTAGCATGTAATCAAACATTCAAAATTTTATTCATGTGAAGTGATATTGTAGACCTTAGGATATTTTTTTATTTATTCAAGCTGAATATCTCTTCATTTTGCAGAGATGGTAAAATGCTTTGCTCTTTATAATTAAAACCTCCATATGACTGACATATATCCAGATGCCTTGGATAAGGTAAGTGAAATTTTACTTCCTGTAAGGATGGAAGTATTGTCAAGAACAGTGGCTATTGTGAGACAAAAGTATGGTTGCCATAACTTAGAAAAAGGTATCAGGGAAAAGGATCTTCAGTTGACAGTGTGAAAATCAATTTACAAGTAGATTTTAAAGCCTGGAAGTAGGTTATAAGCAGAATTAAGCTGCTGCAGTACAGCTTCAGGAAGCTCATGTTGAAGTGCTTATCCACAGAGAGAAAAGGTAATATACTTATGCCACAACAAAAGTGAGATAATAAAAGTAAGTGATCAAGTCATGTTTTTCTGTCTGCAGAAAGAAGGATATAAATACAGACTTGCACAGCAAAGCCAAAGAAAACCTGGATTGACTCAGACATAATATATGCAAAAGAGAAGAGCGACTTTTATTTAGCAAATGAAATAACTCCCACGACAACCAGTATTCCGTATGTGCAATGGTCAAAATAAAGTTGGATGCCAGCAATTATTCACTCTGTTATGTAAGATATTCAAATATTTCCTCTTCTAAGCAGGATAAATTGTTACATTCACTGGATGGCTCATGGCCTCAATGTGGCTTCCAGTAAGGAAAAGGAAATTAATTACAGATTACATAATCCCTGACCAGAATGGGAATCCTCACCATGGTCTTTTCTCTTCTGGTCTTTTTCATCCAACTAGGTAATAACAGCTAAGCATTAGTTCTAGCAGTAGTGAATCTTCTTTCAGTACTGGACCAATTCTTTTGCCTTGGACCTGAAAAAGAAATTGGGAAAAAAAAAAAAGCAAGCCAACCAAACAAAAAAATGTGACAAATTTGTATTGTTTGCTACTTGTGGAACATACCCACTCTCTCTACTCTGACATTCACACCTAAAAATTATCACATAGTTACAATTTTAACATCTGCAGAAAGATATCATTACAAAGATGTATTTTCTAACTCACAACTTTTCAAGTGCTAAATTAAGTTTGCAGACTATCATGAGGGAATTTTACTTGTCCTTGCATATGATGTGATATGATCAAATGTCAATGCAATCAGAACAGTTAAAACAAGTGGTCTCGTGGAAAGTAAAAATAATTGTTAAGTATCAAATGTATTTTAAAACTCTGGCCACCCATATCTCAGAAATAACACTAATAAAATAGAAGGACTAAACAGTCAAAAAAGGATGAGAAATTATGTTTGTCTATTACTTAATCATTGGTATACTAACATTAGAACTACCACCTAAAACCAGAATGATTTCTGCACCAGATTGTCTTTTCTGATATAAATTAGAATAAATCCAAGCCAGTTACAACAGAGCCAGTCAAAGATTTATATTCAAACAATGTAAATTCACATACTATTTGGGCCTCTCTACCTGGGCTCCAATTTCTGTTAATAAGTGAATGCAGTGTACTGTGGAAGAGGGAAAAAAACCCACCAAAAAAACTCAATAAAGGAAGGCAATAGATATATAACCTCATGGAATGTAAGGAAACATCTCTATGACCTTTATTTCACAGTTCCAGTCATGCAGCCTTATGATCTTTAGAATTCTAATGCTTGGCAGAGATTATTTCTCTAATGATTTCTATTGATAGTGAAATTGTAAATAACTGCATGTAGGAAAGAATGTGTCCAATTCAATCTTGCTATATACAGTATTGTGCATAGTTATTAGTAGTATCACCTGCAGCTAGCATTTTAGATTTTGAATTCCTCTTCGCTTCAAACATCCCTAATACTTACAATACATTCTGGAGTTATGCTGCTGAATTTTAGTCTGTCATTAAATGAGTAATTTCTGTCTATTTTAATACAATTTTGTATGACAGGACCTGGAGAAAGTTTATCTGAACACCCTGTGTGGTTACTGTAAAACTGAGCGATCGTTCCCAGGAATGAAACCCCCATGAATGCAGAATACAATCAGTTTCCATCAAAACAATGGCTTTTTTCTGAAACTTAAGACCCTCACCAAGGCCTGCAAAACCTGAAATGATATGAATGTTGCCTGGCTTCATTTTAAAGGTCATAAAATGCATTTATCACCCTTAACATCTTTTATGTCTCTGTAATTAAATTATATCGTTCATGTGTTTTTCAGGCACTCCCTGTATGAAACCCAGGGAGGTGTAATGAATACTATTTATGAGGGCAGAATTACAAGATTATTGGAATGAATGCTGTATGAACTGTACAGCTTAAGGGTGAGTGAATAAAATTTCCCATCAACGATATTCATAATTATTACAGCTTTGCTACTTTAGGAAAGAGCAAACTACTGAAATACATCTCAGTTTTGACTCAGCACTTAGTCAAACATATTGACTTCAGTAAGTAAGGGCAAAATACTTCTTTCTCCTCTGTAGAATCACTGGGCACAGCCAATGAATGCAGCTGTCAGAGACTTTGTTATAGCACTCTCATCATGCTGTCATACAAAGTGCAGCAGCCCAGGAACAAAGGTAACTTTAATCAAATTATGTATGATCCTGTGAGGACTGGATGGCCAATTTTAGTTTCAGTCCCCTCCATGTCCTCTGCCATGAGTCCCAAGAAGAGAGAAAAAGTAAACTGCCCTTTTTTTGTCGCACATGTGATAGAAGATCCTGTAAGAGAATTAATGCCGGTGAGGAACTAAAATGAATTGACCAAATCCTCAATCCAAATCAAGAAACTTTATGAGTATCCACATTCTATTTAATAGTTCCCCTTCTAATACAGTGAAGGAAACAAAATATGCTTCTCCTGAAGTACAGGATTTTAATGTAATATTTTACAGTGCCTGAATTTAGAAGGTGTTCTGTTTGTGAGGTAGAATTGAAAACTGTGCAATATTCTGGGCAGCATGTCTGAATGGCAGCTATTCTGGTGTGAATTCGTTTAAAAAGGGCAAGTGGACTGCTGCATAGCTGCTTCTGGGACTTTGTCAATCTCATGGTTATAAGTTTTTTTCAAAGTAACCCTTGTTAAAATATAATTCTTTCGAAAAGTGTTTTATGATTTTATATATTTCTTTTCCTTTCCGGTATTTATATTTCCTATGTATTTACTGAGAATGATTCAATGTCCTTACAACCTCTATTTTTTGCTAGGCTAAACAAGCTTAGTTCTCCCTTCAGCATTTCAATAGTCCTTCTCAGCAGCTGTTCTGGTAGAAATTCATCTTCCTTGAACGTAGGTGACTGCATTTATATATGGTATTCCAGATGGAGCTTCAGCAGGTCCTTGTGCAATAACAGTAATATTTTGCAATATCTAATAGAAATATGCCCTATATCTCTATATCGTGGTCTCTATGCCCTCCTCATGGTGTATTACTTGGATATATTATTAATCATCCCATGAAAGACCTGTAAGACTTGGAAGATCTTTATACTGATTTCACACTGACAGCACAATGGGTTTTTTTCCTCCTGTCCTGTTTTTTTTCCTGACAGGTACTCACTGGTAGAGGCCAATAGCAAAACTATTACCTGCTATATTGCAATAACTTTGTGATAATAAATGCCATCTTATTTCTACTGCTAAGCTCATTTTTTTCCTATAGAATATTGCAGTTCTGCTGTGTATTGATGATGTCTGTCAACTTAGTTATCAGCAAATTTCCTGACTACAGTCCTTTGTATTATGCCAAACCAACTAATGTTATTAAGATCTCTCCCAAAACTTATCTATGTGTAACTCTACAAAACACTTCCCTGTAGCCTGATATTTCCCTTTTTTGTACATCCCATATTCATGTCTAAAGTTCTCCTTCCATATCCTGTCCACAATTGGAGTTTACAGTTTTGTACTTCTGAAGTTAGTCAGTAATTTCCCATGCAAATATGTTTATATAGAAGAAATATACAATCAGTTATTTCTGATTCTGCACTTCTCCACCATTGTTCACTGGTGGAAAACACATGTTGCATTTTATTACTTTTTCCATTATCTTATATATGTTTAAATTATGACAGTGTTCATTGGTTCTGTCAGAATTAGATGGACATTTTTTTTGCCTTCTCACACCCGGCATGGAGTGCACGAAGTTCTGAGGTTTCCTTCCACTGGACCGTAAATAATCCAGTTACTTCTAGCCATAAGGGTTTCTCTGTCCTTCCTAACAGCATATTCCATATAAAAAGCTAAGATCAAATATTTATTTACCTTTTCAGCAAAACTGTTTGCCTTTAAAAACTAACGCCCCTAAGTTCATAGTGAACACAATTCTTATTATTGACTTTTTGTTATTGTTCTATTTATTATGTTCAAGATCAAATTGCATTTTTACTATCAACCTTTTTTATTTGGTATCATTTGCTATTCTTAGTGCACTTTTCAATAACTTAGGTCTGGAGTCTTTTTAATAGAGATTTTTTTACCCTTTATTTGAAACAGTTTCCATAAAATCTCTGTGCCTTTAAAGCTTTCATGCTGAGGTCTCTAAGGTCTTCAATCTAGATTATGTCATTTCTAATTTTTTTAATTTCTGAAAAATTTCCCATTTGAAGCCAATATTTAGTTGTAGACTAACCCTTATTTTTATTAGACTAAAATCTGTAGTGGCATAATATCCATCTGGTTCAATGAAAAACTGCAGCAGGCACCGTACCTCAGAATACCCAGACTCTATTAATGGTCTTTGTTTTTCAATGTCTATTTGAACAAGTTTGCAATAGTGAGAAATTATGTCCTTGTAGGATATATTTCTCTAGAAACAGAATATTAATAGAATATATAAAACAGAAAACAGACCTCTTTTTCCTCTCTACTGACTACACCCTGTCATGAAGCAAAATTTGTGGAGAGACAGAGAGTCTAAGAACATCCTTTTAATCAATATCATCAACATTGCAACATTAAATAGGTAAGAGTAATTTCAAGCATAACAATGAGAACATTTTTTTTTGAAAAAAGGAATACCAAACCCTGAACTGAACTCCCTGTTAAATGTACATTCTTCCTGAAAAGAGTAATGAGACTGTTTTTTGATGGAAGCTACCCATTAGAACTGGAGAAAAATATTGACCAGTTTGCTGTCAAAAGTTGTAGTTTTGCCAAGACCAAGATGTTTTCATGGAAGCATTCCAGTTTCTGACCAACTCTATTATAAATACTTACTTGGGGAGCTGAAGGGTCCGGTCTTTCTGCATACTAAACAGCATTGGCATCCAAAGATTTTAATACAAGTGAAGTACCTTGCAGAGTTTGATCCTAAAAGAACTATATATCTCTCTAGAGTAACTACAGAATAAAATTCCATTGCTGAATAAGTCTCTGAAGACTTGACAGAAATGAGAGAAGAGACTCAGTCAAAGTAAGAATACAAGCTAGATACGGTCTTATGAATCCATGATCCAGAAGAATAGTCAGTCCCACAGTATTACATTTATGGCCTGGGGGGTCAACATCTCTTAGTCTGATAAACTAGATAGGTACAAGAATCCACAATTTTACGAGTCAAGACAGATTGTGCAAGATACGAACTAGAACTAAAAATATCATCTGACTGGAAGCTTCCCTTAAGAGCTATTCAAGAATAAAATGAAAATTGAAAAGCTATACAAGAATAAAATGAAAAATTGAAAAGCTATTCAAGAAAAATGAAAATTGCATACAGAATTTTTTTTAAAGGAAATACTAGTTACATTTCTTTTGTTTTCACTAAATAAAGATGTAAAATCAAGTTATAAGCATCTGAACAATTAAATTGGAGCAATACTTTAAAAAAAATGAATAAAAATCACTAGTAGTGAGGAGATAGTGCACTGCTTGAAAATACTTCAACATAATTATTTCCTTTGATTCATCTGATGCTTTCAAGACATTCTATAAATCAAGCAAGTAGTTGTTTTCTGGAGCAGTGGATAACCGTTATATCTCTAACGTTGTATGGCATGTGCTGGCTTTTAAAATAGTGGCTTCTGCAAAAGCAGGAGTTGGATCACTATGCTGTGATTTAGCAGATTTGTTCGAATCTTCTTTCATGACTACTCCTGTTTGGCCAGATTACGAATCATTCATTAGCATTCATATTCAGTGAATCACATGTTTGGTCCCACCTAAAATTTTCAGAATTCTGGCAATGCGTCAATTTTGCTGCAAGTGCAATATGGAATTAATCTACAAAAGTATTCATATAAAAATCTGATTTAGAGTGGTGTGGCTGTATGTTCTGAACAATTTAGAGCCTGAGATAAAGTCTTCTAAGTCTGGGAAGATATTTCTGACAGCTGCATTGGGTACTTTTTGTAGGATGTGTGAACAGTCCAGACATCTTGAGTCACTGCTGCACACTACCCAACCAGATCGTATTTGTGCTGAGCGGGCATATTCTATGCACAAAGGCAACTCAATTCATTCCACAACTTTGTGGTCCAGAGCAATATAAACGTTGATGTATCTCTTCCACATTCTCATCCCTTTTGGGTGACAGAAGCGTGGTTTCCCAAATTCTACTGTCCTACAAAAAGAAGAGCCCTATCAGTAGGAGGGATTAAGCTCAAAGTGATGATTTTTCAGTTGACTTATATTTTTTACCTCTTTAATCAGCATTTGTTTAATATTAAATGAAGGAAAATAACTTGAGGGATTAAATTTTTCCGTTTCCTTTTTTATACCTCCCACCAAATCTATTTTGTTACCTAATAAAAGGGATTATTGCTAATGCTATGCAGTGCATAACAACTGCTGAAAATGATCAGACTGTAGAGCTTAACAGTGCATAGTGGAGGATGTTTAATTTTATTTTAGAATGTCTTTTATGACAGCGTACTCTGGCAAAGCATATTGATTAAACAACTGATAATGCCACATTGTAAAACACTGAGATTCTTGGCACTTTATAAGGACTTAGTACTAAAAACTGAACCAGACTTCTATCTGAATATAGTATTATTGAAAAAGCTTCAGAGTCCCATTATTACTTATTTTCTAAGATAACCATGCAGTATGCCATATCTAACTTCACAGACAGACAAAAAGATGAAAGTGAAGTCTAGTCAAATGTCTCTAGCTTTCTGGTAATAAGGTTTTCAGAGGGGTCTTTTAATTCTAACGTCATGTATGAGTCACTATGTTGAAAGAATGCTTTTATGTTGCTTTAGTTCACTAACCTGCACCAATCTTCTCACAGGAATGTTATTCACTCCTTTCTTTGATAATTAATATTGATTGCATGTTAGCCTGTGAGCAAATAAAATGGCCTTCAGTCCCAGCCAGTAGAAAATCTACTTAGAAATTTAATAGATATTTCTTTTCACATCTTTAAGCTTGCTTAATGGTGCACCTCTCTCACCCAAAGCCGTTCTTATTGTAGTTAGGTGATGAGCAAAGGAGCTAACTAGTTTGATCATTGCCCATCCACAATTTCATTTGCCTGCTAATGCTTTCACCTGAGTCTGTGCAAGCTGCATTCCCTGAAAGAAGATGCAGATTGAGAAAATGAAAGAGAATGTGAATGGATTTTTAAAGCTCTGAAAGACCATTGTAGGTTCATTGTTTGATTATTTGCATTTGTTCCTTTCTTTTGTCAAATCTACTATATTTTCTCACTTTTCAAGAATGCTTCAGAAAGAACATATTTAAAAAAAAAAATAATAAATTGTTCTGACCAAAATAGAGGAGTGTCTGAACTAAATACCCAGCTTTAAAGACTTCTGAATGGTATTAGCATTAACCTCTGACTCCTAACTTTTCATCTCGGTTCCATCATGGTGTTGTTGGAAAATGTGTAACTCATCATACAAAACACTAATCTGAATAAACCAAACTGATAGAGCAAACTATTTTCCAATACAGAGAGAAAAGGGAAGGAGAAAATGTGGAAAAATAAGTTAAAAAAAAAATCAAATATATGAAGGCATAAAGTGGTTAGTACTGGAGAAACGCTTTTTTATAATTTAAAATTTTTATATTTTTTAGCCAAAAATAAGCTAGCTATATACATTTAAAACCAACACATGCATCTAAAAGGCTCATAATAAGAGCTTAGGAGTTTGGGATACATCAAAGGCCATACCCTTGAAAATGGAGAATAAGGAGGTCCTAAAATGATGTCTGTTTTGGTAAGCACTAAGCGTAGATTTGAAAGAGTCCTAGAAGAAGTCCTAGAGGTCCTAAAATGATGTCTGTTTTGCTAAGCACTAAGCGTAGATTTGAAAGAGTCCTAGAAGACTGTGTCACTTCATTTAAATATCAGAGAATGATAGATACCTGCTGAGCTGAGCCAACAACGCCCCTAAGAAAAACTACATTAAAGTTCATTTAAGTAGACAACAGACATCCAATAAAACCCAACATTAATTGATAGAAAATGCACTTTAATATACACTTTAGTTGTTTTTACTGCCAATGGCTATTTCCTCCTAAGAGCACCATCATTTTACAAATGTATTTTGTATTAGCCTATTTACTGAAGAAACCTAATGGACACCCTACAGATTTGACCCCTAACACTGGAGCATGTCTTGGAACGGGTGGACTTGATGATCTTAAAGGTCTTTTCCAACCTTGTATTTCTGTGATTCTGTTACTGTGTATGAACATTGTAAGAGACTTTCTGCCTTCAACAGTGTGCTTGTCTCTGCCTTTCACGCATATATATAGATCAGCTAAGGGACTGAACCAAAGGCTACATTAGCATCTAGCTTGGTAGAAAACTATCCTGATAAAATGTAGAATACATGACAAAGATAGAGTAAAAATGGTACAGTGACATACAGCACAGATCCATTTTTTTGTATTAATTTTTTTTTCAGTGGGTAGGTAGCAGTGATGAATAGGCACTGGAACACCTGGCTGGCCACAGCTCCCTGGGGGCACTCTGCAAATAGCTGACCTAATTGCAGGTGCTGGGATTGCTGTTCCAGTCAGCAATTGCTAGCAGTTTCCAGAGAGTAGTATCTAAGGAATTTTGTTAATTCCAAATTGTGATTGTCATCAGCAGAAATTATTTATGTTCACTTTGCTGGTCTTACACGCATGCTATTCTCTTTTACTCTGCCAGCAAATTGGCTAATCTGCCAACAGAAATATTCACAATGTGGGAGGACAGAAAGAATAGGAGCTGCCTGTCAGCCGGTGCCATATGAGAGCAAAAAAAGCACTCCAAGGATACAGTCACAACAGAAGATAGGCGGTAGCCCTCCAGCTATTTCTATCTTGGTCATGGTCCTCCAAAACACATATAAAATACTGAACTGAAAGTCTCAGGTGAGGATTATCATGCTTTTCTGAAGATCACTTCCTCATCAAATAGAATAAATCAATGAATTTTCTAGAGAAATGTGATTTTCTAAACTCACCCATAGATTTCATAACCAGAAGGAGTTAGTGAAGGCCGTAGAATTTCATGGAGTCATTTATTATCTCAGAGAACATCATCTGGATGAGCTAAACCTTCCAGATTAGAAACACAGCTAATTGTCTTGACTTAAATTCCCCATGTAGTTGAGGATACACATCCTCTATAGATAAAATACTTCAGTGATTAACTTTTCTTACTGCTTGATTTGTACAACTTGAGGTTGATTTTTGATATATCTACCTGTAATGGAGCAAACAGCCATTCCTCCAAGTTCTCCAGACCCAAATATCACTCTGCCTTGTAAAGGATAAATTTGAATTTGTAACTTTGCACACCTCTATTAAATAGATATAGGACTAATAAATAACTCTGGTTTGCAAATTCTATCCAGTGGATAAACATGTCTAATCCCATATGTGAAAATAAGAGAAAAATAAGAGATGCTTTCCTGCAAAGAAATGCCGAACATTCCTCTCTGATTTTAGTTGGTCCTAAATAGGGCAAGCACACAATGTATGTATTTACAGACACATTTTTTTCCTAGACAATTCAAAACAATCGTGGGACCGATAGGTAATCGGTCCTTTGCTAAGAGGACAGTGAATCAGTCCATCTAGTGGGAAGCTGACACTGTCCTCGTTGACAGGCTATTGTTGGGACATCAGCGAGTAAATGGTTTTCCATTACTTACTTTCTGGTTTTTAGGTTATGTTGTAGCTGTTTGTGTAACTGCTCCTCCTGCCACCCAGATATTTGCCCTCTGAATCATGATGCATTAAAGCAGGTAAGACTACCTCTATGTATTGATGTAATTGCATGTACAGTAAGACTTGAAAGTTTAAAAGCAAATTTAAAAGAGCTTTTAGATGCCTGCAGAATGCTGAGATTGAGACAAGGAAGTCCTAAAGAATCACCCATATTTGTAGAGGAAAAATGAACCAAATTTTATTTTTCATTATTGGGATTTGAATTGATGAAGTAAGTCTCACTTGTTTGTAGTGGTGAAAGAATGTGTGAGCTTCAACTGCTCAAGTTTAGTACAATATAGCACTTAAAGCTTAGCAATACAAAAACGTCATCTGACAACAGTATTTTTATCCTACTATCTGAATATTCAGGCACTCTTCGGAGAACAAGTTTATCCTGAGAAGTAGAAGATAAGGCTATGAATCAGATGGTATTTTTTTTTAGCCAGTGAGAATATTGACTGAGCCATCACACTTGGATTTTATACTCCACTCCAAGTATACTTGCATTCCAAATCAACTGTTATTAAGTAAAGAGCTTATTGAACTCATAGCTAAACAAAGGAATCTGCTCAGCATACATATCTCCAGAATTTATAGGCTTGCAGCAGGATTAGTGAAATACCATTATTTGTTTCATCATCATCTTGTGCCATGGAGAAAGCTATTCTTTTTTAATTCATAGTTATCTATTTCCTTCAGTCTCAAATAGAGTATTTTTCTGTCAGTTGTATAAGCTGATATGAAGTTATTCACAGCATTTTAATGAGTGAAACTACAAATATCAGTGCCTATAAGAAGTAAACCAAATTCTTATCAACAGAAATAGATTTTTCTCTCTGAGTTAGGGTGCCATATCTACTGTAATTTAGAATGGTTTAGTTTTTAAATATCATTATGATATTAAAGTGAACACTGAAGTCCTGCACTGCCTCACTGATATGTTGAATGTTGAAAATTAACACTAGTGTTTCCATCAAAAACTGTGAATCTACTGTCACATGTGATATGTCTTAAGTTGGTTGCTGGCCCAAGTGTCTTATCATAAAACAGTTTTCAATTCAGTATTCTGACACTTTAATTAGTCTGTTCTTTATTGCTCAGAATTAAGGAAGGGGCATCATTCCAAGCTATTTCTCCAATATCATTTAGAAGCAACATGCCTTTTGTCCTCTGAATTAAACTGTAAATCTCCTTGCATACACAGTATTTTGCAGTGCTGTGTTACTCCTTACATTAAATTTCCAGATGGTTTACTTTGCTAGCAAGAGTATGCAACCACTTGTTCAGCAAAAAGGAGATTACCATGAAATAAATTACTGCTTTTTCCAAGGAAATTAAAGGTTTATGGAACACCTTGATTCAATGTAGAGCTGCATTGCTATTCTAGAACCTGCTAGACAGCTCAGCACAAAGCATCTTCATTTATTTTTATTTATATACATAACAAGGAATATCAAGGTCAAAGTTTCTTTCAGGAATGAAATTATGTGAAATTGCTTAGAGTTTATTTACTCCTTGCAGCCACATTGAATGTAATCTATTATGCCTACCATATGTGCAACTATTAAACATCTGACCAAAGACCTTTCGTAACATCTTAATTTCTATTATCTTTGGAAAACAGCCTCAGTCCTATGAAAAGACCTTGTAATCAAACATTAGCACCTATGTAGAAGATTCTTCACTACAGCGAGATTCTCCTTGGAATTTAATTTTAAAACAAATGTGCATTTAAAAAAAAAAAAAAAAAAGGCTGAGATAGTATGCTTAAGGACACATAGATCATGACCAAATATGGGCATTTAATAATCATGATGAAGTGAAAAGAATTAATGAAAAAGAACGAGAAATGGAATAAGTTGGGACATCTCACAGGAACTCCCAACCAAAAGAATGTTATTTATCCTTAGAGAAAATTCCTACAAAGATTCAGTGGTAATATTGCAATAATGGTTGGTCTTGTTCATACTAGAGTCAATACCAAGGTTGCAGTAATTTTTCAAGAGGTAGGAATAAATGAATGTTTTTTTTCTAAGTAACTTGTGGATGGAGCAATAGCAATGAATGGTCACATTTTCTTTCTAGAAGCTAGAGACAGACCCAGGATTGGGCCAGTCATTGTGTCTCTGTTTTCTCTCCAGCAGGGAGAGCTCCATTCACTCTGTTCTCTGCCTTTTCATCACTGAGGAACTAAATGGCATCAAACTAGCTTAGAGCTCATTTAATTTTTCATGGCCACGTGTATGACAATCGATCTTACTTACTTTAATGTCTAAATGTTGGTCCCATAGCAAAAGCAGTGATAGGGAACACGATCTGCCCTTAAGTTTATGCACATAAATTTAGACAAGAATGTGTTCGTTAGTCCACCGACATAGTAGGGGCTGTAGTCCCATAAATGATTTCCTGCAGAGGAGGCAAGGACAGTGCCTATTCCGTGGTCACCACTGGTGTGTGTTGCTTATCTATATTAAATAGGACTGCCTTTGGTGAAAGCAGGGAATGTAATGGAGAAGGTGAGGACAACTTTTAAAACTGCCTCACTCCATCCTGTTTTCTAGTCTGCTGTCTACAGATTCTTTCCTTCGTGTACTCCAACTCAGTGCAATTTATGGGCAGTCCCAAGAGATTGCCCATAGCAGAACTCAGTATGCATATTTTTGTTGCCTGTTTAGTTCTGAGCTATTTTTTTTTAAAAATCCATGCATTTATGCATGTGAAAACAGAGGCAGTCACTGTTAATGAAACTGCAGATAGAGAAACAAACAAAGGGATTTCTTAAGTGCAGCGTTAACCCTGAATAAATTGACTATGTTCAAAAAGTTTGTTGGAGACTTGACATCCACTGCAAAGTCTGGCAGAGACATACAAGAATCTATGTGATCTTAGGGACACTAGAATCAAATGCAACCTTATTTTGTGTATATGAAAGTAATGCTAGCTATGGTTTGGCCCTGCAGTAATGTAATGATACAAGTGTTGTTTTGTTTTAAAAAATGCATTACCTGATTTTCCATGTTACTGTGGACTCTTGCATCTAAATGATGTCTGGTCCTGAGCTGGTAAAATCCACATGCTGCTGTGCTATGTCACATATTGTTACTTTATCTGATTTGTATTGGATTGTTTCTGCCTTTTCTGACATGACTACTCTATAGAAATAATATTCACATCTAGGAATTTATCTGCAGCCACATTATGTTTTCAGGCTGTGGGGTTTTTTTCTTGACAGAAATATTCAGGCATTCCAAAAGCTTCATCTTAAAAATACTCATCCAGGCAGTCATAGCCATATTTTGGGACAGGCATGAGCTGCTTACTTGGGACTGCAGGAAACATCGCAGGATGACTGAGGACTATGAGGCAGAAGAAAAGGTTTATTTCTTCTCCCTTATATAATCTATGAAACAGGATGTCCTGCATAGGTTCTTTTACTGAATAATGTACATTGAGGAAAAAGTCAAAATTATGTGTGTGGTCCCAATTAATTTCATAACGTGACATTGAATTGATGTCTCTATGCTAAGGTCTTACCTATAGGAGTGGCACAGTCAGTATAGGACTTTTCTCATGTATAAACCGCAAATATTTTAATGACTAAGCATCAGACACTTAAAAGAACAAACTTCAAGGAGGTGGTATATAAGATCTTAATTCTCCTCTGGATAACCAGGTAGTCATTTTCTATCACCATCTAACTGTTCTTTCATGGAAGAGACAGAATTAATATCAAGGAATGGATCTGAACACCTTTAATTTTGAGGCAGATCATATTTGTGCAGAATTGATCTACATTGTTCTGTAACAAACCTATTAAGGTAAAAAGCTATCTGCAACTTGTCAGTTTTGAGATAAACCGAATAGAAGAAATGTTTTTGGCTTACTGGTAGGAATGGGGCACTCTACCAAAGCCCTTTCTTCATCAGCCTGTTACCCTGGCCAGTGGCTATGCATCACACAGCTGCGCACTCCCTGCAGCAGGACAGGGGAGAGAACAACAAAAGCAAAACTGAAAAAACTCATGAGTAACGCTACAGTTTAATTAGCGAAGGAAAGAGGAAGAAAAAAAACACCTCAAAACAAGTGATATAAAGGCATTCACTCACCATCTCACATAAGCAGGTTGATGCTCAGTCAGCCTCCAAGCAATGGCTACCTTCTCCAGCGTTCCTTCTCCTCAGTATTGTTGTTGAACCTGGTGTTATATATTCCTGAGGGTGTCCTGGCTGTATCCCTTTCAAACTCCGTGCTGACCCCTGGCCTACTTGCTATGCGGGGCAAAGAAAGCTGTGAGGCCGTTCAAACACTGGCAACAGCCTGAATACTGGTGCATTATCAACACTATTTTAGCCACAAATCCAACATGTGAGCATCCTAAAAGCTTCCAGCATCACCTTCATCTTCTGTAGGTGTACTGCTTAGATCTAGACAAGTGAGTGATATAGATCACTGCATCAGTGTGCAGCTCTAGTTAAGATCAATTATTTTTCTATTAGTCTTGGATAAGCTGCTGGAGATTAATATAAATTAGATGGACTGCTAAAACTAACGTGCCTCATGGAGTGGAGAAAAGGACAGTTGTCTTGAGTGGAATCTGAGACACCAAAAGCGACTGAAAATATCTCTTGGTAAGTCAAGTTTAGTTACATATTGGCTATCACCCCAACCCAGTAGCATTTCATTAATCTGTGTACTGGATGTACATCTGAACCAGATATTACATTTACTTTCCAGAAATCAATACAGAAATCAGATATACCGGTAAGGTTCCGGACCTAACGTAATTAGGCTGCAGCATTCTCTGTCTAACGCTGTAATGACTAACTGTAGTATCTTCCATAATTTGCCTTTTACTATGTTCCATAACTGTTCAAGATCTCAGTCATTTGTAAAACTCTTTGAGGTTCAGGTGTTTCTGCTATAGAAATAATCAAATCCAAAAGCTTTTAATTAGCCATCTAGCTTCTTCATGCTGCCCAAGAGCTGAGTAATCCTAAATGGTATTTCTGGTCCTTTCATCAGACTTCTGAGGTTCCAGGTACTTCTGAAACAAGCCACATACCATGTGTCTTCTGTGTGTATCATTGTTTCAGGATAGTGATATAATAAATCTGAGCCCTTCGCCATTTTCTTACTAACAAACTTTTTTTGCTAAATTTCCCTATGTGCCTGTAATTTGAAAAGCCTTTATCCCAATCATTAATTTTCTCCAATAGCAAACAACAATATCCAATTGCTTATTTCTGTATCAATAACAGGGTAATATTATTATAGAATTGCTCTGAGTACTACTGTTCGCTGTTGGGTTTTTTCCACTGAGAGGATTGAAAGTGGTTTTTATTTTCTTCTGTCCTAGTACGTGTTGCATAGCATTCTGATGTGTGGTCCCATGTCTCTCTCAGGATTCCTGAAGGTGGGTCAGCAGTTCCTGAAAGTTGTTTTCCAGAGAATAACATAAAAGGTGAAAGCCATGAAAAATCTTCCGAATTTTGTAATCTTACTGATTATGGCATTCAATGATAATCTGCTTTTGAAATGTTTGTTTAGTGTATTTTTGCACCTGCTCTGGGACAGGCTGAGCTTGAGTCAATTTTCCCCATAGCAGCCCTCATGGCACTGTGTTGTGTGTTGGTAGCGAGCAAGGTGCTGATAACACACCCCTGTTTTGGCTGCTGCCAAGCAGTGCCAGCACAGCACCAAGGCTGCCTCTCCAACATTCCTACCACCACCAGTAGGCTGGGGGTGGGCAAGATCTCGGGAGGGGACACAGCCAGGACAGCTGACCCAAACTGACAGTCCACACTGTGTGGTGTCTGCTCACCAGCAAAAGCCAAGAAGGAGGAGGAGGAAGGGTGAAGCACTTGTTATTTATGACATTTGTCTTCTAGAGCAATTGTTATACATACCAAAGCCCTGCTTCCCTGGAAATAGCCAGATATCACCTGCTGATGGAAAGAGAATAAATTATTTGGTTTTCCTTTGTTTATGTACAAGATTTACCTTAAATTGTGAACCCTGAACAGTTAACTGAACCTATGTGTATAGGGAGAGTGAATATCCAAAACTGAAGTATACACAGATACTAGAAGAACCTGATGTAGGGGCAGCATGGTGAAAACTAAAGGGCTATCAGAGCAGCCTTTGCAAATCACACTGAAAGTATTTGGGTCTTTAGGTATCCCAGGGCTGGAACTCAGTTAACTCAATCCCTGAGGTTGTCTGCTCACAGCAAGGAACTGTGCCACTCTTCTCAGTGATGTTCAATGACAGGACAAGGGGCAATGGGTGCAAGATGGAGCATGGAAGGATCCATGTGAACAAAATCTTTTTCACTGTGAGGATGACAGTGCACTGGGACAGACTGCCCAGAGAGGTTTATTCTCTGGAAACATTCAAAACCCAGCTGGACAAGTTTTTGTGTGACCTAATAATCTAGGTGATCCTGCTCTGGTTAGGGGGTGCAGGGGGGTTTGACTTGATGATCTTTTGAGTTTCCTTCCAACCCCTAACATTCTGTGATTCTGTTTCAGCCTATTACGCCTCAGATGGGCTAGAAGGGATTCCAGTAGGCTCCAGGAGTCTAAACCTCCATACAGAATCCATTTAGGGATGCAGATTACTGGAAATAGAATGTGCCAGAAAGAACTGGCTTTTGTAAATGAGTCTGTGACCCAGCCTGTAGGCACCTGATTTTCCCGGTGTACTCCCTTCTATTACATTTCCTGTTTCTTGTCTGAAGAGACACCACGATAATTACCTCTGTTATTGTAATCTCAGCAGGCAAAATATCAGAAATGAGATTAAGCAAATTCAAAACTACTCCTTTTATACAGCTGGAATATCTTCACAAAGGTGAAGGGAGGAAATACATGCTTAGCTATAAATTCATAACTAGGCATAATTTGAATTCCACATATATCCACAGGGACAAGCTTTAAACAGCAAAAGGCTTATTTGTTTGCCATGTACTGTTATGCACTCCAAAATTATTGTATAATTATTGTTTGCTGCAAGTGCTGTGTTAAGCTGGACATTGTAGTACATGGATACACCCACGTGTGCTGAGAGAGCTGGCGGAGGTGATTGCGGAGCCGCTCTCTATCATCTTTGACAGATCCTGGACTACAGGAGAAGTGCCTGAAGATTGGAGGATAGCCAATGTCACTCCAGTCTTTAAAAAAGGCAAGAAGGAGGATCCCAGTAACTATAGGCCAGTCAGCCTCACCTCTGTCCCTGGAAAGGTGATGGAACAGCTTGTTTTGGATGCCATCTCCAAACAACTGGAAGAGAAGAAGGTCATGAGGAATAGTCAGCATGGATTCACCAAGGGGAGATCGTGCTTGACCAATCTCATAGCCTTCTATGATGTTATTACCAACTGGGTGGATGGAGGGAGAGCAGTGGATGTCATCTACCTCGACTTTAGCAAGGCTTTCGATACTGTCTCCCACAACATCCTGATAGAGAAGCTGAGGAAACAAGGGATAGACGAGTGGACAGTGAGGTGGGTTGAGAACTGGCTGTCAGACCGGGCTCAGAGGGTCGTGATCAGTGGAGTAGAATCTGAATGGAGGCCTGTGACTAGCGGTGTTCCCCAGGGCTCAGTGTTGGGTCCAGTCCTGTTTAATATCTTCATTGACGACCTTGATGAGGGAATAGCATCCACCCTCAGCAAGTATGCCGATGATACAAAACTGGGAGGAGTGGCTGACACGCAGGAACACTGCGCTGCCATCCAGCGAGACCTGGACAGACTGGAGAGCTGGGCAGGGAGAAATCTAATGAAATTCAACAAAAGCAAGTGTAAAGTCTTGCACCTGGGGAGGAATAACCGACTGTATCAGTACAGGCTGGGGGATGACCTGTTGGAGAAGAGCTCTATGGAGAAGGACCTAGGGGTCCTGGTTGATGACAGGTTGGCTATGAGCCAGCAGTGTGCCCTGGTGGCCAAGAGAGCCAATGGGATCCTGGGATGCATCAGGAAGAGTGTGTCCAGCAGGTCGAAGGAGGTGATCCTCCCCCTCTACTCTGCATTGGTCAGGCCCCACCTGGAATACTGTGTCCAGTTCTGGGCTCCCTGGTATAGAAAAGACAGGGACCTTCTGGAGAGAGTCCAGAGAAGGGCGACAAAGATGATTAGGGGTCTGGAACATCTCCCCTATGAGGAAAGGTTGAGTGAGCTGGGTCTGTTCAGCCTGGAAAAAAGAAGACTTAGGGGGGACCTAATTAGTGTTTACAAGTATCTTAGACATGGGTGGCAGGGGGAATTGGCCAGCCCCTTTTCAGTGGTCAGTGGGGACAGGACTAGGGGCAATGGCTGTAAGCTGGAGCACAGGAAGTTCCGCACCAACATGCGGAAGAACTTTTTCACAGTGAGGGTGACAGAGCAGTGGAATAGGCTGCCCAGGGAGGTGGTGGAGTCTCCTTCTCTGGAGATATTCAAGTCTCGTCTGGACGCCTATCTATGTAATATGAGATAGGGAGCCTGCTTTGGCAGGGGGGTTGGACCCGAAGATCTCTTGAGGTCCCTTCCAACCCCTAAGATTCTGTGATTCTGTGATTCTGTGATTCTGTGATTCTGTGAATTTAGACACTTCGAGTTGTCTCAGTTGCATGGGTTTCCATCCATTTAACATAAAGCATTTTGAAACAATGACATCTTCTTCCAAGACTTGCTCTTCAAGGGTTTTCAGACTTCCTTCAGACTTCTTCAAGGAAAAAAAAAAACCAACCCCCAAACATCATTACTCTCTACACGGTAACACTAGAGAGCCAAAACAGCCACAGGGCTGAGATAAAAGCTGAATAATGTACTGGGGAGCATTTTCCATCTCATACATCTTCAACAGAAGTGTAACTAAATTCCATGAATGGTGTAGAATTTTGCATTCAATTACACCAGTGAAATCTAACAGAGAGAATAGCGTGTGCAAAGAGAGGCTTTGGCCTTGGAGACTTTCTGTTTTCCAGTAAATATACTACCGCCTGAAAGGATATATCATGTCTAAGAGCTCAGGCTGACCATGCAGGGCTGCAGCTGAGAGGATTTTCATTTTTTACCTAGAATTTGAGCAAATATAATACAGAGTCACTTGTCATAAAAAAAAGGTCCTATCATGCTGCTGTTGCACTAACAGAAGTCAAGGCTGCTCTGCAGGCTCAGGAAATAAAGATAGCTCTATTGTCTCATGGTCGCTGTAGTGCAGCTTAAGTTAAATAATATGTGTCATGAACCCAACTCACATCTCAAAATCCATGTTTTCTGAGCTATTACATCTTCAAGACTGGCTTGTTTAATGGGAGTGGAATAAAACTTGCCATTTCTAAGAAATTGCAAAGAGTAGCCCAAACATATTTTGTAGACTCTCTGAAATATGCCTGAAGAGTGTATTTCAGAAACTCACACAGAAAAGAATTAAAAGACTGGTGTGCTGCCATTAAATAAGAAACTATATTGTAAACCTGAGATACTGCTTTCATGATGAAGGTGAAATTTCTCAAAGATTCTGGAAGATTGGAAATGAAGGAACTCTTGGGTGTTCAATCAGGCCTAAAAAGGAAAAATTGCCCCTGCAGTTATATAGACTTTGTTATCACACATCGCTATAATATTCCACTTTAAAGATACCTAGAGAAAATTTATTAACATTTTTTCTGAAAAAACCATGACAGCACTGCAGGAAAATTTGATGCAGTTGCTGTATCTTTTCACAGAGCCCTACACTGTGGATTCCAATTATTTTATTGTGCATGCACTTAAAAAAAAACAAAACAACAACCAAAAACTTTCCATCAACTTCTATTGATGTCATTGCAGAGTCCTTGTAAATCTAAACCCCAGATGTAAAAAAATATTTCCTTTTTTTTTTTTTTTTTTTGACAACATGATTCTTGAACATCTAAGTTTGGGAGTGTTGAGTGAACAGAATTCCTCTGTTTCCTGGATATCAATTTTACTTTACAGAAACATTTGTACTTATTGATACAAATGTCATGCAGAAGCAGCCAATTACAGACAATGGCAGAATCAAAGGACAGGAGATAAACTCAAGGAACATTAAAAAAAGAATTATAGCATTGAAAACTGGAAGCTGAGCTGCGAGCTCAAAGACGCTACTCCGGAATGATTCAGAGAGAACTATGGGCAGACAAGTAAGTACTCACAAATGAAAGACCTTGTGGAGTCCATCACACTCAGCACAAAGAAAAGTGCATAGGAAGCGAGCACATTCAGTTTGCAGCCCTCTCTGAGAAGCCTTCTGAGTGCAATGGCAGGTGCTACCACAGAGGCTGAGACCCACAGAGGCTGAGACCCCACAGAGGCTGAGACCCCACAACTGAAGGCTATCCTTAACACAACACCAGGCATCTCTGGCAACAACTAAGATAAGCAGAAGAGCTGTGGGAGCCTCTACCCACACACACTCTCCTCCTTGCCTTGGGAGCTGCACTTAAACTCCTGCCCTGGCTGCTCTCTCACTTACTGCTTTCTAAACTGGTATGTGTCTAACCTCCTACCTTGCTAATCCTTGCTTCCCATCACCTTGGCTTGTTTATTTGACTTCCTCACTTGACTTTAAACTCCTCTTGTTGCTACAGGCTTTCCCAGGAGTCACTGAGCTGTGGCTAGCCCCAGTTGCTGCTGTGGGACTTGCTCTGTTTTTTTCTAAGTTCATAAGGACTGGCTTACTTGGCCATCAGTCTCAGCAGTTGACTTGTCTGCTGTTAAGGAGCAATTCAGCTGTGGATGTTCGCTATGACCTTCCTGATGAATGTTTCAGCTGTGTATAAACACCAGTCTCTGCAGAGCCTGCTGAATTAGTGGGGAGCCCACTGAACTGCAGAACTAGGAAAGCTCTAAAGCTTAATTCTGTAATACACCTTCAGGTAGAAGTAGAAGCTCTTTTGAGTTCCAAGGCATAAATCACGTGTCAACAAATAGCAGAATTATTACTGGAGGTGACTTAAAACTTTAAGAAAAGGTTTAACATTCAAGAAACTTCGAGAGTGAAGAGCAGCTGATATGCTGAGAGTCTGTATCACAAAAAGTTCCCCAGGCAGTCTTGTAGGTTGGCAGCATCATGGCAACTTGCTGTGCTGACACTGAGAGAACAGTACATGGAGGGTAGAGCAGAGTGGAGAAGCCAGGCTAGGCTTGTGATCTAAAGGGACATGGTGTGTGAGGGTGCCCTGACACTGCATTGTTTCTGCCCTGATTGAGAACTGAACCAGAACTGAGCTAGCAAGTCATCATTTAGGAAAATGATGACTTGCTAGCTCAGTTCTGGTTCAGTTCTCACAGAACTGAACACAGAAGATTGTGTTCTTCAGGTCAACTTTTGCTCATTACAATATAATTATAATACAAAACCACACCCCCATCTCAAAAACTACCCACCTCCAAAGTGTGACCACCCCTCACTGAGCATGTGCTCTGAACTTCTGTTAACCCTTAAACATAAAGCAAGGAAAATTTACACCAGTCACAACAAAGATATGTATGACTAGAGTCACTCAAGCTCCCAGAGAGATGGGATGCCATCCAGAAGGACAGGCTGGAGAAGTGGGCCCAAGTGAACCTCATGATGTTCAACAGAGCAAGGTCCTGCACCTGAGATGCGACAGCCCCTGTTATCCATACAGGTTAGGAGATGATGTGCTTGAAAGCAGGCCTGAGGAAAAGGACTTGGCACTTCTCGTGGATGAAAAGCTGGATATGATACACCAATGTGCATCTCCAGCCCAGGAGGCCAACTGTATCCTGGGCCATATCAAAACAAGTGTGACCATCAGACTGAGAGAGGTGATTCTGCCCCTCTGATCTGCTTCAGTAACACCACACCTGGAACACTGTGTCCTGCTTTGGAGTCCTCAACACAAGAAGGACATGGACCTGTTTGAGCGTGTCCAGAGGAGGGCCATAAAAATGATCAAAGAACTGGAGCACCTCTCCTATGAAGATAGGCTGAGTTGGGCTTGTTCAGCCTGGAGAAGAGAAGGCTCCAGGGAGACCTTATAGTGGCCTTCCAGTACCTGAAAGGTGCCTATAAGAAAGCTGGGGAAGAACTGTTCACAAGGGCATGTGGCAACAGGACGAAGGGTGATGGTTTTAAATTAGAAAAGGGGAGATTCCGGTTGGATATTAGGAAAAAATTCTTCAATACAAGGGTGGTGGGTCACTGGAGCAGGCTGCCCAGGGACATAGTGGAGACCCCATCCCTGGAGATATTAAAAGTCAGGCTTGATGGGTCTGAGTGACCTGATCTAGTGAAGATGTCCCTGCTTAGTGCAGGTGGTTGGACTAGATGACCTCTAGAGGTCCCTTCCAACCCAGCACATTCTATGATCCTATATGAAAGGTAAAAAATAGTATAAAAGTAGCCCAGTGTTAGGAAAGATACTATCACAAGTCAAAAAGATACCATCATGATCCATCACTGACTTCTGGGACTGGTTGACAGACTGAGTTTCTCTTCTTCCCCCAGGGATGCCTTGGGTGAGATTTGAATATTTTGCTCTCCTAGGAAACTTAGAAATCTCTATAGAGAACTATTTATGTTGCTATATTGTTCAAATAATTTTCATTGCTTTATGTGTAACTTTATGTTGTCTTATGTTGCTATATTATTTGAACCTGCATTTGTAGACAGTGGATCATCACCAACAATGCAAAGAATCTGCCTTTTGTAGTCCCAACAAACAGCACCATCCACTAATCTAGCTGTGCTAGTTCATCCCAAATCTGGCTGTGTTAGTTCATCATTTACCTGTTTCATACAACACAAGTGAGGTGTTTAGTGTACTTAAGATGTGCTGCAAGATGGAAAATTCCAAACACTGGCATGTAACAAGAGGGATTTCAATTGCCTCTTTGTGCTCTTAATAATTATACAACTTAATTATGGAACAACAGCATGCAAAAATTCTTACTATGGTTAGTTGGAGATACCACAAGGGACTGTTCACAACATTTAAATTTTATAGTTATATATATATATATATATATGGGTTAACATAACTATATAGGTCTCTAACAGCTAGAGACAGAGCTGTTGGCCTTTGTCATCATTACACACTCAAATGTTTAAGGGAACTTCAGAATCCACCTTTTGTGGATGTAAGGATAATATCTGAATAGAAACAAGCTTGTATATAAAACCTTGAAGCCCTGCTATTAGCAATACAATAGAGGCTACAGACTTTCTGTCAGAGATTCTGAATGCTTGACATTATTTCCTGTAGATTTCTGCCTGCAATGCCTAGAAATACCTAAAGCTTTGGAGGCAAAGAGTGTGGTCAGCCATCAATAGACTTTTAATTGTAACATTTGACTTGTGGTTTATAATAATGACTGCAGGGACAAATAGTCAGCAAAGTTCAGAAGCAACTTCCTTCCTTTTTGTGCTGGGTAGAGACTCCATTTATCAATTCAAATGTTTCTGTTCTCACAAGTCTTTTTCTAAGGAAGCACCTCATGTCTGTTAGGGTTGTCATCTAACACTAGGCGTATTAAAGTCAAAATAAGATCATATAATCATCTGCTTAGAGTACCGGTAAACAGGCGTGATAATCAAAGGGCAGTAGAAATCCAAGCAAGCTGTGTATAGTTTCTGGAAATATTCTTGTGTTATACTTAGCTGAGTTTTGCTTCTGGTTAAGAAACTGTAGGGCTCAGTCATCATTAAAACTGCAGAAAGCAAGCTGAGCGAGCCATTGCCGTATTAGCCCACACTCACCTAGCTGAAACCGCAGCACTGCAGCTGCTGACATTTCTTTTCATTCATCTGTGCCTTGGTTACTCTTCAGTAAGCCACCCGCAGTTTGCTTGCATATGCTGTATATGCACACTGGAGATTATGCACTATCATACCTTATTTCTCTAAATTTTCCTTTAAATCAAAAGGGCTTTCTAGATGCAAGGCTTTCAAGCAATATAATGTTAGATTAATGATGCCTACAAACTCATTTGTCCTCTGATAGGCGTTTCTCGGTTCAACATGTGCATATTGGCTAAAATGACAAGTTCACCACTTGTTGGTTTTATTAAGCAGTACTGGTGTCAGTGTAAGTACTGTTTGCTTATTAGAAAGATGCAAATTAGCAGAATATTAGGAATGCAATAAAACTCAGAAATATTGCGTGGGTCACATAACATTCTCAAAAGTTACGATTTTTCCATCAAGAAGCTATTAGCCTGGAGCAAGTATAGTAAATGAGCTACACTGCATCTACTAGTCTGACAAATTCTTCGTATTTTCATGAAACAAGTAGTTAGGGTGACTGGTATTACGCTTTTACTACTAATAATAACTACTAATATGTTTGTTGTAAGAAAACCCAAACAAACAGGTACGTCACAAGGATTAAATGAAAAATTAATGCAGGCTGAAAGAATAAACTTATTCAGCTGCCTGACTGACAAAATTCCATTGCAGTTTTTCAATCAGTTCAGTCCCCTTCCAATGTGTTTATTATGGTGCTTGTACTAATGTACATCTTGCAGAACCCTCCATGCTTCAGTGCACCGAATCCATCTGTCTCCAGCTAGGGGAACCTTGTATATTAGGGTTTAGGTGAAGGGAAGGTTCAGCTACAAATAACCACTTTCTGGTCCAGCTGGCCAGGGTTGGGACAATGAAAGCCATTAGTAGCATTTCTTCCTTGGTGTTCTGACATCTCTACCTTTTGGCCTGGATAATTCTCTCATTTGTAGATTAGGAAGCGAAGTTGTGCTTGTTTTTCTCTTTTGGACGCTGTTCCAGCCTGGAGTGTCAGAATGATGTTGAGCTTGGTTTTCTCACATCAGCAATCAAAGCAGTGCAATCTCCTTGCACTGAAAGTTCAGTGTGGCTATTGAGGAACCAAAATAGGCACACAAAAACGACCTGTACATGCAATACAGACAAGTAAGCTGAGGTGTCTGTGACAGACTAGTAGTGGTGGATTATAAATTTGTGAAGACATGTTGAAGTTTGTTCCAGCAAAGATGCTGTGGGTCTAAACTAAAAATCACCTTGGCACTCAGTTGGATTGGCAAACTTCAGTCGAAACTTTTGCATGCTTACACTGAAGGTAGTTGATTTGTAGTTTTTCAGAGTCTCTATGCCTCCATTAAAGTAAACACTGCTAAATTTAATTCTACCCTATTCACAAGAATGCATAGATTCTCTTTATTCCTTGTCTCTGCTCAGGAAATGAATAATTGATTTTTAAAAATTCTAAATATGCATATATTTCAGAGAAGTCTGTACTAGATTTTAGAATGCAGGGATTGGAGTAATTTTCTCATCAATAGTGTGGGTGGATGGTTCTTACAGCCGCTGTGCATATCTTTCTACGTCATTTGATGTATGAGTAGCACCAGCATATGAAGGTCTCAATAACCACTTGCATCCTTCTGAGCCATGCATCAACTCAGAATTCAGTCCCAGAACCTGGTAGCAGTGTGCTTCATGATAAGGCAACCTTAAAGCAGCATATTTCAGCAAATTATCAGCCAAAGAACCTTATATTGAGCTTCAGAGATAACTCTGAAAACTTGCAGTCTTTTAAAGTTGAAACATTCGTGGTAGACACTTATCTTTAGCTCTGCAATATCTAATATGATAAGAACTAGCTAGCACATCGTCCCCTGAACTAGCAGAAGTGGGAGGAAAAAGTATTAATCACAACATATTATGTAAGCTAGGTCTGGGATCAACACTGAATCATACTACATAACTGCAGAAGCAGAGGTTTGGAAACTTTACAGGATGGGCGGGCAAGCTCTGACTTGTGTTGTGAAAGCATTTTTGGCATTGCTTTATATTATACATTGCACAAATCCTTAGCATCTCTTTTAAAATGCAACTTTCCAGACCTATCTCCAAAGTCATCCCATAAAGCAACTCTAAATCTTTTGGAGCTTTTGGCTAGCATATAAAGAGTGACGGAATATTGAAAACAGTCGGAAAATGTACAGATCAGAGATATTTCCCCCACCCCACCAATCTGTTTGTGCCATTCTACACAGTTCCAACTGCATACAGCAGGAAAAAAATTCATTACTGATTTCTGTGGGATTCTTCATGAAACTTTTAGGATGTTTTCTATTATTCTAGCAAATTCCCTCTTCTTAATATCAACATGAATAAGATTTGACAGGTGGAACTTGTAATAGCTAATATTCTTTCTTTCATTTTCAAGAATCACTGAATATTTATCTATGCTTTGAATTCTAAGTGTCTAATTAATAGCATAGCTAACCTTCTAATATTACTGAGACACAAGAACTAATCATTTCTGTGCATTAAGAGGAACATATTAACTAAATCACCAAAAGTTCAAACTTACAAATTATTCTTTTGCATAATGCAGATGCACATCTCTTAACAACCTTGGAGCTTTGTATTTTCTATAGAACTTTCTCTTTTTCCTCCCTTTTCTTTCTAATCCCTCAAACAGGAATTTTTTTGTTGTCTTATTATAGGGTGGCACTGCAAGAACTTGACTGTGTGTTCTTATGTTGATTTTTCACTTGCTGTTGTAGACAAGAAAGACTTACTCATTACTCTAGGAAATAACTCTGAGAAATAATAGCCACCCCAAAAGAAAAGTGCAAAAGTGAAAGTGGAATAGGTGAGGGTTTTGTTAAGAACTGAGGCTTGAAAGAGAAATAGTAATCTTTTAAGGCCAAAGTTATGTATAGAAGTTATTGGGGGGGGGGGAGGGGAGTGATGGACACACAAAATCAAGAAACAGAGTTTAGGTTCAGGAATAATGTTATACGATTAGGGATTTTAGAAATGTAAAAATGAACAAGAGTTTTGGGTATTCCCTAATACTTCAAGAGCAAAATGAGTGAGTAGAGCCCAGGAACAGATGAAGGAAGGATGAAAGAAGGCCAGCCGTCAGAAGACTAGAGGCTTTCAGAAAAATCTAGGATGAAAGACTTGTTTACACCTAGCTCTGTGAGCCTGCAGTCCTTCCAGACTTTAAATTGGGTTTAAGGAACTGCTGAGATGCATCTCTAGCAAAAGGTGCTGCAACCTGATGAGAAACAGACACAAAAGGAAACCTGACAGAAAAAAAAAAGCCTGATCTTACCCTGGGTTTGAAGGATCCATTTGTTTAATGATACTCAAAAGAAATAACTCATTGAACTGATTGATATGATCAGCAATGATATGCTTGATCTGCTTTTTTTTCTGGTAAAATGAAGTATGGTACAAATACAAGCTTTCTCTCTTGACTGTGAAAGGTTCAAAGATTATTTTCATGTCATATTTATTTAAGTGAAATGTTGGAGGCAGCATAGCTTTCAACAGGAAGATTTGAACTCTAATACCTGTTATAGAAGCCCTTAGCTTATTGAATCAATGATTTCTTGGAATGAATGCATCCATAAAACTATTTATTAGTGATTTTTGCATTCTTATCCATGTTTTTTTACCAGAGGTTTTTGGCAAAATTTGACTTGTAATTGAATATATTCTGCTGAGACCATGCTGCATCTTTTGCAGGAGCTTCTAACAGTTTTAATAGTCTAGTAAAGCAGCACTGATCAAACTGGGGTTGCGATGTGAGGGCAGGAAGAGCAGACAAGGTGTAAATACAGGAAGTTCCATCTGAACATGAGAAAAAACATCTTTACTCTGAGGGTGACAGAGCACTAGTCCAGGCTGCCCAGAGTCTCCTTCTCTGGAGATATTCAAAACCTTCCTGGACACAATCCTGTGCAGCCTATCCTGCTTTGACAGGAGGTTTGGAATAGATGATCTCCAGAGGTCCCTTCCAACCCCTACCATTCTGCAATGCTGTGAAAGCACTGCAATATGCTCTTACCCAGCTGTCGTTACACAGCACAAAGGTGTTCAATTTGACTGAAATAAGATATGGATCAAGATATGAATCTTAATGTACATTTATTTGCTTGCATTAGTTACATAGATAATCCCTGTCCCACCTTCTATATTTTTCCTTCTAATAATCTTTATGATTAATGCAAGACATAATGTTTAAAACTCCTTCCCACACTGATCCTAAGGCTCGGACAACTTTCTCTCTGTAGTGTGTATTTAATAAGAGGAAACAAAGATACTGCAACAGTCTGAAGTGAGTTGCTGGGTACTGAAGAGCAACAAGCCGTTTTTCTACAAATATGGATGCTAAATACTTTTCCTAATTCAGAATTCTCATGCTCTGAGAGACAGGCTTTATCTTATTTATCCAATAACAGATTTTTAAAAATGTTTTGATTGTTTGTTCTGTAACTTAATTGGACAAACTGGATAAACTCTGATTTTGCAGTTTTGAAGACTACAAAAGGAACTGTTATATTTGTGTTAGCAGAGCCAGACCTGAATTGCTTTTTGTATTTGTAGGTGCATTTGCAGTAATTAGATTTCCAGCTCCAAATCTGGATACATATGAAGTTCAAACAAAGTAAAGATTTTTGTTTCAGTTAAATAACTTACTTGGCTTTCTTTCTAATGGATTTTTAGGACCTCTAGTACTAACCAAAAACAATTAAAGATTTAGTTAGTGATGGAGACCACAAAAGAATTTGCATATGAGTCTAGAGTACAGATACTCTGGTGTAGCACAGAATTCAGTTTTATCAACCCTGATGGCAGTTCTCAAGTTATGCTTAAAAGAATACAATGAAGAACTCCAAAGATATTGAGAAATTATATGCTGAAAGTCTATCCCAATAATATTATTAGAACATCCAACTTTCCATTAAGAGTTCTGAAAGTTTAGTATTTGTTCTCCATTATGCCCTGCTCATCTCTAATTCTCAGGGCGATGACATAGATGTACTGGACAGACACAGTAGAATACTGAGGGTGTAATTAACTTTTGTAATATGTATGCAAATCCCGTGGACATGAACGGTTTTACAGAGGCTTCATGTTCAGAATTCTTTGGACTTTAAAAAGATGTTTAAAAACATGGGCTTTGAAGGGAAAGCCTGGATTTTTGCTATCCCTGAATATTAAGGGAGGATATAGAAATATATTCCTTGTGCTATGCTAAGAATTGGGTGAGAGGCAATAGTGGTTAGAAAATGAAAAGGAGTTAAAATTTTGAGATGGGTTTTGGGGGTTCTTTGTTTTGGTTTTTTGGCGGTTTTTTGTAATGTAAATCAGCAGAGGAGGGAAAAAAATTGTTCTATAATTCTTTTCTTCGAGGACTTCCATCTCTTTATAGGAATAACCACATAGGACTATTGTGTTATAAAATCCATGAACAGCAATTCAGTTCCTGAAAATCCCTTCTCTGTGTAGCAACAATGATCAGACTGTCTTCCAGTGCCAAGCACCAACTCCCTCTCCAGACTCCTTTGTAGAGTCTCAGTTCCTTGCTGTTGCCAGAGTCTGGCTCCCTTTTCCTTCTTCCCCCTGAGCTGGAGCCACTCAATAGTCTGAAGGAGCTACTGCCTGCTTTGGGAAATGGCAGCTGACTGAAGGAATTAGAGCCCACCACCATTCTGCAGGACTCCAATACCACGTATTTCTCCTTTTTGTTGAGAAAGAACTGTGACATGACGCCACTTCTTTCAGACAATCTGTGGTCCTATAAGGTCTCTGGCTGAGTTAGAAGACACTGTGTCATTGTGTGTGATGAAGTGATGGTCACCTTGCCTGTGAGGGTGTGGACATCTATACTATACTGCTACTCAACTCATCCACTTGGTGGTCCTACCAGATTCAATTTCCCGCTGACCACAGAACTTGTCCAAGCTGTGACACAAAGAAGCTGTTGACAATCTATCCTAAAACTTTAACAAATACCCTTGCATGCCAAACTACTACCAAAAAACCTGTAGATGACACTCACTATATTTATTTCTACTGGAAATAGATATTGTAAATAAATTAAGATAGATATTGTAAATAAATTAAGACTTAGTTCAGTGAGGAACAAAGTCTGACCTGAGGACACAGGATATGGGTTGTCTCACATCATATCACAGTGAATATTAGATGAGTTGTATTACTGTTTTTAATTTGGGGAGACTGTATTTGCTTAATACAAATGAGTCTCATATGTACAGGATGACTATTAACATTCCTTTAACACTGACATCATTAAGAGCGGTATAGGGAAGGACTGGAGGAGGGAATAGAGGACATAGAGGGAACAGTAAGGGGGTGGATAAATAAGGAAGAGGACAGGCATTAACCAAGAAACTCCAGTGTCTAACTTGCCATTTCAAAGTGTGGGTTTTTTTTCCTCCCAGCATACCTTTACTGGGTATTGAAAGGAATTCTATACAGAGATTTTCCTTCACTGCTTTGTGTGGTACTTAGCCAGGTATCTTAGGTCATTGTTTTATTTCTCATTGCATGATTTCAGTGGTGACATGGTTCATTGATTTCAGAGAACATATCACATTTCTGCAATTCTATTTCTGTCTCATAAAACTAGACCTTCAGTACTTTTTTGAGAAAGAATATAGTATAGCTCAGAATCTTAGGTGGGATAATTTTACCTTAATGGAAAGAAAAAAAAAGATGTTTAGGGTGCATTCTTTTTCATAATATTTTGTTTCTTTTATATCCCAGACTTTAAACAAATGCTGACAGGTTTTTGGGACCTCCAGTGGTAGTCTTGAAACATTCCCAGGAAGCTGGCAGCTATCCATCCCCTATAGATCTCTGTTGCTTGCCAAATGTGCCATTTTCAGCTGTCTGCTTAAGAAGCTTCATTTCCATATGCTCCAGATTCTAGTAATTTAAAATATACTTTCCCTGCTGAAATGAAAAATAATTTCCTCTCAAAATTTTCCACATAAGCATGATTATTCTGGGGAAAAAAATCCCCTACCAACAGGACTGTAAAGCAACTTCCTTATTTTCTAAATTATTTTGAACCATTGTCCTTCATTTTGTTGTGAATGCCCTCTGTAATACATTGGGCCCAAACTGAAATGGCATAGTTAAACACCTAAAGTAAAAACTCCTACTTACTCTCCTTACCCTTGAAATATTGGGAAATGGAGTTGCAAGAATTCACATTACTAATAGCTACCACAGTGTTTGTTAGCATGTGGACATAATTTAATGAGTTTCATTCCTCTATCTTACTAGTGCAAAGAAGTTTCATTTAAATATCAGCTTACTGGGTGAGATGAACAGGGGAAAGGAGGAGTCTCACTCTTAAGATGAAAGAGATAAAACTCATATAGATGCTAATACTAGACTTTTCAGAGACTGAATATAGGTCCTTAGCAAGCGCATTAATTAACTGTTACTGGCAAGGCTGCAAATGACTATTTCTAAGACTATATTTTCAAGCTGTCATTTCTCTACAGCATAATGCACACAGAGACATTTTCTCTTGCTAGCTTTGGCTCAGTGCTGACAGTGGAGCACTGCAAATGGGGCAGCTGATTACCACAAGAAAGTTTACTGTTATGTTTTGTAGATTTATGCCTGCATGTTTAAACAACTACAACTTTAAAAAAACAAAACCAAACAGTGTTAGCCTGCTCTCCCACTGACAGAACTGCCACACATCGGGGCTCTCCCAAGAAGTTTTTCCTGTGCAGGACTGCTCTGGATGACCTTAGAAACTGTATTTGGGATTTTCAGATGTATTTGGGCTTGGTGTGCTCAGGTAACTTCTGTGCATGCAGGAAATCCTGCATGCATTCATCAGGAGTGCTGTACAGGATATGCTCTTGAGAGCTGTGACACTAACTGTGGCATTGCAGGAGAGTAGCCGGGCTGGGTTAGTGCAGACCCAGGGATGTTTGGGAGAGGGGAGTGAAACAGTGATGTGCTGCACACGTGCACTGAGACTGACAGTCAGAAACCCTTCAGCTAACTGTGCAGCTGATAAGCTTTGGTGATAGATACCTGCAAAATGGAGAAGGTGTTAAACCATTTTCTCGCATTTGAGGGCTACCATAGAGGGGGAGAATGAACTGCTGTCTACCTCTTCGGTACACAGGATGAGAAGTGGCATTAGATGGCACCAAAAGGTTTCCAGTCAGACATTGGCTATGTTTGCTTGTGTGGAAGAAGTGCAAAGCACTGAAATGTGTGGCTTAGGGAGACTGGAATCTTCATCACTGGAAATACTGCAAGCTAAAGCTAAAAAAACACTTGTTGGGAGATACAGAGCCTGCTTTAGAAAGGACAGTAGGTTAGATGATCTCCCCGGGTTCCTTCTAGGTTTATTTTCCTATGATTGCATGCACAATAAGTCTAACATGTCCCAAAAGTTTCCAATTACTGTGCCTGAACAGACCATCTGTGCTAAGCAATCTCAATATGCCTGATGCTTCCTGGAAACATTATACTTACTGAAACAGAAATATAACAGTTCCACCCATTTATACAAATGTCTGTCCAGGGTCACTGGGGAAAAGTCTGGGGGAAACACCAAACCACTTTCCTTAAACATCTCCTCATGGAAGGAAAAAACACATATAAAGCTGAATTACAGTATTAGTGGATGTTATCTGCCAAGCTGTCTAATTGCAGACATAACGTGATAGGCAGTCATTTGTAAGCAGCAGAATTAAATGGTTGAACATGGAAGCAAAGCCTTTAAGCAATTTGAAATTCCTCAGCAACTGCTCTTAGGTAAACCACTTGTCATGGGGTGTCCACAATAACATTATGGTCATTTCAGAGCCAGTGAATCAAATCTTAAATCACCCCAAATAATTTTTGAAACATTCTGAAAGTGATAAGCATGCCTTCAATGTATATTATTTCTGCAGAGCTCCATTATCCTTATAGACACCAGTATTATAATAACTTTTGAAGTTTACCTATCCTACGCAAAGAAAGCTATCAATATCTACAGAAGAAAAATCTTGAAAGCTTACTTGATAAAAAGGCAAAACATAGTTAACATAGGAACCTGTCTATTCAGAGTGGAATGTGGTAAAGCAGCTCCATTTTCTTAACATTAAGAACAACACCACCAAAACAAATGTAAAGATATCTCTCACTGTCTTTTTCCCTTGTTTGTTGCTATTGCTGCTGTTCTTTTGTGATAGGAGTTGGTGGTACTGATTGGGTCTGGGGTAAATTCAAAGGTACAAAAAGGAGTTCTATGGTGTTCATGCTGTGATGAGTTTTGCAGTCTCAAAACCTCTCTCTTATTTGCAAATGAATAACACTGTGATAATGTAAGTCAGGAGTTAGGGGGAATTTAGTATAGATTTTGAGCCTTAAAGAATGAGGCAGAAAAACAGTGGAGGATACACACAGAAAGAATAAGCAGAGGAAAGTTTGCCCAAACCACCTAATATTATCTTGTGTTTTATACTTACAGCAGATCTTGTTAAAATTCCACACTGTAGATTGGACTCTGCTGAATCAACAGACACAGAAAGAAAGCTTGCAAAACCTCAAAATGATATCTGAGTTTCAAGAAAAACCTGAAGGAAATCAGATCCATCCTTCAGCCCTTGGGGGATGAAATGGAATTCTGTTCACAGGAAGATGCTGAGAAACAAGGTTTCTAAACTAAATGTTTAGCATAAACATTTTTTGTCTTGGTACATTCCAAAATTTTATTAAATAAGATAAAACTTTATTTTTTTAATTCAAGCAAGTTGTGCTGCTTTTAAATATTTAACTTTTTGACTAGCGTAATAATAATTCTTAAATGCCTGTTCCCTCTACACAAGAAAAGAAGACAGAGGCTGAGATCTGAATGGGAAAGTCCAGGTGTCGGAGCAGTGAAGGAAGGGCAAATTAATATTTGCATGGGTTTACAGCATCTTCAACACAAGGTTGTGAATACAACCATACACCTACATACATGTTCTAAGACACCTAGATCAGGAAAAAAAAAGACCAAAAAAAAAGACAAAAAAGACAGCTTAAAACAGCAAAGAAAACATACAGGAAACAAGGAGGGACAGACTGAACCAAACAAGAGGCTAAAGCCAGCAAAAGATGATGGCAAGACAGTACAGGACAAGTTGTAGCCATTAGACAGGGAGATAAGAAACCCTCGAGTACTGAGCATCATGCTTATCAGCATACCATCAGCTGACTTGAGGCTGGATACAAAAGATCACAGCAACTGAAATCTCCTAATGGGTGCAAAAAACCAGCACCCTGCCTACGATTGAAAAAGAACTTGGAAAAGGTGATAAGGACCGGAAAGCCAATGTGTTCTTTTCTCTTCTGCACTCTGAAAAAAACCCTTTCATCTGGCACCTAGAGCACTCCTGGGAAAGCTGCTTTGGTTCCTGCAGTAGATGAAAGCTGAAGCTTAGTCTTTTGCTTCCGAGGGACTGTTAGAAGGGGGAGCAGTAGCCTCTCCAGTGACACAGCTATTGGGGAAACCGAGTTGGAAAGAAAACCTGGTCAAATCTGTGGCAGGGAAGGGGGAGAAGGGTAAGGAAGCTTTTTTAGGGAATTATTTTGGGTGATAGGTAGCGGGTAACCTTACTATTCTGAAAAAAGACAACCAAGGGAATTTGAAGAACAGTTTTTACTCCTATTATTTAACTCAGTGGCTTCCTGCCCAGCTTGCTGAGTAGCTATATCCCATCCCTGGGCATTGACTTACCTCTGGCTCTGTGTTAAAATTTAAGCTCCCTAAAGCAGGTGCTGGGCTTACCATGCATCACTTGCAACTGTTTCACTGAGAAAACACCTCTTCTTTTTCCAGGAATCTTTAAAATCATGTTCCCCTGCTCAAATTTAGAAACGCTGCCTGAAGTAGTTTGTTTTTGTTTGGTTGGGGTTTTTTTAACTAAATCTCTTTTTGGCTTTGCTTTAATTGATGAAGTGACATGCCAGTTACTTAATTATGGGAACAGCTGAACACTTTGGCTTTAATCAAGTTTCTATACCTTCCAGTTTGGGGTAAGGATGGCAAGAAAATGTGCTGACTCTGTCCCTTCAGACAAAAAATGCCTGATCAAAGACATGATGCATAGTGTAGCAAGCAGAGTAGAAGCAGAGTTTAGGTGGGCTAAGTTTGCAATTGTAGGGACCAATTCTCAGATTGCATGAATCTGAGCAGTTAAACAAGCTAAACAAGACTTTTATACCCCATCAAAGATTATATCTGTCATCCTCTTTAGTAATGGTTCTGTGATTTGTTTGCATCTTCAGTGCTAGGATAGCTCCTCACTATAATCCCTTTCAAACAACTCAATTTGGGAAAAAGCCAGGAGAGAAATTTATGTCTGTCCAATGTTACTTAGCTCTGTACCCTATGTTGACTCCTGCTACAGGGCTCCCTCCAATATTTCTAATGTAAAGACTGAGGCTCTTTGCTGGATATACTGTGTGTTGATGAATTACTGCTTAACCATTGGTCTCTGTGTTTTATCTGTAAATTTTCTTGATATCTTGTAAGGCTTAGAGTGTGAAAGAGAAAATGTGTTGTTGGGTTTTGCTGTTGTTTTTGCAACAGCAAAGCAAAAGAGAAAATTAGGTAGTTTCAGTTTATGAACTTGTAATGGCCAGATGAGAAATATTTGTCACTCCTATATGTGATTGAGGTATTTGATCTGTTCAGGAACTGCCTATTTTAGCATGACATTAGTTACCGTAAATTAGTAATCAAACTAGATAAATCTGGAGGAAAATAAAAGAAAGATTAAGGATGTAGTGAACAATTCACATATCTCTGCCAGTCATAACAGCTGTTAGAAATGTCTGTTAGATGCTTTCATCAGCTTTGCTTTCATCCTGTGACTAACATGATAGTTGAAAAGAAATGTACAGGCTTTTATTTTCTTTTAAAATTTATTTCATAGGATGAATTACTTCAGACAAGAGGTGAATAAGAGGGCATGTAAGAAGTATACTGAATAAAGAAGAAAATGGAGACATAAATTATATAGTCAGACCCTCTCTCACAATGAAAGAACATTAAAAGAAGCTGGAAGACAATACACTCTAAAGCGAAGTATATTAGCAAGAAAACACTAAATTAGAAGTACTACAGATGGTATAGGCTTGATCCCTTATTGAAAATATGACAAATTTTCTCACTGGCTTTAATGAGCTTTAGTCTCATGTTGTGAGATGATTTGAAAGCTGAGAGAGGGGATATGAAAGGGACTTGTGCTTAGTGGGAGAAGAGCACCCCTTGTTCCTCCCAGGGTCAGTTTTGCTGTGTTTCTGCCAGCCGAAGGCTTTACAATGTAAGGCATCAGCTCAGAGCAGGAGAGAAACTCCCTCTCTTTGATCACAGCAGAAAAGGGGCAGAGATTTCGGGGCTCCTACCAAAAGACAGGTCGGATTGTCACCAGCTTGAATGCCAAAAACAGGTATAAAATATAGCACCAGGATTGCTGTTACAAGATATGCACCTGAGGCTGAATGGTATACATTCCAATGCACAGAACATCACCTGGCAACGTTTGGAAAATAATGCTTATGAAGATTTACCTGAACAGATGGGAAAATACCCACTGGGGCAGTCAAGGAAGATAGTTAATGCAGTGGAAACTTTTCATATTCAGTAAAAATATTTTGACCTGCAGGAAGAAAGTGAAACCCAACAAGGAAGATGAACAAATGTCTCAAAGGTTAATAAATCTTCAAGGGAGGTTGGAGCACTTGGAAGTGTGAATAGAGAAGGGATTGCTTAGCTTGCAGCCTCGGAAATAGCATTGTTTAGGCTGAGGTTGGTCTGAATTGGCAAGAAAAGCTTTTAAAAATTAGTATTTTTGAGAAGGATGTACCTAGCTTTATAGATGACTAAAGTACACAAAGCACTGATAGATGAGGAGATATCAGGGAAATGTATAGCTACAGGTGAGAACTTCAGGTAAGTGAAGTGAAAGGCTTGGATGGGATGACAAAACTGTGAGCAGTAGCTGAAAGGCTTGTGCTCAGTTCAGGACCTCAGGCGTCAAATAGTGTCAAAAGTGAACAGAATTACTAGTGCAGAACCCAAAAGCAGGTATTAACATTGCAATCGTGGCAGAGCACAGCTACTGATAGGGACAAATCGTTCAGGAAAGATAGACATAAAAGTGAAGATGATGAATACCACTGCAGGTGGGAAAAAAGAAAAGAAAAAAAAAAAAGATAGGCCAGGAATAAACTAAAATCTGCTTTGAGAAAAAAATATTTTGGGAAAGGTGAATAACCAGATTCTATTGGGACAGGGCTGTAATAGAGTCTCTTGATCAGATTTGGATAGAAAAAATTATGCAGAAATAAAGCAGGAGAAATAGTACAGAAAGATATATCACTATTGAGGACCTTAATTTTTTAATGATAGACCTGACAACATAGCTACATTCTTGAATCTCATAGCTGATGAAGTTTCATTGACTAATCACTAACAAAAAGCGATGCCAGGAGTGATTTCAATAAGATATGAAAACATGATCAAAATATGGTTAGAGGGGCGGGAAAAAGCGTAATCAACAATCATAACTTTATTCTGCTTCTGTTAAATGAAGATTGATACGGGTTCTGTGATAAATTTTACATTTCAGAAGCTCAAATTTGATCAGTGGAGAAAGCTGGTTAATAAAAGCATCTGAACTAGGAGCTATGGGGCTTGAATATAGAAGAGGCTCAGAATTTCTTGGAATAAAATAGATTTCTAAAAAAATTTATAAGCTAGGTAAAAATGTTATCAGAAATCTAAATAGACTCAAAATCTCTTTACAGGGCATATTAGAATTAAAGGGTCAATTTAGAAAAAGTGGGAAACAAAGTTAATTTTTAAAAAGCTCAATGTTAGAGATCAAGAACTGTAGGGGTAAAATGAATACATCCTTAAGCAGGCCTGAATGTGATCTTGAAATATTAAATCCAATAGCAAATGTTAAACATTCCATGGACAAAATCCAAATTGAACAGAAATAAAAGCAGAATAAAGGAAGAGTGGTCATTAGAAGTTTGGATTCTACTGATACAGCACAATATTTAGACAGGACAAAAGACAGAATGAAACCTTCATCTCAGTTTTTCCTAACAAGGGAAAATAGTAAACGAATTGGAACACTAGACTAGTAGACTTTAGATAAATTTCCATTAGCAATTTAGTTGAAATCATTCTCTAAGAGTTTCATGTACTGATGTTTTGTAGAACTCTTACTAGGAAATTCACTGAAAAATACCCCACCATTGCAATAAACAAATTAAGTGTCTGATTCAATAAGAAGGATTTTTAGTAGGTCAGCATGTACCACACACAGAATCATGATGTTGGAAAAGGTCTTTGAGATTATCAAGTCCAACTGTACCTGTCCTTCACTAAGCCATATCCCTAAGTCTACCCACCTGTTAAACACATCCAGGGTCAGTGACTCAACCAGCTCCCTAGGCAGCCTGTTCCAATAACTCAGCCTGATAACTTGGTGAAGAGTTTTTTCCTAACGAACCTGCCCTGGCGCAGCTTGAGCCCATTCCTCCTCGTCCTATCACCTGTTAATTGGGTGAAGAGACCAACTATTTTTTCTACACAATTCTACCCTCCCGGTGGCTTTCCAGAGTTTTAAATGTCCAAATGAATTTTGGACAAGATTTCTCCTTTGTCACTTTCAATTGACAAGACTTTATTCTTGTATCTCAGGCATAATTTTTCTTGCAAGATTATACTGACTATTCAAACACTCAAAGAAAAAGTCAACAGAAATTGAAAATCAAAAAATTAATCGGAATTGATTCTATAGCCTACATGTATTAAAACTCATTCATTTGTCCTTCCCAATAATTTCAGGATACATTACTTGAAAAGCATTCAAGGTATAGTAAAAACAAAGCCAAAAACCTAACAAAAACAACATCAGGAAGCTCCATAAGGAGAAGAATAAATTCTTTGCTCCAGCAAGCAGTTTTATTTCAAAACTGGCTCATCCTTAGTTCCTGCTGTGCCTCTTTAGCAGAAATGTTAGTGCCTGGGTCCCTGCCTGGCCTTTGCTGTAATTAGTGCTAAAGTTCTGTTCAAAGCACCTCTGAACAAGTTGTCATCCTTCACTGCGGCTTCAGTCTTCAGCAAAGCTAAGCTTCTCTTCAAAGTATGAAACATCAAATAACTCTTAGCATTTTCAGAAACAAACCTTAGTGTGATGCTCCTTGTGTCTTTCTCCACATGACCTAAGCACTCTTGTGGTTCAGTGAAAACTAATTCCTTCCTCTGGGAACTCCTGCCAAGGACTGGGAATACTGCATGGTTTTGATTTCATATGCTGCAGAAGTACAAGCCATACAATTTCAAAGACCCTCCAGCTAATTTTATTAAGGAAAGTGACATCACTCGTCAGTCCTGAGATTCAAATTCAATGCACATAGGAGAAAAAAAACTTAAAGAAATCCAATAAAATCTCTCTCAGAAAGTATTTTAGTTATTTAAGTTTGAAATCTCAGATACCATAAAGCTTTTCTGCCTGTAAGCTGTCTGCTTAGAAGATGTCACTTTTACCATCTTTGTTAGGCTTGTAGGAAATTTCAATAGCAGATATAAAAAATGCAGTTAATTTGCTGACATAATATACTTGCATATCCTTGCACACACATGAGGTTTTATGTCCATATGCTGGCATGTAACTGTGCATCACTGCGAACTACCAGCTGAAACATTTGTTAGAAAATCCCTAAGCCAGTAAAATCTCTTTCGAGTTGTATGAGACCTTTTTTCTGGCAGATGAGCTCAGCTCCCTCCCTGTAATAATCCGTTAAAGATCACATACAATTTCCTCAGGGTTTTGACCAAATGCTCTCATCTGACAAGTATGTTCACTATATCCTGCACTGAAATTCAGACTTCATTATTTGTTGATTGTTTAGAATGTTTTACTTAGTATGTCCCGTTTATTAATTGACATATTTTCCTTGACATTTTGATTTTGTTCACACACTTGATTTGGTTTATTTTCTTATTTAGTTTTAGCGCTTGCCAAGACACTCCATAACAACGATGGCTGTTCTTTGCCTGGTCCTTTTTGGCTTATGTTGGCTTTTAAACATGACAGTGGTCACTCAGGGTTGCTAGGTTTCCTTTGAAGATAAGCAGCATTGGAGGTAGAAATTATAGCAGTAGCCTTGGGAAAACCTATAGGAAAATGCTGTTATGCAGATGTTTTCTCCGACCATTACTGTCCCTGTTTTCCTCTACTTAATCATGATTCTAAACAGGTAACAGTCTGACAGACTTTCATGCACCTTTTAACAGCCCCTTTATATTTACTTTAAATTAGAGAGAAACAGATCCAATCCATATGTGCTACAACCAAAATGTAAGTCACATAGGAAGCCATATAGAAAATCATTGAGAAAAAACCCCCACACAGCTATGAGTTGGTTTAGAAGACGGTTAAGCTTATGCTTAATTCATTAGACTTGCACTAGCTTCATCTGGAGCTGAACTCAGCCCCTGAAGATGACCAAAACATTCTTAAATTGCATACTACAGCACGTCAAGTGTTGTATGATGCTGGAGATACACTTCTGTGTCTACTGCTATAATACTTAGGCTTTTATCACTTAGACTAGGAGAATCACCATTAGTTATTAGCAATGTTATACCCATAACACAAAATCAGGCAAGTCAGAAGAAATCAGAGATATGCTGCAAATGAGAACATTGATCACTCTAAGCCAATATATTCTGCCTGACAATGATCAGTGTAAATCAAAGAAAAATGCAAGAAGAATGTGGTAACCTACTTTTAGAACTTTCTTTTCAGCTCCTGCCACCCCCACCCCCCCATTAGTGGTTGCACATATCCTGAAGTATGAAACTGTCAATGGATTCTTTTTCTCTAACACAACGGTGGAAGATCTTATGGTGAATTCTGAATTTGCCTATAGTTTCCATATATTTCTAAAAAGATATCTAGATTATACAGTGGGTTAATCACACACTTAGGTAAATAAAACACTTGCTTTATTAACTTTTAATTGTCTGTCTTGTAACTGGAGCGTGGCTGATTTTGAATGACAAGATGTACTTATTTATATTTTAGTTAACTTGAAAATCAAATGCAGTTAATGCAATTTTATTTATCCATCGTTTCCTTTTTCTTATCTTCAAGTGGTAGGAAGATATTCTGTTGAGCCGCACAGCTTGATTTTCATGTTGTCATTCACTCCTGAGAACAACCCTGTAATATGAAAGCAATGCTTCCATTTTTGGATGCACGGCTTTGGTGGGAATGTTGATTTCAGGAGTTCCTGTCACCCTTCGATCCCTCACCATGCCTGCTCTTGTTACTGCTCCTGCAATCTGCCAGGTTGTCAGCTGTGTCAAACCAAATGGTGGCGTAGCCATGTCCAACCTGGATCAAAATACTCTCTTTAAACACTGGTGTCTCTTTCTCCCTCCCTTTTTCTCTATGTATGCTTTTGTCTTAAGCTGCCCTTAGCCCACGGGGGAGTCCAGCAACAAAGGGGACAGTGAACTGTGACAGCTTGCCAAGGCAGAAACTCCTTCAGCCTTAGTGTTTCCACAAGCCCTGCATCCTCAAATTGAGGCTCCTGTCTGTTAGAAAGGCTATGTACAAGACCGAATTTTTCCAGAGTCAGGAAGAAAGTTTCCTTGCTTACATATAATCATCTGTCAGGAATGGCAATGTGTCTGCATTAGCCCCCCTTTCAGAGAAGGCCTCAGAAGCTCTTACTTCTAAACTTCTCCTGCTACAGGTGCAGTTCTTGCAGGTTGCACTTTAGTTAGCTGTAACTAGTAAAGCTGTTGCTTTAACGTGTTTGAGCAGATTTAAACTGGTAACTTTCCCTCCTATAATTCCACTGCTTCCCAGTTAACAAGAAGTGTGGATCAGCCTGACTTACCTTACAGCCGTGCAAATATAGTGTGCAATTTTCAGTCTAAATTAGTCAAGGGAAGGTGGTTGAATGTATTAATTTCCTAGCTTTATACAGAGCAGCCAAGGACGCAGATTGTAGTAAGTGATGCAGTAAGATATTTGTCTGGTAATGAGGTCTAATTTGCATATATTGATCTGCTCAAACGTCCATGAGCTTTGTATTTTACTCCACATTCTTACAGCTGTTGCTTGAGGCTTTACAGATGGAGCAGCAAAGACCTGCTATGTAGAAAAGCTTTCCATCTTATGAAGGTTGAACAGCTGAAGCATTCTGTGACTACAGAGGACAAATACAATTACTTTACCAGCATTTTAGTTCCTCTAGATCTGCTCCTTGTTCAACTTATTTTTTGCTGTGATCTCAGGCAGTTTTTCAGCCTTTTACATCCAGGTTATGCTAATTCCGCCTCAGTTCCAGCACTGCTTATCATGATCTATTGCTGGACTCTGTTTTTCCCTCAAAGCTTCAAGTACTTAAATACAATCTATGAAAGCTATAGATCATGTCCATAAACCATTTTCGGTTTATAATTGCACAGAGAAAAAACCCCAACTGCTTTCTCAATCTGTGTAGCTCCAAATATCTTAACAGTTTATAACAGCCCTGCACACAAAATGAATGATATTAAGGGTGGGCCATTTTTTGCTAAACACACTTCATATTTTTCTAGAAATATGATTTTATGTCTTTTTTTTGGTTTTGTTTTAACTGAAGCTGCATTATTATAGATGAGAATCAGTCATTAGATGAATGAACTAGATCTGGAATCTGGAAATCAGATTTCATCAGAATTTATCATTCAGACTTGACTCCTGTACTTTCAGTTTTACTTGGAGACGAGGAGGGAATGTGAAACACTGACATGTGGGGTTTTCTACTGTATTCTGGACCACTGAGATTTGCAGACACATGGTCACGTCTGTGCAGTATAATCAGTTCATCCATATAGTGCACCTACACCAGGGCCAGGGTCATGCCAGCTGCGCATGTATTGCACAAATGACCTCACTTACTCAGGGTGCATGTGATATATAGTGCCCATACATTTGCAGTTCATGCTGAGATGGTCTGACTCTTCCAGAAGTTCTGAGGCTCACCACATGTAGGCTAAACAGCACCTGTGTACATACCCCTGCTCAAAAGAGCCCAGCAAGAAACAAGGCAGCCTTTCCATGAAAATTAGCTGGCATGTATTCCAACAAAGCTTAATGTAGACAATAAAACCAATTTATAAACTGTATCATTTTCCCCTGTAAATTATAATGCCAGAGTTAACTGTACGTGAAAATGACTGTTATCCTGGCGTATAGTTTTGTGGGGAAAAAAAAAATAATCTCAATTTACATAAAAAAGTGAAGCATATTTAAGACTTATGTTTTTGGACTTAAAGTTTGGCACTATGAGTCATCTTGTTGAGAACTGGTTAAGGTAAGGATATTTAAAAGAAGAAATCAGTCATTATTTAATTGATTAATGAATCCATTATAGAATAAATGGCCAGTTAAGAGACCGTAATACCATGAACAAAATCTGGTTTAATATAATGGATTATTTGGTTAATCAGAAATTTTGGTGTTGGTTATATTAAGGTGCATAATTAAGAGCTGAAAACAGTATTGATGCATATGCAAAAAAATTCTAAGAATTTTACTTTTAAAATGTAGATGTGGTAACAGTGACAGTGAACACACTTCACTTTCTACAATGTAAGCTTTTTTTTTTTTTAGAAGAATGGTGAAGGGAAGAAAGAGAGCGATGCCTGATCACAGCTTTTCTGTAATTAAATAGGTAACAGAGACAACTAGCAGTCCCAAATCTATTCTCATCAAAGCTTGAGTGGTGGGAGTGCAATTTAGCAATCTCACTAGCATTTCAAATAATGTTACCTAGTAAAGTTATAAAAAAAAATAATAATTCCTTGTTTCCAAGAAAGCAGTAATACAACATTTGGCTGATTATTTTTTCTTCATCTTTCTTGATTCCTTTAACTCCTGGTACAGAGGAACCATGTGGACTACTTAAGCATTGTTAAAAATGCTCACTACTAGTGATGAGGGTATTCTATAGTTTTCCATTTATGTTTCTTCACCAAAAAAATCCCAAACTGTAAATTTGTCATTTCACTTGCAATCACAGAAAATGCTTACTTCTTATCTGGGCTGTGGAGAACATTTGAGAAACTCTTCATGTGAACAATTACCTGCTTATAATACTCTCTACAGGACTACTATTTACAGTTTTGTGGAAATGGAAGAAACAACGTTTGGCATTTTCACGTTACCCATGGGATTCAGAGATTTGCCCAGTCTTTAAAACTTGGGTTAGAAACCTAAGCACTGAGATGGATTTCACAGAAAAGCTCAAGGTATGCCTGTGCTATAGCTTGCAGCTGGCTAACAGATGCTGTGTATTATAGCGGAAACCACCCAAAGCAGTGGAGGACAACCCTTAGAAGAAACAGTGTAAGTGAGCAGTGACCTGACCAGAGCTGGATTCAGTGCACAGTAATTCCATGCAACACACCATCTCTTCTGTCCTGAGTGACCACAACAGAGGGGGGTTCAAGTCATGGACTAAATTAACCCACACACTTTACAGCGGTGACGCATAACCTAAGGGAAAGGTATCTATATAAATCGCATGAGAGGAAGGAAATTGGTGGTTAATAAAAATGCATGGGATAGTATGGAGATTGAGCATGATTTAAATAGCAGAGACTAAGATTGTACTGGTTTGGAATGGGGATAGAGTTCGTTTTCTGGTACAGTGCTGTGTTTTGGATTTGTGACCAAAAGAGTTTTGACAACACAGGGATGTTTTATCTGTTTTATCAAGGCCTTTTCTGCTTCTCATGTTGCCCCTCCAGCAAGTAGCCTGGGGGTGCACAAGAAGTTGAACTCAGCTGACCAAAGGGTTATCCAATATGACGCCGTTCTCAGCAGTAAAAACTGGGGGAAGGAAAAGGAAGGGGAGATATCTGGAGTTACGGCATTTGACTTCCCATGTTGCTGTTATGTGTGATGAAGCACTGCTTGCCTTGAAATGGATAAACATCTTCCTGCTGATGGAACATAAGTGAATTAACTCTGGTGTTTTGGGGTTTTTTTGCTTTTCCCATGCATGCAGCTTTTGCTTTACTTATTAAACCACCTCTATCTCAACCCATGAGTTTTCTCACTTTTACCCTTCTAATTCTCTCCCATCCCACTAGGCAGGGGGGCTGAGCAAGCAGCTGTGTGGTGCTGAGCTGCCTACCAAGGTTAACACATAAAACCACAGTTAGTGAAACCATGACAACAGCAGCGTTGAAGAGAAACAGCACCGAGGATGGTTTAAAACAAAGTATTTTATTTTTAAGAATATAGTTATCCATGTAAAATAGAAGTTAAGTTGTATTATAGTCCCAGTTCAAATTTATTTATTTATATTATTAAATACCTGGGGAATGGTGTACTACAGCTATTGACGTGAAACAGGCACATTTCGTATTTCTGCATATAACAGAAGCAATCTTTCCTGTACAGAAACCTTTTCTTGGTAGCACCACTCTTTCATAGGACTGAGTGAGAAAATCAAAACCTAGAGTGCAGAGAAACCTCTGATTGACTTAACGCTTATCTAGACGTGCAAAAACTAAGAGACAGGGCTCAATTCTAGGAGGAATCACTTGTCAGTAGAAAAGAGTTGAAACTTGCCATAAAAGTTAGGCAAAGCAGATAAATACTTACTTGAGTCTGAAACTTTCTCATCTGCAAGGAAGCTCTCCTATTCTTTCAAGAATATAAAGGGTTTATCAGAAAATGGTATGTAACAGAAGACGATACTTAGTAGACTGGCTATTCTGCACCCTTGTAAAAAAAAGAGCTTTCCACCTTTCTACACTCAGGGCTTTGAGTTATTAAAGATGTTACTCAACTGTGTGTAGATTGCTCAATGAGTTCTTTAATTCATATTATGACATCTGTCTGCCTTCAGTATACATTCAGAGTATACAGACTAGGAACTGACAGTGGTTTAACTAGAGAAACTATAAACTCCCAGCCTAAACTAGTTGAAATTAACTTCAGTTACATCTCGTAAGGGATGCCATTGTCATGTTTGGAGATGTAAGCTGAACAAACCTTTTCATTTTCTCTTTAGTAACAGTTGTTTTAGAAAATTAGTTAAGTAGTTCTGTTAACAGTAAAACATTAAACCACACTACTTTATCACTGATCTTTGTAAGAAAGAGGGATATTTTTCTTTCATTCTATCAAGAACCAATTACAGTATCTTCCATAGTAACCATAAAAGAGAGGAGCTATACAAAGACTTACTTAATTACATACAGACTATTACATTTTTATTAGGCTAGGATTACCTCAAAATATAAGCTATTATTTCTAGTACATCTCCATAAGGGGAAAATTCAATATAATACTAAAGGTTGGATAAGAGGACAAAATTAAACTGCTCTAATGCAAAAGCTGAATCTTTAGAAGTAGTTCCTGGAAGTAAGGTTTCATTCCTTGATTTAGCTGCATTTTGCATGTGTCTTTTGGAAAGTGCATTCAAAGAGGTCAGTCCATTGGTTTCAGAGGAGGAAACAAGGCACAAGTGATTCCCCTTTTGACACTTGTTAACAGGCCAATGTTTGAACCATCACAGTCTGTCTATTTTGTTTCACTGGCAAAGATGTACAGTCCTGAGTCAGCTGTATCTATATTGTTGAAATAGGGGTTATACAACTTCGCTTGAATGCTTGACAGTTCAGAAAAGAACAAATCGATCTTTCTAGGAGCTTACTGCTAATTGAAGTGATCATTGTCATCAACTACAACTCCTTTTGCCAAAGCAAGTACCTTCAAAGATGCTGCTAAGTCAGGAAGGATGGTTTTCTTGCAAAACAGATGTATATTACCTCACAGGGGGCCATACTGTGCCCAGAAATTATGCAGATGTATGCAGAGAGAGAAGGGAATCGACTTTTTCTCTTCATCCAGAGCCTGTGAGGCTTAAATCAGGATATTGCATAACTGTAGCCTTTGGACTCGGTGGAACAGTGGGATTTCTCTCTTGCTACATTTCTAGGAGTGTGAGACTGCCCCAAAAGGGGAGTGGGAGAAGAAAAATGCATCTTCTAAGAAGTCAACTTGAAATATGTAGAGGAGAGAACATAGGTGATACACTTTGGAGATGAATTACCCAAGCAGTGTTCAAGTGCTTTGGCTTTATGGCTAAATACAATTAGGAAGGTGTCTTAAATGCAAATTATCAAACACACTTGATTTACACATTTGCCCTTGAGGCATTACTGAGAAAAACCCTAAGTTAATAGTAATTACCTCTAGAAACAAACTAAGCAATGTCTCAACTTATTCCCAAAGGTGAATGAAGGCTATCAAGTCTTTAATCTTAGTCATTGACATGCAATTTAGATATTGATTATGAACCCTTTAATTCTGATCATAGAGTTGCTCATGAAAATCTATCTATGAAGCCTCGCACTTGTTTCTGAAACAGATGTTCTGGACCTCACTATACCAACATAGTAATAGTCTTTCTTTGTTCTTTCACCCAATTTATCTAAAAAAACCTTCTTGTACTTTAAACTGAGGCATAACAAATATTTCGATGAAATGTTTCAAAAATCATCAAAAGAAACCTAATTCCTATCGGGACATTATGTAAAATACAATCCTAATGGGGAATAGTATGGTCTTGCATTCATTCATGTTTCCTTTTGGAGATACTATTGCTGATTTTTTTTTTTCCAGTATGGGACTTTTTCTTAACTAGGCTGTTACCAGTTTTCATTTAGGATTACTCTGAAATGCAATAAATAGCTGTCAAAAATGGTCCTGTTGATTTCAGAGGATTTAAACTCTCTTAAAACCACGAGCAAGTTATTATGTCCCTGGAAGCTTCATCTTCAAATAAGACAAATTAATTTTGACTTTTGCTATTTTTTTGAATTCACTCTTTTCTTTGCAAAATACAGCAAATTTGTCCACTCACAGAATTAACTTTCAAGCTTTCAGAAAATATGTCAATGGGATTAAGACAGTTTTGCATAAATCACAACTGAAATGAAATCCTCTTCAATTTTCTAAAAATTTGAGGACATTTCCTTTCCAGATATTCTTTTCTAGTACTACCTGTACTAGTATTATGTGATAGTATAAAGTAAGATATTCAGTTAGATTTTTATTGTCTACTAAAAAAAGGGGTTGTTGAGACAGTTGATTTTCTTCTGTTTTGTCACCCAAGTAATTGAACCAATTTGTATGTTTGAATAAATAAATGATAATCAGAGGCAAAAGAATGGCATAGATTTAATTTATCTAAGGTAGCAGAACAACTGAAATTTATCTATAGCCTTTGATCCAAAGCTTTGGATAGTTTTAACTGATTACCGTTGACTAGTTTGGCATGCTGTTATGAGGTGGGAAAGTACTTAACATGATGGGCTTGGGAGCTGCTGCCAACCTTCTGATGTACAACAGGTGTTCACATCACAATATAGTCACTCATCTTTTAAATATTCCTGGACTCTTGAATAGGTGCATGAAGTTCCTTTTGAAAGGGCTTGGCCCTAAACGCACTAGATTCTTCTGCTAAAAACATGTGCTCTAGCAGGAGGGGTATGCATAAGGAGTAAGAGCAATCATACAGTAGACAACATAATATGTGTGGTGAAAACTCATCTACTGGTTATCCTTTTGCTAACATGATGAAGGACACAAGTGACTTGCTCTTGTTGATACAGGAGCAGAACTATATTTTAATACACTGGACTACTGTCACTCAGCTTTTGTCCTCAACACATCAAGACTCTACCTCAATTTATATACCATTGTTTCAGTTTGTTATATTACATAAGTAGGTTTGTTTCTTCTACTCAAACTTCTCAATGTAGAGTTCAGCAATCAGAGAAGTAGATGCATATTATTAGCATCTACTAATAAAACTACTTGTTTCAAGGGCAGAAGGGAGCATTAGATCATCTATTCTGACCTTATGTGTGATACCTTCCATTGAATTTCAGCCAGTTGATGCCAACAGCTTATTTTGGAAAACAACATTTGGTCTTGTACCAAAATGAACAGTTAGACTCTTTCTCTTTCCCTTAGTTTGAATGAGTGCACAAACATCTTTCTTTTTAAAAATGCATGTCCTCTTTCTAGCTCAACTATGTCTGGCTCCGAGTTAATATGGTTTATTAAAGTCTTTCTTTGCTGTGATAGAAAGACCTTTGATGCCAGGTATTTGCTCCTCAAGGAAATACTTATGCATTGTGTCAAGTCACCTTTCAATCTTCTTTTTGGCATGCTAAACAGATTAGGTTTTTAAGTCTCTTCCTCTAAGGCATTTTCTCAGCACTCAGTGATTTTTGGTTCTTTTCTCTGCCTTCTCCAATTTGTCAAATGTGAACAACAGTAGAATATGTGGTATTCCAACACTGCAGTGAGCAACATCAACCTGAGAGATTAAGTCTCCATTTCTTTGTTTACAGCCAAGAATCAGATTACACTGAAGTTGCTGTGAATTGGTTTTCTCTTGTAAATCCTTTTCAGGATTCCCCTGTCCACGACTAAGGACCACAACTCTTCTTTATGGATGTATAAACCATTATTTTCTTGAATACCTTCAGCCTGCTATGTGTTCCAAGTGATTCAGCAAGACTGTTTTATTATTATCACCAGTCTCCAGGTTTTGTCAGCAGTGTGCCTAAGGACTTTTTTTTCTAGAACATTAATAAAAATGTTTAATAGTAGTTTACAACTGCTCTCTGCAGAGCCCTGCTAGAAGCATCCACATTTGATGATTTTATATTAGAATCAGTTTTGTAGCTGCTCTAGATCTACTTTATTGAAGATACTTAATGTTAATTTTTTAAAACTGTTGCTGTATGTAAAAAACCTGTCAAAAGACCACGTTTATTAGATTTACAGTTACCTTTATTCACCAAAACTGTTATCTCGTCAAAAGCTGAATATAGTCCATGTGGTTATATTATATCCCAAATCATTCAAAAACCCCAAAGATTTTGATGAGTTTTGAAACAGCTGTCATTGCCACCTGCCTCAATTTCACTAGGACACTTAGGATTTTATGGTTGTCATCCCAATTTTTTAAATGTGGAGCTTTGGGATAAAAATTGCCTATTTTTTGTTTATACTCACTCATCTACAATTTCTGAACACAGAAACAGCACACAAGGCTGTTTTGTTCCACTTACACTATGCTATTGATTGCAATAATTAACACAAAGATTTTCAACAGAGTCAGAAGAAAATAAAAGGGAAAAACTTACCAAAAAAACCCAGTGTGCAAGTATGTGCCTGTATCACCAGTTTTTAGTCAAGCTTCTGTTAAAAAACTGGCTGGCTGTACATCCGTATTTTTCACATTTTTAATGTTAAACATTCGAATAAAAATATACCAAGAGAACACTGTGTTTGCAAACTGAAACAAGGACACAAATAAGGAAATAACCAACATGCATAACCCTCATACATACCATTGTTTCCAGAAGCCACACTTAAGACTGTGTAGCAAGAAATCATATATAAAGACTGTAGTAAAGGCATCTTTCACCATATCATTTTAGTCCAGATTCTCTTCTAGCATCATGTAAGGAATAAAGCAGTAAAGCAACACGGAATGATGCAAGGGTAAAATAAGAGATGTGTTCATGTGGATAGTAATATGTATGCAGCTCAAGCATGCTGGCTTGCCAATGTGTTATTTGTTATGTGTTATGTGAATAATGAAGTACCTCATAATCCCTCAAAAGAAGTGAGGGTGGCAGTTTAGGATAAACTGTGGCACCCGTGAACAAAAATGCCTGCAGTGCTCCATGTACCTAGAAGTATTTGTGCCACATGAAAAATCAGTTGGAGGCATTGTTAGTCTCACAGTACTGGAAAAAACCAAAATCATAATCACCTGACTAAATAAAGTCTTGTAAAAATCTGTTACTTCATTTGAAAGTAGTGCTAACATGAAACAGATTGAGATAGTTCTACCAGGAGTCCTCCAACAAGTAGGAGTGGATGAATCATTAACGTCAGATATCTCAAAGACCTTGATTTGACAGAAAAAAAGCAATTCTGAATAGCATCTAAGAGTGACTGACATCGTACGGTGCTGGAGATACAGCAATGGAGATAGTCCTTGCCTAACCTTACCAAGGAGCAGCACCAGCACATAAGGAACACCACCACCAGAATGCAGACTCCCCTACACCTTAGATCAAACTGTTAACTACAGTTTTGCACACGGGTAATGGACATTAAGTTAATCTGTGTGTTTTGTAGTTGTTGATACTAAAGTTACACTAGGTGGCATAGTATGTCACTCTGGACTTCTAAGTGTCACAGAAAGCCAGAATAGCAATTCATCCTTACTGGAAGTTTTCATAACCAACCTCCTTTAAGAAAGGAGTGGGTGAAGTGTCCCCACAGTTGGCTGACCTTACTGGGGAGTGATGGTAGCCATCAGCTGATATACAACAGTTATCACAGGGAAAAATAAGTAGCTGGAAAAAAATCTAAATAGATGATCACCATTCTGCTGGAATAAAAAAAGTCTATTCAAGCAGTTACTCATTAGTAGCAACCTAGCTAAAAGCTCAGGGACACATTTGCAGAGGCTGTAAAAGTTTGCATTTTCCTGATCCCTTAAAATTTCCTAAGCCAGGTTAGTAGATTTTGCTTTCTGAAAACAAGTAATGAACACCCAGAGAACAAATCTAGACAATCAGTAGTTGAAAACTGAACAGAAGTGAGGAAAAAATCTCCCAGGGCCAGAATTTTACAATAACTGTGAGCCTGACCTCAGAGGTCTATGGATTAAGAAATTGTGCTAAATTTGCTGCAAGTAATTTAGCCAATATCATGTACAGATTGCAATCTAACACAAGTTATTTAAAACACACTGTCATTTATGGTTAAAAAACACCAACATGTAATTGCTCAACTTTAAGAATGTGTAAGAAAGAAAAATAACAGGCCTAGTAAAAGTACTTTCTAAGTGTATGTGCATCTGAGATCATATGGAGAGTTTTTTGTATCCAGCATTTTAACATCTAGAAGTGTAGACTTTGCCCAGACACAGGTATTGTCTGAGTTGCTGCTAGAGAGGAAAACTCTCACACAAACTCTTCTACTCCTGCATATAAATTTGATTTTTTTAATGGTCAGAGTATTTATTTTAAACTAATTTGAAAATAAAATAATACTGTGTAAAGGAAAAAAAAAAAAAAAAAAGAAAAAACCCTTCCGGTCTGGTGAAAGCTTTAAGGTCAGTGTGGTGGTTTGACCCTGGCTGAAGGCCAAATGCACACCAAAGCTTCTCTATCACTCCCCTTTTCAGCTGGACAGGAGAGAAAATATATACTGAGAAGCTTAGGAGTCGAGATAAGGACAGGGAGAGATCATTCTGCAATCAGCGTCATGGGCAAAACAGACTCAACACAGAATAAAGGAAAGAAAACTCTCTAATTTATGACACTGCACTGCACTCACACACAGTGAAACCAGAGTCAGATAATGAGAAGCACGACCAGATCTTAAAGCACCTCCACCCACCTTTCCCTTCTTAGCAGACTTCACTTCAGTCATGATTTTGCTCCCTTCTTCCCCCCCATTGTAGCTTTAGGAGGGGCAGGGACTGGGGGAATGGGGTTCTCGGTCAGTTCCTTGCAAGCTGGTTTCCTTCTTGGCCCAGGGAGTCATTCATTCCACACACCCTTCCCCTGCTGCACCGTACGGTGCCACCCATGGGACCAGTGTTCACTTAAGAGTATGCTTAGGTGAATGCATGTTAATTACCTAACTTGAGAACTTTATAACCTTGAGAGATTATTTATAACTGAAACGCTGCTTTTTGCCAGCTGCTTGCGTTGTGACCGATTGGCTCCATCTTGGTCAGCAGCAACTGTGGCCTTGAAGCTCAACTGCTGAATAATGTGGGTGAGGTTTTGAAAATCATTTAAAGCACCTTGCTTTACTTTGGGTTTGCACGCAGTCTGGATGCAATGCAGGTTTGGTGTAAAGTATATGGGCAGGCCGGTGCTTAGAAATGCAGTGCAATATATCCACTGCTTCTACAGTTCAGTAGTTTTACCCTGTATATTTTACTTCATGGTTATTTTTTGTTCTCATCTCCATTTTTATGTTATAGTTTTTGTTCATAATGACAAACTGTTAAGCTCTTCTGAAAGTTAATCCCCTGTTAGCTTTGTAGCTTCTATGCTAATCTCTTGTTAGCTTTGCTGCTTGTATTCCTGGAGCTGATTTGCATTCCCTAATCCAGAGCTGAATCTCTTTGCTCTGAGTACTTAGTTTTGTATTGATATCTATTTTTTAAATAATTAGCAGAAAGATCCTCCTGATAGAGCTTAACACAGACTGAAGATATTTTATATAAGATGATGCTTAAATGGCTTTTAAACCAACTACAATTCTTTTTCTGATTTATCTTTTCATCTGGGAACGGATAAACCATATGTTTACAAATTTTAAAATTAATGCTCAGCACAGTATTTCTCAGAAGCTTGCTTTGATGCTTGTGAAAGGATTGAAGCAAAATTACGTGCCTTCCTCAATCTGCTTTTTGCAGTTATAGATATAAAACTGTAAAGTAAGTAAGGCTGGACATCTGCGAATCTTCTTTTCCCTGTGATCCTCTGGAGTCACCGATCTGTTGCCTTCATTGTATCATGGCCTTTCATGACCCAGAAAAAGGATTGTCAGCAGTGCAGGTGTCCGTTAAGAGTATTTGGTTTGCAAACGGACTTGTATAAACAAAAGCAGGTAAACCTTGTGTAGCTAAAACAGGAGTGTTCACAGATGTCATCTCCTATCCTTCCTTCTCCAGTGACTTTGACGATAGGAGCTCTGTTGTACTGGGAACACCACAAGTACTATATTAAGCTTAAAAGATGGATAAAATAAATTTTTCCAAAGTCTGTTTTCTTTCTGAGAATTCTAGCAACATAATGCCCAGTCATCACCTATTCCAAAACTCAAATGACACACTTCACAATACATTTAGCATGGGCCCATGGAACATAAGAATGGCCATACTTGGAGCAGGTAGGCTGGTATCCGACCTTGAACAGTGAGCAGTAGTATATGTCCAAGGAAAAGTCTAAATGTGGGCTACAAATTATATTTCTTATTTCTTTGAGATTGCCATATTCTAATTTTAGGTATTATGGTCATTGTCTGCTTGCAGACAAAGCAGCCCAGTCCCGCTACTGAAGTTGTTTCATGTCTTTGATCATTCTGGTTGTCTTTCTGCTGAAACTTTTTAAACTCCATTCTGTCTTTTTTGGGTACCTCTCAGTACTGTACTTTCCATTTCTAGTTTAGCACAGACTACAAAATGATCAGAGAACCAACTCGCTGTAAAGCTGCTGTACCCAAATATAACAAATCTCCATTATTCTCATGTTCTCAGTTGTACCTATATTGGGGATTTACCAATTTTTAACACAGCATTGCTGCTTAGTCACATCTAATTTCTAACAAGTGCTATTAAACAGTCATTATTTCTATTTTTAAATTTATTTAATGAATGACTCTCAGCTACATATTATAAAAATATACATTTAAATAAATGCAGAGAAGACAGTACTTTCACTGTCTGCCAAAAAAGGGGTATTTACATTAGTTTGACACATCTGATGTAAATAAATGCATTACGACTAAGTGAACTTCACTTAGTTGTTACTTACATTCAAAGTATCTTCATGGGCAAGTTTAAGTTTGTGTCAGGCAGAAGGCTGTGGCACAAGACACAAGGTTAAAGAGGTTGGATTGGTCACCAGGACTGGAAATTGCTATAAGCTTTTAAAGTATTTATATGCAATAGAAATCTTACTGAGTACAGTAACAGCCCCAATCATCAGTATCTTTGTGAAAATGAACTTGGGTGCATGCCCTTGCCCCAGCTCTGGCAGGCTGGATGAATTTTTTTGGAAGTTGCATGGCATCAGAGTCTGCTAACTAGAAATTAAACCAATCACTTACGTCCTGGTTTACTCTACCATATCTGTTTCCAATAATAAATACTGCAATAAACTTATTTAGCTTTTACATCAGAGCATTCCAGATAATTCTATGTCATTTCAGGGGAGCCACCAAGTTACAGGAATTTCATTGCCTAGGCAAAGACAGGTCTTAATGGTGAGACTGGTCTATCCTCATGTGCCCAGCACAAGGCCAGATACCCCTAACTGTTTCTCAAGGCTCCAGAGGCCAAATAGAAGCTGGTATTACAGAGAACTACTTAGGGACAAGTACCTTTCAAGAGAAACTATTATCTGAACTCTCCTTGAACTGCAGCAGAACAGTGAAGTTGGTGGTGGAGTATTTGACAGGCTACTTGAAGAAAATAACAACTTAAGGCATGACCTAACATGAAGTTCATTATGTTCAAGTGCTAGGTGGACTACTACATTGAAAAGGCAGCCAGCATTCTCCTTGATGCCCATTCTACAAGGAAATTATAACAGAATGGGTCATATTGACAGATCACTGTGGGTTTTTTCCTTTAGATTATGCTTCATTCTTTTGTTTCTCCCATGATGCTTCAGATTTCATGGTTAGTTATTAGTATATATTTTTACGGCTAACCATAATTCCTGAATGTTCATTTTTATCTGTGGTTGCATTCACAGTGGTATGTGCTGACCTCTCAGATGTAAACTGGAAGTTGCAATTAGGCTAGGGCAGTAACAATGGTGGAGGCAGAGGACATGCCTTATAATACTCCCAAGTTGTGACTCTTCATAAATTAAATGGTAAGTGGCACTAGCAGCAACAGTGCTATTCTCTATGGAATGTACAGTCCGAACAAACCTTTCCTCCATCACTCTTATCCAGAGGAAAGGAATGCTTCCTTTCACACAACCACAAGAATCACACTCATATATTCACTTTTGCCCTCACTGTCACAATTCCTGAATGTGATGTATCAGTGTTATATGCTCATGTTATGGGGTTTTATTGGGGTTGCATTTTTTAAAAACTTTCTTGTACTGACTGCAGGGTGGACATACACCCAGCAGTACCCTCCAACATGACAGATGGTTATGAAGGCTTCTCCAGGCCAGCAGTGCACTAACACTGTGGAACACATTGCTCAGCAGCTGTGAAGCCAAATTAGCTCAGGTGTCCCTCCTCACACTGCATGTGTCATTCTGCTTATATGTAAAACACACAAAAATACTGTTCAGATGTTAAGACACTTGCAGTGTAGGTATGTTTTTACTATACAATTTTGACATGGCTCTGACAAGTGGTTTTTAAAAAGAAAAATAATGAAAATATCAATTAAAAACCCGACTCATTAAACTGGACCTAATAACAGTATAGTAACACAAAAAGCAGATTATTTTACAGGACTAATAAATATATTACTGAGGGAGAATATAATTTGTGGTGATTAGATTAATTAGACTACTGAGATTAATTTTCAAAAAGGTTCTACACTTTTCATGCTCATATAACCCTAAATTGTTACTAAGCCATCATACTAATACCAAGATGAAGAGCACTCATTGATAAATTCTTGATACTCTTGATAAATTCTAACGAACTTTAACACTTATGACAACTCACATTTCATTTTTTTTAATAACCCCTAATTGGGAGAGATGATTCAATCTAAGATTCCCATTAAAGCACTTAGAAAAGAGTGCAATTTTTTATCATTTGCCATGACAATGGTAACACAAGCATGATGTAAGTTACCTTAAGTTCACTCAAGAAATGAACAGTTAGTTTTTTGTTTAAAAATAACGTCTAAGTCCTTGCTTATAGAGCAAAACATCATTGCAAAAATATTCCGCACTGCTGCATTTTGGCTGATTGTTTCACAGTGTCTGGCGATACACTTATCTGCTAAAATAAGATTAATTGCCCATCTTTTAATTTTTTAAAGAATGATGGACAGTAGATTGTGATAATAGTAATTCTGATTTAATAGTTTCAGTCCATTTCAAAAACTACAGATGTAAAAGCTGATTTGAAACCTATGAACACTTAAAGTGTAATGTCTTCATTTGGTTTTATCCGAACACCGTTTTGCTGCAGTAAGCATTTTCTTTGTATAGCTTGTGTAAAAGTTAATTATCTCTGAAAATCTAATACTAATTTATATATAGGCAAAAATAAAAATATATATTCTGGTACCAGTAATGTGGTCCAAGAATAATTATGCTGTACAAGCCTTGGACATGAGGCAAGTGAATGCAGGCAGCACAATGGTTGCAGAGTGTATTCCTGGCAAACTCCCCCTGTGCATCCCTCGGGTTTAAAACCAGAGCTTGTCCATCATTAGGGTGTGCCGGACGTATACGGGGGGCAGGAAGGCAGTGAGACTTCCCGTCTGCATACCTATGGCTTCAAGAGCCCAGTCGAACATGGGCAGGTAGCTGTCAAGCACGTTCTGTATTGCCACCTGGGTCAACTGCAGGATTTCCTGGGAAGGAATTGGGAATGGAGAGATGGCAGTGCACACAAAACACACACACAAGCTGCCCTGTGTGAACACCCGGTCCTTCCACAGAGCCAAGCAGCGCTCTGTGTCAGGATGACCAAGGCAAGACCTGTTGGAAAAGGGGCCAACTTTGAGAGTGTGAGGAGGAAGCAGCAGGAGGGAACCTAGAAAGGTAGTGAGGTTTCTGATTTGCCCCCCAGCACCCTTACATGTCTCCTCCCCTCTTTGACACTGTGGTCTCCGAGGACCTATCCCACTGCCTGCAGGATGCCCTCTCTCTCGGCAGACCCCTGAACCACCGCCTCCTGGAGCTTTTGCGTCTTCCCTGAGATCCTGGAGGCAAAGAGAAAGCAGGTCTAGTCCAGAAGGGGCCCAAACTCTTCAGGCAGGCTCCAAACACCTGTGGGCTTGGCTCAACTCCAACCATCCATCCCCTTCCATCCTCTTTTTATAAACGACTCCCACCACCACGGGTAGCAGATGGAGAAAGACAGGAACCCTGGACGTGTGGTGAATGAGTGCAGGGAGCACAATGGCTGCACAGAGTGCCTTCCTTGGCAAGAAAGTGCTCTTACCCTAGACTCCAAACCTCAGCCTCAGGAAGGTCTGAAATTGCCTGCAAGATAAAGGGTGGGTGGGGTGGGAAGGACTCCTTAAGTAGCTGTTATGCTGCCAGAATCTACACTTTGGAGAGTCACTCCACTGTGCCAAGCATGAGGAGCACGGCCAGTGCTTCCCAAAGGAGACTGTCCTCAGGAGAGCTGGCAGAATTTCCTGCTACTTGGGAGTCACTTTGGACCCCAATGCCAAGGTGTGGCTCTTGAAGCGGCCACGTGCAGCAGAGCATCTTTGGGGTCTCCATCAGACCCCTGCAGCTATCTGAGATGTGCAGGCAGCAAAGGGGCCATCTGCCAGAGTGCACCATGCTTCAGCCTGACATTCTGCAGGGGTCCCTCAGAAAGAAGCCGCAGAAACTCAAACCGTACAGCTCAGAGCCGTCCTGAAAAACCTGTCCCCAACATCACATGTCCTGGAGCTGCCTGCTTCTCTTCCCTCCCCCACTTTTATGCTGAGCATGATGAATTTGGCATGGAATAGCCCCTTTGGCTAGTCTGGGTCACCTGTCCTGGCTGTGTCCCCTCCCTTCTCCTTAGCGGGTAAATATGAACAACTGAAAAGTCCTTGATTGCTTGGCAAAAATCTAGAAGCATCGGTGGGTTATCAGCAGTGCTCTTATCCTAACTCCCAAACTCCATCTGCTACTAGAAACGAAATTAACTCTATCCTAGCCAAAACCAGGACAGTGAGCTCTTGGAATAGCTGCCTTAGAGACAAAGGAAAATGAACAACTGTCTCTTCTGCCCGTACCATCAGAAGACCCTTCTGTTGTGGGGCTGCTAAAGGTTGAAGAACAGCAGGTACCAATTGCTACCATGATGGTGCACAGGTGACAGTACTGCAGCAATGGAGACTCCCTGTTTCCCGTTCAGAAACTGATTCATCAACTGGAGAATCACGGAGTGATTGATAGAACCTGCTCACCCTTCAACAGTCCAATCTGGCCAGTACGGAAGTTCAATGGAGAGTGGAGGCTGACAGTGGTGTTCTAACATAATGAATAATAGAATGTGTTCTAACATAACTTGTTAGAATGTGTTCTAACATAGTATGTTCTAACACAGCAGTTCTAACATGCTGCAGTGCCAGACATGTTAGAACTCCAGTATGAACTGGAGTCAAAAGCAGCCAAATGGTATGGCACAATCAACATCGCAAATGCTTTTTTCTCAGTTCCTTTGGTGGTGGAGTGCTGGCCACAGTTTGCCTTCACTTGGAAGGGAATCCAGTACACCTGGAATCGACTGTCCCGTGAAAACACAGCCCCACCATCTGCCATGGACTGATCCAAACTGCATTAGAACAGGGTGGGGCCCCAGAGCACCTGCAGTAAATTGATGACAGCATGGGGCGACAACAGCAGAGGAAGTTTTTGAGAAAGGGAAGAAAATAGTCCAGATGGATGGGCATCGTTAGATCCCAATAGATGTTATTAATAAAATACCAGCTATGTCTTCACTAACCAACAAAAAGGAGACAAGCTTTCTTAGGCACTGTGGGTTTCTGGTGAATGCATATCCCCAACTACAGTCTCATTGTCAGCCCTCTCTACCACGTAACCTGGAAAAAGAATGAGTTCCAATGGGGCCCTGAGCAGCAGCAAGCCTTTGAACAGATCAAGCAGGAGATAGTCCATACAGTAGCCTTTGGACCCATCCAGACAGGGCCAGACATAAAAAATGTGCTCTACACCGCAGCTGGGGAGAATGGCCCTAACTGGAGTCTCTGGCAGAAAGCACAAGGGGAGATTCGAGGCTTACTGCTGGGGTTTCGGAGTCAGGGCTACAGAGGATCCGAGGGCTGTTACATGCCAACAGGAAAGGAAATACTGGCAGCATATGAAGGGGTTTTAGTTGCTTCAGAATTGATTTGGACTGAAGCAACCACTGGCTGGCTAGAAACTTATCCTGTGCCCCATGCCACCACCCAGAACACCATCCTTGAGAAGAAATTCCTCTGGCAACATGACACTCTGAAAAGAATTGAGTCAGACAATAGAACCCAGTTCCAAAACAATCTCATAGATACCTGGGCCAAAGAACATGGCATTGAATGGGTATATCATATACCCTACCATGGACCAGCCTCCAGGAAAATTGAGAGGTACAATGGGCTGTTAAAAATTTCACTAAAAGCAAAGGGTGGTGGAACGCTAAAAAACTGGGATATGCATTTAGCCAAGGCCACATGGCTAGTTAATTCCAGGGGATCTACCAATCTATCCGGTCCTCCCCAACCAAAACTACAGACTGTAGAGGGGTATAAAGTTCCTGTAGTACACATGAAAAACATGTTGGGGAAGACAGTCTGGGTTGTTCCCGCTTCAGACAAAGGCAAACTCATTTGTGGGATTGCTTTTGCTCATGGACCTGGGTGCACTTGGTGAGTGATGCGAAAGGATGGGGAAGTCCAGTGTGTACCCCAAGGGGATTTAATTCTGGGTGGGGACAGCTGCTAAATTGTTGTTATGTAACAAAATCAGTCCATAGCAGATGGTCTAAATAATAGATAAATTATGTTATGAACCTCTCAAATACTCTGAAAATGTAAGATCTGGGCATGATGTAGATGGTGTGGAAAAAGGGATGGATAATATCCTAGTTCCAGGCAGGATTAACCTCCCCAAGCAGCCAGCCCAGGTGAGCTGATTTAGCCTGGGCTGTTTCCATACCAACTGACATCACTCCCCCCATAAAAGGGACTGGTTGGGGAGAGGTACTCCTGGGTGCCTCCAGGGTAGTTCAGGTGTGACTGAGGCATCTGGTTGGTCCTCATTTTGTGTACCACACTGTAATCATTGGGTTGGTAAGGTGCTCTGTGTTGTCACCAAGTGTGAGTGTAATTGGATGTTACTGTTTTCCTTTTGCTGTGCTTTTGTCAGTTAACTGTCCTTATCACAACCCATTGGGACTCTTTCTGGTCTGGGAGTGAGCAAGCAGTATGTGGTATGCAGCCACTGTTTGAGGCTGAACCACCACAACTGCCTAGCCATTCATGGTCTGGCTATCTCTCACAAACTGCGTCTAGAGCCCTTTACTTTTTCATTCATTGAAGTCTCTAGAGAAAATTAGAGCTTTTTACCTTGACACAAAGACTGAAAGTGATGAGTAGTGAAAGGGGGAATTAAAATGTGTTGTGCTACCAGTGTTCACTTAAGAGTATGCTTAAGTGAATGCATATTAATTATCTAACTTGAGAACTTTATAACCTTGAGAGATTATTTATAATTGAGATGTTGCTTTTGCAGCTAATTCTAACAGTTAACGTAAGGAGACTAAACAAATTTTTAGTTTCATCTGATACTCTTGTCAACTTCACAGATTAAAAATTACTTTGACTATCCATGTTAAACTAAACAACATTAAGTGCTCCTTAAGTTACATTCTTTTGACTAGTCAAACATTAATTTATTCTTCCATGAAAATGACACAATCTAAATTGATGTTTAATGGAAATATTTAGTACCTTCAGGTAAAATAGCATTTCAGTACTCGATTGTAATTATTACTGGAACAGATTAAACAATTCTGTGTAATAAAAAGACTCATGATTGTGCAGAAATGATGCACATATGTCTTAGATTTCCTAGAGAAGAAATAACTAAAGTTCTCAGATGTGTCATTTTGATTTAAATCTTTCCACAGGGAGACATGTAAAAGATTATTCAGGAAATAACAGCCTGTGCTTCTTGACTGGGGATTTTTTGATATTCCTCTGTTGTAGTTTTGCATGGCTGGGTTCTGGTGGAGGAGGCAGGCTGCAGGGGTGGGCTCTGCAAGAAGCAGCCAGCAGCTCTCTGCAGGCCCCACAGAGCAAACACCAGCCGGCTCAAGGCCGGAGTCATCATTGACCAAGGCCAAGCCCATCAGCGATGGTCACGGCACCTCTGGGAATCACACTTAGGAGGAAAAAAATGCTAACAATTCCTTTTTGCCACCAGAGAAGGGAGTGAGAAGCTGTAAGAAACTGCAGACACCAAGGTCAGGTATGGGAGGGAGGAGATGCCCCAGGTGCCAGAGAGAACGATGTCTGTGCAGCCTGTGGAGAAACCCATGATGGAGTGGGTGTCCCCCTGCAGTCAGTGGAGAGGCCCCACACTGGAGCAGGTGGAGACGTGCAGAAAATGCTGTGACTTGTGTTGGAGCAAGCCTCTGCCAGGACTTGCAGCCTGTGGAGAGTAATAGACATGCAGGTGAGAGATCCATGCTGGAACAGGTTTACTAGGGGGTGGGGGGGGAGGAGGCTTGTGACTCTGTGGAGGACTGGGCTGGAGCATTCTGGGCTTGAGAGACATTCTGTGATTTATGACTGCCCCCCATAGAAGTGACCCATGCCAGGGCAGCTGGTGAGGAGCTGAAGCCCTGTGGGAAATGACTTGCATTTGAGAACTCTGTGAAGGACTGTCTCCCATGGGTGAGACCTCACGGTGCAGCAGGGGAAAGGTGTGAGGAATGTCCCCCCCTACTAAGAAGGAAACCAACTTCTGAGGAACTGACCGAACCCCAATTCCCCCAGTCCCTACCCCTCCTCATACCACAATGAGGGGGGAAGAAGGGAGTGAAATCATGACTAAAGTGGAAGGGAGGGGTGGGGGGAGGTACTCTAAGATCTGATTGCACTTCTCTCATTATCCAACTCTGGTGTCACTGGGTGTGTAGTGTAATAAGTTGGAGGGTTTTCTTTCGTCTGTTTTGCACGTGATGCTAATGCAGAATGATCTCTCCCTTTCCTTATCTCTACTCCGAAGACTCTCAGTATTTTCTCCCTTGTCCAGCTGCAAAGGGGAGTGATAGAGCGGCTTTGGTGGGTGTCTGGCCTCCAGCCAGGGTCAAACCACCATATCATCTTTTTTCATTTGTTAATGAAATAGTCACACCTAAGACTAGGGTAGTGGTCTGTCCTTCTGTAGTAGTTCTGTCTTTCGAGCCTTCAGCACAGATGTAAGTAACGTAGCATAAGGCAAGTGCTTGGAATTCTAGGAAAAAAGAAATTTAAAAAGGAGAAATAAAGTATGCACTCACCAGTTTAACATTACCTGGCCTGTGCACTGCCCTGTGTACTGTCATGGAAAAAACTCACAGTGCAATCACTGATTTGAGGACTGTACTGTAAACACAATGCATCAGTGCATGGTTAATTCACTGGGGATTAAAATCAAGTTAATTAATTGTATTACACGGACATGACTTTCAGCAATTGCAGCTTTCCCTGTGGACAGTGCAACCGGGAAAGTCTTATGTGTGAAAACGTACAGCCGTGAAAAGAAGCGTGTTTAGTTCTCTTGGTTTTTTCCACACACTCTTGCCTCCCGATTGCACTTTACGCTTCGGGTGGCTGTGGAGGGAACTTGGAGCAGCTGGTAAAGCTGCTCGCCCCTGCGCCGGGTTGGGCGGAAACACCCACCGCCCCGCCGGCACCCCGCTACTTCTGCGGCCACAGCCTTGGCACAACGTCCTGTCAAGTCTCCATCATGCATCAGCGGCGGGGAAGGCTGAGCGAATGAACGCCTGCCAGGTGCCCAGAGACGAAGTGAGCCCCGGCGCGGCCGCCGTAACGGCAGCGAGGCGCCACGGCAGGCAGGCAGCGCGACGAGTGGGGTAAGAACTACATCTCCCAAGAGCCGCCGCGCCCCGCGGCGATGCGATTGGCCAGAGCCCGAGCCCAATCAACAGGGAGGAGGTGGGCAGCGGTACCGCAGGTGCTCGCCGGCGGAGGCCAGCGGCCGGGGGAACATGGCGCTGGGTACCCGGGCATCGCGGCGGCTGGTGCCGCACCTGCCGGCCGGGAGCTGTCTCCTCCTGCTGCTGCTCCTCCTCCTCCTCTGCGGCCAGCTCGGGGGAGGACAGAAAAAGAAGGAGGTAGAGACGTTCGCTTCTTTCGCCGTCGCGCCCGGCCGAGGGGCTTGGGGCAGCTCTGCCGCGCTGTCTCTTCCTCATCAGCGCCGGCGGCGCTCCCCCCTCCTTCTGGCGCTCCTCGCCCGGCGTCCCCCGCCGAAGGCCCGGGCCGTCCTCCTGGCGCCCCGCCGGCTCCTTTCCCTCCCTGGGTCTGAGGGGGATAGCCTATAGGGCGGAGGGCGCCGGGCAGCCGCTCACCCCGCCCCGCGGAAGATGGCCGGCTGCCGGCGGCGGCGTTTCTAGGGGAGCCGGCGCCGCGCAGCCCGCGGCGGCAGGTCGCACGCAGCGCTGGGTGCGCCGTTCCCGGTGCTATGTCCTGGCCCCAGGGGTGCCATCCGCTACCGCGGCCCTTGAACTCCCTCGTTTTGAGCAAATAAAAACAAGGGCCGCCGTCCCGTGCTCGGCTGGCCGCCGCGGCGGGCCGGGGGTGCCTGGGCAGCCAGCCGGGTGTGAGGAGCGCTGCCCTGCGGCGAGCTGGCCGGAGAACGGAGTTAAACCCCTTGCTTGCGGTGCCAACTTAAAAGCAGTTCCCGGAGTTGCTAAGTGGCCCCGAAGCGGTGGTAGCGAGGCTGTGCGTGTGCTGCTGTAGGTGCTGGTACTTTCTTCGAGATGTCCTCTGGGTAAGAGAGACGTGGAGGAAGGAGCAGTTTTAATTCGATGTCACTAGCGGCAGCCTGTCCTAAGCGGCTTTTTTATTGAAATAGGGAAACGTGCAGAAACGGGTCGTGTAAATGTTTGCCTCTTGAGGGTCTTGGTGCTTGTAGAGCTTCCTGTGCTTCAGACTTCCTGGCTTGCCCTGGGTTTCAGGCCAGGTTCTCGTACACCCAGTGCTGGGCCAGCCAGTAAAGTCTCTTCACAGTTCCTTTAGAACATCATTTAGGAAAGGAGGTGACTTTTTACCAAACTGTAAGAGTTTCATTTGGGTTATTTTTGGGTTTTTTTACATCTCTGTGGTGGTGTTACTGTTGCTTGAAGACTGGTGCTTTGTGGTGGTGGAGGGAAGGGAAAGAAGAAGGTTTTGCTAACAAATCTTTTTGAACTATCTACTCAGATAAAAAAGGATAGTTGATTTTTTTTTTCTTTAAGTAAGTTATTAAGGCTTATAGGCCAAAGTAGTAAAATGAGGGGGAACAGAGAGAGAGGTGCGCTCTCCCATGTCCAGTGGCAGGCTTAAAGCTGCCTTGGGGGAAATTTGCCTTGGGTTTGAAAAAAGCTCTTCACTGAGAGAGTGGTAGAGCAACTGGCACAAGATCCTCAAGAAAAAGTGGTAGTGTCCCCCAGCCTGTTGGTGTTCAAGAAGAGTTTGAACGATGCTCTTAGTTACACGGTTCAACTTTCAGGTTGCTCTGTGTGGAGTCAGGAGTCTGTCTCGATCCTCGTGGGTCTCTTCCAGTTTAGGATATTCTGTTACTCTAAAAGGTGTAAAGCCTAAAATCCTTGTTTAAATACCTAAATAGTGATCTGACTTTGTTGTCTTATCAAGTTGAAGAACAATCTTATCATTGAGATAAATTCCTCGGATATCAATGTAAAAAACACTTTCAGTCTGAGCATTATCTTGCCCTTTCTGGAAAGACCATGCAGTAATGTGTTGCACTTCTACAATTAACTTACTTTCAAAGCTTCAACTTACTAGGTTATTTTAATAAAATGCATTTAGTGTTTGATACTCCATTCTCTCTTGCTGTGATGGGCTAGCATTGCAACTTTTGTTGACACTTTCATGTGGAGCGCCAGCTGTGCTACCAAGATAGCTGAAATAATCTTTATTTCTTTTTAAATGGAATCCTTTCCCAACAAGTAAATAATGGCAAATTAAAATGGACATCTACAATTGCTTTCTATAAAGTTTCCCCATCCTGCTGTAGAGGTGGTACATAGCAGGATTGAAATGTCAAATTTTTTTGCCTAGCCATCTGGTGTTAGAGTTCAAGCTGTAAAGCTCCTTATTCCATTTTCCCCCCCTCTATAACTCATTCAAATGATTAACTAACACTTCTCAGTCTTCTCTGTATGTCCATTTTTTCATTCCTGTTTAATATTTTTTCTGTTAGTGCAATGGACTGATTGTTCATACAGACAAAACGTGGTTTATGTGGCCAGACTACCTACACCTGTATCATTACAGAATTTAGTACAACATTGTAAGTGATAAAGAGGGTTTGTTTTTTTTTACTGAAATGTGAAGAAGGAGAATGTTCTTTCAATATTGGAAGCATTTCTCATACAGGGTAATGTTTATTTTTGAGCTTTCAGGAGGATGATTCAGCAGCTCAGTTAAACAACTGATAGGGAATTGGAGTAGCTATTTTTCTGTAGGTAAATTTGTCATTACTGCTAATTCTGACACAGGGAAGCTTTCTGAGTAGATCAACATAGAAGCTGCTTTTAAGTGGAGGGATCTTGTTGAGCTTAAATCTACTCAAAAAGACTCTTGTGACATGTAACAGCATTGTAGTAATCTTATTCTTCTGTAATGCCTTAGTTTGAATGTTCTTGAAGTATGTCCATTGCTGTTCCTTACCTTTTCCTCCCTGTGTGTCTTGTAGTTTTCCTCACTGGGTGTGGAAGTTAGAGCAGTTGTGAGAAATTATGGAGGATAGGGCTGGAATGACAATCTAATCGATCCTTTATCCCAAAGTTCAGATCTGCTTTTATTATTCCTGACAGACATCTATCTGGTGTGTGCCATTAGAAGCCTTTAGTGGTGGTGAATCTACAGCTTCCTTATGTAGCCTGTTAACTGTGTCTTCCTGTTAAAAGCAATTTCTTCCCAAAGATCTAACGTAGATTTCTGTGCACTCAATTCTGATGTTATCTTGTTGTTTCTTGTACTCCTCAAGACCATAAAATTCAGGTTATTCTTTGGTCCAGTTGCCTCCATCTAGTCAACGACTAAAGCTAGCAATTGACAGTTTTTAACTGGGTGATTGATTTTATTTTTTTTCTATGTAGAAGTAACTGTGTATTTTTTAAAGCTTTTTGAGTATTACGTGTGATAATTTTCCTGAGAGAATCTTCAGTCCTGAACACACTTTCCTCTGTTCGGTATGAAATTAGCTGGGATAGATTGGCAGGATCCTTGTGTTTTTGCAGCATGAATTCCTGTATTACTTGGAGTTTCCATATTAAGCCTGCCTTGTTTATTCAGGGTTATTGATGAATGTTAGTATGTTGCTTCCCTTGCAGCCAGGATGGTACCTTCTGCTTTACAACTCCTTTCCTTGTCTAATTTGTGGTGACGTTTACCATGAGTATAGTACTTGTCAGCCTTGCAGAGCTAGCACCAGTACAATGCATAGCAAAGCCTGTGCCCTTGGTCTGTGTTGCTTGGAATAGAATAGGGCACTACTTAGTTTCTTCCTTTGTGTCCTGATGCTGTTTTTGATGACCAGTTGCATTCATTCCTTCCTTCTGGTTACTGTTTTGCCTGCATATTTAATCTAAAGAAAGAATTGATGAGAAAAATGTGGTGGACCAAATGGAGAAAAAGGGAAGAAAAGAGAGATGTATGATGGATGAGGAGTGTTCACCATAGATTCAATAGCTTGTGTAGTATGAGAGACAGATGCTTAACCTCAGGATCTTTGATACTATTTCAACAGGATAGTGGTATTTGAAACTTAAGTTCCTTCTTTTTTTTTCTCTGCTTGAGAAATTTTATTTAATGTTAAACTTGAATTTAAAGTATCTGTTTTCTGATAATTAAAATTTTTGTTTTAGTCTCCAGATTGTGGAGCACTGCATGTTTTTGATTTTGAAGCAGCATGCAGGAAGATGTTTGATAGTTAAACCTAGTATAGATTCCTCTATGATAAAGGTTCAGTCTTTGAAGGGAAACACAGTCCTGACTGTAGATTTGGCTTCAAGCAGTTTGAGAGATGTGTTTTGAGTGGAGGGTTTATATCCATTGGTATAATTTGCCATTTTATCTATTGTCGCAGTAGAGAGAAAAGGGTTTTTTTTTCAGGCAATGCTTAAAGCTTTAGAATAATTGTCCTTGGTTTGAGGTGAAGTAACAGCCATAAGTCATGCCTAGAAATGTAACATTCTTGAAATGCAATTCTAAATGTTTTTTTTCTTACTCTGCCCTAGAATGGGGAAAAAGCATTTGCAAGAATTCTTTGTTTTCTTCTGATTTTTACAAACAGAAAAAACCTGTATATCCCTTCCTTGTGTGTTCCTCATTACACTTTTTGGAGAAACTTGACAAAACTTAACTGTCAGTGACGTCATGATAAGTGAAATAAAGGATGCTTACAACAGCCTGATGGCATTTTACAATTGGATTATTGAAACTTTTCTGTCCTGGATTTCTTCATTTGGCGTCCTGGCTGTCATAGGACGGATCAGTGGCAGTATTGATCTTTTCCCCTTGTTCTATAACTGTTTATAAGCACATCCAACCACATGGAAAATACAGATTGTATCTGCTTGAGTTCTGAATGTGCTGGAAAGGAGCACAGTCAGGGAGAAAGCGTTGGGGTTCTTTGTTGTTTTGGATCTTCAGATGTCTTAATTTTTAAAATGTACTCTGAAGGTCACACTTCATTTGGCTAAGCTAATGACTAGAGCTAAAAAAGCAACTTTACTTGGTATTTGTTTTCGGCCTCTTGCTCTAATAAATCTGAAAGCAGGCATAATAAAAAATACTGGAATGTGGTTTTTAATGCTTAGTATGTATATTAAAAGTAATATTTTTTTTTTGTGTTAGAACTTTCCACACAGAGATTGTCAGGAAATAAATTGAAAAATATTTTATAGTGAACTTGAATGCTGCACTTCAGATAGACTTGCACAATAGCATATAAAAATAAGAGTTTCTTTATCATATTTTAAGAAATAGAAGCTTTGATTGAATGGATTGTTTCTCTTATGACAGAATTTAAAAAGGCAGTATTTTGGTGACAGAAAATAATTCCAGAAATTTGAGATGGAAAAGATACATATGCTTTCCAATGCAGATTTCTTTGTGACAACATTCCTCTTCATGATTGCTGAAGTGGTGGTGGCAGGACTTTTGTTGTTTCTCTGGGGAGACCGTTCTCCCAACTAACAGGATTTACTGTTAGGATTTTATTTTCTTCAGATGATTCTATCTGACAGTGCGATTTTTGGAAAATCCCAAATTATTCATCTTCCTCTTAAGCAGTTGTAGTCTTTAGCCTTATTATGCCATTCCATTGCTTTTTCTTGTTCTTCTGAATCTAAAGCAACTTATTTTGAATTTCAGACTGACTAATTAAACTTAGCAGAGTATGGCTGTGTTGCTTAAAAAAATTGTGTATCAAGTTTATAACAAGTGATAATTAGAGTTGTGCAGTCCCTTTGTGGAATGACATTTTGATCTCACAGAGTTGCTTGAGGTTATAGGCTATAGCATCTGCTTGTTGAAGGATAACACCCATTTTCTGCTCTGAGTTTGGCTTTTTAATAATTCCATGTCACTGTTGCTGTCTGCTTTGCAATTACAAAATCAGCTTGATCTGTTGTTACCTTCCTTATCCAGTTGCCTTACGTAGGCCAGCTAAGACTGAATCTAATCCTGCATCTTACGTACTTAGATTTTTGTTTAACTTTTCTAGATTTTGATGGGTATGTGTTCACATCTGAGCTGTTCAGATGTCTCTTTGGTGGAGATTTTTAAGCTTGTAGAGCAAAAGTATAGGTAATAAAGGAAAAAAAACCCTCCACCCTACTGAAGTATAAGGGTCGTTTTTGTATTTTGTAACTTCTGCTAAATGTTTTTGTTAGCTTGTTTTTTTAAAAGTTGTTCTTAGATACTATGGCATGTTTTTCATGGCTCATGAAAATAATTGATAGTTGTTCTCCTAATTAATTGCCTAATTCCCTTAAAACTGAATATTATCAGGTTCTGCTGACTACACAATCTGATTTTGTCCCTTTGTTTCTTAGATCTTGTCAGTGCAGAGGTACATTCTGAATCTAAAGCTAAGCCTTTAACTCAAATTTGCACACTTATGCAAGAGGTTGTTTGTTTGGAATAATGGATTGCTATATTTCAGTGGGTTTAACTATGCTGAAGAATATGGTTATTTTAATAATAACATGAAATTTAGGTGGTGGTTTTTCTTTTGGCTGCCATTGTTTAAACTTTTCTTGGTAATTGTTGCTGTTTTGTCTTTGTTTACTTAAATAGTTCAAACTGTCGCTTAAAGCATTTTGTTCTTTTTCCTTCTCTTAATTATCAGTAACTCCATATGACCCTCCTCTACTTTTAGTAATAAACCATAATGAAATCTAAATCATGTTTAATCCACAATTACTAAATTCACTGGTATACTGATATACTAAAAATAGGAAAACTAAAAAATATTTTACATACTGATAAAGTGTTTTTTATGTGAATCTTCATCTTTCTGTACAAGATATAACTAGAAACTCAGAATCTGTAAGGGTCACTAATGTAAGGGATGATAGAACTGAACAGACAGGTTGCTTTCAAATACAGGTCCTCTCCTGTTTTTTCAAGGTTATCTAAGAGTATGGAGTAGGTATTTGAAGACAAGTAGAAATATGTTTGGACTGACAGAGGTAATGTATAATTTATATGTTAGTCCAAAGAGAAGTTCAGGTGACAATTGGCTGAGGCTATTAGACCAGTGTGTTAATGGTAAGAGTAGTGCACCTCGTCATGGGTTGCAGTACCAGCACTCTGTGTAGTCAGAGAGCTTGAACTAAGGAATAAGAAATGCAAAAGGATGTTTCTGAAATCTTGTGTTTCTCTAGAGTTTTGTTGCTAAAGTCAGAACTGTATGGTTGAGCTGTCCATTCTGTGCTGTTCAGACTTTGGTATAATTTCCTAAAGATGTCTCAATAAAATGTTGCACAGGCTTCAGCTACAGGAGGAGATAGTGGCAATGTCTGTATATTAATTCTGCAATGAGGACTATATACATGTCTTTAAAAATTATAATAAAAAAGTAAAATAAAAACATAATTACAAGATAAGAGTGATTGCTTTATTTTTAAATCTCTTTCTCCACAGGGTGATATAAGATAGTGTAAGTGTGCCTGTTGGTTGTGGTCTATTAGGATATGATTTGGGGAATTTCTCCTGACGTGGGATGTGAGTTTCATTACTGCTATCTCTGGATCTGTCCAGCGAGCAGGTTAGCTAAACATAGAAACCTCATGTCCAGTGTAACTTTACACATCCTGGTGACTTAAATGGAAATTCTATCTCACATTTCCCTGGTGTGTTTTAGAAAATAAAGGCATCTTGAAGTCAATCTCTTTCATAAAGCTAGTTTTCCTTTTACTGAGCTGGAGGATAAAAAAAGTGCTTACAGGAAAATAAAAGCTGTTAAAAGCTGTCTTGAAATTAAGGAGACATTAATTGCCAGGGATTTATGTTTATTCTAGATTCATTATACTCAACAATCTTTGAGATGCTACCTTGCCTTTTTAAAAATAAATCTACAACAGTAACTAGGCTACCAGAATTAATGGGTTATATATATATATGTTAAAATGACACTAAATGCAATGCTTTAGTGTGAAAGCATGAAGAAGTGAAACTTCCTTTTTTGCTGTTTTGCTTGTACCTTTTTGACCTCATTGCCAAAAAATGCTTTAGGTTTTCTTCAACCATTTTTGTTGCTATCACACTGTGAGAAGGCTTTCAGGGTATCTTTGAATCTAGTAGTTGAGTATAGCAAAAATCAGTTCAAAATGGATCAGTCTTCATAGTGATGGATAACTGAAGTTGATAAGATCCATTCTGATCAGCTTCCAGCCATATGCCTTAAATAGAATTGCTGTTAGTGGGACAAAAACTTCAGTAGTAGCCAGATTCCTCCTGCATGTTCTAGATCCCTGTAGTTTATTTCATGCTGAAATGCAACCTAATCAATGAGATAGGAATGTTGAACCTGACTATTTCTTTTCAGCTGTTCATCTGAATTTGAGGCAAAATACCTGTGGAATTTGATGCCACAAAAAATGCATGCAAATATATTAAAAAAGGCAAATTAAGATATTTATAAGTATCTAATTATCTATGAATTTCTAAAAAGGCAAGTTTTGATAATCGAAACAAACATTACTTTGATCCAACAGGAACATTTTGGTCAGGCTATGTGTGTCTTTTTATTACAGTTAAAGAGTAGTTGTGATCACAAAATCCAGATGATGATATTTGGTAATTTCATTCAGGATATTGTTCCAAGAGCCTTCTTTAAGGAAACGTGACATGATCTTTCAAAAAAAAAAAAAAAGTATAAACGTTTACCAGGTTCAGCTATTAATATTTAAAACAAGCCAAGTTCAGTGATCCAATGTATTCAGAAATGAGAGTTCTTAAATCTTTCAGAAGTCCATTAGAGAATAGAAACTCTTAGTGCTAAGTTGTCTGAATTGTACATAACTTTTGCATCGTGCTGCTTCTGAGTACTTTAGTCATAGCTTGTACTCCTGGTAAACATATATTTCACTGGAAGTTTTTTCATCTTGCAGTTCTGTGCCTGACTTCTACCAAGGCTTCCAGCTGTAGTGGAAAGAGAATGACAGGAAATTCATTGGCATTTCAAGGAGGATGTCAGATCTAGGAAGCTTAATCCAATGTCATGATGTAAGACTGTTAAAGCTCTTATTTGTCCAGAGCAGATGGATTCAGTTACTGACAAAGTGGCAGTGCTTTGAGTGCGTGGGGCAAAAATTGTTCAGAAAGTGATAGAATGGTGCATATTAATGCTGAACTGAGGGTACTGTGTAAATATTTTCCTTCTGTTGTGAGACACTTTCCCTTCTAAGCTAAGTGTGGGTAGAAGCTTTCGCCTGTATTTGTAAGTTTCCTTCAGTTATCTGTTTATTGACAGCAGTGGACTAACTTCTTTAGTGGGCAATTTGTTTAGAAAGGAAGATAAAACATTATTAATATCCGCTGGAAAGGCTCCAGATACTATCATTGTTTTTCATTTCCTTTATGCTTTTTTTAGGCATCACTAACCATTTTCCACTTAAAATTAATGGTTGGCTTTCTCATTTTTCTATTTGCTTCCTCTAAGGTGGATAAATTAGTCAATGCAGATAAATTCATATATATATATGCACATGTGTGTGCTCACACACTGGTTTGCCTTTATATGAAATGGCATTTAACAGCTACGAGTTCATCTTTCTGTAATCTAAACCTATATCCTGTAAATTTATTGGATGATGCATAATAACAATGAATAGTATAGATACAGCTTAAGAACCAATCAATTAATATAGCTTTAGTTTAAGCAGAATAGAAAGTATTTCTATAAGGAGTTTTAAATTTTAGTTGAGTATAGCTGTTTGAGCTGTTTTGCTGGAGTAGCAACAAAATTTAACCATGACACTGGAACAGCCTTGAAGAAAAAGGAAGTGAAGATAGGAAAGTAACAACCAATCAAGAGAAGGAATATATCTTGTTTTCAGCTAAAAGGGGTTCTTAACTAGTTAGAGCTGGAATGAGTTTTTGAGACTATGGAGAAAACCATAAAGAGTGAAGGAAAAGCTAAAAAGTTCACAGAGGATGATGTCAAGCCTTCATCTCTGAAGACCACTCCTGTGAGGAGTAAATGACTTCCTGGAAGTAATTTGTGTAACTGTGCCTTTTTCTTAGAAATCTAATGATTATTTATAACTGACCTGTATAAATATATTTTGTTTTAAGCAGCACACACATTAGGAAGGGCGATCCCCTGTGTTCCCAGCGCTGCAATAGAGAATGCCTGCTTCATAGACACCAAGGGTATTGAGTTGTGATGTCAGCGTTTTACAGCATCAGAATGGTCAAAGTGCTTTAAGCAGACCTCATGGATAATGTAGCTTTCAGAGTAAAATTTTAATCTAAAATGCTGTCCCGTAACTGTCTGGTTCTGGAGGCTGCTAACATGATTCAGTTTTTTTGCAAATAGGTACCTGAAGTACTGGTTTTGCACATGCAGAGGACAATACCTCATCTGTGTTGGTATCTCATGTTCTAATGCATTCTGTGCACCAAAACCAGGTGTTCTTCTGTTATTGTTTGCTATCAACTTGTAATATTCACAATAGGATGTAATTTGTCAACAAAATGTGACATCTCAACCTTTTATACAGTAGCTTTGTGGTTAGCACATATCAGAAACTGAAATAGGGGGAGTGGTTGATATTAATTTGATTTATGGGAAATAATATCCTGCTTCACATAAAGTACCCTAAGGATGACACTTGAGTTCGTTAGAAGCAAAATCCTGCAGGGTGTGGGTGTTAAGGTTTCAGCACTGGTTATTTTATTTTAAAGACATAGTTGTGCTTACTGCACTGCTCACTGATACTGATGTACTTCAGCTGTCCACTTGCAGAGCCACAGAGCTTCAGGGAGATTGCAGGGCTCACTGGGCCACAGAGGAGTGACAAGAGGGAAGATAACTTTCTAGCTGAAGGATGATCATTCAGAAGAGGGAAGTCCCAGGTTCCCACAACTATTTATATGTTTAATCCAATAACTGTTTAGTGTAAAACCTTGTAATACAATCTGTTCAAGTAGATTTACTTGTTCACCATCTGGACATGACTGCTGCCTGCCAAACCTTTAAGTTGGGAACCACATGGAGGACAGGGAAAGAAATCAAGGTTACTTTTAAGTAGTGAGAGTCAGGATAACCTCTGCACACTCACTTTCTCTATTTAAACTGCTCTCGCTTCTTGGTACTGAGTGCCCACCCATGTCAGTGGAAGTGGCTGAAGGATTTAAGTCTAGAGTGCTCTATGCCCAGTGCTCAGACTGTGCCAGCCTCTGAGTATTCTTTAGTTATAGGTACCTCGGTGGGAACATAAGTATGCTCAAATCAGCCTTTTTCTTTTGCTGTTCTAGGCTGTTTATATATTATAAGAATCTGGAGGATGGGGAGATTACACAAAATGTGGGTTGTAAGTAACTGGTGTCAGGCAGGTTAGGTTGCCATTCAAATCTGGAATTGCTAGCTCAGACTTTAGTTCCTGTGTGCGGTACATCCAAATTTCTCAGTTAACTCCTTCTCTGTGACTTGGTTAAACTAAGTACCGTGTTACCTCTGGAGGTACCAAACTAAAGAGTTTATAGGTGGTCAAATATCACCATATTTTACTTGATTTTAATGGAATACTACATACACAGAGAGATGCTAAAGATAAGTTTATTTCAGGGCAAAATATTTTATGGTGTAGAAGGTAAGTTAGTAAGTGGGCTACACCAGAAGACAATGAGGCCTGAAGTCATCCCACTCTACACTTTTACTGGAGATACTGGAAGTTTAGCAGCCTCTGGTACCATCAGTGGCAAGTACTAATAGAGACAGTCCCATCTCTTTAAGGTGAGGGATATTTCCAACCTCAGTCTTTTAATGAATTTAGGACAAATATGCTGATGCCTTAGCCATGTTCCCTTTTACAGAAGCCTCAAGTGAGCATGAGTAAATAGTAAATCCTAGTAAAGTTGCATATTTAGATAACATGTAGTTTCCTAGAAACCAGAACTGCAGTTCTGTTTTCCTTGTCCCACCATGTTCAAGCGATACAATGATGATTGTGTTAGTATATGAGTCTATTGGCATGTATCTCAAACGAGTCAAAGATCTAGCTGAAGCTGTTCAGTTATAGCAGCATCCGTTTTTTGAGCAATTGAATGCGTTGTGCTCTCAAGCAGAACTCATGCTTGCTTGGCTGTGAGAGAGAAAATTACAAGTTCATTAGCTGATACAGCAGCTTTGTTTTTCCAAAGTAATTTGAAGTCTACTTTTCCCAAGAAGTGAAAAATGAAACTTTTCCTGAATTTAATGACCTGTTTTGATAGTAAAAGTATTCTGGGAGAAACACATTTTTACTTGAGTCTGCAGTGAATCTTGAGTGTTAAAAGAGTAATGTTTAAAAATGAGCTTAGAAGAGACACTTTAGCTGATTTTCATCATTAGGTCTATATTGATCTTTTCTAAGGTTAATTTTGGAACAATTTTATAAGGTTAAATTTTAGACTTCCTGATAATGTCAATTTTTTGTGAAAATAATGTTATTTTGGTAAACACATATCAAATTTTTACTTTTCTAATGTAGATATTAATTCTTCCAGTTTCTTCAGTGTGAGCTACTGTTATCACTGTGAAGTACCTGATTAATATTTAGTACCCACAGTGTGGGTGTTTAAATGGCAATTTCTTAGCATGTTTAAACTGTTAGGTTTTGCAGTAAAGTTTTCTGACCACTTGTACATTCTTGATTTGGCATTCACCAATGAACTTAAGATTTAGTCTTATTAATTGCACTTTCCAATTTAGATCAAAATTATATGCTGGTATCTATGAACGGTCTTTCCTGAAACTACTTAGAAATCGATCTGAAAGTGCAAAGTAATTATATGTTAATAGGATTAAGGGCTTTATCTATCACTAGAGATTGTCTACCTCTCATTGAACCACAGAATCCATTCATTAATTTAGCACCATGCTATGGCCTTTGTCTTATAATTGAATGATTTACTAGGAAAGATGTTGTTCCAATGCAAGGAACTCCTGTTCAGCTGCCTAATACTTCTGTCCCTTAATGTACAGGCAGTTACAAGAGCTTCATTTGGATGACTTATGGAGGATAAAGAAAAGCTTTACAAAAGGTTTTGTTGTTTGAAAATGTTGAAGTGTTATTCACAGAGAAGAATGCTAAATTTAATGGTTCTATCATACTTTTGTGTGGGTCATTTTCCTCCTGACAAATAGACATTTCTAGGAATCTTGACATAAAAGTGACCAATAAAGGAATGGTATAATAGGAAAAACCTATGGAGAATAAATGTCAGAGATGGCAAAAAATGTGTGAGTAACTATTAGGAATAAAGTGACAGTGAAATAATCTGAGGATAGATGAAGATGTTTCTCACAATGAGAACATTAGTCATGATCAAAGTAATTTTGAAAAAAGCATTACTGCTATGAAACATTAGCACGGGGATAATGGATAAATGGGTGCAATATATAAATTGCATAATTTTTAAAAGAAGTGGAGCTTACACTCAAATGAATTTTGATGCTTTCAGAACTAGCTTTATTGCCTAGTATGTCTAACTTTGTTTTAATTGCTTGTGGAGTCTTTATGCTGAAATGTTTAATCAAAAGAAAAACAAGGGAAAGGATTGATTTGCATACGGTGAAAATAGAGAAGAAAAATATTAACTGTCTAATCTTGTATCCAAACTTTTGCAACCAGTTGTCATCTGAACCTTTCTCTATTACACTTTGCTATTTCTAGCAAAGAAGAAAATTGGGAATTAGGAATTTTCTACGAATTAGGATTTTCATTAATTCTTATGAATTCTTTTTTTTAAACTTTGTTTTTGGCAACAAGTCATTCAGAACAATCTTTTCCTTCGGAACCTTTCCTTTCTTGTCTTGTAGATTGTCTGCTAAACTGATTAGGTCATGTTGCTACTGTTAGACCTGTAAAGTGCTGTTAGATATTCGTGATTACCTTTGAGAGGCATTGTTAATGTTCTTAAAATCAGTATCTGTTCAGAGAGGTAGGTTGACTGATACTTTTGTTTGGGGGGGTGGGAGGCAATTCGCATTAATTTTTCATCCTGAAAGTAATTTAACCTTGAAACTGAAGTAAGCTTTCACTTATTTCAAGTGAGGTAATGAAGCAAGGTGCTACTCTGACATCCCTGTATAAAAAGGAAATGTCCTATCATACCCTCCCTACTTGAGAGAGAGCTATTGCTAAGACTGGCCCTAGTGTTAAAGCATCATCTGGAGACTTGAGATATATGAATTCAATTGTTAGATGTCTAACTGGTTTCCTGTGTAACTGCCCAATCTTCTGCTGTTACTTGTCTGTTTTATAAAGTGGAATGGTTGCTATTTCCATTTGCTCCTGCTTTTTTCCTTTTCATAGCCAAGAAAGGGATTAAGCATAAAAGCGTGTTAAGCATAAAAGCGATTTATTTGTTTGGTTTGGCACAAATTCTTTTTAATTGTTTTTGGAAAAAGTAACAGCCTGTTTGGTAGGTGCTCTATGCTACATAATTCTGTAAATTCAGAAGCTTTAAATACCTTCAGTTTAAAAAAGCTACTTGAAAAGCCCACATTTCAGCCAGTTCAACTCTCTAATGTTAATGATTTTTATATTTTAAGGCTTTTTTCTTAGTAATGTGCAGTAACTGTCAAATTTAGGTAATTTTGAGGAAAGAGTGCCATAAGTGCTCCTGATAGGTTTTGTCAATCTGTAGTAGCACTGAAAAGCCTGTAATCGAAAGGATTTATTACGTTTTATTCTGTGTTATGTAATTTCATGAAAACAGAGCAAATGAAAGGTACTATAAGAATCCATCAAATATATAGGGGTGCACATGGTCAAAGAAAACCAACTTTCCTAGCACTATCTGTGTGTTTGGGTTTTTTTTTGTTTTTTTTTTTTTTTTCAATAAGCAGAAACATACTTCTAAAGAAAAGCTGAAGATCTGGGGTGTCTGATTTTGCCCTTACAATTTTTTGGGCACTTCTATCATGACTTTGCTGTTGTGCCATATTAAAAATTGCTCTTTAAGAATATACAGGAACAAAAATACATCCAGATGTCTGGTTGTTCTAGGAATGAATGTGTACAATGCATACATAGTGTAATAACAGTTATTTCAAAATAATTAAAACAGCAATCCAGAGAATGAATGTTGTCATCTCTTCTGTATACCACTTAAGTTGTGAAGAAAAGTGTGTGTGAACTAATACATCAAAGGGAATTCTGAACTTCCCTAAAACCACTTTCCAGGACCTACTGGTAGTGTGGATTCCTTCAGTTAATATTCAGCAATTCTTTTAATAAAGGAGAATGGATAACAAGTGTTCTGTTGTCTTCCCTGTCTATGAAGACTGCAGGCTTCACATCACTGAAACAAGGACTTGGGTTAAATTAATGTTGATAACATTCATGAAAAAATGTAAGAGAAAATAAGAACTCAGTAAATGGATACAGCCCTTTTCAGGAAGGCCTTTTTCAAGCAACAGTTTTTAAAGTGATTTTCTCTCATTTACCTTTGTTCTTGGTTAGATATGGAATTGCTGTTAGCAATTACTAGAGTTCATCTGATTCCGAGGGTATTTTTTTCCTCTGTCCCACTTCAAGCTCTTCACTGCATGCATTCAGCAAGCAGGCACAGTCTTAAAATCACACTTTCCCCCACCTACTTCTGAGATAGTCTTTTGTATGGATAAATAATGCATTTAAAACCTAAGTTACAGAATGAGTAAATAAAATTCAGTCAGATCTTGCTTACGTATCAGTTAGGGTTTTACTGGATTCGTCTTTAGTAATTTTTTATTTCTGCTCGTTGTTTGAAGTGGGAAAAAATAGTGTGCAGAATGTAAATTTGACAATATCAGTCTTTCACAGAGTATTGAAAAGGTACTGATGCAAGGATGCTTACTTACCTACTTCTACCCAACTCCAGCTGTAGTGTTCACTTGTAGTCTAAGCCCCTTACTGGAATGTCTTCGGGCTACATAATATATTGTCTCTTGATTAGCCAATTCAACCATATGAAGTAGATTATAGGTTGGGCTTTTTTTGCCATAATTGAGAATTCATGTACCAGGATAAGCCCAGTGGATTTTGGCTACATGTCTGCCATAGGTCAAATATGGTTACATATGGATAAAAGGGTAGGGAAATGCTACCCGCTACGTCTTTTGTCTGGAGGACGTATCTGTCATGTCTCAGCATTCTTCAGAAGTTTTATGACATGCCAGGAATATAATTTTCCTTTAATTCCCCTGCAGGTAGAGATTTTTTGGAATTTCTTCTTCAGGTAGAAATACTGCTGCACTGCAGTGCTGATTTTTTAATTTAAACAGGTAAAGTAGGTTTTTGTGTCTTCGTACACACAAGAATATGTTATGTTTACACAGATTCTTATCAGTATAAATGAGATGAGCAGAAATGTTTGGTATCTTCGAATTTCATATTAGCTATATTTTTTCCTTCTTTCCATTATTTTCAGGTTTGAAATACATGTCAAGTCTTGTATCAGTACAAATAACTGCTGTATACAATGTGACTCAAGAAGTCAAAGGTAGTCGTGTAGTCCGGAGCAACAGCAAAAAGTCATTCTGACCTGTAAGTTGTGTTACAGTTTGGAGAAAGTTTCTGTGCTTCACTGATGTGTATTTTTGGGAATGCATCTACTGCAGTCCTGTCCCAAAAACTGTAGTTGGAGGGTGGCTGGCCATGAGTTAATGCTATTTTTAAAAAATTATAAAACAAAAGTGCACTTTTGAGTTTGTGTTGTAGGAGGTTTCAGATTTCTTTTTCTGAAAGTTTTGGTGTTCATTCCTGCATTGTGTTGGCTGAGAATTTCAGCAAACCAATTGTGAAGTGAAATGAAAAATCCTCCAAACCTCGTAGTGTTTAGTTTGTTAAGATGTACATTACTGTTGTCTCAGGTCAAAGGCTGCTGTGGGTACCATTTTGTCTGCATTTCCAGTATCTTCCAGGGTTGAATTTCTGGATACATTCCAAATGTGTATTATTTCATTTACCACTGTGTATCCCAGGTTAGATTTGCCTCTTTCCCTGGTAGCTCCATATGCTAAGCAACTGTGTCTGTGTGTCTGGCAACTGCCCTTGCGAAGAGCAGGCAGCCAGCTTGCACTTGACTGCTGGGGAAATAATTCCTTCTCTGCATTCCTTTATAAAAACATGACCATCATTTTGAAGGGCCTTTAAGTAGCCAAGGTTAGAGTTATTTATTTCAGGTTCAACTGTTTGAGTGTATATTTAACCCTGAAATGGGGATTAAAGTCCAGTCTTGTGCACTTACAGACTGATGGGAAGATGTATGGGGACCATAAAATTGCCACGCACCACATAAAATACACAATTTGTGAAAACTGTACAAATTTATAATTTAGGTGAAGACTTCTAATACTTTAAAATTTGTAGGACCATAAATTATATTAATGGATCATTTCTGAACTCTTGTAGTAAACTTCTAGAAATAACTTTCAACTCTTGTAGTACAGTTTTCTTTCTTTCTTTACAGTTTTGTCTTTTTTGGCCTAGTTTTTATGTTTTCCAAAACCTATTTTTTTGGGGTTTTTTTTTGTTTGGTTTGTTGTTTGGGGGTGTGTTTTGTTGTTGTTTGGGGTTTATTTTTTAAAAATAAATTGCAGGCACCTACTGGAGTCTCAAGTAATTACTAAATTACATTTTCTTCCTGTGTCTACATTCATTTATATTCTGCTTAACTAAACAGTCTACTTTCTTTCTGTATCCCAACTGGAGTGTTTTGTGTGTCTGGATTCCTTCCTACTATTTAGTTCCTCTTTCTTTTTATTATCTCTTTTGTTTTCTCTAGGATTGGAATGTTCACTTACTTGATGGACATTTAATGCCTGCTCAGCTCAGAGAGCAAATTATTTCCTGTGTTGTAACGAGTTAAGTTATATGTGTTTTCTGCCAAAAATGTTCTCTAGGCTTGTTCAAAGCCAGTTTTAGGCTGCTTCCATTCATTTCCTGTATTATGTTGCATTTCTCTTCCCTGTAGTGTTCGACTGTGTTGTTTTTCTTCCGTTCTGTTTCTTCATGTTGTAACTTCTGACAGTTCTTTTTTCTTCATGTGATGTTTTTCCTTCTCTTCATCATCATACTTTTTGCTTAGTGTCATATTTTTGTGATGATCTGGATATTTTTCCTTACAGGCCTTTGGTTTCATTTTCCCTGTGTTTTTCTGGAATGTATTTAACGGCTCCTCAAGAATTTTTTATCTTTTTTCTGTTTTCCTTCCTCTTGATAGTCTGCTTTTCTTGGTATGTGCAGATGGATTTTAAAAGTCATTCCCACAATCTGTTTTCTGTCTGTTGTTCTAAGATAGCTACGTTTTGCTCTCCTTAAAGGGGAGAACTGAATAACATGGCATGATGAGTCAAATTTTCATGTGTTGGAAGAGATCTGTATTTTTTTTAATTTTTAACTTCTTTGTTGCCTTTTTCTTTTTTTTTTTTCTTTCCCCAAAATCTCAGTATCATCCCTCTGGATAACTTTGGCGTAGGAGAGGAGGGCACATTTGTAATCATTGGGGTATGTGGAGGCAAATGTGGAAAGGAAACAAGGGGTTAATTTCTTTGTTACTCATCTCTTCTCACCCTCTGTATGATCTATTCTAAAATCATTGAACAGTATTGGTTGGAAGGGACCTTTCAGATCGAGTCCAGCCATCAACCTAACCTGCCAAAACAACCACTAAACTGTGTCCCTAAGCACCACATCTATCACATGCACATTAATTCTGGTACGTATGCAAATCTATCCTGTCAGTCAGGGCTGAAATGGGCTCAGTTTGCAGCATTCATGGAAGTAGCTCATGTTGCCTTGTTCTTCCACCTGGTTTCTGTCAGCAGATGTCTGCCACTGTTTGAATTCCTCCCTGTTGCCGAGGTGACCCTGAATGTTGCCTTGGCTTCTACTGTAGTTACTTGCTTCTGCTCCATATCAGATTTCCTTTAAATTCCATACCTCTTGTAAGTGAAGGCAGAAATTTAAGGATTCCTATTGATTGATTGATTGGCTTTTAAGGAATCAACTTTACCTAAAATCAAAACATCCAGTTGCTTCTAGGTTGATCAAATCATAATCTTAGCTAGCCTGTGGCTTGCACTGTGTAAAGAAATATTCCAGATATGCTTTTCAGTTGTTATCTGCTGTGATTCTGGTTTTCTCTCTGGAAATTCCTGGTGATACTAATCTGATGGCTAGTGTGTGATTAAATGTCATGGAACCTGGTGGTTCCAAACACTGCAAAGTAAGAACAAGGATAAATTCTTCAAGTACCACTATTACTATTTCTAATGGTAAGATACTAAAGGACTTTTAGGACTTTGCACATACTGAACGCAGATTGCTAAACTGGAAGATAAAATGTTTTACTAATTCTGTTGGACTTAGATTTTCTAATAATGATGTTAAGTGAAGAAATTATCAGAGATTCAGCACAGTTCTCTTTCAGCATGACCTCCTTTTGTCTTTGAGATTTATTAGATTCCTTTATTTTGGCTTGAAGGTCTTCATTCTGAAATAGAGTATGTATTACTTCCTTGAAAATTCAAAATAGGCTGCATGAATTAGCTCTATAAAAATAACTGGGATGACATGGTATGAAATGAGCATGATCTGTTAGATGCTTTTATTTTTCCCTCTCCAGTTCTCATTGCAACTTCCTGTTACGCACAAGGCAGGAATGGATTCTGGTCTCATCATGATCACTCTCTGCACTAATCTATAAAAAGGATGATTCTCATTCATGAAGTTCTAATCATTGCCTTACGTGTGATCCATCTATTGACAGGAGTCCTCAAGGAAGTGATTTTTGTCCTGTAGCTTGATTGTGTTGAGTGAAAATGGTTCAGATTATATCTCTTTCTAGAAGAGCAAACTGGGATAATCAGAGGAAGTCCTTCCCTCTTCTTGAGCAGTGGTGAGAAGCTGCCTTGTACTTTAAATATTTTATAATATCAGATCAGCTGGGACTTCAATATAACATGGGTAAGAATTGCTTAACTTATGCCGAGCTCACCTATTCCTGGTATCTCCCCCCCAGCACTTGTTAGATGGGTGCTTAGGGAGAGAAAACATTGCCCCCTCAATAACCCATAATTTCCCACCCTTCAGCTGTTTTCACCTCTCCTGTCCTTGAGTCTGATGTTTTCCAGTAATAGATCTCTCTCTGGAATCCTTGGTAACGATTATTTCAGCAATCCTAGGTCTTGCACCTCTCTCTGCCTTGCCGAATAAGGCTGTGAAGAATCTAGATCTGTTGTTAAATCTGGAGAGGACTGACCTGGCACCAGACTGAGAGTATCTTTAGTTCAGTCAGCACCAGCTCAGATGCTAACACAAAGAAAATTAATTTCAGATTTTATAAGCTTGGATGAGGTGTTCAGGCAAGTCTTATGTCTTCTCACGATTCTTTGTCTTCACCAAGGATTTTGGGGTCAAAGAAAGCAAGTGCTTTTCTAGTACCATCTAGTGTAGGATTGTCCATTAGGCATCCTTCGAATTCACTGAATAAAGTCACTGTTCAAAAACACCTTACAGATACCTTGTTCCACAGCCAATTTATTATTCTGTGAGAATCTGTCCTGGCAGGAAGTAGGTATTTTTCTTCTCTCTCTCAGCCTTGAGTATCAAATGAGTGAAACTGCCAAAACCAGTCTGGACGCAAACTTAGGTCTTGATTGGCTATGGTAAGTAGGGGCTCCCGAAGTAATTGGATCTTGAAGCAGCTAAGAATAAGAAATGTTAATTTCACATGACTGTTCTGAAATACATGCTTCTAGAATTTTATTTTTTTTAGTCTGATATATCGTTTGTCCTCTGTCAGTCATCTGGACAGAGACAAGTAGGTTTATACATGGCATGAGTTCTTCCCTGTGATTTAAAAATAAGATAGCAGTAGTTCTGTACCTGACCCACCTGACTGCTCTGTATGACTTGGAACAAAGTATGAAGGTCATTGTACAAAAACAGTCCTACAGTCCTGTGGGCAGCAACTCAAGGTGAATACCTATTCCCAGCTGTTGGGGAGGGGGTGAGTGTAATTTCTCAATAAGCAATTGAGGAAATCATTAGCCCATGACATTATTGTATACACATGTAGTACTGGCATGGATGAGACCGTTGATGGATATTATAGCCTGTTCTGGTGTCAGTGATGAAGAATGCTTGACAAGTAATGAAGAATTTGGGAGAGAATTACAGCAAGTATTTGTGTTCTGCCTGGAAGGGAAATCATTCCCTTCAATTCATCCTTGGCTAAAACCAGACATTCAGGATGGCCTTGAGCATGGTCAAAAAATAATTAAAGATGTGTTAAGAAAGGTGTCTATCAGAAAATGTTTATATTTCATTTGACGACTGAAGCTTGGGCAAAGTAAGGTAAGAGGTTAGGTGCACATTTTGTATTGTAAGATAATTCATTAACTTCTGGAGAATTTGCTTAGGGATATAATGCATTTTTATATTTTTTAAATTTTATTTATATTTAATGATTGTGGTGCTTTTTTGCTTCAGCTATGAGAACTACCTGTAGCCACCATAAATTTCTGTAACTGATCTTTGTTTTGCAGTTCATTTTGTATGCTGTGTTGTCTTTCTGCGTGCCACATACTGTGTCAGCAAAGGATAACTGCATTGCAGAGTGACCATCTAGATACACTGCTATCTTGTTAAACACTGGGGCTTGGGTATTGAAAGCTGGTTAGATAGTTGGTCAGAATATTAGCTGAATGTTTTTATTAGAGTACTCAGCACTGAAATTAAGTGCTGACATTCTAATTGCCATTTGCAGATCTCAAAGTCAAACTAGGTGAATAATGCAAGTCATACTTTTACAGCTGTTGAATTTTCCACAACCTGAGGAAAGCAATGGTGTCTAATCAGTCAATTCATTTGTAGGGTTTTCATCACAAGCCTACCTCAGATGGAATTAAGATATGTATTTTTTTTAAAGTTAATGTAATTTCTCCCAAATCAGTGCCATTTTTCACTTCTTTAGAAAATCTCAACATTGTTTTGTCCTCTCTTCCCCTCCCTCCTCCTCTGTTCTCTGGATGACTTGGATATGCTGGTATTCTGTGAAAGTACCATTTGCTGTTAGGATGAGATTACTTGCATGTATGCAACCATCAGTACTTGGTTCAGTGATCTGTTGTATATATCTTAACCATCTTTTCTTGTGAAATGAAGTCTAATGAATTTCCTGAAGTAAATGTATTGGATTGAGTAGATTTAGAAATTGCACTTACGCTTGTCACCATGTATTGAGATCTCTCATCCTTATTGTGGCAACACTGCTTGAATGTCTTTGGTAACTTCTTCCATGATCTTAAACTACTTTATATGCCAGTGTTTGAACAAGAATACGTAAACAAGGCTGTCCACTTGCTGAGGGTGGGTAGATTTCACGCTTAATTTCACACAATGATTAGAACAGCATTATCTTAATCAATTACCTGAGGAAGTGATCAGCTGTGGTCTAGGCTCCAAGCTCTGGAGAATATATCCAGGCAGTATTTAGTAGTAAGGTTCCTGTCATAAGAACTAACAGATGGAATTATTACAAGAAAAGAAATTGCCAGGTAAACTGAAATAATGTTTTTCCATGCCATTAATCTGGGGGAAAATGCTTTAGGGTTTGCAGAAATTTAATAAATATGCATAAGGTGATATTTTGTGTTCCACATACTTTACATTTATACTGGCTTATTAAAGATTTAATTAAGTGTTCTAAAAAGGGAGAGGATGCAGTCTTGCAAAAAAATGTAGATGACAGTGTGGGTTCACGATAATTAGGGCTTCAGGGATAAAATAAAGGGTCTCTACAGTTAATGAATATTAAAGCAATGGCTGCTTTGAAAGCTCACAAAAATGACAGCATTTTACTTAACAGCATCTGTCTTCTGTTTTTATTTTAGCCCTGGTCCTTCAATTTTTGTGGCAAATGACGTACTATCCATAGTTGCAGATGTAAATAGTAAACAAAAGTTACAGAAGATTTTTTTTTTTTACTTTACTGATTTTGTGTGTAAGCAAACTTTTTTTAACCACCTTCATTGTCTTGAAGTGTCTTTCTTGTTGATTCATTTAAATTTTTAAAACAAGTATCTCTGGTTGAAATTAAAATTTTCCTACTGAAGCAGCACCTCACACAGCATTACAAAGACTCCTTTTAAACTCCTCTTTAAGTCTGTTTGACAGTGGTTAGACAAATAAATGTGGTGAAGCAACTCTGAACCGTGTTAACCTGTGGTCCTCATTGGTTCCTGTTCGAAGACAAATAAGCTTTGTCTTACTTTATTTGTAGCTTTCAAACCTCTGGGGACAAGAACTGTTACGTAGTTTTCTAGCACCTTGCACAACTAAATTCTGTTCCTAGACTGCCTTAAGGAGGGCCAAAGGCAGCCTGGGGTGCATGAAGCACAACATGGCCAGCTGGTCCAAGGAGGGGTTTGTCCCACTCTGCACTGCGCTGGTGCGGTCTCACCTCTTGTACTGTTCACAGTTTTGGGTACCATAGTACATGAGGGACACAAAACTCTTGGAAAGTGTGCAGAGAATGGCAGAGAAGATGGTGAAGGGTCTGATGAGGAACTCTTACGAGGGGAGGCTGAAAGTCCTTTGATTTGTACAGCTTGGAGGAGGCTGAAGGGAGACATCATTATGGTCTGTGGCTTGTTGATGAGGTGAGCCATTCACCTACTCCACTACCTCCCTCTCCTCCCCTGCCCAGTGGGGTAGGGGAGAGAACTGAAAAGAAAAAAAAACCAAAACAAACCTCATGGTTTTGAGATCAAGACAGTTTTTAACAGGACAGGAAAAGAAGAGTAAGTGTTTGATTAAAAAAATAAACAAGTGATGCACAGCACAATTTCTCCCCACCTGAAGCCAGTGGTCAGCTAGTTCCTGAGTTGCCCCACCTCCTGTCCATACTACGACATCATACTGAATGGATATCCCCCTAGCCAGTTTGGGTCACCTGTCCTGGCAGTGTCCCCTCCCAGCTTCTCATTGTCAGAGCAGCATAAGTTGGAAAGTCCTTGACTGCTTGGCAACAATTAAAACACCAGAATGTTATCAACATGATTCTCATTATAAGTCCAAAACACAGCACTGTGCCAGGTTCTGGGAGAAAATCATCTCCATTCCTGCTGAAACCAGGACAGTGCTTCAAAAAGGCTATTTAGTTTTGAACAAATGTGAAGTTTTATTTTGGTGTTACAGATTCCTGTAGCTTATCCTGAAGACAGAGCTGTGTATATGCAAAGTGACTTAGTCACACTACAGATCACTTCTCCCCACCCCCTTTTACAAAGAGCTGGTAAAAAGCTATCTGGCCCATCAGCCCTGTCTACTGTTTTTATGGGGTCTTTAAATACTTGCACTTCTCTACTCTTACTGTCTTTTGAACCATATGCTTGCATAGTTTTTGGCAAAGTGGCATTTTGTCTGAAAAGTGTATTAAGTGTCTCTTCTCATCTTGTACCACAGAACATTAAATTATTGGGTGTTTGGCTGAACCCAGTGAGCCAAACTTAACAATATATCAGGCAGTCAGATGATCTCAGTCAAGTCAGAATGCTGTTTGGATTATGTCTATAAAACAACCCATTAGTTTGATTAATATTTATCCAGGTTCAGTCTTGTGTGTGTAAAATATTTAACTACATTATTTTTAATGCTTGTATATATATACATTTCATAATTGTATGCATTTTGTGCATGCTTTCCTTATTAGAATTATATTGTTTTGCAGAGTAAATTCAATTCAGTGGAACTACATTCTTGTGGTGGGAGATAAGTACTTATGTACCAGGAAAGTAAATTGGAAAGCAATGCCTCATGTACTTATTTTTAAATGTGATTCAGACCTAAAAGTTTATAGCGAATCATGTGGTGTTCTTGTGAAAGGATAGGTTTCTGTCAAATGGAGATAAAGTATATTCTCAGTCTTTCTGTCTGTAGGGATTAGGGCAATAATTGCATCTAATTTCTGGTGCTGCTTTCTCCTCCCTGTGGTCACTGATGTATTATTTCACAGAAAATGTGTGGGGAGGAGTTGAAGTGTCTGCACTGCATTTCTTAAATTCAAATGTAATTCCTATTACTTTGTTTCATCTTCAGGCTTGTCAGAATGAGCGTTTTTTTTTCATAATTGTTTTCTTCTAAATATGGAGGAGGAAAAATTAATTATGTAAGTTAAGACTTCTGTTTAAGGATGTGCACATGCATAATGCTAATACTGATTCCCACCCCCATGAAGGAAATTTTGTTAAAATTAATAATACAGTTCTGTAGAAAAGGCATTTTTTTTAGTGTGTAGTTCATGAAATATGAAGCCTTGACTTCCTTGAACAACATAGAGTATGAATTTGCCAGACTAAAATTGAAATGAGATGATAAGTGGTATCTGCTTTTTCTTACATCTTTTTAAAACTGTAAGGAGTTTTAATGATGAAATTCTCCTTAATTGACTGTATTTAGTGTGGTGCAACCAATGTGGATATTCCTGATGGGCATTTTTCCTTGCATAATGAGGTGATTTATTGTTTACTCTTTCATATTGAATGCATATTCACCACTCTTGCTTAACATGTTGGTGAGCTTAGCATTTATTTATTTATTTATCTATTTATTTATAATTGTTTTTAGACCTCTCTAGTCTTCATTTCAATAGAAATTATTATAAATTTATTACAAGTATCATCCTCTTCCTTGCTCTCTAAAGTATAGTAAGCTTATCAAAGACTATTATCACATTTCATCTTTGACCGTTTAGATGACCTTTTAGATCTTACTTGTAGACGAGTTTGTAACATTAAATTGACAGATTAATAGCTCAGAACTGTTCCCTGTGTTTTGGTCAGTTGCTGCTTCAGTCCTCATAGGTTTTCTAATAGAAATGTTAAGACTGTTGTAGCTTAGATCATTGTGCTGTTGTAAAAAACAGTATCTTTTAATTTAAATGATTTGTCTTATCTCTCTGGACCGGGTGGGTGGCTAACTTTGCTAGTCTGTTATCATGGCAAACGTTGTTGCATTTGAGGGGTACTCAGGAAGTGACTTAGGGTCCCATGGGAGAAGGTGCAGTGCTGACTGGTGAGGTTTTTATAGGGAATCTGTTTCTGCAGATTCTTTGGGCTGTAAAATAAGGTTTCTCAGGTGTGGCTTTTTTCCCCTCGTGCTGATTAAAAAAAAACTGGGTTCAATTGGAGTTGAAAATGGGGAGATGGAAGGTGGTGTGGCTAACTAGCGTGCTAATACTGAGCTTAAAGAATGCAGATTTCAAAACTAGAATGTTTAAATGTGAGATAAGTTGAATTAGCTGAAGTACATCTCTTCAGCTAGCTGCTAACCACGGCAAGACAAGAAGCTGCATAAATTTTATTCACATATGAATGGGTCTGTTCTTTAAAGATAATGCAGCCTTTGACTTCAGTAGTTTTTCAATGTTTATCCTTTGTGGAGTTACTTTAAATACAAAGATTAGCGTTTTCTACATCAGAATGTCCCTGAGATGCAAATGGTGAGGGCTGGGAGAGTATATCCTAGTATATATGTTTGCTGAGTTCCCCCAACACTTTGTAGTAGTCTGCTATTGGGTGCAGACTAGGCTGACTTCTGTCCTGAGCTGGTACAGCCTCTGTTCTGCCCATACAGCAATGGGCTTGGGATCTACAGAGGACTTCAGAATGTATCCGAGTGCATTTAGATAATTTGGAACAGTGATGTCTCTTCAGCTGAAAAAAAAAACAGGGAAAGTACAGAATTATCCTTCTAATTGCTTTGAAAGCACATCTTTAGGATAGGTTTGTGAAACATCAACTTACACAGTCATGCTTCCTTTCTCCTTTTATATTTTTCATTGTTCAATGTCAACACACTCCTTAAAACCAGAAGTCATTATTTTATTTTCCTTTCTTCTTTATTTTAAAACACCCTATGCTTCAAAAGCACAAGTATTCATTCTGTTCTCTTTAACTGTAAATGCAGAATAATCTACAGTCTGTATGAGGTCTGCTACAGAATTGAAGCTTAATATTTCTTGACTTGTTTAGGTCTCGAAATTGACATTTTCCTTTTTAGCAAAAGAATCACCTAGTATTTTGTAGAAAATCAGCAGTTTTTTTTAACCTTGATAGATTTAGCAGATGTAACAGCTATCATTTTTGTGAAGTGAGAACAGTAATGATATTTGACGTAATATTTATGTTATACTCTGTATTGGAGGCTTAATCCTGTGGGTACTTGGGTTTGTGGGTAAAACATGAGCAACGCTGGGAATTTTAAGGAAGAAATGCAACTAGTGTATGTTCATAGGTAGGTAGATATTCCAGTGCCTTTGGTAATAATAAGAACAACTTTTTCCACTCAGAAGATTGATAATGATTTTGCCTGCAGCTTCTTGAATCATATCTTTGAAATTCTTACCCTGTGCATAGTTAGATATTTCAGAAAGTACCTAATTGGCTTGTCAGAAGATAGAAAGTGTTTATTGCTTGCCATCTCCTCTCCCAGTAGTCTTTTAATTTGCTTACTGTTTAGTGGCTGTGAAGATGCAGATGAGAAATTGAAATCTATTTTTAAGTTTCCCAATGTGCTAATCATTAGCAAGGTAAACTTTCTTATTAATAGTAGGTGCCATAAAGAATAGATACTTGAGAATCCTCTTGGTGATATCTAAAAGGTAAATCTGTGAATATCTGCCTGTAATGGTTTTGTTTGGGTTGGTCGGTTGGTTTGTTTGTTTTGTGTGGGGTGAGGTTTAAAAAAAAGATTTGGGAGATGAGGTAGCCAGAGAATGTGCTCCTACTGAGAATGTTTTTTACCTTGGTGCTTTATGAGGCCTCTTGATCAATCTAAGTGATGTTTCTGTGCTTGTCTGGAGCCACTTTTATTAAGTACGCTGCTGATTTAGTTAAAGGTCACTTAGTTTCATTTAAAATACTTTAGTGTTATATACTCTCATTTTTAACTGTCTATTATATAATAACAAAGCAAAATAGAATCCTGTTACACTCCTTAATAGAGCCATTTAAAAAAACCCAACACACCAGAATTCATTCATTATTAAGGGGGTTCTGTCAAAATTATTTTGGTATGTTTGATCGAGCTCTCATTGTTTTCCTGTTCAAGCAGTTATATTTCTGATTACCAAACAGTGCTTAAGTGCCCTGATAATAATTTAATTTCCTCCCTTTTATTGCTCTTTATTCCAGTGTGTTTTCCTCATTTATGGAACCAAAATATCTCTCATTTGGTTTGTATTTACTATGCATTTTAAATTTTAAATGGATGTTGAATTGATTTGTTCTTAGTATACTTTAACTGGGCATGCTCCTGCCTCTTTCCGATCTTCCTTTATAAATCTAATTCCCTGTAAAGTCCTGATGCCTCTTCCGTAGCTAGCAGTGCATAAGCTGCTTTTAAAGATAAAACTTGTTTTCATTGTTGCAGTTTAGTTATCCATTCTGTACTTTCAGTGATCAAACACACAGCATCTATATTTTAACTTGGTGTTTGAAATGAAGGAAGTTCATTTTTAACATTACCCACAGATTGGTTTTCTGCCTTGATTGCTGGGTAATTCTTCAGAGGTAGAACAGTACTTGAGGGCTGTGCAGGATTTGTGTCTGTGTGGTGATTCCACGGCTGTCAGTGGCTTTGTAAAATGTCTCTCTAGAATCCCTGTTTACAGAGAGAAAAATCCATTAATACGCTGAAGTTTTGTTGCTCTTTTGGCTTTTTGCCCCCTTTCAGGTTGTGATTTGTTGCCAGCGTTCCACCATAGGCAAAGCAGCCTCAGATTTCTGAAAGTTACTTACCTCTGTCTGGTTTTACCATCACTGTTGTTATAGCAACTTTGAAGATAAAGTACTGTTCCACAAGTGTGCAGAGGAATGTGCAGGTAGGGGGTGTGGGAGGGAGGGAGTGGCAGCACATCGAGTCAACAGCACCATGTATATCTCACAAGGAAAGGAAGGGTCTTTCCAGTAATGTAGATGTCTGAATTACTTTATCGTGGGGCAAGGAAAAAACAGTCTTTGCATTGCTTAAACGGAAGGGCAATTTTGTTGTTGTCTATGCTTGTTCAAGTCCCCTTTCTGCTAAATGCTACTTACTCTATAGAGTAGAACTTCCTTTACACTCATGAAGAACAAAAAGTAAGGAGGAACCACTGTTGAGTAAAGTAATACCTTGTCATGTGCATCCTTTAACTATCATGCTTTCCATCTAGTGTTCTGATATTGAAAATGTTCTCAGGAAGGGCTGAGAGAGCTGCAAGTGTGTATCCTAGAGAAGAGAGGGCTCTGGAGGGGTCTTAGTAATGTATATAAATACTGTAAGGGTAAAGTGTAAAGAAGACAGAGACAGAGTCTTTTCATTGGTGCCCTGTGACAGGACCAGAGGCAAAGGTCAAAATTTAAAACACAGGAAGTTCTGTTTGAACATCGTGAAACACTTCTGCACTCTGAAGATGACTGAGTGCTGGGAAGGTTGCCTGGGGAGGTTGTGGAGTCTCCCTCATTGGAAATACTCAGAAGCTGTCAGGATGTGGTCCTGAACCACCAGCTTTAGGTGGCCGTGCTTGAGCAGCGATGTTCGACTAGATGACCTCCAAAGCTCTCTTCCAACCTCAGTCATTCTGTGATTCTGTGAAATTGCTCAATAGTTATAAGTTGAACCTGCAACAGTCTGAAAAGCAGACGGTTTTCTTCATGTTCAGACTTGAAGTCAGTATTTGGATTGCCTATCGTGTATCCCAGAGAAACAGCAAAACTCAAGTTAACATTGACTTTTTTATTTAGTGAGGATCTCTTTTTTTTTTTTTTTAAGATTGTACTACACGAGTTATTTGCATTTCTCCCTGGGCAGCATCTCCTCACTTAATATAAAGTATGAGCTGTGTGCTCCGGTATGCACAGACCTCTCAGTATATGAAGAACCTGATCCTGGATTATCGGGTTCTTACGGCTTGCCCTATAGTGCTATATTTTTGATAGATCTCTTCATTTAAAGAGATCCAGCTGAACAAAATAATTTGCAATAAAGTTGACAGGGAACACTCGGTTATGTAGCACTGTTTGGAGAAATGCTCTATTTAACAGTGCTTGAGAGCAGTCAAACAGGAATATAATTCAAGGAGGAGAGCCCCGACTTTCATATTTTCGAAGACAATTTGGGTTCTAGCCATAGAAAACAACAGAAAAATGATGTTGGGGTTGGAGTAAGGAGAAATGGCTTCTGTCTTTCTGTATCATTCGGCCTTTGCTTTTAGTGGAGAAATGCCATTTCTTCATATGATCTTGATAGTTTAAATACAGTTGCTTGTTGATTTCAGCAAACACTAAAGTGATGAAGGGAAAAGAATTGGGATCAAAAGTCATTTTATGTTAAAATGCAATCACAATGCTAATAATGTGTCAGAGAAGTCAATATTCTTTGTAGAAAGGGAGGGGTACACAAGGTATATAATAGTTCTTCAATGGCTTTCAGTACTTAATTCATAATTCTCCAATGTAAATTCACCCAGGCTGCTGAATGCTGAGGTGAGTAAGCTGAACTTAAAAAATCTTGGAGGATGTGTGGAAGAAATTCTGAAACTCAGTATGACATTATAAATAACAATTAGTTTAAAAGGCTGTCTTAGCTAAGTTCAGTTTACTTTAAACTCCAAAACAGTTGAAAATGGCAAGCCGAATGAGTAAATTTCACACATGGCCATTTCCAAGGGATCTGAAGGTTCTGAATATTGAAAAAATAGGCAATCATTTAGAATTAGGAGGTTGATTGTTTTATTACTAAATTGAAATATCTGTGCAGAATGATGTTTGGTTTTAACTTTTTCTTGCATCATTTTAGTATTTTTCTAAGGATATTTTACCCATTTTTTTAATCAAGAACTTTTACAAAACTTTTGCTAGGTCGCCCTGAAGTGTTTTCCACTGAGAATAAATAGAACTTTTTTAGTCTTTCTGTATAACAAGTACTCTTGGAGTCATCCTGGTTGTTCTATATTATGCTCTTCCGAGACTAATACTTATTCAGTAGAAAGGTGACCTAAGCAAATGTACTTTGAGGTTTAGCTGATCCTTTTGTTGTAGTATCTTTTCTCTAATTCGTAGTTGATCCTTTTGATATTTCTCATTATGTTTTTAATGGCTTCGATGCTTCTTTTAAAAAAGTGAAATAAAACAGTAGGGGAAAAGCCTGTAGTTGTATAAGGCATCTTAGTTAGGCTTATTTCTATAAACTCTTAAACCAGTTTAACTTGTGTTTGTTCAATGCAGTGCAGTAGGGATTCTCCTTCCTGAGGTAGACTGTGTGCTTGGTTACACCGCGAGAGTCCTAATCTGGAATTCATATTGCTGACTTAAAGCAAGTGAACTTTATTAGTAATTAAAGTCACTAAAAATAAAGTTTTTGAGAAATTGTAAACATTTTGAAAGATATTATTTGAAAAATGTCTGAATCTCTAATATTTTGAGTGAAATTGCCAAATTTAGATTATATTCCATGGAAATTAAGGATCTTTATATAATCAACTGGTAAAGTACATTAATGTAAACCACTAAGCAGGCTGGTTTAATATTTTTCCACTGTAGAAAAGTCAAGATAGAATATTATTACCTGTATAATCAGAAAATGACAGCTCCATTTAATAGGGAGTCAACCAGTTTTTTTTCTTAAATGGCCAATAGAGCAATTTATAAGCTAAAAAAACGCTCAGTGCTTTTAGGTCTCTGTTCATTTATCTACTCAGCCTTAAAAGGACAATTTTCAGCTTAATACCACAAAATGTAGGCTATTATGCATCAAGATGAAAATCAGTGTCTTGATTCCAAGAAGCAAATCCTCAGTCACAGCTTCATTGACTTCAGGTCAATGGAGCATAATATCAAGTCGGTCATACTGTACTGAAACTTGCATGGCTTCTCAATTATGTTCACGCAGTGATTTAAAAACTAAATAAACAATCTGAGAGGGAATAAAGTATCCTAACAGATTTCTGTGCATTTTAGTGGTTAGCAATATTTACATTGATTCACGCTTTTCTTTTTTGCTAGGCTTCTTTGGTTTTTTTTTCTTTTTTTGGTGTTTTTTTTTTTTTTTGTTAAATAGCCTTTGAAAGATGCTGGAGAGCTGCAGGGGAGAGTAGGACAAGGAACGAAACATTTGCAGTACTGATACAACCATTCTCAGTAGAGTAATTAGTTTATGATCTTATGACTTACAGAAAGATCATACTGTGTTTCTGATGCCTCCAGGATTTGATGTAAACATTTGTAATTTCTGCTGCAGAATAATATATTGCTCACTGGCATTTCCAGATACTTTAGTCTTAGAGTTCTCCATTAGAAGTGAAACATTTTATTTTTTTGCCACATTCTAGAGTAATCTAGGAGGTGTTGGAGAGAAGAGTGAAGATCAAAACAGATCAAAGAAATTATTCTTCTTTAGCACCTTGAAGTTCATGAGCCACGTGAGGTATTGTTTAGAAGACTTCTGCAGGAAAATAGTCATCTATCTTCTCCCTTTTTAGCATGTAGGGAGTAATATAAGTACATAAAATTACCTGAGTGTATGCAAGTATTGTCAAGGCTTACAAATGATAAAGCTGTTTTTGATATATTCAAGGATACTGATGTACTGGTAGTGTAAAAATGCATTTGTATGCAGGCATCAGGTGAATGAGAGACAATGGAGGAATGAATGACTATAAATTTAAATAGGCTATAACAGCACTTTGAATGTTAATTCCACCGTCCTCCATTAATGTAATGGAGTCAGTAATTACAGATCTGTGAGTGTTTATCAGATGCATTTTTAGAGGAGTTAACTATTCTCACAACATAGTGCTGAAATGCATTTATCATTACAGTTAGTTTCTCTATGCTATTATTCTTAGTGTAACTAAAGGCTAAAAAGCCCTGTTAAATTGGAATTGAAGCTACATACATCACATTGAGAGACTTAGGAGATACTTCACATGCCTTATTGGTGCTGCCTTGTTTGTGGGTTTTTTGTTCATTTGATTGGTTGGTTTGTGTATTCTTGGGAATTTTGTGAACATAACAAAGTCTTCATCAAGGATGGTCATTCAGTCTCCAAGAGCTGGTTTGGGCAAGATTTGCACAAAGGAACACTGGAAGTCAAGCCATTTCTGTTCCAATTTTTTTTTTTATTTGCAGTATCATAATTTAAGAAATACTCTACATAGTCTGTAGTTAGTTTATCTTCAGTAGCAAGTATATTAGACAGTGGTTAATTAGGGCCCCATCAGAGGAGGAGTGGCCAGCAGGGGCAGGGAGGTGATTGTCCCTCTCTACTCTGCCCTCGTGAGGCCCCACCTGGAGTACTGTGTCCAGATCTGGGGCCCCCAATACAAGAAAGATGTGGAGCTGTTGGAGAGGGTTCAGAGGAGGGCCACAAAGATGATTAGAGGGCTGGAGCACCTCACTTCACTGAAAACTGAGACCTATAATAGGTGAGCTTTAACTTTATTCTTTTGCTTTGTTCTTGATTCAGTTATAGGGAAAACTGCAAATGTTTTGGTAGCCATAGGGATAAGAGCAGAACTTTTTAGAACTGCTGTCCCAAGCAACTCATTTCAGTGGGGACTGCTCATCTGCTTAACAGGATTGAAGCCAAAACACCAGTGACTCTGCCCTACTCCAGCAACAAAAATAACTTTCCTGGGTGATCTGTTCATGGAGAAATCCCTGTCCTAAACAACTGCTTTCTTTGTTGCCTCAGAAATTTCCTGGACTCTGGATTTTCTCAGTTACCTTGTTAAGGGTTATTTAGTTCTGAAAATATTTGCCATATATTTTAACTTGTTTCAAATCAGCGTGTAAAAGAGATCAGCAAGTAATATTTCCAGTTCTATTTGTTTTACAGATATGAGCATCCATGTTGTTCTCACACGTAGATCACGCATGCTCTTTTGTTCTGCTTGGGGAATCAGCTAATGAAAATAAATGAATGACACATGGCTACTTCTTCACCTATTGATTTAAATGCTCTTTATGCTTTCATCAGTAGACTGTTACTTGTTGACCCTTTTGTAGTTACGTGCACCAACAAAACTGCAATTTTCTGGGTAAAGGAAGAATTTCCCTTCTTAGGTTTATGCTTGTGAGTTATTTGGTCTTTTTTTTCCTCCCCCAGAGTTTCAAGTAAAACAGTCCTCTTGTGTTCCAGCATAAAGATAGTAAATGCTCAGAGGAATGGGTTTAAACAAATGTAGGGTCTTTGCCTGTATAGACTGCGGAAAGGAGGAGAAAAACACCACTTTAGAGCAAAACTGACATAGTGAGTCTCATTATCTGCATATAAGTGAAACTGTTCATGCTTCTTAGCCATCACAAGATGTGTGTTGTCTGGTGGATCGCATTTAGCCATCCTCTCCTATTTCCAGACTTTCTCTGGTAAAACAAAGTTTCTCCAGGGGTGGAAAATGTTAATAATTTTTTACATCTGTAATCCTAATGGAGATTAAACTCTGGTGACAGTTTTATGTGTGGTTGGGTGGTAAGCGGTAAAATAAAAATACTGCAGGACGTGTTCAGTTTTAGCACCTTCATGGCAAGAATAATTTGGGATACATCATTGTCTTTTCTAACAGTGTTTTCCTGGATATTGATTATTATTGTTATTCCATTAGGATAATAAGGAAAATTCTGCCTTTTCTAAATGTTTTCTGACGATTTTTCTTTCATCGGTGTTCTTGGCTTTTGACTGGGATAGAGTTAATCTTCATAAGAAGCTATGAGGGGATGAGTCCAGGACAGCTGACTTGAAATAGCTAAAGGGATATTCCATACCGTATGATGTCAAGCTCTGTAGGAACTGTGTGGAGAGCTGGGGAGGAGGGATCCTTGCTCAGGGCATGTCTGTGTATTGGGTTTCTAGGTGGTGAACACATTGCACTGTGCATTACCTGCTTTGTATATTCCTTTATTAGTGGTGGCATTGTTACTTTCCTCTTCCTCTGCGTTACTATTAAACTCTCCTTTTCCCAATCCACAAGTTTTACCTTTGTCTACTGGTTCTCCCCACGTTTCTTGTGGGGAAGGAGTGAGCAGCCCTGTGGTACTTAGCTGCCACCTGGGGCCAAACCACTTTTACGTAGGAGAAAATTTCTGACTAGAGGTAGTGTTCATCCTTGCACCATTGTTCAAGAATTTGGTTTTCATTTTTATATACTTTTCTTCCAAACTTTTAATTTTCTTATAAAAATATGAAAGTTACATTTTAAATTATAAGTCCATAAGGCCAGACTGCTAGCTTGTGCATTTTTTAAAATCTACATTGACCCTGCTTGACTGGTCAATTTTCTGAGTGTAGTGTCTGAGAAGTGTGTGTCTTTTGATCCAAAGCTAAAGCAGACAGCTGGAATAGAGAATGTGCTATATTTCCCAAACACAGGTACTCAAAAGTAAAAGCCACAGCTAAAATGGAATCTCATTTAATACTAGATTTATTTCTTGGATTTCATTATTAAATGAGATGAGGAAAAGGTTGATAACTTATTCAGCAGTATATATTATGCAGTTGTTATAAATGACAAAATGTCAGACCTTCACCTGTCTATAAAGTGTTACAAATCAGAAAGCTGTAAAATGTAAGATATTCCACAGCCTTCATTGTAAATTCTAGAGTTGTCAATCCCAATTACTCTGCAAAAAGAGACTTTCTGGAATAAAGTGGGCTAAGAAGTGGACTAAGTGCCATCAGTTACCTAAGAGAAATATGGACTGTACCAGAATGTTTCATGATGTATGTGATTATTACATGATTATTACAATCTACTTAGTGATAACTTCCTATTTGAAATATGCAGATTTCCTCAGAATCCAGTGAGCAAGTACTAAAGCGGTACTCAGTGATTTTATGCCCCCAAAGTACTATCTTGATTACCTTGTGTAGTAAACAGATTAGTTAATAGCTTTTTGCCTGGCGCATTGAGAAAAAGCAAAGCAAAAGATTCGAGTGTTTGAGAACATTTATGGTGAGCTTCACAGCATTGCACAAGAGCTACATGAAGACGACGTTGTACATGACTGGATCTGAAGGAATCAGTGCAGTTGTTTATTGGCAACAAGCTTCCAAGCAAAGCTGTATGGGATTTCTCTGAGAGACTCTTTGGTATCACTGATTATTTTGTAGAAGCAGATTATGCAGCAGTAATAGAGCTGCTTTTTTTATTCTTCCTTGTTTTTCCTGTCAAGAAAATACCCTTAATGATATGTCACGGATTTCTATTTGTTTTCTCTGGTTAAGGCCTGTTCTGAAAGGTCTTTGGTTTTCTGTACTGAGTCAGACATTAGACATCCTTCCTTAAGTTAAAAGTTGTGGTTCTCTTTCATTTGTCTTCTTGCTTCGGTTATTAAGGCTTTTGGGAATGTGGTACGCATCCTTTTTAGCTCCTCCTGCTTTATTATGCATTACCAAATGCATTTCTCGTGCAAAACTAGCAAAGTTTTAAAAATTAATAGAAAGATTTAATCCTGGCACTGCTAATCCAAGAAATCTTACTAATGAGTAGGCTTCATTTTTATGTAATCTGCTTGATGATTCTTTGTAAAGAAAAGAACTTACGTAATGCCTTTTTGAAGCAAAATTACCAAAACCATGTCTTTCAGCAGAAGAAAAATTGTAGTATTAATTGATTCATTGGTATTTTCATGATAAACAGAGGTGTGATCTCTCCACATTTGTGATTACAAATCTCAGCTAAATTCTAAGAATGGGAATGAAAACCTTTAAGATCTTTTTTCTTAAAGGCTTTAGAGGGTCAAATAAATGTGGCTGTTTCAGAAGAGTTCATCATTTACGCTGATCAGAGCTGCTTTAGGAGTCAAACCATGTCATGACCGGCTGTGCCTTATAAGGAGCTCCAAGGGGCATCTTCTGCTAATTTTTAATATGGAAGATCTGATAGGCAAAATGTAGTTTTCCTTTATCCTTGTAGTTCACTCCTTCCTTCCCCTCAACTATATAGATAGGAGTAGGTAAGAGTAGATAGATATCTACTGTTATTTATAGCCTTAATGATTTTTCAGAGTGTTACTAGATGAGCTAATTTTTCTATATAATTTTTTTAATGTCTTAGAAAAGCCACCTTCTCTACTTGCTCAGTTTTTCCTCCACAGTATTTGAGTGTTAGCGTTGCCTTGCATGTCATTGTGTTCTCTTTTCCCAGAGGATCCCCATTTTGATATATTTTGTTAAACTAATTTATTCTTCCCTTCCAGAGTGGACCCTCAGCAGTTTGTATATCCTTTCGCTGATTTAGGAGTATTTTATCAAATGTCTCACACCTTCCAGTTCTCTGAATATTTTTTTTCTTCTGGTTGGTGCCACTTCTTCACTGTCTGTCCCTGTTTCTGTCTGTCTCACTCTGTCCTTCCTGCCTTCTCTCAGCACTCTGCTTCTGTGCAAATGTAATATTCCAGATTTCTCCACTCTTTTTTAGCTCTTATTTGATATAGGCAGCTTCCACAGTGTCCTTGAGCAGGGAACTGAAGACTTAAAACAAGATAGATTGTTGTGTTGGTCCTGATAGGTGGCATGTGTAGCAATCCATGCATGGTCAGTGCAGCCTCACTGAAACATGAAACTTAAAAAGTCTTTGCTGAGCATGTGTCACATTAGGTTTACTTGATTTTAAAAAAAGATAAAATCTAAATAGAACAATTAGGTGACTGTATCTAACTTCAGGACTGTCTTCTAGTATTTCTCATTGCCTTCTTTTACATCATTCATGTGGTGGAATGCTGTCATGCAAAAGAAAACCCCTACACAAGCAATTTTTTTTTTCCTTTGTTATACAGTTATAGTTCAGCCAAAATATTTTGGGGAAGCTCAGTCTTGAAAGTAACTGAAAGTGCTGATAGTAACCTAGATGGGTTTGTAAGCACACTCCTGTCTGTAGCAAAATATAAAGCTTTTATTAATCTAAATTCAATATCTTGCATCTTCATAGGGAAATTCTGAACATCATAACTTAATTTCTTTTGGTAGCTACGCTTTTTTCATCTTCATATTTGTCTGCCTGACAATATCCTGCTGTGATTTTTACTAAATAGAATAAATACAATGTTGCATTTCTTCAAGCTTCCAGCTTTTCCAGGAAGCTAAATGATTGCTGTGCTGGTATTGTGTATTTAGACAGTGAGCGTTAGTCTACTTCTTTGCCTTTGGTAGCCACCTGTTTGCTTTCTTTTTATGTATCTTTTCTGTTTAGGACCACACTGAGTTAATTTTTGAATAATTAAAATCTAGCTCCGTAGATGCAGAGGTACAAAGTGCTTTGAAGTTTAAGCTTAAACATTCCTTATCCTTGTCCTCAATTACAGAATCTTTTGGCTGAGAAGGTGGAACAGCTGATGGAGTGGAGCTCAAGGCGCTCGGTCATCCGCATGAACGGAGACAAGTTCCGGAGATTTGTGAAGGCTCCACCTCGTAACTACTCCGTGGTAGTGATGTTCACTGCTCTCCAGCCGCAGCGGCAGTGCTCTGTCTGCAGGTAATTTATACCTGCAGTGATCTTTTTTTAAATTTTCCTCACCACAGTTGTCAAGTGAACGTTTTAATCAACGTGCGGTACATAGAGTAGGGATGGATGCTTACTGTCGGACAGGCTCATGTGTTTGTGACAGCATCTTTTCTACTGTCTTTTTAATCTATATGACAATTTCTAGAAGTCTTCCTGTTTTGCGACTGTATGAAATTGCAGTTGAATAAAACGTACACAACTGAGGAGACTTCTTTCTCTTTAAGAAATCCACTTTATTTTATTATGAGTTGACTGTGATCTTTCCAAAGACATTTTGTGACAGGAGTGATTCATTACTGTTTAATAATGACACTTCACTGACTTCTTCAGCTAAGAGATGTTCCAAGGCCCTGATGCAGGTGTGAGTTACGCTGTGATTTCACAGCTTTGGGCAGTATTTACATGCAAGCACTATTTTCCACAAGGACATGCTTATAGTGGTGTACTCTCTGGCATTGCACTTTGATATGTTCTAGTGGCTCCTTTTAGAATTTGTATTAGAGTGGCTCTGGTATTATTCTAAGTTCAAGATCTTTCTCTGCAAGTTCCTAGCTCAATCAGATAATCCAGAAATGGCTAGCGATAGGTGTGGAAATAGGGTCAAGAGATTTAAAGGTTGTCATCGACTTAATTACCTTGCTAAATCAGAAATTGAGCTAATGAAGCCATCTTCAGCCAAAGTAAGCATTAGAAATTACTGTGTATGGGATTATTGTGCAGGGAGTTCTAAATAGTGTTTAAATAGGAAGCAAAATACTCCATAGAACTATGAAATAAATAGGCTGTATATGAAGATATATTATTACTTAGTTTTAAATCAGTGCACTTTAAACACTACACAAAAAATTAGTAAAATGTAGCTGTGAGACTTAGGTGTTGGAATGCAACATTTGCAATAAAAACCTTTTCACCTGTAGTCACATAGGGTTTTATTAGAGTTCTTAAAATAGATTAAGTTTTTGTCATTGAAGTTGGTTGGTCACTGTTGAGGGAGAGTATATAAATCATGAATTCACCTTCCATATCTGAACTGTGAAGGTGAATGAATAGATGCAGAAGTTTTCCCATGTTAAGTCAAAGAACTTTTTTTTTCTTTAAAACTTCCAGGATTTGGTTGCTGTTAATTTTTCTTAGTGTTGGCAGAATTCAAATTTAAAAGATGAAATACGAGTTTACAGTTTACCGTTCTAAATCTTTCTTTATTTCCCTACCCAGCTACTGGAGAGGCACTAAATTCAGCTTTATAAGGGTCAGTGTATTCATCATAATAATGATCATAGAGTATTATTTACCTGCATTATGTACGGCTCTTTTGTAGGGCATATGAAAACAACATAAATATCACCGTTATTAAGGAAGTTTAATTTTGCTTACAACTGTATATTGTTTACTGTACTGAAAGAGTTTATAAGCTTCATCCTGTAATATGCCAGGGTAGCCATTTATATACAGAAGCAATGCAAATTTTGAAGCATAAAATTCAACATACTGCTCTCAGTTGGGTTTGTTTAAGTAAATGTAAAGTTGAGATCCACTTTTTCATATGAAATAAAAGGAATTTAATGAGGTTGATCGTGCTGCACATAAAACCATTATCAGGAAAATCGACATTTTTCAAATCAATGGCTAATTAATGGACAGGAGCACAGAAGAGATATACAGAACTGAAATGCATGCATTGCTTTATTGTTAGCTACTCAGTAGCCACTTTGCCTAAAGGAAAAATAGATTTTTAACTTATTCTTTAATGTTCTGTGAGGATGCTTTTGTCCAAGATTTAAGCTAACTGTTACTCATCAAAATATTTTCAGAACAATTGCTTACAGAAAAATCAATGTCATATTTCAAATTTTAAAAAAAGCAGCTAGACTGAAATCTTTGAATAACTTTGTCACAAGTATTAGTATTCCCTTCCGCCTTTAAAAATTGAGCTTGGTTAGTTTATATACCACAGGATTATTAAAAAAAAAAACAAACAAGCTTTTGTCTTTTCCCTTTGGCTAGATTTGACATTTCAGTATTTTATCTCTTCTAGATGTCCAGTTTACAAAGAACAGGGGAAAATATATTTCTGTGCTGTTGCATAGAACTATGTCAAATGCTAAGCATGATAATAACAGTGTTATATCAAAAAAGATAAATAACAGTTTTGGGGAGCAGTGGTAGGAAATGCGGTCCTCTTCTGGAGAAGAGCAGTGGAGCAACCCATTGCAGATTTGCATATTTGAGGCCGGACAGGTCACATGTGTCCTATCTTGTTAAAATAAACTGGATTCTTTGTGCATCTGATTTTTCATTTGGTTTTATTTAGAAATGTTATTGTTCAAATGAGCCTTCTTACTTTTCTGGCAGGTGTTTTGAATGATTTTGCCACCAAAGATGCAGAGGTGGCTTCTTGCATTCAGAAAGTTAGCGTTGCTTTAGGCACTCTTCAAAGTGAATTCAAAGTCAGTTTTGGTGATCCAAGTTCTCTACCAGACTAAGGACTATTACGTGTTGCTGAGCAGTGCTGTAGTTTGGGTGTTGTCTAGAAGAATGCAGGTAGGATTCCCCCTGTCCCTCCCCCCATCATTTTTAACACTGGAGAAGTTCCAGATTTTAGATAAAACTTGTTTGACGTAATCTTAGGAAAGTCTTAAAATGGCTGGAGGTGTGATATTAAAACATTTTTTAAAAGTGTTACCTTTCCATATAGCAAGGACCTACATGGGGAAATTTGACCAGATTTGCTTGCGCACAGCAAGGAGGATATTGTAACATCAGTCGCATAAATCACATAATGATTTGTGGAAATTGTAATAGAGTAATAGAATCATGGAATGGTTTGGGTTGGAGGAGACCTTAAAGCCCATCTAGTTCCAACTCTCCTACCATGGGCAGGGACACCCTTCACTAGACCAGGGTGCCCAGAGCCCTGTCTCCAACTCTTTTTCCTTTTATTGCCTGTGCCACTTGTATTTGCGTGGAGGCATTGCAGTTGGGCCCCCAGTGAAGCTGACTGACAGGCCAGACTGAAATTTTTCTGTGCTGCACTTCAGGTGCTCTCCTGCTCATTTGTGATCCTTGTCCTGGCTCTGGGTTACCACTGCTGCCACAAACACCAAAATGACATCAAATAACAATTTATTCTTGAAGGTAGTCCCCTGGACTTCAGATATTTGGATGAAACTTTTGTATGTAAAAAAATCCGCTCAGTCAAAGGAGCTGATTTATTTTTTTCAGTAACACGAAAGCATATTGCGTGTTTTTAAAGTATTTTCTAGCAAAAGTTACTTAACAGAATACAAGAAGAGTTTCTTTATCACTGCAGAAGATGAATAAATAGTCTTATGTATCATCTTGAGAAAAATCAGTTAGACTTTGAAAAATGTTTTTGCCATTTTTTTGAAACTTAGCTGTTAATGCAATGCTTTTTTGCTCTTTATGTACATCTTATTATAGTTAGTGTTTTCCCTTAATTTTGCTTGATTTTCTTTTGAGAATATACTGTTAATATATACTTTAAAAAGTTAATAATAACATGTCTGCATTACTGATTGGAATTTAGTCTTCACACGGAACAGTTAGGTTGGTTTGTAGGTGTTTCTAGTAGACAACTACAAGTTTGTTGTCTTTGAGACTGAGATTGGTTCCTTATTCATTTTAATAGAATATTTTCAGACTATGGACTGGAAAAATATGTCTGTCTGAATGAATCCACATGTGAACTTTTGGTAAACCAGCAGCATGTTAGTAGTGCCTCTAATTGGAAATTCTGTCATTATCCTAAAGCAGAGTTTGGAGTGCAACATACATGTCTATGTTTGCGGACAAGCAAGTTTAAATTTTTTTGTACAAAAACCTCTTGAAAGCCATCTGATACCACATCTGTGTAAGTGGCAGCATAAATGCCAGTTTTCCTGTTGATACTGTGTAAGTTCATTGTCACATAGTTGGTGTTGAACTATAAATGAGATGAATGAACTATAACAGATTAGAGATCCTGTGTGCTCTCAAACATGAAGCCATATTGGTGGGGGTGGGATGTGTTTCTAACAGCTCAATATCTGGGGGGTTTCCATGTAGGTTTGTAAATATGTTTGATTAAACAGTTTTGATCCCTGGAAATTAACTAACTTGAAATGTATAGTCAATTAAGACTTCTGGTTTTGATGTATATCCTTTGCAACAGTGCATTGGAAGCAATTATTACAGAGTCCTTTGCAGTGCAATGATGAATCAGTTTGATTTTATTTATTTATTAAAATTTGGATGAACTAAATAAACTAAACAGTGACTACTTGGGATATAACACCAGTTTCCTTGCCTCTTCCCTTTGTACTTAGATATTCACTCAACTACATACGTTAGCCACATCATTCACTTATGCTGCTCAAACAAAATCTTCCTGTGTGTAAGAACAGAAGAATGGTCACTCTGACAACAGTATCTTCATAGAGATGAAGGGGCTCTTTCTCAGCTTGTATTTTGTACCTACATCCAGACAGTCATTAACTGGTAGCCTCACTTGAACACTTTTTTGGGTGAAAATACTCTTCCAGCTTCTCTGCTATTTTCTTGCCTCCTGAAATCTGTTCCCTTATTTAATTATCAGTACTTTTTCCCAGTGGGGTCACCACCAGTCTGTGAACCAGACTTCTTCTATTCCCACCCCACTTGATTGAGTACTAGTGCTTTCATTTTCAACTGCACATAGACTTTAGCTCTTGTGTGCTGCAACCATCACTGTGCTGACTCTTCCTCTGTACCTTCCATTGTTAGTAACTTGTTCTGTTTTGTTTGTTGCTATATGATCTATTTATTCCATAAACAAATTATATGAAGCCTTTATTTTGCTTTCTAAGGTCTGTTTCATTTCACTGGGAGATGCAACCATCTCTGCTTTGCATACAAGAGATATCTTGGTTTTTGACAGTTTGCATTTTTGTCTGGTTAATTTTTCAAACTCATTGTTGAGGTATTTTCACTTAGAAAGGGAAGTCTGGGTCAGAGAAGTGAAACTGATCTCTTTAAGTTTGTTGTTTTTTAATTTTTTCCCCCCAAAAGCTGAAGCCTATAAACCAAAAGCTGCATATTTTGTTTTGTTTTGTTGTGTTTTTTCTTGGTGGTCCTTGAAAAACATATCAGGGCAGTGTCAGTGGCTCTGGCTGGGTTTCAGTGAATAGTGTCTGCACCTTGACCTGTGCTGCTAGTTAGTTCTGTGATAATGATTAAAACATGTAAATTAGACAGGTACATCTCTGTGAATTTCAAGCTACCAGAAACAAACGGATTTTGTTTTGCATACTTTGTACTTTGCTTTTTTTTTATGTCTGTGAATTCCCAAATGTGGCTTTTAAGGATGTAATGAAGCCTGTTTGGAATCATTGCAAATCAAGATTAAAGCCTAGAATCACCACCATAAATGGTCAGGATTAAAATGGGGAGATGCAACAGAGGAAGACTCCAGTAAGACTGCTCGCGGAGGCAAACTTGTAAACTGCACAAGTTGCAAGTTGTATTGTTTTAGTCCAGGATGATGTCTGACAGTATTTTGCTGTGGATTCTTGGAAAACACAATTTTCCAAAGACTGTATTTATGAAGAAGCAGCTAGAAATGGCTTGTAATGGAAAGGCATTTTTGTAGCCAGTAATTTTCTTAACCCTCATGTTTACCAGACAATTTTATTTTTAAAAGCATCAGAAGTTTTGTTATGTGGAAATAAGCACTGATTACTCACTTTAGATGAAGGTTTGTGTGTGTGTCTTTAAATACCGATGTGCAAGTATACATATAAAATATGTATGTAGGACGTGAGAGAGATGGGTCAATTTTGCAGATATGGCATGTGCATTCAGAGGACTTCTTGTGTTGCATTTGAGTGACAAAGCTGAAATCTGTCAGAAATTATTAATGGCCTCGATCAGAGCAACCTTGTAGCTAATGTGGAAAGCCTGCTGCAGAATGAGCTCAGTCAACTGCTTGAGCTATTCCTTCTGTATTTCTTAACAGGGTTATACGAAAGGTAAGTTATAATTCAACATATAGTTAATGCATTTTTAAGTTTTGAGCTTAATGTAGTGTGTGTTTCATAAAGGAATCTGAGTGTAGCTGCCTTCTGCTGTTGACTCACATCATGCAGAAGGAAATTACAAAATACACGAGAGAAGAGATTCCACATAATTTTCTTTACATCTATCCTGTCAAGGAGACCTCTGAGAGGAGGTTTTTAATCTAGAAAAGAGAGGAATTCTGTTGGTTTCCCTGTTCAAGAAGATATCTGAGAAAACTGTTTTCAAGTAGCCGATAGAAGAATAGGTCAAGAGCAGAAAGAATTCTGGCAGTCAAGGAGGTATCATCAGAAAGAAGAAACGGGTTCCTTAGCCTTTCAGTTTTTTACTGGTTGATCAAGAGCAGATAGTGAGAAAGTCATTGACAAGTCTCTTAAGTGTACTGAGAGGGAATTATCTTTTGAACTTTACTTCAAAGAAGGAACACGAAACGTGGAAGGAGCTGTAGAAAGCTCTGCAATTGCTTTTCCAGTGCACTTCAGGATCTTGATAGAAGTATTGATGAGTCCTGTTTAACAGGGCAGTAATTTTATACTTGGATCATAAGAGAGTCCTTATTCTTTCTGTGGTCACAACTTAATTTTGGTTTTGTTTTGTTTTTTTACTTTGCAACTTCTACAAAATAGCTCTTCTCAGAGTTTCTTTTCATCTGCAGAATATTGGAAACTTCATGGGATGCTGTAAATAGGAGAAAACAAGATAAACCCAGGCTATTCTATCTCTTTATTTAGATATCTAAATTGTATAAACAAAGTAGTCTTCAACTATTGTCCGTACTCTTCATTTTCTCCTGTGTGGTGAATTTTTTGGACATGTTTGTAGATTCTTAAGTACTTTTTGTCATGACATTGAGTCAGCCTAAACAAAAATAAAGGCCAGTAAGCATTCTAAATTTATTATCATCTTGATATTGAGAAGAAGTTAAAATATGCGCTTAGCCCCTTCTTCTTCTCATTTTGGGAAAATCATTCCAAATAAAAGGCAAAAGTCATTGCCAAAAGGTAAATTGCAGCATTGATCACAGTTTAGTTTAAACAGATGGATAAGAACAGGTAGGTGACCTGGTAGTGTAGTATTTGCCAATTCTACATTAAGTGTTTTGTACAGTACGCAGTGTGCCAGAAAAATGATGCTTTACTGCTTTCTTTGGCAAATCACTCCACGGTCTCTTTCATTCTTTTTCTGATATTCTGTTTGTGTTTTCCTTACTATAATGTTGGACTAATAGAATAAAATTAATCTAATTTAATATAACTCTCAAGCTATGCAAATCTGATTATCTGCCATAGACACTCACATAATTAATCTCTTAAAATAAAAGTTTTAATCTTTCATGAGCACCTCTTGCGTAATGGAATAAATTTTTGTAGATTGTTTTTACTTAGAAGCTTTTCGGTATGTTGAATTTTCTAGGTGAGTCTAATAGTAATGCTCCTTTTTGATCTGGCCGCTATTTTCTGGTAGGTGGTTAATATTACTGTTGCTAGTTGCTGTTCTAATTCTTAAGAGTTAACTGTAACAGCAATAACATTTCAATCCTCTGTATCAAAAAATCCTCTTAAATAAGATGTGCATTGCTGATGTTACAATATGAGTTCCCAGCAAGTGTAGTTCTGTCCTATGCCTTTAGAGCATTTCATATCATTACTATTGTAATTTAATATACTTAACATTATTTCATAGGAACAAACTGATAGAATTGATACTAATAGAGACAGATAAATACGTAGTGACAGAATTGATATGGCTTGATGTTAATTGGAGGTTGAATTTCTTTCAGTCAAGTGGTTATGCTTTTTACTGTTACTGTGTCTGAAGGGCAGTAACTAGTGCTACAAAAACTTATTTATGTGATTGAATCAGCATTGTATCTGTGAGCAACTATATAGTGGACTGTAGGATATTCCTCAGTTGTCTATGTAATAATACTGTAATTTTGTGTTCCCGCCCCTCAGTTTTTTGCTCTGTGCTTCACACTCCTCAGGACTTGCTGTGAAGATGCGTATTGCAGAATATTTTGCTTTCTTCAGCGTACGGATAGAATTGTGCTTTGAATCTGTTATAGAAAAGCTAAGACAATCTTTTGCAAAATAGTGATTTCTGTAGTATACTTTCCACCTATTATATTCACTCAAAATGATTCAAAGAGGCAAAAATACCTGGAGATCAGAGGGAACCAAGGGTGTTCTCTCAAATAGTGGGGGCATACCCAGAGATTGTAAATTTCCCATAAACACTATTTCATAGCAATTGAAAGGTAGAATAAGAAGAACGATGGCATCAAGATGAAGCGATTTTTATCTTGTTCTTATAGTAAAAGTGGTCCAGCTTTAATATAGTGGATTAAACTGAACAGTGCCCTACAGATAGTCCTTAAGATTTTACAGCATTCCTGTGATGTTGTCTGACTGCCCTCTTCAGGAGGACAGTGAATATGTTAGCCTGCTTAATGGTAATGCCAGGGTTCAGAAATAACCCATCTAATGCCTAAATTATATTTTTAATAATAATTACAAACTTTACCTGTTGAATACATGTTTTAAGTAGGAAATTTTACTCCATAAGAGTGAAAGTTAAGTTTGATTGTGCTTCTTGAGATTTATTTTGTGGGGGGTAACAGGAGATAAAATTTCATTTTAACTTATTTTTTTCAATCATAAATTTTATTTTTTTTCCCCTTGGTAAACATATTCCCCGATCTTCTGGGGTTGTGTGTAATATATTTAATGCCTAAGGCTGATCTCAGTTATGAGGAAATAGGGAGGGTCTTAAGACATCTGTGGTCCTATTGTCCTCTACCCCCTCTTTACTCTCCCAAATTTCAATATATATTTTGTGTGTTAGTGCAGTTTCTCTTCCAACAAACAGATTTTTGCATCTATGCCTTAAAAAAAAAAAAAATCAGTGTTCTGCACCATCAAATGTATGGAACTGGCTTTATAGAAATACTGTTTTGAGAAAAGCTGCAATACATTTATTTATACAACTTCTGCATCTTGCCACATGCAAAGATAAGTTGCCAAGTGGAAGAACCTTGGTTTGGACTCTACAGCAGATAGGATTAATCAGTAATATGCAATTAATAATAATAATTAGCAAAGGAGCCTGTGCAAAGCCAAAAGTACTGCAATCATCTTCTCAGTTTTTTCTGATTCATTCTGGATTATTTATTGATATGGATTTTTCCTGTGGAAGAACGTGTTTCACAGTTCTGTGATTGTGTGTTTACAGAATGCCTCTGCTAGTAATGATTCCAGAATTATTTTCCTGCAATTACTTTGGCCTTTTCCTTTCCATGCAGGCAGAGAAAAGTTTTGTTTTGCTTTGAAAGTTTTGGTTTTTTTCTTTCTTTGTTCAAATAAACTAACAAACAAAACCCAACTGATAAATCCTGATACTGTGCTCAAGGGCCATGTAAGCATCTCCTTGCATGGATCTGTTAAGGAGATTTGCATAATATTTGCCTCTCAGCCACTCCTGTTATCTGAGACTTCTAAATACAGAAAACCTCAGTTTTTGTTGACATAGTCGAGGGGTGTCTCTGGTATCCTTTGACTTAACACATTTCTAATTCTGGAGAAGGTGAGTTTGAAGCCAAGAGTTGCATAGGTAGCTGAAACTGGTTTTAATTGATAGGGCTTTGATGAGTGCTGGGAATGATGGGTGTTGGTGTAATTCTTCTAATGCCAGCGATTGCCTCGTGGCTGTACGTGTATTTCTTTTCCTTAACAGGCAAGCCAATGAAGAATACCAAGTGCTGGCTAATTCATGGCGCTACTCATCTGCTTTTTCAAACAAACTTTTTTTTACAATTGTGGATTATGATGAAGGGGCAGATGTTTTTCAACAGGTAAATGTTGTATATTGTCAAGTATTTTTAATTTTCACAACTCTGTGTCTGTTTGCCAAGTAATACAAGACATATTATTTTCTGTGTGTAGATGGTGTGCCTTTGTGTTTCATATATAAAGTCTATAAACACCAGCCACTGTAGTTTCTATGACAGTAGAGATGTCTAATTATACAAGTACCCACAGTGTTTTCCACGTGGAGTTTATAATGTTTGCTTATAGATAGTATATATGTATACACGCAATTTTTATTCCAACCCATTGTTAATGTAATTTTCTAGAATTAAGTGCAATGAAGCTAACATTTGCACCTAAAGATTTCCTTTATAATTTTAATTAAGTACTATTTCCTTTAGAGCCTTTTAACTGCTTTTATGTAATAAAATATACTTCATCCCCAGAAATATTTATATTCATCTGCAAGTTCTTCAGAGAAAGAAAAGAGATTGGTTTAGATTTTATGTAATGGCTATGAAGAGTGAAGTCAATTGTTGGGATGATATTCAAAGACCCCTTTTTAAATTGAGTAGTCAAGAAGTGCACCCCTTGAAAATTCTTACTAAATACTGACATGCTTTTCTCTGATGTTTATCCATTGATTGCAGCTAAAAAGGCAGGTTGAGTGACAGGTTTGGAAGTTCTCTGTTTAATATTTATTTTTAAATACTTTATTTGAAAAATTCAGTTTCTGTGTTTAGCAAATAATTTTGTTTCTTAGGACGTATTATATAAAAAGTTATTAATGGCTGAAGGGTTGGCTTATGAAAATCTAGTTCAGGATCAATTTATGTTCCCCTACATGGATAAAATAATACAAAACATAGTGTTTGATCTTGCCTTAAGCCAAACAATGCATGTTGGAATAGTGTCCAGCTTATTCCATGTGCAAAAAGGCACAGATTCAGTTTTTTCTGGTGGCATACATTTAAAGCCATGTAAAAAACCAATTCATAAGTTTTTGACTGTGTTTGAGGGATAACAGTGTTATCAGGTGGATTTCGAGGAAATGTAGATCTGACCTTATGTTTATACCTGCAAATAAGTAATGTAATACTGATGCCACAGCAAAAAAACCCCCAACAAACAAGAAACATATGCATGTGACACTGATTTTCATCCTTTACTGTTTATAGAGAAATGACAGAGCAGTTTCACACCAACTGCCCCAAAACTCTGCTAGGTTTCTGTATCTCAGAATGTATCTTAGAAGATATTTCATTAGACATTTGTCTTAACCTTTCTCAGAATATTTTTATTTCTAAATCAGTTCCCTGTAAAAAGGTGGATTTTTTTTTTCTTGCATAGAGGGAAAATATTTTAATAGTTGCTAATTTCTGATGAAAACAGCTCTGTACTTGAATAAATATTTTCTTTTTGGTAATGTGATGAAACTCATTTTACAGGAATGAAACAAACAAGTTTACTCTGCATTTTTATTTAAAGATTGCATTAGTGTTTCTTCTGCTTTTGTTTACATCAATTTTCAATTATTCAACTGTTTTATTGCACTGTTTCTGAGGTGGACTTCATATGGAAGAATTTCATATAGTAAAATTGTAGTTGTTTTGTAGCACCTTGCCAAGTTGAAGTCAAAATTTGAACTGGCAAATATAAATGCAAATCTAATTTTTTAGCACTTTTGGAGGTTTTTTGATTCATTGTGCATAGTTCCAATGCCATCAACACATAGATTAAGAGTCATGACATTTCCAGGCTAAATTATGTAGTGTAAGGTAGTTATCTAGGTCTTTCTGGGCTAAAAAAAGATCAGTGACTACTGGATAGTCTGTCTTGAAGCCAGTGAAAGTCTAGCTGAATAGTTCAGACTAGTTAACTTGCGACTTGAAACAATGTCAAGCTATTCGAAGGCTGTTTTCCTCCCCTAGAATTATAACCTAAAATACTTTAATAGATTAGATGGGTGTGGAGTCTCTGTTTTACTAATTGCAGGAAAGTACTTAGTGTGTGAGACCTTTAAAGGATGAGAGCTTTTCTCAGAAAAACCTGTGGATGAAATACTCTGAATAATTAAACAACCCAAAGAATCTGTGAGAATAAGGAATATTTTGAGCACTGTTTTGCAGCACTATACATAAAGATGTATAAACAAGCGTAGCATATGGAGGCAAATAATATTTTTCATGGTAATTAGACTTGTGTTGTCTCTATATAGAAGGTAAACATTTTTTGAGGATAGTTACTAATTTTTTTCTGCTGCTTTTCCTGGTTTTGTAGCTGAATATGAACTCTGCTCCGACTTTCATGCATTTTCCTCCAAAAGGTAAACCCAAGAGAGCTGACACATTTGACCTGCAGAGAATCGGATTTGCAGCTGAGCAGCTAGCTAAATGGATAGCTGACAGAACAGATGTTCATGTAAGTCTTTCGACAATTTTAAAACTTGCTTCCAAATGTATCTTTGTAGTCTGAGACAGGCTGATGACAAATTCAGTCTTTCCTTAATACTTATTTTCCCTCAACTGTAGGCTCTAGAACACTTTAAAAAAAAAAAAAAAAAGGAATAATAAAAAAGAAATATAGCTGTGGAACTTGTGGTAACTCCTGAAGTTTGCAGATTATATTTCATTCTTGCTTTGTTAAATTTTATGTTGTCTTGGTCTGGATGAAAACAAGCAGTGATAATTAGTTGTTAAAAATTAAATGTGCTTTGCAAAGCGATATACAAAACTGATGGAACCATGGGTAGCGACTCCTAATTCAGACACAACCTGCAAATGTATTGAAGAAATAACATTTTGGAGTTGAGCAGTTCAAAATTATGCTTAAAACTTTTTTTTCATACTATGTGCTTATTAAAGAAGTTCTATTTTTTCCTATTTAAGTATACCTTTATGGTTTAGTCTTTCTGACTCTCAAACCAGATTTCAGATGATCCCTGTTTCTTTAGATGGGAGGTGATCTGTATGTATTGATTTATTTGGAATCTGTATTTGGAATCCAGTGTGATTTAGTCTGGGTGATCCTGCTCGGGCAAAGGGGTGGACTAGATTATCTTTTGAGGACCCTTTCAACTCATAACATTCTGTGATTCTGTGATTTGTGTTTATCTTTTCCAGATCAGAGTGTTCAGGCCTCCTAACTATTCTGGTACAATTGCACTGGCTCTTCTGGTATCCCTTGTCGGTGGCTTGCTGTATCTGCGAAGAAATAACTTGGAGTTCATCTACAACAAAACTGGCTGGGCCATGGCAGCTCTGGTATGCAGATTTTCTTCATGCTTTTTATTGGTTTCTTAAGCATGTGTGGCTTCAAAAAAATGAAAAACCATTGCATTAATACAGTGTTCAGAATGATACTGATGGATGAAGATTCATAATGCAGATTTTGTGGCGAATTCTCCTAGCAGTTTCAGTAGTACTGACCGTAATATTTCACTGTTAACTGAAGTGAAGATAGGGTATCTGAATAGGGTTGACTCTGAAGAAATTCTAAAACTAGCCAATAGGCAGTTTGGAATTCAGGTTTCCTGTGCTTGATAGTGTATTGCAGTGTATTTATCTACGTCGTAGTGAACTGGTGAAAAATGTGGACTGTGCTGCGTAGTGAGCCGTGTCAGTTTTTGTTAGGAAATAGCTTGTAAGGATTGTAGATGACTGCTGAAGTGCATCAATAACTACTCGTTACTAATTTAAGTTCTGCCATCATTGTGACAGACAGAGAGAAAAATCTGAGAAGTAGCATCTGAGGCTTAATTTTCAGGGACACAGAGTCAGCACTAGAACAGCATCTAGGGTTATCAAGTCCAGTCCAACATTTTACAGACTAATAGGGCTCCTTCCTTCTGTATTAGCAACATATTAATTGGGAATTGTACTTTTGAAGAATTTGTCCGTGTAGTGATGCAACGTAAGCTGAGCTTTTCCTCTTTTTCCATATAAATGGTCATTTAAATTTAAAGGCTTTTTCTCAACTTGTATCAATATGAATTATGCTTTCTTGAAAGCACATGGCTAGGGTTGTAGAGGGAATATGAGTTCAGTTGAGCAGCAATATTCATATTTTATTTGTCATCTAGGCTTCCTTTCCCATGAAAGCTTGAACCAGATGATTTGTGGAGGTCCCTTCCAACCTGGACTATTCTCTGATTCTGTGTGTTTTAGCTCAGCTGGAAGTAGGTTACTGATACATCTGGTAGTTGCTTTTTCCTTTTCAAAGCCACATCATATCGGTGTCTTGCTGTTCTGCTCTGATTCAGCAGTATGAGAAGATACCTTCTTTAGAAACCATTTCAGCTGATGTGCACATTGGCAGCTTTTATGACACCAATTTGAATATAATGTTATCTGGTTGGGCTCTAACTCATTCTTATATCGAAATGATTAACGAGATCTTAAAGCAAGTTCTTTATTCAGAGTGAGTTAATATTTGGATTTGCTCTTTACTGAAGGCTACTGATAATGCTGTCTTATGTGCTATCATAGCATTTCCTACCAGTGTACCTGGCCTGTATTCTTTGTTTAAGCAGTTTGTTAATTTGTCCAGTATATTGAGAAAGGAATAAAGAAAAAGATTTAGAATAAACCCCCCACAGGACTAGATTTCACATAGAATGATATTTCCTTTTGATTTAAAGATCCAAGGGCAGGATAACTTCTCTGTTACAGGATGTCTTTTGGAGTATCCTTAGCAGTAGTACAGAGTTTTGACAGTTCTTTTCCAAAGTAAGTCTCTTGTATTTAATTCCATATATTTTTCTAGATTATCAATATTTTTCAATGATAATACTTTTTAAAGATACACTATCAACAGAAAGCTCAAATTTGATATATATCAGTTTAATTTTTAGGACTCCTAATTAAATATCCTTAGAGATCACTTGAGCAAGACAATAATTAGCACACCAAAATAGATGTTTCTATCAAAAACCAAATAAATTATGTAATCAGTGGTATTTCCCGTGTTTAACCACGCGCTGTATCTCTGGAGACAGCAATTTTATTTCAATTTCATACCTCAAGGTTTCAGATAAGTTTAATGTTTTCATGTTTTGGGCAATTGTGCTTTTTGTCTGGCAGAGGTTAAAAATCAGTTCTGCAAATCAAGAATCACTGTATTACAATCTGCATTCAATAAATAGTGGAAGACATAATTATCTTCCTGATTAAATTAAGAAAATTAACATAATTCTTTCTTGAAATATTTGCTGTTCTCTGTAGCAGCAGCTGGACATTTTACATCTGAATGTAACTAAATTGCAACGTGGAAAATGCCTAATCACATTAGGCTGAACCCTGTGGACAGGGTCAATATCCAAATGTGATCAAACATTTCAAGAAATTCTAATATTGCCATTCAGTAATTGTCATCCTGCTGATTATATTGACAAGCAATAATACAGTTAAAACTAATTAAAATTATGTTAACACCGTTTGTTGTTGTTAATAATATACTATAAAATTATGTTTACTTTAAAAATGAAAATACTTAGAAGATGCTTTAGAAAAAGGTCCTACATCTGAAAGTATAGCAGTCCTTTTTTTAATCAGTGCTGGTTTTCTGCCCTCACAATGTTGTCAGGGCACCATACTGCAAAACGATGTTTTAGCAAAGATCATGCAGCGACCTGGAGTCCTTTTGGTTTTGTTCAGGTGTATGTGGATGTGAGTTCTTTTTGGTGGAATAAGGGGAGTCCAGCTTACAAGGATAGCATGAATGACCTTATTTCTGTAAAACTGCTAGCATATGTCAAGATTCATACAAGAAAATAGACAATGATTAATATATTCATTCAAGGGTATTGTGTAGTTATCATTGTTATGATTAGTTTATGTAGTGCTTTTTTCTCCCAGTGAAACTTAGTGCTGCTTTTTTCATATAGGATGATTAAATGGAAAAATGGAGATGTTGTCTAGTGAGGCCTAATAAAATGCTTCTGCAAGAATATAAATATAAAAAAAATCTAAAGAATTGTATTCTTCATGAATATGTTTTCCTTTTTGAACTCTAAAAAACAAATTAAGCTGGAAAGAGCTTGGCAAGATTCATAAAAAGTACAGGAAGCCCCATGTTTTTGAGAGGACTCTTGGCAATTATTTTTGTTTCTTCTGAGCAGTTCTTTACAGATGTTGGAGGAAGCACAGGAGGTTTTTTCCTAAAAGCTGTAGTTTGTGAGTTGGATTGGTTTTGGGGAAGTTTTGTAGTGCTAGGTAGCCAGCCTTCATTAAGCATGTAGAAAACAAATATTTTTAATTTCAACTAAAACTTTCACATATATGGTGGAGTTCAGTTACTGAAAACTGTATTGTTGCAAAAAGATAAGTATCTTGATTTTTTTCCCCTGTTTTTTCAAAGTTCCTTAGTTTGTTTTAAATAGCTTTTATATTCCCATATGTTGGATACATTTTTTAAAATGAAAAATGCATACACCTCTGTCTCACTGAATGATCTGTTCCTAAAAAATTAGGAAAAAACAATATCTGCATAAAGTGCCTCTGCTGGTTTTACTAGCAGGAGAACAGAGCATCTAAGAACTGTTGACTGATTTTTTTATTTCGTAACTATTGATGTCAGAAAGTTGTCTCATAGGTACTATTTTAGGAGAATATTTCGGAGTGCTGTTTTTAACAATTCCTCTAATGGTTTTGATAGACTTTCAGAAGCAAGATGAGAACTTTCATCCAACGCATTGATTCTGACGCCAGGTCACACAAGACTCTTGAACTGGTTTTGTCCCCAGCGTTGGACTGTGCAACAGCAACACCATTAGCAGTTTCACCCCCTCCTTGGAGCACTGGAAACTCTAGTAGTATCTCTTCTGCCTGAGGCAGTTTTACTTGCAGCATTACCCAGAACACTTTTAAAATGGCAAACCATAACGATTGAGTCACAGTACATGGTATCCCAAAAGATGTCTTTTGAGATCACATACAGAATCTATCCCTTAGATTATTGTGGACTGTAATTCAAATTCTACTACTCATCAATTAATATTTTGCCTTCTGACATGCTAGCAGATGAGGAAGGACTTAAGTTGTTAGGTATTTACAGACTCTTATCCTTTTATACTGATAATATGGAGCAATTCAGATTCTTGTCAAGAGTTCATTTCTTAAGTGGAGAGAATAAAAGGTCAGATGGTATAAACTGGGCAAACTTCTAACATTTTAGGTAGGGAATTGCTGCATCTTAGACAACAGTTCTGGTGCTGAGAGTTTATTTGTTCAATTGGCTAGAATGGGAGCTTCCAGGAGGCTTTTAAAAGCATTTTTCTTTATTATTTTTTGTTTAACCGTGCTGCCACCGTGGTTTCATGCATGCAATTTTCAGATTTATGTGTATATTTCAGGTTTACCTGTAAGCCTGTGGAATCTGGCAAGGCAAAGTCTGTGCTCAGATTCAAGGCAGCTCCCCAAGAGTTGACTCCGTTGGGTGAAATATGTCAAATGGTTTGAATTAGGAGACAAAGCGTATGTTTACTGTTGTTGTAACAGTTAATGGTTATGAGAAATGTGTTCTGTGCAGATACACTCCACAGTACCTGTACTGTACGGTACATTCATCATCAGTTACTGCTCCAAAAGAGCTTGAAGGGTATCATGACTACTAGTGGCTTTTTTACCAACTTCTGGGAATGAGGATAAAAAAGGAACGTCTTTTATTCAAAGATATAGCTGGAAAAAGTTAGGCTCTCCTACGTGAGCAGATAGGCATCTCAAAAGAGCAGCAATAAATGCAAGTTATTAATTTCTTTCCATAGCTAGAGGTTTGAGAGATGCACAGTACCTTTAAAGATACAGAAACCCATTCTCTTTGCTTGTGTGTTGTACTCCCTGTCCTTGAATTGTGTTTATCTCATTGCAGAGGCTGCTAAGTGATGGATTATTATTTAGAAATTGAAAATCTTGCAGTTCTGTAGCCTTCGTTGAGTACCAAAGCAACGTGAGACTGGATAGAAAGAATTACCTTTCTTGAAAACAATTATCAGCAAATGACTAAAACTTACACATACAGAGCTGTATAGAAGTTGGATACAGAACTGGCAGTCTGTCTCCCCTTTTTTTGAAACACTTGAATTTAACTATAATAATCTAATGATATGAAATGTAATGATCTGCGTTGTAGAGTATTTGCTAGTAGGTAACTTCAGAATGCATACTGAAGTCTGTAGTAATTTTGTTTAATTGACGAGTAGCATTAAACCTTACACCTTTGAGAAAGCGATGTATTAAACCCAAGTCATTTGACAGTGCTTGGAACACCAAGTACAGCCAAGAAATATTTCCCCTGTACCTGTAAAGTTGTGTCTTGCTTAGCAGTTCAGTGTTCTGCTGGGACTCTAGGTGCCTATTTGCTTTGTATTTGTTCCTAGGAGCCTTGTGGTGTACACAAAGATGCACCGCTCAAAACCGATCTCTTAGTGAAACGAAGGCTAAAGTCAGGCATGGTGAAGCCATCAAGACAGCACCACTTGCAATTTGTTAACAAGGTCCTTGAGCAATCTGGTCTACACACACAGTGTACTCACCTAGGACAAGTAGTAGTGGTGGACTTAATTGCCACTAAAGGCATACTGTGGATAGTTGGTCCTGGAACCACAATATTGTAGCAAACAATTGGTCCTTCCCTTTCTACTACATCAGTCAGTAATGTACATCTACTCTGGTTGCTTTAATCATTTGTATGCAGAATAAGCTACGTAAATCTGGAAGCTCTTGAAATAGCTTAGCCCTGAACTCCCATGATAATTCCAGTGGCAAGCAGCAGTTAGTGTTGTCTGACAAGGAGAAAGAAGGGAAAAATGCGAGGTGGATGAAAGGGGTGTCCTTGCGAAGGGGGGAAAATCTTCTTATGGTACTCTTTGCTGAAGTAAAGACTGTACTCTGGATAAGTTGAAAATCCTTCTACGTGCTCAAATGCCTCAGCTTGAGTCGTCTTCTCTTTTTCCAGTTTTAATCCTTTGTACTTTAACAAGGTAGGAGAAAGCTGTGGAAAAAGGCCAATTCCCTGATTATGAATTGTTCCATTGAAATAAATACAATATAAGCCCGTGAGGTAACTCTGAAGTCATTAATCACATGTTTCAAGTTGCTAATTCGTAGGAATGAATTCAGAAATGAATTTTATTCTAGGAAACACCAGCAGTAACAGTGAGTGAACCAGGCATTTTGGAAATTATAGATTCCAAAGCATGTGACCCTATGGAAACTATGAGGTTTGGAAGGGTGGTATATCATGTATTGTAAATACAAGTATCTGTTCTACAAATAATAGTGTGCGTTTCAAGTGTATTCTACAAACAGTAGAAGCCTGTAGTTTCCAATCTATTTATTTATTTGTTTAAGGCAGACAGTGTAATAGAATACAGAACACAACAAAATGAGCTTGAATGTCAAGTACTGTCTGTAGCATACCAAGTGCTTGCTTAAGGGATATGATGGAAATTCTCTCTTCTTAGGATACTTAAAATAGACAGAGGGTTGAAGAGGACAAGGGAGAAGCTGGAGAATGTTTTTTGGCTTCTGAAAAGGTCATTTTGAAATACACAGTAAAGAGGCGCATGATGAAAGGGGAATTATCGCAGATCAGGCATGCTGTGTGCTAAATCAGTTTTCTTGGTCACTAAGTCTGAACTGGAAGAATATGAAAGATGCCTTCAGGATAAGCAACCATATAGTTTTAACTCTTTCAATAATATTAATACTTGGAGTTTGTTTCTCCCCACCATTGTATTTCCTAGATAAATAGAGTTAAATGTTGCTGTGTTGTGAGACTGTATTTGTATTTGCAGACATTAAAGACCTTCATATATTTGAGAGATTTATATGTTATAAAGTATATGACTTCATGGAAACAGGGGTGTTTTTTTAATCCTTCCATATGGAAGCAGATTTGGCCCTAGAGAATGTAAATTAAATTCAGTAATTTGAGTAAATTGACTTTTCATAGAAAACTCACTTTGAGAGCCACAGTTTGTGCACTCCATGCATCTGTTCTCTTTTGATGTTCTATTTTTCAGCTAACTGTTGACATTTTAAAATACCTCTTTCACCTCACTTTTCTTACCACGTTTTCAGTTTCTACACTTTGGTACTTTCACATAAGCGATCTCCTGTGTGATTCATCACCAAAATAGCAATATAAATTTCTCTGCTAAAACAATCTGCAAGGGATTGAAATAACTGTCTGTTACCCTTTTCTAGTAATGGAAGCATATGTGCACTTCATTTCTTTGGCATATTATTAATTAAAACTTAATCCATTTGCTAATAATCACTACCAGTGTACTTTCGTCTGTCATATTAATTACTATACTGTAAGACTCCAAATCCTGTTAAGGGCAAAATGAAACACACCTTATACTTAAGGCTAAGAATCTGTTCTTAGTGTAGTTGAAATCTTGATGCTACAAGAAATAATTAATAATTAAACTGGATATGAAAATATCTCTTTTCCCCATGTTATTTTCCTTTCTATTACAAGGGCAAAAAGTCTCAATAATAACAATGCAATTAAAAATGTTATGATCAGACTTCCTAATATTTTTCTCTGATATCATGCTTACTTGGTGTTTCTCTCTGGTTCTTGAGATTGTTCATTGGCTTTGGTTTGGGGGAAGGAGGCACTGTGGTGAGTTGTCAGCATTACAGATTCTTTGCTGGGAGAAGTATGCTACTTTTTTTCTGCTTGCTCTAGCACTTGAGGCTATTTTTACTTGTCCTTCCTTCACTCAACTGCAACTATGTTTTCCATCAAAATTAATTGAATAAATGGGGATTGCCTTGTGTATGTTTGATGCTTGACCTTTGATCTCTTTGTTACCCTTAAAACTGGTCTTGACCAGCTCTTGGTTCTGTGTTTCTTTAATTCACCATTGGTGTAATATCAATCAGTGTAATGCTATGCCCCCTTTATGTTCATTCTATACTGGTCCACTGCATCCTGTGTTTCCACTTTTGCTGTCTCTGCCATCACCCTGTGCCTACATTACATCATTATGTTAGTCCTCATCACTTCATCCTGTATAGAATAGGAAAAAAAAATTATGCCATATAAAGACAGACAAAAGTAATATCCATTAGGTATGGCCACCTGGTCTTTGGAAACATTGCTCTTTCAGCTAGACAAGTTAAATCCAAGAAAGCATATCCACGAATTCCTGACAAGATTCAGTCCTAAGGACTTCCAGAGTTTGTTTAGTTTGTTTGCTCGAGGTGGCAGTTTATTTCACAAATGTATTACTAAACATTCTTTAAAGAAAACCCTTTACAAATTTGTAATAAACCCTGGTTTATTTAACTCTCATGGTATGAATTTTTACATTCATGGTCTATCTGCTTAAGTCACTATCAATCTACTATGCTGGTGGGAATATTGTTGTACAGTAAAAATGCGCATGTATCTATTTGATCTGCTTGAGGGCAGGGAGGCTCTTCAGAGCGATCTGGACAAGCTGGATCCATGGGCTGAGATCAACAGGATGAGTTTCAACAAGGCCAAGTACAGAGTGCTGCATTTGGGACATAATGACCCTGTGCAGCACTACAGGCTTGGGGAAGAGTGGCTAGAAAGCTGCCTGGCAGACAAAGACCTGGGGGTGTTGATTGATTGCTGACTGAATGTGAGTCAGCAGTGTGCCCAGGTGGCCAGGAAGGCCAGTGGCATCCTGGCTTGTATCAGAAATAGCATAGCCAGCTGGTCTATGGAAGTGATTGTGCCCCTCTGCTCAGCATTGGTGAGGCCACACCTTGAGTAATGTGTTCAGTTTTGGCCCCCTCTCTACAAGACAGATATTGAGGTCCTGGAGCATGTTTAGAGAAGGGCAACCAGGCTGGTGAAGGGGCTGGAGAGCAAGCCTTATGAGCAGTAGCTGAGAGAACTGGGGTTGTTTAGGCTGGAGAAGAGGAGGCTGAGGGGAGACCTTATCACCGCCTACCACTACCTGAGAGGAAGTTGGTGGTGTTCTCTTCTCCCAAATAACGGGTTCTAAGATGACGGGGAATTGACTCAAGCTGCACCAGGGCAGGTTTAGATTGGACATTAGGAAAAAGTTCTTCACCAGAAGGGTTGCGGAGCATTGAAACAGGCTGCCCAGGGAAGGGGTTGAGTCACCAACCCTGGATGTGTATTTAAAAGATAGGTAGATGATGTGCTCAGGGATATGGTTTAGTAGAGGATGAGTATGGTTGGACTCAGTGTTCTCAAAGGTCTTTTCTAACATAGTGATTCTGTGGTTTTGTAAAAAACCTCTACCTATGTTGGCATTTCTGTAAGGAATATCTGTACTGGTAACTCAGACACGTTTAAATGATCAAAGCTTCCATTTCTGTTTTTCTCATTTGGTAATCAAAAGGTGCTATCTTCAGGATAGTCATAGTGACTCTTGCTATGACTAAGAAGTTTGTAGATTCTGTAGTATGACCTGTGAGAATTACTGTCTGTTTTTACAGTTTTCCTACATTCCTAACCTAACTCCATCCTCCTTTCCATAGGGAATTTTACTTTCCTACGAGCTCAACCATTGTTATTTCTTGTAGCTAAAATGAGTAACAGTAGGATAAGACACAATGAGAATTTCATAGAACGGGATATTTTGTTGACAATTGGAACTTTTTTCCTTATGGTTTTATATATCATTTCATACATCTGAAAGCAAACAGTTAAATATATTAGAATAAAGGCAGAAATAACTTTGCAAAAGGTTATATAACCTCAAACACTAGTTTGCAGAATATTTGAAATTAATGCCTTCTATGAGAGCTTTTTGCCATATATATGTGTAAATGTGGCAATTCCAACTGCAGGTAACAACAGGATTATTTCAAGTGAGATTTGGAAAGTCTCTGTCTTGAGCTATTTCATTTTCTAACAGAAGTCATTAAGAATTTTATGAAGGCAATGCATCTAAAAACCCTATTCTAAAAATCAAATAGAAGTAGATACTGTACCTGGTTAGGTAAACAATTATGTATCTAAAACAAGTATCACCAGCAGAATGGTTTTCTATTCAATTCTTCTGGGTAAATAAATGAGTATATTGTTCTCTCTTTTTTATTTAGTGTGTTGTATTTGCTATGACATCTGGTCAGATGTGGAACCACATACGCGGACCCCCGTATGCGCATAAAAATCCTCAGAATGGACAAGTGGTGAGTTGATTCTTTTAATTTTGTTTTCAAGGGAAATACACTGTATAGTTGCTCCCTACACTGAGTCTCATATAGCAAATTACTGCAGTGCCGCAGCACTGTATGACAGTGTGCCAGAATCTTAAGTCTTCACTTGCAAGCAAAATCTGTTTTAGAATTTCAGTTGTTCAGAAAATTCCACCAATTAAGAGATGTCTTTTTTTCCCAAAATTCTCTCTAGCATGCTCTCAGCTGTAGTGAGTGTGTTATAAAATGATCCATTCCACACAATTTCCACTGTCCAAAGATAAATTAATGTTATGTCTTTTTATAGAAACGTGCTGCTTCACAAGGTGAAAAAGTGTGTGTTTTCTTCTTTTCAGGCTCTATTTGCATAAACCTTTGAGGTTTGTAACCTCTTCCCCTTTCTTGGGCATTTTAGTTAGAAAATGAGATAGCAAATATTTTTATGTGCTTTATATTTTTCATGTCTATAACTCTTCCACTGAACTTTATGGAATGTTCTTTCCTATATCTCTTTACTCTTTCAATCTAAGCTCTTTATCAGCTTCACTAAGAAGTTATTACTAGGTGACTACCGCCAAAATTATTGTTGCCTCCTGCTAGATCTGTCTTTGGAGGAATTCTTGTACTTGCTCCTTCCTGCTCACAAATTAGCAAAAATTCGTCAGAGCTCATGAGAAGGAACTCTGTCTGTTGGGAAGGTAAAAAGGGCCTTTGCTAGTTTCTACCACTCTTTGTTATTTACCATTTTTCAAGCAAATTGTTGGGATGGAATCTACAAAGCTTGCAGTGAACACATTGGTCAGGAAGGTATTCCATGACTAGTGACCTGTTGAGCTCTTTTCAGCTCTGGCCATCGCTGGTTAAAGGAGGTTGGCTTATGTATTAAAGAAAAAAAACATTATTTGAAACTCCCTTTGTGTCATATCTTACTTGGAGTAACCAAAAGATGATGGTTTGAATTTGAGTACTTTGATTCTCTTTGTATCAGGAATTTTGCAAGATAATGATGTCATAAAATGACATGACTCCTCCTGTCAACTTTGCTATGCAGAAGTGGAACTGATAATGTAATAAATAATCTCTGTAAAACACTGTGCTTATAAAAAATTAGTTTTCCTTACTGCCTTGCAGTATTAAATTGATGATGCTTCCTACAAAGTGACAGAAAGGAGAAATAGTCCGTAGCAAAAGGGCTGTTTGTTACACATTAGTTTTTACCATACCCAGTTTATACACCTTACCCTTTCTAAAGACCTGTTTCTGAAGTACAGGCTATGTTGAATCATTAAAAAATGTCCCTTTAGTACTTCCTGGATTTGTGCCACCTTGTCTCAGTTTTCAGAGTTATCTGAGTGTCTGAAAAACTACTAGTTTGGGACTGTTAATATACTGAACTAAATAATGAAATGGTGGTAGAGATGTTTTTAAGTCCTGCTTACTAACCTCCTGTACATATACACATACCCCCCTCCTAGTATTCTGTAAACCTTTTTCTATTTTACATTGCATTTTTTCCAAATATCATTATTGAACATTTCCCTGTTTCATTTTTCTAGCACTTATCTATGTTCCTGTGAATTTGAAGTCATAAAAACGCTTATCTAACACTTCTGTGAGATTTATTCAACCATGATAACTCACTGTAACAGTGTTCTGCATAAAGTTAGCAACTGCTGTCTTTACATCTGGATGAAATTTAACTCATCACTTTCTTTCCAATGTCTAGGATATAGTACTAATTCCAAATGTCCATGCTATTGTTAACTGTTTTACAGTGTAAAAATCTGCTTTTAAGGGAAGGCATCAGATAGATAATGAAGCTTAATTGGTTTATGGTTGGGTTCAGATTTACTAATTCTTAGTTTTTCTTATTTCGTAGGAGTTAACCGTTCAGTTCTGTACTAGCTGTAGCACCTGATATGCCACCAGACTTTGAGAATGATAATATTCTGTCTTCATAAACTCTTCCTTGCTTCAGATATCTCCTATTATTTGCTTTCTTCTTGTCATAATTTTAGATGACGCTTCATTTTTCTTCCTTAAATCCCTTCTTTTTTTTTTTTTTCCCCAAAGATGAAGAGACATTTGTTTGCTTTGCTTAAACAACACTACTTACTAGTGCCAGGATCTTGTAAAAGGAACATTACCAGTTCTTAAAATTATTTGCTTGTGCACTGCACTTATGCTTCTTTGCTTGATTACCTGAATTACTTTAATTCTGTGATTGTGTTCTTTGAATGAAGCTTTTAAATCATATTTCTGCAATTCTGTGTGGGTCTGTTTGGTGAAGTTGATGTGCTCTCCAGTTGATGTTGTTGCAGTTACTTTATTCCCCATTGCTGTCTGCTAATGTCAGGTTTTGGGTCCACATGAAGCAGCATCAATTTTTACATAGAAACCTGAATCAGGCAGTACTATTGTTTGATATGTCAGTTCTGGTTTTGGTTGGTATAACCAGTGCTATACTTTTGACTTGACACGCTTCTTTTTTTTAATCTCTTATATTTTTGAGTTCTTCATCTTTTGCCTAATTATTTCTTAGGATTAGCCCCTTGCTGACTGTGTGACAGTGAAACCTGTACCTATTTTACCAGAGTTGTGAGTGAAACCTAAACATCCCATTGGTGTCTGTGTATAAACAGTCTTGGTAGAGTTCTGATTTTTATTCAGAGCTGTCTAGAGCTGGTGCTGTGGCAACTAGAGAGCTGGAGAAAGCAAGTACGTATTTCTGAGCCTCCTGCAGAGGTAGTTCTGTTGCTGTTTAATTGACCTGACAGCAATTAATTCTCATTTGATTTTCATCAGCTGTTAGTCAAATAGCAGCAATGGCTCAGAAAGCATTTGTACCTGTCTGTCCAGGGTTAGCATCCTTTAAAAAATGATTATCTGGATACAAATTCTACAGTTTTCATTGTGTAGCATGCTCAGAGCTGCATCTTTAAAATGACTGAAAGTTTGCTATAAATGAGGATAGGGCAAAGTGCAAACTTTGTCTAAAATACTGAATTAAGTTGATTTTGGAAGGCCATAATTTTCTTTGCTTTTCCAAGAAGAAATACTAGAAATTGGAAATGTTTCTGTGGGAAGAGGGAAATATGACACTTTTATTGTCAGAATTAGATGGTTTTCCTACATTTCCTGACGCTTTATGCCACTCTATTAACTGGCATAATTTATATTTTAAAAGCTTGTCAAAATGGCTTAAGCATAACACAAATTATATCCTTATGAAGCAGTGTATATCTGTTCAGCAAATCTTTTAGATAGACCACTTTGGAATATCAGATCACATATAACTGTTCAGTTGTAAAGTTTACTCAGTTGTTTGGTGGTTTGGGGTTTTTTTTCCAACTTATCTTTTATACTTTTTTAACCACTGATCTTTTATTTAGGACCAGTCTCTAAAATAGCATTTTTCAAATTGTCTATCTGATACAGGTATCTAGAAATCTGTATGTTTCTGAAGTTAAGTGAAAAATCTCTTTGACTGCTATTACTCATTTTTTCATTTATCTATGTAAAATTAAGGTACTATGAAAACGTTATGCTTAGAATATTGAGAATCTTAATTCACATTAGTACTCCACTTCTAGGCAGGACAAAATGTCATTTATTGAAATACTCTTCTGTGGTTTTTGACATGACTTGTGAGCGTAAAATAAACAGAACTTGCTTGGAATGGTTTTAAAGAATAACTCTTCCTGTGACTTACTGAGACTGAAACTAAAGACATTGTCCTTTTGCCTTCAATCTGTCCAGAAGCAAGTTTGAAGTACAGTTTGCCAGGGCTGGGTTTGTAATGCCCTGCTTCTCTGAAAGGGGCTAGATCTTCTTGGTAGTAGTTTTCAATATATAAAAAAGTCATTTTCTACGTGACACATGTTATGTGTATGTCTTGCTTTTGAATAAAGTTCATACAGGTAATTATGTCTGTCTCTTGACATAATTCCAGATTGATATCAGGAGTACCTCAGCCATGTTATGGTGCATCTCTCCACAATAATCACAAGCACAATGCTATTGAAATATTTCTTAATACTACATTGGAAGAGTCAATTATTTATGCTACTATGATGGATAGAAATGAGAAGTAGCTTATCTATGACTGTACTTAATGAAGTGTTTTCCTGTGGTTATCAAAGCAATGAGTCTTTCCAGAATCTGCAATTACTAATGGATTTCTCAAGCCTTGAATTCAAACTTCGGCCTTGATTTAGTCAAAAAGTATTAATAATTAGCAGTGTAAGATGTAGAACTAGTCTCAATCTTCTGTTAACAGACCAGCACGTTAACAACTGGGCAACATCATATGTAAACTAGTGTTGGGAGGAGTATTAACCTGTATAAGACATCTGTCTAATTTTTTTAGATGTAATTAATTAGAGATTGGGAGTGTGTATGTAGCAGGCATTTCAGTCATGTCCTGTATAACACATGTTTCTACTTTGATACTAGAAAAAGGAAGGCTTACACAGTATTTTGTATCCTTGTTACTGTGTGTGGGAGGAGGAGGTGGGAAAATGGTCATAACAGGAGGTTTGCTCAGGTGAGGCAGTAGCTCCTTTAAATTAAAACTGTCAGTTCTTGAAGCATGCTTGCTGTAAAAGTCCAGCTAGTGCCATTGTATTGCAAGTACTGTGTTTTTGGCTGAGTAATAATGGAAAATTTTCCTATCAAGTAAAACTGGATTTTAGACAAGTCATCAGACAGCAAATAGTATGTCATGATAAAATCCAGTAAAAATAGCGCTAGATTTTAATTGCTACTTGTAACAACATAAATCCAATTTTAGTTGACTGATACCACTTTCAAGTAACAAATACCCCTCCTTTCCCCCACCCACCTTTTGCAAAGAATAGATGAGCTTCTGGAAGCAATTTAATTTCATTTGAAAGAACCAGTTTTTACAGAACAACTTTTGTCAGCAGCCTGTGACACCTCAAACATGTGAAATTATGAACTATCTGAAGATAAAATGATAATGCAATACAGAAAAATAGCCTTTTTTAAAGCCAGAATGACACAGGAAAAAATCTGTTTGTGTTGTTCTCTTAATACTAGAACGAGTTTGTGATTGCCAGGTAGGAATCTAGATTTTCTGTCTTCCAGGAACTTACTGGTTGTGTAGAAGGTAAAAGCTAAAGAGTCTTCTCTAATAAAATAATTTTGTTTGGAAGGTATCTCTGAACATCGTTTAGTCTAGCTGCTTGCTCAGATCTGGTTGGGTTGCTCAGGACTTTGTCTAAGAGAATTTTGAATGGTTAGAGATTCTCCAACCTGTTCCAGTGTTTGACCATCCACACAGTTCTTTTTGTTTTACCTTTTAATTTATTTTTATTTTTTTAAAATTTTTTTATTTTCCTCAGGAACAGTTAAGGTAAATTTTATCCTTTTATCCAGTACAAGCTGATTTAGCTGAGCTCTTCATTAGTATTTAACACTTCCTTGAATAAAATTAGTCTTAGCCCAGCAGAACACCTTTTCAGCGCTCCTGACAGCATATCTACTTGAGTGGCACTAACACTATTATGGTAACACTACAGTATGTACACTGGAAGCAGGACTGGAATGGAGTAGTCATAGGGATTTTTGTCTGTATAGATTCTGTTCTCTGAATAGAACTGTGCAGACGTTCTTCCTGTAGCTGTTAAACAGCCTAAGCATGTCTGTTTTCTTCTAAAATCTTACAAGTTCTCAACAGTTCTGAGAACATGGGGAAGGGAGAAGAGAGAGGAAAGAACTCTGCCATATTTTCTGTATTGCACAGTCTTTCACTGCTTTAGATGGATTATTGTGTGAATCTTTCCTCTTCCCTGCAGAAAAATAATCTATAGTACAGAGGTGCAGATATTCCGTTTGCTGAAGTAAAATGTCAGCAGTTGAGAATTGTCTTATGTATTGCCAAGTAAGTGTAAAACTGCTTTCTATCCTGCAGAGCCTTCTCAAGTTACAGTCCTGGTGTGTATTTCCATTGGAGAGCTCTCACCTCTCCGTATAGTTTAGTGCTGAGCTCTGATTCTTTTTATGGCCATGAACAATGTCAAGAGAAGGAACGTGCATTTGAGTGTGTTAATGTAAATGCAGCAGCATACTTCAGACAGTCCTTCATGGACTAATTCACCCATCCTCTCCAGTTCGGAGAGATACCTTTTTATTGTGGCTATTCTTTTTGATGGTGATTTTTTTTTTTTAATTTATTGAACATCAGGATTATTTTTTTTTTTAATCTGCAAGGCAAAAATTATTTGCTGCCTTATTTTGATGAATATAAAATGCTTTTTGTATGTTTTCACAGGAACAAAATTATTCTGACTTTTTTTTCATCTAGCTCTGGTGCCAACATTAATTTGTTTCTTTGGCTAGCCTTTCATGTTTACTGACTGTTCCTGAAGGAAGAAACAATAGAAGACATAAAGACTAAATTAAAAGGTAAATTAAAAAGTTTTATTGTACATGCAGAATGTTCTGCTGAGGCTCTGAAAACTGTAGATCCCACCTTTCAGATAGCAGATACTTGTCAGAGTTCCTGGATATCAAGTGGAATGGCAGAATATGCTTTTCTTTTTCTGTTCTTTGAAGAATTTATAACATTTTATTTACTTATACATGCTGGCACCCAGATCTTACAGATAACTGCCTTTGTTATTTTCCTTATGTATTCTTTTGAAGAATTATGAACATTCACAAGGTGCTGCTCCTTGTACCTGTCATTTGGAGACATAGAAGTGTCCTATTCATGGTTTGGTTTTGTTTGGTGGGTTTTTGTGGGGTGGGTTTGGGGTTTTTTTTTGCTGATGATGGTTTGTTTTGTTTCTTCTTTTCTCCCACTAGCTAGCAGCATACTTATATAAAGAATTCAACAGAGTCTAAAATCAGGCAGCTGAGGAAACAGTTTTGACTTCAGATAGTGTACTCAGATAAGCAAACCCATTCCTGTACTAAAATGAAAATAAAATAAACTGGTATTTTGAGAGGTTATATATATAAGGAGAATTTGAGAGGAGGTGCTTTTGTAAAGGAAAGGGTTGGCTACTGGTTTAGACAGATTTGTTGTGGTGTAATTACCCATGATTTTTGTAACAGAAACCTATTCAAAGCGTCTTTGTAAATCAGATCCAAAAATATTAATTTTTCTTTCAACACAGTAATGTTTCAGTAGCGGAAACGAAAATTGGTCTAGCTTTAGAACAAACAATATCTTTAAATAAATGAAGACCTTATTTCATTATAGTCTTTTCTTTTTTGCACTTCGATTAATTTACACAGTTTGTTTATCTAATGTTCTGTGATTGGGATTGTATTTTTCTTCATTACAATGGTTGCAATTATAAAAGAATCAGAATGTATGTATATACTTTCATCTTCTCTATAGTCCTCATTATAATACACCTTGAAAATACGAAAGTTAGAATAATATACTTACTGAATCTATAATGCTTATGGCATCAGAAATGCTGTGCAACATGTGTTTTATTAATGTTAAAGCTTTCTGCTGTTCTGCTATGTCTGAAGTGCAAATTCAACCTAAACTGTTGAGATTCTCTAGAATATACTCTAATATAGATTTTGCTCACAAGGATAGTTTGTCGTTGTGTTATCAATGCTTATATGTAGAAGTAGCCTTTAGGTCACTTGTCTTATGGCAAATGACCTAGAGTGGTAAGTGGTAAGCTATACCTATCAAAAAGTCACAGAAAAAGTTTAAAAGAGCATTACTTTTTTCCATCTGCTCTGTCCATCTTCCTTGGATGAGGACTTCTATTTCTGGTCAGGGTTCAAATTCTTATCTCCACCTCACTGAGAAACAAGTTTGCAAGTTCCCCATCTGCCCTGGTCAGGCCCCCACGGAATACTTTATCCAGTTCTGGGCTCCTTGATACAAAAAAGACATGGATCTCCTGGAAAAGTGTCCAGCAAAGGGCTACGAAGATGATTAAGGGCCTGAATCATCTCCCCTGTGAGGAAAGGCCGAGTGAGCTGGGGCTGTTCAGCCTTGAGAAAAGAAGACTGAGAGGGAATCTTATTAATGTTTATAAATATCTCAAGTGTGGGACGCAGGGGGAGGTAGCCAGCCTATTTTCAGTGGTCTGTGGGGACAGGACAAGGAGCCTCAGGTTTGAACATAGGAAGTTCCACACAAATATGCAGAAGAGCTTTTTCACAGTGAAGGTGACAGAGCCCTGGGACAGGCTGCCCAGGGGGGTGTGGAGTCTCCTCTGGAGATGTTAAAGATCTGTCTGAATGCCTCCCTGTGCGATCTGTCCTAGGGAACCTGCTTTGGCAGGGGGGTCAGACCCAATGATCACTTGAGGTTCCTTCCAACCCCTACAATCCTGTGACTCTGTAATAATTTACATTTGAACCATGTGCATTCAATACATCACTACTGCAGGTTTCATGGATGCAATGGAGAAATACACTATCGTTTCTCCACCTTTTGGCTAAGATCAAGCGTAGTATCAAGTGCAGAAGTACGACTACCCTTATTACAGCCACAAGAGATTCACAAATACGCTACTGCCAACACAACAGGCACAGAATTACCTCCCACAACAGAATCGTGTCAGTCACTGTTACCGCCTGCAGACAATTAACAAGATTCAGTATTATCACCACAGCAGATTCACAGGGCACACTATCAGAAGCGCACTAAATACTGCATGTGTGTTAGTTAATCACCCAAAAGACTAAAAACTTGATGCTGGCTAAGGTAACGTACTTAAGGTAACTTACTCATCTCTCCAAAGTAGTACAAGGCTGAATCACTTTACAACCCACCAATGAGCTGCCTGATGGGCTAGACCTTGCCAAAACCTGTTTGTGGAACTCTGAGCCAGACGATCCTTACAGTTGTGGAGTCTCCTTCTCTGGAGATATTCAGGACCTGTCTGGATGCCTACCTATGTGACCTGTTCTAGAGAACCTGCTTTGGCAGGGGGGTTGGACTTTATGAGCTCTGGAGGTCCCTTCCAACCTCTACAATTCAATGAATCTGTAAAAGGAGTGGGCTTTACACAAGCTTTTGAACAAGGAGTTACTTAAATTTTGCAGGACCCCTAGGAGAAACACACTTCTGTCTGCCACTTAAAAAGGCAGTGCTGAACATGTATCAGTTAGAAAAGTTGATCTAAAACCCTTCTTAGGAGAGTTCACTTCTGCATAACAGAATGGAGATAGATTGTCTTGAGAACACAAGTTGGTATACTGCCATTAAAATACTTTGTGTGTAAAAATAAAAATTGAAAATTGAGCTCTGGAAATGGGAAGAAATATTTAGCCATAGTAGCATTCACAGCCCTTTTGTGTGGCACTGTAAAGAACTGGACAGTTTTGTCAGTGTTAGCTACTTCACCACCTGAATGTGATTTAACTGTAAGTATGCTACAGTAAGAGGAAATAATGCCAGCATTGGATCAGCTGCACAGATTAAGAATGGATTTTAAGAATCAATATGAGAACCAAATTGAATTAAATTCATTATATTAGTCATCTAATATCCCAATAATTGATCATTTGTATTATTATAAATTATCTCTGGAAAATAGAGAATCATAAGTGTTTGCTGCTGTGGCCTTTCCACTGTATCTCTCATCCCTTAAAACCACTATATTAAATCTGGGTCTACAAATACGCAAACATTGAGCAATTGGAAAAGTAAAAACAGCACAAGGACTTTAATATGTATTTCTTCTGGTTTTTTTCTCCTGTTTGTTAGTTCTTAACCCTAATAAAATATTGGAGCACTTTATTTATGGGAGAATGAACAATTGAGACCCCCTCCAAAGAAACCTTTTTAAAGCTTAGGAAAAAATTCTAGAAGAAACAGGTTAGAGAGTTGTTCAAACCACTGTTACTTAGAGGATTCGTTTCTGTATAAATTGAAGATCATACCTTCCAAAAAAGATAGGATAGAGTGAATCCTGGAAATAGACAGCACAAGTGAAATAGTGTTGTTGCGAAGCACACAATAGCAATTTGAAAATGAAGAGGACAAGTAAAAAATAAAACCTACAAAAAACCAGGAACGAACAGGTCACCAGTACATGTCTGCTGCTGATATATTTAATGTCTTTCAAATGAGCCACTTTCCACTGTAATTTAGTCCCCTGAAGGTTAAAGAAGACTGTGAAGTTCGGTTATTTCCCTAAGTACTACCAAGGGAATAAGTGCTGTCCTTAAACTGGTTTGAAAATTTTTCCTTCTCCTTTCCCCCTCAGGTTTTTTTTTTTTATTTTGCATTTGACCCTCTACACTGTTTCATATAGCTTTGATCCAATAAATAACTTTAGAGTTAAATTTCTAGTGCATGTGTATACAGCAGTGAGAGGGCCCTTGTATGGGACATCATCAAAATCTTTGATATCAGGATTTTGCTACTACGTGTGATTCATAGTGCTGTGCTACCACCTTTTGAACTTGGAAGAAACTTCTTTTAATTATTGGGTAGATTGCAGATGCCTTCATACCTTGATTTTTACTTAATTTTTTAATAGGTCAGTCACATTAATGGATCATATTTAGTCCGTACTTATATACCTTTTCTCTAGCAGAATCCTTTTTAGATGAGAAAATAATTTGTGGAAATCCTTCTGACTTTTGAAGCATAAAACTTTCATTTCTTCCCATGTAATATAGTGGTGTTTTTTCCCCCCTCTGTTCCTTTCTGGCATCAGCAGAATTCATGATTACCTATTTTTGTACTCTCATCATCAACTTGAAACTTAATAAATTAGTCCCAAGATCTAGAGTTCCTTTATGTGGTTTTAAACACCTATTCTGTCTCCCATTCATACAGTTATTCAACCTGCTGTAGTGTTTGTTTCAAACCCATTTTTCTCCAGCTTTCCATGTAACAGAATGAATTGCCAAAGTCCAGATAAATGGTAGCACATTTCCTTTGTCAAGAGGATTAATTACCTTAAGAAAGAGATTGTGCCGGATGAATATGGTATCTATTTCTTCAGAGTGTATGTGCTCTATTTAATCTCATTTTTCATGTTCCTTCATATGTTTAATTGTACTCGATTTCAGAACTTACTCAGAAGGTTTTCATAGTGTTGAAATCTAACTTCCTTCCTTCCTGTATGTGTTTCTATGCATGATGTGATATAGATTTATGCTAACATACTCAGACTTGGATAGAATCTATACATAAAACCATGAAACTGCTTCTAGGTTTTAAGGTTTATGTACTAGATTAGGAATTCTACTTTTTAAGTTTTCCCTCAACTTTTCCTGTGATACACGTCTGTGTGTTATACAACAGATGCTGAGAGAAGGCATCTATTCCTTTTATTCATCATAGGCATTGCTCAAAACAGTTCAGAACTTGGGTCATTGCTACACTTTGCTGCATATTAACAACTTTGCTTGTTCTCTGGTTTAATAGGAGCCAGTTTAATTTCATTTGCAGGGCCACCTTAGCATAGCTACAAACAACTTTCATTTTATCACTAAACTTAACCTTTTAAGAGGGATATGTACTTTCTAGTTAGTGTCCTTCCATCCTTTCTAAGGTCTGGCTGTTCATTGTATTCCATTTGGGATTATTAATTGGTTAGATCTGGAATCCTTTCTCTGAAAGGTCACTAATGTATTTATTTTAAAAATGTGTGGGATACAGATTCAGGATAGCTTGAGAAACTTAAAATATTAGTCTCTGACTCGTGCAGTTCACCAGACTTGTGTAGACGAGTTCGCTCATTAATTTTCTATTTCAGTTGAAGTTGTTGTGTCCTTTCTATAATAATTTGAATGTGGAGTTTCTATCATAGTTTTAAGTGTTACAGTGGGTGAATCTGGATACCTTTTGTCATATTTTTAATATGCTATGAACATGATTTCTTTATCAGCTTTAAGCATAATTGTCTTGTATTTATCATGTCCGAGTATTTATGGCTTTATTAATATCCTTGTATTTACATCCCGTATTAATATCCTGGGATTTATGGCTTTCAAACACAATATTCAGTCCTTTACTATTTTTATAATTACTTACAACTCATTTGAAATTTTAGTAAAAATATATATTCAAGTTGGTCCTAGACATAAAAAATGAAAAATGCTCAATCTTTTAATAGAACTAACAAATACCTTGCTGTATATAGATATATTCCCTTATTGCAGTGTTTCCTCTCTTCATTCTAAAGGACAGTTTGATTACTCCTGACTATTTTATTTTGATTTATCATGTTAAAAAAAAAAAAGTTAACACTTTCAAACTTACAGAACTTACATTTTAAAATCTATGGAAAAATAATGCATTTCTCAACTGAGAATCTGCCAGAAAAAAAAGTTGGTAGATGGTATTAAATACCAGTTTCAAGGGAGACAAAAGAGTAACCTTCAAACTTTTTCTGACTTTGTCTCTTATCAGTCATGCAAGTGTCAGAGCCATAATGTGAATACTCAAGAAGGCTTTGAATTGTCAATAGAGAAAGCTTCCTCTTTGAGGTTATATTCTCTGGAACAGAAGAGATAACACTATTATCAGTGTTTTTATAGTGTAGCCAATTTCTCATTGCATGTACTGAAATGCAGTTTTTAATACAGTTTAGATATTAGTATAATGATAAATATGCCAGACTTCTAAACTAAATTCGGAATGTTTCTGACAGTTCTGATACAGTATGAAATTCCACTCTGGTCTCTTTCAGAAAAAGTAATTTCCAAACACATTTCTAACCTTTTTTAGGAAATTGACATTAAATATGTATTTCTTTCTGGGATGTCTGTTGAATTGTCAAGCCAGTTGGAACTTCAAAGTTTAACACCGGAATGGAAGCATACAGAATAAAAGCTAGCACACTCTCTAATATACAAATACCATTACAAACTATTTATGATCACTGTAGGATGAAATTTTACGCTTTTCTTTTTCTATAAGGCATTCAAACCCTGTGTTTTGAGTACTGACTGTGTGTATTGGTTTGAACTGCTGTCTCACAGAATCACAGAGTTGTAGGGGTTGGAAGGGACCTCAAGAGATCATCGGGTCCAACCCCCCTGCCAAAGCAGCTCCCTAGCTCATATTGCACAGATAGGCATCCAGACAGGTCTTGAATATCTCTAGAGAAGGAGACTCCACCACCTCCCTGGGCAGCCTGTCCGAGGGCTCTGTCACCCTCACTGGGAAAAAGTTCCTCTGCATGTTGGTGCGGAACTTCCTGTGCTCCAATTTGCACCCATTGCCCCTTGTCCTGTCTCCACAGACCAAAGAAAAGGGGCTGGCCAATTCCCCCTGCATCCCGTAGTAAAGATATTTATAAATGTTTTATTTCTTATATACTGTAATTTTTTTTCCAGTGGACTAGCTAATATGCAGAATCTCAATGCATTCAAAAGTATTGTGCAAATTTTGCATGAAAATACAACTGTGCTAAATGTTTACATGTGTCTCACTTCAAATTTATTAATATTTAAGCTGAAATTAATCAAAGTCTTAACCACTGCTAGTGAACTGTAGGGACCTGTAAAGGATTTCTTTTTACTTGTGTTGCTTTTAACAATATGTCAAGATAATTTCTTAAAAAAAAAAAAAAGTTGTCTCCACTACCAAATCAGGTAGTCTTATGAGTCATTATTACATTTGGATATTCTGAAATAATATTTGCAGTTTACTTGAATGAAATTCTTATCTCTGATCTTCTGATGTACAGGATAGTAAATAAAAATTGACAAGTGTGTCAGGGCTTAGGATTTCATCAGCAATCCTAAATATTTCAGATGTATGAAAACATCCCTTAATAACTAATAAATAATCATGACATTACAATTTTAAAAACCATCCAATATGTGAAGGATTTGGAGAATATGAATTTATTTTTGATCATTAGTTGGCAACTATGACAGTAGAGTTAAATGTGATTTTACCTGAAAGCTTGCTATAAAGTATGTAGTTATGTCTTATGTATTTTCTCGATATTTATATGTTTGTTAATTTCCAAAACTCATTGTGGATTTTAATTAGAGTTTTCTGCCAGCTTGTAACACACATTTTGATTACATGTTCTTTATCCCTCGTTCAAGAAACACATAACTCACTGGAGGGAGTGAATATGAGGTTGAAAAAATCCATCTGACAGCTGACATGAAGCATTTCTTAGAGTAATTAATGATATAAAGCTATAAAAACTTTCACATGCATGTGCAAAGGTATTTGTGTGCATGCAGATTTACACATCCTTTCTTGAGTCGTAGAATTGTCTTGGTTGGAAGGGACCCTTTAGATCATCATGTCTAACCATCGCCCTAACCTGCCACAGGATCATAGAATGGTCTGGGTTGTAAGGCACTGCAACAATCGTAGAGTTCCAACTCCCCTGCCACAGGCAGGGCTACCAACCTCCAGGCCTGGAACTACACAAGGTTGCCCAGGACACCATCCAACTTTGCCTTGAACACCTCCAAGGAGGAGGCATCCACCACCTCCGTGGGCAGCCTGTTCCAGCACCTCACCACGTCTTTCCAGTATTGGGGGCTTCAAATCTGGAGGGCAGAGGGGGGCAGTCACAAATATCTTATTTGGAATATTTACACTGATTATTAGTGTGTCAATAAGCAAAACTTTTGGGAGACCAGTATGCCCTTGTAACCCAGGTACTAGTGTTCAGTATCATTAAAAGACTTTCAAATAAAGTGAGAGAGGTAGTGTTGGTACTGGAGGACTGGGAATGTAGTTAATGTGATACCAGTTTTTAAAGCAGGTGTGGGGGTGCTTGCAAGGCCCACACTGGATGAAATGCTCTAGATAACATCTGTTAAGATAGCAATGTGAGTGTGAACATAGTACCAAAACTGAGAGTGTTTCCCTAATGCTTTGTTAAAGAGGTTAGCAACCATCAGATGGATTAAACAGTAACCAAGGAATTACAGAGAGACTTCTGAAATTAGAGAAGGGGTCTGCTTAAAAGTAAGTGTAAAGGAAGAGTGAGAGTTTGTACCAAAAGGGGAGGACCCCGTGGCGGAGAACAGCATCAGGAGCAACTAGTTTTCCTTCTGCTGGAAGTGACCCTACTGGCAATACCACACTGCCTGGGCCTGACAGAGCCTCTCCCTCAGATGCTGGGCATACCCTGTGTCTAGCTAGGAGACTAATAGTGCAGCATGCAAGAAGCAGGGGTGCAGACATTGGGTATGTGGGATGCTTTTACTGATGTGAGCATTAGCAGATTGCAGGGAGCTTGGGGGTATACATCAAGTGAGAGCACAGTGTGGGGGATGTATATGAGCAGGGCAACCATGCTTCTGAAATCCCCAATTTCAGTAAAACTGCGAACTAAGCAGGTTTTTTTCATCAAGGCTCTTGATAACTGAAGACTAGTAAGCATGGTTTCTGTACTGGACAGCCTAATAGGGACATGATTAAATATGACACACTGAGGGGAGCAGCATGGCGGTATAAAGAAGACTTGCCTCGTTCATCTACTCGCATTCCTTGAAGGTATCAGCAGGACTGAGAGAGCTACTGCTGACAATCCACTTGAACTGATGAAGCTTTGTCATTATATAGGTTTGAAGAAGTTATAGAAGGATCTAATAAGTTATTCCCATGAATTAATAAGGAGCTGATAGGTGTAAATTATCACTTTTCAAGGTGAAAGGAAATCGGTGCTGTCTCACAGGGAAACGTTTGTTATGACCTTTTCTATTTACTGTTCATCACTTTGCAAGAGCTTGACAGCTTGCTGTTGGCTTTAAGTTATTTGGAAGGATAAAGAGAGGCCAGTTGCAAAGAAGTATAGGTAGAGTTTGTGCACAAGAACAGGCAAGAGTGTTATCTGCCTTTTATTACTCTGTTGGAAATAACTGTAAAGTGATGTGAATAAAAAGCAGATCATACATTTTCCCTATAAAAGTAAAACATCTGTAAAAGGATTGGCCCTCAGCACAGACTATTTCTATTCAGGAGTAAGGTCTTTTGGTTAGAATAGCATAATGAAAACAACCTCTGAATACTCAGTGGATGAAAGAGCAAACAATGCTTAGAATTATTAAGAGAGAAAGCCACTGCCAGTGATATGAATTGTGTGTTACGCACAGGTTGAGTGCCATCTGGAAAAAAACTCGGGAGATGACAAAGGATGAGCTAAAGTATGAAGGTGCTTATATAGAAGGAATGATGATGAGCCAATTTCAGTGAGGTACATTAAATAATGAGTGACATGGAAAGGTATGTGAAGGAAGGGGATAGTTTTCAATTTTTTAAAATGAAATTTGAAGGCAGCATTTTCAAATAAAACATTTCTGTGTTGCACAGACAGTTGTGGAACTCTTTGCTGCAAGTTATTACATGTATTGAAAGTTTACAGCTTTCATAAAGCTACTGTATAAATGCATAGCTATTAAAACCTCTTCAGGATGGTAGTTTTAAGGTAGTCTGCCTAAAAATCAGAAGTATGATTTGGGAGGTGACATCTCAAGGAGAGATTTGAAGATCATAACCCCAACATAAACATTAAACTGTATTGTCATTAATAGCATATAATATAACATAGAAACACTGTCACAAAAATGAAGGTTTCCAGTAGTTGGTCATTAAAAAGAAACTAGTGGGTTTATATTGTCAGATTGCAAGATAAAGGAGTTGTTTGTGTGGGTCATGCTAGAGCTTTCTTTATGTTACACCAGAATCCACTCAGCATTCACATGGTGTACATACTAATTCACATCCTATAGTGCCAGCCAAATATGAAGTGGATGGGAAAATGAGACATGGACTGGTAGGAAGCAATGCATAGTCCTGCTAATACATGGAGTTGTAATGCAAGCCAGCTGTTCCCACCAGCTTTTGGAAGAATATGGATCACCGGAGACAGATACTTAAAAACAGAAAAGATGTTTGCTAGTAGGAGGCTCTTAAACTGCTTAGGCAAAGAAATAAAAATGTACTTCCTAGCGTTCAAAATAACTTACATTTTGGAGTATTTTATCAAGGCAGATGCTGCATTCCCTATTGCTTGAAGGAGTTTTAGGACATGTAAATGGTGCTTAGATTGAATTGGGAGAAACTTGCCACCTACTAACAGAAGTTGAGCGGTAGTAGAGGTAGTACTATTCTTGTCTGGATGTGAGCAAGCACATACATACATTATAAACAGTAGCTTCTAGCCGTCTCAGTTCTTTAAGACAGACATTGAAGTAAAAGTTAGTGCTTCATCTCTTAGTTACCTTTTAGAGCAAAGCACAGTTGCTTCATGGGGGAAGGGGTGAACAGGGGGAAAATATTCTGATAAGGGACAGAGGAAAGAGCTCACCCCAGAGAAACTTCAAATGCGAAATGCGGGCTACTGCGCTGGATGTGGAGCATAACTGTGAGGATGTAATGAATGATGTCATGAAAAACATCTCCTAGATGTTTTTTCTAGTTCAAGCGCTTTGTGTTAGTTAGATTTTTGGTTCAGTAAATAATTCTCTCACCAGGTCAGGTTAGACGGAACTTCGGAGACAGTCATTTCTAACCTCCAAAAACATGGATGACCATTTGTTTTCCTGCTGGACCTCTTGCCTGCAATTATTTGCAGAAGCCTTTCTTTTTTATTGAAAATTTATTTTTCATGTGTCAGCCAGTTTAGTCTTCTGCATGTTACATAGGAAGTGTTAGGTTGAAACTCTTTAATATAGAGTAAATGATTTTACCTCTTAGTTTGTTCTATGCAATTATGTGGCTTATTGTATATTATATATCTTTCTAAATATTGATATTCTGGAATTCTATCACCAATAAGCCATCAAAATGAAATATTTGCTCTGTGGAAATCAATAGCAAAATGCTTATTGACTTCTTTTGAATCAGCATTTCACCCAAATTACTTTAAGTACAGAGAAGAAACCTCTGTGCTCTTTTACAAATATCATGGGATTGGAATCCTCTTAGGTCAAAGTCACTGTGAAGTTTTGTATCTAGAGCTTCATACCATGCATAAAGTAGAGAGATAGGTATGTGGCTAAACCGCTTTTCTCACATTTTTTAAAAAATAAAAGTAATTTTGAGAAATCAGCTGTTATGTTAAAAGAATCACATAATTAGTCTATAATAACTGAAAGGAATCTTGAAAGTCCAGAGAGGTGAAAGGGGGAAAAGTTAATTATGAAGCCAACTGCTCCTCCAACACTGGGAATAACCTTTTTGTACTAAAGTGGTGGGATGTGTAGAGAAAATACATGTGTTCTGCCTGTCAGACTAGTGACTAAGTTTCACTCCAGCACACATTTAAAATGCAGTCTTTATGGTTTGCTTAGTTTCAGTAGTGTGAAAGTATTCAAAGCATTAAGAAAATACTGTGTGTGTTGTAGAAGTTTTAAATTTACGTTGGATTTGGCGTGCTGACTTGAAACTGTTGTGACAAAAGTATCAATGAAAAGTATTTTTTGAAGTGCATTGTATGTAAATACATGGTGAAGGTTATGTGCAGTGGGACTAAACTTGAACTCCATCAATAAGCAAACGCTTCTTTGCCACCACGTATGCGAAGACTGCTCTGTGTCCTTACTTTATGCGATCTATTTATGCCCAGACATCCATGCTCTCTTCTGCTGCTTCGCTAGAGATTCATAATACAGGCAATAAGTGTCCCTGTGCTAGATGTTTCTGCCTGTTAATAGTTTTCAATTAGCTGCTATGGACACCACAGTAGTTAGTGTACAAAGCGTTTTGGCGTGAAACAAATCCTTGGGGAAAAAAACCCACCCCTCTGTTAACAGAACAATTAGACCATAGTATTTCAACTGTAATGTAGACACTTTAAAAGTCTGGATGTTTCTGGATGCCAAGAAGAGAGGAAAATAATATTTAATGGCCTCAAAGTTGATGCAAGTTTCTGAATGTTCACAAAGCGTTCAATCATTTGGTACTGTGAGGTATCTGAATGCTAAAGAATCCGAGCGTAACTACTTAAGCCACATAAAAAATGACATGATGGTTCATAACTAGCACATATTAAAAAATCTTCTTGAACACAGATCTGTCTGACAGGGCTTCCAGATCTTTGATCAGTTTGTCAGTGTGTTCCTGCGTGTTAATTTTTCTTTGAGCAATTAATTTGTTAAGTTACTAGACTACACACAGTCCTTAAATTCTTCAGTTTTTCCCTTCATCTAGAGTCAACTCTTTTTTTGGTGGGGTTTTTTTTTTTTGTTTGGTTGGTTTTTTTCATTTGTAATGCCTTGGTGGTTATTTTTTCTCAGGATGTAAAATTTTTCTTTTCTCACAAATGAAAAATGACCTATTCTTGCAGTTCCTCCTAGAATGAAGTAACCCATATGCTATATGCATACGCTTGCAATTGCTGGGAAAATTGTTGTCTCTTAAACCCTCCCAAGCTTTCCTTTTCTTTCTCTGTTACAGCGTGTCGCAGGTAGGATAATAGTACTGACTTTGTTTTGTACCTTCTTAGACAGTAAGGGGAGCAACCCTGCAGCAGGCAATTCAATGTAATGCTATGGTTGGAGATAGCAGTGGTCAACATGAGATTTCTGTGTACTGTCATAAAATGAAATGCCCCAAGTTGAGGTGCAGGGGTTGCTTTTTTTTAAATTTGGTTTTTATGAGGCTTTCTGGAAGACCTTTGTTTTCAGTATAATGTGGAGTGATTCTTCTTTGTGTGGTTTCTTACAGAGTTATTTCCATCAAATCTATGTGTCTTTTGGATTTGTTTTTGCCCTGGCCCCAGCCCTAAGCAGTAAATTGCAGTTTAGCCCATAAAAGCTATCAAAACATTAAACATGTCACTGGATTTACATTCTTTGTTTCCATCTCCTTCATGGGATATCGGCTTCTTAGAAATTCATGTGAACAATTTAACTTCTGGATTTTTATTTAGCCTTGCCCTGTCTCTCTTGGTTCTTAACAGAGGCAAATCTGCCTTCACAGATAACATGCTATCATTTCTATTTCCCTTCTTAGTATGTTTTCATCTACCTTTTTCATAGCATCATAGTGCTTTCACATTAAACATATGAATGCCATTACTTAAAATTTGATGTCAACATGAGTATTGTGCTTTTTTTTTTCCCCTGGGTAAAGGAATACACTACTGTAGAAAGCAAGCTATTTCAGGATTTTGCTTTTCAGAACCTTGCCCAAATTAATAGTGTTTATTTGTAATCTGCCTTCATACCTGCAGAGCTATGATGTACGGAAGGAAAGTTTTATTTTCTGTTCCTTACCACAAAGAAAGGAAAATAATTTATCATGAAGTATTGCATCTGTTTTTTCAGATATCTACTTTGTGTTTCAGTCCACTTCATTAATGAAATTCATGATACAGCCTTTGCCTTTGACTTAAAAGCTTATTTGTCCACAGTGGCCTGTTTATTGGGCTTGTTTATTTGAAAACACTAAATATGTCACGAAAGTACAACTTTGTTATTTTATTAATTTTAGCAGAATAATTGAATTTTGAACAACTCTGACTTCTGGTATTTGTAGAATATAACTAAGCTTATTTTCTCCTTTCTGCACTGAAAACAGTGCATTTTCATAACTCAGTACTTCTAATTCTTCTAACTCTCTTGCATACTGCGGCACACGTGTGAAAATCTCACATGAAGAAGCACTTACTACAACTTAGGATCCCCAGTTACTCATTTGGCTTCAAATAATTCCCAGGTCTCTTTGTCCCAAATGCATAGGCATCCCATGTTCTGTTGATTTTAATTTTTTTCCTCCCCTAGGTATTATTTTTTAATGAATTCTTTAGTAAAGCTAACATTTTAAGTATTTCTATATAAATGTGAATATAATGATAATTTGGAATGTCTGTAAGACTTGCAATATCTTTTGTAGACCTGATACTTTTCAGTTCTTGACTATTCAGGTGGGTTTTTTTTCAGAGACAGCTGATGGAAGAAACCTGAAGTGCAACTTGTCTTGCTGACAGCAGTATTTGATTTGTATTCACTGCAGGCTGCAGTACTTGCTAAGGATAGCACAGCAAATAGGTCTGAGGTTTTGTGTCATAACATAAAATTTTTAGCTACTGGCTTTTATGGTATATTAAGTTAATGCCTGCCATCCTAAAAAGAACTTTATAAAATACATTATCACAAATTTGACGGTTGCTGAAGTAGATGATGTTTAATGGCATAGCACATCCACTGGAAAAAAAATTTCTTACTCTTATATTCTGATAATTATGAAGCATCTGCCAGTGCATTAAACAATTAATTTAAATAGGTGACTCCCATAGCTGCCCTCATAAATCATGGATTTAAAACATTTGTTATAGTGAAATAAATTCCTATTTGTCAAGTGTGTCTACTTTCAGATTTTATATTCTAAACATCTAGTGATTCTTTTGTTCTCAATTTGTCTTGCTGAAGGCTTCATTTTGCTCAGTTTCTGTGTGATGTCAGCAGTGTTTCCTCCAATGTGCTAACCAGACCTGATACACAGTGCAAAAGATTGCTCTGGGCAACACAGAACAGTTTTTTAAAAATAATTTAGCTGTATGAGCCCAAAAAATATGGACTTCTTCTAGAATGTACAAGGATTAAAACCAGTACAGTAAAACTTGGATTTTAATTGGTTTTGACCTTTTTTTTACGATGTATTCAGTTCTATTTTGAATTTTTTGTTCAATTGTGTTAAGTCTGTCCTTTTCCTTAGTCCCTTTCTCCAAAGGACTGCTTCTTTGTAATCCTAACTATTACTCATTAGTAACAAAGACCAAATGAGAGAGCTTGTGTTGGGAAGAAGCATATACCTCTTTTCCATTGAGAAAAATCAGGTAGGTTTGAGTCTTCCATGATAATGGAAATTACGAAGTTAGCTTGTAGAAGAATGAGGAGAAAAAAAGATAAATACCAAAAAAAGGTTTTGGAAAAAGAAGGATTAAAGGAGGTGTGTAAATAAGTTTCCTTCAAGTAATGTGTGCCAGCCTGAATTCTGTTCTATTAAAAATTTGATGAGCTGTTCTCTTTATCCCGAGAGTAATGTTAATAGGTAATGCTGTGCAGCAGTAGATTGTAATGAACTTAAAATGTCAGTATTTAAAGCTTTAGATCATTGAAATGATACCATCTCGTAACAACATCAGATGATAAGTTACACCTAAATCTGAACAGAATAGTAAAACACTTGCTGTATTGAAAATAATACTTCCCCTTTTTATTGACTTAAATTTTTATACTTTACATACTTGCATAGTTTGGGACATTTTTTTAAAAATACAGAATATTAATTTTAAAGTAGGATATAAACCAGGACATGCATTGTATATCTGACTGTGTGTGCTGCATGACATGTAGTAAAAAAATTAGTTATAAAAATAAAACTTTTTGATAAAACTTCAGAGTATTTACAACAGTTTCATATTTCACACAAGTAAAATTTTCTTTTTGTTGCTATGAAAAAAGTAAAAGTCCTGAAATACAAATAGCTGACAGGAAATGCAATTACAGATCATAGAATGACCTGGGTTGGAAGAGACCCTTTAGATCATCGAGTACAATCTCAGCCTAACGCTGGTCCACCTCTAGATCATGTCCTTAAGCACTTCATATGCGTGCCTTTTAAATACCTCCAGGGATGATGACTCCACCACCTTCCTGGGCAGCCTGCTTCAGTAAAGAAATTCTTCCTAATATCTAACCTAAACCTCCCTTGGTGCAATTTTAACCCATTCCCTCTCATTCCATCACGTGTGACCTGAGAAACCAACCTCCCTCGACCTTTCAGGTAGCTGTAGAGAGGGATAAGATCTCCCCTCAGCCTCCTTTTCTCAAGACTAAAAAGCCCCAGTTCCCTCAGCCCACTCCTCATAGCAGTGGCACCATGCTGTGCAGTGCACCAGTGACTATCCAGAGCACGTTTGTGAGGTGCTGCTCACCCTGGAGAGAATAGAAGGAACATTGGAAGATTGGGATGCAGCTGTTCAAAAAACAGAAAAACTCCTCATAGGATTTTTGCTCCAGTACCTTCACCACACAGTACTGAAGTTGTGGTCTCACCAGAGCTGTTGTCCCTTAATAGTGGCTGGGTCTTCATTCTCTCATGTTCCTCTTTTGTCGATTAGCTGTCAGTCTTCCTCTCAAGAATACTCCAGTGTTTACTAAAAAGTGTTATTTGAAAGGACATCAGACACCTAGCAAGAAATAAGCTTAATTCATGCATCTGTTTAGTTTATGCTGTGTTTGTTCAGTTACCTCTTTTTAAAATGAGTGTTAAGGTTTGTAAATTGATGTGCAGTGTGCTTCAGATGGTTCTAAAAATTACTCTGGCAAAAAAGACTAGCATGATTTTTTCTCTCTGGCATGGATCTAACTATTCAATCATATAGACTAATGTTTCATGCTCAGTTTTGCATGCCTGGTCCTGCCTGCCTAGTGTGCCTCACCTTCCTAGTCAATTAGCATTTTAAAAGCAACATTCCTAATATACGGATATTTCCTCTCTACTAGACAAGTGTCTATGCTGTTGCAAATCCAAAAAAAACCCAAAACAGACTTCCTATGGAACTTGCCAAATCTGTAGCTGAAGTAACTTAATTTACATCTCTGAACTTGGTGTAGCAGAATTAGGGGCAGTATCCAATTTACTTGGGGTAGGTAGCTACATTAAACACAGGATTATTCTCACATTCCCCTATTGGTGTTATTTGGATTGTAGCTTTGGGTAATTTTGGTTTTGCACCTCCTCTTGCTTCAGCAACACAGTTAACATTTTTGGGGGTTTTCACAGCTGTTTTAACTCAGCAAATTTTATTTTGGAGTTAGTGTTATTTTACGGCCTCTTCACTTCAGGTCAAACTACCATTTTGCTTCACAGCTTGGAAACCAATTGGAAGAACACTTGAAATTACAAAAGAGAAAATGTCCTGAGTAAGAAATCAAAAACATACTTGAATTCATATATATTGCCCAAATGTACAGGTGGTTATGGTGAAGGCTATATCCAAAATGAGTGTAATTTCTTTGTGAAAAGACTTACTACAGACCCTGAAAAAGGGAAACTTAAAGGTAAAAAAGTTTTCTGCATACCTAGAGTCATGCAATACTTCACTAGGCTTAAATTCTGAACCATAATTTAAGTAACAGCAACAAAATGAGCTCAGCTGACTGGCTCCATCTTCCATCTCTATTAATTTATAAGGAAAACTTAGAGGCTATTATGCAGTTCCTGTCTTCCCTGTGTTACACCACAACGAGTCTTTGTCAGTACACCAGTGGTGTGAAGGTCATCACACTTCCACATTGTCTTGGACAAAAGGATTCAGGAGATAGGATGGAGAAGAAGAGTTCCCACCCTAGAATTTGCTAATGGGAAAAATGAAGTTCTTTAACCACAATCTTAGCAGTCTTGTCTGATTGGCTGGACTTGTGTCTTTAGTGCTGCTTAACCCTATTGAAAGTAATTCTATATGGCAGCATCCACCTGCATATTCTGCATTCTGTTTAGTTTTTTTAAAAGAAAAAAGAATATAGAGAGGGTAAATGACCAATGAGATATAATCCCATGTTGTGCTTAGCATCAGAATAAGTGCAAAAAGTATAGGGATATTTGAAGAGTTCAGAAAGTAGTTCTTTTTAACAATATGTTTGTCTTTTTAGGGGAATGCTGATCACTAAAAACATCTCCAAATCTCTTGTTTCCAAATTAGAAGTAGTATTGTAGTTTGGTTTCCATGTGGTAAGCAAGCAGCTCGTACTCCAAAACAGCTATTAAGAGTTAAACTTTAACTGCAGTATTTTGTTCATTAGAATCACTGGTTTGGTTGTCTGTTTGTAATGATCTGTGTAGGAATGCCAGTTTCCTCCAAGATATTTTTGCTGTCTTTAATCCCAAATGGATTAAAAAGCAGTCATGTTGGTAAGCAAAGCATCACAGTTGCAAAAATTTCCTTTCTTTAGGCATTTAGGCTAAGATGTTATGTAAACTTACCATAACTACCAGAGATCTTGGAAATCTTACCTCCCACTCTGTTAACATTTCTCACAAGGAGGGGGGAAATATTTGTTGCATGCCTATCTATTAGGTACCTCAGGAATTATGTGCTATAAGGGTCGCAATGTTTTATTCCTAATGATAGATTAAGTTCTGTGTTGTTTTGTTGTTTTTTACTGAAACCTGCAAAGTAATTATTCATCTAAGGATTGCTGTAACTTCTGTCATCATTAGTAATTAATAAATATGTGAGGAGTCCCTCAGAATAATTTATTACTCATCCAGTTGTATCAGAGCCTCTAGAGCTGAACAGAGTTATCAGTTTCTGGAGTTGTGAGATCACCTCTTCTGACTAATTCCTTTGATAGTACTTCTAGACACCCTGAATAATGCTGTATAGCTATAACGGCTGTCTAGGGACAACCAAAGCAGCAGCATAAACTAGGGTTTGTATACTATTTTAAATTACATCAACTACCCTTCCCAGCCAGCTAGCTGCAAAAGTAGGCAGCAATCCTCCACTTTTGCTTTAGGGCTGGGAACCCAGATCATATTCTGTGCTCAGTGCCAGATGGACTTTGTGGAAGGCAGCCAGCACAGCCTGTTTGAGCCAGCCAGCCCTGTGAAAACTGGCTGCTGTCTCTGGACTCTGTTTTGGTTTGGGGCAACAGTGGAAGCAGCAGTGAGCTCAGGCATGGAAAATGTAACTCGTATTCACTGAATTGATACATGACTGAATCAAAGAGTCGGTAGGAGGTTGGTGTGTGCGGCCTTATTATACCATTTTTTAAAAAATTCAACATTAACTCCTTCTTAAATAGGGCAAAATTTATCTGTAGCTATTAAACTTTCCCATCAAAAGTGGCTGATAGATTCCATGGTCATGTTTAGTAAGCGGTAGTGTGAACACCTGGGCTAAATATTACACCAAAGATGCTGAGACTGATGTTAAATACAGAGACTTTTATTTGTGGGGTCCAGTGTTTATTTCCTAGACTATCCTACTACTATTGATAGTGAAGCACTTGAGTGTGAGCTGAACAAATTCACTAGAAGTGCATAGTCACCTGTCTGGGAAGACAGCAGGCCTGCTAGTGGCCTAGCTCTCTTCTCCCAAGATTTAGGCCCTGACAATATTCTTCTGTTCCCATGAGACAGGAAAAGTTATTCATGCTGAGAGGATCCTAATAATCACATTCTCAAAACACAGCAGCCTTGTTGATAGTTGTACAGACTGCCCTAAACCAAGAAGCAGTTATGGGAAGGTATTTGGGAGTAACAGAACTTGTTAGGAACCAACCATAACAAGAGGTTCAAAACAGCAGGTGTGCGGATGCTTTTAGGTATTAAAGGTAAACTAAGGATGTTTAGCTATAAGATAGGTTTATCAGAGTTCGTTATAGTTACTAACCAATCAATATGGTGTGAAGAGTTGTATGTAACCAATTAGCAGTTTTTTAGCTTGCCACGTTTGCAGTAAGAAATGTATAGAATCTGTGTGATTTCACCTAATAAAATGGCTGGCTTCATGGCTTCACCTAAAATTCATATATTGAATTACGTGTTGCTCTCTACTGGACGCACAGTCACCACATCCAGTAATTCTGTGTATTCCTCGCCAGTTTGTGTGTGCTGGTGCATGTGCCTTCGCTGTTTTCCTAGTCCTGGTCTCTGGGCTGTAATGAGCTGGGCTGGATTTTATGTAGAAACGTTGCTTGCAGAGATTGCTTGCTAGGAACACAGTAAATTAATTTTTCACCAGAGCGGCATTCTGTTGGCTTATATTTGAGTTGGAAATGTTCATAAAGCTAGTAACTGTCTAAAAGACAGTATTTATTTCAGGTGAGTTAGTGCTAAACTGAAATGTTAAGTAAAATTAAGAACCCTGAAAAAAAATACTGGCTCAAATAGCTGGGTGTATAGTTCTTATTGTCATAACCTGGTTTCCAGCCAAGGTTAAACCACCACAGTCCTTCATTTTTCCGGAAACACACATTCATTAATTCAGGATTTCTGTTAACAGTAAGTGAGTTTAGATTTATTTTATGTTTAATACTACATATACTAACCCTTTTATAACTGGGTATTCACAATAAAAGAAATTGCCCTATTAAATACTTGGTCGTTATCGTAACTGTTGGACATTAATATGTGATTAAAATACTCAGAGGTTTCTGAGCTGTTTAGTAAATGAACTGGACTCAAGAAGTTTTGTATTTCTTTTTGAGATGCTACTTCCTACATTTTTTACTTGCTTCCAGTGTTGCTTATGTTCTGTAGAATAAACATACCCACATTGCATCCCTCTGTTTAAAAAAAAATTTCAGAATTATTGTGGCAAATCATGTCCATATCCTGACAGATGTTCTAAGTTGGTAGCCATTCTCACACATGTGAACAACCTAGGCACAAAACAGCACTGTTGCGTGATTTTTCACATCAGTAGTCACGACAAGGGCATTTGACTGCTGGCTGTTACAGGGAAAACAGGTCACTGTATGTGTACTATCCCCAGCAGATTCTTGTATCTTCTGTGATGGAAAGAATTACATTAGGTTTCTATTTTCAGATTTTCACAGACCTGCGTAGGTTAATAACTTCATATGATGTCCCCTGTTGAGTTCTTAAGCAAGTTAAAACTCTGATCTGCCTGCATGAACTGAACAAATACTACTATGTAATAATAAAGTAAGCATATTTCGAGAGCATGCTTCAAGTGAAGATATGTGAAACTTCCTGGTTTTAGAAAACAAAATATCTGAAAGGTAGGTTTTTTGAGCTGTGTAAGATTTTATTCTTAGCCTTCCTGGGCTGTATACTGCTTTTGGAGTGTTACATAGTTAAACTTATCTGGAAAAATATGGTTATGATCTTCAAAACTCACAATAAAGCATTGAGTGAATATACATTGACATTTGGTTTTGAAGTGTTGTCTTTACTGAACAAACTCTGTTCTCCATAACTTTTTTCTGCATTCACACTCTGAATAAGGTATATAAATGGTATTGTAAGAGAATGTTTGGAACTTCTGCTTTATAAACATTGAAATACTCTACTGTCACATTACTCCTGGACATTAATTGGAAAATGTGAAACTTGGATGTGAAAAAGAATGTTGTGGGGTTCTTTTTACCCCCCCCCCCCCAAGAGAAAAGAACTGGCAAAATTTATGGACTCTAATTGAAATAGAGTGTTCTGAAGGCTTAATCATAAGTAGTCCATGACCTTCTGTAATGTTTCTTTCGCTGATGAATTTCATCCTGAATGTTAAAGTAGTAAAGGAAGATAAATTGTGTTCATCCTGTTGGTGTGGAATTTGTAACTCTCTTTGGGGGCAGTTAACTATTGTGTTGCTTCAACCATTTCCACAGATATTAGCTTGAATTTGGCCTGTTGGGTCTCTATGGGTAGTCTTCATCTAAGGGTTTCTTCAACATGCAATCCAAATTCAGGTTATCATTAAGGATAATTGCTATCAAAATTACCTGCTTTTGATTGGTTTCTACCACACTTTTAGATGTGTGCCATCTCCTTTAAACTCAGGACAAGTTATTTCTTTGTTATCCAAATTAATAATAATTCATGGTATGCAGTTACTGAAGCCAACTCAGTTTAATCTGCTCCCTCCACCCCAGCATTCATCATGCACATGCTTATAAAAAATAATTATGTTTATTTTAGGAAAGAGTGCTGGAGCACCTGGAATCATGTTTTAATTTTAATCTTGGGTACTCCACAAGCTAATTGTATTGCCTAAAAATAAACATATTGAGGCCTTATTTCCACTTATTCTGTTTCTGGTTTATTTACATTTTATTAACAGAAAGGGAGGAAAGAGCACAGATTACACTGAAGTATTTTACTGAACGATGACAACAGTCACTGTTGAAAGGAGATCAACAAGCATATGCTGTACTTAGGGAAATTTAAAAATATATTACAATGTTGTTACCCATGACCATCCTAATGAGGGATTAGATATATGTGTGTCATCTGCAGTTCAATAACACTAAATATTTAATGAGTTTACAAATAGTAGATAAATATTTAGCACAGCTTTGTAGAAATGTGAATTCATTGAACAGTTGTTTGTCACTGCAAAGAAAATAGCCTGATTTGGGGATGTGATATTTTTCAGTTAGCAATTCAAATTGCTTCTGTGAAATCAGACCTGAGATAGGAGAATGTGAAAGCTGCAAAAGGACCTGGTTCAAAGTGTCAGTAGCTCATGCTTTGGTTCCCCTATTAGTCCTACCAGTGTGGCATTTACTGTGGGTTCCATTTTGTGGCTGTGGTAACTGTGTGGCTGTACAGCTCTTCTGATCAAACCATGGTTGCGTCTCTCTGATGAACTTTAGCTTTGCATCTTACATGGTCTTCCCTCCTGAGTCCTCTAAAATGAAAGAGAAATACTGTGTTTATTCATGAATTTATTTAAAGCATTTGCCTAGAGCATTTGCAGCTAGATAGACTTCACAGAGCTTCCAAATAGTAAATGGATTCAGTGTCAAAGCAGAAAGGATAGCAAAACCAGAAATCTTACTTCTTAGAGACTTGGTAGTTTGCAGCTTCAAATAAAATTTCATGAGAATATGTTCCTTGCATGTAGGTCATTCAGCAGTTGTCTTATAAAAGGAAAGAAGTATGAAAATAAAGAAACCTCACATGTGACCAGGTCCTTTTTTTTTTTTTTTTTAAGAACTTTATACTCTTAAAAGCTCCTGTGGAACCAATAAAAACATGGAGAAAACTATTTGCAAACTGTTGAAAACCTAGTTTGGCAAAATTCCTTTAAAAATATTGTCTTTAAATGTATTCTGTTTTAGATAAGTATGAGCCACAGATGGCCATGAATTTAAAAATTTGATGAGTCAGTGCCTATTGGAGTGTGCAAAACCACTGTGTGTGGATACATCTGTATAGGCATGTACCTTTACAAATATAATTTATGCTTTAAGTGGCCTCACAGTATCATCATATACCTGTAGGGAAAGACACAGGTACAAATGCCACATAGTTCTTGCTATTCTGTCTTCCAGAAAAGTTGTTCACCATCATTTTTGTTACGTACCAGTCTCCTGTTTTCTGAAAATGTCTACTCTGGTTTTTGTCTGTTTAGAACGTAGGTCTGAAAGTTCATTGTGTAAAAAACACGCTCTACAATTCCTGTGTGAAGTGCTTAGGATTCATTGCCCATTAGAAATGGGGGGAGGTGCTGTCATAAATTCAGTTGATTCACATTGCATTGTCAAATGCAAATTATTTTCATTGTCTGGAACAGTCTTTCACTTCTTTGCTACTATTATGCTGACTGAACCGCTGCTATAGTGGGGATGCACCACGTTGTGACTATTTGGAGAACGATGTCTCAGAGGCAATTTGAGGAATCTGTTGATCACACAGAGTTAGATTTGTTATTTGGTAATGTTAAAGAATAATCTACCTAAGGACATCTGTAACAGAACAAACAAACCCCACATCCATTTCCTTGCAAGCAAGGCCATGCCTTTTGCAACTGACATTGAAAGAAATGTAGTTACATTAATCCCTATGAGACGTTTAGCCAGAAAATCATATTCAGCAGCTGATTTTCAAATTACACTCTCTGATTCAGGTCTCCCAGGCAGGTTCTGTTTGTTCCAGTTTTTTGGTTGCTTGGTTTTGGTTGGTTCACGTTTCAGCATTAAAAAATAAACTGTATGTAATTCATTATTTTTTTTCTTTATACTGAGTGGTGCTAACTAGGACTCTGTCACCTAATTAATAGTGGTAATGAAAAATATCTTCATTTTCATTAGAGTGTCTTTTTGAACTTAAATCTTTCGAGAGACTGGTTTAGTGATGCGTTTCATACCTTGAAAGCTTCTCAAACAGCACCTGTAAAAAACTGAAATGAGAAAATTCTGAGACAAGTAGATATATTTTACATTGTTCAATAAAACTAATTACTTCTAGGAATTTAACAAACAGGTAGGGAAAGTTTTGAGAATGTCTTTCCAATACCATACTATTACAGCATCATGATACTAACCCTACTGGTACATTAGGTCAAATTGCCATACCACTGCTATAACACATAAAAACTTGCCCTCCAAGGTAGACAAGGATTTTTTTAATCAGAATGATTTAAAAAAATAACAGTCTAATTAGTTTTTGTAGCTTGTAGCATTTTCTTTGTGGTGTTTCAGTTTTGAATTCTATGTAGCACTACTAGTGCAGCATTACAAATTGAGTTTGCCTTTTGTGAGCTCTGATCATCCTCAGATTGAGAGAGGATTTTTTCAGTAATTTTTTCAAGGCCGAATAACTAGTGAACTTAAAACTTTCAGAGCTGAAAGCATATTGGCTGGCAGTTTTAAAAACATTGTTACGTAGCAGTTAAACCTGTATGTTAGCTATGTTATTAGAGAAACAGTGACCTGTTTCGTAAGCAAAATTTTTTGTAGTTATTTGATATTCCCAAGTGAAATCAGAAGTCACATAAACTTGACTGATCTTTTAAAAATAAAGTTGTTATGCCAGGTGATAAAGACTAGCACCTAAAATGTGATTCTTCCTCCCAGTGGGACAGATTTATGTAATTGGAAACAGCACAGAATTTGCCTTTTTTGGAGGTAAGAATCTTCCTCCCGATGAGGATGAAACCTAAACAATTTAATGTCAGTAAACTATTTAAGGAAAGGAATGATTCCTCAATATAGTCTCTGTAGGCGTTTATGTACATACTTTAGATTCTATTCCTTCAATAGTATTACGGTGAATTTAATAGCTGCCATAAAGAGAAAGAGAAAAATAATTTACTTTAACAAAGTTTAAATCATATCAATAAAGGTGACACATCTCATCTAAATATTTTACAAATATAGAAGACATTTACAGTCTTAGGAGCCATGTGACAAGCAGTTTTATTAATCTGTGATAATAATGTTGTCTCTTCAACATAATGTATTTCTTTAGTTCCCAATGTGTATTTTTATATAATTTATCATGTGCATAGAAAAAAGTAGTAATGACTAAGTATAAATGCATATAGCTATTTAATAACTAAAGAATGCTGCTAGATCCTGTTACACTTTCTGATGAAAGGTTCACTTTTTTATTTCAATTCACGTTGTATTAAAGCAATACAGTATATATTGAGTCAGCTTTGACTATAACTTGTTGCTGTGATTGTAAGAAGAAATAGATGCTTACTGTTTGTTAGGTACATTTGAATCCAGATGCTGTAAGTGTATGAGTGTGCCTGTGTGTGTGTGTCTGTGTGTAATATATACAAGCCATATATGTACGTATACACACACACACGAGCAATATATATATATATATATATACATGAGAAATAGTGACAAGGTCACTGTTTGCAGGCCTGTGGTCACAACTGAGTCAAGGGCATGCAATCTATTAAGGGTTTTAACTTCATCTTTGATCTTTGGTGGTATGAAACATTCCTATTTTCTTCCTTTGTCATAGATGTATGTGTGTGTGTGTATCTAAAAATAACCTTAGTGAGATTTAGAAGGAACCCTGCAAAAAATCAAGAACTTCAGATTGTCTCATTGTCATATCATACTGCAGTGAGATATTCTTATGAGATTAATGATTTCTGTCTTGTTAAAGAAAAAAGATATCTTTGAGAGATCTTAAGATACCTGAAGTTCTTGCCTGGTTTAGCTTTGAATTGGTTATTCGAATGAACATAATATAATTGAATTTTGAAAGTAGTAGATAACCACTGTGTACAATCTTGTGAACTCCATGCTTTGACAGTGTGTCAACCAAGACTTAACCAGTGCGGATGAAGGCATTCTTTTGTTTGCTGAAGCATCAGAGTATTTCAAACCTGAATTGTTCTGACTCTTGACAAGGCTACTCTTCTGGCAAAATCATTCAGAGTAAAATGAATTAAAGCAAAAAATATCAGTTAAAAAAATAAACAAACTAACAAAACCATCAATCCGTAAGGAGAACAAAAAGTTTCCTTTGTCTTTACCTTAATAGGAGTGAGCATTTTTTTGTCTATTTAATTGGGATGAAAATATCTCTGCCTAAGATGAATACATATAGATAATACTTTGAGAACACATATATAATTAATAGTAATTCCATATAGAATTGTATGAGAAGAATTCGTGTAATAGAGGAAGACACAGAATCTCCTTCATTTTCTTCATGCTTTCAGTCCAAATTTTTGCTTCCTTTTTTAGCTGTCATAACTAGTTAACAGTGAACTAACAACTTCTGAATAATATGATGTATGTTCTTAATTATAAAAAATGAGGCCATTAACAATACTTTTCTTTTTTTGAAAAAAAGTATGTAATTTTTTTATTTAGAATTAACATCCGTGATGGCGTTTACTACAATTCCATGTAAACAAGACATTTTATGCATTTGTGGACACAAACATACCTTAATGGAGAATTGCAGAATAGACTTTGTGTGAAGACACTTTACTCAATCTGAGTAAGACTAAAACAGACTGATCTTTTTAAAAGGCAAGGTTTGATTTTAACTTCTGTCAATACAATGCTGAGGCACATCCATGATTTCAGCACCTCCTTTCTCAAAAACAGTATCTCCTGAGCAAATCACGTGCTTTATTCCACACTAGCAGCAGTGAGAAAAAGGGTTCAGCATAATGCATTTATATATGAAGTATTACATTCACTGCATATATATGCTTTGCTTAAATATGGTGGGTTTAACACTCCTTTTTACAAAACATACGTACCTAAACTGTGCTGTTTGCCTGTAGCTGTTGGTATTTTTCTTCAAAGCAGATTTTATTTTGATTCTCACATATCCAGTTGTGTCATTTTCAGTGGATTTCTTTGTTGTGAAGAGGATTTATTTTTATTTTTTTCTTTTACAGAGTTACATACATGGAAGCAGTCAGGCTCAGTTTGTTGCAGAATCACATATAATTCTTTTGCTGAGTATCCTTCAAACTGGTGATGAATAGGAGAAAAAAAAAGGAAGCTGAGGCACAGTGTGGTGCTAAATGAAATTTCTCTGACAGTGACTATCATTGAACTTTTGAGCAGGTATTGTAATTTGGCTTACTATAGCTTTGAATAAATATTCAATGTGATTGCTGTTTACTGCCAAGTAAAGCTGACATTGCTTTTCTCTAATATAGATGTACCCTGTTATCTCCTTTGTTACTCTTACGCCTGGTTGCTGATCATAAAGTTTTTCCTTTCAGTGTTATCTTTTCAGTAGCAGAAACTAATTTCCTACTTTTTTTTTTACTCCTCATTATAGAAATTAAAAATCAGATGTTAATTTTTTTTTTTTAACTGACAAGGCAAGAATACTGAAATTAACTAATTGTGCATAAAGATGGTTCGTCCTCTAGTGGTCTTTGGTTTTGATTCCTCTCCACTCCTTCCCAATCCAAACAGTTTTACTACTACTTGAAAGAAATAACTGAGTCCCATTTGCTCTGACATCACCTCCTCATAGAATTACTCTGACACCCACTCTTACCTTTTCATTCTAGAGTCAGAGCAAGTTAAATTAATTATTTTGTGAATATGTCTTAATAAGCTGTAAAAAAACCTCTCATATGCTATCTGGTTTCTTTAAAGCCAACTTCTAATCAGCATTGCTCATTAAATGAAAACCTTAGTCAGCATTAAACCCTATTAAAATACAGCCATTATATCACAAATACCTTCCTCTAAGGAGTACAACAGAAAGAAAATAACATTTCCCAATTTGAAGTATGGATTTGAGAGTTTGATGACCATAACTACTCCCTTGTTCTTCTCCCAAGGTTATGTTGGCTTAGGTCTTGCTCTTCCTCTAGCTTCCCCATCAACCTTCATCTTTGGCATGTACAATCCAAAGACAATCATTGTTAAATCTTCTTGCTTCATTACATTTATTTACCTGGGAACAATTTTGCTGCCTTTGAAACTTTGTTTACTCCATAGATAAACATTGCAAATTTAACTTCAAAATTATGTCCCTGTTTTGAAGAGCAACTGCAATATTTCCTATTGAACTGGGATACTGTGTCTAGTTCTGGGCTTTCCAGTGCAGGAAAGATGCAGACTTAGTTGAGCAGGTACAGCAAGGGATACACAAAGATGATGAGGGGACTGGAGCATCTCTCATGCAAGGAAAGGTTAAGAGATCTGTGACTGTTTAACCTGGAGAAGACTCAGGGGGATCCTACCTACGTGACTGGAGGAAATGAAGGAGATAGACTTTCTTAGTCGTGCCCTCAGAACAGTGCCCTTGGCAGTGTTCAAGGCCAGGCTAGATTGGGCTTTGGGCAGCCTGATCTAATGGAGGGTGTCCCAGCCCATGGCAGGGGGTTTGGAACTAGATGGTCTTTGAGGTCTCTTTCAGCCTAAACCATTCTATGATTCTATGCATCTTACATAGTATCATCTTTATGCTTTCTTTTGTACAGCTACAATTTTTTGCTTTTCCTGAACTGCCACAATTTAATCTGTTATCTGAAACAAATACTGTTGGCTGCTTGAGAATGGAAAAGTAAATTTATAAACCAGCAGAGATTAAAAATAAACAAAACTTTTGTTCATGACATACTTTGTTTGTCTGACTCAGGCATGAAAGTGATATATTTTTGTTGGCAGACTGTCTTGAAACTGGGAAGTTGGCTAACTACATTAAAGCAGTTGGCTGAAAGAATCCTTTCAGTGAGGTTGTTCAATGCCACTTACAAAAAGAATTCTCTAAGGTTTCATTTCATGGCTCAATACTATTGAGCTGTTTTTGGTCACACACATATTTCACAAGTGAAATGAAATCTTGACAGATTTTAACAGTTATGCATGAAAGGATTAATATTTCTTTATTCCTTCAATGTTGGTAGTAATTATTAGCTGCTTCGTTGCTTCTTCATTTGTTGTTTATTCAGGAAATCATGATAGAAAATGTGGGAATTAGAAATAAAGTATGCCAGACTGATAAACAGTAGTACATTCACTTTATCCTTTAAAGTTTAAAAGATGCATTGAATTTTAAAGCAAGACATTGCTATGCTGGTAATGTACATGCTTCATTTGGTTGCTTCCTTTCACTTTGTAGTAGTAAGAACAAGGATGGGCTTGTCACTTCTTGCTAGATGTTGAAATACAATGTGGTGTTTCTCTATAAAGTGAATTTTTAATACCTCTGAGAAAATAAGAATTTTCATTGCATTTCTGTGTTTGCTTTTAGATAGTGATCCTACTGCGTCTGCTAGATGATTTCCATATAAAATTCTGCTGGTTTTTTTAAGAGCTATAGCTGCATAATTAGGACATGGGTAAGAAAGACTTGTGAAGATGTAGTCATAGAATCATAGAATGGCAAGGGTTGGAAGGGACCCCGAGGATCATAAAGCTCCAACCCCCCTGCCACAGGCAGGGCCACCAACCTTAGGCTTGGATCTACACAAGGTTGCCCAGGGCCCCATCCAACCTGGCCTTGAACACTTCCAGGGATGGGGCATCCACCACCTCTCTGGGCAGCCTGTGCCAGGACCTCACCACTCCTTCCGTAAAAAACTTCCCCCTAATATTCAATCTAAACCTTCCCTCCTTCAGCTTTAAACCATTCCCCCTTGTCCTTCCATTATCTGCCCTTTTAAAAAGTTGATTCCCCTCCTGTTTGTATGCTAATAATAATAATAATAATACCCCATGTTCAATATTGCCTCAGTAAAACTTCTTAAAAAAACCCAACCATGCATTTTGATTTTTTTTTGTATTTAATTTTATTTTTGTGTTAATGTTTTCTAACAACCAAAATACTGATATTTCATTTAGGAGCCTAACAGACTAGCTGAAATGGGTTAGATTTAACACTTTCTGAAGACATTTAAAAACTCAGAGTGAGAGATCACCTCAGAACAAGGAGAAATTACTTTAGTTCCAGAGTCCTAAACCAGGCTCTTACTCATTCTGAGGCTCCTCAGACATGGTTGATGGGGGCTGTATTACCAAGTCCATAGCATCTTATATCTTGGGTAAAGTTTCCTTTTAGAAATGGAAGAAAAGAAAAAATCATGTTTTGACAAAGACCTTGTTGAATTCATGCCTGCTGAATAGTGAAGACTAGATTTTTTTAAAACGTGAGAAACCCTCTTTCGTGTAAGAAGTAGCCCCTGTAATTCTGGGGGGGTTTCTTTTTAACGTTATGAAATGAGTATTTATAAATCTTTCAGAGTCACTTGTGCAAGCTAGTTCTACACTGTAGTGTTTGAGGTGAAGGGGTTGTGTAGTCCGGAGCATGTGGAGATAGCTGCCTGGTTGAGGACAGAGGCAACTTGAGTCGAACTCTAGCACATCATGGCTTCACTGCCTTTGTACTTGTTCCAGGAGCACTCTAGTTCATAACAGCTCAGCTCCACCCCTGCCAAGACAGTGATCTCATCTATCTAAAGTTTCTTATATCCAAATCCACAAAGTTGGCTTGGTACCCTAATGCCATTTTCCCATTGGTAGGAATGCAGTACAAAGTACTTGGTTCCCCATACTCAGGCTGATCCTGAGTTGATAAGCTTTCCTGCACACACACTTTTGCCTGCTCAGGAGCAGGCTGTTATCTCAGGTATGGATCAAATACATAGAGCTGACAGCTAAAAATGTGCATGAGATAATAAAAGTCCTTGTGGCTGAGCACCTTGCAGAGAACAGTGAAGAAGCGTACTTGGAGATGAGGGTGCGTGACTTTCAGGCTGTTACAATGCAGAAACTTTAAGGGCTTTATGTTATGGTGATGATATGACTGCTATTCAATCCTGTTGTTATTTGGCTCCCCTTTGTCTTGTCTTGGAGAGTTTACTTCAAGAGATAGTCATGGAAATCATATAAATGATGGTTGAAAGGGACCTCTGAAGGTCACATAATTCAGTCTTCCTCTTAAAGCAGGATTATCAACAGCACTGCATCAGCCTTTCATGTCTTTGTCTAGTGCAAGTGTTTACAGACCCCAAAGATGGAGATTGCATAGTCTCTGGGCGGTTACAAATGAAGCTGCAATTCATGACACATGCTGTTTGGGTATAACAGTTTTGTCTGTCATAGGGTTTTGGCTTCCCTTTGGAATTTTTGCCAGCCTTGTAGGATTAGTGGAATCTTCAGTGATTATTTAATTCAGAATTCAAAAGAAATTCATAACGACATGTGTTATGATTTAGCTTTTTTATTGCTTAGGGGAAAAACAGAAGGCAAGGTTTGGTTTGATTTGGGCTACCTCACAGGTCATTCCTAATCATAGATTAGTAGATAATTTTTCTTTAAGATTGAGGTTTTTTTGCTTTAATATTTATTTCCAGAGAAAAAGTAATGCAGTTAGGTATAAATTTAATTTGAGACTGCGTTTAATCATTCATAAAAATAGACTGGTCTTTTAAATACCTGCTTTGAGTTTTCTTTGAAATTAGCCAACTTTGATTTCCTTCCCAGGAGCAACAGAACCTTAGCATTTGCAATTGAGGAGGCAGTTTTATGTAATATATAAGGGCATTTATGCCCACATCTGCCAGATCTTCATTGCTTCAGGCAACTAGGTCTAATTTACACACATAATAATTTGGGTGGTTATATAGAATTATATCAATATCAGGACTTTCCTGCAAAGCAGAAAAGTTATCTATAACTCATCACAGAAATGGTCATTCAATGTTGTAGAATATATACCACAGACTGCACAAAGATTATTTAAAATAAGACCTCAGAATAGATTTTTTTGTTGTTAAATGGATATGAAAGCAGTAACTTATGTGGAGCTTTCAATATACTAGACCTTATGCAGCCTGTAATGCAAGGGTTTGAAAGCAGTAACTTATGTGGAGCTTTCAATATACTAGACCTTATGCAGCCTGTAATGCAAGGGTTTTGCTTCTGAAGAGAGTGAATATCTCTGAGGACCATCAGACTGCATAATTTACACAGATGAGTAGCTTTGTTCACATGAGTAATTCTGGTAAGAGTATTTGTTAGCTAGGTATCTAATTCTACCACATAAAAAGCGCATATATCTAAGCACATTATGATTTAACAACAAAGTTTATCATCTTCTCTAGTCATCATCAGAGCTTAAAACCATGTGTAAGTACAGCAGTGACTGTTAGTTACACAGATAGAGAAGGATTGTGTAAAACAACACATCCAACCATAATCAATGATTTAGGGATTTTAAAGCCAGATCTAGCATTCAGAGTATTACAGATCCTGGCCACTGATGAATGCATTTCTTTTTAATCCTTTTAAAAATTAATTATGACACAGCATTTATATCAACAAATGTTAACTTCATGTAGTATGGAGAAGTTCACAGAATCACAGAATTGTAGGGGTTGGAAGGAACCTCAGGAGATCATGGGGTCCAACCCCCCTGCCAAAGCAGGTTCCCTAGCTCATATTGCACAGATAGGCATTGAGAGGGGTCTTGAATATCTCCAGGGAAGGAGACTCCACCACCTCCCTGGGCAGCCTGTCCCAGGGCTCTGTCATCCTCACTGTGAAAAAGCTTTTCCGCATGTTGGTGTGGAACTTCCTGTGTTTTGCATGATAACTGTATTGTGTGACTTTAGTAAGTCATGGGAAATAGTTCTTTCTCTCCCCCTGCCCCTACCCCCACCCCTTTTTCCTTCTGTTTGGAACTTTATGGAATTCACTGTACAGATTTCTCCTTTCCAAGTTGAAAAATTCTAATCTTCCCTCATGCAGAAGATGTTCCAGGTTGCTGGTTTCTCTTCTTGCTACCCTTTCCCAACAAAAATGGGGTCATAGATAATAAGAGTCAGATGAAATGATCAGGTATTTATAAAAAAAAAACCCAACAAACATTCTTGGAGAGGCAAGGAGACAAGAGGAACTAAAGACAAGGATATTGAAGTACTGTGGCTAGAGTTTTAGGGAGCCATAGTGTTTTTAAAAGACATACAGGCAGATGTAACTATGGAATTAAGAAATGCCATTTTCTAAAAGGAATGATGTGAAGTAAACCATCATTACTGCTGTAACTGAATATAGTTGAATACAGGTAGAGCATGTCAACTGTTATAAACTGAACAGCCATTGGACTGGGCAGGTTTGAGCTGTAAATATAGCTTTGAATGTGAAGATACAGCAAGAAAGGTATGGAACAGTAAGGTTGGAGAGGCTGTGTTGAAGTTGAAAGATTTCTTCCAGTTCTTGCATTTCTCCCTTTGGTAGACACTAACCATTTTCATCAAGTTTTTATTTCATTCCCTTGAGAAATAAAACTGATTTGAATGTAATGTGTCATATGTCTTTGCTTTTGCAGTAACAGTAAATCTTTATTATTATGCAGAGTAAATTTCAGAGTTACAATATATATTTTCATTATCAAAAGAGTTTCAGTTATTAGGCATACTATTTGTTGTACCGGAGATAAATCTGAACCATTAGTAAAAGAATTAACAGTTCTCATTATTACAAATAAACTTAGTTAATTTTGCTGATAAAATACATGCACCTTACTAAAAATGGAAATGGCTTTTCAGCATGTTAATTTGAATTCTCAAGGCAGAGTTTAATGTGACAGCTGTGTAGGTGGATATAAGATGTTGATTGAAAAGAAAAAAGAAATCTGATTGGTTACAAAGAAAAAGATAAATCTTTTCTGTAGCATTAAAATTACACCTATTATGAAAGACATTTCCTGTCTTACAGAGTGAATATAAATGTGGTATGTTAAGTGCTTCTTTGGTGTAAGAAAACTCAACCACAGAATGAATTTAAATGGGAGATGTCTTTCTGTCTGTCAGTGGGGCTCATGCAAAGCCACTGAGCGTAAGAACCTGAAATTTCCAGTCAAAGTCAGTAGAGTAATATTCATTTCGCTTTTGGTAGTAAGACTCTATCAGTCATGCATAATGGAATCCAATTGTGTTCCCCAGAGATTATGTAAAAGGGAGAGATGACAACAACTAAAGCGGGGAGATAAGGTTTTGGTATGCGTGATCTTAAGGATAAGACAGAGGGAAGAACACCACACTGGAAAAAGATAGAACTGAAAGCACAAAATTAGCACATACTTAAGCATGTTTCTTAATTAACTATGAAAATCAATGTCCAGAGCAGTAGAACATGCAGCACATTTTTTTCTTGCATTATCAACCAATACTGTCTGTTAAACTTGTAGCCTCTTCTGGAGGCTGCCTGACTCCTAATTTTAGCAAAGTATAGAAAGATGAAAGCTAAAAAAAAAATAAAATCAAGAAACTTTTTTATTATCTCATTCTTCTACTGCTTGACATGAAAATAATTCATAAAATGACCTTTTTAGAAAGATGCTAAAGCCTGTTAGTTCTAAGTGAGATACACAGGGAATTTACAGCTGGGAACTTGTCAGTGCAACACACAACTTAATTCTCTCTCATCAGTTAATTGAATGAGAATGGATTTGGTGAATTGCCTTAAATGTGGTGTGTGTCCTCTGTATGAAATTGCCAGCTCTGTAATTCAGTGATTTTCAACTGTTTTCAATTTCTGCCTCTAAAATTTTCCAATGGAATTGTAGACCCCTGCAAAGCAAATTTAGCTGTCAGCTGCTCTGGCAATTACCCCATTTTTGTTTCTCTTTTGCATATACCTGACAACTAGTCCACAGACCAAGAGGCATTAACTCACCATGGGCTGCAAACGACAGCAATTTTAAGGGTTTCTTTAGGCATCAAGTAATAATTTTAATGGTTATTTTAATTGTTAAGAATTATATTTGAGTGGCTAGAAGGTGCAGAAGCATAATCCCAAGTTAAACTTTTTTTATTTGGATCCATGTACTGCTTTTACTAAATAGAATAGTCCTCAAGTGCATTCAGCTAATAATAAACTGTCTCTCTTAAGGTTCTGCACAGGTCTTTAACAATGAAGTGTAACGCCAGCCTCGAGTCATACTGATGATTTATGATACAGAAAAAATAGGTGTGATATTCTTATAAAGATTATAGTTGCTTAGAGAAAGCAGGAGAGGTGGGACGTGTGAATGCTGAAGGAGAAGTATGTACTAACAAACTGAAGAGATGACATACTAAAACAAGTCTAGTGGTTGAAATAAAGTGCATGAAGGTAAGTTAAATGGTTGGAATAAAGTGTTAAAGAGAAAAAGCATAGCATTGTGAATACTTATCAGTAGCTCAAATAGAGTTCATTTTAGGCAATTTATCTGTGTTTAAAACTTAAATGAAGTTGAAAAACATTCAATTATTTTAATTTTTGGTATACTTAACATTAAGTAAACTAAAGTACTGTTATACTTCTACCTCTCCTGGAGATGTGTCTACTTCTGTGATTTGCATGTCTCTAGGCAAGGAAATTTTTAAAGAAAAATTATAAAATGCAAATAAGGTTAGAAAAAAAAAATTGGTACAATCTCAAACCACACTATAACAATTTGCAAGCTGGACAGGTCTAACCCTGAAACTCTATCAGATGAATTTTTTAAAAAACAAAAAGGCCATAAATAATAAATAATAAATGTAAACATTTTCTCCCCAGAGTTGGTTTTAGATGATCCTAAAAGGCAACAATATGAATAATTAGGATGTAAATTTGGCTGAAAACCACTGTATGATTAGTGATTTTCCTCAAATTTAGCCAGGTATCCTTATGCTGTATCCTTATGCTGCTTTGTTGCAGTTGAATTAAAATTGGTTCCGGAGTCTTCCTCTTCTGAAACTTTTATATGGACTTTCCATTCTCAAGTGTCTAAGAGCATCAGAAAAGCAACTGTTCCATCAGATTAGCTCTGTATTTGACAGACAGTCTCATAAATTGAGGATGAAATTAAAAACAAAGGGGTTTTTTCACTACAGGAGATTCTATATTAATATCAAATTGATATAAATGCTACATATATATATATATCATGTTAATAAATGTATGAACTATCAGGCTTTCTTCCTTTTTGCCTTTCTGGCTGGAGTTAACAATTATCACAGTCTGTATTAAAGTATGCTAACAAAAAGTATCTGGAATTTACTAGTAATCACTTTTATTTTGTAGGGTACCTATCATTTGGGAGCTTATCAATCCAGTCTGATTTGATTTGGGTTTGGTGATGTGGGTTTTTTAGTACTTCCAATCAGGCATCTTAATTTTTGCAGGGCTAAGTATTATGCTATGTTACTGCTGATAATTTTCTAAATAATGTACAAATTCTGATGATCACTGTGTTTTTCATCCTACTTTAATACTGTTCTTCATGTATCAAAACATTCAGAACCTTTACCAAAGCCCTAACTAAATAATACACATTGTCAGTTTCTATGAAAAACATGTACCAGCTGGGAAAAGGAGCAGCAGAAGTTTAATATGTAAAAGTGTAATAATTCCAAATTTGAGAAGACATGTAACTGGATTTATACAGAAAAAGAAATTGCTATAGAGGGATACACTTATCAGGAAACATGAGCATCTGAATTTAAAACATTGACTAGCTATGGTTTGTCTGAACACCACATTCCCCTCATCTTTTCAGAATAGTTTCATAATAGTGAGGGAGATAAAGAGGAATTAGAAAATAAGTCCATCATTTGATGCCATCTCATTCTGTAGAGATGGAAAACTGTCCAAGTAGCCACTTGCCAAGTTGTTATAGTCTGTACTGCTGGAGAAATACGATAGATGATTTTCTGAGTTAGGACTGTTGCTTTCTTCTGTAGAATACCAAAATAATGTGAAGACAAAACATACAATGTTAGAAATGGGAGCAAAAGATAACAACTTAAGCTGTATATTCTGTGGTAAAAAAGCTAATGATTGCATTGGAATCAAAACTTGCAAGATGGACTTTTTTATTTCAGCATCAGAGAGCTGAAGCAAGTGACATATGCTCAGTGTTAGAGTGTGAAGCTACAAAGCTGATGTCATTGCAGCTAAAAGGTAACCGGTGAGGGTGAAAGCTCAATAATGATGACTGAAGTTAGAAAGCAACAACTGAAGCAAAAATAGTGACAATGTGATGGAAGCTTTAGGGGTAATGGCGTGCGACTCCGAAAGAGAGAATTTGAAATTCTCAGCCGCAGAGCAGCATACAGCCACTTTTGTGAGCCTGTTCTCCCTGATGGTGGGAAAAGTGAACTAAGCTCATGGTTCAGTAAGAAAACAGGAGCTAAGTTACAGAAACGCTGTCAGCCAAATGCCTTTTGTGTGTGTGGTTGGTTGGTTCTCAGAAGCAAAGGTAAGGGAAAATAACAAAAAGACCACATTACATGCATTATGTGCAGTATTGTGTGAGATAATCAAGCAAATAAATTCCATTTGCAAAGCAGTCCAAAGCTTCCACAAAAGGTATCACTTCCCTTAGAGCCTCTGATGTTACTTTCACATCTTGGGGCTGGTATTCTTCCCATGACTCAGTTAAACTGAAAACAAATACAGTACTATAAATTCTTGTTGCAGCTTCCTCAATTAATTTGTACTGTTTGAAAACAGAAAACTGAATGATTGTCTTTACATTCCTTCCAATTCATTTTCCTACTTGAAGTATAGTAGTTGCCCAGATTTCCAATCTCCTATGCTCGTGAATCGGAATCCTAACATGCAGACTTTTTAGAAAGTAATTTTTGCCTTCCCTACCAGTTTGCAGTGTCTCATAGATTCCATGGTTGGCTTTTTTTCTAATATTATACAAATTTTTTTAAAGTATTAAGTCCATTAATAATCTAGAAAACTTTAATATGACCATTTAATCATAAGAGTGATCCTATGCACTATACCTTGTGCACACATGTGAGAAGTAGCTTTGGCTACTAGTGTGTTTCTACTTTGTGTATATTGTAGGACTGTAGGTAGATGCCTGTATCAAAGAGGTGGTGTTAAAACTTGCATTTGCTTGATACTGCCTCTTGGGTGAGATAGGCACCTGCTTCCTTTCACCATTGGTGTTTGCTTTCGTGAATCCTGTTATTCCTCATTTGACTTTCCTTATTCTGTGTATCTGAAACGTTGAAGTCTTGAATCTAAATCAGGCTGCTAATCTTTGAAGTGTGATGATGTTAGTGCTGATATTTCTAAATCCATTTGGTCAGGCTCAACTTAATTGAAAGTGTATAACTGAAACTTCAGGTGTCTTTGAATCTTTAGAACATTTCTAACATAGTGTGAATATGAGCAGGATTAATGCAGGTGTAGTGTTACGGGATGTAGATATTACTTATGGATGTAGCATATTTGGTCTACTTCCCATGCATTAGCAGTGTGCATAAACAAAAGGATCTTCTCATTCTTAAAGTTTGCAGTCATCCTGCTGTCTAGCCCTGGGGTAAGTCATGCTTAAAAATGCAACCTTACTCAAGACTCCGTTAACTCCAGTGAAGTTCATATTTCCTGAAACTGTGAGATAGAGCTCCCATGATGCGCTCCTGCTTCGGTATGGCATTCAGGCATGCCTCCTCTTCAGAGCAGATGTTATGCACAGTAGTAGCTGTTCCTTTTTGTTTATACAGTTTCGAATAAACAATTAAGTGAATGGTTTAAGATCTTGCTAAATTAGTTAAATTGTTTTATCATTATGTACTTGTTCACATTTGTAACTTATAATGAGACAATAAAACACTGGAAGTGACTGAGGACTTTGCCTCTGAGATGATTCTCTGCTAAACTATTAAGCAATATGACACCAAAGAGGGAGCTAATGTCTTACATAAAAGCAGAGGAAGAAAAAGCAGTTCAACTGCTTCAATTTGCATGAAATAACCAATGAATTGTGTGCAACAACACTGAATGATTCCTGGTTCTTACAGTTTTAATTTTAAAAAATCCTTTACTACTAATTTACAGAATATTGTAATGTATTGGAGAATAGCAACTTCCATAACTGTCCAAAATTTGTGTGTGCTACATGACAACTTGTTCTTTAAAGCTTCTTTCCTTTGTTATATAGAATGCACATTTTTGCCACAGGTGAGTGAATTGGTACAGTACAGATTGCGATACACAGTTCTATGTATAAATCCTTTCTTTCATTTTAGGAACCTGAAAGCTTTAGTTCCTAGTTGTACCTTTGTGGCTTTCTGAGGTATCCACACATTTGCTTTTTCCTTGACAACGGCCATACAGATGCTGCTATTACCATGGGAATGGTACTCCTGAATGAAGCTGCTACATCCAAAGGGGATGTTGGAAAAAGGAGAAGTAAGTTACTTAGTACAACTAAGATAATGGTTAGATAATTAGAAGTCATTGAGAAATCGCAAATTAGTATCCGATTAATTTTTCAGAAATTCTCTAACTTAAATCTAATTTTACCTTTTGTAGGGTGGAGAAGTGTGTAAAAATTCTGTTGATAAAATTTCATTCACATGAAGTTGTTAAAGTAAAAAATGTTTTAAGCATAATTAGCCAAGCTACAGCTTGATACAGTTGATACAGTATCTCCACCATGTAGTACTGCATAAATGCATTTTGGCTCCTGTATGGAAAGTAGGTGATGTAAAGAACAAGAGTTTCAAAACATTGTTTTCAAAATTAATTTAGGCATTTAAGATGAAAAAATTCCAAAGGATTGTGAAAATTCTTTAGTTGGTACCTTCAGCCAGTATTGTGTCTCCAGAGGAACGTGAAAGCCCAACAGTTGATGGGCAGAACATATCCTAATCTGTAATTTGTAAAGATTCTTAGTCTGAAGTGCAAGTTTCATGTTTTTCTGAATGTTTTCAGAATAGCTGCAAGATTTTTTTTAGCAATAAAATGCATAAACATGCAATATGAAAGTATTTTATCCAGATTTAATCTTCCTCTTATGTTGAACAAACTTCTACTGAGTATGATACAGATTGAAACATATATGCCAATCTCCCTTTGTACCTTTAATAATATTTTTTCATGTTCCCCACCACTTATTCTTTTTCTTGTGTAAGGCATTGAAGACCTTTGAAAGACACCAGACTTTCTGGTGTCTTTCCCCTGGTGTCTTTCATGCTGCTTCCCATTTCTTTCTAGACCAGTCCTTCAGCTGCTTTTATGTAATACACACTACTGCAGATAGGGCTGGCTAACTCTTTTCTCTAAAAGCATTCTACAATTCTTAAAAAATCTTGTGGCTTTTACTTTTTGTTTCTAAATCAGTCGAAGCAGCAGTGCTGAGGTACTGACAGGCTGACTCCTGTTCTTACCTTTGCTGTCAGAGTGGTTCCAAAGAATGTTCATCAGTATGGTGATAGACGCAATATAAATATAAATGTAAATATAAATGGCTGGTTGAATGTTGTCTAGACAACTCTAATCTGTAGTGATTTGAGGGTCTCCTTCAAGGGGCTGTTGATGTATAACTTAATTCCGAATATCTTTTACAGTATCTAGTTTCAATATCGATGTCAAAGGAGACGGTGACATGAACTTAATTGGAATATGATCACAGATCACAATTGAGATCTGGGTCTGAGAAGGTGGGCACAACAAAGTAATGGGGAACACCATTACAAATTCAGACTTGTTCTGCTTGTGGCCGTGAGGCAGCTGCTTCCCGTGTACCTGCCTTGCACTGGTTGTGCCTCACAATTTAGTCACCCAAAATTGGAAACTGTATTTGTGAGAGATGATTTCTTTCTAAGGAAGGGTGTTTATAAGATTCATACATGGCTAGTTTTTGCAAAAGAGCTGCAGAAATTTTATATTTCAATTGACATTTGTTGGTTTCCACATGGTCAGTTTTAATGAAAAAATGTGACGTTGTCAATTTCCCCAGCTTCACAGTTGCTCATCCTTCGCTTAAAGACAGCACACTTGTGAAGCATGAATATTGCAATTAAATAGCAAAGGTTTGGCTAAAGTGGGAATAGTGTAAGAAGAGAAATCTTTAAAATCAAAGTAGCTCACCAGAACGAAAATATCATCTCATATAGATGAGCTGCATCTCAACTATATATGTTGCTTTTTTTCTTTATTTATTTGCATACAATTGAACATGCTATCATGATCAAAAAGGTTTTAAGCTATTATTTGACAAGGAGATAACTGGCATTCCAAATTTTATTTGTTAATTTAAGCATTCACCTTGCTAATTAATTCTTTCCCTGAAAAAGCTCAATGCACTTTCACCTGAATGCTGTCAGGAGGTCTGCATCATTGTTATTTATCTTCAAAATGCAAAGATTTATATTTCTATCAAGTTAAGGACAAAAAGTTACTTGGCTACCAGCCTTGGAATTTACCTCAGTGAAATGTTTTAGCCCCTAAGAACTACATAGTTACTGATTTACCTTTGTTGTTACATCAGCCTTAGATGATTGACTAGAGACAACTCAATTCAATTAGTCAAAGGGGTATTTTTCTAAATGTAATTTGTTTTCCACAAAGAACAAGCAAATACCTGAAATTACATTGCTTGATATGTATGATTTACAGGGTTATTAAATCCATTATCAGCAGTAAGGTGTTTGCATCCACATACATTTGAGTTGCAAATTGCTGTATTTTTTTCCTTGAGAATACATTCACTCTGACAAGTTGTTTTTTCTTAATAACCATAAATATTATTTCCATGTGTGTTTGAAATCCTGTCAGAAGATAGTGGGCATCAGTAGTCAAGGCAGTAATATTTTGTATTTAACTATGTCAAAATTCTCCATAAATGATTGACATAATATTCTTTGTAGATATTCCAGCTTTAAATCTTTTATGCGCTTGTAAACACAGTTATTTTCCTTCCAGTAATATGTCTGGTAGGCCTGGGACTGGTGGTCTTTTTCTTCAGCTTCCTGCTGTCAATATTTCGCTCCAAATACCATGGCTATCCATACAGGTAATTTCTCATTAAATTATCATTTAATAGATTTTAATAGCTTTGTATAAGTTTAAGACCAATGTTTAGGTAAACAGTGATTAGTTTTTACTGCTGAAGTCTACAGGAGCTGGAAGAAGCAGGAAGAAAGGTGATTAGTTTCAGCATACCAAAGTCTGGAAAGCTAATGTTGCTAACAGGAATGTTAATGGCAGTGGGTTTGAGCACAGACATGTGGCACATGAGAAAAGAAAAGAAACACGTGCTTGAGTTTATAACCTTTATTAGATATTTTATTTATTTGTGCATCTTTATAACAAAGATGTACATAAGACAAGGCACAAAACCTCTTAACCAGTGTACAGGGCCAGAAGTATCCTCTTCTTCAAGGCACACTAGAGGGGAAAGAAAGGATTATAGTCTTGTTTAATTACAGGTACAGTTGGCAGTTAAACAGTTATAATTTGTGTAACAAACGGAGAAAGCAGAAAAATAGTAAAAGAAACACAGTTCTTGCCTTTTGTACATAAATGCTGTCAGCTGGGAGGTCAACCTACGTAGAGGCAGTCTAGACTTTCGATACACATCTTCTTGCTCATCTGTTATATACTTATGTAGCAGCTTGACATGAACAGATGGCTGATAACATTTTCTTGTGATCCTAGTACCATATTCAGATGTACAGGAAAAAGCTTAGCTAGAGGAAAAGGAAGGGTGCAGTTAAGCAACTCTGCAGTGCTGTAGTAATGGTGGACCGAGCTGCTGAGATAAAAGCAATACAGCGACATTCCCCAAGTCATGAAGTTTGTGAACAAAACAGACACCTGTTGATTTTTTTCTCCCAAAGCTTTGTTTTGTACAAAAATATTTGTTAAATATTTTCAATGAGGAAGAGTCCTTTTCATAGAATCATAGAATGGTTTGGGTTGGAAGGGACCTCAAAGATCATCTAGTTTCCAGTTGTTCTGTTCTCCAGGATTAGCAATTTTGTTCAGTTGACTTTTGGTCCTTTTTGAAACCATTCTGTTCTTCCCATTGCTGCTTTTAAACTTTTTTTTCACTCATTCTGTCTGTCTATCTATCTAGGCATATATAAATATATGTATACAACTGACGTAGCCTTTACATGCTATGCTAGGCATTACAATAGATATATTATCCATGAGTGCTGTTTTCTCCCCTCTAGTTAGCCACAGTGCATTTAAAAAGATGAGGTTTTCCTTATTATCATTCCAGTAAAATTGGTTTCTGTAAATTACTAAACTAATCCTTCACAGACTATTAGTCTACATTACTGTTACTATGTTCGAAGAGTAAGTGGAGGATGTGTGTTGCAATGTAGATCTAGTAACATTTTGCTGAAAGATCTGGCACAATGAAATGTTAACTAATGCATATATAAGGAAAACATGAATACAGCAGATTCAGAAAGTTGTATGTTGAAGTACAAAAGAACTGCAGCTATTACTGTTAACAATTCTGTTGTTTTTACAGCCAATGTTCATTAATCATACAAGAAATACTTCTATGCTTTTTCTCAGATACTCAGATTTCTCTGTCTATGTCTTGTGAGGAGTACATCAGTCAGCTTTATATTCCATGTCATGTTCCACTAGTAAGGATTCAGCCTTGCACAGCCCTCTTAGAGCTAACATTTGAACTCACCTAGATTTTTTTTCATTAGTTTCTGCTCCGAGACTTTAGAACTATTTTCTTGTTTACTGAGCTTTGTCTCTTTATGCAGATTGACATTTAGTTTAGATTACCTCAGATTAGTTTTCACATTTAATAATATCATACTCAAAGAAACTCATATGCACAGAAGGTGTGCTCCTGCAAATTACTCATTGCTGCTAAGGAAAGAGGTCTGCAAAGGACCCAACAGTATCATATTGCAATTTTGACTGACTTGAGGTGAAAGGCAGCCTTTGGTTTTCCTAAGTGTGAGAGATTCTTACATCTCATTAAGTGCTTAAGCCTGAAACTTAAGAAGGAATTATGTGCTTGATCTGTAGTTTGTCAGCTCACTTGAGAAGTGCTACCAAAGAATGTCAACCCATGTTCTGAGATGGCTTGCATCTTCTCATAACAGCTGGTAAAGAAAGATAGAAAAGAAATCCAGGATAGTGCTGAAAAGAATGATTCATCACAATCTTGTTAAAATGAGAAAGCACTGCATCATGGTGTTACCGTGAAGGAATTATTAGATCCAAACCCCTACGTTCTGTCTTAAGGAGCTAAATGAATTCAATGTTTCAACTTACTAATCAGTAACAGTCATAAAGTAAATTCATAAAAGAACAAACCCTGTGAATGCAGGGAAACATTTAATAGCTGGCTAAGTGTTTTTTCTCTTTTTAGGTTTTTTGGTGGGTTTTTTTTTTTTATTTAGAATGTTACTGCTCCATCAGAATTAAGCATAAAAGATCTTACAGGCTTACTTGGACTGTCGTAGAGTCTTTATGCTTTCATGGGTATAAATTAATCATTGAATTTAAATCCCCACTCAGTTCGGAATTACTGGAAACCAGCACTAGAACTGATGCTCTTGCTTTGCTATTATCAAATTTCATTTGCTAGTTTCCCAGATGTGTAATTTATTTATCTGGGCTTTTCCAAACTTAAATCTTTATGGTTTCTGATGATTTCTTGGGTAGCTCTGATGTAATTTTCTGTTGTGTTATTTTAAATAAACATTATTGATTCTTTGATACTTCAGTGGTCTCAACTGTGTCATCCCATAGTGTTTCTTAATAGAAGGCTCTTTGGTTTATGTGTACAGCTCTGAAGTGAACATGCGAAACGCTAAGGAGTGCCAACTAAATAGTCTGTTATTCTCTCTTTCTCCCTTTAATTTAATATCCTGCATTTTTCCTTAAGTCATATATGCTAGTACACATTAATTTTTTGTCAGAATTCCTTCGGATCTTCGAAGGAGTTATATGTCCCATTAATTGTTCCCAGTGTAGATATATCTTAAGATGTGAAATATGTCTGTCTCTCTGCTTTCACCGGTTGTAGATTTCACCTTGAAACTATCAGTCTTTATGTGATAAATCATCCTCAGGCTAGTAAAGCTTTGCCTTTAACAATACTAACAACAATGCATACTAATGATCTGTCAGAAAAAAGAAAGAATGTTTATGTTGGTATGCCTAAAGCAACAGCTAAGGGAAACTGAAGTTGTTTTAATGCTGTAAGCACGATCTCAAGCATTAACTTCACTGTCCTACTTTAAAAAAAAAAAAAAAGTCTAATGTAGTAAATTGTTTCTGTTCCCTGGCACTGAGCAACCAAATAAGTCCTCTGTGAAGCAGCATGCATTGATAAAAACTGAAGCAGCAACACAACCTGCTGTGCATCCTCTTTCTCTCCAGTGACCTCCATGTAGTGAAGATAAATCAAAACAGAGGTGGATAAACATAAAGCAGGTGTCTGAAACTGGAGAAAGAGTGTTATTTCCTCTTCTGAAGTGTGTAAATAAAAGTACTGGGAATGCTGTTATTTCTTTGACCCTGGTAATGCCATTGTCATTGTTAATTTCTGTGAGAAACAGAAAACTGTCCAAAGGAGTGCTAGATAAAAGCACACGGGTCTATGAGCATCCTTTCTACAGGGCATGTACGTAGGAAGGGAGAGTAACATTTTGTTTACATTTTTCATCCACTTTAGAAAATTTCCAATCAAGTTTTTGATTCTTACTACCACAGAGGTTTTTTTCTTGAAGTTTAAAGTTGAGGGAAAAAAATGGTTTAATTAATATGCTGGTAAAATACCCTTATACAATAAGGGATTGGAATGGGAGAGGTGATGCAAAATGGAGGTCATCGTGAAGGTTACTTACTGAGTGAACACAATTGTGATCGATGAGCTAGCATGTAACAAATCTCTCTGCTAGGGCCATTTTTACCATGGCAGGGCATTTTCATGCCTGTACTAATCCACCTTTTTTATGGGAACTAGATGAAATTTTTCATTTTGTTAAAACTTTTAATTTAATTGTCTGTCATTAACTGCTGGAAGATAATGCATTAATTTTATTTTACACATCATTTTCCCCTTTATAATGCTTTCTGGATGAGATAAGAGTGTTGATATATCTGAGAGAATCTTTTTTGGAAGCCTTCTCACCCAATATTTAAAGTGAATAAGTGATATATTAAGTATCAGATACTCAGTGACTGAGCAATAAAATTTTGTTATATCAATACAGAGTTTTATCTCTCAACTAATACTCAGGGGAATGAGAAAGACACTATTCTTAACTATAACCTAAAAGCATGAATTCTGAGTTAGCTTTTCTAGTCAGGAGAGAGCTTGGAGGGATCTCTGGAAACCTCACTTCAAGCAGTTTCAGTCCAAAAAGCACACAGAATATTAAAAGGAATGACACACTGCAATAAGAACAAACCAGAAGACATCAGTACACCAGCACAGCATTGTATTACTGGGAACATTAGAAATGTAAATATTCGTGATACTGGTTTCTTCAAGAGGACATAGAAAAGCCTTGTCCACTGTTTACAGATGTTAAAAAAGGTTTATTGTTTTTGGGGGTTTTTTTACTTTTTAGTTTTTAGCCTTGGCTGAAAATTATTAACTGCCCCGTGTTGTCCTTTCTGCATTGTTTTCTGGATGATTTAGTACAGTTTCTTTATTGGACACTTCCAATTGTCCTATTTTATTATTTGCTGTTGTATTAATCTGAATGTAAATTATATGAACACCTGAAAATTCAAAGTTTTCATATAAGGTTACATTAACTGGCTTTTAAAAGAATTTTTGTAGTTATTTAATCATCAGATTATTAGCTGTTGTATTTGGGTGTTATTGAAGCGAGCAATGTGAAGGGGTTTTAGTTAAACCACAAAAAATAATCAGCCTACAGAACTGTCTATTGGCAGAGCAGAAAAGTGCATGTTCTGTAGTGACTAGCAGAGAAAATGAGCTCCAAGAAAGCATAATAAATAAAAGATGCCTTATTTTCATCAAAAAACCATAAATGTTAAGTCAGACATGAACTATTCATTCATTGCTTAGAGAAAAATAGCCAATGCAACAAGAACGGACAAATTGCAATATGCCCCAGAGCTTGAAAATTCCTTACATTCACTGTATATACTATATAGGAAATGTCTGCCATCATTCTAATCAGTTTCATTAAAGAAATCCTAAATAATATTGAGCAAGTGAATAAAATTGACTAGTTACCTCTTGGAAATATTCTGGTAACATATTAATAAGTAGAACAAATAGTATTTGCAGACATGAAAAATTAAACTTGTTAATAAACGCAAACACTTCTAACAACTGTTCAGATGCTTCATGTTGACTTTGTACGTCATTAAATTGATTCACCTAAAGTTTATGATCTGGTACATCTACTTCTGATTAACACCAAGATTCGCATTCAGGTCCATAGTGCTCCACGAATTTGGTAATTTTCTTCAAAATGGAAAAGTCAGGATTATTTTAAAAGGAAGGAAAATAGTAATAAAGAGTTGTCAAAACAAAGCATCTTGCACTTAGAATTTTCTGTACTACTTCTCTTACTGGGCCTAGTCACTGTGTTCTTCAGAAGGAAGGTGCCCATAGAAATGGAAGGCCAGACAGCTGAGGCTCGTTACTGAATATCCATAGACCTCCACATTCCTCTCTGTGAAGCATCCATGTTCAGTGCCTGTTTCTAGTCTTTTCAGGAGCAGGAGGGTTGAGTTCCAGGTGTCTGGCCCCATAGCAGGTCTCTTAAAAGCATGTTTCTTCCTGTGTCAGCTTGCATGCTCTCCTATGAGTAGGACTTTCCTTCGGTGATTGCCACAATAAAGCATGCCTTTTTACTTTCATCACTTCTCTGAAAGTCTTACTAATAATTTACCATTTATTCCTACCTATTATACCTGTTTCCAACTAATTAATGTCAGGAAGGGCACAGTTTGACCATCCATTCCTGTTCTACTTTGCTCTGCATAAGCATACGTGGATGCTTTTTGCAGATCTATCCTAACAGTTCTTGTCCAATTTTTAATTACAGATTTTTCAGAAACCTTGCCCACCCCCTTCTATTTGGCTACTCTGTAGTTTATGACTTTTTTATGGTGTTTTGGCTTTTTTTTTTTTTTGCAGTTTTCTGCCTTAGGCTTGTTCCTTCTTTGTGTGTCTAGTCTCTTAAAACTTGTTTTGTCCCTTCCACATAACTTTCAGCCTTTACCTTATCCATATTCTGTATCATGTCTTTTCATTGCTAACGATGCAGTTTGCTTGCAGGCAGAAAGTAAGGAATGATAGCTACAGTAGTGGCATATTTAACTGAAATGACACCACTGTATTTGTATTTCTTACATCATTCATTTATCCTTCTTGAGCTTATCAGTGCTACCTACCTACTGTTATCTTTACCCCTTCCCACTCTTCCCTATGCATCACCTTACATAGCTATCCAAGGTGTGGGTTATCATTTTAGCCTCCCATGCTCAGCATGCTCTTCTCCACTCAGCACCCGACAAGTCACCTCTTCACGCCAGCTTTTCCCTTTCAATAATCACTTCACCCTCCAGCACCCAGCCAGTTGCCATCTGTTTTCCCTTGGTTTGTGTATCTTGCCTAATGAGCTTGTCAGCTTTTTGCAGCGGGAAACATCTTTGTACTGGTGGAGTCTTTTAAGCTTATGGCACTTGTATTTATGTTTTGTAATGATTAATAAATTATGCCATGAATGGAAAATTGATGAAATTACTACAATATGTGTACGTTAGAGCACAGTCTGTAGTTATGTACAAGTCTTTCTGTGTTCTCATTTCCCAATTTATGAGAGCTGTTCTTTGGTAAAGTACTTAGAAAGTTACGACATGCAATATGTATCTACATTTTTTTTTAAATAAAAATTTTTGTTCCAAGAGTAAAGCAGCAGCAATGTAATCTGAAACATTTTCACTTACTAAAATACTGAGAATTTAAGAGTATTCAACCCTGCAGAGCCTCATCAAGCCTTCTATACCCTCCACACTCTGGGACCACACGATCTGTAAATGGAGAATGTTTCAAATAAATCTGAAACATTCTGAGAAAGGTAGTTCTCACTCTAAGTAGTAAGAGCAGATGCTGAACTTGATTGAAGACAACAGATGTTTGAAGTGCATTTTGTTTTTTCCTTAAATAGGCAAATTTCAGTCATTCCAGTTTTCTCTGATAACTTTCATGCTTGCTTAGTAGTTACTAAATGGGATATAAAAACAAGAGACTATTACACAAATGTCAAATGACTTTTCAAATTAATGTGTTGAAGTCTTTGTTTATTCTTTTCAAATAATTGTGATGATATATTTTATATGCATTTTTCAGCATTTAATCATGTTTTCTTTCTTTTCAGCTTCTTAATTAAATGAATTCAAGATGGGATTCATTTAGAGTTGCTTACCATGAAGATAAGCTATTACTGATATAATCTGCCTGCCACTGTTACGTGTATTCAAGAATCTTTGGTTGGTTCATCTGTTTTTGTGATAATTTATATAGTATACTGATAGAGAAATGAATGCAGTTTTATGCAATGAATGTGTAATTTATAGAAACATAAATACATCATTGGAAAGTGCTAAAAAGTTATGAATAGAGTGTGCTAAAGAATTTAAATAAATTTCATTATAATGGGCTTCTGTCTGTGGTGGTTTAGCCCTGGCTAGAGGCCAGACACTCACCAAAGTCTCTCTATCAGTCCCCTTTCCAGTGGGATAAGGGAGAAAATATATATTGAGAGGCTTAGGAGTCAAGATAAGGACAGGGAGAGATCATTCTGCAATCAGCATCATGGGCAAAACAGACTCAACACAGAATAAAGGAAAGAAAACTCTCTAATTTATGACACTGCATTGCACTCCCAGTGACACCAGAGTTGAGTAATGAGAAGTGTGACCAGATCCTTAAAGCACCTCCCCCCACCCCTCCCTTCTTAGCAGACTTCATTTTAGTTAAGATTTTGCTCCCTTCTTCCACTTGCATTGTAGCATGGGGAGGGGCAGGGACTGGGGGAATGGGGGTTTTGGTCAGTTCCTTGTAAGTTGTTTTCCTTCTTAATTGGGGGACAATTCCTCTCACCCTTCCCCTGCTGCACAGTGGGGTCCCACCCACGGCAGACAGTCCTTCATGAACTTCTCCAACAGAAGACCTTTCCCACCGGGCTTCAGCTGCTCACCAGCTGTCCCAGCATGCATCACTTCTGTGGAGTGCAGTCACAAATCATAGAATATGTCTCAGTCTCTCAAGCTCAGACTGCTTCAGCCTGGTCCTCTGCAAAGTCACAAGCCTCTCCCTCACCCAGCAAACCTGCTCTAGTGTGGGTGTCTCTTTCTGTCTCTCATCTCTGTGTGTGTCTCTCTCCATGGGCTGCAAGTGCTGGCAGAGGCTTGCTCCAATATGGGTCACAGCGTCTCCTGTATGTCTCCCCCTGCTCCAGCATGGGGCCCCTCCATGGGCTACAGGTGGGGTCTCGGCCTTTTCCATGGGCTGCGGGGGGACACCTGCTCCACCGTGGGTTTCTTCACAGGCTGCAGGGGCATCATTCTCTCTGGCACCTGGTGCGCCTCCTCCCCTCCTTCAGTGGCCTTGGTGTCTGCACAGTTTCTTACATCTTCTCACTCCCTTCTCTGGTGGCAAAAAGCAGCTGCTAGTGGGGTATTTCCTCCTAAATGTGATTCCCAGAGGTGCTATGACGATCGCTGATGGGCTTGGCCCTGGTCAGCAACAACTCCGGCCTTGAGCCGGCTGGTGTTTGCTCTGTGGGGCCTGCAGAGAGCTTCTAGCTGCTTCATGCAGAAGCCACCCCTCCAGCCCCCCTTTTCCACCAGAACTCACCCACACAAAACTGCGACACTCCACTCCTCACCTCTGTGAATCACACATTTAAGAATCATCATTAAAATCCCCATCCTAACAGAAATTCTCTACAATTATGAAACCCAGCCACGCAAAACTACAACACAGTTTCAGGCTTCCTCATTAATTTTGGATTCATGGACTAGAAGGTACTGCCAAGATTTTTCACCTGAAGCTTGTTACAAGGTTGAGAGATGTTTTAGAACTGAACATAGTATGGGTTCTTTAACAACTTCTAAGAGAAATACCATGGTGGAAACTATAACTTAATGACTACATGCACCTTGCCAGCACTTTGCTTTGAAGCAGTGTACGTACATATAGTCTCTGGTCACCTCACACGTCTTAAGCCATTAATATAAAATAGTATTCTACTTGTTTTCATCCTGGATTTCTTCTTTTCCTGTCTCAGCAGTATTTTGAGTATGCACATTACAGGTTCATCTCTGTTTCATACAAAAGGATGCAGTTCAACATGGATTGTTGGAACCTTGAGGCAAGAAGACTTTTATCAGTGAGAACGCAGATACTTTTAAGTTGATGCTATGGTAACAAAATGGGAGGAATGCTATTTTGTAATCCACAACATGCTTTTTCTCCTAAGTAGAAGCAGAAGGAATGGATTATCCTGAATGATGTTTATAAAGCAACATAGATGAGTCTGTTGAAACAGGAGTTGCGCAGGTGCCAATTTTCTGTGTTCACCCAGCTTTGACTTGTGATAGTATCTTTCCTAACACTGGGCTACTTTTATACTATTTTTTACCTTTCATATAGGATCATAGAATGTGCTGGGTTGGAAGGGACCAAAAGCTTATGTAGGAATTTGTAATGACATTTAAACCTGCCATTTTTGTAGCTCTTCACATCTCACTATACAAATTCCTCAAACCTTTGCATATGCCTACATTGTCTTATGAGGAATGGCTGAAGGAACGGGTGGTTTAGCATGGAGAAGAGGAGGCTGTGGGCATATGTTACTGCTCTCTACAGCTACCTGAAAGGAAGGTGTAGTGAGGTAGGGGTTGGTCTCTTCTAAATAGCTAGCAATAGGATGAAGATAAATGGTCTTAAGTTGCATCAGGGGAGGTTTAGATTGGATTATAGGAAAAATTATTTCACTGAAAGAGTAGTCAGGCATTGGAATAGGCTGCTCAGAGAGGTGGTGGAGTCACCATCCCTGGAGGTGTTCAAAAAACATGTGGATGTGGCACTCCAGAACATGGTTTAGTTGACATGGTGGCACTGGACAGATGGTTGGACTTGATGATCTTCGTGATTTTTTCCAATATTAAAGATTCGATGATACTGTATTCTCTGTGGCTCAGGAAACAAGAAGTGTCACATCAGTCCTGCTTCTTTTCCTTCCTGTTGGTGCTTTTCCAAATGCCTGTTCAATGTCATTGGCACTCCAGGAACTCAAGGTGGAACTAGGAAATATTTTAGGACAAATACAAACAGGGAGGACAGGTGTATATTGCATATATATATATTGCATGTATATTGCATGTATATATTGCATAAAATCAGAGAAAGATTGCAGGAAATGTTACAAGGTCAACATCTGAACTGGAAAGTGGGGAAAAACTGACAAACTTAAAACATCTGGTTCACAGACTGATAAGGACTGTGAAGGGGGATGCAGCCTTTTCAGAGATGCATCAGCTGTTAGCTGGAAGGCACATCATATCATGTAGGGAAGGCAAATCAGACTGCCCACAGTACCAGTTGACTGGCATGTGCTATTGTGAGGAAGAATTTGCAAGAGCATTATGTCAGTGCTAGAAGCTTGAGAAGTGAATTACAACGTGTGGTATCAAACAGTCCTGGTGTAACAAGCTTTCAGAGATCTGGTGGGGGAAAAAAAAGAATCAGTAGGAAATTGTTGCCAGGCTACTGACTTAAGAATGGCACAGCAGGATATGCAGGTGACAAAGTGGCACTGGCATCGTATGTGAAAGATAATATGGAGTGGAACAGCGTGGATGTCTCACAGGGAGAATGCAGCATAGTAGTAGGTCTCTGTGGTTGAAGTCTGTACTGACCTAATAATAGTAGAAAAAAATCTAATCTTAAAAGAAAAAATCTCTGCTGCTGATCCCTGATCAATGAACTACAGTGATGAAAAAGAGACTAAAGAAACTGCAAGTTACAGGCATGACAGATCTCAAGACCACATCCTACTTAGATGAAGAATTTCAGCTTGTGATGAGATAAACTATTACACTGATACATGAGTGCCTCCTGGAACAACTAGTAGATCTCATAGCAATCATATCCAAAGTAGCAGCTTGAGTAGTGCATAAGAGGTATTAATGGGAGAACTACTCTAAAACAGCAACCACAATACAGTAGGGTTAACACTGTTGCAAGAGGACAAGTTGGAGCAATACAGAATATAGGCTGTTAATAAAACAGAAGGCCACCACAAACAAAAAAAAAAAAGGAATAATCCAAATAGCAGGATGCCTACAGCTAGCCTGGGGGCTGTTAACTACTCTATTAGAAGCCCAGGTTAAACATGTGCCACAACTCAAAAAGAAATAAAAAAATATCTGGCTCAGTAGGAAAGTTACTTAGAGGGAGTTCTGTGTTTTAGATGGAGAACAGAAAAACTCACAACATATCACAGGTCAGTTGTAAACTGGCAATCTGAAGATGATGCTCAAGGTAGATGCATGGTAACACAGAATTCTTTAAATGCATCAAAAGCAGGGGTCCAAGTAGGAAGACAGTGAGAGAGCTGATGACAGAGGTTTAAGAAAGGACACCCACTGATAAAGATTGTGACAGAGAAGGCAAATTCTCTTTAACAGCTAGGCCAGAAGATCTAGATCAATCTGGTCTAGCACCTTCTGTGTAATTACTATAAATAGATAAGCTAGATGCTGGTAAGATCGCAGGAGCAAATGGCATTTATCAAAGAGCTTTGAAGGAAATCAGATGTGAGGTTGCAGAACTGCTGAGCAAGGTGCCTTCACCTATCATTACAGATTGCCTCTGTGTCAGAGGACTGACAGATTGCCAACACGGCTGTCATCTATAAAAAGGAGAGTCTAGAGGGAAGACTGAGCTACAGACCAATGAGCACGTTCCAATCCTGATAGGAGGGTTGAGTCTGCAATAAAGAATGTTTACTGAGAGCAAGGGTAAACAGTCACCTCAGAAGGGTGTAAGACTTGTATAAAGGAGAATTTAAGCTCACAAAGTTTAGAGAGGGCTAAAATAGTGTCAGAAAGCACATAGATTTAAAAAGAAACCCGTAATTTTGCCAGTTCTTGAGTGAAGATTCTAATCTAGAATTGGGAAAAGTGTCCTCTTCATGACTTGAAAACCAATTAAAAGATACCAAGCAGGGGATAGGGCTTAATGGCTATTTGTTATGACAGACAAGTCATCAATGGGACCTCCTAAAGACTGGATCTAAGGCCACTTGAATACATCTTCGTCACTGACCTGTAGAAGGGCATGTGCAGTGTAACCTGCATGATAGATGAGCTGCGCTCATGGGGAAAAAAGTCTGCAAGAACTTCACAAAACTCAAAAGAATGGGTAAAAAGTTGGCAGGTGAACATCAGTGCTCGTGTCTTAGGTAAAACTCAGGGAAGAGACAGGAGGCTTATAACTGAACATATTTTAACAGAATTGTCAGTGTGCAGTGGTAGCTGAAAATGGTGTCTTCAGTAGTGGTATGGGTAAGCAAGGCAGAGGCCAACACTTTGCATCTACATCAAAATCTCAGCACTCCTGTTGAGCAAGTGCTGCATGTCATTCCAATCTACACATCTGGGACACAGGGCAGTCCAAGGTAAAGAAAAGGCACTGGGAATTGATCAGGGATGGAGTCCCTCCTTGTGAAGGGACACTAGGAAGCCTGGGATTCTTCACTTGGAAAAGAAAAATTGAGGACAACATGATTGTGGCTTACAGGCTTATGAACACATTAGACAAGCTGAATACAAGACGTTCACCAAATCCTACATTAATAGAACCAATGTGCAGCTGATTGAAAAATTTAAAAGGAAGTACATCCTAATTACTTTTTCAAACTGCGCATCTAGATAATAGCATAAGGTTTAGAATATGGTCAGAAAATTCATGGTCACAGTTCCACAAGAAACTCTAGAGGCAAGACAAACTTGCACTGTTTATCATCCTTAATACAGTCATTCAAGATGATGGAGAGGGTATGAAGGAAATGAAGCACATGCTCTCTTAAATACTGTCTGCAGTCAGCCAGAGCATGGAGCTAGATTGGCTTTTAATCTGACCTCCTAAGGCATTTTATAAGCTCAGATGTTGGCACTGCTCAGGAGGAGAGGAAGCCTTTCAAAAGACCGCTATCCCAAGGCATGTGGTCAGGCAAAATTTACAGGAGAAAATAACAGAATTTAGTAGAGCACAAATATAGAGTGATGTATTTACATCTTCTTCCATCTGTCCTTTTGCTGTATCACAGACCTTAAAAGTTCTTGCACAGCTCCAAACGGCATTTGAGGAACCCCCATTGTACATTTGTTTTTTTTGCACTTAGTGACCTTAACTAAATGTTGATGTAATTGGAATAACATTTGTTGTCTTCAAAAGGGACCATTTAGATGACAAAATAAAGTAGAAATCCAAAGGTGGAGATTAGACAGCATTATCTCATAAACCTACCCAGATTCTAAAAGAGCAGGAGTGCTGTACTAACAATCCTGAGAGCATTTATCACTAGTTTGTGTTTGCAGCAGTGGACACCTACAAACTTGTTAAAAAAAGAAATCCATACTTGTGGATCAAAACATAAAGATTTATAGCAGCAAAGCCCTGCAACTGAAGTTGCAAAGAAAGCGTAAAAAATAAGTAAGTTCACCTTCCAATCAAATTAAACTCCAGATACTCTTCAGAGCAGCCAAATAAACCAATCTCCACAGTCATCTAAGTGACATTAATAAGTTAATGATCTAGAACAGACCTCCACATGGTGTCTGGTCAGACAGAGTCCTACACAAAATCAGAAATTGACCCTTAACATTTTTTAGATGTCTTTACACCAAGCTAGAAACTCTGGTAGCTATTTTTCCAATTCTTTGTAATAAATGACCAACTGACCATGCTTTTGCTCTTTACATTTGATAGTACTGAATAACTATACTCAAGAGAAAACTAGTCTATAGGTCTTGTTTGTGAAGAAAAAGTGATATATTCTTGCATTCTCTAGTTTGAGTTGAAGATTGTATGCACTTCTTGTGGCTCTGGGGTTTTGTTAACCCCCTGTATTTTCTATCGTAGAGGAATTTCACCCCCATATCTATCTATCCCACACACATATGCAAGAAAGCCTCATTAGGGGTTCTTAATGAAAACATTTGGAGCTCTGATAACTTTCTGTGAGAACATTTGAAATCCAAGAGTAGACATTCAGCTACACACAGTCCATGTATGAACAAGAGCACTGCATGTTCTCCTCTGATGTATGCATACGTGCTACACTAAAAACTACAAGTTCACAGCTCATTGCCTGCTGTGTAGCAAACCAAACCCAACACCATCCACAAACAAAAGTTAAGTCAAACAAATATTTTGCTTTATCTGATCTTGTCATATAAAACTAGTGTTTGCAGGGGAACAAAACTTCACGGACTTGTTTTTAATCTGATGCTATTTAATGCTAAAAATTTAAATTCTGTGTCCTCCATTCACCCCAGTTAGCTATACTATTATGCAAAATATAGCTCATGTGAAGAAGCATCCCAGATTTCTTTCCTTGTGCATGACAAGAAGCAAAAAAGAAGCATCTTTCCATGTTTTCAGGGGAGGTTTGTATTGTGCATTAACACAGGTCAGTACATTTCATTTGAGACTAGTAACTTCTGTAACATTTCACTATGTGTTGGTGGCTCTAAAACTACTCAGATTAAATAGGGAATATTTATCTGGTTTGTATTTAGCCTTTCTGCCTTGCATTTTAAAAATGCTTCACAAGTATAAACAGCAACAAAGAAACCTCAGAAGTTCCCAAGTTGAAAAGCCTTGTTTTATCTTCTAATAGTTACATTTTTGCTTTAGGAGTCTTACTCTAGAGGAGGGGGAGTGGAAAAAGCCTTGAGCGAAGTCATTACTGAGGAGCGCTTCAGGCAAAAACTCTGGAAAATAGGAGTGTATCTAGGCTGTAGTGCACACACTTCCGTAAGTATTTGTTTCCCCTCTGGTAGCACTTGATGCAGGAGTTTCATTTTCTGAGTTTAAGGATAGAGAACAGGAAGCTTTGTGGTACGTTTAAAGAAAACATGTTACAAGGCCTAGTCAGTTGTAGTTTATTTTATACTACATATTTCACTAGCAATGGAGTCATTTTGCAGAACAAAGGTAAACAGAGCTGCTTACATCTTACCTGAAAATATTTTCATGGGTCAAAGCTAGTGGAAGTTATTGGTAGTATCAGAGGAAGCTCGTAGCTAGGTTTTGCCGTTAAAAGGGCAATCTGCCATCAGCACATCTGATATGAAGTAGTAAAGCACCTCAGTTCTGAGGCAGGATTTGGCCATCCCTTTGTGTGAGCAGAAAGTCCTTCCTAGTGAAAGAATTTGCAGCTAGGAATAATTATACCCAGAGCAGAACAGCCTTTTCTTTTCTAGAATTATTCACTCTCCAGGTCATGACAGCTTGATGGCCATACTACTTTGGCACTTAAAATCCTCATCATCTAATTGCTGCTCAGATGCTATTTCCTCTGGGCTCTCTTGCATCTCTGATTCACCGCATTTAAACCAGAGCCACACAGCTCAGCTGGATTGTGCTGTGACTTTCCTCAGAGAATTTCATTAACTCCAGAGGTGTCCAGCTCCAGGCCAAAGCTCCCTGTCCCCTGAGCCAAGCAGCCTCTCACCTTTGCCAGCTTCCCTGCTAGTCTCCTCCTAAGGCGATCATCTCTCAGAAGAGGGCTTGACTCGCCCCATGCCCCTACTGTTTGAAGGAGAAAGGTCTTTTCACAACTTACATATAAAACCATGAGGGGAAACAAAGCTAAGAGAACAAAAAAGCTTCTGTTCTATGTTGTGCTTCAGATCAGAGAATCTGTCCCACAGTTAGTGGCCTGTTTGCTTCTGGAGGACAGGCTGAAAACAGATACAGCTTTGCAAAAAGGAAGTTTTCAAACTATTTTTCATGCAAACACTGCAATTACTTGTACCTAAGTCATTCAATTAGCGTATCTTTCAACCAATACTTGAATACAGAGAGCACGTAGAAAGAGCAGAGTAAGCATTTCTCTAGCACTTCTCATTCAGGATATAGTCACAGTTCATTGGCTTTGTAATGCTGCCTCTGTCCTGCAGCCATTGTAGGCTGATGTCAAACTTACCTTCACCGCTCAGTTATTTAGGAATTTTTATAAGTTATGAGAATTTTAATGAGCATTTAAAATGCCGCAAGTTAAGAAATTGATGACAGTAATGGTACAGCTTTATCCTACATCCATTTTTTGGTAATCATGTCTGTCAAAAGCCTTAGCCCAGCAGTGCCCTGTTCTCACATAAGAGCTGTCTCCAGGGGAATTTCCTCAAAGGAAGACAAGATTTCCTGCTGGGTGTATAGCTCCTTCCCAGCCTGGTTACACAAAAAAGGTGTGTAAGCCAGAGGCACACACATCACAGCAAATCCTAAGACTACACTGTAGTTCATAGAACAAAACCAGTGAAATAATTCATGCCAGTGCATCGTAGTAGTAAACAAAGACATTATCATTTATAATGAAGGCAGACAGACAACACTGTCTCCACCACAGCTTTAGACGCAGGATTTTTCATGTTTTAAACTGCTCCAGGTAAGGTTATTCTTAAGCAGTCAAGAAAATTAAGTCTTAAGTGGCTACATTCTTAATTATCTAAATGTCATAAGGTCCCAAAGACCTCTGTCCCCACTCCATGTTTTCTCAGGGGTGCTCAAGACATTGGAGTCCTCTTACAGACAAGTCCTAGTTACTCATACCCTGGTGTTCATATCCATTTTATAAAACCAAACCCAAAACCACCTCTTAAGTGCTACAACTGACAGACCATCCAGCTGATACAACCCAGGTACTATTGAGATAAAGTAACACAGGGATTTATTTTTCTTGTCATTCTCCCACCAGAAACTGCATCTACAAAGCAATCTCAAACCACCAAGACCTTTTTCACTATATCAGGAGCATATGAATCTCTCTGGGATCTTTGTTTATTATGAAACTAAGTTGCATAAAAAACTGGAAGAACACTTGGGTCACTAAAGGCTTTTCAACACCACTACATAACAAAAGAAGGGCATAATATATAACCTGTGCACAATAAGCAAATGCATCCAGTATCCTGTGTTAAACCTGCTTTCTGCTCAAAACCCTTATTTCATGGTCTTTCTTTTAGCTTCCTTTCTTGCTAAATCTTAGACATATTTAAAAATCCTCACATTTACTGTTGCTTTAAGAGGCTCTCCACTGCTATTAGTGCACAAGTATCATCACTTTTCATTCTGAAGTGGCTTAGTGCTTTCAAGTGCCATTCACAGCGAGGGATACCTGAAGAAGTGCATTAAGAGACTTTAGTTTTAATTGGTCATGCTTTCAGGGTTACTCTTCCTTCAAACACATCTTCTGCCTGATTCATTTCAGGAAAACATTAACATTTAATGTCATTACAGGCTTAAGTAGATATTTATCATCCTTTTGAGGGAGGGAATTTCCTTTTTGCAGGTCGCAGTTTTTGTGACACTAATATAAATGTGCACTGAAGAGTGCTCTAGTGTGTCATGCATTAATAAAGACAAAAAACTGGGCAAGATAATAGAGATAAATGAAGATTTATAACAGAAAGCCTTGACACACACTAGCTTTTAGCACAATTTGCAGGTGGGGTAAAGTGAGCAGTAGTACTCCCAGGACTCTCAGAAGTCTAAAAGCAATAGTACTGCTCCACATGCAGATTTATTTTATGCCAGTGGATTTATAGATAGGTTACAGCTGCAAAATATACTCTTGATACACAACAGGTTCTCACATGCTAGATACAGTTTACTAACCGGTATGTTCATGCAAGCTCTCCTGGTTTCTGCTTTTACCATAGTTCCTAAAGCAATGCTTGCATTGTGAAGAAATGATGGAATTAGACTTTGTTCTCCCCATAAATATTACTTGCATTCAGATGTGCTCTATGCCAACAATTCTGTATTTGAACCTATGTGTTAGTTGCAGTCAGCAGTATATGGTACTCAGATAAGTAATTGAAAAGTCTGCTGCCAAGTATAGCAGAGAGCAGAAAGCAGTGTTTGTTGTAAGGATCATCCAGTGCTCAGTGCTTAGTGTTGCAGCCTGCACACAGATCCCACAGCAGTATTTTTAGAGTTATTTTAAGTTTTTTGTATAGATACTGATTATGGGCAATGGCTGGGAAGAGTTCATTCAGCCCATACTCTGTGCAGAGAGGGTGCTGCAGGTGATTTGAACTTAACAAAACAACTGTTTTCAGTGCTATTACCTCCACCAAGGGAAGGTTTCTCCATTTCCAGGTGGTCATAAAACAAAGACTATGCAGTGGTCTCTAGTGGAGAAGATAACCAACTCTGTTAAACAATTAATTCAGTTCACCAAAGCAGAAAAATTAGTTGCCTTTCTAAATTGCTACCAGAGTATTGTGTGCTACATGTACCTCCATCACCTCTCAGCTGGATTAAATGCAAATAATGTAGATGAGGTATTTTATCACATAGGCTACCACAGTTGCCTCCTACACAAACTAGCTAAGATAAACACAACTGATAGTCTTCTGCAATCAGCACTGGTTTATTATTAAACATAGAATCGTTCTCTAAAACCAAACTAGTGCAATTGAATCATTTGAGGGGAAGAACCACAACATGAATCACAGAATCACAGAGTTGTAGGGGTTGGAAGGGACCTCCAGAGATCATGGGGTCCAACCCCCCTGCCAAAGCAGCTCCCTAGCTCATACTGCACAGATAGGCGTCCAGACAAGTCTTGAATATCTCCAGGGAAGGAGACTCCACCACCTCCCTGGGCAGCCTGTCCCAGGGCTCTGTCACCCTCACTGTGAAAAAGTTCCTCCGCATGTTGGTGCGGAACTTCGTGTGCTCTAACTTGCAGCCATTGCCCCTTGTCCTGTCTCTACAGATCACAGAAAAGGGGCAGGCCAATTCCCCCTGCACCCCATACTTAAGATATTTATAAACATTGATTAGGTCCCCCCTCAGTCTTCTTTTCTCCAGGCTGAACAGCCCCAGCTCTCTCAGCCTTTCCTCATAGTATGGATGTTCCAGGCCCTTAATCATCTTTGTAGTTCTTCTCTGGACTCTCTCAAGGAGATCCCTGTCTTGTTTATACCAGGGAGCCCAGAATTGGACACAATACTCCAGGTGAGGCCTGACCAGGGCAGAGTAGAGGGGGAGGATCACCTCCTTAGACCTGCTGGACACACTCATAGCCAACCTATCGTCAACCAGGACCCCCAGGTCCTTCTCCAGCAGGTCAACCCCCAGCCTGTACTGATACATGCGGTTGTTCCTCCCCAGGTGCAAGACTTTATACCTGCTTTTGTTGAATTTCATCTGGTTTCTCCCTGCCCAGCTCTCCAGCCTGTCCAGGTCTCGCTGGATGGCAGCGCAGTGTTCCTGAGTGTCAGCCACCCCTCCCAGCTTTGTATCATTGGCGTACTTGCTGAGGGTGGATGCTATTCCCTCATCAAGGTCGTCAAGGAAGATATTAAACAGGACTGGACCCAACACTGAGCCCTGGGGAACACCGCTAGTCACAGGCCTCCATTCAGATTCTGCTCCACTGATCACAACCCTCTGAGCTCGGTCCGATAGCCAGTTCTTGACCCACCTCACTGTCCACTCATCTATCCCATGATCTCTCAGCTTTGCTATCAGGATGTCATGGGAGACAGTATCGAAAGCCTTGCTGAAGTCAAGGTAGATGACATCCACTGCTCTCCCTCCATCCACCCAGCCGGTGATGAGATCATAGAAGGCTATGAGATTGGTTGAGCACGATCTCCCCTTGGTGAATCCATGCTGACTACTCCTCATGACCTTCTTCTCTTCCAGTTGCTTGGTGACGGCATCCAGAACAAGCTGTTCGATAACTAACAAATGATTGTTCTCAACAATGAAATAATAGAAAACACGTAAGGAACAGCAGTACAAAGTCTCGTTTTTCAGCTTTGATAGGGATTTTATTGCAATTGTATGAAACTCCAATGATAAACATACATCATTCCTTTGGCAGACAGTATTTTTTCAGCATGTAGTAATTTGTTGGTGGTTGTGGCCTTTCAGTTCAGCACCAAGTAGCATATAGCTCTATAGTAGAAGTGGTTAAGAGGTACACATGTTCTGAGCCACAATCTTGTAAAGATGCATATGCAAGCACATTTAAGTACAACTATTTTGTAAGCTTAAGAGGAGAAGAGTCATACTCAGAAGCATTTAGGAAGGTATTTAGATGTGTGTACATAAGGCACAAATCAGAAAACACGAATCACTTATCAGTTACTGAGTAACTCTGGGAATTGGAGAGCAATTTGTTAGCTTCTATGTAGAGATAATGCTTCTTAAGCACCTTGAAATGAAAGGTAATTTTCATATGTACAGTATTACTGTCTTCTGATCAGTTTTATTTTTTAAAAGTAATACTAAGTCTTCAAGATAAACGTCCTCATATCCATAATTTGTACATAATTAAACCCCATAGTATTCCTTTGCTAAATCCAATAAAATCCAAAGCACTGGAAATTTATTGCTTTTTAAATGTGTTTCTTCTTTAAGTACAGTTAATCATTGAAGACGAGTAACTATCTCTTAACATTATTAACTTTTTTTTTTTGAATTACTATACTTTTCTTAGTACCCAGCCAGCTTTTCTTGATCCCATCCAACATAACAGGATTCAGCAAGAATTAGCCAGAAAATATTACTTATCCTATAATGTCTCATTCCTTCAGCAGTTCATTGGTCTAAATTATCTAAAACATGTATTATATTTATCCTATTTAGCCTTAAGAAAACATTAAATTGAAAGCAAATCTGATTATTGTTCACACACACACAAAAAAGACAGACAGTGCCACACAATTAGTAATGTCCTCAGAGTAAATATTTTAGGACTAGAGGGTATAGGATTAGTTTGGCTTGTGGATCTGACATGTTGCCTTCTATGTAATTAGGATTACAGCTTTATGAGATACATAATAATGAATAATCCTTGCTTCTAAAAGCAACAATTACATTTTACATGAACCTTTTCTTATGCAAAGTAGTTGGAATAATTGATTGGTTACCAATTTTCTCACTTTAGGAAACCGCTGGGCTCAGTTCTTCTCTTGTGCTTCCAACAGGAACACATTTGCAGTAATTATCAGAATTCCTAATCAAAAATGACATAGCAAGAACAAGAGTGCATGGTTTTTCTGATGAATAGATTAAGGAAAGCTTAGAGCTCTCATTCTTAAAAACTTCATATTTGCAAGTTATGGCTCCTCTACCTGGTACTTCAGTTACTACTTTCAACACAGTAAGGTAGGACTAAAAACCCAAAGAGAACAGGCAACTTACTTGAGGGGTGGGTGTCAGGAGGATGGGATCAGTCTTTTTTCAGTGGTGCCCAGCAACAGGATGAGGGTCAGCAGGCACAAACATGAATATAGGAAGCTCCACCTAAACATAAGGCACTTTGAAGTACCTTAATAAAACTCAACCTTTAAAGACTGCAAGCCCTTTGGCATCCTAACTTCAAAGAGGAGATAGAAATAGCTCAGTTTCAGCTACACACATCTCACAAAGGGAAGCTGCATTTCTCCCTACCTGCTCCTGGCACTACACAAAAAGCCCTGCGACCTCAGCACATGCCATAGCTGCTTTGATAGAGAAAATGAAGTTGTGTGTGAGCTTTACCTGCTCGTTCCCCTAGGAATAATTTTCACAGGACAACTAGCAAGGACAGTCCCAACTAGCAAGGGGCCAAAACGTGGAACAGACTCTACAAGAGCCTCTCCAACACAGAGTGCAGCCCCCTAACACAGGTCTCTCCCACACCAGTCATATACTACTACTGCCATTCATGAAATCAATACCTTCCACATCCCCAAGGTTCTTTTACTCTCTGCAAAGCTTTAGCTGCCTCTTTTATTCCCAGCAGCTGAGCCCATTTCCTTTGGCCCTGCCAGTACTCATGAGGTTAAGTGCTGTGGCATGTTTCTAAATCCTAGAGGTGTGTATAAATATTAATTGCTACCCTAAAACTGGCTGAAATTGTTACATATGTGACTTACTTTCAGAGTAGCTAAATGAAAATAGCATTAGTTGTTTCATATTGGAAACACGTTCTCTGAAATATGTATATTGACTAATATTATTAATATGATTATGAAAAGGATAGATATATCTTATTGTTTGTTGGGGGGGTTTTAATAGTTCTGTCTTGTTCAAAATAGGAAATTGTTCTGGAATTCAAAACACGGAAGCTTTGAAGCTATCAATATGATTATAACAATGACAGACATCACTTGCACAGTCTTTCCCTTTTTTTGACATCATTGCACTTACTAATATGTCTGAGCTATTGCCAGAGTCTCCTGCAAAGGGTGCATTCATTAAATTTTAAAGCTTGGGTGTGCAGTGAGTGACTGCCTGTGAAATGAAAGCTCTGTTCTACTGAGATTCAAAGCCGAATGCAAGCTCAAAGGAAAAGCGCTTCTCTTGTCAAATCCTTCTTAAAACTTTCAGCAGATTTCCCCTTAATCATCTTCAAATTCACTTGTCTTCTAAACTGGAGATGCTTATTTGTAGTAAAGGCAAGTCTATTTTGTATTTATTACTGAAGCTGGGCACCACTTCCAGGCGGATTGTCAATAACTGGATACCTTTACCAGAGACAGGCCTGAGAGTAATATATTTATATGACTCGGGGAAAAAAAAAGGCAATCTGACAGAATCTAGTTATAAATAAACACAAGGGTCCTGTTATTCAGTGTCTGGCTACCAATGCATAGTTTGAAAACACTTTTCACAGGCTTTTGGGGAAAGTATTATACCAAATACTGTATCATTAATGTATTGGGTTTATTCCTTCTTTGATCTAATTCCCTTTGATCTAACAGCTAGTGTTTAATTAAGACTAATCTTTGCTAATGAAAAGGGAAAAAAAAAAAACCACAGAAGAGAAAATTAATGGTCATACTGTCAGACATAGGTCACCCTCTGACAAGGTCTGCAGCTTTTTCAATGTGAATCCTTTTGATGGACTTACTGCCTGCCATTACTGCTCTTGTCCAATGTCACAGGGGTACAGTCCATCAAAGTAACTGTTCATGAAGTATGTTGCACTGGTGCTAGCTGCCAGGGTGAGAGATGTAGTTACACTATTGAACAACACTGTGGCTGAATCCATTTCTTTCTCCTTCCTTTATCGTAACCCAGAAAAGGATTAAGAAGCACTAACAACATCAAGAAATGCTACCATCCTCACAAGTCCAGATCTTAAGCTCTTCCATCCTTTTCTAATTGCAAAGAAGAACTGGAAAATTTGTTGGAATAAAAATGAAAAAATAAAGTAAAAGTGATGTGTGTTCAATTGCTGAAAAGTAGGTGACATCCTGTGGCCACATTGCTCTCTGCAGGGCCACCAAAGTGGACATCACCTATGCAAAAGCCCTCACCGAGTCCCTGCAGGGACCTAGCACAAATCTGGATAGCCACTATGTTTGGTGTCACTCACCTTTCCCACCAGTGCTTCCTGTCCTCCCTCAGGTGGGGATTTCTTATGTTGCTTTTGGTCAAAAACACTGATCAGTTCACAGAATCATCGAATCACAGAATCATCGAATCACAGAATCACAGAATGTTAGGAGTTGGAAGGGACCTTGAAAGACATTCTACTCCAACCCCCCCCCGCCTCGGCCCCCCTGCCAGAGCAGAGTTACCTAGATTAGGTCACATAAGAATGCATCCAGGTGGGGTTTGAATGTCTCCAGAGAAGGAGACTCCACAACCTCTTTGGGCAGCCTGTTCCAGTGCTCCATCAAACTCACAGTGAGAAAGTTCCTCCTTACATTCACGTGGAGCTTCCTCTGCTCCAGCTTGCACCCATTGCCCCTTGTCCTATCACTGGCCATCACTGTGAAGAGCCTGGCTCTGTCCTCCTGACTCTCGCCCTTTACGTACTTATAAACATTAATGAGGTCACCTCTCAGTCTCCTCCAGGCTAAACAGGCCCAGCTCTCTCAGCCTGTGCCTCATAAGAAAGATGTTCCACTCCCTTAATCATCTTGGTGACCCTGTGCTGGACTCTTTCAAGGAGTTCTATGACCTTGAACTGAGGGGCCTAACACTGGACGCATTATTCAGGTGTGTTCTCACCAGGGCAGAATAGAGGGGAATTCACAAGCAAACCTGAAAAGTTCAAAGGTTCATAAAATCAGATTCTGAAAGACTCTGTTTATGTTGATAGTATGTTTAATAGTGCCTGTATTTTATATCTTATTAGTATGTTCCTGAAGTAATAAGCCACACAAATGGTTGGTAGAGATTGATGTATTAGAGATCTGTTACCAGGAGTCTTTGCTTTCTGCTCTTCCCCCTCCTCTGATCACTGCACAGCAGCTTCTCTACTTTACCCTGATAAGTATTGTTTCCCAACTAACATAATGAAACATCATTCACCACCGATTTATTTATTTTTCTCACACACAAAATGTCCTTCACATTTTGTTTCACCTTTATTTTTAGCTGCAGCTATTGTGGTCTCAGTCAATTTTGGTGACATACCCTGTGTGTAAGTGCACGCAGCTACTGGGGAAGTTTCCACAATGTTCCTCACTTCCCCTCCAAAATCGGTGCATGGGGGGTGTGAGTCCACTTTGAAATATCTGAAAATATTTCTGACTAAATGTTTGCAGTAAACTAAGTTTTTGTTGCCAGCTACCCTGATTGCTCAGCAGTAGCACAGATATGATGAGCTTCCCCTACGTTCAGCCACACATCTCACGCTGCCACTTTGCTGGGCATTTAAACATAGCCGTTTGCTTAGACTACACATCGCTTTTTGAGAAGGGAAAGGGTAGCACAATGAATTATTTTGAACTTCTAAAAGTAACCTTGAACTTAACAAATGCTTATTTTCTAAGCACATACATATTCCCACCAATCTGCATCTGCCTTGTTTTGCCTGCACCCCGTGGCATTGTTACTTTGTCGTGTTAAACAACTGCTGTATCCCAAAGGTCGTTTCCTTTCTGTGACAAACAGACTAAAGCCTGCACGCACTACTACATGCAAGGGGCTTTGGGATCTTCCACAAAGGAGAGCATTGAGCCTTATCTTAACTATATTTCCACATTTTTCTGAGGTTTGTCGATCACTGATATTATTACCTCTTTCAATGCCTCAAGAGGAGAAATCAGTTCTAATATTTCCACTGATCCATGGAGACACAGAAAAGGAATGAGGGGGAAAAAAGATATGAAGGTACTTGAAGAATGAAGATAAGTTTCTCAGATGATGATGTAGTGCGTTGCTTTGCTTGTTGTTATCTCTGCATTCTTTTTATTCTGCAAAGAAAAAGGAATTATGATTCATAACTGCCTTTATTTGTTTCTCATCAAATTCCTTGGGATTTGCCCATCATAGGAAGTGTTTTAATTGCATTGTCAGTATTCATTAAACTTCATTTTTCCTTGAAATTCATTTTCTGTCATGAATGAAAACTTTAAAAAATATATCTCCTTTAGGAAAACTATCTAAATCCCTTTAATCATGAGAAGTGATGTTTTTCATGGTGAAGAGGCAACAAATCTGACTTTGTAAACACTTAACACAAAAATCCATGTAAACAATAACATGAGCAATTATTATTTATAGAACCTGAAACAAAAGTAAATGTTGGAGAAGTGAGAGAAAATAAAAATGCCTTGAGGAGTATGAAAGGAACACCCCAAATGAAATAACCTACTGCTGCCAATAGCTTGGCCATAGAGAAGATCCTCCCTGACTCACCCAGTTCTCATTAACACGGACTGAGCATTGCAGCCAGGCTGGAATGATCAAGATGACAACATCCAAAAAGAGCCAGGAACCATCAGTGGCAAGATATGGTAAACAACCACTTCTTCACCTAGTCCCCTGAGCACATTTTAAATTAGAGATATATTTACAGAGTTAAGAGCAGCGAGTACACAGTAAGCTTCACCTACCTCACTCTGTTTCAGGTTTCTTTCTGTCAAGCTTTTCTTTCATAGTCTGGTGCTGTACAAGTGGTAGGAAGAAGGAGATGACTGGCATTGGGTGGCCTCAGAGAGGATATCCACTGTGAGAATACAGCTTACGGGACTGATTGTATCTATATCCAAAAACCCTAGGCAGAGAAATTAATTTATGATATCCTCCATTTAACAAAATTCCTCAGCACATTCTGTTCCCCAAAGTCTAATTAACCATTAGGTTATACATATTCTTTTAAATGTAGGCTTATTAAAAGTTCTCCCTTAGGTATTTGACATCTTTAGATGCCCACTGTACTTTAATTTCAATTTTAATTATTATTTTTTTTAATTTAATCCAGCAATCAGAGAAATCTGACTGGTTTCAGACACTTTGGTTATAGTTTTTGAACTAAGTCTTTGGCTGTTCTTTCTGCTGATTTACAGCAGCTGACAGATGATTAAAGCTCCATGTGTCTAATCACCAAGAAGTTATTTCCCTTTCTGCTTTTTCTGATTGACAGGAAAGGTGAGAAATGAAAGTTCAAACAGACTGTAGCAAATGAGATAATTTTAAACTTACCACTGCGCAGAGAAAGCAGCACTTCACATTACCAAACGGAGAAAAAATAGTGCCCCAACTGTCAAAATTTTGACATTGTCAGAATCTTTATGCAATTATGGGTTGGATTTTCTTTTTGATAGCAGGAACTGAGACATGATTATGATGTGTCCTGTATTAAAAAAAATGCATTGCATGATTTTTTTTTGGTGTGTCCTCTAGAGGTGTAAAGGTGTTTTAATGCTGTGGTTTTAAGGAAAGGGATGGGAATCAGGAAGGGATGGGCAAGAGAAGAGATGAGGAAGAGAAGGGAAGGGACTCCTCAGTGCCTGTAAGTACAATTCTAGATGGAAAACATAACTGAAAGATTGATGAGGTAACAGCACTAGAATATAACTAAAGTAGTTTTACTTGCTCTTGTAACTTGTTTGAGGGTTGCTCAAGGAGGAATCTTTGTTTAAATCCAGGGGACTCATTAAACAGGAAGACAGATAGACTCTTTGCAGAAATGGAGACTGCTGGAGCCAAGCAGTCTCTTGTCACTCGAGTATTCACATGCAGAGGTTTCTCTTCTTTAATCCCCAGTGGTGTTCCTGGGTTGAGAAATAATGAATGTATTGGGATTATGTGAGTCAATTTACTCCAGTTTGCAACTCATCACACAAGCAGTTGCATCATGTATAGATATGGAGAAATATGAACACACCTATGATGCAGATTTTGGTGCCTTTGAAAAGAGGAGAGAGAAGTCATATTTCTTGATTATGCCTCTCACGGGACAGTAACAGAACAATGTGCTTTCTCTCACGTAAGGTTGAAACTCTATTTCAGTGTAAACTAAACTTACCGGGTTTTCTAGGTGTTTTGCTGTTCAATTTAGCTAGTAGGTAACAGTTTGAGTAAAATCTAGACTGCTGCTCTTAAGATCAGTATTTGAAATCATCATTACTTAATCAAATACTCCTAGTAATTTAGAGTGCAGCATAGTTGTTTTTCTGAACTTGGACTCTTGAAGAACCAGTATTCTTTGAAGACACTGATTTATTAATTTTTTTTTGGTTTTCAGGAGAAGACATTTGATATACATTAAATTATTACACTGTGACATAACCAGTATTAGAACTTTGACTATAATGTTACATGAATCTAATGCTATTGGAATATTAGTTCTAGCGGTTATCTGCGTCTGCAGAAATAATTCCAGTTCCTGTCACATCTATACAACAGCAATAAAAACTAAAGATTAAATCCTGATGAGTGAGATGCAAGCAAATTTCATTTGTCTCAGTGTCTTTCAGCCTAAACAAGTATGCACAGCATCCACTTTTTTTAGGAGTCTCTTGAGCAGACAATCAGGATTCCATGAGATTACATTTCCTGCTTCAGTGAATATTTGGGAATGTATTGACCCACTTCATCTCATTTGGGATTATTTTAAGTCTTGGAAGAATGAGTAAAAGAGAAATGTAGTTAGCAGTCTACACCTGAACTACACGGTACTGTGATTCTCAAGCAGGAAAACAGCAGCGAGTGACTAATAAGTGACTGTAGATAGAGTTATGCTCTTTTGTTAGACATTCTCTGAAAACACTGGACCTGCTACCTGTGGCACTGTGCTCACAGTGATGCAGAGGAAGGATGCGATGTCTCCTCACTTTGACAACGTGTGCCATAGCCTCAGAAATCCACAGGCACTTTGTCTAGGGAGCATGTAATGGTTAATGTTTTGTTCCAGGCATGATTTTATTCCATGTTTTTAACCCTGGGAATAATTCTCATCTTTGAATTCCCCCATGATCTTGGGCTCAGCTGCAAATGCTAATGTATTTGCATGCTTTTGCTAGCATTCAAACTTTTACACTTTATAAACATACAGATTTTTGTTTGTTTGTTTCAATTCCAATTTTCTTCTATATTGCAAATAATTCAACTCTTTGTATTGGAGACAAATTCAGTAGGAACCACACAGATTTTCATCTCAGCTATTTTGATTTCCATGTGCCCTATATTCAGTGTTAGACTGGGTCATGTTCCAGGATCATAACTCTCTTACAGCAGGGATTGTCTTTGCAAGTTCTGTGGGTTCTAACCTTGAAAAACTTCTCTAATAAGACAGTAATTTAAAATATTTTTCTCAAAGATTAGCTACTTTGTCAGGTTTTGTCTTCTTTTAATGGCAGTTTTACACCTGCAGAACTCATGGCACTACTGGATTCACCTAATTTTCCCCATTATCCAGACTGTATGGCAGAATTTCAGGATAGTGCATCCTCCTTCCTGTAACAAGTTTGGAAATAGCTTTATGTCTCATCATGTAAATGATTAAGATACTATTTCTTTCCTATTTAAAAATGTTTAAACTTGCAAGGCTAGAGGGATTTGTACTAAATTTCCTTTAATATGTCAAAGATTTCTTAGTTCTAGCATTATCCATGAAAAGCAAGAAATGCGAAACATAAACCCATCCTCTGTGGGCAGAATGCCTCTGGCAGCTAAAACTGAAGGAGTGGACTTCGTTACCCTACATCTCCAAAACAGCAATAGTTGCAAAAGTCACAATATTGCCTTAAGGTTATTTCTTATCTTACCAAATGCCTTTAGGGGACAGTCGATCTTTGTTCTCTCTCAGACACTGAAATGCAGTTCATATTTCATTTATTAAGGGAGAGATAAGAACTTGCTATATATTTTTACCTCCTTGGAAATATGTTTATATAAACTTTCATATTAGCACAAGTATGTAAAGAAAATAAAAGGAGAGGAAGATTGGTTTAAGAACTAATATTCAGCACTGAATATTTTCATACTTATTGGCAGGTGATGTGTTTGGGTCACTTAAAAACATACTTGTCCAACAACATAAGGTGCTTCATAGTGGTGACACAGAAGAGGACATTAAAGAAAGCAAAGATTACAACAGCCTGATTATTTCTCTCCTTTAATAGAAAAAACATGGATTTAAAAATAACTGTAATCCAGCCATTTAAATCTGCTCAGTGTTTTTGAGTTTGAAATTGTGTCTAGTAAAACATTTTGAGAGAAGTTCTGATAAGGATTCCCATTTGAATTTCAGCAATCTAGAGTTCTGGCTCTCAACATCAGCGGTAGCTTTCTCTACGTAATGAGGAGTATCTGGAGTCTGGGTACTGACACATAAGATGTAAAATAGAATAGAAATATTTTTTGCTTTGCTATAAACTATGCTTATATTCCATTCCAAAGTTAAACCAAAGCTGGACTAGAACTGGTTTTATATGAAAAGTAAGAGTGCTGACATAATGCAGAAGAGAGGCAGGAGGTGATGGGTTATCATTTTTAACAGCCTCTCGGATATCAAAAAGACTTGCGATGGAGACCAAACCAAACCAGTGCCCACTAAGTTTCATAGGAGATCACTGTTCGTGCTAATTGGCACTATTTCTAGAAAAGGAAAATATGATGGTACATTGTATTATGTAACTGTACTATATTTATTGTTCAGGATCTTTATGCTCCTCTTAATCTTCTATTCTACACATATCTCTTGAACTAAGAAAGAAAAAAAAAAAAACCAATCAGGAAGTTTCCCAAAAGAAAAGAATGCTATTACTGAGAGCATGGCCTTTCTGACAAGTGCCAACTGATTCTAGCTGCATACATAAAGTGTAACAACGTCTTGCAAAGAGTGCGATGTTCAAACTCTGTTATAAATTTTAATCATATAAAAATATGGATGACTCTGCAAAAACAGTTACCTCTATTTGCCTGTGCTTTGTGAATTTTGAGAGACAGTCATGTCAATACGTGAGTGTCAATACAACTAACTATGAACTTTAAGTCTTATTTATCTTTAGTGATGAATATTGGAAGTGAGCAATCCAGTGCATTAGTTGTGACAATACAAATGGATTGATTACCTACGTACCTAGCACTGGGGCAAGCAATTCTGTTGTGGATCCAGTCTTTTTATCAGTTTAGGGAGGAATTTTGTTGCATACAAACTCTACTGCATATTTAATGACATAAGGAATCCCCTTGGACCAATTAAATTTTTTGTTTACATTATGTTAGGTAAAGTTGTTTCCCACTTTGGCATTACTTACCGTAGTTATGCAGCTGATGCAGGATTTATTGCTCATATGTTTTTCAGCAGTCATAAATCTGACATATTCAGAGAGCTTTTTCTTAGCAATACAAAATTATACAATCAATTCTTTTAAGCTGATGCATATTCCTGAATATTAGGTCTGAAACCACACTGTTTCTGTCGATAGGGTTTTGATGTTTGACATTTTGAATGGAATATATATTAACTTTGTTAACTTGCTTTGTTTTGTGTTAAGTTTAGAAATAGGGTATGGGCTATGAAAGGATATATCAGTTTTTAATACATCTAGGGAAAATGTGGGGGGCAGTTGGTAGAATGCCACAGAAGGACACAGTCTTGTAAAAGAAATTGCCTCCAGTGAAGTTACACCAATGAGGAAATTGATGTGCAATTATCACTCCACTCAATGATTTCAAGAAAGGAAACCACTACGAATTTCATTTTCTTTCTGTTACATAATTCATAATTCATACATAATTGCTTCACATAATCGTAAAACTCTATAGCGAGGTTTTTCTATCTTTTATCTATTGGGGGGAGTAAATTCAATTCATATATCTCAGTTGACACAGGTTGTGCCTTAGAAGGCAGAAAACACAGGTTTTGTACCTAATAAAGTTTAAACAACACCTGACCATTTGTTTCTGATGATGATCTTCAGAGTTTTCAGAGCAGGGAGTTATTGGAAGGAAAGGGGACAGAGAGCAAACGGGAGAGGAAAGACTGAAGTACTTTCATTTGCACATCTGAAATTGGTAATAAATGCTGAACACAAATGAAGTTTACATAAAGCCATGCATAGGAAAAAATTAGCATACTTGAAGTGAGGGTAAACATTGTTCACTCCATAGAGTCATGTTGTCCATGGTACTCTGACTTTCCTGAGGGGAAAATTAATGTAAAGTGAAATAATGATGGGGGTTCTATTTGTTTGTTTTCACCACAATGTTTTTTGTCACAAATAAGTACATTAACTACTGGTCTTAAATACTACTCATTGGGAGTAGAACTGTTTGTATTCTCATTTATTCAAATATTCTGGTGAATGGCGCCAAACTGATCTCATATGTTATTGTTTTAATATTCATTGGCATTACCACTTCCTGTAAATTTCACTCTCCAGTTTAAATGGCTGGAATGGAGTTAGCTTTCTTCATAGCACCCTGTATGGTACTGTGGTTTTGATTCGTGACTAAAATGGTGGTGTTTACACTGAGATGTTTCAGCTGTTGCTGAACAGTGCTTGCAGCCTCATAGCCTTTTCTGGTTTGCATTTTGCCTCCCACAATATGTAGGCTGGGGGTGAGGACGTTGGGAGGGGACACAGCCAGGACAGCTGACCCAAATTCACCAAAGGGATGCTCCATGCCATGTAACGACATGGTCATAATAAAAACTGGTGGGACAAACTTTCCAAGGTGGCCATTGTCCAGAAAACAGCTGGACATTGGTCTGTTGTGAGAGGAGAGAGTGATAACCTATGTATCCCAGGTTTGGGTTTTTTGTGTCTTTCCTTCATCTAATAAACTAACTTTGGATTGACCTGTGAGTTTTTCTTGCTTTTAGCTTATCCAGTTCTTTTCCCCATCCTGCTGCAGGCAGTGAGTCAGAGATGGGGTGAGTGCTCAGTTGTTAGTAGAGCCCTATTTTTCTAAGATCCACAAGTTGCACTGTATTTAACTTGAAAATATTTTAGTAAAGACAGACCAATGCTACTGGAATCCTACACTACTGCCATCCAATTTAATACTCATATTTATATTTGGCATAATGTCAGTGTAGCCCAAGGGCAGAAATAGCAGTGAGACACTCTTCTGAAAGCATTTCTCGCTCCTGAAGATAACCAAATAATCAAGGACAGGCATACAAAACTCATCCAGCCACACCCAGAGGCAAAATTGATGTATAAAAGTATAAAAGTGATGACTTTCCCCCTACCCAACCCCCCCAACCAAATGCAACATTAAAAAGAAAAGAAATGCAGAGTGTGCTTCCCAAGATGGACTTTTAATTGTATACTTTTACTACTTTGCCAGTGACTGTCATTGCTTTTCTGTGTATAGCATGCTAAGGTGCTGTAGAGAGTCAACTAAACAGAGACGATTATTACTTTTAAGTTGCAAATTCAAGGTGGCTTCTCATATTGCAGTATAAACATCAATGAAAATGTCTGGAGAAAAGTTCTAAGATTTTTGGTTTTAGAATCTGATTTTCAAAGTGGTGCAAAAACCTCCCATAATTTCTGCCTCTTTTTTTTTTTTCTTTCTTTTGGTAGTTAGACTTTGTCAATATACACATGTAGTCACATTGTTCAACTAATAAACTGTTTCAGAAAATTCATTCCAGTGTCTGTATTGTAATATTGTTGCTTTTCTTTGCTTGTACTCTACACTGTTGTGCTTAAAACTTGAAGTATATACTGGAAATATCTCAATGTGTACATAGCTTAGAACTCAAACAGCCTGGCTTAGAACTCAAGCAGCCTTTACCACTTTATTTTCACATATTTTACTTTAGAATAGGTATGGGCAAATAAACCAAAGTTACATTAAATAATGTATGCCATATATGTTATATCAGACACTTACATTTCTGAAGTCTTACAGTATATTCCTACACCTACACATCAATTTCAAAATTACTGTTGAAGCAATGCAACATTTTAAAAGATGTTGTGATAAAGAACCATAGCAGCTCAGGGCATTTCTGTCCAAGTTGTTTTCCATTAAAGGTATTGTTTGATATCATTCATCTTCAACATGTTGTGTTTCCTCTGGGCTTCTATTACTATACCTGCTATGTCAGTCCCATTGTAGCAATGACAATGATTTATCAAGCACATTAAATCTGCAGTATCTCTGGCTAGAAAAGCTAGTTTTTCAAATATTAAATCTCAGATGTGTCACATTTAACCTGCCCTGAACTCCTGAAGCAACACTGTTGTCCCTTTTAAAAAAAACCAAAAAAACCCCAACCAAATTAGCAACTTTTTACCTCAGTGTAACATACATTATCGTCTGATGCAGTGAGGACTGTCATAGAAGCATAAGTTTTATTTATACAAGGAAAGCCAACTTATTCCAAAGAGTCTGTCCCTCTTAAGCTTATCTTACCCCTTACCCTCTGATATGTCACTGTCTCCTTCAATTTTGTCTCACCATAAAAATGTCTAGCTGTCTCTTTAGATGATTTCTGCTGTTTGGCTCACTGGGCACAACGCACCAGGCTGAGCAGTTAGCTTGTGTTGCTTTGCCAAACCATTTCCTAATTTAGAGCTATCTATTAGATCATCTTGAAGTCTTCCCCTTTTCTGTGATCACTAATGTTGACACATCTAAAAGAGCACAGGGAGGAACATAAAAGACTACAAGAAGATGCTAAAGGAAAGATGAAAAGAGCAGAGCGCATTTAGCTTTGTCAGATATAAATGAATAGATGTAAGATGACAGATACTCAAAGTACAAGTGTAAGGAGTTAGAACAATTTTTCAGGTTGGTCAGAAGGAAATAATCAACATTCATGGAATAACTGTGTATGATGGATGTTTTTATAATGGTATATATAATGGTGTCAAGTGTTTTTTGAACGCAGTAGGAAAGAAAAGTTTCGGTTCTGAAGAACTTGAAATCGAAGGTGGACATCTTCAGAAGCATGGGTAAGAATTAGTCACCAGCACCTATAGACTTCTACTCTTTGTCGCATGGAGCACTTGTGCTTCTGAAAGTCTTTCACCTAACCCTTCTTTCTACATGCAGTGGAATAAATAAGGGTGATGAAAAGAAACACAATGAAATGAACGGTGACTGAGCTAGGCATACACATGTCAGTTGTGTGTATAAAAGGGCATGTTCAGAAAAATACATTTTCTTTCCCATGCTGATGAATGAGTGTAAGAGGTCCTCTCTAGCTTCTTGTTTTTAAGGTTGACAAAATTTCTTTTGAAGTGAGGTGGTAGGAACTAATTCCCTCTTTGAAGTGAAGTTATTAAGGTTATAATAATTAATCTACCTTTAAAAATTATTATAATATTTTACAACAGTGGAACTATAGAAAGTAGTATAAAAAGCTTTGTGCTGGCTTGTTGCACATGGATGAGTTTCCCCCATCTAATAATAGAAGATAAATTTACTTTCTCTCCGATATAGCTTTAAAACCTGAAGTTACTTTATCCCACTCATAAGTTACCTTACTCTGAGCCAAATTTTTGTTTTGAGTCAATTGCAAAAAATCCCTTTACCTGCAATATAATAATACAGACCAAATAGATATAGCCTTTAGATAAGTTATCATCCATTCCTGCTAGGCATGTCTATTGTTTTCCATGTAAGATTGTATGCCAGTGGGCTGAACAACCAGCCGAGGAAGATAAATAACATTCTCACCAGTGCCAGATTTCCAGTCCCTCTCCTCAGGGTTTTCTTTTATTGATTTAGAAAACAAAATATTTTGAGCAAAAAAACCCCAACAACCCAGCCACTTAAAATAGCCAGAAAATTTCCAGCTTCATCCCAACTACTTCTGACCTTCAGGCAGGGTGATGAGGTGGGTACTACCACCTTGCCTTAATAATTCTGTGACAGGTCCCATGTTAACCCTTCTAATGTTGGTGGGATCAGGAAATTCTTGCATTTCCATAGATCACCTTTCACAATGGTGCCATTAAAATTCATTTCATACTATCAAGTATGATGAGAAATGGAAGATGCAGTCAGCATTTGCATCTTGCTTTATTTGCTGCTGTAATTAAAAACACTGCTTTGTGGTTTATGCTAATCTTGTGCAAACAGTGAGAATATTCAGCTATTGGGTTGTTTCACTTTACCAGCTCAAGCCCTGCAGCTTGTGAACAGAGCCTTGCAGCTCCCAGTTTACCACTGGAAGGTGGTCATGAACAACAAAATACTCATTATAACTCTTTCATTAATATATTGTCCCTGAACTTTGACAAACGTAGGATCCAGGTTAGAAATGAAGGTGAGAGACCAGGATGGAGAACCACTGTACTGGACCTTACAGGCTGAAGTGGAAACACACAACATGATGCAGCATCCCAGGTTCACTTGAGTTTTCTACTTATCCTTTACTTCTCACTATTACTTTTCAACTCGATAGCATTACATAAACATACATTTCAGATCACACAGCTGCAGAAGTGTCCTAGAGACCAGGAAGTCTCCACCTTCATTAACCTGCCTGACCTTCAGGAATAATGCCTGGTGTTCCAGGAGAATTAGAAGACATGGTAGTTTGGATGAAAGTTTAATCCCATGGGGTTTTGATTGACTGATGAAAGTTCGCTTGAGTTGATGAAAGCTCATGTTCAGTACACCAGGGACCAAACCAGAATGGCACTTTTTAACACCCCTTTCTTGTGCAGTTCTGATTATGTTTGGATAAACTAATTTCTTACTGAACATACAGTTTATGGCTGTTTTTCTAATTATCCCCACTCTATTTATAGATTAATACATAAAAACTCTTCAGATTAATTGATTGCTTTTACACAAGACACCCCAAACAGATATAAAATGCTATGGAGAGAAAATGAAGCAAGGGAAAGCCTGGATGTTATGGCTAATGAACAAAATCTTTCCATGAAAGGGGTCTTCTTGGCAGCTATGACTCTCCCATATTTGCAGCCTCTTCCAGAAACTTCATTTTGATTTGGGTAAGGAGCGGATCTGACAGAGGAGAGCAGAACAAAGTTTTGCTGCACCTTTCTTCTGATGAATAAAGTCCAAACCTGAGTCTTGAAATCTGTCTCTGCACATTTGGCTACTTCAGGCTCTCCCACTATCTCAAATATAGCAATCAGAGAGTTGCCAGCTAGGAAAAGGTTATGTAGCAAAACCAATGTAAATTTGATAGCACAGAGTAAGTGCTAAAACTTTTCCACTTAAGTGGAAGTGGCAGGGGGGTTGTCAGCAAGAATGCAACAGCCGCATCCACTCTGTGCTCCCAGAATAAAAGGTTCCTCAGGGTTATGTGAGGACTGACATGTGTAGCTTCAAATATGAATGCATTTCCTTATCTCCAGTGTATCAGTGAGAGGAGATGTCTTTATGAGAATGAGCATTAATTATTCCTATTTTTAACTTGGCTTATGTGTAGGTTTTAGTCCAATGTTGTTATGTAGAAAATAACAACGAAGTTTTGGCCAAGGCTGAACACAGACATTGAGAATGAGAAAGCAACCTGAACTATACAGGTGAAGATTCAAAGTCATGTATGGGGCTGTTCATCTCCAGATAGCAATGTCAAATGCAAAGCTGGGCCATCTCCTTCAGACTAAGCATGCAGGGAATTGGATTGCCATGAAGTCTGAAAAAAGATGGCTAAGTAGCCATTAATAACATGGAAGGGACTCAAGTGTTTTGTTTAAATTGAGATAGGCACTGCGATTCAGTCTCAAGACACAATCTGAGAATTTCTGTGAATTCTTTGCATTCCTGGTGAGAAAAGTGTTCACCAGCTAATGCATTTATGCATTTTACAGAAAATAAATTCTACTTCTGTTTTTTATGCTGAGACCTAACTTTTCTAGGCTTCTTTTTAGTATACCTGCTGTTCCTTTAGTAGCCAATTTTTGCATTTGTGACAGCTTAGCTTGAGCAACTGGAAATAAGTATAATATTTGTCATTAATTTTTTTCAGGATCTTTATGCTCACAAGGTTTTTGTTTCAGTCTACTGGACATCTATCAATACAGGTATTTGTCTTCAATTGCTTTTAGAGAGTGAATTCCTATTAAGCTGAAATATGTTTTTTCTCCAAGTACAGAACTGACCTTTTGTAAAGTTGAATATAGCAATTTTATTTTCTTTATTCTAATCAAGGCTGCTGCTTTTTTTTTCCTGAGATTGATCTTCTTCATGCTAAATGCATTTACTGATTTTGTAATATCAGTTGATTTCATCCATAGCCTGTCATTTTTCCGTTAAGATCTTTCATGAAACTATTATAAAACTTTGAGTCCCCAAATTTATCTCATAGAAACTCCACTAATAATAATTTAGACAATAAACTTTCATTGTTGTGTTTAATAGGTTTTATGAGTTCTTTATCCATCTTCTAATATTTCCATTCTTGCCTCACCATCATTGATTATTTTCCCTAAGTCAAATGAGTTTACTTATGGAAAAATCAAAGAAAATTATTGAATTAGTGTGGCAGGATCTGTGTTAAAACTATGCTTCTTTGTATCCAGTTTTGCAATTGTAGCCAGGCTCCATTTGATTCTTCTTCAAACCTTTTTTAATGCCATTTTACCTTCTTTTTCAATATAGGTTATTTCTACCTGTGCTGTTCTCTATGGCTGTGAGTACTATTAAATGAATACTGTAGTCTAATAATAAATCAGATGACAGATGTAAAAAAAAACTTGAAACGAAATATGCTAAGGTGTACCCCTAGTATCTTGTACTAATTTTTCTAGGCTATGATTATCCAGTCTTCTCAACTAGCATGTAAACTAACAGAGTAAACTCCATCTCCATACTCATTCATATCCTAATTTTGGATATGCTTTCGTGGCCAATGATGTCTTTGTAACTTGAATGCTGGAGCTAAATGTTAATTCAATTTGAGAACCATGAGACAACCATATCTTCTCTCACACTTCCTCAGTGCTTAGTCACTTCCATCTTCTCTCCCCAAGAACAAGCTTGCTTTGGTTTAATACTTCTTGACTTCTAGTTTGACATACTTTTCTTTGCTGATCATCCCTCCTTTTTCAAATTCCTTTCAGATGCTACATACAGTTTGAATATCTGTCTCAAGGTGTCCATGCTGAAAAGTGTAGTCTTTCTCCTCAAGGATTTCTCCGCATTTCCTATAAATATTCAGGATCTACAAGTTAAATTCTTGGTTTGTCCCTCTCTACTCTGCCCTCGTGAGGCCCCACCTGGAGTACTGTGTCCAGATGTGGGGCCCCCAATACAAGAAAGATGTAGAACTGTTGGAGAGGGTTCAGAGGAGGGCCACAAAGATGATTAGAGGGCTGGAGCACCTGCCCTACAAAGAGAGGCTGGGGGAACTGGGGTTGTTCAGCTTGGAGAAGAGAAGGCTGTGGGGGGACCTCATTGCAGCCTTCCGGTACCTGAAGGGACCATACAAACAGGAGGGGAATCAACTTTTTAAAAGGGCAGATAATGGCAGGACAAGGGGGAATGGTTTAAAGCTAAAGGAAGGAAGGTTTAAATTAGATATTAGGGGGAAGTTTTTTAACAGAAAGAGTGGTGAGGTGCTGGAACAGGCTGCCCAGAGAGGTGGTGGTTGCCCCATCCCTGGAGGTATTCAAGGCTGGGTTGGATGGGGCCCTGGGCAACCTTGTGTAGATCCAGGCCTGAGATTGGTGTCCCTGCCTGTGGCAGGGGGGTTGGAACTCTGTGATCCTTGCGGTCCCATCCAACCCATGCCATTCTGTGATTCTGTCACACTTCTGTCCCTCAGAAGTTTGCTTGATCTTCCCCAACTTGTTCCATTTTTTTCCTCCTCCAAGTCTGCCATTTCAAAATTAATACCTTTAGTTATTTTTGCTTATTTAGCATTTAATTTGCAGTCTTCCAACTTTCATTATTTTTTAACGTCAGATGTATCTTAAGTACTTACCAAACTAAGTTTAAAATAGCATTTCCTCTATTGTAATCTAACTTTTTGATTAATAAATCTCTCAACCGCCATCTCCAGGATCCTATGAATACCCACTTAATTTATTTGTAGGTCTGCCTCTAGTAGCTGTGAAGATTCTCATAGATGTATAACTGTTGGTAATATTTCACTCTCTAGTAGCTCCATGAAGATCTCTATCCTTATCTATATCTGACCCAAAACCTCCCAATATCCTACCTGTAATTCATCTTTTATCATGTTTCTCCACATGATTTTGACTCAAAAAAGATTGTGCTTTATGCATCTCATATCTTCTTATTTCCTGAAGTTTTTCATATCCTTAAGATAAAATCACCTTATGTCTTTATTTCTGTTGGTCCTGAACAGTGCATATCTTTTTGTACCTGTGTTCCTGCCACAGCTGCTGTTTATATGCTTCTGGTACCTGGAGAATATTATTTCTCGGGTTCTGTACCAACAGTTCTTATTCCTCAGTTTTGCCACTGAGACTGCCAGCATTAATATATAGCATTTCAATTACTTTTTACTGACCAGAAACTAATTTCCTTAGCTGGATTAATCTTTCACTATCAGTTTCAACTAACTGGCTACAGCTCTCAGCTATATGAGTACCTCCTGTTTGCTATCCATTCTCCTGACCACTGATAATCTTTTATCCAGTGCCGTGCCTTATCTATCTGATTTCTTTCTCCCTGTATATTAAAACTACAAAAAGATGTGTAGAAAGGTTAATAAAATAGAATTTTAACCCTTTGAAGGGGAAATAACTGCATTTCTTAGATTTAAAACATCACAAAATTGTTTTTAAGGCCATGGATTGGATCAAACCAGAGAGAAAAGAGGGGATGCTATGTAACTATAAACTTAATTTCTTTTACCCCAAAACACCCATTAGTGCAAAATGATAAACTGTAGAAACCATTGTTGATCCTCATTACCCCATTTCACTCTACTTCTATTCATCATGATTTGAATGTGAGGACAATGATAACTAAATAATTCTGCTTTCTGCCTTTCAAGTCCTATGGAGGGAATTATTTTTATTTCAACTCCTTTCTGAATTGAATGCATAATGGGCATTTGTAGAACATATCAAAGCCAGCTAATACTGATATGCTGAAAAGCACATTTACAGGACTGTAAATGAGTGAGGTAGCATCACTTAATGAAATACTAGTTACAAGTATTACTGCTGAGATGCAGAAAGTGTATGCAATTAGTCCATTGCAAATGTAAGCTGAACTAGAATAATTTATATAATGTGAGATATGCTAAAAAAATCAATATAATTTGAAACTACATTGAAAGCCACTTCCTTCAAGTTTCTATTTAGGATTTTGAAGTAGTTACTGGCTATATTTTGCCTATAATAATAAGCCAGCAATGTTGCAGCCTTATAGTACATTTTTATTCTGGTTTTCTAATTTTGTTGTTTAACCAGTAACTGGTTTAATGTCATTTACAGTGGTTTTGTTTTAGCATTTTTAATTCTTCCTTTTCTGTTTTGCTATAAAACTTATGTTGCATTGAGTTACTCTTGGTTCAAAGAGGAAAAAGAGTAAAACTCTGAATTACTTGAAGTTGTTAGGATTCTCCAAAATACTACTATATATTTCCATGTTGGTTTTCACTTACTAAATCTTTTGTTCCACATTTAAAAATAAACAGGAATTTTGCAGGACTGCAAGCATACTGCAAATATTTATGTGGGGGAATCTACAGATACTGAAGTTGCTCATGTTCCTACAAATTAAGGTTGAGACTTTGACCAGGATTTTACAGAGAATAGCACTTCATTGTTTTCTCCTAGCCTTCTGTGTTCAGAATACTGCAACAGCTGCACAGAAGCCACTTCTATTCCTGTTTTGTGGAGCAGATTCAAACCACGCAAAGGCTATGATGGCTGCAGTACTCTGACCTCTTTCTGTCCCCACTCTTACAGGGGAGAAAGCCCAGGGCACTGTATGTCAGCACTGCCAGTGGCTCTCTGCATCCACATCTGTTCTCCTCACTGCACTTTGACATACAGAGTTGCCAAAAGCCTTCTTTCTTCACAGCCATGCTCTGCATTTTCTTTCCTTACTGACAACTCCATCAGCAATATGGGGCTTTCCTCTCCTCCTGGCAAAATTTCCATCCCAGATATCTCATTGCTTAGTTTTGTCAGAGCAGTGGACCAGCTGCTATGCTTTCATATAGGCTGTGGCTTGATGCTAAAGCCAATGCCCAGTGACTTCAGGTTGCCACTGCCTTTATTTCAGAGCAGAGGTGAAAGCAAAATCACTCTTTTTGCAGAAATAGTAAATTTTGTTAGCATCATATGTCAGTAGTCAGAGAGCTGATGAAACTTAAACTGGAACAGCACTTAATGTTTACCCATGACCTTGAAAAATCTTAGATGCTCTTCCTCTGGACAGATGGCTAAAGAAATTTCAGCTGATGAGATAAGACAAATAGTAAGTACACATATGCACAGAAAATAATTACAGTATTTCTTTAACAGACCTTCTCTGCAGCTAGTATTTCATTAAGTCTCTTAGAAGAAACTGGTGGGGTTGGAATTTTGTATATTTGTTCTGATCTTCTTTTAAGAGGAAGGGAAATTTTTTAAAAATGAAAGAAAATTCTGTTTATTCACTTTTAAGTTATGTGAACCTGAAACCAATGTTGCTTTTTCATTACACAGATAATAGACTAAAGGCATCCCAAAGACAACTCAATGCAGGTTCACAGTGCGTAAATTTGACTGACAAAGTGTCTGTAGACTTCATGGAAGTGAACTTTACTATTTAAAACTAAAGCATATTTTTAACTATAAAAATCCAGTAGTTATATTTTTTAAGGTTTTATCCTTCCTTTTCCCACCATATCAATTCCTAAATTTTAATGTGAGGATTGATAAGTAAATAGTCCCTAAAGGTAATCTTTCAAAAGTTGAGCCATCTCTTGTGTTACCATGAAACTGCAGATTTTGTCAATATTTGCTAATTACTGTAACTCTCCACTAAATGATAAAGAACAAAATGTAGATCCAAAAGCAGCAGTCAGTCATCACTGGCTATTTTAAAATAAAGCACTATATTTTCCTAAAAATGCAAACAGGAGTTAATTTATCATAGAATCATATAATGGTCTGGTTTGGAAGGGACCCTGAGGATCACAGAGTTCCAAACCCCCTGCCACATGCAGGGCCACCAACCTCCAGGCCTGGACCTACACAAGGTTGCCCAGGGCCCCATCCAACCTGGCCTTGAACACCTCCAGGGACGGGGCAGCCACCACCTCTCTGGACAGTCTGTTTAAGCACCTCACCACTCTTTCTGTAAAGAACTTCCCCCTAATATCTAATTTAAATCTTTCCTCCTTTAGCTTTAATCCATTCCCCCTTGTCCTGCAATGACCATTCTTATACAGGAGATTAGATGTCCTTTTTTATCTCAGGAAAATGTATTACAGGCATAGGAAACATACCCAAAATTTAGACAGAATGAGAAGCATGAACCCCAAGTTTGCAGAAGCTTAGCTAGAAGATTATATATATAATGACTCCCTCTCTTCGTTTGACAAGATAAAGGATTTGCCAGCAGGTTTTGATGTTACAATTTTCATGTTTAATAAATTTTGAATAAGAAGTGTGACGGCTTTCTGTCTTTATAACATCATTTTGTATGTTTGTACATTGCCATTGTTTCTGTCCAGAAGGGAGTATTCCCTTTTTTGACTTACCTAAAAACATAGTTATTCAAGACAACCAAGATGATAGAAGAGTTTGTCTTTCCAAAATCTGTCTAGCACCACAGCTACTGTCCTTCTAGTGACCTAATACAGAAAGCAATTGATATTGCCCTGATAATACTTGGTAAACCAGATGCACCCAGTTTACATGCTGTGAGTTCTGCACACATGGACTGATAGAGAAGATGTGTTCTGAAGGCCAAAGCAGAGGACTAGGCCCAGAAACTCCTAAGCAAGGCACTTTTTAAAATCTGCTACCTGGTTCTGTATTTCAGAATGTCTAAGTTTGTTATGTTTGTGAATATGAACAGTGGTAAGCAGGACAGTTTGCTCTTCAAAAAGTGCTGTTAACTAGCAGCCCCATTGACTAAATATGTTTTTGTCAACACATTCAAGGAATTGAATGTCACATTGTTATTGTTTATTCTAAAACACAGTACACTAAGCAAAATAATACCCAGTTCTGCATGCTAATAAGTGCTAATTGCTTCCTGAGCAGCAGGTTTTGCTGCTCTCTAGATCTAAACTAATTTATAAAGTTATTAAAAAAATAAAGATGACATACCTTGGAAGTAAAATAGTTTGGGAAATGACCTTGATAGTTTCTGCACATTGTAAAAAGCAAGTTAAAATCATTGTGTAGCACATATATTTGAAAGTCTACAGGAAGTAGCTGTTTTTACACAGTTCAAAATGAGGGGGGAAAGGGAAAAAAGATAAGCCTCTTTTTACATCATACAAATGCTCAAGATTCCCATGGCTCTCTTTGAGAAAGTTAAAATTTGATTCTTCTGTAGGGACAATGAAGAAGTCTGTGCACAGATAAGCAACTTGATGCTACTCCAGAATTCACAGCACTCATAATATTTAGAGTCTGACAGGTCCATTATTCTACTGGTGGCATGAAAGAATAGTTTTTAGGACAGGATGTGGCCCAGTGGGATATTACAAGGACTAACACATAGATGTTAAAAAAAGAAAAGAGGAAAACAGCCACAAAAAAAAAAATCTTAGCATTCTGGGAGGTATTGTAGGCATTAAAGTAATATTATCAGCTAAATCATACTGTCATAGGATTTCATTAAAGATGACCTGCTTAGCCTTCCCCAGAGCAGGAGTGACTCTATTCTTTTTCAGAATACAACTTATTGTCCAATATGAAACGTAGGCAAACATCAAAACAAAACAGTTCCCCTGCCTACCACAGGAGATTGAAGAAACACATACTCCCCACTGTCTTCTTTTTAATCCCTCTGCTTCAGGACTCTTGTAAGATGCTATACCCCTCCCCCTCCCCTCACCCCTCCCCCCAGCTCCAGTCAGAACTGAGGCACTCGCTGATTTTTATAATCTCTGGTTTCTTTCCCAGTAGGTCCTATAATTGAAAGTGTGCAGCTCACTGCAGGCTAAGGGGGCCCTAAATGGCCAAAATTCTCTGTTAAAGGAATTTGTGCCTCTTAAAACAACTAGTCTAGTCATAGTGAAGAAGTCCCCCCCCCCACAGCCCTTTCACGGGACCATGCCATTTGTCTCATAAAATTCCTACATGTTTCTCTAAATGATGCTTATTAGTTAATCTTGTGCAGCTCAGGCTAATTGCTGCATCTCACATATCCACCTATCAGGCTTAGGATTCACAACACCAGCAGCAGAGAAATAGCTCTTATTTGCTAATATACCTTTTTTTTTTTCCGTGACCATTTATATCACAGAAGAGCATGAATGAAATTACAACAACAAAAAAAATCCACAGAAACATGTGATGGAGATAATTTAACCAACACTTTTCAATAATAACCTGTTTCTCTTATTTTCCTTGTTTTTCTCCATATGTGCTCAGATTCTGTCTCTGGAAATGCTCGGTGCAGTGAGATGCAAGAGTGTAACCATGGTCAGAGAATAACTTGGATTTTATGTAAGCAAGGTATACAAAAACTCTAGAAACTGCGTGGGCTCCTGTCTTATCTAGACTCCAGACACTTCTGCTAACTGCCTATGCTTAACAAGTATGTCCTGTATTTCTGTGTCTCTAAAAAGGGCATAATACTTTCCTATTTTAAAGTGCTGCTGTGGAAGATAAATACATTAGAAAAGAGGTTGGCTGAGAGATGGCAGTAAAGAAGATTCTTAGGATAGATAGTTAATTCAGCGAAGATAATGTGCTATTTTCCCTTGAATAAAACACTTAGCTCATTTTGGCCTTTAACCACATTTTCAGCATCATTTGAAAGCAAAGTTTTAATTATTTCATTGCTGCTTAATCTTTTAAAGCATAACATTTAATCATATACACTCGTGCATCTGTAAAGTAACTGTAGCAGCATGGTGGTGTAAACTACAAAAATCTGTTAGTGACGGTTAGTGTTTTGAAGAGTCACCAGAATAATTTGGTTTAGGCACTACAGCTTGCTAAGTTTGCTTCTAATGGGTGATACATGCCAAATAGGAAAGATACTGTTCAAAGAGGAAAATGATTCAATATTCTATCTCTGTGTGACATCTGCAGCAGAACTGCTGGTATCAGCTCAGAAGGAAAAAGTCTTTTACTTTGGTCATCATAACAGAGCTTATTATCTTGGAGACAAATTAAACCACAATGTACAGATGGAAAACTTTTTTTCTGACAGAGCACCAGCAACAGATAACAATTTGTTGCTTTCTAGTCCTTTTATGTATCACATTTAGCTGAGTACAAGAAACAAAAATATATATAGATCAGTATATAGATGAAACTGCACAACTCAGTCATGTCTCTGTATCAAATCAAATCAGTTTGTAAAATGATATAACGTGAATACTAATTTTAGAGACATAGAAGTTCATAAATTATCCCTCAAATAAATGGTAGAGCACCCCTCATGTTTGGTTGCATTTGAAATAATGGAAATTTGCTAAAAATTAGTTCTAATGCAAATTAGAACCACTAAAAGCAGCTGATTTTCAGTTTTCTTAGAGTAAGTACCATTAGTTATGTAATTCAATACAATTATATCTACATATTCTCTGGGCAATGTATTTTTTAGATGATTTTAGGAAAATGACTGTCTGAAATTCACATTAGTTTGTTTACATTCAGGAAGTCCAAGGCTGAAAAAAAAAGCCAGGACCAGTAAATAAGAAGAATCTGTAAAGCTATCTTGCTGGGATGATAATTTGTATTTTGGACTGTGGCTTCCTCATTTCTCCAGCACTAACACACAGGAAATTGTATTACATGAAATAATAATTGTTTTTCTAAAGGGATAAAGTTCATTTCATGCTGCAGTACATTAACTTAATACAGTGGCACACCACTGCATTAATACATTTAACTCAATTTTATACAATGCCTTTATTGCAGAGATCTATGAAGCTGCATAGCTTGGCTTTGCTAGGCTTTGTAGAAACCTCTTCATTAGTTTCAATTTACATGTATCTGTGTCTCTTGAGGTGCACTTTAATTTATGAATTCAAAGCGTCAAATAGCACCTGTGTTCCCATGAAAACATAAATTACACATACAAAATTAGATCCAAAAGGACTGTCTATAAGAACATGGTCGAACTCCTCATAACCAGACACTGTTTAACCCTGGAGATGCTTGAAAATTACAGGCACATCATGTGCTGAGACTAATTTTCCCTAGGTCTCTAAACATCAGCTTTAGGATAAGCCCTAAGCCCTGCCAGTCAGATAGTGTTGAACAGCTGAGAGCGTGGCTCAAATGCAAACTCTGCCAGATGCCATCAGAAAAGGTGTTTCTCTACCTCAGAGGTCGTGCCTTGGTGAGTCTGCTCAGGCCCATGGGGAGAGAATGCCTCTTGGTCTGGCACGTAGGTCCATGGCCAGGAGCACGATCTGGGCTGGGGAAGGTGAAGAAAACCAGAAAGGAGGGCAAATGTACAAGAGAACAGATTGTCAGAATGAAAATATAAACACCAAGAGCATGACCTCAGCCTACCTCTGATTTCCTCATTAGCCTCCATTTACTCGTATTTGCTGACTCACCACCAAAATTATAAAGTTTCCTCAAACCAATGTGTTTTCAAAGGGCCACCTACTTTTCTGGTTTAGACAAAAAAAAATGCTTGCCTCATTTAGAAATATTGAGAGAGGAGAGGAGAGGAGAGGAGAGGAGAGGAGAGGAGAGGAGAGGAGAGGAGAGGAGAGGAGAGGAGAGGAGAGGAGAGGAGAGGAGAGGAGAGGAGAGGAGAGGAGAGGAGAGGAGAGGAGAGGAGAGGAGAGGAGAGGAGAGGAGAGGAGAGGAGAGGAGAGGAGAGGAGAGGAGAGGAGAGGAGAGGAGAGGAGAGGAGAGGAGAGGAGAGGAGAGGAGAGGAGAGGAGGAAAACTATGTATTCTGTCTGATTTTTTTGTCCAGACTATGATTCAGAAATACCAGCTGTGACCTTTAGGAACACACAGTTTTCCAACACTTAGCTGCTGAACTAGTGTGTGTGAAATTCCTCCTCAACAGTTAATCTTGGAAATTAGTGCAGTTTCATTTCTCTCCTGGCTCTATGGGATGAATTCAGTTATTTGTCTGGAACAGGATTTTTAAAGAACTGCTCTGTTTTGTGGTGTGAGAGAGACTCTAGAGGCAATCTTGAGATCTTCAGTGCCTGAGGGCGTTTCTTATTTCTTGTAGCAGTGAACTTATCTGTGCTCCTTCAGAGGAGCAAAAAACAAGATGAAATAACTCCTACTTTATCACCAGCCTCTGAATGTTTCTGTGCTACCCTTTCCTGTCACCCAGCGAGGGCTGACTTCTCCTTCCCAGTCCCAGATGATTAAACACCATGATTTTTCTTAGACTCTGAGAGAGCTGCTTTTGGGTTAGGAGTATTAAAAGCTAATCACAAGGAACAATCCTACATGAGAAATATTCTGCTTTTTCCTGTTCTCATTATCAGTGGCATAATCAACTGAATTATAGAATCGGCTTTTTTCCAGACAATGAGCTCTCTGAAGAAAACAAAACAAAGCAAAGGCTGTGCACTTTCCTCAGTAATACCTCTGGGTCACCTGAAGCACAGTATGAACAGTCCTAATTTTCTAAGAAGTCAGAACTCTCTCAAGTAACTTAAATGACCTGACCATAATTTTCAGAAGTGATGGGATATACCACCTCCCTGCATTTCCAGATGCATTTCCAGGGAGCTTTCTAACCCTGATCAAAAAAAGTCAGGTAGAGTATGAGTCTAGGTCACATGGAAAACATGCACTTTGTGCGTGTATATCCATAGATCTTCCAAAGCTGTTAACCACTGTAACAGTTGAGCTCTTCCTGTACCTCTGTGAAATAGGTTTGTATCATTCAACACTATCCTACAAATGGGTTCTTTAAAAAAAAATTGCCTAATTCCTTGGTGACTCATTTCCCTAAGTGATTTCAGAGACCGTCTCACATCTGTGAGTGACTCAGGTACATTTAGCACACTAATTCTTGCTGGAAATGAGTGGGATTTTGGCATCTGAATTCCTTATAAGCTTTTGCAAAATGTATCCTAAATAACTCACTAAAGGTCACAGTGGGATTATTTAGTGAAATTAGAAGTGTTGCTTTGATTTCCTGAGGTCCCATCTGGTATTCTTACCACCCATCCACCACCTGTGTCAGCAATTCTAACATTCCTCAGAAATCTGTATTTCTATTAATACTTTAGTACAAAACACAGCAATTTCCTGATGTGACTGTCTCTATAACACAAACCAAGAATGTGTTTTGTGGAGAACCCACCCTTTAATAAACAGGTTCTTTTTGTTGTTGGTTTAGTTTGTTTTTTTTATGAATGCTGTGTTTGGAATGGAAGAATAGTGCACAGCAGAGAGACATGACTTGTGTTCTGACAATTTTAGCAGGTACATAGTGCTATCTGGATGTTGGTTTGAAGGCCCTCACACAACTGGCCACTCCCTCCATGCACTTAAATACATCCTATTTTTTTTAATCCTGTGATATGCTTGCTATTTATGGAATTCTTTAGGATATGCTGAGCAGTGACAGTACTTCGAAAAATAGGTCCAGAATTATATTATTCTATGGCATAATATGAGCCCAAAAATCATTACAAATTTACAGGTTTTTAGGAGGTTGGGAAGGGAGTTACGTGTGTAGCCCCCAACTCCCAGGGAAGCTGGAAAGGGTCTTTTGAGCATTTGACATTCTGCAGTTAATCAAAATTCCAGACAAGCTTTAATACTGATGAGATTGGCTTCTCTGACCTCACAGGTATGAGAAATACAGCTTAGGTAAAACCATCCAGTAGGAAAGATCATTTGGATTATAAATGAATATATTAGGGAGCATCCTGGGAGTGGGATGACTTATAAAAATTGAAAATAGAAAACATTTGCCCTGTAGCTAAATTCTTCATAAAATTTAGTCTGGATCCTCAGAGTCTCCATTTAGGTTTAGAATAATATTTTTCATAAGTTTTCACATAATAATAGTTTTTTCATCTGACAGCTGATGAATGAAGAGTCAAAATATACAAGGAAGTTTGAAAAGATTTAGAGAGTTGTTTTCAGCTACGATGCAATATGTAGATAATGCATACATAAAATTTGTACATGTACATAATTATATATGTATATGTATGTATGTATAGGTATGTAGTTATATACTAAATGATACTAGCTCTTTAAATTGTAAAGTGGAAACAAATTCAATGTGCTAGTATTGCAAAACTAGCTGTATTTCAAAATGCAATTTGTCTGCCTAGCCTCTTTAGATTCTGTGAAGTATTTTTCATGGAATGCTTATCAGTGACAAATTTACACCTCAAGAGAAATTGTTAGCCTGTGGCTAAAGAATCTGGACAGATTGAAAACTCCAGTTCCAGTTACCATTCAAGGAACAAATTCAGTTCTTTGCTTTCTAGAGTTTTTTCTTTTGTCTACTGCAGGACATACACACAGGTAAATAGCCATAGGTTTTATTTATCCTGTTGTTATTGCTAACTGTGATGAATATGTATCTAAAGGTCTTACAGAAGTTCCAGACTACATGGCAATTAGTGACCAAGCAACCATGCGTCCTGTAGCATCCCCAGGGTCTGAGACTCAACAAATGTCTGATGTGCAGCAGTTCTTTTTGTGAGGATATGGTATGCCATGCTGTCATGGATGGAGTCATAGGGATGCACTTCACTCACAGAGAGAAGCATCAATGTATTTTGCTAATGACAAAGTAAGTTAAAGAAGTTCACTGGTAAAAGCGACAGTGGTTTAGCAAGATTCAGTGGCAAGGTACACTTGGTTATTTACTGAAAACAGGACAGGGTCAGACAAAACTGTGAGGAAGACCCTATCAGTGAAGTTCATATAGGATCCACTTAATTTTAAAAATCTTTCTGAGAGAGGGGCCTAGGTGAAGCTGGATCCAATCCCAGTCTCAGACTTGGTCAATTGTTGATGTCTAAAGGATTATATGTGCACAATCAATTATTCTCAAGTTAATTACCAAGTATCTGATACTATAGGATTTTCACAACCTTGAGGAGTAACTTTGAGAGGAATCCCTACTTAAGGGGAGATCCTGACATACAGCCTGCTGCCATACAGGAGAGCTCAAAGAGCTCTTGGGCTGCTCAGTTTATGGGGGTACAATGATTGACTCATTTGCACACTGGCCACCAATGCTGGTTTCTTCAAAATTTGGCTTGGGTTGACCATTGACCAACACTGTGATTAGGTGGGTGCATTTCTCAAATTGACCCTTGGCTATTGTGTCATTATCTGTCACTGAATCCACTTGAAGCCAGATGCAGCCATCATGGCCAGACACACCTGTTACTGCCACTGGTGGTTATCACTTGAGCAGGGTTATGGGAAATAAAGGTCAGGTTGGGGAGGGGGAGCATACATGGCACTACAGGGTAACAGGTCAACACTTGGTTTCTTTTTCCTTCAGAAACCCTGAGCACCTCATAACCTGATCACAGTTTCATGGAGGGGAAAAGTGTCTCCAGTCCTTACAATGAGTTATGTATGTGCTTTTTAGATAGCTTATGCTTTGTGATCCAGGAGAAGCCTAATTGTTCTTGCAGAAGAGAGATCAACCACCTTTGAGCAGCAATATTGGATGAAAAGGTGGATTTTGGGTGGCTGCAATGATTGTTAGGATAGCTTGATTTTTAAATATATTTTATTGTCTTTTGCATAAAGAACTTCTGTACACCTCCTGGAAGCTGTTTTTATTTTCAATGTATTTTAAATAGTCGTCCTCTTTCACAGTAAATGATGAAATCCTGTATTGAACAGAATGCTAGAATTTAATTTCTGATGCCATGTTAGTTAGGTTTCCTAACCAACTATATAATCTGATGAATCCTTGTAATGAAACAAGCTAGCTAGCTTATTAATATAATTTAAACAAAATAGAATCCTGGTTTTCCAAATTAGCATGCATTTAGGTTGGGATTTTTGTACTTTTTGCTATTATACCACCAGAAATCATCCCTGATAAAGGAAGAAGACATAATCCTGGCCAATACTGGTAGGCCTTATGAGTAAAAAAAAAAAAAAAAATTAAAGTTTTTCTTAATACCTGAGCAAGAGCTATTTCAACCTTTACTTTTAGGTGCTGAAAAGAGACCAGAGGTGAAGATAGTCCTGTTCCAATCAGAATCAGATGCTTTTACAACATTCAGTTTCCCTGTCATTGCTAAACTATTCCCTTGTGGACTGATATTTCCTTTTTTTCAATTTGTCTGAACCAGGCTTCTTGTGGCACTGGTGCCTGCGGGGGAAGAAGCAGGCCTACTCAATATGAGTGATAAAAGCAACTTCGTTTATTAGCTCTAAGTTAGCTCCTTTTATACATTGTAGTTAATATATGCCTACTAGTCAAACTATCACTGGTTATTTGTTACAGGTTACATCATCATAAGCCTGCCTCTTGTTTTCATTCTTACAACTCTTGTTTTCATTCTTACAGCTCCTTCAACCAGTTTTTCCCAGATTCACTTGCTTCTTCTGAGGGCTATCTTCGTTTAAGGTCATCTCGACCTTGATCCTGATTGGTCATGCCGCGCTTCTTCTGCTTTGCTTTACTCTGTACTCTGTGCCTGCGTGCACGTACTCCAACACACTGGGATTGATTTTCTTCTTTTTTTTTTTTTCCCCATTCCTGTGCCATCCATAGCCTGATTCTTTGCCCTAGCACTATGCACATAAACCTGATTTCATCTCCAAGTTCCCCAAGAGCCTGGCATGTCATTGAAATGTGAAGAACGCAACAAGGAAAAAGCTAACACTCAGCAAGAAGTTATTAAAGAAAGAAAACACTGGTAGGGGCTCAGCTATCTTTCAGATGTAAGAACTCCATTAAGAGTAGCAGGAGAGGTTATTCCTGGCAGGGCAACCTTAAATTTCTGGATGTCTTGGAGTGCTCTCAGTGTTAGTGCTTGTGCACATATACAAGAAGTGTATGTTCATCCACATTGAAAGGCATTTAGGTTTCTAAGTCCTGCTGATTTGTAAATGGTAGAGATTCATGGGAGATGAAGTTAGTGATAAACTAGGAAGCTCTCATTTTTCACTGCACAGAGGTCAGGTACCAGTTTTCCTTTGCTGGAAATCAGCCAGCAGTGGAAAATAACTTTTAGAGTTATTGTAAAATAGGACCAGATGATGAGTGCAGGGAGAAAATGATTGTGGAAAAACAGTTCTTTTGACTCAGAGAATATAAATAAGTCCGTTTGACCACCAGTATCTCATCTGATTTATGAGAGCCCAGAAGTCACAACTCCAGAGGGCAGTTAAAATATTTTATGTGACTGATAATGACCACACATTCACCTCCTGAGGTAGAAATGTCTCCTTTGTATTCATTAGATCAGAAATTACTCTTTCCCTCAACATTTTCCTTTCACCACTGCCTTCTTTATATCCTAAAGGATAAAGATTTTCTTTTTTAAAAAATAAAAACTTATAGAAATAAGTCAGCCCATACAAGAAAACAACTGAGAAATATAGTCAGAGAAAACTGCAATACTAATGAATTGCAATAGCTGTAGTAAGTCAGTTATAAAAGCTGTAAGTTCTTTCACAAAGTCAATAACAATAATTTTCCTAAATAATTGTGAAGCTTTCAAAAATAGTTCTCTATCAAACTGTTAAACCTTTACTGGACTGGATCTATTTGATGTATAGCACATTGAGGAGACAATCCTGAAATGAAAAACCATACATTTTGACATCACTGCAGTAGAATCAAAACACTGTACAGTGAGAGGTATAGAGGTTATTGAAAAAAATCCCAGGTGCTGAATTCTGTTGCTGCCTGATTTTCCTAATTCTGCTGAAGGGTGAAAGATGAAGAAAATTATTTTATGTGTCTGTTAGGGCCCAATCAAAACTAGCAAACATCCAGAAATTATGATTTCACATGTAGTGCAAACTTGTAGTGAACAGAAGTCACACAGTTTATGGATTACTGGTAAGATGAACTGCAAACTTCGGGTTCTCTTTTCTGACAGCTACACTATAGAATAAAACAAAACCCCAAGCCCATCATCTGATGAAAGAGACGTATAGTGCTCTGTGTCATCAAATGCACAATTGTGACCTTGACTGTTTCAGCTCAGGAAATTTTGAAGCAGAATAATAAGGATGAAGAATGTGTAAGATTTCAACACACTCTCGGGTGTTCAGTAAACATAAAAGCTTTTTATTAAATATATATATATACAAAAGTTGTCATTTCACACTAGCAGTTTATTAAAAGAAAAAATAAAAAAGGACAAAATAAAAAGACCCCAAAACCTGAACTCTTCTAAAGTGCTTTTAAATTCCCTGAAGTTAATGTCACTTTGGGGCTAGGAAGAGCTTTCTATTTAGAAATGAAATGCTATTACTACATAATAGTGTGAGTAGATTTCCACTCTCACTTTCTTCTAATTTCCTATTCTTATCATTCTTACTTACTTTACCAACTAGAACACTGGTAGTTGCAAACAGCACCTAACCTTTTGAGGCTCAACCTTTCAATCTGTTAACAGAATAATTTTAATTAAAATGGTAATGCTTTCAATTGCCAGATTATATTTTAAGTTGAACACCATGCACACACACATTTTATAAAAATGAACAACCTGTTTGATACAATTTAATTTGTATTGATTTAATCTATGAACTTTAATGAAAAAACTCAAATGACAGTCATTATATGATGCAAAAGATAAAAATAATCAAAACCAGGTGGAAGTCATGTGAAGTTTTCTAGGACAAGTTTCTGACTGAAGCCTATAGGAAGTTTTGTGTACATAGGGTGGAAGAATAATAAAAGGGAAAATGGTTAGACTTCCCCTGCTCTGAAATATTATGTGTAATAGTTGTTAAAACATTTTAGATCAAATCTTCTTATTGAAAAAGGCCTATTTGTCTTTGTATAAGTTGTAGTGACTTGTACCTGGCTATCTCAGCTCTGTCAGAACACAAAAGAACATTTATAGTTTCTGCTGACGTAATTTTGGGGTGAATTGCAAAAGTAAGAGAAAAATAGGACTCAAAACCACTGCCAATAAACTCCTTTTGCATTTCTTCCCTTTCCATCAGATGCAGAGATATACTTTAAATTTAGTTGTTTCTGTGTCTTAGTTAAAAATATTAAGATCCATAAAAAAAATCCCCAAACCAAAAAATCCCAAAGTAGTATGGTTTCATTTGATGGCCCAGGCATGGGTTGTTTGGATTGAGATGCATTGGCTTACCTCCCATGTACAACAAGGTATGTCTCTCACATGTACATGCCCAAACAATGGCATCTACAATCTACCTGCAAGGCAGTTGTAGAGATGTCGGGGTTGGGCTCTTCTCTCGGGTGACAAGCGATAGGATGAGAGGGAATGGCTCAAAATTGCACCAGGGGAGATTTAGGTTAGATATCAGGAAGAATTTCTTTACTGAAAGGTTAATCGAATATTGGAACAGACTGCCCAGGGAGGTGGTGGAGTGACCATTAGTGGAGGTATTTAAATGGTATATAGATGAAGTCCTTCAGAACATGATCTAGAGGTGGGCTAGTCAGGGGTAGGCTATGGTTGGACTAGATCTAAAGGGTCTCTTCCAACCCTGGTCATTCTATGATCTCAACATTTGTACTTAAAATCTGACTTTTCATGTATATTGCTTCTCACAGAGTTTTTGACTGCAATACTTGCTAACACAATAACAAAGAAACTGTTTTTCTGCAAACGTTTCTCTGGAATACTTCAAAATATTTAAATAGCCCAGAGGACTTCGCACTTCTTCACCTGTTTCTTTAAGACACTATAATGATCCACATTTTTGCCTTCACCTCCTGGTCCACACTTTGTACAATATCCTTGCCTGCACTGTCTTCTGCAATACTGCTGGATTTACACATTGAAAATTCTGTATGGTTTCTCCTCAAAAGCACAGTGCTCCTGAATAATGGTCCAGGGACTGCAGATTCACTTTTAGTTTCTGATAGTTTATGCTTCATTTGAGTCACATTTCCAATCTCTTACAATTATTAAATCTGGAAATCTATCTTCTTGCTGAAGATTCAGTTGAGATTCCAGTAATGCTCTAAGGAAACTTTGTCAGCTGGCCCCGTTATTTCTGTGACTAAGATTGCCAGGTGGAGTTGAAGGACGCATAGCCACTTGACTTTCGGGTCTGAAAGTGACTGCATGCAGAGTAAGTTCGTGCTTCTTTTTCTCTCGTTCAACAGGAGGAGTACAGAGATTCTTCTTCATTAAATATGGGTGCAGTGTACAGGCTACTGCCTTAACTGGCCAAAGTTTCTAAAAGAACCCCAAAACAAAGCAAAAGCAAAAGCCCTTTTAGAAATAGAACTTATAAAATTTGAAGGACAGGTTGGATGGGGCCTTCAGTAGCTTGGTCTAGTGAGAGGTGTCCCTGCCCATGGCAGGAGGGTTGGATCTTGATGATCTTTAATGTCCTTTCCAACTCTAATGATTCTATGAAATTTGAGAGCCACTTTTGGCCAACAGAGTGGTTAGGGGGTAATGAAAACTTCAAAATGCTTGATTCTACCATTTTCAAATAATAAAGTTTTAATTTCTTTTTTCAAGAGGAATTCTATTCCACAATATCTTTTTAGGGACAGACAACAGTATGGAAAATTTCCTATTTGGTTAAATAACATATTTTCTCAGTCAGAAGTTATTTATGGAGATTTGCAGTGTGCTGTTCCATTAAATAAGATCTATAAAGGAATTAACTTCAGGTTATCTCAGAAAAATATATTTTAACATTTGTGTTCATGCAACAATGACAATCATTTATATATAAAGCTGTTACAATTCCCAGACTATTGATTTGGAATGTGTATTTGCTCAATATATATTTAGCTTCATGTCACCTGTCTAGCATGCTGGATACCTCTAAACCCTCAGACAGTGTTATGCAAACACTTGAGATTTTATCATCATTGTTGAACTTTCATTATAATAGCAAATAAAAATCAAGTGCTGGGCTAGACCAGTAATTTCCAAATTTAGTAAGGTTTCAAAGCAATCCACAACTGTAGAATCATCTTGCTCCCATCTCAGACTCTGCCCACTCCATGCAAAGATGGTTCACGAGGCTAATCCTGAGCTGCTGAGCTGCTGAAAGAGTCTATAACCTTTCCTCTCTGAGTAGCCTGGGCACATCCTGGACATGCTCCCATGTAAGAATTCCTCCTAAGTCAGTATCGCTTTAGTGACATAGGATGTGACAAGTTGGCCTAATATTAAGAAATTTACTTAGTTGACCTAAAAGCTTTGTGTCCATGCTATACAGCCTGACTCCATCTTTTCTGAGACATTTAGAGCATGTCTACATAGAAAATGAACAATAAAGCTAACCAAGTGTCCCGGTTCTGGCCAGGCCAGAGTCAACCTCCCCAAGCAGCCAGCCCAGGTGAGCTGAGCTAGCCCAGGTGAGCTGAGCTGGCCCAGGTGAACTGAGTTAGCCCAGGTGAACTGAGTTAGCCTGGGCTGTTTCCACACCACCAGACATCACTCCCCCTTAAAAGCGGCTGGTTAGGAAGGGGCAGTCCTAGGTGCCTTCCAGGTACTCCAGTCTGGGTATGGCTCTAGTGTTGGACTGGTTCTTGTGATGTGCAGCATGCTGTTATTGTCAGGTTGGTAAGGTATGGTACTCTGAGTTTTCTCCGGGTGTAAGTCAAGGTTGCAGAAGGCTGTCGTTATTCTACTTTCATGGTGCTTTTGTCAGTAAACCATCCTTATCCCAGCCCATGGAGGCTCTGTTTCTCCTTCAGGAGTGAGTGAGTGAGTGAGTAGCATGTGGTGCTCAGCCACTGTTTGGGGCTTAACTTCCAAATCAAGCATACAGTGTGCACTTTTTAAATATGTAATTAAAGTGGTTCTCCTACTCCTTTCTTTGTAGTCCAATATTGGTGCTTAAATGGCATTTCAAGTAGTAAGATCTCCTGTAGAATTGTGCAGCATGAGTTTTCAAAACATAAAAGTTATTAGTGAGGCTGATGCATCAAGAAAATGACTGTTTTAATATAACTCCTGTTGAATTTTGTCAAAACAGATCAATATGTGTTTAACTTATTTTTTTGGTATTCTATGTGAATGGGATTTTGTTGATACACTGTCTTGGTTTGGAAAAACCACATTCAGTAATATTGAATAATTTCTTTGATACACTGCTATTTTTAAAACAAGTGGAAAAGGTCACACAAGTTTATATTTGTTTTCTAAATATCTTGAAAAAGTAAATCCATACTGGAAGCAATTAGTTCTCAAACATGAAATCCTTCTTAAAATGAAATAGAGTTAGGAAAAAAGATCTAGGCATTGTTTTCAGGTCTGCTAAAAAGAGTCATAACTGCAAGAATATTTTAACCCTTCCTATGCCTTCCTGTTTTGCTGACATTTTTCAGAATTTCATTTCATTTATCTGATCTGTAAAAGTGCCAGAACATCAGAAATTAATCCTTAAGTTAGGTTATTATTAATAATCCTAATAGAAATCAATGCAGTGCGTTTTGAGGAATAGTGAAGCAAAACAGGTACCAAAGAACAACTTTTTTCTTTTTTTCCCTCTCTTTTTTTTCACTGTTTAAAATTTATTGCACTATTTCAAACATCATTGCAAAGCAAGGCTGTCAAGGGTGATCTATTGTTCTTTACCGTTCAGACTGCGACCATAGTAATTCATATGCTCCAAAACCCCTTTGCTTAAACAAGTAAAGAAAACAGTAATAATCCTGAGATAGTGATTGATCAGGAGTTCTAAAATAAGTGTTAGCTACATAAAGGAAAACATCTTTTTGAGTTTGCTCGCGTAAAAATGGTGACCTTAATCAAATCCTTAATAACACAAGGCCCTTCAAAAAACCTTGGTGTCCACTACAAGCTATAAGGCTAGAGAGGTAGAACTGGATTCCCCTCTGTTCTGGAACATTACTAAAATAGACTAATTATGTTCTAGATCTATAAAAACAGTTGCCTAACTCACTGGTGGGAAAAAAGATGGCAATATTAGTGGAACCACAAAAAGACAGCCCTGTGGTGTTGATCTAATAATTTAAATGGGTAGATTCATATTTTTTTAGAACACACACATGTTCACTTAATTTAGGAATTTAAGTGGTAGACTATTTCCATAAAGTGGAGTAGAATAAAAGTGGTCACAGAAAGAAGTGCAGTTTTATTTTGACCTTCATCAATCCAAATGAATTATGGCAAATATAGCGTATCATTTGTACTGATAATATCTTCCAAGTTGCTGGTAAATAGCAATCCTGTGTATGCATTTCTACATATTTTGGAGAGAAAAAACTTGGCTGCATATGTTACTCTCTGGCAATGTTTTAAAATATTTAAACTGTTCTGGTTTTAAGGGGAAAAAACCACACCATGCGGTTTCTGCAAATAACATTAAGCTACTGATATTAAACACAACATAATGCTGGCAGAATTTAATTTTAATAACTATTGGCTAAACAGCTTTGTAGAACATTCAGAGCAACAATTACAAAGGGATAAAAATAGTTTTCTATCACACCAAGCTGAGACAAGATTAACTGGAAAAAGTATGTTTATCTATGGAAAAAATGTTTTAGCAGTGTAGTAGTAAAGTTTAAAACTACAGATATGTTTACTCTTCACTTATACATCTTTAATCCAAAATTTAATTTAGATTATTACTAGTAGTATAGTTACTGTGAGTTCTCATTTTTTTCCCACATCCGTCTGTGCATGTGTTGTTATTCAGGAGATTCATACTTGGTATTCTTTGTGAAAAATATATCCAGAGACTGGTGACTGGCTGAGAAAGGGTATCTGAAATTCTTGTTGACTGTTACATATCAGAACATGATGACTTTTATATTAATTCTTCAAAACCTTTGTAAAGTATTATTACAGAAGACATAAAAATGGGATGGTGTGGAATCTGCCTGTAAATGCTATCGGTATGCCTACAAATGTATCATCAGAGAGTCACTGTCCTTTCCAACAAAGGCTTCTTGAGAGGCTGGGGCAGTTAAGGGTGCTGTGCCAAACTACTTCCCTCAAGTTCCCTCATAAGATATTGGGCTTCACATTCAAAACTTTAGAGAGCTAGAAATTTCTCATGGGTGTGAAAAATTATCTAATGCTCTTAAAGCACACACACCCCACACCCCCCCACCCCCAGATTGTGGCATTTTAAACTGGGGAATAATAACTGGTTTTGAGGGTAAGGCAGCAAGATGATACAATCCAATTTTAAAGAAAGTAAAAAATATCCATGCCATGGGAGTATGCTGGAGAGACTGAACTAACCCTAATGCTCAGTATTAGTCATACCAAGGAGGGTTTAAGAATTGAAACTGAGCAAGATGGTAAACATAAAGCTAGTGAGTTTTCTGTGTCACTTATCTTTAATTGCAGTCCAAAGGGCAATTCTCCTGACAGAGGCAGAGTTGCCATGAGGCAATGGCACAAAGAGCTATTCCTGCTTCGCTGACAAGCTTTCCTCTCCCAGTCTCCTCTATACCTAGCTTATATAATGGCAATAACGTATGAAGCAGGACTGATGCTTTACTGCTTTAATATTTTTAGATGCTAAAATTATAGCACTGCAGATTGAAAATTTCTTTAGTTCTATGTGGAGGTTGGTGATATCAGAAAAGATAATATATTCTATTAAATAACTTTAAAAGTGTGAAAACTGTCATTAGATGTGTACTAGCACATTTAAATATTATTCAGTTGTCTCACACCTACACTATAAGTTATCAGCCTCTTATGCAATATCTTTCACTTTATTACCCTGAAAATCCATTGATTTATTTGGTTAGACACAATTTCCACATCAGTTCTTCCATCAAATATAGCTATATACTTAATGCTTACCTTGTGTAAAGGAAATAATTCCCCCAAAGGAATGATCTGTATGGGTATAATTATTTCTGATGTTTATTATTACACTACATTTCTAGTACTTAAGAAAAACTTAGCAGGAGAAGAGGTTTTCAATTTACAGAATGAGACACAGATGAGAAACTTAGCATGATAATTCCTAAAGCTGCATTGCTTAGATATTGAAATGATTATTTGACAACAGCTAAACTAGACTAATACAGAAAGTCAGAAGTGACAGTTTTTCAAAAAAGCTGATACTTGGTCTGGGGACTCATGAGAGTTTCCAGTTATGACACTGAAATTTGGTTTGGCACAGCAAACAGTAAAAAACATGTCTATTTGTAATATCATTCCCCATAAGTTCTCTGCTGTACTATTAAAGAAACAAACCTCTAACCCCTATACATTTGAAACTTATGATTCAAATGTGACATACTATGCCTTAATTGCACAGCACTAATAGATGCATTAAATATAGTACTTGCTTCAGAAGATCCTTCTTTGGAAACTGGTTCATGTGGCCATCCATGAGAATCAAATACACTACCCTATATTAGTGTTCAGATAGCTTATCCATCCTGCTGAGTGTTTGTCACACATTGGAAGCAACGATCATCAGATGGGGAAAAATGCCCCCAGATGAACAATTTGTTGAGTTTCTCAACAAAAAACAAAAAAAAACAGAAAGGTTTTTGCTTATTGTACCATAGATATCAGTCAGTGAAACAGAATTAATTAATTTTACACAGATTATCTAGTGCTTGGTGTTAGCTTTTGCACATCAGTTTTTGCTGTTCTACATTGGCCCAACATTTTAATGTTGCCCACAGTCAGCACACTTTAAAACCTTTCCTTGCACTACCTCATAAGCAGAAATGAGATGTCCTTTCTAGAACTAATTTCTAGCAAATTCAAAAGTTACTGTAAAAAGTGTTATCTCTAGCTTGCCTATTTTTGTTCCTTGATGAGCTACAGATAGGTTTCTTAATTCAAGCTGAAAGGAAATGAGAAGGGGAAAGGAAATAAAATGAGAAACAGAGACTTGAAATGCTGGAAAGTTTGGTTTAGGAACATGACTTTAAAGAAAAAAGATCCTCTGGAGTGATATTTCAGATAGTGGAGATAGATCATTCATGACAGATCGGGAGCAGGTGTATTACTGCAGTAGGCATACGAACTTTCATAATTGTTAGAAAGTTATCCTGCTGCCTGGCTTAATGAATAGAAATGTACTCCAAATGTTGAACTGAAAAGCTGGAATCTTGACTCAGCTTCATTTCACTCCTGAGCACGGGTGGCATTCCCCAGGGTGCAGTATGGCCTCAGAGCAGGGAGACGGAGCTGAAAAAGGAAATTCAGAGTTGCAGGTTCAGCCTTTTAGTAGAATTAAAACTGCACCATGCCATGTTACCAATATGAAATGCTTTCATCTGTGTAAGTGCCTGGGCTGAGATCTTGGGCTAGTTTATAGATATGCTATGGTTTTGCTGCTTCAGTTATCACCCAGCTCCTTGGAAAATCAAGTTTGCAAAGTATTAACTGTCAGGAATCAATCAGGTCAAATGATTCTAAAAATGTGTCCATTCATTTTTTCTTGATGTGATTAAAAATTTGGTCTTTGTTGGAAAAAAAAACCCTGACACGAATATCAAAGCAGAGGAAGTAGGAGTGTACTAAGATTGACAGACAAAACCAGCGAATTTCCTTTTAGTCTATAGATGAGTTGAAGAGTTTCTGCATTTGCTAGTAGGGGTTGTTGGCCATGTGCACTAGATTTACCTTGTTAAGTTTCAAAGCTTTCTAATAAACTAATGAAAACAACAAAACTATTTTAAACCAGCCTATATTAATATAAAGGAAACTAGTCTAAGGTTGTGAGGTTTTTTAATACTATAATTTGATATGACTGGGTGTACTGTATAAGTAGCTCAGTGAATCAGACACTTCAGAAGAAGAAACAGCTGTCACAAAACAAATTGGTTTTGATCTCTCAGAAGGTGGTTGAGATTCAGTTTTTTTCAGCTCACACTGTAGGAACAGTTTCTGTAGCTAACAACCTTGGCAGTGTAAGCAATAGAGCTATAGTGGTGGGAATGGATACTTGATAGAAAGAATTATTTTCAAACTTTCCTTACACTTGCAGCCAATGTGCAGCCTGACCCTAACTGCCTTTTGAAAAGATTCCCATATATCATGGGAAAGAGATAGCTCAAAATTGTTGATAAAGGAGAAAAACTAAAGAAGAAAGGAAAAAAAAAATAAAGAAAAGTTAAATAATTGAAGATCAACCTCTTTATCAAATCCTGTATTGAGGAAGGAAAAGTTATATTTGGTTCAATTCTTCAGCTGAATGTCTAGAAAATGATCAACTTCTTTACAGCATCTCAATCATAATTACCACTAGGACAAAATTAATGAACATACAGATAGATGAATAAATATGCTTCAGTTGACACAAGCCTTACAGTGTTATTGGAAAAAAAATGTGCAAAGTTTTTCAAATTCCTGTCCTCTACTATTAATAATCTCTACTCTCAGAAAACCTATTCCACTTCTTTGGGGAAGAATATAAAGAAAAAACCTGTATATGTGCAAAGAGCCAGAGATGATCATCTGGTTCTAATCCTAATTTCAGGATCTCTCTGACCTTAATTTCAGGAGACAAGGTATTTTCATCTTCTAATACAGCAGTGGACTGCTTGCAATGTGCTTGAGGAGCAGAAGTGAGTATTTGAACAATTTGCATATTATGCGTGTATACAATTGTGGAACGCGGTCTGTCTATCAAAGACTAAAATGAGCCAGTATTTTCCTTTTCTGTACATTTAACTGTGTAGTGAGAGCTACTGTTTTGTTTTGGTGCACAGGCATATGTCATTCTCCATACAAGTAATCTGAGACTCAGTTTATATAATCAGAATATCACATGATATCAAGTTGAAAAAAGAGATGGAGAATTTGTGTCTTCAAGCCACAGGCTTATTTTTTGTGTGTTGCCTCTTCCAACATGTTTTAGCTTTCAATCAGTTTCTTCTAAGCCACCAGAGCTGGTCACTTCAAACCAGACATTTCACATCTATTGCTCATAGCATTTTCTAGACTGTCCTACTTGAACGCATTGTTCAACTATTACAAGTGCTTGCAGTGATATACTGATTTTTCCAGTATTTCCACAATATATTTCATATTTATTGATTTATTCCTTCCTATCCCATTTTTTTAATTCTGCAGAGGTCCTTCCCTACTAGTATCCAACAGAATAACCATCTGCTTACTACTGTCTGTGGTAGTTGTGGGTTTGAAACCTATGCTGGCCAAAGAAGTGACAGACAAGTCTTTTTGTAAGGAATTTTGTGAGTATTATACATGTTGGGAACATCCATGTTCTGTGAGAGATGACTGCCAAGGATGGAGAGGCGTGGGGTCCCCAAACAAAGGAGATCATCCAGGAGTGCTGGGTGAGGCTGACAAGTGCTCAATGTCCCCCAACAGCATGTGGTCCCCAGAGCAGGGCTGCTGACAGGGATGGAGGCCAGGCATGGCCATCGCTGTGCCCTAGGAGCTGAGTGAGTTCTGCAGGCCTGGGATCAGATAATAAGGCAGGGCCTGAGCCTATACACAGCACTTGAGCCCAGAGGTGGAGACCCCAGACAGGGTTTCTTGCACCTTTTCCTCACCTTCTCTTTTGTGTGGCTTAACTGGTTTTAATAAGTAGGTACAACATATATATATCCTTTATGAAATCATCCATGCTTTTATTAGAGAAAGAAAAGCTAACAATAGAAAGAAAATACCTTGAAATGATCCTTCTAGAGCAGCTTCCTTTTCAAACAGAAATCCTGTTCCTTTGTTAAGAGCTGCACATAGGTTCTGCTTCAAAGGTGTTAGAAACACATCTGCAATATTACTATGAAAGAGTCAGCTTTCCACATAACTGATACAGAAGCAGGTGAAAAATTGCAGTCTATGCAGAAGCTTGCTATTTTATTTATTTTTATGTTTTGGTGTGCATCAGCATTACTATTTGACTTCATCATAAAGCACTCAATTCTTCCAATACTAAGATTCATCCCTCTGTCAGCTGCTGTGGAAATGTCTCCATTCAAAATAATGTTCAGCATGGCTGAAAAGCTTCTAGAAAGCTGAAATGCTTGCTTTTATTCACTGACATATAATTTTTGAGGTATATTCTTAATCTGTTGTGCTAATCAAGGATTTTTTTTCTCTGTGACTAATTTTTGAGATGGCAACTCTTCCATAGAAATTTATTGGTATGGAGTAGATACATATTTCACTTAGTTCAAGGTGAAGGCCTGAAGTGAAGATAGTTCTCCAAAATGTTCCTCTCACAATAGAGCAGTTCTGTGTCTGTATGAAAACAAACCTGTTTTCTGGACAGACCCTGAACTGTGTTTGGAAAGATGTGGGAAAGAAATACAGAAAGGCATTGATTCAAAGATTTTTCTCCTGCCACTCATCCCAAAGGTCACTGACAGATGACGTTTTACCTCAGAAGTTTGAGCAGCAGCCAAAGAGTTGAATTGTTCTTATCATGGGTCTGGAAAGAGATTTTGCTTCTCTGAACTTCCCTTGTCCTACACATTAGGTAGGCAAAATCTGGTCAAAAGTCTTCTCCTAAGGTGAAATCACTCATCCTCTAAAGAAATGCTGAGCAGACAGCTCTCAAACATCATTGCCTCTGGCTCTTCAAATGCTGCCATTTCAGAAGGATGCTATGAGAGACAGTTTTTATTTTGTCCAAAATAAGTAGTCAATGTGTTAATTGGTATCCTGAGCATCCTTGCCTAGTGCAGTGTAATGGATGATGGCAGAAACATGCTGATACTTGTGGGCTTGCTAGGTATGCAAGGGTGACCTTTTTTAGAAGGTGCGTGCAACACTGAGACTCTCTAATGGCACTGCCAGAGCTGTCTGAAAGTGATAGAAAGCATTTTTTTCTTCCCCCTGGAAAATACCTTGCTACACCTTACTACACCACTTTCAGTTTCCTGAGGCGGAAAGGCTCAACTTCCGCAAACCCACATAACACCTTATCAAATAAAGTATTTTATCTTATTGAGTGTGACTCAGATGGTGATACAAGGCAGTGGATGCTACTGAAATGTTATTACCTAGTGGTATTTAAAGCTAAATTATTCCAACAGATAAAAGCTTATTGTGCATGATGGAATGGAGTAATATCTTGTATCCTGGCTGAGTGTCCTTCTAAAGCCACTGTAAATATTGTAACAGACTTATTCTGAATTGGAAGATATTAAAGAAATTATATGGAAAAGAATACTTTTTTAATGGCTTTGAACAAATTATGCAGATAAGAAGATGATTTGATTCCTCTCAGTTCCTGGATCAGAACCTGAAAATGCCTTTTAAATGGCGGGGCTTTGGGGAGCTGAGTAAGTGGGTGGGTGTTGGGGGGCTGTTTAATCAAAATTGAGTCTGCGTATAACAAAGTGATCTGTATTCAAAGTATGCAGTTAACCACTGCTATTCACTACCAATAACACAGATGGATCTTCCGATTTAGGTTGTGAAACATATGGCTTTAGTAAGGAAGAAATGACAGCTGAGCTAAGTATCTTTGACAGAATAACTCTAGAAAAGGAATAAAAAGTTAGTTGCTTTGAAAATTGCCTTGCTTTCTTCAAAGCCCATACTGTTCACTTCACCCTCTGTCATCTTAATATCCATGAGTTCTGTTTCATGTAAGAAGTTTTTCAAGTCTTTATACCTTTCAAAATTATATGAGATACATGGCCAGGAGCAACTGCCAGGATTAGCATTACTGAGCACAGAACATGCTATTTCTTTCAAGTCAGAGAATCCAATTGCTTTTATTACATTAAAAACTGACCATGGATTATATCTCTTCTTCAATTACATTTAGCCTCTCTTTTAAAACTGTAAGTAGTGTATAATTTTGTTGAGGTCCAACTTGTCTCTGTAAAAAAAAAGCTTTCAACTCTTTCTGATTAAAAAAAATGCAAGAGAGGCTTAGCTATGACTAATTATACTTAGTTTCACCATTTTTCTGAAGCTGTAGTTCTGTGGAAATCTTTGTGACACCCAAAGATAGAACTTTGGAATTCCTAGTTAGTTTTTTATAGTCCTCTCAGCCTGAAAATTAAAAGAAAGGATGTGGAACTCAAGCTTTATTCTTTTCATGCAATAGAGATGAGAATTTTATACAAATTATTTTCATTTACAGATACTGACATATGCTTTGGTTCAATGATCTAAACAGGTATTCATGGTTCACAATGTTGTTTGTACTATAGTAGCAATTAAGGCTGCAAAGTGCAAAAGTAGGAAAGAGCTGTGATATTGGATATTGGCTATATTTGAAGCTTTAAAAAATGAATGATGGTCCTGGAATGTGAAAACACTGCAACATCATTTGTGGCAGAATGTTCCCTAATGGGAGGAAATGTATAAAGATCTCTAGAAAAGTACAAAAGTTTCTTTCGTACAAGTTGTTTATGTGAATCTGGTATTTTTATCTTGTTGCATGTGCTCCATGTATGTGATGGTTTCTGATGTAAACATGAGGGTGACGCTAAGTAATACTACAAAAGTCAAGAACTCAGTTGAATTAATTGTCTAATCCAGTACATCTATGTATTATATACAGCTATCATCTATGACTATGACATTATTATAACTTGACTACAAATGTAGGACAACTAGTTTTATCTTTTTATTGGGTCAGCCTTTTACTCTGTTCTAGGTAAGATAAAGCCATGTATCATAGCAATCTTACTTAAAGCAGAGAGATTTATTTTAAGATTCACAAAAACTTGTACTCAAGCCATAGAATTTTGAGTTTGAGCCAGCTATTAATTTGATGGAACTATTCTTCTAGAAAAGTCATTACAGTTTTGCTCATGTTTCCCTAGATAAAAGGTTCATTGTGGTATTCACAGTGAATTATGTGGGGTCTCAGAGGTATTTTAGTTCTAAATTAAGTTGCCAAGACAAGGAACATGGAAAGGCAAAATTTCCATGTCTGTTTCAGAAGTGTGAAATTGTTGCTTCTGGTTTAGTACTAAAATCTGGACAAGAACCTCGACTGAAAATGCAACATTTCTTGAAGTATTTGCTACTAGAAGTGTGAGTTTTGGCTTATCTCATAGGTAAGGCACTGTGATGCTATTATGGCAGCTGTGCAAGTACGTTGGAGCTGACAAAGAGGAAAACCTGGGGTCTCTTTGGATGATCTCTTTTCCCCCTTCATTCCAGTTTCTTGTTCATGAAAGAATAACACCTTTAAAGCTCCAAATAACTTCCACTTGAATATGAAACCAATGAGCAGCATTGAAAATGCTATCTATTTTGAGGAGGAATATTTGTGTATATCACTGTTAATATATATATCTTAATTCTCAATGTTACACTGAGTGAATGTATCAGGTGAATTGAAATGACGTGACCAGAATCTCATCTTCTGAAGATGTACTTCATGGCAACATTTTCAGTCTTAGCTGATCATAATTCACTGAGGTCTCTTCATAGAGAATGCTATTTGTTTGGATGTTACAACATTTTCTATGTAGATTTTTGAGGAAGTTTATACTCAAAATAACAACAGTAGACTTATTTCAGAAACTACTGGAATTTATTGGCCATCTCCAGAGCCTTAAAAACAAACCTAAATTTTATACACAGGTATAAGCATATTTGTTTATTTGTCATAAGAACAATGCTTCTCAGTACAGCAAAAAGTATATGTTCCACAAAGGACAAATAATCAGGTTGTACAGAAACAATTATGCCAAGAACATATTATCTCATAAATATGTGCGTAGTTTGCGTATCCAATTATACTTCTTTTCACATAGCTTTATCACATAATTTAAAATATTTATTATAAACTCTTATGTGACTTAAGAGTTTAACATGACTAATAAAATGAGAGACTCATAACTAGAGAACAAACACAGCTAAAACTTATGCAATCATAGAAACATAACTATAACAGTTAAATAGAACAATTATGTGGCAATAGACTAGCCTTATGGTATTCAGTACATGTCATTCAAACTAAAATAAAGGAATACAACTGAGTTTTAACAATAAAAAAGACACAAAAACTTGGAAATTGGCAGAAGGGGTGGGGGGAGGGTTTGGCAGAAAAATGTTATTCCTATGGTCATTGTACAGGATCCAAACTGCATTAAGTAAAACCAGATCTGGGTAATAACTCTAGAAAAATAGTTAAAACTAGGTAGAGAGAGCATTAACTGATAAAAACGGAGCTAAGGGAAGATCTTTTGGACCATGGTACATGCAACACACTTTTCCTTATGCCTTGTCGAACCTTTTCTATATTCACTTCTCTTTCCTTTGTTTTGGACATGTAATTCTTTGTCCTAGATGGGAGCAGCTGATGGGAGCTAGTCCAATATGCTGCTTCTTCCTATCACTCTTAATATACTTTTGTTTCAAGATTTTCCATGGAATAGTGGATATTATTTAAGAATATTAAAGAAACTTTCACAAGGTTCTCAACATTTAAGGTCATAGTAAGACCTAGAAAACAGTTTATACCATGGAAACCAAGCATGGAAAAATCTCATTGATTTTTGGCCTTAAACCTACTAAGGCCTTCTGAAGCTTACCCTTCCCCTAAATCGATGAGATAGCTGTTCTCAACATGTAGTTAATACTACAGATGTGGCTGTCTTTACAAACACTCTTTGCAAGATATGTCTTTCAGCAGCTTTTATTTGACAGTCGGTAAAAGTGAATGTTCCGCAAAGGACAAACAATCAGGTTGTACAGACCATCTAATAGAGTTAATGCCAGAAGGAAAAAAACATAATGTAGCACTTTGGCACAAAACTGTAGGCTCTTGAGAGCTTGATTATATGTTTAGTGACACTACAAAAATGCCTTTATTCATTATTGTAATGTTCCTGAACACGTGTCATTTGAGACCTACAATAAGTATTTCATGTATTTGTGAAAATTGAGCTGTAAATCTGAGGAAACAGCTGCCATTAAAACCAAGATGGCTGTATTATAAGCCACCAAGACTTAAAAGGATTACATTTAGAAGGTTAAATTCAATGTCATTCTTTTTCCAGCCATGAATCGTAAAATCCATTCTGTTGGCAACAAACCAGAAGCAATTCAAAGCTAGGATGAAATACGTTTTAAAGGGGGATGACGGGGAGGATGACAATTAATTTTGGAAACAAGAATGTAATTTCTGATTGCAGCAATAAAGATCCATGAAAGTTCTCCTTGGATATTAAATAAAGCCAACAGTTGTGCACTGTTATCACAATACTACTTTATTTCTAAAATACCTCCTATTCCAAAAATGGCACTACTCTGCTAGCTGTCAGTCTGTGAATGTAAGGAACAACTTCAATATTTCTGGAATCTGCTCTATAATTGTGATTTTTTTTTTTGGTCATTATTGAGAAACATTTGCTTCTGGGTTGAGTCATAAATGGAACACATCTTTTAATACTGAAGGCTCAAATAGTATGGCTTGTCTTAGTCAAGCAATTGCAGGGTGTGGAGGATAACTGTCTAGAAACAAAGAGAAAAGAATGGGGGGAGGGGGTAGGTCAAGCTAAAGGAAAACTGTTGACACAATAAAAAGTAGGTATAAAGTGGTCTGAAACCTATTTAGGTTATAAATTGGAAAATTCCTAGTCAGAGTAACAGGAGCATAACCTAATTGCTGTTAAAATGGGTCACTTCATGAAGGAGTAATATGGGAACAGCAAGGGGGCTATTCCAAATGCCCAGCAGGTTGTTTGAATGATTTCCATGCCCTCACTCCCCAGTCCCATTTTTCTACCTTTCTATTGATCTCAGTAGTGTTCGTGTTTTGCCCATTTTTGTAAGGTTTTTAAAAAATTTTGTAAGCATAGTGTAATCTGAATATCAACTATACCTAAAAGATAAAACATATAACTTGTGCTTAAAATTTAAGCAGGTATCTAAGCACATTGCTAAGATGGAAATAATTATGTTTAATCTATCACATTCCCCTCTTGGGATAAAGTAAGTGCTCTTGTGAAAAAAGTCTGGTCCCTATTGCCTTCTGGGTTATATTCAGCTCAAAATCTGGTTTGCATTGTTGCTTTTCCACTTAGTGAACTGGTTCAAAATCTGGGGATAGGTTTTTCCAAATACTTCTCCAATTGTTTCTCAAAGAGACAGATTGTAGATCAACAATGTGAACAAAAACTGCTGTTTGATTATAAATAGACTTTCATATATGAGTAGGAAGCATTTTAAACACCATAGCACTAGAATTAAATAAGTGAAAACATGGAAAGTGTCCACAAACAAGCTGAACTTCTAATAGCAAGATGAGAAAGGGGCTGAAGAAAACAAGGTCAGATTCTTCTTTTTCACTCCTCTATATTGCAGGAATTACAGATGTGTTTAAATCAGTGTTAAAGGTGATATCTGGAAGGCTGTTGATTCTGAAAACAAATCTTTCATGGTATTGGACTAATGGGAATGACCAGAATTTTGAATGGGTCTTGAACCCATGGCATCATATAAAAAGGTTATATCTTTATAGGATAGACAACAAAATGGAAGAGTTTAATAACATCTGGATCTCATTTTGAGCCATAGATGTGGAGAAGAAAAGTCCAGAATCTGATTTGGTTGTATGTGCTTAGCATAAGTAAGGAAGTGATATATGCTTGGGATATTATACTCAGAAGGATTGGAGCAAAGCAGAATGTACTGATATACTAAATAGTTACATTTCTATTGGATTGTAAATGGCATTGATTGTTTCCCAAATACAATTTTGGAAAAGGCTTATATCACATGGTCTTTTGTTTCAGTCACTAGGGCATTAAAATATGACAGTATGTAAGCTTAGGCAGCAGTGGTTTTATGAGCAGACTAGCATACATTAAAAATGCTGATATATACAATATTACCTCAGGTTGCAGTGTCAACAGAATATAGATTTATTCCAAGAAAAAAAAAAAAAACAAACCCCAAAACATTTTCAGACAAGCTTGCTTATATATCTACCAACCTTGTAAATTAGTCTAGCACTCATGAAAAATACCAGGCTGGAAGAGAGGATTAAAAAATGGCTCCAGTCTTCCTAAGTAAGGTACAGCATGGGCATTAGTGCAACGTTCTCCAGCCTGGCCTACCAATTTAATTTGGCTGAGTAGCCCAAATGGCACCAGAAAGTAATAGTGGGCAATGCTAGTGAGGACATCAAAGCTGGATGAATTGCAAGCATGTTAGATGACTGCACCCTAAGCTATAGCTCTGTGTTGATGCACAAGTCAAAGCTCATTTGCCTTCCAGGTTTTTCAGTTTCAACTACTATGGATACCGAAACTCAAACCTGTTGTTTGAAATAAGAACTTTAAGGGTTTTCCATACATTATTCTCATTGAGCTCTGCCTCTGTTCCTGCCCCAAAGTGACACATCCAACACTGAAGTTAAATAGTTAATATTTAAACACAAATTCCGTGGTGTCTTTACAAAAAACTCCCTTCTAACTATTCCCCTAAACACCATCACAAAACACAGATGAGAATGACAAAGGTTTCTCCAGCAGATAAAAGCCAAATTTCTTATCTCTGTAATCTGCAGTAACATCTCTTTAACACTCTCTTGTTGGTATTTATTCTTCTTCTATTAGTACTAATTTTCTTCTGTGGTTGATGTGATAGGAAGGGCTGATTGAGCCTTTATGTGATCTGATTTTCTTCATATTCTGATCAATGCATTTCCACGGTTTTCTTAACCCATTCTCAGATGTTGTGTTTTGACCAGGATCCATGTCTTAGAAAAGGTAGAAGAGATCAAATCAGAAGAGACTGGTACAGTACTAGGATAGATGGTTCATACAGCATATGCACAAACTCCATCATAATGTTCATTTTGGCCCTGTCTTCACGTTTTTTATCCCATTAAATGTGAAATCATTAGTGATGGAGGAAGAAGGATACAGAAAAATATAAAAGGACAAAAGACGCCCAGCAGTGTAACAGGCAAACAGCTGCTGTACTGATACCATTTACAGTATGTTCCCATATACACTGCTTGCCTTCAGCAGGAAGAAAACATTAACATCAAAGTTTCTTAGATCATTATCAAAAAAAGCGGAAAAAAGTAAGCTTTTCCTAGCATTTTCAAGAATAGATAGAACAGATCAACCAGCAAACTATGCTACAGAGTTCACCTCTGTGAACATGACATTCTTCAGTGAAAATAAATTGATGCATTAAAATAGCCTCCTTTTTACAAAGGAGATTGTAGTAGGGTTATAATAGAATTGGCAACAGCAGAGCTAGAAAAAAAAACCCTCCACCCTAACACATTTGTCTTTGTTTAAACATTTCTTTTAACTAAGCTTAAATGTTTATTTAAAAAATTATTTGATTGTTCCTTTCATTTATTGTGCTGAACACAGACGATTAGAGCAATGTTTTTCTTAAAGATGTGTTTTAATGGTACCTTGGCAAAATAGTAATGAAAAGTCTCAGAAGCGCAATTACTATATTGCAGCATGAGAAGGAAAATATTTTTAAGTGGTGATGCAGAGAAGTACTGAAGCTTGTTATAATGATTTTTCTGAGAGCAGATATTTTTCCTTTATTTTAATAATTGGTATAGTACTGATAATTCTAAACCTAGAAATTTAGTACTGTCTTAATAAAAGTGAAAATAGCAAGTATGAAAAAAACACCAATAAGAAGTAGCTAAAGCTCTGAGGAGGAGAAAGTTGGAGAGTTGCCAGTGTTGTGATCATATGAAAATTCAACAGAAAAATTCAGCACATTGGCAATGATAAAGCAATTTTAAAGCCTGGGAGTTCAATGATTTTTTTTATATACTTTTATTTACTATAATTATGAGACCATGCTTTGCATTTGGGATGTAGATGTAACATCTAAAAAAATCAGTGGGTGAGTCAGACATGTTTGAAGAATTAAACACAAATTTTCATATGTTTTACAGATACTTTTAAGGCCACTAAGAGAAAAAGCTAGTAGTGGTAATAGGCCATGACTAAAATTAATCTATCTACCTTTAGGATTCCATAGGAAGGCATGACAAGTAATAAGCATTTATTAATGCAATAAGGGATATGAAGATGATCAGGGGACTGGCGCATCTCTCTTAAGAGAGAAGGCTCTGAGAGCAGTGTCTGTTTAGTCTGGAGAGGGGATCTGATCAATATTTGTAAATACCTAAAGGATGGACAGCTATAGGAAAGGGCCAGACTCTTCTCAGTGGTGCCCAGTGACAGGTCAAGGGGCAATGGGCATCAGCTGGAACACAGGAAGGTCCATCTCAACATGAGAAAAAACTACAGTGAGGGTGACAGAGCACTGAGACAGGCTGCCCAGTATCTTCCCTGGAGATATTTAGAACCCACCTGGACATGTTCCTGTGCAGCCTGCTCTAGGTGATCCTGCATTAGCAGGGGGTTTGGACTAGATATCTTCTGAGGTCCATTCTAACCCCTACTGCTTTGTGAGTCTGGGGTTCTGTAATATTGTATTTCTAGTTTCCAACTATTTATATGTTTACATTAATACATAGACTAGAATTTTTTCATTTATTTAAATTCAAAAGAGTTCACAGGCTGTTCCAAACTACAAAAGGGAGGCATTTCTGAGGTACCTCTGGCTGAAACATACACTTCAAATCGATGTTGCTCAATGCAAAAGGCTTTATTCTCTTACCATCTCTGGAATCGGGCTGCCAAGTAATGTTTATGTAGTTCTGGAGAATAACAAAACTGCTATTGATTTTGAGAGAGTGGCATCTTTGTGTTCGTTGAACGCATCTGGAAAAACAGTGTTTGAACTCGCTGGAAAAAAGTGTGAAAATATCCCCCATAAGGAATTAAACAAACATCCTATTTTCTAGGCAGTTACTTTTGTAATTTACCAGCAAAAACCCAGAAATGGTTCCATGTTTTAGGAACTGCAGGTAACAGCAGCTTCCTTTCTGGAAAGTAATTCCTGCATCTATTTTTAAGATGAATTGAATATATGAAATACGTTAACCTGGTATCATGAAATCTGGTGTCAAAAGCTACCACCAAAGGAACTGTTACTGTTTTTATTTCAGTTAGATCACGTCCTCCATTTCAGGGACTGTCTTTAGATACAGAAGTGTTTATTTGTATGAATTATATTCAAGCTTATCAAAATTAATTTGCCTTTATGCCAGACTTACCACAGCATTGCCTGTGTTGTGGACTAATTTAAACTGACACTAAAAAAAGAGTCTTGGTATATCATTCTCATGCTGGGTCTTTGGACACCACTCTCACACTTCCCTGATTTCGGTAAGGAAATGGGAAGATCTGCAGATCTGATTTGGCTTTTTTTTTTTTGCATAAAAAGAAACATATATTTTTACATACTGCAGAGTGTGCAAACTGTTCACTTCTCATGTTTCTCATTCCACACCTGACGGTTTCATGTTTTAAACTCAGTAAATACTTGAGCAAGCCATTTGTGTGCCTGCAGCTTTGTAAATTCAATCCCTTACATCCTAAATTAATTGCTCTATTGAAGTTAGTTAGCAATTGAATTAATTAATCTTCCATTAAATTTTTGTGCCTGCAATGTTTGTTTTGTGACTCAGTTATTTCTTTTTAACGTAACACACAGTTTTAATGCAAGGAATGAATACAGTCTAGATAGATGAGACAGGATGTGGGATGGTGCTGGATCATACAGTGTGGCATTAAAGTTCAGTTGACATCACTTTGGGAAGGCCATGCAGTTCACTGAGGAAGACAGCAGGATCAAGTTCTTACCCTGTAACTAATTCTAAGACAAATTTTACTGCCATCACATCACCATATGTTGTGTTCTCCTGGCAGTTAGACAGTGTGATAAATAGCAATATGGGGTTACAGTAGTTGAACCTGCTAATAAAGGTGAAGACAGAAACCAAAAGTAAACTTGCAGAGAGCCATATGAAAAAGCAAAACTTCCAAGGAAGCACCTGAGCTCAGCACAGCTGCCTGAGCAGCCAAGCAGCAGCAGATCTCGTCAGCTAAGCATGAGAAGCAGATGCTGTTCCTCAATCCTAGACTTCTGATCTTCCATCTATCCCATGAATTCAGCAATGACCCTGTGTCCTTGAAAAAACAAATATTGCCATTTTGCTACATATGAAAAAAAATAGTTCTGTTAAACACTTAACCTGAAGTAGTAGTCTTCAGTTGTACGAGGTGTCATACAATTTGTACTACAATACTGATTGCAATTATAATAGTAGAAAGTGGAACACTGGCCTATTCAGGCCACTTTCTTAATTAAGAAGTCAACCATTGTGGACTTACCTTTAATCAAGCTCACTGAATACCACGTTAACCTTGTTATGTGCTGCTGTAAAGTGCAAATGAGTGTGCTGAAGGTGGGATTAGCCTGGCCAGACTTTGCTGTTCTTAAGCAAAGTACCCTCATTGCTTGTGAGGGTGCTATGGATACTGTGGCTCACATTTGCTGCTAATTCAACCTTAATTATGCATGAATTCATATTCAATTTTCTAATAAACTCTAATGAAGAAATTACTTTGGACTTTCTTCACCTCCCTCTTGGAAACTCTTGTATTTCATATCACTAATGAATTACATTCTTAACTTTATTATTACATTTCTTGAACAATCAAAGTTCCTGGCTCATGAATCACTTTTTTTTTTGTGATATTCTGTAGTTCTGAATTATGGATGAACTTTGTTTTCATTCTGTTGCCTACCAAGAGGATTGTGGTGCATTTTTTCCCCTTTGTCACAACTGGAAACCCTTAAGTAATATATCAAAGTTTACTTTCCCTGGGGGGGAGGGGAGCAGAAGGGAAGTGGTAATATGTAGAAAAGTCTCAACTATTTCCTGAAAAAGGTAGATTTTTTTTCTCCAGATTTTTATGTTGAAACTCACAGTATATAGACTGGCATACTGCCATTTAATTTCATAGAACTATGGAAAGCTAAATGTATTTAATCCTGCTGAGATTCCAGCTGTTTGTGCTTCCTGCAACAAATCTAAAATTATTAAAACCAAACTGGAATCAAAATTTCTATAACTGGCAAGTTGTTTAATGTACTCCAGACCAGGAAGAAACACAGGTAAGTAATCTAAAGTTATTAAAACTTGATCAGTGGATAGTGATAGAAGCAACATCAGAAGATAGGGTGACTGATGTTGAAATTTAGAGGGAACGATCAGATAGAAATGAATCTTATTCAGTGGACCATGATGGATAATGTAATAGGACATATATTTTATGTGAAAAATTGTACCAAAAATTGTAAAAAACTTTAGTCAACATAGGTAGTGATTTGACTGATGGCAAGTAACATCACAGTGGTTTTAGAATTATCATCTCAGACTGCAAACAGCATATAACACAGAATGCTACGTACTAGAATTGTAAAAGCTTGTGCCCTTAGGTGGTTCATAGCACTGTGGATTTTTTACCTATTTGCCTAAATTCAAGTACTTCTTTTTTTTCCCTGGAAGTAGTAGAAAAATATACTATTAATTGTCTAACAAAGTGATTTCACTTAATCATTGTTGTAATCCATTTAACTCCTGCATTATTTCACACACTGCCTATCAATCCAGTCCTCCTTGGGACTAGTAATATATCTCATTCCTCTTGCGCTGCACAGTTGACATTTGTTGTCCTCACCATGTCATCTATTTCAGACAAAATTTTCAAAGGGTGTCTTCTATATACCTCTTTTTGAGACCAGAGGAACAGCCAAAAGCAAGCTACACAGAGCACTGATTCTGCTGAGTGTTTGTCTACACACTGAATGGGGTGGGTTTTTTCAGCAGGCATCCATGTCTACTACCCCATCTCTCTAAACCAGTGAGCACTTACTCTTTGCTGCTTTGTCTCTTGTTCAGACTTGGAATATTGCGAGGGTCTTAGGTAGCATCTGAATTGCCTCACATATTAAAATGTCCCTTTATATCTGTTTTGTATATGCTGAGTACTTTTTTAAAAAAAACAACAGGCAAGATGTTTATTAAAAAATAAGAGGCAACACAGGATCTGACCTCTGATATATGATAAAATAGAAGTGATTCTTGTCCTTGATTACTTGTCATTTATTCTTCATCTATTTTGACCAGTTTCTCCTGTAGAAGAGTGACTATGCCAAATCTTTGCGTATAAAATAGTTTGAAAATGAATTGTCCATAAAAAAATCTTACTTTGACTTCCCTCTATTTCTTTCTCTTTAATGTAGTATAACTTTTCTGAATACCGTTTCTTTTTTGAAAGGCAGAAGATTCAGTATTTTCTATTTTCACTGACACCTAAACATATATAATTTGTGTTTGAAAATTATTACAATTTTCTTGTTCTGAGCCCTCAATCTCAATATAAACAAGCTATAAATTTAACAATTCTGTAAATTCTGTACTGCTTCTTAACATTACCTTATCAGGAAAAATGCCCTAGTTCTTTGACTTTGCTTTCACACTTCATTCCAAATCCTTTTGATAACTCCTAGAGCAAACATACAGGCCAGGAAACAAATAAGAAGATTAACCCTTCAGTCCCAAAGGTAAGGGACTTTGGATTAGCAGAGAAAAATGTTACTAGGGAAGAAGACAGAGGACACCATCATTTGAGTAAAGGAGATGAAGCACACAAGGCAAATGCTTCATAAACACTATACTTGTACTACTAGCTTGGTAGTGGAACATATACACCCTTTTGCATAATATTCTGTAATTTACATGAAGAATCTATGTGCCTACCAATTTCTACTATGTTAGGACTACCTACTGCCAGTAAAAGAAACACTAGATGTTCTTCTGTATGGCTTGTCTGGAGGACAGATTAGATGAGAAGCAAGTTTCTCAGCTTTATAATGCAATTTAACTATGGGAGCTGGCAGGAAGATTAAGTCATTTGTGAAGATTACTCTGCATGGACTACATTTAGCACCTTCAATTTCTGTGTGGGTAAGTCCACAGGATGTGCAGCTAGTACTTGACAGTTTTCCTGTATCTGTCCAGGTCTGTATCCTGGGATACGGCCAGAGGAATTTATTGTGAAGGATAAATTAAAAAGCGGAGAGTGCTTTGACCCTTGGCCATTCTCTTAATCAATGACATAGGTCCTTTGCAGGAAATGTTGGATGCCACGCTTCAATTTGAATGCTCATTCCCAAACACATGAGGTCGCTGTTCTGACAGTTCTATCAGAACAATTTTTGCTTATTGTTTTACGGAGGGGGGGGGGGGGGGGGGGGGGAGTACCATCCATATGAGAGGAACTATTTTATTAGTAGAAATCACCTATGGGCGAGTCTACACTTAGAAAACATATTTCTGATATTGTAGCCTTTTTCATTTCAGAGATTTGTAACTTCATTAGAGTGCTACTGATAAAGAAAGCAGGAATTGGAGGAGTAAAATCATTTTGAAAACACATATTTCTGAGAAACAACTGAAACCAATTAATGTTTTTAATTTAGTTAATGTGAAAAACACATTTAGGAAAAATTGGAGTGTGAGGTAGTATAATTTCTTTGAATGCCTTTACAATTAGAAATTGGTTTGTAGTCCTGTAGTGCCAAAAGACTAAGAATAGAGGTACATATTGTTCAGCCATGGAATAGCAGAGAGTCCCTGTCCAAAGATGTGAAAGTGGCCAACAGAGACATTTGACTGGGAATAAGGAGCCGAATATAAGAATGAATTAATATAAGAAAGGAAACAGTAGTGGTAGCAAACAGTATGTAACTCCTACAGTTTTTAAGGTTAGATAAATGGGGGGAAAAAATGAAAGGAGGTGAGACAGACAGAAAAAATGAGAGAAAGGAAGACATGTAGTTGTAATGAAGCTGAGAAGAAAAGAAATTAAATCAGAACCCTCAAAGTCGCAAAGTTTCTCCAGCCTCTTCTGCTACCCAAAGCATGTTTTCCTGTACAGCCTAGTGGAATCGGAGTCCTTACTGAGAGTCTCCCCATTATAATTCTTATTTGAGAGCAGAGGTGAACATGATTCACCTTCTTTCACAGTGGGACAGTAACGAGCTATTCTAGCTACTCTATTATCTGGATTTTTTAGCCTACCCCTCTCTGTTTTTATACATTCAGCAATTATAAAAGGTTTCTATAATAAAATAATTTAACTTTTTGGACACCACAGACAGTAGGTTTCTGTAGACAGTCTCCTTTAATTTCCAGATACATACTTTTTCATACATATAGTATTTCATTTGGTTATACTAAAGCACATACTCTTTGCTTATACTCCATGACCTATCATACCCATTTTTTTATCACTCTCTCAATCTTTGTGTCATCTGCCAACTTTGTCAGTACTGATTTTATCTTTTTTTCCATTACTTAAAATGCTAAACAGAATGAGACCAAGAATCAATCTTTGTGAGACCCAACTGGAATCGATCCCCTTGGTGACAATTACAATTATGTTTTGACTGCTGATTAGTCAGCTTCAATCTAGTCAATGCATGTCATGTTAACTTTGTATCATTCTACTTTCTTAATCAAAATGTCATGCAGAAACAAGACAAATGTCTTACTGATAATTACTTTTTATCAATTGGTTTATAATCTTGGGGGGTGGAAGGAATATCAGATTAGCCTGACAGTATATATTTTCCAAAAATCCATTTCATTATCATTAACTATCATTAACCTGCCTCTAATTTTCTTTTAGTCAAGTATCAGCTCTTCTATTACTTGCCCAGCATTGACACCCAGGTGGTACAGCTTATAATTACATTGGCCAGTCTATTTACCTTTTCATAAATTGAAACAACACTAGCTTTAATGGTAATTTTAAAGCAAATTTTTGCATATTTCTTAGATGGATTTTAGTTTTACAGTATCAGTGAAAACTCACCCTTAACATTACTCCATCCTCTGCAACTAAGTTCAATTTTGTGTGGATTTCTTGACAGACGAAGAAAAAAACCGCTTTCATTTTTCTAAAATAATGTATGATTGCATTTAGCTTAAAAAATAAAGACTATTTGTATCCTATGTTCACTCAAAATAGTTTATGTGGATTAGGAGGAGCTCAACCAATCAATATTATGTAAATTAGTAAGATAATAAAAAGAAGCCAAGCCAATATTTTGCAGGGTGCACTAGCTTTCTACAAAAGATGCATTAGAAATATATTTACTCTCTAGGAAAAGTTAGTGACAATCCTGTTTTTACTTTGGTAGAAGACGTGGAGCATTCTTCTCCTTTCAACCATAACATGGAATTTATTCATGTGGAAAGAACAGACTCAGCTACTCAGCTGAAGTTTTTTCTGTAGTATAGTCTGCTCATACAATGTCATGTCTTTTTTCCCAGTTTGCTCTAGGTGAACCTGTTTTCTGGCAATGTTGTTAAACCATTAAGATGCAAACCATTACTTATTGGTGAATCAACTATGATCATATTTGCAACTATTATGTGAATAAGCTTAAATGTTCCCTAGACATTTACAGCCATTACGTGTGTAAGTTCAGCACTTTCATTTCTGTTTTTCATTTCTTTTTTTCTTAAAATATAGTGACAGTATTCATGCTCCAATGCAACAGGCCATGAGCAGGTGTACAGCAAGTATGATGTCTTCATTCAGAGGTCAGAGTTTAATATACACATGCCTTTTCTATCTCACAGAAAGGTAGAAACACAGTGCAGCAAACAGCAGCAGTTGCACAACTTTTTATATTCTTACTATCTTTTATTTACAGATGCTTCAATCCACAGATGAGAACAGTCCCTGTTCTGAGTTGGTGAAAAATACCATCATGAAGTTATAGTCTCCCTGGTTTCATTATAGTGACCATAATCTAGTTTTAAAATTTTACTGCAGGGGAACATTTTACACAGTAGAGACAGTCAAAGACAGTTATAAAATAGTGCCGGTTATGAATTTAAAGAATGGCACCTTAACACTGCACTTGATAAAGCAGAGTTTGGAGTTAAATAGATAACCAACAAAGCAGGTAGCTTTTACTGTAACTGTGTACTTAAGAGTAAATGAAGGAAAAAAAAATAAAAAAGAGAGAAAAGGATCAAAATAAACATGTGAAGAGTTTAACCATATGAGTGCACTCTCTGCCTCTTCCATTCCTTCTCTTCATGAAAACTGTTTGCAGGTTTCTCAGTGGAATTTGAAGTAAGATTTTTAAAAGATACCTCTACTGTATAACATTAAGTCCTGTGCTGAATGAAACTTAAAAAAAAAAAGTATATCTATAAAACACACAGATTTCCACTGCATGAACTTTCATTTGCCATGGTTCCTAAATACACACAAAATGTGGATGTCACTTTTCTAAAATTTATGGGATTTTTAAAAGTATGCATTCAGCTCCTAAAATACAAGGACACATTTGAAAAAACTGTGATAAAAATGTGTCTAAGAATGCTGTGAGAGAAAGTGGATTCAGGAGGATTCAAAATGACAATGGTTCAAATTTTTACAGAGAGAAAAATTATAGAGCATCTTTTAGGCTCCCAGTTATTAGATTTCAAAATAAGAGTTTTAAGAGTAACTAAAAGTGCTATAAAACACAGACATTTTGACAGCACAATCACAAATGAGATACAATGTATTTTATTTTTTTTTACTATTTCTATAGTAAACAATGGAATAAGCTAAAGAATGCAGAGGGAAATAGTGCTTTTATATTCATATGTTCTATGCCAAAGTTTTTAAAGGAAACTCTGATGCACTCAGCTTACAGTTTTGTATTCAACAATTGAATACCTGTAATAAGGACAGGTGAGCTTCAAATGAAGAGAAAAAAATTGAAATCAAACAGTATTTCCCACAAAATGCTTTCTATCTTGTTTATGTAGTCTGTGAACTACTAATTAAGGGTTACTTCTTAATATATCTCTTTAGTGTACATTCAGTTGGCCTTTTCTATCCAGAGTCCTTTAAAAACTACAAGTCAGAATTATCATCAGAAGATCATTCTGTGTCTAATCTAGACTGAAACCCAACCCTTGAGTTGCTTGACTTCAACAGATTTACATCTGAAATGCATCTAAGGTATCAGGCCCTTTGAAAGACTACTCTGAGTATTGTGGCTGGCAAGGAATATGTCCACAGTCTATTAAAATAGTTCTGGGAATGAAAGGAGAAAATATGTTGATAGCTTTTCCTTGAATGATGCATTTTAGATTTTTATGTAGTGCATCTTCCTATGCCACGTAGTATTTGGCTGTATAATCTACAGAGATTCCTCACTGAAGCTTGTGGTACTATGCTGCAAAATGAACATGTCTCATTTCATTTCTCAAAGGTATGAATGACATGGCAAAATCCCGAAAATGTATTTCACTTTGATTATAGGGATAAAATCACTTAATGTAAAACATGTGCTCAAGTTCAAGGATGAAAATGACAGAATTTTGAAGCATTCAAAAATTATATACTGTCTAAATCAGACATTTAGTCTGTCTTTATAGTAGTTAAACTGTAATATGCCTTCACAGACTGATTAATTCCCTCCAAAGATGCAGCCTAATACAGGTAGTGTTAATTGTCCTCCAGAGACTTTCCTCCATTAATTATCAAGGGAGCCTAGACAACAATCTAGAGCAAGGCAATTAAAATACCTTCAAGAAGAAAGTAGGCCTAAATGTCTTCAGTGAGATTTAAGTAACAATTCTAGCTTGCTCTCCTTTGTATACAGGCAACATTTCTACAGGTTTACACAGATGAGGCAGGTTAATCACAACTTTCTGACTCAGGAGTGCTGCTGTATTGCTGTTCTTAACGTAAATTAATTTTTATCAACCAGCTTTTGTATAATATCAATACAATGTCCCAGCACAAAGTATCATTACCTAATGTTCCTGGGGCTGAAATCAATACCATTTTCAGGGATCATAAAGTACTTTGAGCTCATCACAGCTAATCTTGTTTTTAGTTTTTATCATTTGTTTTAATGGATATCTTGTCCTTACAACACTTGAGCTTTCTTTTAATTTCCAGTGACACTACCAACAGAAACCAACAATCTTTCTGTCATATTTTATATTTTCTTTTTTTCGCTCCCTATGTCTCCACTGGGCCTCTTCCACTGTAAGTTTTCTTTACAGAACTGCCACTGTTCAAATATTGCTTTGTTCCAAGTTATCACCATGGACATTTCTTACTGGGTATATAATTTTATGCTTGAGGCTCCACCTATCAAAAATTGCTGCATCAACATCTTGTCCTCTGATCATAACATAATTATCACTTTCAAAGATAATGAACCTCATCAAGGTCTTCTCTTCTCATTTTCATTTATGAACAAGTTTGGCTACTGCCAGAAGTTAATGAAACTAAAAAGAGATAGAGAGGAGGCAACACTGTCAGGCTGATATAACATTGCTGAGAGAGCGACAGGATGTTTTTTAAAAGATCATTACAAAACATTCAGCTGAATGTTGTGTGGATTAACAGAATTTTATGGGATATTTAACAGTATGTTAGATGTTGTAATTAATGACTAAAAGGTTTTCAGAGTTCAGGAAAAAAATCAGTTTGACTTTGCATTGCAGAATTCAGTGATTTTTGATATTTTCAAATATTCCATGGCAGGGAACATATAATCATTGCTACGCCAAAGAAAATATATACATACACACACAATTCATACATTCGGATATTCTATTTTGAGAAAAGTTGTCACCAAGTGTTGGAAAGAAATATGGGAGGACCATTGCAGTGAATAATGATAGCAAGAATTTCTTCAAAATTCATCATCAGTTTATGCAATGATGCAGATGGAGCATTACTCATTTCTGATTTTTTTCCTAAAATGCAAACCAAAACAATAATATTTTCTTTAACTAAGAATAACCTCATTCCTCAATGATTCATATTCACGTTAACATTTTTTCTCTACAGAATCAAGGATGACTAATATATAGTTTAATACCGCAATATGTATCATCAATAATAAACGTCTTTCAGTGTATGTGATGAATGGTTATCTAAATGCTACAGTAATAAGTAACCTTCCCACTTCTGAACTTCAGGTCAAAGTATATATTTTTAATTACTGATTTTAAAACATACGTACATTACCACTTTCATAAAAGAACTTTTAAACACTTTAGTTAGCTTTCATAGAATTTCTACTCAAAATTATTCTTTACATTGGTGAATGTGAAAAATTAGACTTCTTCCCAATATTTTAATGTTAGGGATTAGACTTTTTACAATAGAAATGAACCAATAGAATTTTTCTTTATACTATATCATGTGCTTCCGTGGCATAAGACACCTAATTTCCAGAAAAACAGTGGACTTTCTGATGTGTTTCTTATTATTTAAGATATCAATTCTAGAACTGAGAACTTAATGGACTACTTAGAATTAATGGGGAGACAAAGACCTATACTGAGAACTTGATACTTATTGAAATTAATAAAAGAGGCATTTATGGTTTTTAAGAATCCAAGCTGATATTATTATCCTATTATCATCATTATATTATCTCAGTTTAAAAAAAAAAGAAAAAAAAGATTCACACTGAGCTCATTTTTATAAGCTTCTTTGGCCTGGGACCTTTTCACACAACTGTAGTTCTGACATCTGGTAAAACTAGTTTACAATTTATATTCCTTATATCCAGGCTTTAATATAAAATGTAGGAGGAAGCAATATCAAATAAAAACAAAAACCCAAAGGAACAATAAGCACTCAAGGAAAAGGCAAAACACAGAAATAAAAAAAGAAAGCTCATGTTTATTTAATGAGTGCTCCTGATGGGGAAGAGAGCCAAAATAACCACTGACATTTTTGTGATTTTGACTTTTTAATTGCTTGTTTGTTCCTTTGGGAAGCTTGCTTAGGCATTTGTTAGGTTTTTGCTAGCTAAATAAAGTAGTTGTTCATGTACTTCAGATTGCATTTGTAACTACCTTCATTTCTTATTCGTTTTTGAATTCACTTTGAACTGCGTTCTGATTTGAAGTATATTGCAATGTCACAAAAAACTAAACTAATTGTACATTAGAACTTGCATATTCAATTAGACTACACAGAAATATAGAAGCAAACTAAATGCCATATTAGATTAGCTTAGTGGTCATTTTACACAATAATTTATATTTAGAAAGGGCTGAACCACAGAGCTTGTGGGATCATGTTAAACAGTCTGTAGCTGGCATATGTATGGCACATTCGTCCCCTTTACATAGGTGACCTGCTGCTTTCTAATTTTTAGAGGCTGATTTAAGCATAAAAGCTGTAGAAGTTTTATTTTTCATTACTTGGAAGGACTCTGATCTGATCATCATATAAATACTCAATTCCTCTTTGAATCTCACTAAATTTAACTTAAATTAATTCTTGGCAGTAGAAGTGTCACAGTTTAACTACAATTTTATAGGAAAAAGTACAGAGAGCCTTTCAGGTTTCTGCCTTTGAACTAAATTGAACGTTCACATGTTCTTCTGTTATGAAACAAGGAGATTTAAGTATGCTGACTCCACCCAGTCCATAATTATTTGTATTTTACATTTTCATCATGTTCTCCCTTATTGGTTTATTTTCTAAAGCAAATAACCCTAACCTTTTCAACCCTCTTTCATATGACATTTTTCCCTATAGCTTCATTATTTTTACTCTTCTCAACTTTCTTTCATTGTGATGTATCTTTTTAAAAACAAAGTAAGCAAAAGCCCAGATAACACTGCAATATTGACTTGTACATAGTTTCTGATTTGATACTACAAGTCTTTTGTTTGCTAATAAGTGGCATTTTTGAGAAGAAAGATTTGCATTTTTCTTATGTGCTCTACCTTGGTTTTGGTAATATCACATTTCATCTGCTTATCAAGTTGCCCGCTGTCCAACTTTCTGGAGCCTGATTAGCCTAAATAATATTGTATGATTGACTGTCTCATTGCTTACTTGCTTTCCAGATCCACCTCTTGTATGAAACACAAATATTAATCATTTCTCACAATGAAACTTCTCTTTGCCCTCTCTATTCATGTTTACATAATTTCACAGACTCCTGACTGGACTCTCGTCAAGTCTTTGATAAGACTGTGAAAGTCTACCTAAATGATAATCAGAGTCTCACTAAACTTGTGTATACAAAGAATTCTAAAAGATTCAGCTGTGTGTGGTTTAAGGTTTTTGGGGGTACTTTTTTTTTCCTGTTTTTCTCAGAAATAACATTCTCAACCTTGTTCGGTATATATGAGTTAACAAGTTTGTGGGACTACAGGCCTCTTAGTCCCTCCTAATAAGTTTGTAACCCAGAGGCCAACTGCCAACCAATTTGATGAGCTTCAGAGTTTCCAAGATAGTAAACTGTGATGAATTTCATAAATGTAAGTCATCAAGTAGAGACTAGAGTCCTTGCTAATTACATCCAGCCCAGGAGATAATGCAGTGTGATGAGCACAACCCTTATTATACATCAGAGAAACTACACATGGGATATCTGTTGCCAATATTTGAATCACAGGAGAAACTTCTGACATCTTATGCTTTAGTGGATATTTGGAAATCTACCTCACAGTGAAAAGATCTCACCTGTGTGGATTCTTTAATGTCTGATATAGAACAGACTTCAACTGGTGTCATTAGCTTAAATGAAAGGGGAAAAAAAAAATCTGGAAATTAGTCTTGATATGCTCTGGTAATCCTCAAATTACTTCTTATCTGATCATGTCTACCTTTCAGGTAGATATCTGCCAGGCTTCCTTGCTTACTATTTCTTTTTCAATATTTGTTTTTATAATGACGTTGAAGTCAATATTCAGATATTTTTCTTAATTTTACTGCTATCTATACAAGGTTTTTTTGCTGCAGCACTCCACATGTTTGTAAAATGTGCCTCCTTGTTCAATAGTAAATTGCCCCTGGATTATTATTACTTAGATTCTGCTTTGTTCTGAGTTTCTTTCTCTCTAATGTGTGCATTTCTTGGCTCTGACTAACCTTGATCAACTTTCAAAAGAAAATTCTCTCCCTCCTACATCCCATTTCTCTTTGCACAGCAGCAGGCCTGAAATGAGGTGCAAAGGACAGAAAAGAATTGACTGCAGTGACAGTAAGGAAATATTGAAGGAGGTTTTTTTCTGGCTGACAAGGAAAATCTCTTGTTCAGCTTTTATGGCTATTTAGGATTAAGCTTCCAGTGGAAGTGCTTTACTAGGATGCTATGGTAGAGGTCCATAATCTGACAGTGTTTCACATTGACAAATATCCCACTTGTTGTTGGGACTCTTTTGTTGAAAACTTGAAGGTTTTTTTCTTTGCAACTCAAAGCTGTGATTCACTGCTCAGGTAACAGGAAATTCAATGTCTGCTTTTATTACAGTGAAATACAATTTTTTCCTGATATTTTGTTGTGGATTAGAACAGGTTCCAGAAACTGAGATGATATAGTAACCATTTCTTTTTTAACAGCCTTCTGTTAAGCCTATGACTATTTTTTTTCACAAATGAAACAGATGTTCTGCCTTTCTAGCATGTAGTTACCAGTTAAAGTTTACAACATCTTTCAGGAAAGGAATGATGGATTTCAAGATACCGTTTATATTTTTTCCCAACATTAATAATGTGGTTGTGCATCATTTTGCTGGTATATTTTATTTACATTGCAAGAGTGGTTACTTAAGCATCCCAAGGAGTTACGAAATTTTCCTGTAGTTTTACTGAGGTTTTTTTACCTCTGGTTCTGAATTTAATACAGTAAAATGCATAGGGTACAGGTCTTATGTTCATAAAACTGAGGTTCTTTCAAGTATGTAAGAGAAACTGGACATTTTCAGAGTACTGTTCAGCATAGCAGAAAATGAAGGAAGTAAAGGAGACTATTGCTCATCCCTGCTCGATGATGAAGAGACTTGAACAGTCCCACAGGAAGCGTGGGGAAGCATGGTTTGAGTGGAAAGCATTTCCACCTCCAGGGGACAAAAAAGATCTTGAGAAGGTCTTGAAAAATAAAATATATATAAAGAAATTCATGATACAGCAAAATCCACTGTAGTAGTACCAATTATGTGAAAGAAACAATCAAATTAATAACAGGAAATGATGCTCAGAAAAAAGTAGAAGACGAATCAGGCACAGGAAATTGTACAGGAATCTCAGACATGAAGGACAGAGAGGATCCAGCTGCAACAAACTCTCCAAATAAGGAATAAATTCTCATTGGAATGATTTAAAAAGCAGACTTATGCTGAAGTCAGACAAGATGATGGAGTTATATCCTCTACTGAGGGTTGAGAGAATCTAGTGGAATTAGAATAAAAATCTGGAGATTCAAACAGCTCCCCTTTATAGTAATGAATTAAGCAATTGGAGAATCATGGTTAAATAAACTATAAGAGTGAAAGAGGAGATAACCTCACAGGCTTAGAGCATAGCTATCCATCAGGCATCCACATACTGGGCTTTTATTTTTCACAGCAGCAAATATACTAGGCCAGAGATATATATGAGCATTTAAATATTGAATTGACTATGATCTAACCAAAGTCCTGATAATTAAACAATATTTTGGGAGTTCAGAGAGTTTAAACATTTTTCCTTTTTTTTTTTTTTTTAATATGCTACAGTGTAACACTTCGATTCCACTGTTGTGCAATATTAATGCAGAATATATTAGAAATTAAGTTAGCATACTGTTATCGGATTTTTTGTGGCTGCTTTTTTCCCCTTAGGGTGTGATTGTGTCACCCCTTTGTGGCCTGCTGAATTGGGAGCAGATAGTAGAGCTTCCTTCCTATAGGAAAGACTTTTTTTTTTTTTAATCACTGCTTTTAGCTGTTTAAGTTATTGTACAACCCAGCCTAGAGGTTTCTGAATCAATCACTTTTTACTTACATAAAGGAGATTATTCATTAGAACATGTCTTTTTTCATCAGGAGACTAAAACCAAGTTTGAACATAATTATTTGGCACGTTCTTGTGCAGGGGAAGGGGAGGAAGATAAGCATTTTAAAAGGTAGCTGGGTCTTTGAGTAAGATGTCAGTTGGATTTCAACTCTAGCTTTCACAAGATACAGTGTAAAGTTACTTTAGTTCTGTTATAAATTGAAAGAATATAGGAGATTTCTAGTCAGAACTTTTGAAAACCAAATACCTCTAGAGGTTCAGGTATAAATAAAAAAAAGTTAAAGGCCTTTTCTTCAATACTATATATTAGATGTTTTATTTACTTTAGTTGAAATGTTGAGGATTAAATAGTTTTAACCTGATAATCTCTTCATGGTTTCTCCTAAATTTTCCAAATAAACTGGTTATAAATATTATCAACCCTTCTAAGTCTGCAAACATAAATACTTATCCTTGTATTTAACAAATTTTACTTTCTTTGGAGAACTTGTATGTATGAATCTTTAGACATTTAAGAAGGAATTGGTATTGTGTCCAAGGGGAGATTCACAGTCAACACAATTTTCTGAAGATTTCAGCACAGAGGATTCCATCGAGTCCTTTTCTCATATCTTTGAATTTGTAAGTAGTTTAAGTAGTAAATGTAAGGGTGTAGAATTATATGGGCTGGGGAGATTTACAGGGTTATAAAATTACTGAAAATTAGAAACACCCACAATTCAAATGTGACTATGCCACAAAAAACATATTTTTAGATATGGAGGAAATTTAAATATAGAATCATTGAGTCATTACAAGTGTAAGGTTGTAAGGGACCTTTAGAGACCATCTAGTCCAATTCCCCTGCAGTAAGCAGGGGCATCTTAACTAGATCAGGTCACTCAGAGCCCCATCAAGCCTGACCTTGAGTATCTCCAGGAATGGGGGCTCCACCACGTCTCTGGGCAACTTAGAGAAGGATGTTGTGGAGGACTGTGTCAAAGGCCTTGCAGAAATCCAGATAGATGACATCCGTAGTTCTTCCCTTGTCCACTGATGCTGTTACTCCATTGTAGAAAGTCACTAGATTGGTCATGCAGGACATGCTGGCTGTCTCAAATCACCTCCCTGTCCTCCATGTGCCTCAGCATAGCTTCTATGAGGATCTATTCCATGATTTTCCCAGACACAGAGGAGAGGCTGACAGGACAGTAATTCCCAGTGTCCTACTTCCTACCCTTTTAAAAAATGGCAGTGATGTTTCTTCTCTTCCAGTCACTAGGGACTACACCTGACTGCCATGACTTTTCAAGTATTATGGAGAGTGGCTTAGCAACTACATCAGCCTATTCCTTCAAGACTCTGAGATGCAGAGAGCCAAAACATGTTGGCTACTTATTAAAAAAAAACCCACCACCACAACTTCTTTTATTCTAAGTATTGAATTTATTAGCACTGAAATTGGCCAAAATAACCTTTTAGATTTCCATACATTATATAGCTATTACCAAGAGCATAAAGAATTAAATAGCCAGTGATACTGGTTTCTATAGAGTTTTACTAATTTACTTGGGATTTTTTTAACAGTTTGGCAATTGTTGCCTGGTATTGGCTATAATAACATTAGTAGATATTTTCTTGAAATTCATAGCATGAGGAATATTCTCACCTGATATAACCTATATTAAGTACATTAGTGGAAAGAGTCATATTGGACAGGCGAGGGTTATAGCCATTTCCCTCATTAAATACTAACAAGCTGGTTTTCTTAAGTCTTCTAATTTCATTATGTTCCCTACATTTTTCCCTGCTCATTAGTTACAATCCTAATAATCACATATCCGCTCATAGAAGCTTGTCCTTCTTAATTCACCTATCATTGCTCTACCCATTCCCTTGCTATCTGCAGCTTTCCTGTCAAACCTGTCAGCCCAATGTAGAGCTAAGAATTAGTAGTGAAGGGAGAGAAAGACAATGTTCCAGAGAGCAAACTAAAAAACATTAAGCAAGTGGCAATGAGTTCTGAATAGAGATTTAGGACTCTGTAAATTTCCATGATTGCTCAAAGATTCTGGCTAGACAATTGTGCATGAAATGGACATTGAGAGGAAATCAGACTGAACATGAAAATTTATGATACCAAAGTATCTGAAAAGTCCAAAAGAAAACAAAGGGAACAGTACTAAAGAATGAGGGAATTAATCTAAGGGATGAGGAGTGATTACAGTTTCTTTCTTCAAACAAAATTTGAAAGGATCCAAGTGCAAATGGGTTTCATCATCCTAATAGTATGGTTACTGTCCCAATTTGTCTGTTTAAATATTTCCTTTCTAAATATAAATGTACATATTCTATGATAATTAGAGTCATGGCAAGAAACTAAAAACAAAACCACACCAAATTCCACAGAATAAATAAAGCAATGAATCTCTCAAAGTCAAATGACAGATAAACAGAAGAGCAACTGGAAGAACATGGAAACTTTGAGGTGTATCATAGGGATGAGAAAAACCCTCTCTCTGCCTCTGCAGAACATAAGAGTTTATGAGACTGCTGACCAGAGAATTAATCCAAAATTATCCCTCCAGGGTGACACAGAGACTGTGTAGGGGTCCTTTGTCCAAGACGGCAGTAACGGTTGTTGGATGAAAGTAAACCTAAATTAAAGGTCTTGCTCTTCAAGGACATGGTTGGCTAAGGGACAGGATTTGTTTAAAAGTTCCCCTCCTTGCCTTATGCACACTCTATTTTTTCTCTCTTTTAAAAAGACAGAGTTTCTCATTACAGTTAAAGTTCTAATAAAACCAGGTCTATAAAAGCTGTTTGGTTTTGTTGGAAAGCTCATAGAAAAGAGAAGACATAGGCAGAACTGCCTTAACGCTCTGGCTGATTTGGGGCTTTTGAGGTGTAGCCTTGCTGGTTATGCACTTGCTAATTAACATAATTTTTAAAACAAGCTTCATTAAATTAATTCATGTGTTTAATTTCTTATCGCTGTATCTCACTTTGAACTGCATTACTCACTTGGAGCAGAACCATCCTGGGAGAATGCCAGATAAAGTTTCCAAGAAGTCAATAGCTGGAGGCACCATACCCATATAATGCAAGAGAGTCCTTTCGCTCCATTTTCCCTGACATATTACTCAGATGCAATTATTCCATTGGATGCCTCTGTTTGTGCAAAGGGAAAGAGTTAGTTATGGGCCAGCCAAATTCTAACATGTACAATGCTAATATCCTTTCTGAACAAGCTGCAGTGCTGTCAGTGTGTGCATGATTCCCTCTTTTTCCCCTTAGGTATTGCAGACTGCACAGGATGGAAGTCAGATGAAGTTCAATGAAAGAGCTTAAGCTAAAGCTTGCTTGAGAGGACTGTGGACAGTGCTCTCCCAAAAATACCCCCATAAAAAGGTTATTTTCCCATCCCACCCCCCTGCCTGTGCTGAAAGCAATAGCCTTTGTTAGATTCAGGCATTTGCTAAGATGAGCATTCCAAGTGCTGTTTAGTCTGCAACACTCCTCCCTTACTGTGATTGATGAGGCAGAAAATTTGGAATGCGGTTTAGGATTTAAGTGACCTAATAGTGTCCCCGAATTCAACTAGATGTAATTTAATTCTCTATGTTGCAGGGTCTGAATAATCTTTTTTTTAATTAAATATATCTTGGATTTAGTTTCATGCTCTTTGCACAAATATGTCCAGTATATCTTGTGCTATAGTTACTATACATGGACAAGTATTGCTTTCCCTTTACATTTTATAGAAATTTTGGCGACAAGTAAACAATGCAATGAATCAAATTAATGGAGGGGAAATACTTATTGTTCCGTATTCTTTCTGTAGAAGTTTGGCTCTATGAGGTTGCTGCATTTAAGTACTGATTTAATTAATACAGTATTTTTCACAGGATAACAGCCATCTGCTAGTACTGGACATACACAGTGCAGCAGTAACTAAACAGTTTAAGTATAATTTGCAAAAAGATATCAATTGTGCCTGTTAAGTGGTGTGAGAATTACAACTCACAAATTATTCATACTAATTCAAAAAATAAAAAGGAAATTATGAAAATAATATAGAGTTTACAACAGCAAAAAGTCTAAAGTTAAAAAAAAAAAAAGAGGAATGTGTTTTTTTCACTCCTTATCACTTTTATTTGCCAGCCAAAAGAGACTTACAGTGGATTTTGTAAAGATGAACTATTTCAATAACTAAGTTTTCCAGAACTATGTGTACCAAAGTTTTATTGGGGTTTGTTTTTTAAAGCTACTTTTTTGATCAATAATTTTTTAAAAAAATTATATGTTGGAATTCCTAAATATGAATGCATCTTTAACCTGCTTGTGTTGAAACATCAACATTTTCCTTAGCATGGCTTGCAAATGTGAAGGTAAGAATATTAAACTATCCCTGTGGGGATTAAATGCATTCAGGCTAAAGGTAGTTTGAAAAGTTTTGTCTAGATAGTCAGGAGTTAGGGGCAGTGTTCCTATGAAGCAGAAAAGCTGGGATGCCTGCTGTAGCCTGACGAGGTGTTTGATGAAGCACAAAGGCAGAGTAAGTCCCAGATGGAGTATTATTGGCTTATATATGCAAAAATTTAAAGTTTTAGTGTACCCTCTCCATCTGTTACATCTCTAACTTGTATGCTGTAGTCAGCAGCCACATCCTCTGACCAGATGAAACAAAATATATTGTCAAAAATTTAGTTGGCAAAGGTTTTATAGCAACAATGAACTCGACTTGTTTGATTGCAACTTTCTGTCTCTAACCATGGAAACTACAAGCACTTAACTAAGGGTTTTGAATCCTTATTCATTGTACTCACGGTACTCACAGACCTACTGTTTGTTCATGTGGTCACATCTACAGCATCTTTCCCCTTACCTTTTTTCTTATCTATCCGCCTCAAAAACAAAAGAGGGAAAGTAGACTGTAGCTAGGTGCAAATTTATCCCCCATCCCTTGCAAATACACATTATTTAGTGTCTTCATTCTTTTGCAGAGATTCACTAAGGAAAAATAGGAAACTCACCACAAAGTGGAGAGACTTATTTATGGAGTCAAGTCTATGGCTTTCAAAATCCTGAAGACCCTTCAACCTCCATATAATCAACGTAGCCTTCCAAACTGAAAAATAATTCTCCTTCCCCTATGTCCTAAGATATATTACAGTCAGGAAAGCGGAAAGCATGCACATGTATGGAAGTCTGAAATATCATCAGATGAACTTTCCTGCCCTTTCAGACTAAGGCTATTTGTTTTTGGAAAAGTAATCTAGAGGTGACCCCCCCCATCCCCCATCTGCCCCCTATTATTTGAAAGGATTTGAAATGAAAAAAGCCAACTGTGGAAATGCACTGTATTCAGGGATAATGGGTGAATAGATTCCACTTTGTTATAGTGGCCAGCACTTCAGTCAGAAATTGCACTTTTATCAATACAACTAGAGCATTAAATAGTTGTTTTGGGGTACGGTCTCTGCTTCAGAACTGCAAGAAGAACTCTTAAGAAGAAGCTTGTGCTTATCACAGTGCACAACAGTGCAGATTCAAAAAGCACAACTACTTCAGCTAAACTTCACAGACTGACAGACCTGTGGGCTTCAAAGGGCCAATCTGATTATATACTTGGATCACTTCCCACAGGTCTTTATGCTTCACCCAATTGTACCTGAACTGAGTTCAATAACTTGCATTTCAGCTAAACCACATCTTCCAGGTAGACTTCAATTTTTATCTGAAAACAAGAGAAATTTAATAATTCCATTAAAAAAAAAAGAATGAGAACTTGGTGGATGAATCATAATAATTTGAAGTTTCTCAATCAGTAAAGTATTACTAGCCAACAGTGGGTCAGTAACCTGTATGAAATATAGTAATGATCGCAAGACACATCACAAAATCTATCTTAACTCCAACTAATTGGCATCCCTGTTGGCACTTGCAGAAAAAATTGCAAGAACTGAATGAGAACTGAAAATAAGCTACTCTTTCATTCCTACAAGGGAGTCTTTTCAGCTTAAAATTGAAGGTGTGTTTGAAGACACATACTAAAATGTGCAATATTAGTGGCTCTGCAGTATCCATTCTTCTTGGGAGTACAGAACTTCTGTTTCCAGAACTTTTGGTGAAACAATGCTGTGAGCCTCTCAGGAATTCTATTAATAAATGGAAAGAATCCAGAAAGTACAGAAGCCAATTCATTATACAAACATAGAGGCACAACTTTGTTGTATCTCCATGGCTGGACAGTGAAGACGGTAGAACTGTTTTTCCTTCTTCATGTCTTCACTTATATATAGTGTATTTAAAGCAAGTCCTTCACCTACTCTTCTCATTACTTTAGGGAATACTAAACAGGCATGCCAGTCTTTTTACTGATTGTTGTCAACTCCACTTAGTACTTTGTTATATTAGTATACATTAATTTGTGATTTTATTATTGCTGCAGGGCATATACACATCATTATGTTTCAGGGCAGTGGCTCATCATTATGGTGATTATTCAAAAAACGATGTGTTGATGGCTTTAATGGGCCAATAATCCAGTAATGAAGGCTCTGTAATGGAATTCAGTACTGTTGTGAAATTATTCAGTACTCCATAGTGATATGATTTGCAGAGCTGTAAAGCTGTAAAGCTCTGCAAGTGGAATGATCTGTTAATACATCTTTTTGCAGGTTTTCAGGGTGGTTACCTATGTATTTGTTTAGGAATGTTGGCTTTCACAGGTATGATAATTCCTTGAGCTATTTGGGACTATTTTGATAGTGTGGTGTTATGTGTAATATTTTATTAGTTGTCTGCAAGCAGATTTTTTAGAAAACCTCATTGTTTTAGATAATAGTAATGAAACTAGAAAAATAGTAGAAAGAAAATATGACTGTAATGAAAATAACTTGTTATATTTTTCAAAAGAATTTATGAAATAATTGTTCCTTGTACAATGGAAGGATAAAAAATTAATGCCCATATAAAATAAATATTTCACTAAATCTGAAAATTTTCTCATTGTAAGGAATATCACTGTACAAGATTATAATATATATATGTATATATACATATATATATATTAGTATCTGATGATACAAACCCATAAAAGTTTAATTTATCTATTAATTTGTAATGTGATCTTCTGTGAGCCATACAGATATAAACTTTATATTCTCTGCATCTCTCTTTCAGGAAAAAAACCAACAACCCCAAACAATATAGTATGAAATAGTACTGTCATTTGCAACCATGTGTTCCTGAACATCTTGAGGGGTAGGAGCAAAGAAGTCTCTAGAGTGGATGATTTTTGTTAAGAAATTGTTGGCATTGCAAACATGATGCAAAACAAACTAAACTGACTTGGAACTGCAAGTCTAATCAAAATGTAACTTTTAGAGATAGACTATTGTGCTACACAAAGACGGATACTGCAGGAGTAGAAGATAATGGGTTGGACTAGTTAAGTACATGCAAACTGTTTTTCCAATTAACTCCTAAAGAATTGCTGCTGATAAAGAAATGGAAAGACAGTTATCACCATGTCTACTGCTCTCATTACACTCAGTTGCTCAGGACTGTAAGTAATCATAGGCTGATCTCACTGTGTAGTATTTCTCACATTTATGTCCCTTTTGTGACCTAGAAAATATTTTCTTGATGCTAACCTTGGTATTTGAGTATAAGTAAAAATATTTTCTTTTGAAATCAGCAACGAGATGTAGCATATAGGTCTTCATAGCTAGTAAGGCCTCTTCGTTTAAGTTAGTGTACAATGATAACACCCAGTTTCTTTACTCCTGCCAATACTATGCGAGTTTTTTCTATAATTTTTGGATATGCAAACTTGAGAAAAACTGAGATAATCTAGTGTCCAGATATGAGCTTTAAATTATTTTAAGGTTCATTCACTGTTTTGTAACTTTCTTTGGCAAAGAAATGAACAGGTATTGTTTAGAGGCTACAAGTTTGATGCATCATCTGTGATCATATTTAACTAAAAACTTAGCAGCTGTTTTTAAATCGTATATGTTGTACTGCCTTCAGTGGGTACTAAATTTCAAAACCTTGATTTAATATTTTGGGAAGCTGAGATAAAAGCTGAATACAAGGCGATAACAAGTGATGTTCATGATATTATCTTAGTGTAGTAAATTAAAGACATTTCAGAATCAATCTGATAACACGGGAAACAATTTCAGATTACAAACCACTGGCTTGGCAGCACTGGAAAAACTTTGTGTGAGGTGATCTGAAAAAAACAATACAAAGATAATCACAGAATAAATACTTTGAATAAAAACTGCAGGTTTGCATTGATGCTTTTCAAGACCTTTTTTAATTTTCAGTGCTAAGGTAGTGCAAAAAAATAATTGATGGTCCCCCCAAAACCAGGAAGTTTATTTGCTGCAGTTATTTGGCGATTTCATGGCTACCTCTTAATAATTTTCCTTCATATGCTTCAAAGTGAGTGACATCAATGAGGAAAAGCCTGTCACATGAAATCTTGAATCAGCAATGCTAGAACTTGCCTTGTTTCATGAACAGCAATGCTAGAACTTGCCTTCTTTCATGTTTCAAGAACTCAGAATTATTTAAAAGGTGAGATAGAGAACGTAAATTTCAACAACCTGCTAATGGAAAAAGATGGTATAGATCAAATTTTTGTGTTTCATACTGTTTACATGCTGTAGTGGGAACGTACCTAAAGGGATATTTTAATCTTTCTTTAACTGCTGCTGTTACTTCCTAGAGCACAGTATATGATATGCAATATGCAAATCATACTGAACTGAATACTAACTGCAAATTATTAAAAGGCTGGAAGAAGCACATCTGAAAAGTTTTGGACTTGGGTTTTTTTTTGTTTTTTTTTCTTCAGGCAGAACTGAGATAGGATTGAAAAAGAAAAAAACTCTACTACCAAGGTCATATAATACTTGTTACTTCATGGAGGTATTTGACTGTAACAAAAGAGAAGGAAATAAATATTCAAGTAGATATAGTCAGATCACTATTATCAATGTTTAGGATGAATAATGTAAAAATTATATGCACTCAGAAAAACTTGATTGTGTGGTACATTATGAGTGTACTGATTAAAAAAAAATAATAAAAAATGTATAAACAGAAAAAAATTCAAAAAGTTCCAGAAACAGGAGCATACAGGGCAGAGAGACGGCAAACATATTCCTATGTGAATGAATACTGAATAAGGGGAAGTGGAAGAGTCCTCGGGTCTCAAGGAAGATGGGTTTTCATATTGCTTTTTCTTCATGCGTATCAAGTATAAATGTCTCTGATAAGGCAGAGCCTGCATCTCTAACTCCCACACATCAGTTGTCTTTTTCAAGACAAACCTGGACAATCTGTTTAGATTCTAGTAGATTCCATCCTGAAATCAATTCAAAAGACAACCAGCTGAGAGGTTTAGGAAACTCTGTATTTGCAAAATGTAGTGTATCTTCAGGATCCACCTTTATAGTCATAGAACTTTGATTAAACAAGAAGATTGCAACGTCAAATACTACTATATTCTGAATTACCTTGCATGGTACTACTGAATTGAAAATGGTTTTCTGTAAAAGAAGATTCTTTCCTTCTTTTATTCTTTCTACTCTCAGTGAACTTGTGGTTGACTTGTACTTTTATTGATTAAAGAAAACCAAAATCAACAATGCTTACAAGAACTCGTGAGCAATCAATGAGTAGAAGACAAGCTTTCACTGAATAATCAAACATTTCTATAGTGAAAGGCCAGGGGAAAATAAAAGACTGAGGAGTTACTATTTGTTTAATCTATAATTCCTTTTGATGAAGCATCATACCAGAATACTCTGACTTGATCTCTTGGAACCTGTAAGGAAATTTCTGTATGTAGGTGATTCAAAGATGTCACTCACTAATATCTGTTGTTCAATGTGTCAAAACAGTAAAGGAATACTAAAAATGTTCAATATTTAGCATTCATCTGACACAGAAAGAAAGGAAATAGATGTACTTTGCATTCACAGAATTTCTTTCTGTACATCTGTGTGAATATTTTTAAATTCAATTTAAGTTTTTGCTTATGTCAGTTTATCTTGTCCATATGCATGAACTTACAGAAGGAAAGATACATAATGGATACTGGACTAAGAATCAAAAGTACTACAACCTAAAACCTCAGCTGACATGACATCCATAGCTAACAAAGGTATTTCTGAAATCTGGTACAAATTGGTTACACGTCCTCATGTTTTTTGCAGGACCAAAACCAGTGTCTTGGGTAACCTGTAAAACAGCTCAGCAAGTTGTGCTGTTAAAGAGTCTCAGCCATGGATTACATCAGATCCTCAACACTAGGACATTCTATCAACACCCCACAGCTGTCATAACATTGTTATATCAGGTGGTTAGTTAATTTTTATCCTCACCCCACTATCAGAATTGAATTCTATGGCAAGATTTCAAGCCCTTAGCAGATCTTAGCAGTGTATGCAAAAAGTTCTTCTGTGGTATCACTTGTTTTCAAGAATTTCAGCCATTGCATTAAGATTTTCAGCAGCTTGATTTGTTATTCCTGGTTTTAGTGCTGCATAAGGCTGTCCTTCCCCTTCTGACTGATGATGTATTTTCTCCTACTCTTCACCTTTAAGAAAAAGTAGTCATGGTCTGGGTGGCAAGTGAGCTTCCTTTTCATGGCTTTGTCATATTCTTCCTAAGAGACATAACAAAACTTTGATCTGCTTCATTGGCTCTTTGGGCATTAGAGAATAAAAGTCCTGCCAAAAGCACTTAATGAATTCTCTGAAACAATGAAAAAAATCCCTTGATTAAAATAGGCAGAAAACACTTCCAACCATGAATTAATAATAAATAGTGATGGTGTGCAAGCTAGTCCAGCTGGGCATTGTGCAAAAGCCTCACATAGTATGCCACAAGTGTATAAGCACTGGTATGGTGCAGTACAGGGGGAGGGGAAAGCTGGTGGAAAGGACAGACTCATTCAGATGCAGCACATGCTGTGTTGTGTAAGAATGCATCAGAGTCTTTATGACTTCCCAGGGTAGTAAATTTTCATCCTGCTGACAACAGGAGTAATTGCTGTGTGCAGAATAAAATTGCCTGTTTAAAAGTTTAAGTTCTATTTTTACGAGATAAGCTTCCTTATTTTTTAGTGAAACATACCAATGATCATCACTGTTACTACTACTCTTGATAGTTATGTTTGTGGAGACAGGATAGAAAATTTTGGAAAGTAATATGTTACTATGTAGAAGAGAGAAGTAATATAATTCCCTTGGTACTAGAAGTTGTGTATTTCACATTATTTTTTGCACTGATTGCTGAAGATGAACAACTCTTTTGGTTATTTTGAGGTGTCCACATTGAAATTTCTGCAAAGGGTTTCAGAGTTCTCCTGTGAAAGTATATTATACTAGCTCACCGCTTTAGTAAAAGTAAACAGATGAAAGGATCTGGGGGGTCCTGGTAGATGACAGATTGGCCATGAGCCAGCATTGTGTGCTGGTGGCTAAGAGAGCCAATGGGATCCTGGGGTGCATCAAGAGGAGTGTGGCCAGCAGGTCAAAGGAGGTGATCCTCCACCTCTACTCTGCCCTGGTCAGGCCCCACCTGGAGTATTGTGTCCAGTTCTGGGCTCCCTGGTTTAAAAAGGACAGGGATCTCCTGGAGAGAGTCCAGAGAAGGGCTACAAAGATGATTAAGGGCCTGGGGCATCTTCCCTATGAGGAAAGGCTGAGTGAGCTGGGACTGTTCAGCCTAGAGAAAAGAAGATTAAGGGGGGACCTTATTAGTGTTTATAAATATCTTAAGTCTGGGGTGCAGGGGGAAATGGTCAGCCCCTTTTCAGTGGTTGGTGGAGACAGGACAAGGGGCAATGGCTGCAAGTTGGAGCACTGGAAGTTCCCCACCAACATGCGAAAAAACTTTTTCACAGTGAGGGTGAAAGAGCACTGGGACAGGGGGGTTGTGGAGTCTCCTTCTCTGGAGATATTCAAGACCTATCTGGACACCTATCTGTGCAATATGAGCTAGGTAGCCTGCTTTGGCAGGGGGGTTGGACCTGCTGATCTCTTGAGATCCCTTCCAACCCCTATGATTCTGTGAATGTCTTCATTAATAAACAAAGCCTCTATAGATACTGAACTAAGGTTACCTTGTCATAGCTGCCCCTGCTTGTGCTAAAATTGTAGTTTAAAAATAATATCATACTCAAATTGAGGAAAAAAAATTAAAGTGAGAAAATGTTAATATAATCTAAGTGCTGTTCCACAAACAAACAAAAAACTATGCAGGATTGTGTTCTGTATGCAGTGGCTCAAGCAGAGCCGGCAAAAGACTTTTGTCTACTCTAGAGCAACTGAAAATTGTGTATACTTGCTCAATTGTTGGGTGTTTTTCATATCAGAACATATATCAAAGACTCTGTATGAGCTAAAACTTTCCTTGAATTCCATAATCCACTTTAGGTCATGATTTCTAAAAGTCTGCTTTCCATGGGCAAGGAAAGAATCCTCCATTTCAGTAGTTCTTGCAACACTTAGTATTAAATAATGTGCTATTCAACATCTTCAATGTGCTTTCAAATACATACAAAATAAAAGAAAATCTAACAAGTTAAATACTATGCCAGAAATTCATGACTCATAAAAATCTGTTGAGTTCTGTTAGATAAATTCCTGTTGTTAGTAGGAAAGAAGTATTACTGCTATATTCATAAGGAACATGATGGCTTCCCATAAAGAAAGGTTTCATCAATCACAAATACATTAAGAATATCAATGGAAATGCTATTATCTCTCAAACTGTAAAAATACTAATGATGTGACGCTGCGTCCTTTTCACACAGAATATAAAATACTTGCAGTGAGCTATTTCCAATCTGTTTCACAAAATCACTTGAAATTCAGTTGTTTTTTCTCTTGAATTAGGGTTGAGTATATTGGCATTGAAACATTGTATTGCCCTCACACATAGTTCCATGAAAAGTTGCAGTTTATAGATACATATAATACATATAAATATATAAAATAATATTATGTATTATACATTATTATATAATATATATATAGAGAGAAAACATGCAGAATATTTTCAAGAAAACATCTTTAAGAAGAATACAGCTGAAAATAATGGTACTTAATTTATTTAGAAAATTCTCTAAATTATTTGGAGTAAGTGTAACCTTTTGAAATTTTGAAGCTCAGAGGTACTTCCTCTGACTTATTTCTCTCTTGCACATGTGCTCTTTCCTTTCCCACTTCCCAGCTTTTAGTTGAGCCTATTCCTCTCCCACACTACATGTGATATTTCTTACTTTGAAAGAAGCAGAGCTGTGGTCAGTTCTTTCACATATTGACAGGGTTTATAGTTCTGGTTTAACAATGCCTTTAGCATCCTCTGCTCTGATAAAAATCTGTTCTATCCCAGGCTGAGAGAGGTATATGGCTCAGTCTTCAGATTGTTCACTCCACACCTGAACAGCTTTTTTTCTGCCTACTGCTGCTTGCAATTGGTTAAATATTCCTTTCTGCAAGTCAAGACAGATGACCAAAACTGGCCAGAGGGATATTCCGTGCCATATGATGTCACACTCAGTAAGTAACCGGGGAGGTGGTCAGGAGGCAGGGCAGCACTGGAACTTTCTTCTGTAAAAGAACATTCAGTCACTTCACTTGGCTTTCAGGAGCGTTTTATCCTTTGTGAATTGAAGATAAGTTTCTTAAAAGTGAAAATGCATCTAAAATACAGTTGTTAACACCAGACAGGCTTCTATGTCCACAGTGTGTCCAGGTGTATTATCTGGAAATTGAGAAGAGGGAACAAGGAGGAAAAACTTGTTGCACTGCTAGGGACAGCGTAGTGCACAGAAGCTGTCACTCCACTACAAGGCAGGGCTGTTGCTAAGTGCGTACTTAGACCCAAGGGCTACCATTAAGTGTTGTAACCACTTTGAATAGAGCTAATACATCTGTAATATTTTTAAATGCACAGATATTCAAGCATAATGCCATGGAAAATTATGTATACTTTGAGTATCTTGGAAATAATGTTGATAGAAACGCCTATCTGAGTAGGCACTTGGCAGCTTCTTCGTTAAGGTGAGTTCACATATTCACATCTTTGTGTTTATTTCAGGGGAAAAAAAAAAAGATAAAAAAAAAGAAGTTTTATCCAAGAGTCAACCAAGCTCAACTTACAGTAATAAGATTTATACTGAATTTGGTGCCTCTTTGTTTAAGTCATTGGTGAAGACATTTGTTTCACTGTTGGATAAATTATTGGCAAACTACCCTTAAGAACAGCTCAGAAGAATTCAGTTTGTTTGCTGATCTATGATCATTTTTATTATAAAGTGAAAATGTTATGCTTAGGTTATGCTTATGCTTTTTTTACTGGCTCTAAAAAGCACAAACTTCAGAACTGTTGTTTCCATAAAAGCTGAACTCAGCAATATGTTTTTAAATAATTGCTGAGAAGCTTTTATGCTGCTTTATTCAAGTCAGAGGAATTTTCCAGAAACAAAAACACTAAAAGTCTTAGTTGCAACAGATGGAAAAAGGAGATAGAAAAAGGAGATAGTGTGTACTGTGGCTAATAGCTTTTTTTTTTTTTTTGGGAGGGGGGAGGAGGGAAGGGGAGAGGGTGGTGGCTTGACTGACTCCAGAAAGAAAAAGGTTTTGTGAACTATAAAAGCAATATATGTTTACTCTACTATCTCAGAAAAATCACATGTAGCTGGAAAAATTTTTAAAAACCCACCCTGTGATCTTCCTTCCTTGCAGTTGCTGATAACATCAGTTATTATTTTGTCTTGTCCTTTCTTCCATGCCTCTGTCAGATAGATTGCCACAGGATAGCTGGAAAGGGCATATGTGAAAAATATGACATGATTCAGGTCATCAAAGGTCAAAATGAGATGAAGCTTTGTCTGACCCTACAAGAACAAGTTATCCACTGTAATTACAACATTTACTACTGAGAAAACAAGACAGCCAACGGACACTGAAGGAGAAAACAGAAACCTGTGTGGATGCAATCCAAAGTCCATGACTGTCTCATGCATGCAATGTGATAGTATAAGGGCAAAGACAATAGCTGAGGAGGGAAGCTTAAATATATTTATTTATATAAACCTATCACACAATCCTGGGAGCAGATGCAAAAGCAATCAGGTTCATCTGCTCTCTCTCTGCAGCTGCTGAGGAGCAGAATTATCCTTCTTCACATGAAGTCCCTCCAGAAACTTTGAAGCTCAAAGCAAAACACACCTTTCCCATTACTACACTGATATTTAGGTGACTGTGCACAGTTTCTCACTCCTTCATAATTCGATAGTTCAACATTTTGCACTCCTATTCCTACTTCCTGCTTCATTATTTCTGTATTGACAACGGTCTTTCTTGAAAGTTATTCTTCCAGCGCTATGCTCCTGATCAGCACACACAGATCACAAATGTTTCCATGGGCTGAGAGCCTTTTTCTTCTTTCCAATTAGTAGACAGTAAACAGGTTTTTATTCAGGGGAGCAAACACTGTTACTACCCAGATCTTCCCTTCAAACTAAGGTAAACTGGAAAAATGGTCAACAAGCAAACACCAAACCAATATTGGCTGTCCCAACAATGTAACTGTTTGAATGGGATGGTTTGGTTGGCAGTGAGGGAATATGCTCATCCTGAACTACGAAGGATGAGTCATGCCTTTTTGTCATTCCTGCATATGTGGAAGAAACAACATAACCAAACATCTCCCTCTTCTTGGTGTCAGCGATTACTGCCTTTCATTTCATCCTCCTCTGGGGTAACTGGAACAAACCAGAAGGTTTTAAGTTTAATCTCTAAAAAGAAAGTTTCAAATCTAATTGACAGTTTACACAAACGTCCCTATCCCAAAACTGAGATCAAATACTGATATGGGAAAGTGTAGATACACTGCTTGGTAGAAAATTCACTTGAAAAATAGTAAAAGGATCTAATTAGTAATAGAACATTAACCTATATAAATGCTTGGTTCACATGGAGTCAGGGTGAATCATTGACAGCAATGACCACAGACACTTCTCCAAGGGATAGGTGTGCAGTACATCATCATATTGGAGCTATCAGTGCTATGTGTGCTTTATAATATATTTCAATATAAAGGCAGTAAGCCTAAGATATCCTCCTCAGATTCTGTGTATTGCTGGAATCCTTAGATAACCAAGTGTGCTAGTTTTGGCTGAGATAGGGTTAATTTTCTTCACAGTAGATGACACAGGACTATGGTTTGGGTTTGTGCTGTGAACAGTGTTGATTACACAGTGATGTTTCTGTTACTGTTGAGAAGTGCTTGCACAGAGCTAAGGCCTTTGCTGCTGCTCACCCCAGACCACAAGCTTTCATGTCCTAGAGTATTTTGGATTTTCCAGCTACTGCATTTGATATAACAAAAACTCTCTTTGTGTCACTTGAATTCATAAATAATCCTGCCTAGATTAATATGTCTACACCACAGCTCTATTGCTATATTAAGGAGTTGGTATTTCCTGCTTATTTTGCTTTTTGGGGCTGAAGTGATCAGTTTACCATTTGTTACAGGGGTATTCCTGGGTCTCAGAGCCAATAGATCTTTCTAACAGCAGCTTAACATTACTCTTGCTATACAGTTTGCAACTTCCCTCACTCATCTAAAATGTATTCACTCTTAAATATATCCATATTTAACCATATCCTTTTAACTAAAAAGATCATTGCAAGTTTTATGATCTGGCGAGATGTATTGTATGCAATGCAAATATACCATTTGAAGTTATATTTCTCACTTGAATCATATGAATGTTCTTTCCCCGCCTTATAAATCTGTCTTGATGCGTTTCTTTATCTGAAAACAGCTGCAGTGCTTTTGAAAACTGTTGTCCTTTACTAGTCTTTCCAGCTAGGGGGAGTGACATTGTCATTCTCTCATGCCTCATGAAAGCTTTTAACTTGCAAACATAGCCCCTCTCACTAACACAGTATCTGATTTATGTACTCTGAAAAAAAGAATAAATGGCAGCAACATTTGCTTTTTAATAACATACAGAAAAAATACTTCAAAGTCAGCCATGCGTGAAGGAAACATACAGGAAGGGACCTTAAATACAAGCTGCTGACATATCATGATCCAAAACTGCCTTTTATGTATCTTGAAGAGAAAACTTTGTAATCATCTATGCCATCAGTAGTGACAGGATGTTCACTGAAATCATTATACCAAAGTGTTGTAAAGCTTGGGATTATCTGAAACAGTAGGGAATGTTCATTTATTCATGAAGTAGAACTGAAAGGCTTCTGTGCAGTGTTGGGTCTCTCTCTAATTAGAAAGTCAGGGAACTAAGGCATTAGTTAAATTTTGCTTGAAAAAGTTAATTATTTAAAAGAATAGAAGAAGGCAGAATATTTCTCTGGGAAGAACAAATAGGTTAATGTCAGGTATTTTTTCTTAAAAGGTTGTCAAGAATCATGCACTACACTTAAATGCAGTGGGAAGACATTTGTTAAGGAGGTTGGATTCACTGTAACAGTGAGATCAGGCAAAGAAATGACTACTCAAATTTACTTTTTTTATTTGAAGTGCAGTATGTATGAATTCCTAATCTCCAGAAGTAAAATAGGAAAATGGCAGCAAGAGACTTGACAGGATGTCTGTCTTCCACAGACCCAGCTTAGAGGGACCAGCCTCTAGGACTGAGATTAATAGTTTCTTAACGTCTGTTCAGTTAAAAAAAAATACTGCCTGATGTCCTTCAGACAACTTGTAGATATACCCCCTAAGTCATAGAATTATAGATTTACAGAATGATCGGGGTTGGAAAGGACCTCAAAGATCATCAAGTTCCAACCCCCCTGCCATGGGCAGGGACACCTCTCACTAGACCAGACTGCTCAAGGCCCCATCCAACCTGGCCTTGAACACTTCCAGGGAGAGTGCAGCCACCACCTCCCTGGGCAACCTGTTCCAGTGTTTCACTACCCTCGTGGTGAAGAATTTCTTCCTAACATACAATCTAAATCTATGACTTTCCAATTTAAAACCATTCCCTCTCATCCTGTCACTACATGCCCTTCTAAAAACTCCCTTCACAGATTCCTTGTAGGCCCCCTTCACTTACTGGAAGGCCTCTATAAATTAGTCTCTCCTGAGCCTTTACTCAGCAGCCCAACTCAACCTGTCTTCATAGGAACGATGCTTCAGCCTTCCAGTCATCTTCACAGCCCTCCTCCAGACCCATTCCAATAGTTCCATGTTCTTCTTATGTTGGGGACTGTAGAACTGGACACAGTACTCCAGGTAGGGTCTCACAAAAGCAGAAGGGTATTTTTACTCTAACAAGTAACCTTTCTCTATATAATAAAATGTTAGTAGTTCTAATATTAAAATATTGATCAAAAATCACATTTAATATAACTAAACATGAAAAAGAGAGGATTATCAATGTGTAGTACATTGATTAAAGGCCTGGAACATCTCCCTTATGAGGAAAGGCTGAATGAACTGAGGCTGTTCCTCTTTAAGAAGAGGCTAAGAGGGATCATATTAAGGTTTATAAATTTCTTACGTGTGGGACACAGGGGAATAGCCAGCTTCTTTTTAGTTGTCTGTACTTACAGAGGGTTTTCTTGACATCCTTGACCAGACTTAATTCTATCAGGGCTTCAGGTTCACTGATCTGACCTTTGGCTGCTCAGACAGTCTTCCTGTATTCCTCCCAGGCTAACTGTCTCTACTTACACTTTCTGTAGGCTTCTTTCTGTTTCAGTTTGTCCAGGAGGTCCTTGTTCAGCCATGAAGGCCTCCTATTTTTTTTTACCTGACTTCATCTTTGTTGGGATGCATTGCTTGGAGGCAATCTTTGAATACTAATCAGCTTTCTTAGACCTGTCATCCCTCCAGGGTTTTGCCCATGGTACTCTACCAAGCAGATCTCTGAAGAGGGCAAAGTCTACTCTCCTGAAATCCAGGATACTGAGCTTGTTATGTGTCCTCCTTGCTGCCCTGAGGATCTTGAACTCCACCATTTCATGGTCACTGCAGCCAGGGCTGCCCTTGAGCTTCACATTCCTCACCACACCACCCTTGTTGGTAAGAACAAGGTCCCGCATGACACCTCTCCTCGTTGGTCCTTCTATCACTCAGAGAAGGAACTTATCACAAATGCATTCCAGGAGTCTCCTGTATCGCTTATTTCCTGCTGTGTTGACCCTCCAACAAATATTGGAGTGGTTGCAATCCCCCACAAGGGCCAGAGTTTGTGAATGTGAGGCTGCTCCTATCTGTCTATAGAGGTCCTCATCCTTTAAATCTTCCTGGTCAGGTGGCCTGTAGCAGATCCCCCACTATACTGTCACTTGTCCCTGCCCTCCCTTAATCCTGACCATTCATCCCTAGAGGGAGATCCATGTGCTCCAAATTGGTAACTGACATAGAGGGTGATACCCTCTCCTCATGTGTCCTACCTGCCCTTCCATTCCAACAGTCCAGCCATAGGAGCCATCCCACCACATCTCTGATACCAACAAGCTGAGAGTCCTGCAGGTGACTGTATATCCCCAGCTCTTCTTGTTCACAGTCCATGCTATGTGCATTTGTATAGAGGTGTTTGAGACCCCAGTAAAGCAGACCTACTAGCTGTAATCACTTTTGACCAATGGTAGTTTTCAGCCAATCTAAAACAGTAAAATAAAAAAATCTTACCTCTTCCCTTCTAGGGAGGGATTTGTGTCATCACAAAAATGTTTGGGCAATTTTTTTCCATGTAAAAGCTGCTTGCCCTTAGTAACAACATTTATATCTTTGTTTTCCATCAATAGTTAATTCAGAACACATGAGAAACTGTTGTAGTTTAACATTCCTTATGAAGCAGATTTTATTCAAAATACAATTTTTTCTAAACCTGAGGGCATCTTGAGACTCAAAGGTTGATAATATAATTGCATATGAAACATCCTAATTCCTAATAAGATGACATTTTTGTGCTACAACCCCAGAAGAAATACATATTTGAGGTTTGTCCTATTTGTCACAAAATAGAAGCTCAGAGTATATTAGAGTTTTTCTGAAATAATTCCATTTGTTATAAAGTAATAAAATTTTGAAAGTCAATAGCAATATCCCAAACCCCTCTACTTGCCCTTAGGCTTGTGACAGCATCCAAGCAAGTTTGTATTCTGGCAGGCTCTATTAGAAAATTTCATGCTCCGGTGAGCATTGTCACATGCTGTCTCTACCACAGAAGTGACCACTGCATACATATACCTGAACCTTCCTTACAGAAATTACTATTTCTTTCAGAGAGACACTGAACTATCAAATATACTGTTTGAATGGAGAGTAGTAATGCACCAATCAAATTAATGTACTTTTAAAGGAAGAAAACTTTATGTCATACCACTTATACAAGACAATGTTAAGTGTTAAAAAAATATTTGAAACCCTTGTCAACATCTAGAATTCTTGAGGGAACACCCCAATATGTCTTGTGACCACAATAAGCAAATTGTTCACACTCACCAAACAAAACAGAGCCAAACCAAGGCTTCAACATTTTTGGTTGTCCTATTTCAACCTCTTAGAATAAAGAAAAGCAACACTACTAGCATAACTTCACAAACAAAAAACTATTACATAAAAAAGTTACAGTGACCTTTAGAAAGCAGACAGGGATGTTTAAAATTCCTCAAAAAACTTAAAGTATTTCCACAGTATTTTGATGTTCACTGTATGCAATGGTTCAGCCCCAACCAGTGGCTGAGCACCACGTGTTGCTTGCTCACTACCAGAGGAGAAAGAGACAGAGCCTCCCTGGTTTGTAATAGAGCCAGTTTACTGACAAAAGAACCATGAACATAGAACAGTAACAGACAATTACACTCACACCCAGTGATAACACAGAGTACCTTAGCAACCCAATGATTACAGAGTGCTGCGCAACACAAAGACCAACCAATCCAATACCCCAGCTGCATTCAGTCTGTCCCAGAAGCACAAAGCCCATACCCCTCCCCAGCCAGGCCCTTTTATGGGGGAGTGATGTCAGGTGGTATGGAAACAGCCTGGGCTGACTCAGCTCACCTGGGCTGGCTGCTTGGGGAGGTTGATTCTGGCCTGGCCAGAACCAGGACACTGTAGTATTAATATCAAAAATAATCAATACTGAAAGCTTGTCATTTAGAGTGTCTTAGAATAACATGAGCATTTGTGAATGATGCTGAGTATAATCAAAATTAAAATGCCTTTCCTGTTGTGGTGGGTTGAGCACAGCTAGCTCAATTGGTAGAGCATGAGAACTTTAATCTCAGGGTTGTAGCTTTGTGCCTCACATTGGGCATCAAAAAAGATTGTGGTGGCTTGACCTTGTCTGGACACCAGCTGCCCACCAAACTACATTATCACTCTACCTCCTTAGCTTCACAAGGGAGAGAAAATATAACAAAAGACTCTTGGGTCAAAAAAAGAACAGGGAGAGATCACTCATCAGTTATTATCATTGGCAAAACAGACTCAAGTCAAGAAAATCAATTTATTACTAACCAAATCAGAGTTGAATAATGAGAAATAGAATTGAACCTAAACTCCACCTTTTTACCCCATCCCTCCCTTCTTCCTGGGCTCAACTTCACTGCCAATGGGAATGAAGGTTATAATCAGTTCATCACACCTTGTCTCCACTGCTTCCTCCTCCTCTGGGGGAGGACTCTGCTCCTGCTCCAATGTTGGGTCCCTTATGCAGGAAATAGTCCTCTATGAACCTCTTCAGCATGATTCCTTCCCACAGGCTGCAGTTCTTCACTAGCTGCTCCAGCATGGGTCCAATTCTACAGGGCTCAGACCTTCAGTAACAGACTGCTGCAGTGTGGATACCACACAGGGTCACAAGGCCTGCCAGCCAAGCTGCCCCAGCATGGGGTCTTCTCTCCATGTAGCCACAGGTCCTGCCAGGAGTCTGCTACAGCACAGGCTTCCCCATTGGCTGCAGGTGGATATCTGCTCCACTGTTTACCTCCATGGGCTGCAGGGGGACAGCCTTCCTCACCATGGTCTTCTCCACAGGCTGCAGGGGAATCTCTGCTCCAGTGCTAGGATCACCTCCTTCCCCTCCATCTTTACTGACCTTGATTGCAGAGTTGTTCCTCTCATATATTCTCCTCTCTCCAGCTTCAATTGCAGTTTTTTTCCCCATAAATGTATTATCCCAGAGTTGCTACCATCACCACTGGTGGGTTTGGCAGTGGCTCTCTCAGACATGGGGGAACCTTCCAGAAGCTGCTCTCAGAAGCCATGCCTGCCCCCACCCCATGCTACCAAACTTTGACATGCAAACCAAATGCACTTGTAAAACACTGTTTCAAGGAAATTCTGAGGGAAAAATCAGGTATACATTAATAGAATCAAAACTGATTTTGACAGTCTAACAGATTGATGTAATTGCTCTATGTATTGCCCTATTCTAAAACTTCCCGAACATGCTTAGGACCTTGATATTCCATTTGCTTCATAAAAGTTACCTTTTTTGATGTAGGATATGTTTTTCTAAACCATACTTTCCAAATGTCTGTTACTATAGTTCCTGTGGTCATTGTAGGATGACTTCCAAGGTCAAGTTTGAAACTGAGAAAAAAGCCTTTACTGATAAACATTAAAGTGGTAGAAGATATAAAAGATACCTGCAACAGACAGTGGAAAGGATGGCTGAAGAATGACAATATAGGGTTAACACTGGGTTTCTCTAGGCAGGCATTTTTTTCTAATGACACCCAATAATGGTTGTCAACCATGAGTGAAAACCAATTATTCCCATAAGGAATAATCTCCCTACTTCCCTTCCAACCCCCACTTCAGAAACTTTCTGTTCCAGTTTGCATTTAAGACTTCTGAGTTTATAGCTATCAAAGGACCTATTTTTCATTAATTTGGCAAATCCTTCTCTGAAATTTTGTAGTTTTGCTTTTTTCAATTCCTCTGAAAAACAGATGCTCAGTTTAATTATGTGGTTTGGTTGTGTAGGAAAGTACATCCTTTTGTTTAATTTAAGCATACTGCTCATTATTTCTGTTGAAGCCCATTGTGCTATTAGAAAAATAAAATCATCATTCCCTAGACATCTTTTTCAGACCTTTTAGGAAGCATAGATTACTTCTCAATTTATTAACTCTGTTCTGAATGATACATCATTTAAAATCCTCTTGAATATGAGCTATTTAAGTTGTACAAAACACTCCTAGTCTTTATAACTATCCATTCCTGACCTTATACCAATTTTCTCATTATTCATCTCGGGTAGGATGACAAGAATTTCACTGTTGTAGAACTTGGATCAGTTAAGCATTTTGTGTTTGATGTAGAAGTTCCTTTCAAGTCACTGAAAAATCCATTATATAAAAATAAGAGTTTCTAAAATATATTTACTTTTTGAAGTATTAACAAAAAACAGATACATGTCGATATCTGAAGGAAGCTGTGTCCCTGTGGGAAGCCTTGTGGCGAGACCAATGGACCTGTGGAAAAAAGAGTCCATGCTGGAGCAGTCTGTTCCTGAAGGTCTGCGCCCTGTGGAATTGGACCCATGCTGGAACCGCGGGTGAAGAACTGCAACCCATGGGGATGACTCACATTGGTGAAATTCATGGAGTTCCCTGTGAAGGGAACTCAACACTGGAGCAGGGAATGAATTTGAGGATTCCTCCCCCTGAGAAGGAAGAAGAGGCAGAGACGTGTGACAAACCAATCACAACCATTCCCCATCTCCCTGTGCTGCTGGGGGATGAGTTAGAGAAATCATCAGTGAAGTTGAGCCCAGGAAGAGGGAGGAGGGGGATAAGGAGAAAGGGTTTTAAGATTTATTTTTTATTTCTCATTATCCTACTCTGATTTTGATGTATAACAAAACAAATTTTCCTGAGTTGAGTCTGTTTTGCCCATGACAGTAACTGGTGAGTGATCTCTCCCTGTCCCTTTCTCAACCCAAGACACTTTTGTTATATTTTTTCTCCCTTGTGCAGCTGAGGAGGGGGAGTGATAGCGTAGCTTGGTGAGCACTTGGAGTCCAGACAGGGTCCAACAACCACAGATTGATACATATAGTCAAAAGGATATCAGTAATTCTTTTATTCCAGGAAAAAAGTGCTTTAACATTTTATTAATCATGGGATATGGCATACTTTCCTTAGTCCTTTGAAGTGCACAATTGCCTTCTAAATGAACGAGCTGCACATTTGAATCTGCACTTTGGTGTACAGTCTGTGAATGTACCAACAGATTTTCCTCACTTCTTGGGGCAATATAATCCCTGGCGTGGTTAGAAGTGAACTTTCAAGAAGAAGTGTTACCAGTGGGATTTTACAGTGAAAGCCATTTAGGCTATAAAGAGATGTCAAAGAGAAAGATATAAAAAAATAGAGAGTAAAAATGCATTTGTCAGCTCTGGGTGTTTTTTTTTTTGTTATAATGTCTTCTATGGAATGAGATGTCATTACTAAGTTGTGTATTGCTCCAACATAGCCATCCATTACAGTAAAGCAGAAATAGCACATGCCATTAATCACAGATACAAGGTTAAATAAAGATGTAAGCATATTGGGAAAGCAAGGCTTCAACTGTACGTCACCTTGATATATTAAGCAAATGTCTTAGAAGGGGTTACAGGTCTGAGAGAATAATTGTAGTAATATTAAGCAGAGCTGTATTAACCATGCTTAACTCAGTAATACTCATTTATATTGCTGTAAAGAAATTGATTATTTGAGTTGTCTGCCATAGAGTAAACAACATATGGTATATAACATTTGAAATCAGAAGGAATTTACTGAAAAAAATGAGGACTTCAAATTGACTCAATCCATTTGGTTTGATAAATATTCCTTTCAAATCTAATTTTTTTTTCTTACACATTACTAAGCTGTTCCTTCTACATTACAGAGATGAATGCACACAGAATCCCTGGTCAATTCATTTTCACGTCAGTGGTCAATCCAGCATTCTTCTTGGATAAATAAGGACTACAATATGAGCCAGGATAACTTCGTGGCATGCTATACTATATTAAGAAAGGTTATTAGAACAATAGCCACTCCCATTTTTTAGGCAAGTGGACCAGCATCAAGAGAGATATCCAGTACCTGAGGGGATTAACCACATGAGAGAAGGTTTATTATGACACAGACAATGTGCAGTTACTCAAGGATGTATCACTGCTGTATGCCAACTCATTGGCAGGAATGATGTGCAAAGGCAAAAAGGAACCAACAGTGGAAGAAGTGGCTGGCAAACTCTGGTAATGTGAAGAAACTCTCTCTCCCTTTTCTTGGCTGTGGAGAAACTGTTTCAGAAGGTCAGGAATTCAAAAAGAATGGGGTTTTTTTCCCCACCTGTACGGTCAAGTATTTCAGCTACTAAGCATAAGTGTTCCTCTGCTCAAGAGAGGATATAGTGGGTACACACCACAAGGCATCTTGTAGATTTACCTGCACAACTGTGGAGAACACATTAAGTAGGATGGAAAAACCTACCTTGACCGTAGAGGCATGACTGTGTGAGCTGGAAGGAAAAACAATCACAAAAGGGGATTCTTCCAGAAAAACTGCTGTTCTGGTTTCCAACAGGCCGTTCTCTATACTGATTATGGAAGGGAGCATTCTTGGTAAGTGTCTCTGGCTGTGAGAAAGCCAATGCCTGCAAAGGTTCTTGCTCTGCCCTCCTGCCTCCACTGGGAGCATTGGGGCATCTGGTCAAAAATTCCCCTCACTGCAGAGGCAGAGGGGCACGGATGAAGGGGGCATATCTGTTTGTTTTTTGGTCTCCTTAGCACCTTGACAGGGTTCCACAGAGAGACGCTGAAGCATGGAGCGCTCTGGCAGACAGCCCCTTTTGCTGCCTGCACATCTCTCGGGTAGCCGCAGTGGGCTGATGGAGACCCCAAAGATGTTCTGCTGCACATGGCCGCTTCAAGAGCCACACCTTGGCATTGGGGTCCCAAGTGACTCCCAAGTAGCAGGAAATTCTGCCAGGTCTCCTGAGGACAGTGTCCTTTGGGAAGCCCTGGCTGTGCTGCTCACGCTTGGCCCAGTGAAGTGTCTCTCCAAAGTGTCAATTCTGGCAGCAAACCAGCTACTTAAGGAGTCCTTCCAACCCCACCCATCCTTTATTTTGCAGGCGGGGTCAGACCTTCCTGAAGCCAAGGTTGGGAGTCTAGGGTAAGAGCGCTTGGAGGGTGGGGGTGACACAAGCCCATAGGTGTTTGGAGCCTCCCTGAAGAGTTTGGGTTGCTTCTGGACTAGACCTGCTTTCTCTTTGCCTCCAGGATGCCAAGGAAGACGCAGGAGCTTCAGGAGGCAGTGGCTCAGGCCTCTGCAGAGAGAGAAGGCATCCTGCAGGCAGTGGGAGAGGTCCTCAGAGACCAGTTTCAAAGAGGGGAGGAGACATGTAAGGATGGTGGGGGCAGATCTGACACCACGCTACCTTTCTGGGTTCCCTCCTGCTGCTTCCTTCCCACATTCTCAAGGTTGGCCCCTTTTCCAACAGGTCTTGCCTTGGTCATCCTGACACAGAGGCGCTGCTCAGCTCTGTGCTAGGACCAGGTGTTCACGCAGGGCAGTCTGTGTGTGTGTTTAGTGTGCACTGCCATCTCTCCATTCCCAATTCCTTCCCAGGAAATCCTGCAGTTGACCCAGGCAGCAATTCAGAAGGTTCTTGACAGCTACTTCCCCATGCCTGACTGGGCTCTTGAAGCCATGGCTATGCAGACAGGAAGCCTCATCACCTTCCTGCCCCCATATACGTCCGGCACACCTCAAAGTTAGACAAGCTCTGCTTTTGTATCTGATCGATGCACCCTAACATATTGCTTCAACTCTTCATCTCCGTCCACTTACTTGTCAGGTGCCTTCATTGATACAGAGAGGACCTCCAAGAGCTATGGTGGGCAAGGCAAGAAGACCTGCTGGTTTCCTTCATTCACCTCCTCTTCTGCAGTCACACCAGAGGCAATCTTGCAGGTAACACAAAAAGGACACGGACCTGTTGGGAGTGCATCCAGAAGAGGGCCACAAAAATGATCAAAGGTCTGGAGCACCTCTCCTATGAAGACAGGCTGAGAGAGTTGGGCTTGTTCTGCCTGGAGAAGGAGGCTCCAGGGGGATCTCATAGTGGCTTTGTCCTTCCAATACCTGAAAGGTGCCTAGAAGAAAGCTGGGGAAGAACTGTTCACAAGAGCATGTGGCAATTAGACGAGTGGTAATGGTTTTAAATTAGAAATGGGGAGACTTAGGTTGGATATTAGGAAAAAATTTCTTCAAAATTCTGACAAAGCAGAGCCAGCTTGGGAAAGGTGGAGGAGCCCAGAGGTTTTGGAGCTACACATCCTTCTTGCCACCTACAGGCATCAACTTGTACCCACTTAGGAGTAGGACTGCAGCCCACAGGCAGGGCTGGGTCTCTGTTTCTGGCCAAACAGGCAGCTCTGCTGACTCTTTGGCTGTCTTGCCACTGACAATCATGGATTTCTGGTTGCAGCCCTGGATCACGACTGGCTGCTGCTTGGCCTTCCCAGCATCTCAGGGCCATGTGGTCATCTGGCTGCCCAAGCCAATCAGGCCAACGGCTTTCACCATCTGGCATATCTCCGAGGCAGCCTGGTCTTCCAGGGGATGCAGCAGCGCACCCAAGGAATTTGCTGTCTCTTCTAAGTCTCTGCTTCATGGCCAAGGATCCTGGAGCATGTACTCACAGCACCCTGACCCAGAGTTGGCCCGAGCTGTGCCAGACTGCCACTAGAGCCAGAGGGAGGTGGGGAAGGGTTCCCGGCTTCTGCCTCGCTATTCCCTTCTTCTGTCACCCTGTTCAAGTCTGGCCTGCTCCTTCTGTCTCTTGTCTTTGAGAGAGTGGACGAGGACATGGCAGAAATTCCGCTGGGAACATTCACCTACCACACTCACAACACAGTTGCTCAGATGTTCCATGTGTAGGTACTGCAAGGGCTGTGGGCAGGTTGCCTGGCAAGGAGGCAGGGTTTTCTGTAAGGCCTTGAAGGAAAGAGCGGGGACAGTCACCCCAGCCAGCTTCTACTCTCCCACGCTCCTTGCTCTTGCAGGGAAGATGGCAAGAGCAGAGCAAGGAGGCCTTGCTCTGATGGCCACTGCAGCTGCCCCACCCTTGCAAGGGTTTTCCTTATCCTTTTCCTTTGTGTAGTGTACAGACAGTGGAAGCAGGAAGGTAAGGGAAACTGTCCCCCTCAGTGAGGACGGTGAGAAGGAAGATGTCAGGGGACTTTCTTCCCCCCTGCAGCAGAGCTCTTCCTGCATCCCATGGCATCCCCATCAACCAAACAGCCCTCTTGTACTTAGCAACAGTTGTTTCATAAGTGTTCAGTATAGACAGGGAGGAGATCTGTAGACTTGGCCTTTATTTAGAGAGGTAGAAAACGCTTCAGACATTTCTGTCTGTTTTAAAGCATTCTGCCGACCATACTTTCTGATAAAGCTACAGAAAACCACCAATGTTTCAATATTTATGGATTATCTGAGGGTAACTTACAGAAAGATAACACCCATTTTTCTTTATGTTTCTTTATTATCCAATGGTGTAGTCATTTTTCCTAACCCAAATTGTTAATGGTGCTATGGTACTAAAGTATATAATGGCATGGGATGATGTAGCATAGTATAAAAGGGGGTAAGAGGGATAACTTCTTTTCAGCAAAGGCAACTAAATTTAACTTTTCAAATTACAGATGCCTAGAATTGCACATTCAATTTATTCTGTACTACATGAAAACTGCATATTCATTGGATTTAGGGGATTAACTGTTTCACAATTTGTATGCATATTTACTATCTATCTAAGAATTAGGAATTTCATTGTTAGTCCATTTTTTAAATCGTGGCCTGAAGTTGTATTTTCAATTTTTCAACCACACTCAATGCTTACAGACTGGTTAAGGTGATGCTTTCATTCCCTGCTTCAATCTGTCCAGATTCTTACCCCTCAAATAAAATTGGGAAAACAGCCTAAAGTAAAAGGATTGCTTTGCTCATGGATTCTAGCCTGCTATAATTGAAAATAATACAATTTCAGAAAGTATATTAAAAAACTTATAGCAATTTTTACAATACCTTTACAATATTCCATTGCTTCATTAACTTGGAATCATTCAATGGTAATTATAATAACTTTGAATTTATTTTAAATAAATCACTAAATAAATAACTTCACAAAATTTAAAGATGCAAAGAGCCATGTTTCAAAGAAAAACATGGAAAATATTTTTTAGAATAAGTGTATAGGAAAACTAACTCTAAGAATAGCAATACTCTCTGATGTCTAATTCTATTTTTGCTTCAGGGAGGGAATTCTCTATTGTTCAGTGTAAAATCTAGCAGCATTTTGATTAGACTATATTTTTAATATGTTGCAATTGGTAGGGCACTTTGGTATTGGAAAAGCTACATCTGGGAAATTTAGGATTGCAAATGTGCAAGAACTCCTGTGCATATCTTTTTCCTTCTTTCAAATAGTCATCACCTAGCAGGACTCATTTTCTATAACAGTATGTTGTTATTTGTTATGATGGAAATTACTTTGCTAGGAAAATAGCTCATATATCTGTCATAAACCCTTAGTCAAGTGTACAAGAAATTTTTGACACTTCAATTTCAATTGCAGTTTCTAGTGAGTTTGTGTATAAATCTTACAAAAAAGAAAAGGATAACATTGTGAAAAAAATGCAAAAAATCTACAGGGATAATTTTTGAGATTGCTAATAGATTTCCTCATACTCTTTTGTTTTTATTATTTCTTACAGAAAACCACATTGGAGTTTTCTGTAATATTTACATTGTCCACCGAACACTGAAAGATGGGTTTCCTAATGTGTGAAGCCAGTAACATGGAAGAAGAAAATGCTATTTAGCCTTACATATTTTCTTCAGTCTGTATGAAAATATAACGGACTGGCATTGATAGTCTCATTTTACCTTTACTTGAATTAATCTATAAAAATAGAATTACATTGTATCTCTATAAATTCACATTCCAAAATTATACTGCTGTTGCATCATTCATTAAATATGCTGAAAGTTTCAGGAACGTATAAAAAAAGAAATAAGAAAGGTCTTAACTTTAACTTTTTGCATACCTAAAAAAAGATTAATGAAACACATGAAGTAGCAGTAGTAAATCTTCTAGAAGTAGGTAACTTGAGTGAAGCAAATGGAGCAATATCTTTTTACTGAGTGCTACCTGGCTTAAATAATGTTATTAATGTTAAATAAGTTCAGTAATATAAGAAGGGGATCTGACAGTTCTCAGTAAAAGGCCCTTCCCCAGTTACATTAAATTACTTAGTTATAACTTCATCATGAAGAATTTTGTCGAATAATTTAGACAAAATATAACAGTCATTTCCAAGAAGGGATTATGGGAAAAGTTAAGAATATTTTAGAAAGGAGATGGAGGTGTTCTAGTATCTTACCACTATAGATCAAGAGAAAAAAATCATTAACTTTGCGCTGTTCTGTTTGTCAGAACTATAAGAATCTTAAAATAATGCAGTTAACTTGATCAAGTTCTAAGTTTGAAACACAGCTCAGTATGTGCATGAGCAACAGCAACTTAGAGTGGAGCATTTTTCAGATTTTCATGTCTCTATTGGTAATAATGAACATCATCTGCCTCCTAGGTGTTACTGCTTGTCTCTGTTCCACACATGAAGTATTGCTTTGCATCTACACATACAATCTGAATGTTGCTTTAGCTTAGGGAATCTATGCATGTATAATTATCAGAAGGTAAGCCTGGTTTACAAAATAACTTTTCTTCCAGCCACAAAACTTGTCTCCAAAGCAGGTTTCTCATTACCTTCTCATCAACAAGAAGCCTATGTATGAAAGAGGAACCTATTGTGTTTAGCCTCCATCCCCTCCCTCTCTTCCCATCTCACTGTTGTCTTAGCCATTAAACGAGAAGAACACATTAACACAGAGATTTGCACTGAAGGTTTCTGAGAAGGAACATAACATATTTCCTTTCAAGTTGCTTGCACAGCAACAGGGGAAACCATTGTGCTGCCTGCCTTCATTCACCTCGTGTCCAAGGCTCCTAATGTTCCCCATCTGCTACCCACTGAGCCCTTTCTAAACCAGAGGGTGGAAAGTGGATGGGGGATTAGGGATGATCCAAGACCATGGGTGTTTTGGAGACTGCCTGAAGACTTTGGGCCACTTCTGGACTAGACCTGCTTTCTCTTTGCCTCCAGGAAGTCAAGAAAGATGCAGGAGCTCATGGAGGCAGTGGCTGAGGGGTCTGCCAAGAGAAAGAACACACTTCAGGCAGTGGGTATGTCCCACAATGTGACCAAGGCTCTTAATTCCTACATATTTTGCTTTTAATGGCCTTATCCACAGTCCAAGAAAAAAACCCAAGGAATATTATTTTCTTTCATGCAATTTTCTGTGTTCAGTTAGGAAAGGCGGTGGGACACTGCTTCAGCTACTAGAGACAAAAACCAAGTCAGAGACATGGAAGTCCCCTTTCTTTCTGACATTACAGCACCTACAATGTTTGTTATTAAATTATGTTGCTCATTCATCAGCTTTCTAAGGGAACAGCTCAGAAAGATCAGTTCTGTCCATCCCATTTCACTTTACCACTGAGTCTATCCCAAGTGGGGTTATCTAAAAGCTCATTGCCAAACTGCAAGGATGTTCTTGAAAATGTTTCACATTTAATCTGCAGAGTTCCTTTTTCATCCATTATCATGGATGATGTTTTCAGCTAGTTTTGGATGATGAAAGCCATGTTAAATTCAAAGGAACGCTTTTTTCAAATGGTTATCTTGAATCCATTCTACTGTGTCTGGAATTGCTAAGAATGGAGGATAAAATTGGTATACAGGCTCACAGGAATCAGATGCATTTTTAAAGATATATCCATTAACATATTCTGACATTTCTGTTTCCCAGAGGTTTTCATAACAGGTTTCAGATCCCTTGAATTATTTTCCTCTGTCAACATGAAGAGGATATTTTGTGCTCCTTCAGAAAAAAAAATACAGGCACATCTATACAATCAATCTCCACCTTAAGTTTATTGCATACACAAAATTCAAAGTCATTAAAGGTCAAATTCTGATTTTCAGCCTGAAACAAATTTGGGCAGAATATTATATCTAGTGGGCACTAACCTTGGTGATACATCAAATTTGGAAAGTCAATAAACAATCTTAAAATTATTGTTAAGAAAAAAAAAAAAAGCTTCTGTAAGAAGAGTTAAATTGAAATCAGTTTGCCCATATAACTGAGAAAGTCATGTGTTATTGTTCATTTTCATCTCTATGCCTTGTAGTAAACTTTTGTGCTTTGTCCAAGTCTTTGAGCTGTGCTTATTGCCTATTCCATAATACTGTCTGAGCAGAACTAGTATTTTCAATTACCACAAAATCAAACTTCTTAAGAGAAGAAAAGTTATGAAAAGGTTGGTTTTTTTACTTCTAGTTACCCATCCTGGATATCACCAGCCAGGGTCCTGGGGCATCCTTGGCATTCATCTTCATGCATCTCCCTGATCTCCAGGATCTGCACCCACTTCTGGTATTTTACCTGTGACCTGTCTTTCCAAGACTGCTTCACCTTTTTAGGAACTCTTCTTTTGGCTCCAATTCCTCTTTCAGAAGAAAAAGTCCCCATTTTTCCCAATCTAAGTAGCCTATGTGTAGAAGTACAATGCATAATTAGGCTCCTATTTGGTTCTGCCTCATGAAAAGGAACAGAATATTCTGAGCGCCATTCAGACATGACAAAAAGCTAAGGGGAGCATCAAGCACCGCAGAAGATCTCATTCCAGTGTCTCACTTTACAATCTCCATCTCAGTGAGTGGGAAAAATTCAGCACTGCCTCTGGGGCTTTACTAAATCTGAAGTCCATGTCACTTTTAGAGCAAGAACTTTTTTATCTCCAAGCTACAATGACAATGCAGTGGCAGTTACCATCAGTTACTGAAGTAGTGATCAGGCCTCTTTGCTGCTTTCACTGATTTTGGTTGCCGAAAAAGAGGGTGAAGTAAATCTGAAATCTGCGGCACTGGCAAAGAAGCAGGTGCTGTACAAAACATCTTTGCACACTGCCTCGCAGAGTACTGACACAGGCCAGTGTGACAACTTCTTCACCAGTTTCAGGTCTCAAGAGGGAAAAAGGACCAAGCAGCTGCAGTAGAGAAATTTTCTTTACCCTTTTAGCAGCAATGAAGGCAGTAAAGACAGTGAGTTTGATGTGGTACATAGACAAAATGTTTCCAATCTCAAATCTGGATAATCCAAGATGGCCACCTACCCATTGCTGTCCATACTGTAGCATACTGATGAGTTCGGTGTTTATTGTAATCTGACTCAGACTGTTACCAGTTTAACCAATACTGTCTTTTCTACACTGAAAAACAAAGTAAACATATCTATTTGTTACCTTTCCCCCCTTTAAAAATATTATTTTGAAAAAAGAAGGAAAAGTATAATAGAGAGTTCAACATGAGGACAATGTTGCAGTGTGGTATTTAAGGATGGGGGTTCACCACCACCAACAGGGTCAGCACTGCCTCTAGCCGATGTTACTCACTGTGACATTCCCTCAGGAACTATACAGGCCATCCCAGTTGATTTTGGCAGTTCATTCTCCTGGGATGCTCAGATGATGGGAAGAGTGTATAGATTTACACAACTAACTCAATAGAAATTTGCCTCCCATTCTCCCGTGTTAGGAAATTTTATTCCCTCCTAAAGCACAGCTTCAACATAGCTTTGGTTTGTCCATTTCATTATCATTTTAGTAAGGTCTGAAATTTGCTTGGGCAGTTGTTTTGAATGTGGATATATGTTCATTTTCTGAATTACTCATTTCTTTAAACAAACTATTGTTCTAAATAATACCTACTGTTAGATAGATGTTAGCCTTTGCTATCAAATCTTGTAGTAATGGTGAATTCCTGAAGCCTCAAAATTAAATGGGAATGAGAAATTTATCTGATCAAATTTAAACAGCTTGAATAAAGAATGTTATTTAAGCACAAGACAGCAAAGATCTTTTCTGGCAGGGAAAAGAAGCATTTCTGAAAAGGTTTGGCTAACTGATGTCACAAGGTTATTAATAGATGATTAGTAAATGGGTTTAGGACAGTTTTATACTAACGCAGCTTAGAAAAACATGAAAAAAATGCATAGTAGGATGAACCTTAATATTCCACGTAGCTTCATTGCTGAGTGCATAAAGAGACAAGACAGATGAAAGGAATTTTTTTCCCATCCCTATGCAACCCATTTTGTAATTTTCATCTCTATCCATTATGTTTCATGTTCATAGAGAGAAAACCAAGAGCCAAGAGGTTACACTTAGTAATGAAGCCATATTTAATTGTTTTTTAAGACCTCCAGAATGCCCTTACCAATTATTCTACTCCTTCAAAACTGCCACATCATCATTCTTTTGCTACTCTACCTACATGACAAATTTCCTTTCTGCCTCTCTGACATTATCCCTTCACAGGCTTTTGCATTACTACTCTCTTCAGTGTTGACACACCCCCAATTGAAACTCATGGCACTTTATAGGTTCACTTACTGCTGGGCTGGATTAGGTCCCTGCTGACCTGTCGACCAGCTGTCTCTTTTATACTAACTAGTTCATCAATTTCCCTCAAATCATTCCTTAAAGTATCTTCCCCCCAACCCCAAACACACACACATAAAGACTTTCAAATTTAACCTCTGTAACAGCTCCAGAATTTCCTCATCACCTTGGGTTTGTGCTGTCAGTCAGTTTTGAAGGTGTCTGAGCTATTTTGCTTGTGTATGACCTACATTGCAAGGTCCTCAAGGTAAGCTCTGTGTCCTCTTACTTGTTTGTACAGTGCTAAGAACACATTCACCACTCCATCAATAATACAGTACCTAATAAAATATGTCTGCTTTTTATCACCACAGCTCTAATCTTCAGGGAACTCAGTGGGTGGGGGGAATGCAAAGAGAGAATTTGCTGGTTTGGAAATCACTGCATTTACAGCCTGAGTGATGTAAGAAATCCTGTTTCCCCAGCACAGGTGCTTCATTTTCCTCTTTGTATCTCAATTCAGTACTTTTAGATGCAATGTGTTACCCTCTAGTCTCATGTAGATGTTGAGGCAACTACCTTTCATATTCCTTCAAACTTATTTCTACTCACATTAAAAAATAATTTGGCCCATTACCTTCAGAGCTGTGCTGAAGCCTTACAATTAACCCTGAAACTGGATGAATTAACTTTATGTTTTATTATAACCTTATACTCGAACTCCATTTACTGAGCTTCATTATTTTCCCATCTCTATTTCTTGAGAAGCCAGAAAACTTCCCATCAAGATTATTAAGGGCAATTTTATGTTAATAAAAAGATTTGTCCTCTACACAACTTCAAACTAAAATGACCTAGCATGTTGCTGGGCTGTTCATTCCTCCACTCTAACCGTGCACCAGAGATAAAAGATTTTGTCCAGTGTTAATATGGTAATAGTATCCCCTTGGAACATATTTTCTTCAAAGTTTTGACTTTAAAAGCAGATGCTTCACCACAGAGACGCCTTGTATGAAGTTTTAGAAAGAAGGTTATTTCTTTTTTACACAGGCACATCCCAGGCATGTTACTCTGCAACTGAATTATTTACTCCAAAGTTAAATGATGCTCTACAGAACTGAAATTCACCCTCATAGAATGAAAGCCTGCCAGGGTCCAGGAAGAGAATGTGATAGACCAGGACCTGGTGTAAATCAAGAAGCAGAAGTGCATGAGTGTTCATTATAAGAGTATCAGCTCCAGACTGAAGATGGAAAGACACCTTTCCTCTACATCTTTCACACTTGTTTTTCATGTACTTAATACTTAAATCCTCTAAGATAGGGTATAAGCTGCATAAGGGAATCCAAGTTAGCAAAAAAGTTTCATCTTCTGGCTTCTGAATTACAGTCTGCTCATGAATACACCAGATCAGGGTTTAATTACACAGTATTCATTTGTTAGTCATTAAAGTTAGGCTGAATATTTCTTAAAAAGAGTGACAACTACTGAAGACCTGTTTTCATGTATCTAACCTCGTTGATTGGGCTTTGTATAGAAAAATGACAAAAAAATTATGTATTTCCATAGATTTCCTTGAAATCCAAGAAAGTCTTCTTGAAGAACATTTATCTGTATGATACAGATAGCTAAATTAACCCCATCTGGAAGAGTTATTATTTTACTAGGCAACATTGTACTCTATTCACCCTTTTAATCATCTATTAGGAGAAGTGCTGTCACCATGGTTCATCTCATACCTATTCTATTCATAAGTGACAGAAGCTTGAACTCTGTAAATCACCTTGCAAAAAGGAGAGACTGATAATAGGCAGGCATACAGCAAGCATGACTGCCTAAGCTTTTTGTCATATCCCTTGTTGTCAAAGTTGTTCAATGAAACACATTCATGGAAACCCAGTAAATCTACTTTATTTAAGCCCAAATATATGCTGCCTTTCAGCTCCTGAAGTTCAGTCATAGGATTGTGTTTCCTTTTTTCTATGTATTCTCTGTCACTACAACATCACTGACATCAGAAGATTCATGGATTTTTGTATAGTACATTAGGAAGGAAAAAAGCAAATCTGCTTAGCTGCTTCCTCTGCAAAGTTCCTGTGTCTGACAACGAATGACACAGTATCTAAGAAGTTTTGATGATTATGATAGTTAATTTATATTGTGGATTCTGTTGTGCATCTTCATTTCATGGAAAAGCTTGGTATATTGTATTTGCATGTCAAGGGTTTGGTAGCAGGACAACTGTAGAGGGCCCTTCTGTGAGGACCTGCTAGAAGCTTTCAAGACAAACCCACCAATGGCCAAGGCCAAAATGACCAGCAACAGTGGTAGCACACCTCTGAGATAATATATTTAAGAAGGGGAAAAAAATCCACCAGGAGCAGTTGAAGCCAGAGAGAGAAGTGAGAATATGTGAGAGATATAGTTTTACAGGCACCGAGGTCAGTGAAGAAGGAAGGAGGGGCAGGAGATGTTCCAGGTGTCAGAGATTCCGCTGCAGCCTGTGGAGAGCAGGCTCCTGGCAAGACCTCTGGATCCATGGAGAGAGGACCCATGCTGGAGCAGGATTTCCAGCAGGACTTGTGACCTAACAGAGGACCCATGCTGGAGCAGTGGTGTGAGGCGAAGAGTGTGAGGAATGCTCCCCTTGAGGAGCAAGAAGCAACAGAGAGAACCTACAATGAACTGACCACAATATGTATTCCCCATCCCCTGTGCTGCTCAGGATGGGGGTTGTAGAGAAATTGGGAGTGAAGTTTGACTGGGAAGAAGGGAGGAGTGGGCAAAAGGTATTTTTAAGATTTGGGTTTATATTTTGTTAACCTGCTCTGATTTGACTGATAATAAATTCATTTTTTCCCCAAGGTGAGTTTGTTTTGACCATGACAGTAACTGGTGAATTATCTATCCTAGTGCTTATCTTGAACCATGAGCTTTTCATTATATTTTTTCTCCCCAGTGCAGCTGAGTAGTGATAGAGCAGCTTTTGTGGGCACCTGGAGTTCAGCCAGGTTCATCTCATTCTTTGTACTTTGGTTTTGCTTCGTAGTGCTCAAGGCACAAAGAAATGCAAATGATGTAGGTAGTCTATATTCAAAAAGATTAGGTCAGTGGTTTTCTTTGCATCATGTTTTTGGGATGACTTTTTCTACAGATTCCATAGGTTGTTTTGAGCTTGAACATCAAAATCTGTGCTAGCTGTAATACTGCTGCTACCAGATACCTTTGCCTTACCAGCTGGCCCAGAGCATATGAGAGACCATGATTTAATTTGTTGCTGTTATGGTTCCAAGACCACAAATCCACCTCATGTCTTAACCATCTGCAACACATATATGTTGCCACTTACCAACCACAGGCACCAAGGTGCATTGAGATGTTCTGGAGAATTTTGCATCCTCAGTTCAGGTGGGCACCTCTAGCTGTCAGGTGGCATCAGTCCTGATTCCACCAAGAGGGAAATAACTTCAGTGTCACTAGTGATGTGTTCAGGTAAATATTCACAGTATTCACAATATTGCACGCCTAATTGCAAGGCAAATCTAGAACTAGAAGAACTACTCTAGTACCCTAAGTAGCTAATGTAAATGTACCAGTTCTGCATCTTTGCTGTTAATCTGTGCAATAAAAGCATGTTAAAAATAACTCACAAAGCTCCTGGAAAATTGTCTTTTTTCAAGACAGTAAACCCTCCAGAATGCCACCAGGCATCATAAATGCACTCAGTTCTGCACATGGAACAAAAATATTCCAGAGGAAATGTATTTTTTCCAGACAATAACAGTGGGATAAAAATATATTTAGCATTGTCTATATGAAAGTTAGATCACCAATAAAAGTAGTAGGTTAAACTATCCAGCACTATACCAATCTGAATATTGTTAAGCTTTTCCAGTACTAAATGAGTGCTAATTGTGTCAAAGCATTGACTTTACCTTATTACAGATATTCTTATTCCTGCAGTGGGAGAACCACTTTCCTCTCCTGTTTAGATTATCTTCTAGCTAAATCTGGAATCTTTTCAGCATTGCATGTGTTTGGAACAGGGTGGAATAAAGACAGATTTAAATAATACCTCAGTGTTAAAGAAAAAGGTATTGATTCTCCATCTGAAATACCTTTTCCACTCTTCCCTTTCCACCAAAAAATTCTCCTCATACCATATAAAATTAAAATAAAGGTAAAAAAATTAGAGGTTGATTATCTCTTATTGTTGTCATGTCATAGACTATTCTGTTAATTGAAGAAAAACAGAAAAAAATTACCTTTACTCATACTGACAATCAACAGATGCATTTTCTAGTGATTTAATCTCTGCTGGTTCATTCATTCACTAAGTGTAGCATTAAAGCATATTACCTGAACTATATAGTGGCATAATTCCATAGATTAATACCATAATATAAGAGACAGAAAAAGATCTTAGTTAAAAACTTTCATAAAGTTTCAGAGAGAGGAGATGTTGCTGAAGACTTAATCATATTATAATTTAACAATATGTACATGCATGACAAACTACGGATCAAGGCAGGCAACTATAATTAGACATTTTGAAACTTTCTAATTACAAGTTCTAAAGAAGTGACAAAAGTCAAACATTAAAGTGTAGCATAAAAATTAGCCTCTTTTCCCAAAAATGTGTTCCGAAAGACAGTCACCCAATTACCATATTTTAAGGTAATAATGAAAAAAGTTAATACAGACTTGTAAACAGTGTTATTTGCATTTTTCTATTATGAATTTCATTCTGCAAATGAAATTATATATTTATATGTTAGCATAGACTCTTTGAATTTACCATATTAATTTGTTTATTAATATTTTGCTACATATATAAAATTAAATTAGGCATTATTTTCAGATCTAGATGACTTCTGATAATTGTAGGTTCCCCTATTTTTATTGGCAATAGAGGGCAAGGTAGGACAAGGCAAGGGAGAACATTTTAAAAAAAAAGAAGAAGAGATCTTGCTGAAACAAAACCAACCTGTGATTTGTACCAGTGAAATATCTAATTTGAAACATAATATACTTCTCTTGGATACTAGGAGAAAAACCAAAAAACCTAATTATATATATTAAAAAAATATTGAGAGAAGGACGTCAAATTACTTCACCTTTATGCAATAATCCATTGTTTAGTATAGACATCTACTGTTGGAGTAATTTGTTTCAAACAACGTGAATATGCATTTTTCTTTTCCCCCAAAAAGTAGTGATCTGGTAATTCAAAGGTGGGGTGGGGTTTCCTTCAACACTCTCCTGCCCCTTCTCCATCCTACTGACATCCCTGTTCTATTTTATGTAAAATATTTACATAGTCATTAAAATAGAAATATAGTTTATTTGTCCTGATGGATCTACTGTTCATCTGAAAGATGAAACATGTAAATTACCATCTGCTGCTCAGCCAGAGTTTGGTGGTTGGGGTACAGCCTGAGTAGGTGGAAGATGGGTGTATTTATGAACCCATTGTTTGGAAAGGAAACTAAATGTGTTTCTCTGCTCAGCAACTTGATGGTGTTATGTGATAAAAGGGAGTGTTTTTCTCCTGCTGAATTTAGCCAGACCTAAACCCCTACAATGACTCAAGATGTTTTCATAAGTACTGTTTTGCAGTCTCAAAAATCTAAAACATTAAAAAACTCTTTTTTGACTGCTTATATAAGCTCTGTTGTTGAGCTATGTCATCTGACCACTGAAAGATGATCTGTTGAGTGAATGTATTAATTAAATTTATAACAGACCATCAAGAAAGAAATTAATAAGATGGCTAAAGAAAAAACACCTCTCTACAGGCATTTGCTAAAGAATAATGCCAGCTTAGAGAAAAACTGCAAAACCACCAAGAACTTACCTGTTACGCGATGCTTTTGGTCATAAATTTTCCAAGATTGACCAAAAACTGGCATAAACCTGCAACTGGACGTATTAGGTAAGGGTGGTTGATACAAAAAACACAGTAGCCCAAGGCCTGACTGTTGGTGTGTTTACTGAAACATTTTGCAGAATGACAGACAAAGCTGAGATAACAGTGATCTATCAAGCACATGGTAACCACAACAGCAAAACCTGAGATATGACTTGAGCATATGTTATAAAAGCCCACCAGAGACATTGGGTGTTAGTATGGGACAAACATTATGCCACTGCTGTCTTCAATAGTGAAGGGAAAACTAGTGTGAATATGTTTACTGGAGCAAGAAATTCCACTATGGAATGATGAAACACAGAAGACAATATCTACAAACTGGGATAAGGGGGATAGAGGGGTGCATATAGGAAAATGAAAGTGGAGCTATACAAAAGTCATAGTACTTTGAAACACAAACAGGTTCCTATCCATGGGGGGTGTAATCATAGAAGAGCTGATATAGCCACCTCCAAAATAATCTGAGATGGATCCTACTAAAAATGAAGTATTTGAGAGAAGAGAATATTTGATAACTTTATACTGAGAGTGCGCAGGTACTAAAAGCATTCCTGCTAGTGACTCCCAGGTGTTGATACAGGAATAGGAGATAGTGTTTGAAGTTAAAGCATCGCCCAAAAAATTCAATTCTATTTGAGTAATTTTCATTTAGAACTTTTAAACTATTAATACTACATCAGTCAACACAACTAAGTTTTACAAAATACTAATAAAAATGAAAGAGCAGAACAGCATTAAGTGAAATGGTGTTTATTGACAAATCAATTATTATTCTGGGATCTATCTCACCATTAATTTTCATATTAATATTTCACCACTTCTATTTAGCAATGAAAGAACAGAAAATGGATTAGAGTTCCTGTCCAAAATAAAGTTAAACTGATTAAAAAACCTGTCAGAAAACAAAAAATAAGAAAACCCAGAATTAATTTCCATAGAAGAACTGCCAGAGGCACTTTTCAAATTCTCAAACACAGGTAGAAAATACACTGCATGTTTTCGATTTTGGTAATATGAATATCCCAGGAAAATAGATTTATTATTTCAATATGAAACAGTATCTTCAGGCTTCCTTTTTATCTACTCTTCTGCAGCAGCAACCGAACATCCAATGGGAAGAGAAATGCTGTGATTATCTTTTACTAACATCATCAATTTTAATTTTTTCTCTTATTATTATGTCTATTAGACCTTTCTATCAATGCTCAAAGGTGGCTTTAACACTCTTGTTCACAAAGCTCCAAGTAAAAGCATTTTGCTGTTCAAAACCTTTTAGCTCTACTGCCATCAGCTTCTATAATGAACTTCAGTATTCCTGGTAGACAGCTATATCTCTAATACTGCATCACAGTTCATTTTAGTTCATTATAGATTTTTTTTTTCTGCAGATTGTATTAATAGAGTCACTGAAAGTGAAGGCTGGAAGACACTGACATGGGTTATGGAAGAAGCACCCCATATATTGTCCATATTAAGTCAACAGCAGTTTTTTACCCAAGAACCTCTGCCATGCTAAAATGCAGGTAACAGTTGAGAAACAAAAAAGCATCTGAAATTTTACATGTTGCTGATGTTATCTGCACAGTGCTTTAAGTCAATTATGTTTGCCAATTTCAGCTCTAAGAAAATGGATCAATTGTAAGCACTGAGAAAAAAACCAGAAAAATAGTATAGATCACAGTACTGAGCTGTAGAAGAATGCCAATACAGTCAAGGAATACAAGTAGCTCATGTCTGCTCTTCATGGAATCTTTTCCTGTATCACACAGTCTTAGGGAGACACACTGTGACAATGTGGCTGTTGAGCACCATGGATCATCTCGTAGAATCATAGAATGCTTTGGGTTTGAAGGGACCTCAAACACCATCTAGTTTTAACCCCTCTGCCATGGGCAGGGACACGCTCCACTAGACCAGGCTGCTCAAGGGCCCAAGATTTATTTGATCTACAACTTTTTCATCCTTCCTTGACAGTAAATAGTTCTGTATGCTTGCAGCTGAAGGCAGTCTGAGCATGCCAGGAGTCCAGTGGATGTGGTCTCCTAGGCTAAACGGTTTTAGCAACTGTTATATTCCCATTGCTAGAAAATCCCCCAAAGACCAAATCAGGCATTGGCCGTGGGCATCATGCAATAAAATCGCACCAAATGTACTTCCTTACCCTTATTTCCGGTTGTTTACCAGCAAATGCTCCTGTTAAATGTGATTATACAATTTTCTTTCATCTACTGTAGTTAGACTGTGTCTCAGGAAAAGAAGCTCTCTTCTTGAATTGTCCTTTTTCTTTCAAAATGGCTAGAGCCCAAATGATACATGCTACTTACTGCTTGACTGCAAAAACCTGACTCCATGTACAGTCATGAGAAGTAGTGACTTCTGAAGAACAATACAAAGTATTGTTCAATACAAAGGACAAAGTAAGGAGTTTACCTCTCTCTCTGTCAATTGTTCATGAGTCTGTTGGTCCTGTAAAGTAGGTAGTCACCCCTACTACTCCTAGCAATAGCTAAGCTTATCTCTGGTACTGTGGCATGTTTTCAGGCCCCCTTCATCAAATTCCAAGAGAAAGGAAGGAGATTATGAAAAAATAAGATTCCATATTGCCAAGGCCTAGATCAACATGACAGAGAGGACAGGTTGAAAAGTTTCAAAGAAGTTGGGTCACTTGGAGATGGCCACATCATCTGAACTTATCACTTCATGGAGAATATATTTGAAGTAGTACATTTTGAAGACCACAGTGTAGACAGGAATGTCACAAGAATAAAACCCTTACTTTTTTCCTGACTTTCAAAACCAAAAGCACCATTTCCTACCTGAGAGATCACATTTGAAGAACCACATACCAAGCACCATCAAAAGTATATTTCAGAAAAACTAAGAGTATATTACTTTAAGTGTCCTGGTACAAAGTTGTTACCAACAGTTGCATTATTAAACTGCATCATGTTGTTGAAAATGAAAAGGCTATAAATAAAAATTAGGGAAAGGTATACACATCAACTTCCATATAAAAAAGCAACAGCTAATTTTGATAATGGACTATGGGAAAACCAAAGGGCTGTAGAGAAAAGCAGCAATCACATTCAACCGCATACTTGATAGTATGAAGGCCCAAAATATACATGCAGGAACAATTTAAAATGCATTGCATTGCATATTACTGAAAAACAATAACTAGAGTTTCCAGTATGACTGATTGTCTTAAGCATTCTGGGTGTGGCTGAGATGGAGTTAATTTTCCCCATAGCAGCACATTCTTTTGCCTTACTTTGATGCTAATTGGATATCTTATATTCAGAAATGTTGAACACTCAGTAGTCTTCCCAGTTGACTCAACACTGGAATACATCTATGAAGACATGTTATCAACGTTGTCCATACGGAAGCAGAATGTCTTCTAGCAATGATACATGGTATGCAAAGAGTTGTGGCTCTCTATGAATAAAGTGATAAAACAAAAAGGACAACTATAAAAGTAACAAAAAATTAGATCTGATTCTCTTTCCTCGTCTGTTTCCTTTCTTTTTTTTCTCCCTCTTCCTCATCAGTTTCTAACTTTCTTTATCTTTTCCCTATTTTTCTTTGATGTCCTTTTCTTTCACCTTGCAGTTTTTAACTTCTTAGATGAAGTGGTTTCTTTGCTGGGTAATGAAAGATGTATGTCATTTGTCAGAATCATTATATATAATTAATGTAATTAAATGTAGTGACATGTCATATATACTGTTAAACTAAATAACAATTAATAGCTGGAGGAAAGCTTTGAAAACCATCTCATATGAAAAGTTTCTAGGGTTATTCCTTTTACGGGGTTTTCACGAGCCATCAGTTACTTTTAGTGCAAGGTTATAGAATTAATGGTACAATTAAGTCATTTGAACCGTTGGTGAAACATCTCTCTCAAATTTTATTATGGAGAACATACATAACAGGCTGTATTGGAGGTCCTGCTGTGTTTAATTTGTTCTTTCATTCAGCGTCAGAGCAAATATATCTGTCTACTTTCTTCAACCTATGTACATAACTTTGCCCCAAAAAGCCTTGCAGTTACTATTAAAGGCATGGCTTCTCAGCTCTTCAGAAGTCTTTTTTTTTTTTTTGAAAGTTCATTTCACTAGTGCAGACATGAATGAAATTTGAACATTTTATAATTTGGCTTTTTAGCTAACATTGAGCTCCAATGAGCAGACATTCTCAGCAACATTAAATAATACGCAGTATCAGGTTCAGAGAAGCAAATATTGTGCAGTAATCCTGCCTTTCTCCAGTATGTGTCTGACTCTGTGGTGTTATAATCTACATATTGAAACATCATAAGGAGGCAAAAGTTAAATTAAATAGGGGATGTATACACTTTATACCTAAAACTAAGTTAATCAAAAAGGATTTAAAAGCCATAAAAATCACAAATTAAGAGAACATTGTCAATAGAGGAAACAGGACTGGGATACACTGTTTTGACTTAGATGACTGATAGGCAATGCCAAATGTACAAAGGAGAGGAAATGAGACTTCAAAACTCTCAGTAAAACACCTGAAGAATTGGTAGGAACAATGTCAAAACATTGTGATTCATCTGTGACAACAGCTCTTTACAGAGAGATGACATGTAAAGAAAACCAGAAGTAGTACCCCTACAGAGGTTAAAACACGGATGCCAGAATCTTCCCATCTCTATGGCTGTGGAGGAAGACATAACCACTTCTATGCATGTCAGGTTCCAAATTTATCTAGGATAAAATGGGAGCCTAGTGTGCGTAGAAGTGCTCTAAACAACGCCTGACTTATGCCCAAAGATCATAGTGTGCCAAAATACCCCATAGTGGCAGCTACTGTGGTTTGTAGCCACAGCCTTCTTTACAGCACCTACACATAGGTCAGAGACTGGTGGCACACTCTCCAGGACAGAAGGCATCTAAGCTGATTTTCGTATCTATTTAGATGACCATAATGAAGCAAAGCCAATGGATTAAAGTTTCCCCCTTGATATTTCTGTTTGCATCATTTTATAATTGACTAAAGCAAGGGAAAATATTTCCCCTTCTACTCAGCAACATGGTTATATAAATTGTGGGTGTGGTAGAGGTGAGCTTCTCAAGTTATTATTCAGGCTTGACTTTATCAGAGAATTCTCTCAGACTTAACAACTTGTCCTTCCTTAGAAGTAGGAAGGACAAGTACCTTGGTTGAGCATTGTCTGTGTTTCTTTTAATTGCTTGCTGTGGGCATTATTTCTTGAACTTCGCTTAATATCTGTTGGCTGGGATTTCAAGGAGAACAATGGTGTCCAGAATACCCTTAAGGTATACAAGAAACCTATTAGAACCAAAGAAATGGGTCACTGTAAGTTTCTTCAGCATGAGCCAAATTCCCTGACAGTGTAAGTGCGCATCTGCTCCATTTGTAGGTTGGATTAAATGACCTTTATGGAGGGAATCTTTAGTTTTCATAAATCTGTGGTCCATGAAACGTTTTGTTTTACCAAAATAATGCCACTGCTTCTTCAAATTAAAAATGTATCTAGTTACATTTGATTTCATGTCTTTAGGTGCAAAATGAATAAGTAAATTGCTATTTCTGGCTTAAACAACCATGTCTACATACATCTACGTTTAGAGACCTAATTAATTCTGTATGTCTGTTGGCACATCAAGGATCTGAGCAGTCAGACATAGATTTTGTGGATCAGTCTGAAGAGCTGAACTGTCTAAATTGCACTGGGGTTATAGTTTAGCTGATTAAATGCTGATTTGGCTCTAGTCTCTGATTCCCAATATCACAGCAGCAAGCCAAATTCCTGCCAGATCTACATCACCATAATTCCATTAAAACTGATGTATGAAGTTAATACACTTTACCTTAGTACTGACCTAGGTCAACATTTTTATAGGAACTTGTTTGAGTGAAGGATATCTTAATTAATTATACACAGATATTAACTCATTTTATGTTTTTATTGAATGTAACCCTGATTTTGTTTCACATTTCAAAATATATTACCTCTTTCTCTTCCTTAGAGAAGTCTGTTTTTCACAAACAGCTGACACAACTTCTTGCCAGTAGGAAGTTACCTATCAGCACCTATGGTGAGATCAACAGTGAGTTAAATACAAGTATAAATCTTTGCAGTACTGGAGTTTTCACACCTTGTGTCATGTAAACGTATTTAGAACCACAGACTGCCTCTGATCTGTGCACAGTTTCCCATCAACTTCCTTGAGAACCTCACATGTACATCAATTGATCTCTGCTATTACTGTTGCAACCATTTAACAGCATAACAAGGCTGTGTGAACCAGTAATATATGATCCTGAGCTTTCAGTAAAAATACCATGAAAAATGAATCATTATAATTTATTTAAATAAAAATATTTTTTATTTAAACTGTACCCATACTCCCCTAAAACACTGAGCAAAATACATAGGAACATGCATTGAATTGAAATAGATGTATTGTAATATGATAAACTGCAAGAGAAAGAAAGAAACAGTAGTGAAAACCCAAAAAATAATTTCAAAGATCCATAAAATTAATATACATCTAAAATATTGGATCTAAAGTATTGGCTATTTGTTTGTTTGGGAAATTTTTTAATGCAATGCAGTGTTGAATACACACTAGAAACCAGAAGTCAATACACAGCAGACTAGTTCTACCATTCATGGCAAAACAGTTGAGCAGAGTGTTCTGAAAAGGATTTAGATCCAATGCTGATACCAAATTAAATAATTTTTTATACAACAGAGTTTTTACTGGATCAAGGAAATTTCACCTGGCCTTGCGAAATATTCCACATCCAGCTTGAATAACTAATAGATACACTTAAAACTCATAAAGTCCATCACCTGTACAAAGTTGTTATCAGACAACTCACTTCTGGGTCCTTGAACTCCTGTCATCTGTTGATCTCCTACACATTAATCTCTCCTCTCTCCATGAAGTGGACCTTAGAAGAATTCGACAACAGGCCCTGCATATATTTTAAAAGTCATGATACTATTTTAATTTATTCAATTAAAGTATAGGCTTATTTTCTTTTTTAATTTGCATTATTTAGAAAAAGGTTAATATTCTAAGCTGATAACTAGAAGTTTCAACACAGAACAATCACACAGACCTGATAAAAAATAAAATCTAGTTTAAAAATCTTAGTAAAAAAACCTCAATTTTCAACTTAATTTCCAAACCTCACAGACTAGCCTAAATCTACCTCAGGTCGTTTTTTTTTTTTCTTTTTTATCTTGTTTCTTTTATGGAATGAAGGAACTAAAGATGAGTGGTTATGAGCATACAGCAATACTGTGTGGAAGTGAGTGAGGAACAGCACTGTCATAAAACATTACTAGTTCAGAATGCATCCTGCATAGGAAGCTGACTAAGTAGCTCAGAACAGAGTAGCATAATTCTATTTAAATAAAAAATGCATTTCTTTCTGTATAAAATGTGCAGGTGTCAAATAACAGGAAGAGATAAAACAATGTTATGCTGTCTTTTTCTGGAATGGAAAAAAATTTGCAGTGCCTAGAATTATTAGAAAATATCTACTACCTTTCTTTTGGACTTTATAGTCCTGTTCTCTGAAGTCTTACTCAGTTATTACAGCAGAATTATGGAGTTCTAGGGCTACCATAAACCAAGATTTCCACGTACTTCAGCCTTTTTTCCTGGCAAAAAGAAGAGTGTACATTTGTCTGGGCATTCAGAACATATTACTGGAGGTTTTAAATCCTAAAGAAATGGACACAAGGCATGCACGATAGAGCTAACAGAAGGTGTTACACTCTTGGTGCATACTATTGGATACACACTTGTATATTCTTTTCTTGACTTTTCTTTGATAAATATGACAACTGAGTCAAATTCACAGTACTATAGAATCACAGGTTTAATAGGGTTTTTTTTCCAGTCATTTGTTTATGAGTTGAAGTACAGCATAGACAAGAATAAGAAAAAAAACAGTCAACTGGTGAATTTCTCAGATGCAAGAACTATTAGGAATATAAAGGGAGAGTTCTTCAAAACACTGTGATTTAACTATCATTCTAAAATATTGGTGCAATAGTATTTAACACTGAAAGGACAAGTTCCTTTAAGAGCAAGACAGGAAGGAAAAAACATTTCCCTTTCATGTCAATGATTAAAAAAAAAAAACTTGAAATGAGGAGGGAATTGGACCCAAATATTAAAATAGAAAAGCTGAATCATAACAGTCTAAAGCAGAGAAACCAGGAGGATTTTCATGCATAAATGACATACTGCTCCTGCCACAAACACAGCAGATGCAGATCAGAAACTCTCCATAATGTTTCTAGAAAAGCTTGGTGACAAAGTTTTTCTCTGAAGTATGAGATAAAATGTGAGGATGGATTTCAAATTCTACAAAGGTGACCATGAAGTGATACAGTTCACAATCCTTAGGAAAAGAGAGAAGGTAAATAAAAACAAAAATAGAAAAAGTAAAGCTTCATGAAGTGAAGATCAAAATTAACTCAAAAATTGTTATGTAAACTTTCATGGGAAGCATGGGAAGGATAATTCAGGAAAAGTAGCTACTCTCTAAGAAATGCTAAGGCCATAACTTAAAGTTACCCCATAAAAAGAGAAAGGATAAGTGTAGTAAGAAAAAAATTGTGAACTCTTTATTGACTTCATACACAAGAATTAAGCACATGAAATTGAAAAGAAAATGTTGTTATTCAAACATGTATAAAATAACACAAAAACATACAGACATGCAAAGGTCAAGTCAAAAAGGTAAAAGTACAAGTTGCCATTGAGCAGGCTGAAAGCTACCAGTTAATGACAACAGGAAAACAGTACCAAGAACCAAAAATTTGAAATGTTATCATAAATGAAAAAGGAAAGTTACTAAGACATGAATGTTGAAATTTGTTTTGGTTTTTGGCTTTAGTTTTCACTAAGACATTTATGAGTAAGTGACTAACACAAGAAGATCATCAGTAGCATCATTATGAACATGTACAATTGATATTCTCAGGAGCTGAATTGCAGAAGTGCAGACTGAAGGAATACCTGTTGGGCAGTAGCTCCTAAAAAGAACATCTATGGGTTATACAAACAGTTAAACATCTTGACAATTTCAAGAAATGTTAACATCATACTGTGAGCATAGCCCAAAGGATATGAGAAATAATCCCTCTCTCTGTTCAGAACTGGAAGAGTCTTGGCTGTAGCATTCTGCCAGGTTTGGAGCTGTCATCTTAGAAAAAAATATGAATCTCTTCAGTGAAGTTCAAGAGATCAACAAGAGTAATCAGACACTGTAACTCAAAAGGGAGCTTGACTGAATAAAGCCTGTCCAGCTTTGAGAGAAAAGGTAGAACAATCAATGGTCTCAAAGCATGTAGTAGAAATCAAAGAGAAAATGAAATAGTATTTTTTCTTTTCCAAAATAGAAAAAGAACTATAACACAGCAAGATCAAGGTTAGGTTTCAGAGCAAAAAAAGAAAAGGACAGCAAAGCATAGAATAAATTTTTTGGAAGTCATCATCTTTACAGGTTTCCAGCAATAGGCCAGGTGAATATCTGCCAGAAAGAAAACCAGTACACTCAGAGAAGTGGACTAGCAGTCCTCTTCCATTTAATTTTTCTTTGACTTTGTTCTACTGAATCTGAACTTCAGTCATCCTCCAACTGGTCAGGTAATGAAACAATTTTTAAAATATCTCAAATTTTACCTCTACTCAACTTGTAGTTGCAGAGTACAGTTGTTGACAGAGCACATCACTGGTTTGTTCATGTTTGCAATAATTAGAATAAGAATTTGGGTTTCATTCTACTAAAATGTAGATCCTATCTGGCTTTCATTGTCTATTAGGAACATAACCAAATAGCTAAAAAACATTGACTTTTTCTTCTTGAGGTCCAGTTAAGTTTTTATCTAGTTACTGGGGTTTGTTTTCTCCAGCTTTCCACGTTTGCTATATTGTCTATCAATGCTAACAACATTAAGTCCAACATGGTAAGAGTATCAGGTATCTACACTTGAGTTTGAGTTTAGAATTGATTTTTAATACATCGCTTTATAACTTCTAATTTTCCAACTTTAACACTCAAAGATATTTGGGAATTTATGAAGATAATACTTTAATACTTTTATCACTCCTTTTAGAAAAATGAACATTTCTGTTGCCACCAATGGAAATCTGTGATTGGAAATGACACTAGAAATCATGAATGAGCAGAATCATCACCTGTTCTCAATGTGAAGTTTGGCTTCCTAAACAACCAACCCTTTGGTGAAACTGTATCAAAATTAGCAGAGATACTCCTTTCTTAAACTACACAGAAACTGTAGAGTCAGAATGATTCACAAAAACACATTTACTGCTGAAAAACAATGCCTGACACAGCTTTAGTATTAGCAATCCAGACAATTCCATTTTCCTTAGACAGGGTTGTGTAGGCTAAGGACAATCATATCTGCTTGATATATTATTGCACCATTAAGTAGATGTGAAGCATCCATCACTGGCCGTTGCTAGAACAGGATATGGAAATTGCTGAACAGTTATTCTGTTCTGGAACAGCATTTCTCACATGTCCAAACTCTTGAGGACCTGACCTTCAGCAAACATGCTTAACTAACAATAAACTCAAAAGTAAATGCTTACAGAAGTGGCACAGAAGAAACCTGACAGTTTTGATGACAAATTTCCACTCTTTACTTGTATATAAACATATTTATAAATATAGCAAACTGAAGCTTCATTACAAGCTGCTGTTATAAAGCCTGCCATCCTGAGGTCTTTAAAATAACTTTTGCTTATTTACATGGATTAAAAGAAGCAAAAGCTATGTTGCTGTAATGTGTTATAGCGCATTGCAGCTATTGTGAAATGTTGCATAGTGATCTCTGATTCTTAAATTGCTACTGATATTATTGAAAAGCTTGATTTCCCATCTTAATTCCAGTTCTAGACTAATTTTATATTCTTGTGTGGTCACAACAGCTTCTGATGTGTTGTAGAAACAATATGACATTATTGTGATGTCCTATCAAAAATCATAGTAGTATCACATGATATGTCATCCCTAATGGTCAGTGCCTGACAAGAAGAAAAGACCTTATTTATTATATAGGCTTTATTAATGGATTTTTATTTTTTGGGTTATCAGCTGTGAGTAGTAAAAACAAGAAGAGAACATTTTCATAGTGAAATTGATATTTGAAAAAAGCAAAACTTATTCTCCTGAGAAAGGTTTTATAATATCATTACCTTATTTTAAGCCTTTGCAATTAATATTAAGTCAAGTAATTCTTTACATTAGTTCAGATTTTACCTAGAACTATAGTTGTTCAGTGGATGGGACATATTTGGCTGTTTTCCCCCTTCCAATTTTCTCCAAGTTCTAGTTGCCCACTTCAGAACCTTTACAATAAGATAAAGATGGAAGAATAAATCCAGCACAAAACAGGAAAAATTTTCAAAAATAATCCCTGTTGGGTTTACTCAGCTCACACAGATGAGTTGTCCCAAAATGCCTTAGAAGATCAGGATTTCTTTGAACTTCAAGAATGTCTGGTCATTCACTTCAAGCAGAAATATTTACTTTCTATCCATAGTCTCCATATATCCTGATTATTTTTGACTGATGGAAGAAGATTTTACCTTTTTGCTATGAGTTAGATAAACCTCCTGGGATCTCCTAAATCAAGTGAAAGCAAATATACTTAGTCTGTAAGTTCACTGAATGCATTTTACTAAAGCTGAGGATTTTGCCAAATTGAGTGAATCTTCACTGTAAGTACCAACCTAACTTGGATGCTATTTGTTTCTACTTTCAGAGGCATACTTATAGTATTAGCTTTCTATATTGGTGCATGAAGAAGAATACAGATTGACTAGATAGATCAATATTTTATCTACTTTTGTCATGAAAAAACTATGGGTCTGTGGCAGGTATAAACTGCACTTACAGAAAGAGCTGCTGTTCCTCCTTGCTTTAAAAGTTACTACAAATGTCAAAGCCAGTCTTGCTTCTTTTGCCATTAATGAATCTTAGCTGTTTCACATTCTCTCCTGTATGCACAGCAGTCCTCACTTTTGAAGCAGAAGAGAAGGTAGTTAGACATCATCTCATAAAGAAACTTATCTTTGCTTCCCATCTTTCACTTGTCCCTAGCCCTGGCTTTTTGAAACTGTAGTGTTAAAATCATTATCAGAAAGCTTGTCTTCAATTTTCATATTTAGATTTTATAAGTGTTTTGAAACGATTAACGCATCGATTTAAATTTCCATGTGATCTCTGATTATTTTTCTAAGCTCTTTTCCTATAGGAATTGAAGAAGGTAATATATTAGGTGCTCTTCAAATTGATTTCCACTTTCAGAAAAAGTTTCCAATGATTAAGTTCCAAATGAAAATACAGTGTTATGTATTTTGTACATTATGGCATTGGCATTTGCTGATGTACATACTTCTAAAGAAATTAAATCAATGGGACAAGGATCAAGACCTTAAAATTTGTCTCCCAGATCCTTTGTGTTGTTTCTTACTACAGATTATCAGCCCTCTGTTTACTAGTCGGATATGAGTAAAAAGAAATTAAAATAAACTAATAAAATTAAGTAATCGTGAAAGTAGAAGAATCACAATGCTTCCTACCAGAGTGTGATTTTTTCCAGCATATTTCTCCTTTCTTACCCTAATTTTTTCCCATTACTGATCTTAATATTTTCAAGTTTGATTCATGGATTCACACATGGGAAGGCATTTATGCTTGTATAAAGCCTCATTACAGTCAATAGAGGTCCCTGGATATATTAGATTTTGTCTACATCAAGCTCCTTTTTGGAGCAAATATGAGTGTTTTTAACTTTGCATGCCTGAAGCAAGTCATTTATATAAAAGTGGCAACATTTCCAGAAGGACTGAGAACCAAATATACCCAAAAAACCTGATATGAACAGTAAATTTTTTTTTTAAAGTGGGTGTTATGTATCTGCATTGTCACCAGTGAAAACAAAATGGCAATTATGCAGCTCATTCTGATGCCTGCACGTTAAAATCATAGAATGTGTAAGGTTGAAAGGGACATCTAGAGGCCATCTAGTCCAGCCCCCCTGCAGTAAGCAGGGACATCTTCACTAGATCAGGTTGCTCAGGGCCCCATCAAGCCTGACCTTGAATGTCTTCAGGGATGGGTCCTCCACTACCTCTCTGGGCAACCTGTTCCAGTGATCCACCACCTTCATACAGAACTTTTTCTTAAATCTCCCCTTTTCTAGTTTAAAACCATCACCCCTCATCCTGTTGCCACATGCCCTTGTAAAAAGTCCTTCCCCAGCTTTCTTATAGGCACCTTTCAGGTATTGGAAAGCTTCTATAAGGTAACCCCCAGAGCTTTCTTTTCTCCAAGCTGAACAAGGCCATCTCTCTCAGTGTATCTTCATAGGAGAAGAGCCCCAGCACTTTGATCATTTTTGTGGCCCTCCTCTAGACAGGCTCCAGCAGGTCCATGTCCTTCTTGTATTGAGGGATCCAAGTACTCCAGGTGAGGCCTCACCAGAGCAGAGGGGCAGAATCCCCTCTCTTGATTTGCTGGCCACACTTCTTTTGATGCAGCCCAGGATGCAGTTGACATGGCATAAAGATGGAGATTGACAGACTGAAAAGAGATCACAGAACAACCCCAAATTTTAACTGAGGAACAAATGCAAGGAGAAGAGATAATTAAGCAGGCAAGTCTATTTACTTCATCAAAGGAGAAGTCTGAGACATTATTTAATTAAAGTTTTGGAATACCTCCAAGAAAATATAATACCAACCCTTATTTTAATATTAGAAAATTAGCACTTTAATAGAAAAAACCCCCTCCTTTAAAATGCATATAAATTTATATTACAAATATAGGCCCACATATGTTATTAGGAGAGCAGTTAGCGAGTCATCCCTCAAAATAAATTACTGAGGTAAATAACAGTTCTCCATTTCTTGACAACTTCATTTCAAAACTGATTGCCTTTCTTTAAAATATATCTCAAAGAGAAACATGGCAGTTTAGCACAAGTGTAATTGGAAAAATGTGGCATATACTTCTTCCATCAGATCAGATGGACTTTTCTACCTTTTAGAAAGTACAAATGTGTGAAAAGTTCAGTAGAAAATCACAGGTGTTATATTCCCCCTTTTGAAAATTTCATTTTAGGTAATGAGTGATAAGCTATAAATCTAGTACACATTTGCAAAAGAAAAAGTAGAATGATATTTGGGACATTAAAAATTGTTAAATTTTACTCATAATTGAAGTCTATAATCTGTGTCTAAGAACCTAAATAGAGGTGTTTGGGTTTTGTTAATGACTTCTTTTTTCATTTGAAATATATTTTGAAAGAAAAAAATAATGATGAAGTTTTGGTACATGAACAGAATGCCCTGAAAGGTTTTGGGGTGACAACAGTGGAGAGGAAGTTTGCCATTTACACCTCCATTGCACGTGAAGTCACAGTAACCTTCCTGTAAAACAGGTAGCCTCAGGGCTACTTGAGATGGACTACCCCCATTGGAAAAAGCCTGTCTAAAAGTATATAGTACAGGAGGCAAGGTAATACTTTTATTAGACCAGCTGAGGCTTGGCGTTAATTCAATCTTCTGCAGAGACTGTCAACAAGGGAGTCAATTAATGCCTGTTATGATGATGGTTTCTGTGGGGTGGGAGACCAGTGGATCACTACTCCACTACTCCACCTAAGAGGTGGACCTCTTAGGTCTCCTTCCCTCCTTATTGCAGTGGTAAACTTCAGGGTGATTAAATTAATGGTCATGCAGCTTAACTGCTTTCTGCGATGCACGATGGGGCATGGTTAAATCCCCTGTGGCCTGCAGGCAACCAAATTTACAGAATAGTTCTCAGGACAGAAACAGCCTGATTTTCAGCTTCTATTTGTTTAGAGACTTACAGCAGTTTTAGGATTTAATTGTAGATACAGATATGCTGACAGATGCTTATTATTCAAGCCAGGCAGACACTGGGTTCTGTAGTGCTGGTGAAATGGGTTCTAATCTGAGCAGGAAGAAAACAAGACATTTTTAGAAGTTTGTCAGTGTTAATAGCCAGCTTTTAGAGTTCATATGAGATTAAATGCTTTCTGATCAATCAATGTCGACATTAAAAGTAGCTTGTTTGCTTTTATTTGTTACTGCAGGAAGTATTTTCTTGTGTTTCTTTTAAAAGCTTTTATTTTATTGAAGGTATTATTTTGATCTCATAAGAAACACAGAAATAAGAAAGTTCTAATTCTCAGGGGCTTGCTGAAGTCACTTTGTCTAAGTGTGGAAAAAGCAGCTGAGCCAAACTGTTGCTGGTGTAGGTTCACTGACAGCGGGGCTTACATAGTGAATCCTGCCTGATGACTGTACACAGCATGTGTGAATGAAAAGACAGTATCTTACTGATAAAAAATTACTGTGAAGCCATCTTAGTTGGAATATGCCTACTATTCCCTTATTATCCTGCTCCTAAACGCCACTGACAAAGTCCATGAATGAAAAATAACATTTTGCCATCTTGTAAAAGGGCTTTTTCCCAGCGTTTTGTACTGTGCATTCACAAACCATGAGAGAAGGATTGATGATTTTTCTGCCATTCAGCAGAACTGGGTTGTTTCTTGTGTTTGTGCTCTTCCAGCTGTGAGGAAATACTGACTCTAGATATGGGCACTGCACAAAACTAACAGCCACGGGCTAGAACCCCACCTGCTTCATTTCACAAAAAGCTTTGGAAAGTCAAGATTACAAAAAGAATTATAGTGATTGGAAGGGATCTCTGGAGAGATCCCAGAGCAGGATCATCTAGAGCAGGTTACACAGGACAGTATCCAGGCAGGTTGTGAATACCTCCAGAGATGGAGATTCCACAACTTCTCTGGGCAGCTTGGCCCAGTGCTCTGCCACCCTCATGGCAAAGAAGTTCCTCCTCGTGTTTAGGTGGAATTTTCTTATATTCAAGTTAGTGCCCATTGCCTCTTGTCTTGTCACTGGGCACCACTGAAAAAATACTGACCCCATCCTCCTGTCACCTACTCCTCGAGTATTTATAATCATTGATAAGATTCCCCCCTCAGTTGACGCTAGGATAACAAGGCCCAATTCGCTTAGCCTTTCTTCATAGGAGAGATGTTCTCGTCCTCTAATCATCTCCATAGACCTTTTTTGAACCCACTCCAGCAGCTCCCTGTCCTTCTTGAACGGGGAATCCCAGAACTGCACACAATATTCCAGATGAGGCCTCCCAGTGCAGAGTAGAGAGGGAGGAGAACCTCCCTCAACCTACTGACCACACTTTTCTTGATACACCCCAGGATGCTATTGGCTTCCTTGGCCACGAGGGTACATTGCTGACTCATGGTTAACCTGTTGTGAACCAGGACTCCCAGGTCTTTTTCCACAGAGGTGCTTTCCAACAGGTCAGTCCCTAACCTGTACTGAAGATGGCAGGTGCTGAGAAAACACTTTAGAAGATGTGCAATATCCCAAACCAATAATTTTCATCCAGAATTTTACAGGCACATAGTTAGCCTTTCCTATCTTTATCCTTGGCAAAAGAAAGGATATAAATTCATATCTCTTAGCTTCCCCCTTGGATTTCTAATCCTCTTCATTCATTCCCCTTCACCTCAGAGAATTTGAAAGAGGCTTATAAATTGTCTTGAACACTTAATTGACTGTTCCTGCATTACTGAGAAACCTGCAGCCAAAAGGACTGGTGAATAAATGGACTGAAATGAATGAGATACTTCTGCATCCCTTCCAGAGAACCTGGGAGAAGATGGTGGACTGGAGAGAAAATGGAAGCTTTTCATAAAATTATGTGCATGATAGGCAGAATGTTACCGGAGTGAAGTATGCTTTACTAAGCGTAAAATTGCACCATTGGTATTAGACATGGTTCAGAAATGAAGAGATAAATATTTTCCACTTTGGGGGAGGTTGGTGGTGTAGATTTTCTCTGGGGATCATATTCCACAAAGTATGGTGAGATAAGACATTTTCCTGGAGGCCAAGATTTTTTCTAATTCACTGATGTTGCTTTAGTACAGTCAGAAATTCCCATCAGCCTTTTGTCATTGCTTCATTTCTCCCATGGGACACAGGTTACCCCCTCCATATAAAAGTCATCCTTACGAATGCTACCTTTACACTTTTCTGAATTCTTTACAGGAGGAGGAGAATAAAACTCACCTTTGCTCTTGTCTCAGGTCACATCATGTTAGGAGAAAAAAGATCAATACAGAATGCAATTCAGAATTTCATTTTCCCAGACACTTCCATCCTCCTTAAAGATGTAAAAAGAAATAACATTAGTCATAATCATAAAAAAGTTTCAGTGTTTTAAAAAAGCAGGTATCATAGATCTGACTTTTTTTCTATTGCAAATTAAATACACACGCTTCTTTGAACTCAATTCTTAATTTAAATCTATGATATTTCAAGCTTTTTAATTGCTTCAGATTAAAGAACACGCTGAGTATCAATGTCACAGAAGTCAATAAAAGTCCCTTTCCCTAAGACTCACCCCCTACATCCACAGCTTTGTATATTGACACTTTGCAAAACTTTATTCAAACCAGACAGTGTTTCCTGGACACATAGAAAAAGCTTTGTTTAAACTCATGTGGGAAAAGTATGGCTGGCTGTCTCAATCCAGTAGTTCTTGAGGTTGAGAAGAAGCACAATGTGGGTGGCTCACTAAGACACAAGGCTCTCGGCTGTTCTCAGCACCTTTGTGCCATCAAATGCAGCTGCCCATTTGACTGTCAATTCCTGTAGCAACAGGGTATTGCTATTCCACTCTGAAGAAAAGAGCGCAGAGGGGCTTGCAAAGCTCCCTGGGAGCAGTGACACAGACACGTTGGTAACAGCCACAGCTGGGTCTCAGACAGTACATGACAACAAGCTCCAACATCATCCTAAACCACACTTTACTGCACGTTTCATATTCATAATTCAATCTAACTCTTCTTCAGCTCTGTAAAAATAAATATGACCTAGTAAGTCTATTGTTTAAGATTATCCAATACAGCTTCTTTTTTAAAATAACAAAGAACAAGTTTGCTTACTTGCCTGGTGATTGCAATAATGATAGAAAAACAAGAAAAGAGGCAACAGAGATAATCACAAATATCCAATGTCCTTCCCGGGTGATTGTTTTTGAGGCTGTAAACAAGCAGAGGTGAAGGGAAATTCTACCATTGTCTTTGTTTTCAGAAATAGTCTTTTGCTTAGGTCATGACTAGGCAAGTCCAGAATATAAGTGACTATTACATTGATTGATATAGTCATACTGAAGAGCTAACTGAATATTGAAAATACTTTTTTGCAAACAGCCAAAATAAATAAACCTCACAGGATTTAAATAATTTTAAAAGTACCATTTCTCTAAGAAGGACCAGCAGCAACTAAGCTCACTAAGAAAGAGATTTTCAACTTCATTCAGCTAGGGATAGTCTATAGGATTTATAAAATATACAATTTATTGGTCTTTGATTCAGAAGTACTTGTCACAATCCACAACCTGGACAAGTCTTAGTTTGGCAGAAGTTAAACCCCCTTGCATTCCAACCAAACCTCAGATTGCTCTGGGTGGCTGGGGGTGGCTAGGTTTAACCCCTGAGTGACATCCAGTTATTAGGTGTTTTATCGTGACCAGTTCTTCACAATTCTCAGAGAACAGAATTAAGAGTTGAAATGGAGTCAAGGTTAAAGTTACTTTATTTGGCCCACAACAAACATGCAGGGGAAGGGGAAAGATAGAGAAAAGTGTGGAAAAGAGAGATAGAGAGAGGGAGAGAGTGGAAAAGACGAGGGGGGTGTGTGCTATATCTACTACCACCAGGCTACAGCGTTCCGTTTGATGGCAGAGTATTCTTAAGAGTCCAATGGAGGGGGGAAGAGCATTCCCTCGTTTGTCCCTCTCGATGTGTTCGTTCTCTGTTGCTTTCCCATGTTTTGTCTCGTTCCCCCGTTGCTTGGTTCCTCTGGTTGTTTGGTTGCTTCATTTCCTCTTCTTGGTTTCTATTGCTTGGTTCCTTTTCGTGGTGGAATGTTCCCTTTTTGGAGACATCCTTGGCATAGCCACAAATCTTTCACATCTCTGTGGGAATGCTTCAGGGTGGATGACTGAGTGTCCGATGTGCGAATGGCTCCTGATGTCTCTCCTGATAGAGGAATGCTCTCTTGATGTGGGAATGGCTCCGGATGTCTCTCCTGATATCTTTTGGGTGGACTGTGGAAGGAATGCTTTCCTGATATCTTCAGGGTGGCTCCCTGGATAGTCATTAGGTCCTTGGCACAAGCCACTTTTAGCCTGACTGGTGTGATGTGGTGTGGTAGGAATGAGGTGTGACTAGGTAAGAGAAAAAAAGAGGGGTTATGGTTCTGTTGGCAATTGTTAAGGCATATTTTCAGAACCTTACAGTAGTCAGCAAGGAGGTCATTAGGGCAATTTTTTTAATTAGGTGATCCTGATCTAGTGAATTGAGAATGTATTATCTCCCTGAGAATACTAAGGAATCAAGATAAAGAAACCATTATAAAAGTCACACAAAAATTCAGATACTATAATTGTCCTGAGAAACTTATTTCTAAGTATTTTTTAAAGTAAGCTAAAATAATTGCCTCAATTTATTCCTTATTTATAAGCTGTATTTGTTAGTAAGAAAAACTTTATCATGGATGTATAATATAAAGAAACATGAATATTTACAATTATAGTAGAACTGTGTTTTCAGTTCACAACAGCCAGAATAGAAAAAGAGAGTTAACATTTGGCTTCATTTTTAATTCAGCACTGTTTTTCTATATACATATAAACATAGGTACAGTTAAAAGTTATTTTACAGAATCACAGAATGGTAAGAAGGGACCTCTGGAGATCCTCTAGTCCAACCCGTCTGCCAGGGCCGGATCACCTCAAGCAGGTTGCACAGGATAGCATCCAACTGGGTTGTGAATATCTCTGGAGGTGGAGGCTCCACAACCTCTCTGGGCAGCCTGTCCCAGGACTCTGCCACCCTCACAGTAAAGTTTTTCCTCACACTGAGATGGAAGCTCCTGTGTTCCAGTTTGTGCCCCTTGCACAGTCCTGTCACCAGGCACCACTAAGAGTCTGGCCTCATCCTCTAGAAAATCACCCTTTAGACATTTAAAAGTATTGATCAGATTCACTTTCAGTCTTCTCTTCTACAGGCCAGTTAATCTGTTTTAGAACAACTATTAGTAATTTAAAAACTTAATAAAGTTTACACAATTTTAAGAACATCAATCAGTTCTTTGGAAATTCAATGCACATTAACTGCATGTATTTTACTAAAAGAGCTATTTCTATGGATCCCAGATTCTTGATATCTTGACTGTGAAAAATGGCTTTAAGATGCACCTAACTGAAGAGCAAAAAACCTGCCTACTGTTAAAAAAATCCCCACAGCTAGCCCCCCCCCCCCCGAATTTCAGGTTTTGTAGTACTTTTCAGAAGCAAGTAACATTCAAAGGTTTACCCAGAATTTGCTGGTGGTACAGTTCCACTGGTCCTTTGGTCTAGCAGAAAGGCTCCTGGGAAAGGACCTACCAAAACTTTTCCACAGGCCAGCATGACTCCTGCAAGTTTTCCAGCTGGATTAATGACCTTGATCATAGTGTGCCAGTGGCTGAGGTCAGCTCTGTGCTTACAGGCATCATTGCCAGCCAAAACAGACAGATGGTCATGTGGGGTCAGGTAGTGCAGATGAATTTTGCTGTCAAAGACAAACATAGCTAATGCAAAACCAGAAATATATCTTTTCTAAAGGATGAAGTGATTCAGGAAAAAAGACAGTTATCTTCTCCTGAAAACTGCTAAACAGTATGTTTCAGGTTCCTGGCTTTCTTCTTCTGTTTTGTGAAATAAGCAAAACACTCTTACTTACTGGAAAACAATTTCATGGCAGACACAATGTTTTCCCAGAGAGGGCAAAAAACTTGACAGACTCACAAAGTTTATCCAGACACAAAATTGTGTATGAAAGCTCCTAGTCACTATTTGCCATCTTTTGAATTCCCAGACTTATACAAGAAAGAACATTTGCCTTAAGGCTTTCAATCTCAACATCTTCATAAATACTAGTGCAGACTAGGGTTATTGAATGATGAAGTGCCTGAGTGGCTTATCTCTCAGTTTACAATGTCAGAGAAAGAAGCCACCTGCCTTGGTTTTGGCTGAGATAGATTTAATTTTCAGTCTAGTAGCGAATAGTGGTAAATCCACTAAACACTATAGTGCTGTGTTTTGGATTCGGTATGAGAACAGTATGAGAATAACGTTAATGACACTGGCATTTTTACTTGTTGCTAGGTACTTGGCGTGCTTACACTAAGTCAAGGACTCTTCAGTATTTCATTGCCAGAAGGTTCAAGATGCGCAAGAAGCTGGGGAGGGGGCACAGCCAGGACAGCTGACCCAGACTGTCCAAAGGGATACCATATGACATCATGGTTAGAATATAAACTGAGGGGGGGCTGGCTGGGGAAGACTAAGGCAGACTGGTTCATTCAATTCATCCTCTCCTTCAGCAGTTTCTGTGACTTGTTTTGTGGGACTCTACGCATAAGCTTTCCCACAGCATGACAGGACCCATCAGTAAACAGAGTGCAGTGCTTCTCTTTCTCTGGCAGTTTATTATACAGTGAGGTTTCTTCAGGATATGCTACATCCTCCTCCAACAATATTCCAAAATCTTTGCCTTCTGGCCAGTCCATGATCACATTCAGGATTCCTGGGTGACTGAGGTTTCCTATTTGATCCCACTGTGTGATAAGGGTGACCCACTCAATCTAGTATTGGTGCATGATGTGTAGAGTGGACCCTCCCTTTGAACACCCAGCCCAGCACCAGCAGCCAGGGTTCCAAGAGAAGCTGGGCTTCACTACCAACCACATCTGAAGCAGCTCAGACCTCTTCATATGCAGCCAATCTCTCTTTTGCAGTTTGAGAATAGTGGACCTCAGATCCTCTGTATCCCTGACTCTAAAACTACAAGGGCTGACCTCAAGTCTCCTCTGCTGCTTTGTCAGAGACTCCAGGTAGGGTAATTCTCACCAACTGTGGTGTAGAGCACATTTTTTTAACATCTTACCCTGCCCTGAAGGACTGATATAACAGATGGAGCCCAAAGTCATGGACTAGATGAACTCAATGAACATTTTTTAAGGACAGTGCCATGAAACAAAGTAAGCTCAAGGGACCTGCACAGAAGATCCAGTTTTTAGGAATAAAATCTCAAGATAGAAGGCATGGGATCTTAATGGATGTTATGAACAAAGAAACAGGTCTGTCCCTACCAATTAACAAAAAGGAAACACAAGCTTTCCGAGGCATTGTGAGTTCTTGGTGGACGCAAATTCCAAGTTACAGTCTAATTGTGATCTTTCACGTGATTTCAAATGTGTCCCTGAGCAATAATAAGCCTTTGACCAAAGGAAACAGGAGATTATTCATGCATTAAGCCTTTTGTAGGAAATACTCCTAAGAAATATGCTACAGTTTGCCAATGCTCAAGTGATAAGCTGTATAGTAATCTCAAAATTACACATTTACTTTCCTAGATCCATAATGCAGTTACTCAATTGCATTTAAATATTGTATTTCAAAATTTAATCCTCAAATGCCAATTAAATAGTACAAGTTACAAGATAGATCAAATATGAAAGGTTTCAATTGAGATTGTTATCATCTCCACTGAGACAACTGATTTAGCAGGGAATTTATTATTACAGGTAAAATATTTCACTGACTGCTGAGTATGCCTAATCTGTGCATTAAAAAAAAAAAAGAGTAACAAAAGCTCCCTCCTAGAAGAAGTGAAGCATATAAAACGTTTAATCCATTTATGAATAGAAATTCAACAGAAAATGAGATTAACAGTCTTAAAAATCCCTCAAAAATTGGTGAAATATAAACTTTAGCTAGTTGGGAATAAACAGATCTTTTTGAAAGACCTTTGAGGGAAATACTAACATCCAGCTTCAGTGTCAAGTGTCAGTTGAAGTATCATAGATTCATAGGTGAATTATTAAGTTGGTTAGCAGGGTAGGTTTGGTCTAAACAGTTTCTTCAGCTTCTGTGAGAATAGAGTAAGAGAAGAAAGTTACTACTGGGGCATTTGCAAGGCAACAAAAAAGTAGCAGGACTGAAAGGTTTGGTGAGTGCTGTTAGTGGTAAGGCTTCATTAAAATAAGATTGAATCATTTGTTAATTACTATTTAATAATTTGTTAATACTATTTAATCACAGTTTTTATTTCATTGCAGAGAAATAAACACTAAGACGTTTCTCTAGCAGATTTAGTGTGCCAGATCCATCCATAAAAGCCTGTTGAGAGTGTTATAGGGACAGAATTAAGAAGGGGAAGAAAACCCTGGTCAGTGAGATACCGCTGTCTGCCAGCACACAAAAATCAGGTACTGGTTGGTGGTGCTCCACACATCCAAACAAATGCCAAGGGCTAACAACGCTGGTTTTGGCCAGTGACGGCCCCAAGCACTTGTGCTTTGCTATTCTCTCACCCACTATCTGGGTGCAGGAGTCACAGACCAGCTCTCTGATTCATTACAATAGAAATGCATGGCAATCTACCCAGTGTACCACGATTTATTCTTTGTGAAATATGGCCTCAAGTACAAAGTAACACATGCTGTTCAGAGTGAATATGCTTTCACATAACTAATGGAGGTTTGCAAGATTTATTAGAAAGCAGAAAACCGTTCCTTTCTGTACTGATCTCACTAGATATTAAACTTCCTGCGAGTCCTATATCATGTATAATGTTTTTCTATTAGCTAAAGAAGGAGGTTGGCCATAATAGAGATGCATTTTCAACAGTCCTGGGAGAAAGCTAGTCAGGAATTACTAAATTATATGAATCAATGTATTAATTGTACTAAAAATTCAGTAAATTTTTTTGCATTTAATATTCACTTAGTCTTGCATGTTCAAGATAAGGAGAAAAATTAGTTTGAATCTCACAGTAACTATTTTATCACCCCATCTTTTGATTTGGTGTGCTGACAGAAAACATGTACTCTGTCAACAAGAGCAGAAAGAAATGCAATTAAGAGAAATAAGCTCACACATTTTGCTGTGAAGGACTGAAACAAAAATAATAGATCAGGATCTGGCATCAGGCACTAGTCAAGGAAGAGAGAAATAATTTAGCAAGAGGCTCTGGTTGAAAACAGTTGCAACTGATAGGAGCTTCTGTATTGGTTGAGGTGCTGTATTTTAGAGGGAAAAGACACTCCTCTGGATAAGAGGCATGAAGCCAATTCTCCCTCTGTTCTTTCAGTGTAAATCCAGACTAGCTCATGAAAGATTTACAGAGGTAGGCTCATGAGCAACATTTGATCCACAAATTAGAAGATAAAAACCTGAGATTGGAAAAGGAGGGAGGAGAGATATAAAGCTAGTGAGTCCTAAAGGACAAAAATTAGTGTTTCAGGTGAAAGAAAGCTATCGCATTTCAATGAAAAATAAATGCTAAGTATAGCTAAATAGAAGCAGCAAACCATGCAGCACAAATTTGTAAAGTTTCCATTCACAGAGTAACAGGTTATATGAATATTTATACAGGGCTAATACAAATAAAAAAGAAGAGCTTAATAATGAATATTTTAGGAGCAGGACTGAAGAAAATAAGTCTGTATGTTACTTTAACTTCTGTTGCTAGTGAATCTTTCTTGATACCTGTATTCGTCATTTACACTGGCACTCTGCTTTTTCTCTCTTTCACAAATGGAAAAAGAAGAGAGGGAAATATTATAGGTGACAACTGATTAATTATATTGACTCTACAGCACCATGGTGGGGGAGGAATGAGTGAGCAGCCGCATGGTGTTTAGCTCCTAGCTTGGCCTAAATCATGACAACTGTATGCCAATTCTGTAGTTATGTCCCAACAGAAAGTGTTCAATAGCACATTTAAGACATGCAAGTGAAAAATGTAGATATTTCTTAGCAAAAGATAGAGAGCCAGGATGGTGAGTAGCCCAAAATATAAATTAAGGAATAAGGCATATGCAGAAAGTTTGCTTTTGCACAATCTGAAAGATTGTACATTTTTGCCACTTCCTGTGACCCAGCTATAAATTATAGTAGCCTATACTGCTGTTCTTAAAAGGATTGGCCTCATATGGTCTATACTGTATTAGCAGAAGTCACAAGCAGAGAAGAGAGGCAGACATTTACAGAAAAATACCTACTCTAGTCTTTGAACTAGAGACACTTTCTTGCTAGGAGATATCTCGATGTCAGAGCCTACCAGTCTTCAGATTAAAGAAAAATTTAACATTATCAGAAATTCACATTGACCTTTCCTTAATATGAAAGAAGAAAGGGTCATATTTGCTGCAAAATGCTGATGAGTTTTATTTAGATGTATATGTTGTTACATAAAAGGAGGACATGGAAAGGCAAAAAGGTACTGAGGGCACTGCACTTTATGTTGATTTACATTTGTTCATTGAATATTTGTATTTTCCTGCCCATCTTTATGCATATGTTATCTGGATCATATGTTTACTTTCTAAAGGTTTGGTACTCATCAAAATTAGAACAGTAGGGATCTGGTCTGTAACTGGGTGTTTGGTAATACAGATGAGTTATAATAATAACAACAACAACAACAACAATATCTTGATTGATCACACCATTGGTGCTGCTTTTAGTCATAAAGAGATTTTTGTAAATAAATATGTAAATAATAGAAACATTAAATTCTTTGGTCGCTTTCAATTTGCCTGGCAATATCACATTTTCTATTAAAATACAATTGTGGTATAAAATCTGAAAATAACAGAATGCTAAATGAAAATACCATTATTTCAATCAAGGTCATTGTAGGATTCTTCATCTATACACAAATAACAAAAAAGAAATCTTAACGTAACTGTGGAGTTTATGTTAACTTTCCATATGTAGCACAATACTAATTTCCTATGAATATTTAGGTCCAAAGTGGGTCACCATGAGATCTTTTGACAGGATAATTTGACATCCAGACTTGTCTTGAGACATGGGTTTAACTCCTCTGCAAGCTGGATTTCCTAAGGCATCGGAAGACAAACTGACACAAGACTCCAGTAGTTCTGGGAAAACTAGTAATGAATTTGCAACAAAATGGAAATTTCTGCATGCTGTTTCTTTTCCTATGTAGGTTTTCTGTTGTTTATGAGGTTTTCCAGGTATACAGTGTATTTGGAGCACCACAAGTGCCCCTAGGACTTGTGAAAGAAAATGATGTAGTGAGGACATGAAAAATAACACCAGTCCAGATATTCTCTTTTTGCCTATGCCATCTTTCTAATTATTTAAATGGACTCAGTTTTTAAACTGTCCCAAGAATATAAATAAAAAAAACCCACCCCCGATTTATGCTACTAGGTATTATGTAGCTCTGCTTAACCAACCTGAGCTATGAATTTTTCACTTTACCAGAGGCCTTAAAGATTCAAAAATTAAAAGGCCCTAATCTCATTATGTATCTTTCTAGGTGTTCAGAATTTTCCTTCTTTGTATACTGTATTGCAGCCATGAAAGCTCACATTTTCAAACTTTTACCCCCAACATGAAGAACTAAATCTTCTGGAGAGGGAAGACAAAATGAACGAAGTGAGGCTTGCAGCCTGTCCATTTGATTTTAAAAGCTGGATCTTAAAGTAAAGCATGAAATACCATGTTTAAAATCACACAGGATGATACAATAGGCTTACCTTGTAAGAGCTCTTCCCAATTATTAAATTAATTCACTTTGTGCATTAAGTTAAACTGTAAATTCCTCAGGGCATGGCATACTTTTTCCATACAAAGCTGAATACAGAAGAGGCCCATTCCTAATTGGAATTCTTCAGCTCTTCTCTAATATAAATAAAAAACATAATTAGAAATGTACTAAGATAAAAAGGAACAAAATGTCCTGTAAATACCACTGAATTTTTCTATTATCCTGAGGCAGTTAAAGTTCACTGCTCATTTTGTTACACAGCAATTAAAGGCTGGTACCTTCCAAGGTAAAAAAGAGGAGCGAAGTCTGTATGTTCTTTTTCATGAAGCCAAGGACAAAAACAGACACCGGACGTGAACCGAGATGGAGAGAAACACATTCAAATTAGTCTGAAGGATTGTACTGGAGCATCTTGCAACTCCAGAGAATGTAAAGCCAAATGAAATTTAAGTCATATATTGTGTTAATTTTATGGAGGGAAATAAGTCATATGCAAACAGCATCTCAATTGTCAAAGACCAGTGCTTACCCATGGGGGTAGGCGTCTGCCAGGCAGAAATGCTCATCTTTCCAGACTGGAAGACAGAAATCACATATTAGCTACTTGCCCATGACAAGTGAATAAATAAAGCTTTTTGCATGCTACACTCACTACAAATAAGACAAATCTATCCATCAGAGGGTGGATACATTGAACATGGCTCTATTAGTTCTTTCCCTCTAACATAGCTCTGAAATTCATACTACAGGCAACAGAAGGCATTTATTTATCTTGCAAACATAAGGCTATAAAAATGACAGTTTAGAACCAGAAAAAAATATGCAAAGAAATTTTCTATCAGGCTAATGTTAATGCATAGCCAGCATTTGCTTTATATACATAATGCAGCGAGAAATAAATTAAATGACAGATGGCTTCTCCATCCCCCCCCTTGTATGTTGTAGCATGACTAGACAAACAATCTAAATCACTGGCAGATACGTGCTATGGAAACAGTGTGAGAGGTGGTTAATTACTCCTGTCAGAGAACAAAAATGTGATTGCATTATTTATTCTAAAATTAAAAACACAGTGAAATAATCATTACTAACAAAGGTAAATCTGTGTTCTTCTCTGGAAGTAATCAATAAATCCATGGATTCAGTAACCAACATCTCTTCATAAGTAAAAAAGAAGTGTCTAAGAGAAAAATACCTATAAAAGGTATATGAATGCTGCTGACATGAACCCATAATATAACATGACATGAATCCATAATGTAACAGCATGAATAATAAAATTCTATTTAATTAGGCCCTTATGCAGGTATTAAAATAAAAAGAAACAAGTTAAAAACTTTACAGACAATCCAAGCATCAACAACTATTAGCTCATAAGATTTTTTTCAGGGCAGTTACATGAACAGATTATAGTATTTCTAATACTGTATGTATTGCTATACCTCTCCTAGAGATACACTTACTACAACTAATGCACCTGGTTCCTAGTCACAAAAGGAAAATAAAAATCAGCTTCAGAACTGAGGTTAAAAAAAAAAATAAATCTTACACTCACTTCTGGTTGATTGTGGTTCAGTACTAATTCTTCTCCTTTGCTGGAGGAGTAGGTGCTGTTGGAGCCACCAGTATATCAAGACAATGACAAACATATCAGAGCATATCCTCCTTTCCCCTATGCTATTCAGGTGATGTGACTTGCAGGGAGTCATGCTTCCAGTTGGAATGGAGGAGGAGGAGGAAGGGATGCATAAAGTTTAACACTGAAGGAAAATTACACTCTAAAAAAAGTCCAGATGAGAGAGAAGGCAGCAAGAGGCTTTTTTGCCAATTATGCTACTTATTGGTCATTTTAATTCAAGCTATCTGGTCTATACATTAAATTCTGTTATTCATTATTGCCAGAACCCTACTAGATGTACAGTAATAGACAAGAAAGGAACTAGTCTATTTTCTGTACAAGTATTTTCATAAAGATGAAAGCGGATGTTGGAAATCGAAACAGAAATAGTGAAGAAATATATGGTGAATATATACTGCTTATGGAGTCTTATTTGCAAACCATCTGTGCATAAATGTAGCCTCCAGCATATGTTCTTGCCAAGCAGAATAAGAATATGTTTCTATGTTGGAGTGAATAGTATTCTATTAGATATTTTTATTATCTCAGCAGTAGGAGATTTTAAATTGAGGAAAAGAGTATATTAAAGGTAGACAGATTTTACACATTGCTATTAGTGCATAATGCAAATTGTATTTGTGCCAGCTACCATGGTTTTAAAAAACAGAGAATCAGGGGAAGAATTTTTTAAGTAATACAGCTAAGCTTCGTCAGACATCCGTTTCTGAACAGAGACAGCTGTATGTAAAGCAGAGGCTAAAATTGTGTTAAACAGAAGATATGAATCATTCCTGGAGCATGTTCTGCAACTTGCTCAATGGGGAAAGAATTGCTGTCTCCATACATGAAGACGGATACACAGATGTATGCAGTCTGGGACTCAAACTCCATCTCAGTCCTTGCTACCCGAAGAAACGCACTCTCTGATTTACCTAGTGACAGAAGCAGGACACTACTGACAGGAATCATCACCTCTATTAACTCCACTGTACTGGCTACATCTGTAATTCAAACTCCCTGTACTATAGTAAAAGTTTTCCAATGAATTATCGCAAAGATACTAAAGCAACTGCCTCTATAAGTACAACAAATACATTCCCCTGGGCCAGTGAAACTGCTGACTACTGGGGGAATTTGAAAAAAGTATTCAACTCAAAATGACTGTCAGATTTCTTCATTTTAATTTGGTTTCATATTGTGATGAATTATATGGAGTACAGGTACATGCAGGCATGATGGTGATTTCTCTCCTTAAACACACTGAAAAAAGTAACTGCATTTTGAATAGTCATGATTTTTCAGGTGGTGTGCATTTACAAGCAATAAATTTCTGGTAATCAGAACATGGGTTATTCTTTTACACTTTTTAAAAAAAATTAGGGTTTTTTCCACCTTTGGTAATGGCCCACTTGAGATTAATTTATTCATCTTTAGAAAACTGCAACAGAAACACTACCACATTTATGATTGTAAGAATCCTTAGAACTGAGATAATGATGAAGAAATGGGTCTCCATATTTACAGAATCCTGCAGCTCTCAGTAGGGAAAATGTGTCATCCAAATGCAACCCACAAAGGAAAAAAAAAAGAAAGGAAAGAAACAGTCATATTTCATTTGTGGTCCAAGTGTTAACCTTAGTATGCTGTCATGCTTCAACTCAAGCCAGTAACTGAGCACCATGCCCAGGGATATGGAGGGGAAGGGAAAAACCCCATTTACGAGTTGAGATAAAGACAGTTTGATAGGATAACAAAGGAAGAGAAGAAAAATAATAACAGCAGCAGCAACAATAATAACAATAGTAACAATGATCGCAATAATGCAAGTGATGAACAAACGCAATTGCTCACCGCGTTCAGAAGGGAAAAAAGCAGCAACCCAATGCCCAGTCTGTTTCTGAGCAGCAATCCTGCCCCCCCAGCACCCTATCCAGTTATGTCCAGAGCATGGCAGTTACATGGCAGGGAATATCCCTTTGACCAGCCTGCACCATCTATCCTCGTTGTGCTCTCCCAGTTCCTTTTGCACCTGGCAAGGGAACCTGAAAAGTCCTTGTCTTAGTAAAAAGACTACAACTGCTTCATAACTACTAAAACCCTCAGTGTGTCATCAACATTATTCTCATACTAAATCCAAATCACAGCACTGTATCAGCTACTAAAAAGAAAATTAACTCTATCTCACCAGAAACCAGGACACCTCTGCACAGGATAACACAAGACAGTGAATTTTTAGTGGTGTTGCATTTTAAAAGACAATAGAAGATGATTAAACTAAAAAAGCTCATAAGATTTTAAGAAGGCAAATATCATAATCTCATTGCAATTTCATGATACTCCCAACTATAGAAAAAATCTTTGAAGAATAAACATATTAGAATTAAATGTGTTGAGAGAGCTAGTGAGAAATACAAACATATAAAACATTACTAGGGTAAAATATTTGTATAATATTAAGCTTGAAAGTGTATCTAACATTCACTTTCATTATACCCAAGAATCTATTTCCTTGGGATAGTTTTTATATAAAAAATGGAATCTCAATAAATGAAAACCTATGGTTTTCTCTTGATTTGATTTTTTTATAAAATTGTGGATATGCCTTTGTGAACTCACTAGCTGACCTATCTTCATTTCCTATATGTCTGTACTCAAAGAAAGTCAATCCCCTACCAAAAAAAAACCCAACCCCAAAACCTAACAAAATCCAAAATAGGCTAGTTAGTATGAAACTAATTCACTTAGTATTACTATGGCACATAGTATAGTATACACTTAGTATAAATCTCGTTCTTGATTTTCTATATGCTCAGTCCCACACTGACCATCTGATGGGAGCCACTTTGCACCCCTGTCCTCTGGGGAGAGGGTACTGGCATGTCCTCAAGTGCTTATACCTGTCTGGGTACTCCTGAAACCCTCCTACATCTCTCTAAAGTTTAGATGGTTTCCTGAGAAACTGTGTCAGAAAAATGGAGAAACAAACATTGCAGATGGTTTGGTGGGGTTTGCCTTATTCCTGTCTTCATTCTCTACCGTTTTCCCTGAACAAAACCAACCCCAACAAGTTCATGAGCATTAAGATATAATGAATAAATTTAGATAGTTTGGGGGTTTTTCCCCCCAGAAAGGTGAGGGTTTAAGTGAGAGAAAGAGACATAATAGAATGTTTTTCCTAAAGTTTATTTACAACTCACTGAAGTCCAGAGAGTAGACCTAAACAACATGGTAAATGACTAAGACTAAAGCCACAGCATTTTTTGTCTGAAATGGGTTTTTTTAACATATAATTTTGAGGAACATGGCCTAGTGTAGCTGCTGTACATAAGTTTTCTGACTATGATAGTGAAATAAGTTGGAATCTATGTTAGGATCTTTCACAGGCCTTATCTGCACACATGTTGGATAACTGTTATTGCATATATACTGTATGTGCACAAGAAAAAAGAAAAGAGAGTTTGGAAGCATATTTCAATATAGGCCATAAGAGTCGACTAAGGAATGATGTGATAACATAGAAAAAAAAGGAAAGTAAGTGTAATACATAATATTAAGAGTAACAGAATTATTTCATACAGATGACAATAACCATACAAAATAATCTGTCAAGATTGAAAGTTTGGTCTTTGCTAGAAGATAGATGAATTTCACATACTGAGCAGTTAAGCTTTGAAGGGAACACATCAAAAATTGAAAAGGGTGGATACAGCAGTTCAAAAATATATGAGCACTACAGAGAAAAGCTTCAAATCAAGGCTAAAGAACCCCAAACAAAAAAACAAACCAACCTAACAAACCCTAATGTGATTGCCTGTAATGCTGATATTGCTATCTTGTGCTAGAAGGGAAAGGCCTAGGGAATTTCACATTTGAAAATGAGCAAGTGAACAAAATTTGTTTTGATCAGTGTTTGAATTCTGTATCCTAAGAAAAATGTCAACTTAAATTCTGTATTTAAAAAAAGGAAGCAGGCAATATACGTTATTAATTTACAAGAGAACTTCAATGATACTCAAAAAATCTCTATTCATATTTGGAAGATGTTCTAGTTTATGAAAGAATTGAGGGATGATTAACAAGTATTGCACTTAAGAGGAGAGGAAGATTAAAAAACCCTTAAGGTGAAAAACTAAAATACCATGAACATTGAAGCAAACAGTAGAATTCTTGAAACTTATTAAATAGGAAAAAAAAAAGAAGGAATGAAAGTAGGACAACTATATAATAAGGCTGGTTAGAGACTTAATATTCCAAAAATTAAATTTAAAGTACAAGTTCAGTAGTTCAGTGATGTCCACAGTGTAGAATCACAGTCAACAGATGCCTCATTATTCAATGCAATAGTAGAAGTATTTGAAGTATATAGTTGTTAAGTGCAATGCAATATCTCTAATTAACTATCAATAGAATGCTACTTGAGACCTATTATATATAATATTTGGTAAATAACAATCCTCAACATACAGTTGGGTCATTAAAAAAACTTCTTTTATAAATGCAGTAAAGCACTTTCCAGTTATATTTGGGAGTTATATTTTGAAAGACGATCTATTTATTTAATGGAAAATAACTAGTCGTGTTGCTAACAAGGGTATGCTGATGCTCAGCACCAGGTCCTGAATACAGAGTTGTACTGACAGCTCCTGTATGGAACTGCTGCCTGGGGCCAGGAGGGCTGACCACCTGAGGCAGCCTCTCACCACTCTGTAGCAATCAGCCAGTTCGCAGGGACCTCAAACACCCACCACTAAACCCTCACTTCCACATCTAAATATTTGTCTACAGATAAAGACCCAGATGTGGGAGGTCATTGGAACAGCAACACAGGAAAATAAAGGAAAGTGGACATGACCTAGAACCTGGAAGGAGTTTTTCCAGTTTTAGGAAGACTAGCAGAGTCCTACAAAGGAGCTTAGTATTTCTTACTGTCAGCATTGAATTTCTTTCTCTCTTCCAGAAAAATAAAGGATTTTAATTCCCATGGAAATCCAGTGAGAAAGCTGAGAGGCTGTAGGATGGAATCTGGTACTGAGATGTGCACTATGAGATTCTCAGAAACCAAAATTAAATGCAAGTGTTATAAACATTAATGTGATAATGGGCAATATAGAGCGTATACGAAGTCTTACCATAGGGACCACTTTGTGAAAGTACATAGCAGCAAACAAATAAATGAGAGCGGAGCATTTAGTATCAGGGAGAATGAGGGACTTCCTCTTAGGACTGCAAAGCAGGGAAATTCGCATGATTTCTGGCATGCTAATCTAGTGCTTGCAGAAATAGATAAGTTCAAAATAGTCACAGGGCACAGTATTTTCTTCTGAAGAAAAAAGCAATTCAGAACAAAACAGAATTAACCTGTGTCCTATGATAATTTGGCCTTTCATCTTGTGTTTCATTAGCAAGTCCCAAACTCTTACATATTACCGGTACCAATGCTTTCTTTCTTGAATTCAGCCTTTGTTATCATTATGTTTTCTTACGTCTCTCCTCCTAGCCATTTCCTAATTTTGAAAACTGTGAAGGACAGGTTAGTCACTATTCAATGAGAGTTCGTAATTTTATAGTTAAACAAATAAAATGCTTTATACGCTTACATGGTTTTACACAGCAGTAGAGCATAACATCAGTGAGAACAAAACCACTACAGTTACTGTGGCCCAAAATCTAGCGTGAAGAATACATTTGTACCCCCATTCCTTATAACACAGAACAAAATTAGGATGAGCCATTATGAGAGAGTAGCTTCTTTGTAAAAATTAAAAAGGATAGATCAATCTCACAGTTTTACAATAAGCAATGTCTATCTGAGGCACAAAAATGTGTATTTTTACCAATATAACCCATAATATTTTATGAAAAATTAAGTTCATATGTCACACCTGTCACAACTGTAGCCTGCTAGCAACCTCCAGAGTAACACTTCCTTCATGGTATTCCTACATCCTACCCCTCATCTTGGGACACAGGTGGGAGGGCAGACAAGAAAGAAAAAAATGGAAAAAAAGAGGCCCTATAATGCACACAAAACATTTACCAACTGGCAGAAAGTGCAGATTCAAATCAGCCACAGCACCAACATTAAAGGTAATGTGCCAAATACACTCCAGACATAACAAAATATTGAATCATCTTTTCTAGAAGATTACATCATACACGAAGTGTCATATTACTTGAAAATCACACATCTCTGGTTTTGGTTCATGAAATCAATATTCTCAATCTGATGCAGTAAAATATCTTTATAGAGATAGCACTCACAGAATTAAATTGTACACTAAAAATCCCTTGCTGCCACACAGAGACAAAAATAGCTCTAATTTTCAAGAAACTATTATAAAGACACATAAACTTTCATGGCAGCACTCCACTCTCCCACACACTGCATTTCTAAAACACAGTGCCTATTACACTGTACCTGCTAACACTTTCAAAGACAAAGTTTTGAAGATCTAGAACACAAAAAAGTGGAATTCAAACATTATGTTTGGAGACCATTGCAATTTTTACTCTAGAAAGTATGAATGTCAACAGAACTGGAAGGTTGACATGATGTACCTGCAAAATAAATCTGTGATAACTGAAAGTAAATTAATCCTCAGCTGTTATAGGAATGTAAAAGAACTGAATTTGCCATGAGAAGATTACCTTTTTTCCTTGCATGGACTGGTCTTCCCTGTTATACTTTATTTTAGGAACCTAGCTTATCCATAGAGCAATTTCTTCTTTAGGTCCCACTTGGTATTTATTGAAGTAATTTGAATACTGTCATTAATTTCCATGGTAGTTAGACTAGCTGAATTATTCCATTTATTTGCAAAGAATAGCACACTCATGTTTACAAAAACATTTGTCTTGAAAGTTCTAAAATTTAACAAGCAACTTGCTTTCAAAATTAATTTAAGCCTTTCAAGAAACCAGTTCAAACATTGGGTTATGCAGTATTTGCAATGTCAGATAAGTCCTGTGTCAGAAAGTGTGCTGGGACAAAAGGGCAAAAGATCAAAGACCTCAAAACTACTATAATACTGAGTGTACTTTTTGGAGCTTACAGAGAACATACCTCCTTATTCTTAAAGCTCACAGGGAACAAAATACCTGCCTTAACCTGCAGCTCATTTTTCACAAATCAGATAAAGCAGAAATAGAGAAAGGTGAAGTTTGCTCCATTCTCCAGTATGAAGTCATGCCAGGGTTTGTCTACCTGCAACACAGATTTACTGGTCACACTGATACAGGTTTTTTAGATACAGCTTTCCCACAGCATTAGCCAGTGAGCTCTTCAGTGTGGCCACTGTTCTCTTGTCCAACAGGCTGATTTAGAAATCCAGTTCCCAAACAGAAATAGGCAAATAAATGACCCTTTGTTCAATGATACCTGGATATCTTTGATCCCTGCAGAAGTCTCTTAGGTAATGTAACTAATCATTTAGCCTGAAATAATCTGATGTTTTTACATTAAGTTTAGCTAGTGTTTCTTTGATACAGGCTATAATATACTTTAACTCTGATAAATGAATTTCCCTAATACAAATAGATAAGAAGTTACATTAAAAAGTTAAGATAATGGTATGAACAGATAAAAGGCAATGGACTGAGATGAAAAGAAACATGAAAGGCCGCTTAGCTTCTCACCAGCAGAACAGCCTCTCCTAGATTTCTCCTGGGGGTTTTGTTGTTCTTTTTAACAAGATTCATTCTGTAGTATATTCCTGATTAAATGATACATATTGCACTTGAATACTAAAAAGAAATCTTAGCCAACCAAATATAAACAACAAAAAATTCACAATCTGTATCAGAAATTAATTTTCCAGCTGTTCCACTTGAATATATGTTTATTGACAAAATATGTTTTCCAGCTATCCTAGTTTTGCAACTTCCCAGTTTTCGTAGAATGGTTAGTGGTGCAAGGGACCTTAAAGATCTTCAAGTCCCAACCTCCCTGCCATGGGCAGGGACACCTCTCACTAGACCAGGTTGCTCAAGGCCCCATCCAACGCGGCCTTAAACACTTCCAGGGAAGGGGCAGTCACCACCTCCCTGGAAATCTGTTCTAGTATCTCACCACCCTCACAGTGAAGAATTTCTTCCTAACATTCAATCTAAATCTACAATTTCCCAATTAAAAACCATTCCCACTCGTCCTATCACTACATGCCTATGTCCCTCCCCAGCTTTCTTGTAGACCCCTTCAGATACTGGAGGCCCCCTTCAGTTTTGTGTAAGATCTTCCTGAATGTAATGTTTTCTTGATCAAACCATCAAAGGATACGAAATATCAAGCTACCTCCATCTGAAACCCTTCTTTTGCTGGTTTTTAACATTCTATGACAAATTAAAAATCACATTGCTAGAATCAGTAGTGAATATAATGCTGGAATGCTATTTTTGGACATGCACTAAAAGCATTCTCTCTTCTTTAACATACATATGTTTATAACAACTTTATTTTATGAGAGAGTTTAGAAAAAGCAAAACCAGAAGAGTCCATGTGGCACTCAGTGAGGAAAAAAATAGTGAGAATGTAGCACTCCTGTGCTATTGAAGAATGAATTATTGCCAATCACTTTCCATAAGATCTTGTAGGAGTGGCAAGAGAGATCATGTAAACAGTTATTACAGTTCATAGTCTCCTTAAATTTCCAGAAAACAGGGCAAACTGAAACACATAAAGCAAAGCATATTGCAAGTCCATTAGTGACTTTTCTTTAGTAAGTGGAAGTATAAATTTGTATATCTTATATGTTTAAGGTTAAAAGCTTTATTGCTCAAAGAATAAATCGCCCTTGAGCAAAAGGAAGCCAAGTGTTACACTACCAATAAAATGAAAAAGGAATAGTAAGACATTTTAATACAAAGGTTTCTGCATTTACTCTTCTCAGAAAAAATATTAGTATTCACAAAAGGTTGGCAAAGATCAAAGAGGATCAGAGAGGAAAATCAATGTTTATATTTTAATCCTTCAAACTCTTTCTTTCTGTCTTCCATCTCCTGCTTCTATTTTCAATTTTTATGTTGTGAAAGTTATTGACACATGTGTGTCTATCATTTTATGGCTTTCAATAATCCAAAGGATTAAACCAGATAGTTAGAATTGAAATAAAACACTTGTTAGCTATGACCTCCAAATCATCAGCAGGAGTATATACACACACGTAGATTCTAAGACAGCTGTGTTGTTATTGCATCTGCTTTTCCACTTCATTACCTAGTACCAGCAACAGTACCTCCATGTAATTGATACTGCTGACTGTTTGATCTGGAGTAAAAATATTTTTTTTTCCCTTAGTAGTTGCAGTATTTTTCATTTCTCCATTTTGTAGTACATTCTGCAAGCTCTATAATAGGACTTAGAGAAACCCAGATGAATCGTTTGGCATGCTACATGACATGGGAGAGATGGGGTGGTCACAGACATGACTGATTGTGTCTGTTGGAAGGGAAAGAAGTCAGGAAATATTTTAAATGGCTTGAAATGAAAAGTTTCCTGAAAGGTGAGTGAATTTCTACCAGCATGGTTCCATTTTCCTTGTGTATCTAGGGAACTAGACATGCTTGTAGGTACCTTAATATTTCATGCAAGGGCAAACACAATCCTGTTTTTAGGAAAGGCAAAGCAGTCTTTTTTTTGTTCATTACACTATGTATCTATAACATTTTGCAGGAAATACAAAGAGACTAAAAATAATTTAAATACATTACACTGAAAAAGCATTTAATAGGGACACAAGAGATAAAAATAATAATAGAAAAATGAAAAAAGAATATGAAAGACTGAGAAACTCAGTGTAACTCGCTGGGTCAGACCACGAATGATTCTGGAAACAAACAAATAAAGGGTTTTTTAGAGCACAGACATTTTGCCTTCATGTTCTGGAATTGCTGCTAAGATAAAGTGAAATTTCTGTAATCCAAAAAATGCATAGAGACCACAGCCTCCACTGTAGATAAAAGTTCTGTGTATTTTAGGAAAGGGAGTGGAAGACTAATCTAATTTTCCAGTTTTCTAGTGCTTGCTAAGACAGAAGCCATTACAAACCAAAGCGTATTTCAAAACCCCATAGAAGATGCTTTAAAATTAAACTTGTTTCAGATATTACTTAGAACCCTGTGCCAGCTGGGGATGGGAAGGACATAACATTCAAATATGGAGCTTTGAGGACAAACCTAGAAAACATAGAAGTGGTTTTCCTAGCAAACCACACTACTAGGAAGAAGGTCCATTTCTGAAGAGTCTAAAAATCTGCATAAAACTATAAAGTTCATGAAATCCTAGCCTGACAGCTGTCAGTCTGCTCTCTGGGTATCACATGTTCATTTGGAGACTGGAATAGTTATGGAGCACATGGAAACTCCCATGGTGTGAAGAGCTGCAGCTAACACCACAGTTAGTTAGCACAGGTCTTCGCCACAGGATATGAATATTTCAATTCTTAAGGACAATTCACATAGCTCCAGATGCTCTGCCACCTCTTGAAGTGGTACACAGGAAAAGATTTATGCACAGCTCACCTTTCTGCCCAGCAATTAAGGCACCACGAAAACAAAGGGCAGAAAATAAGAAATACTTTGATTTTTGGTTACGTTGCAATTCTGTTGCCGTGTATGCTTGAATAATACACTTCCTATAGCGTAATAACCCCCCAACCTGTTTTTAGCATTCTGCCTACAATAGAAAATGAGTAGCAGGATTAGAAACATCTTTATAACAATTTTATTCCCTCTCTGTGCCATTTTTCTCCGCACTTTACTATTTTCCCACTTCTATCCAAGATAATAAAAGAATGGGATACCTCTTCTCTTATCCAACTCGTCAGCTGACACAAAGAGGATAATAAAAGAATGATTCAATGTCCATTTGGACAATCAAAGTGGATTTTGATCTATTCTCAAAGGCCTACAAATCAGTTGAAAAAGCCCTACATAAATCCAGATTCGTGGTCCCTTTCAGTAGTATAGACAGGAGTAAGTATGCATGACTAGATTTTTAAGGGTACTTACAGGTCTTAACAACAGCCATCAAGTGAAATTTTCAAAAGGTACCTAAAGATCTATTTCTCATTGGTTCTTCATGAGCCTATGTACTATGAAAAAATACATCCTTTGACCATCATCAAGCACATCAGGAAACTCTCAAAAGCATGTAAATAGCTAACATTCATTTAGAGGAACAAAGACAGGAGGGAGCAGATAGAACAGAATAAGTAATTCAAAAGAATGAGTCCTTTCACTAAAAAAAAAAAAAAAAAATCAGGAACGAGTGGCTCAAGTAAGAAGTTTTGTAATTGTCATTCCAAAAATTCTTTCATTTTAATCTGATATCGGCATGGTCCCCAAAACACAGTACACAGTAGCTTATATTTTCCAGTTTCACTTACCCTAAAGAAGAAGAAAACATAAAAGAAACATGTTTTCTGATTCCATTCAGTCTCCTCCCGTAATTTTAGGCCACTGCAGTTTAGGATGTAAACATCTGATCTTTTGAGAGCCAATGATTTCCTTTACATGACCAGCTCCTTTATGCTATATTTCTGAGAACATGTTTATCTCATTTGATTTCCCACACAAAAAATGTTATTTCTTCTCATAAGAGAAGAAATTGTTCTGCCAAAAATTCAAATAACTTATTTTCTGCCAAGATTTCAGCTAACTTTATTTAAACTGCATTTCTTCTGGAAGATTGAAGTGTATCTGTTTTCCATATACTATAACAAAATGATATGCAGATTCCTTAAATTTGCAGAAATGAAATTGAGTTGCCCACTGAAAGCATTCAGAAGAAAAATGGAAAGCAAGTTGCTTTTGAATTAAAAAAAAGTTTGCATTTTCTTGAATCTGTGTTGTGCAATTATGAAACATTTCTTTCTCAGGACTCACCACATCTGTTATGTCTGGTTTATTGTCACAGCCTGTAAGAAAAAAGGCTGCATTCCTTTTCTCTCCCGCTGAGGTTTACATTTTTTCTTGCTTCTTGGCTTCTGAAAGTTATTCCTATTTAAAAAAACACTTTTGTGTAGATATTATGTTGAAAAACAAATACACACCTTCACCAGAAGTGCAATCTCTGCATTTCCTGTGAGAATAGGGAGCATTCACTCTTGTTATTTTCAGGGAAAAGCATGAATGAAAGTCTTTTTTTAAATTATTATTTGCTTGAGTATAAACGGAACAGCAAAGTGTCTGTCATACAAGCTGGTGTGACTGCAGCACTTTGTTCCATGGAGTTCATTTACAAAAGGCATGTCCATTGCTAAAGGTTTTGCATGATAGGTAGAAAGTGTGAAATATCTTTAAAGGTTTCTCTACGCTGCTTATGTAGATTGACTGATCAATACCACTAGCTTCAGCACTAGTGAAGTCAAACTCAACAGTATTTCTATCTACTCAAAAATCCAATGCGACATGCAAATGAGCATGTTTTTTCAGTTCAGCAGGTGATAAACTGTAGGGAAAATGCTGACTTCACCAAAATTCTGTATCATTTAAAGCAAAACAAAACTGAATTCATGGCAGAGTGTTAGAATAAGGAAGAAAAGAACTACTCAATAGTTCTTGCTCAATAGCTTGCATCAACAAAGTTCCTATTTAATTTGTATTCTTATCACATAACTCTAATGCTTTGTTTTATGACACCTGGATGCTGATTTTGCTTGGCTAACAAATTTTCTGGCTGTGTAAGTGAAAGAAATGACTTTTTACAGTTTGTGTGCAGAAATTATTGTTATGCTGGTAGACAACAGAAAATAAAGAGACGAAATGTCTGAACTCATCACTGAGGGGATATAGAAGCCTTTTAGCTACTCAAATTCACAGTGCAGCTATCATCATGGATTCCAGACTTCAGCTTCCTGGTGCATAAATAAAAACCAAAGCTAGATTCAGCTGCTCACTGATAAGCACCTAGTGCCATGTGGGACATGCTGAAACATCAGCACGAAGTAGGCAGCTACAGTGCAGGACCCGTGGGAAGCATTCCCTCCTGAAGGAGTAGCTGGAGACCCGACAGAAGCCCCCAGGGCACCTCAGAGGGCACTAGACAGCTCTGCTCGGTCGACTGCACGAAATCTCAAGAGTCTTCAATGCCGGCAAATGCTACAGACTTTTCCTTCTGACAGGAAACTACAGCACTGCCTTCAACTTGGGATAAAACCTGAAAGTCACACTAAAGCTTTTACGATGTCGAAGGAAGAGGAATAAACTTATAGATGGGTAACTTTGTTCTGAAACAAATGAAAAAGTGTCTCAAAAGAAAGAACTTCTAATGACATGTTGAAACCTTTCTGATATCATCTATAGAGACTTACATAATCAGTTTTGGTTTTGTAAGCAAGTCAGGAAAGACAGAAAAAAAGATTGAAAATTATATCATTCTCAGATAAATAAGGTTATCTTTAAACAAAATCAAGAAAATTCAGCTTTATCTCTAAAATGTCTCTTTTTAAAAAAATATGAGATAATTCAGGCATGATTTAAAGGCCTAAACATTGATGGCAAAGACACTAAACCATTTGTTCCCTGTGCTTATAGTGGCAGGATACATTCCATTGTTATAGGATTACTAGAATTAGTAATGGATTAGTAATAGTACGATTACTAATGAATCTGTAATTGAAGAATGTTTTTAACACATTTGTTGGCATATTTAAATACTCAGTTCTCTGAAGATGCTGTCTCTGATATTGACTATGCAAAGCTTGTACTCGGGCTACAGGAAAGAGACAGATAGAAAATCATGTTCTTGTGTCTTTGTACACAAACCTTCTTCAGTATCTACTTTGCCATGCATGCTTTGCAATCCAAATGTAACAGTTCCTCCTATATTTAGTCTTTAACAATACCAAAGAGTACAAAATACAATGGAATTATTTTCAACTTTTTTTTAACCAAATATATTACTTGAGGTTACTATTGTCTACAGTACTAGTCTAAACACCAGTGAAAACAAATTAAAGCTAAGCTTCCTTCTAAAACATCATTATTAGGGATTATTTTCGAGAATGTAAAAATTGTGCCTACATTAAACTATCAAAACTTTGGCATGGAAAATAATTCATCACAAACCTGTGGAGGAAAGAATTGTCAAGATGTGCACTGCCACCAGAGCATAAATTAGAGAATCTGCATGAATTTTAAAAACAGCAGGGGAAAATAACCAGGAAAACACCTCCAAAATACATGACACTTTGCACTGATAGTATACCTGAATTAATCCGACAGATAAGTTTTATCAGCACTAGCACAAACGATCTGAAACTTTCTTCCTTACAGATGAATGAAAAAAAGATGCTAACAAACCAAAATAGCTCAGCTAAAGTGACATTCTTGGTCAAATTAATTCATGAGATGTCTTTAAATAGAAAGTATATTCATTTAAGCAACCAAAAACCCCCTTGTTTCCAGTGTTCAAGGTACCTAGCCAACCTTTTCTGCTTAAATTGTTTTTAGTGTCTGACTAATTGATAGTCAGGGGCAAAATCAGACAGTCTCACACTTTGTCTTGCCAGTCCCAGGCATACATAAAATGTTGCTTCAAACAGAATAAACCACCACATTTTACATTAGAAAGATGTCACAGTCCTAGACTATTTCTAATAAATAACTCCAGCATTTACAATAAAAGGGGAACAACAACACAGTAACAATTTTTCTGGCATCCCTCTGTTCAAAATTCCTTTGTAGGCGTGTTGAAAAAGAAGTCTGCAGCTCAGTCCCCCAGGAGGCATTGGCATGTTTCATTATGACAGTCCTTGGCAGCTCATCAGTTCTACTCAGGAAGTGATCAGCCCCTTCCAGCAACCAAACTAATTCCTTTCCTATTCCAGGTTTTAGATTCTCCACCCTCTGGCCTTTTTCTTTTCTCTCCAAAGAAACCAAGGAAACCAAACACATTTGGATGACTCAGGCCATCCAAACCAACCAGAAACAAAGGGCAGATGTGTGCCATGCTCAGCATCACCTACTGTGATGTTGTCTACCCAAGAAGGGAAGGGAAGAAGGATGGCAACCATTTTTCCTTGATGATTAAAGATTTTTCACTTAACTGCATAAATATCTGTCAAGTGGTTTTAAAAGAAAGGATGCTTGACAGATAATTTTTAAGGTTGCTCTTTTTAAGGAAATTTTTCTCATTAAAATTACTCAGATCACTTTCCAGCATTCCAGTGCAACAAGCCTTGAGTTGCCTTCTGAACAGTGCTTCATGAATGGAGACCCTTGATATGTTTCTGCATTTGAATCTTGATAATTCTGAAAATACTTTCTGTGACTCTTCCTTAACTGCTGTTCTGAATTAAATTACATTGATTTGTTTCTCCTTGGTATTATGTATGCAGGTGCAGTTAAGCCATAACATTCTAAGTTTCCATACCGAAATAAGAAACTTTGCAGGAGCAATCCTTCACTGGCATTGCCACAGTGGAAACCACCTGCTTTTAGCTGAACAAAATCCCTGAGAATGGGTCTTGAGAGCTGTTTAAAAGTCAAACCATTCCTGTCAAAACAGACAGGAATCCCACTGAATCCAGTTTTCCCTTGTTAGTAGGTAGTACCTGGGATCACCCAGTCATGGCAAAATCAGTGTTCCAGAGAAATTAGTAGCAAATGATTGTCCCCAAGACTGGAATTTTATTAAAGTTATTTGTATGTTCTCTTTTTCTTCTCATTGATTTTCACAGATTATTTTTAAAATAGCGATTTATATCCGAATGTTATATCTACATTCTTCATGGTTATAATTCATGCAAGAATACTGGTCACTATTAATTGTTGCTGGAGGTAACTAACAGGCTCAGTGGGGGTGATGGAGGCTTTACACTAGATCACACCTCGTTACTGTGATCTGGGAATAAGAGCTTTCACTACCAAACCTTTTTTATCGTTTACACAGCATCTTCTACATTCTACAACTGTATTAAATAGTTTCGTTGATAAATTGTATCAAGAAGAGAATTGGACAAAGAAACTATTAACATTCAATATCATGTAGTGCTTAATTTTAATCTATCAACCCAGTTGCAGCCATCTGCACAATTAGCTTGTCTGACCAGTGAGAGTAGTAGGAGGTTTAGCTCAAATCCAGGCTTGAGAAAGGAATGTGATTCTGCACATAGGCAAAGGATTTGCTGCCAAAATAAGATCACTAAAATGGCATTCCCAGGACTACCTTTCTCTCGGCTCCCCGATGATCAAGGAAGCAAACACAACAAGCAGATAGCTGCAGTAAGAACTGAAAAATGAAGCAGAAGTGTATGATCTACCATGTCTGGTCAAGAACTCAGCAGCATTTCACTACACCCCCAAAACCATCCCGTTAAAAATTATTTTAGATGACACATTTTAAAAGCCTGAGCTAAACTCTAGAACCTACCAAGCCTTATTGTCAATGCCTTTATTTTTCCTTTTTTCTCCCTAAGTATCAGGCTTAATGATACAACACTCTGAAACTGAGAGCTGCCCAAGTCTGCATGAATGCTACAAACATTAATCATGAACATGACAGCAAAACTCCTTGGAGCATGGATTGTACCTTCCTCTGTATGCAATGCAGGCAGTCAATGAATAATAGACAGTATCACAAGTCCTATGTCTTTTGACTTCACTATACATTTGCTCCAGGTATAAATGTTGCCAAATAATCATCAAACCATTACAATCATCACTTAACTTTTTTATGTGTGCAGTCATACTTTTATCTTCTCTTATACAGTCTTTCCAACTGGATTTTTAAGGAATTCAGGATATTGGAGATTTAGCTCACTGAATTTGGAAATCTCCACTTAAATAAAGATCATGGAATCATTAAGGTTGGGAAAGACCTCCAAGATCATCCAGTACAACCATCCCACTACCACCTATAATTTATAGAAAACTTTTCTCACCAGCAGCTTGTTTCTTTCTGTAGTAGCATCATGCTACTCTGCTCTCGGCGCAACCACAGCTTACCCTGCTACAAGAAACACTTAAAAGGAAACTATATGTCAGAAGTAGAAACAGCAACAGGAGCTTAGCTCATGCAAGGCTGCATGCTTTGGGAGAAATGGTTTTATTGCCCATAGGCCAGTGCTGTGAACTGTATACCACCTTTACCCTCACGGTGGTAGTGTCATTCTTAACTATGGGAAACTTACCATCATTATGGGAATTCTTGGTATTTGCATTATCTACTAAAGATCTTATTTTTTAAAGAAATCCGCTAATTTCACCAGCCTTTCTAATCTTTGATATTCCCTTTAAATTCAAATAATGTATCTAGCTGTCTAAACAAATGCATCAGGATTCAAAAATATTGGCCTGTGTTTCTAAACAGTACAATGGTCTCCAGCTTTTATCTTCTTTGATAAATGTAAGAAACTTCAACATGATGATAGGGAGTAAGAATGTAATAACATGACACAAGCAGCGACGGAAAGTGATAGCGCTATGTAGTTCCTATCAGTGACGTGATTTCAAGTGAAAGTTCTCACTAAATATGTGAATCCAGTTAGAGCTATTGGCAGAAATTGGAAATTCCACAGAAAAGAAAATCTCTGAGAATTTGGATTATAGACAGTGCATAAAATGAAAAACATAAGTGAAATAATAAGTCTTACTTATTCACAGGTACGTAGAATCCCCATACGCAGACAGTTGTCAAGACTGGATTTACATATAGGATCGTATCACATTCTTTCAGATCTCAGGTCTTTAGGAAAAAGTGATCTCCAGTCACTCGTTTTCTATAGCATTTCTGCATCATAACAACTCAAATAAATGCAACTCTAGCCAAAAAAATATAAAGCTATAAAATATGCATTAAGCTGTTTGTAGCTTGCTCAAATCTTGATCAAAACATACTATGTACCACATCTCAAATATCATCAAATATCCAGCCTTTTTAAAATGAAAACTGGACAGACAGAATCACCAGTACTCCAAGAGATCTAAGCTTTTTCACAGGGTTTTCTGGCAGTTGAGGGGACAACAACCATCCACTGCCATGGAATCAAAGGCAGCTAAAAAAAATTCACTCTGCATCAGCACTTCTTACTTCACTGCCAGGAAGACTGAAAGCAATTCAAAAGTTTCAAATTTAGAATAGTTTCAGTCTAGCCTTTCTTTTGAAATAGTTGCCCCCCTGTTTCTGTGTTGAAAGTTAATTCCATATGAAAATAACAGAATTCATTGTACAGCTTGTTTAGGACTCCAGGATGAGAAAGGGGTCTATAGCTTTTCTCAGATTCCATCTCTCACAAACTCTCCCATGGCAGTTTTGACTAGTCATGTAGGTTGATTCATTGCACCTTATGTGGCTCTTCCATTCAGGATCATTGCCTTTACCAGTTCTCACTTAAGTGATATAAGTGATATAAAATAGAAATTAAGTGATATAAAATAGAACATCCTTTCTACCTTGGATGCATTTTCTGACTCTATGAAATGTTATCAGGGAAACAACTTCTATTGCTACATCATTATGTTGCAATATACTCATTCAAAAAGTCAACAGGGGAAATTCACCTGATGTGTCAGCAGTCTCTAGCCATGTCATTCCAAACTTCCATTGTGTAAAGCACTGGCTCCTATATAATCTTAAGAAACTTGTATTAAAACAGTCTTCCTAGCATCATAAATAATTAGCGTCATCACTTAAATGTTTCCTCATTTTCAACTTAGCTCCCTCATCAATCTAGATCCAATGATCACCTATCAGTGATCTCCCAGTAACCAGGCCTGCAACCCCATGAGTTACAGATTCCTTCAACAAACAAGCTCTGCCATCTGATTTTTAGCCTTTTCATTGCTTCTTTCTCCTAGATCACAGAGCAGAAAAAGCTCAAACCTTGACTAATAGCTATCCATCATATTAACACTTCATTTCAGTGACACATATCTTGTTCCAATTGAGGTCACTCAAGACTTTTTTAATCTCCCTGGTTTGGTCAAATCGTCCTTTACTTGTAATGTCCCACCGGTAATAGCCTTGTAAAGTTGATACAGTTGTCATAATTTTAGGATTTTGACAATTTTAGGACTTGCCTACATTTCCATCCTTGTCTTTTCTTTACCTATTCTATTATCCTTTCTGTAACCCCTTGATATCCCAAATCCCCTCTCTTTGGCAGCTGATCCTGACGTCACTGTTGCTCACATAAAAAAATTCTCAGCACTAACTTCCACAGAAAATCTTGGAAAAAAGAAGCAATAACAACATTATACATCTAGGCACAATTTTCAGTTTGCACAAGTGTACCAGTATCCAATCTTGTTTCATTCCTTTCCATGGACCCAGCTCTCATTATAACTCTTTTTTTTGTACCAAACCTAAACTCAGTTTTGCAGTTAGTTTTTTAGAATCATATCTAAATAGCTGCTTTGTCAACAGCTTTGAGGAAAGCAAGCTGTTTGCAAAATACAGCTGATCATATTCAGATTACAGATAATGCACACACAAAGGGACTAGTATATGGAATAGATCTCTAGGAAAAAAACACTTTCCAAACATTCTCTTTGTCTAGAAATCTTCAAACAAATGTTGGTATTCTTCTAGAAGCAAAGATTTCAATCTCCAGTTTACATGTTGCAGGTTAAATGAGGAATTACACTACCTAATAATTGATTGTGTCCCTTTCTTAAACTTCCAGCATATATTTCTTCTCAAAATGTAAACAGTCAAAACATAGCAGCCAGAGTCATGAACAGTTCAAGGAAAGAATGCACCAGTAATTGATTAAAGTAATAGATTTCAATGCAGCTCATCATGCATAAGATACATAAAACTTCTTTGCACTTGATAAAAAACCTAATTTATTTCTGTCTTTGGGTAAGCACATCAAATGCCTATTAATACTGTAGCTATTTCAAATGCATGAGTTCAGTGGGGTTTTCTTTATGAACAGTTTTTGCAGGGTAAAAATGTTTAACTGCTGCTGGCACTGCACAGAAACAAAAACATCTATTCATATATATGGGAGAGAGGTTTCAAAGTTTTTTGCTTCAGGACTAACAGACTTAATTTTATAAATTTTCTTATACTTGAAGCTTCAGTCTCTCTTTTCCATTGGTAAAATAAATGGAAACATAAATCAAACTTGTAGTAAATATCTCTCATTACTCTGGTATTGAATAATCAGAGAAAAGGTAAACTATAGATTTCTAAAGGTTATTCAAAACTTGTTTGTGAGGTCTGAGATTTTTTTTATTTACTTCCAAGTTAAGTTTTATTGTACACACACAACATGATTAATGTGGATAACTGATAACTGTTTCTTTATTCCATGAGATATTTCTAATTTATTGAAACAAATAAAAGACTTCTATAAAATTTATTTTTCAGCATGATTTTTCCAGTGCCATAAATTATGAAGTCAGAGAAAATAGAAATGCTGTACACATCTTTTAATGTCTTTCAAGAACAACAGTAACAATTATATCTTGTGTCAGCTTTCTGAGGTGGCTTTCACCAGGCCCAGTGCTCCAGCATGTAATTATGTCATTCAGTTTTCAGTTTTGTTTTCTTTAAAGCACTTGCAAAAGCAAAATCTAGGGAATTTCACAGCTGATGAAATCTTGGTCCTAAGATGGTGAATCACAGAACTCCCACTGGTTTCAGCTGGGCCCAGAATCTCACTAATGCCTTTCAAAAACTGCTATCCTATTAAATCCAATATAAAAAGATACATGTAATTAAATACGCTTTTCTGAAATATTTGGAGAAACGTAGCTCCTGCTTTCATTTCTCAATGGTTCAGAAAGATAGGTCCTAGAAATATTAAGATCAATGGCAGAATCTACATTACCTTTTCTGCCTTTGGGGAGAAATGACAAAATTCGATTATGTGCTAATAGGCCTAAACCTGTTATTGCATTAAGGATTGAACAAATAGTTCATTTTAAAAGAAAATAAAATATTCACAAAGCTATCAAAGAATAGGTCTTTTCCTTTTCAGTTCCATAAATAAACAGCTTGGCCCCCTGAACAATCAAAACACTGTTGAATTTATTTACAGTTCTCAGCAAAGAGTAGTGAGCACATTCTTAGTTATTTTTCTGAAAAATCAAATATATGTATTCACCCCCAGATTCATAACTTAAGCACCTGAGACCTCAGATTCTGATGTTCAGACTCTCACCTCTCAGATGAAATCCCAGAGAATCAGCCACTTTATTTTCTATTGTATTTATCACAGATTGCCTATGTAAGATCTTTTAAAATCCTATTATTTCTTTCCTAAAAATCCAGAACAGTTTAAGTACTAAGGGGAAACATTAATAGAGCGCATCAACAGTACAGTGCAGTGAGTATCACAATAAAATAATTTAAAAAATAGTTAGAGGCCTAAAATAAAGTCATGTGGCTACATCATACCCTGTGCATAGGTGCATTGGGGAATAGGGATGCTACGCAGAGGCTTGCCCCTCTAGTCCACCCTTATAAAGTAGCAGCAAGGCATATTTCCTGCCTGCCCCAAAGCATACAGACACACCAGGGACTTGTGACAGGAACTGTTATCTTCTATCAGTGAAAGAAATTATCTTGTTACTACCTAGGAAACATAACTATCCCACTCCTAGCATGTTCTCTACCCTGTGAAGCAAGGAATCCTTGTTTTTCTAAAGAAATTACTTTGGTCTTATGCACCTTTGCTCCCCTGTCACATATTTTCTTACTGTAAGCGTTTCTGCCCACAAAGAAGAGGAATGCTCCTGGTCAGTGTGAGCAACCTCTCCTCACTGCCACTCTGCTCTCCAGTGCACCAACTCTACGCAAAGCCGATATCACATACAAATGCAGAGTTTCCTCACCGTTGTGCTCAGGTTCCTGCTAAAAGCCTGTAAGTGACTTAATCAGCACTCACATACAGAGGGGAATTCTTTTCCTTCTCTGTTGCTCAGCCACTCGCCTGGCCTGTGGCACTGCTCCTTCCTTCCAGTTACAGTAACCATGAAGCACAATTACCTTTTCCCAACTGCAAATTAGGTGTGTTGCTCTCATCCAGCTCTTGGTTTTTATTATTTGCAGAGGCAATTATTATAATTTATCACTGAAAAAATATAAATAAATTACATAAAATAAGATGTATAATTCAAGATACAAAGCCATGTAGCTGAGCAACACACATGGCTTGCACACTCCTGGAGGAGAAGCAGACAGAGCCTCTGTGGGTTGGGATAACAACAAAAGCACCATGAAAGTAGAACAATAACAGGCTATGGCAAATTTCACATACACCCAGTGATAATAGAGTATACCTTACTGACCCAACCATAACACTGAGCATCATACTGACCTGAGGACTAGACCCAACACACCAGCCACACTCAGACTGCTCTGGAAGCACCCAGGAGTACCCCTCCCAAACCAGCCCCTTGTATGGGGAGTGACGTCAGGTGATGTGGAAACAGCCAAGGCTGACTCAGCTCACCTGGGCTGGCTGCTTGGGGAGGTTGACTCTGGCCTGGCCAGAACTAGGACATATCTTTATGTAGCTGATAAGACACACAATACATAAGGTCATTAAATACTTGCTCTAATGACAAAAAAAATAAATTGCTTGGAGGTAAACCTCAGGCCTTCAAGAGTGTGAGGCCTTGTCTAACTATCACTCAAATACTTCCTCAGTGAATTAGATGAGGAACTTAGGATGGATGAGGAATTAGAGAATTAGATGAGGAATTTAGAGGAACACAGTAAATAATTTGTGGTGCCAAAGTAAACCTCTCACCACTTTTCTACTGAACTTTACCTTTAGTTGTGGAGAAACAATACCTAAGCTCTGCTAAAAAGAAACTTTGCAGTATCATTTTTCAGGTCGTGAACTTTTTATCTGATATGTTGTTGTTGCCATTGATTCATTAACTCTATGGAGCTGCATGACGGTTTGCATTCATTATTTTACCTGTTCCGAACTAGCATAGGTTACAAAGGTCAAAAGCGCTTTTTTTTTTTTAAGTCTCCTAAAAACAAATAGCCTATGAGATAAGGCTGTACACAACAGCATTTGATGTATTACATCTCACTGGTATCTGACAACCCTTACTCCCTGGTGATGCAATTCTTTTCTAATAATTTAGTCTCAGTCTATTAAAAGACAATTACAGATAATGCATCCAGGCAAGTGGTGAAGGATGTCCAGAACAGTACTTGTAGAGAGGTTATCAAAACACAATTCTCAAAAAAGAAGTGTGCTATTGATTTTTTAATCATTTCAGACAGAGACTGTTATATAGATTTTCTAACGGATTGAACATAACCAGAAGAAGCTGGAAATGGATTTCCCCTTTGCTATTTCACATGTCATAAGAATAGACTTTTTAATTCATTTACCACTAAATAAGGAGTCATAGAATAAAGAACATAACTAGCTGTGCAGAAGTCATCTTACGATATGTAAAGACTTGATAGACTTTCAAACCTGTTGCTATTTTGAATGCTACAAAATTCCATATTCCACAGAACTCCAGATAAAAAATTATTGCCACATTATGCATAAATAAATAAATACAGAATCAGAAACAGTTTTTGAAGCTTTTCTTCTGCGCTGCTGTTATCATCTGGGCTTTCAATTATAAACCGTCTGCAGAGTAAAATAGAACTTTTAATAGCATTAAGCTTCAAGAAACATTTCTGGTGAAGTGGGTAAGGTTGCCACTCAGAATCTAGAAACCAGGGGAACTTAGAGAATGCTAACTTTTTATTTGGAGAACAATGGATTTAAAAAGTGGTTTGTCTAATTAAGATAAATGGTTTCTGAGAGTATTTGACAAACTGTTAAATATAAACCATTTACTAGGACATCTGATCTAGTAACTATCTGCCTGTTGTACAGTCCCCATGACAATGATGCAAGATGCAAAAGTTGAGTACTTCACAGAACACATCAACTGAACTCATACAACACTGGAACCTAGCAAAATAAAGCATTAAAGCAGACACTGTACCTTAAAAAACTTACTTTTAACATTTCCATGCAGGGAGTGAAGGGAAATGGAGTCAAACCCACAAAAGTCCTGAAGTTTTTCCCAACTTTTCCAAAAATAATTTGACATTTTTAACATCACTTGCAGACCTGCTCATTGTAAACTGTCACTTGTTTTCAGGCTTAGATTAGTAGAACATGTCAATAGTTTTCATTTCTTCTCTTTTTTACTGTAGTTGCGATAACCCTCTTACCTGTTGACACAATCAAGATGGCAGGATGAGGTAATTCAGGATCAGATGACTGGAAATTACTTGATACAAATTAGCTTTGTTTAGAATCATGATTGCCCCTGCAAATTCGAAATACACGTCAAAGTGTAAGAAAGCAAGCCCTGCTGAGTAAAGCTCAGAGGTGACAGATATGGTGTCACCCCATAACCACATTGATCATCTGTTAGGTGCCAAACAGGTTTTTACAAAAGGAAAGCTGCTTTAATGTGTTTTATGATCTGTATGTAAAGGCTTTGTACAGTCATCTGAATTTCACGCTCAATGTGTTAGCATATGATTACAAGAGCAGCCATTGTTTTTGGCCCAGGTTGCAAACCCCTTTAATGGCCATAAGCCAGGCATGCTTCAGCAAGCAAGAGGTCCATATGCCCGTCCCAATGCCTGCTGCTATCTAGTACTTACCAGGCAAAGAAATTATTTTAAATCAGTGGATTGTAGTATTTGAAATATATTGAAAAGCTATTAGAACAACACTGTCTAGCTTGATGCAGCCATAAATCTAAACATGAATGCATATCTGAGCAGGAATTGATCCTATATAACCTCACATACAAGGGAGCGCACAACATTTTACTGTACTTCTCTATACCTGTTATGGAATGGCAGTGTATCTTATGAAAAGCCAGGACTCCATGTGTATGAATAGTGACAGCTCCTCTACCAGTCTTCAGAGATTAACAAAAGACTGTTCAAGAACATCAAGTTTCAGCTTTCTTTATTTCACAATGGTTAAATGGGAAATTCCTTCATGGTGCTCAGCCTCTATACTGTGCCCTGGATATTAACCTTCCTGTTCTCTGAACTTAAAGTTTAGCATTAAGTCTTTAAAATCTGACATATTCCTGGATATACTGTTGACCCATAAAAATAAAGTAAATAGCATGTCATTTTCTTACAGTATGACTGCCCTGCCTCTACAGCACAGCTAGCATTGATTTCACAAGCATTTTTTATGAACACATTCATAATGCCAAAAGAAAAATGTGATTTAACGCACAGCCTTGACAACATTAATAAATAATGAAGATAGTTTGAAATCTGAGATATACAAATGGTTTCAAAAGTACTACATATACATGCTACATTCACCACTGTAAGAGTACACTAGTGATTTCTAGGACTGCCATGAACATCAGATGTTTACAGTGTCCTGACAAGGTTGTTTGAACATGGTCCCAGTGCTTCCTGCTAGGTTACAATATGTTGGCCATAAATGACTTAGCAACCGATAGTTTGGAGGACTGTGTTATAAGTCTCACATAAAGTTTATTGATAATGACTATGATTTTGCAGTAAACTGTTTAAGTGTGTATGTCGATGGCTCCCTCTTCTGGATAAGTCACAGAGAAAATATCAACTGGACATTTAGAAGTGAAGAAAAACAATAATAATGCTAAAGATGGGCATAGAAGGAGAAAAATGGAAAAAAGAAATTTTAAAGTAAAATAATATGTTCTTTATCTAAATGATCTCTTTTTCCTCCTCAATCTCTTCCCTTTGTTTTTTAATAATTTTTTAATTTATATATTTCATGACTATTTTACCTGGAAAGTATAACTTCAATAACAAAAACATTTTGAAAAAAGACATCATCTGCATTATTGTCAGAAATATGCAGTCTTTTCTTCTTAATTGTTCTTTATCTCTTATTAAAACCTGTAGTTGTTTTATCAAATAATCTGTAAGAAACTGCACAAAAGAGGGAAGAAAGGGTTGCATCTACAATAGAAAATGTATGAGTGGGTTAAAGAAACCAAATACTGACATAAAGTGGCTTAGATGAGAAGAGAGGATCTTGGACTTGTTAATAACAGAATACATAACAGAGGAATATGGCCAATATCCTTACACCTCGGGTAGGAAAGCGGTTAAGTAATAAGAGTAGGTTAAAAGCAGAAATTGAAATAAAAAAATAAATTTAGAAATATTTCTCCTGAATAAAATAGCACATTTTCCACATTTTAATAAAAATGGAATGAAATGATTTTTACAAGAAGAAAAAAAAGTGTTTATATTTTTTCAAGTCAGCCAAGTTTCTTTTGAACAAAGTTTGTTTAGCTTAAAGGTTAAACAGTTTGATCAATATACTCCAGAAGACATTTTTATTGAAAAATTGAAGTAGAAAATCAACTGTTTCTATCCAGCATATCTGAGAAACCAATCAACAGGATAAAGCTTAGAACAATCTCATTTAATGGCAGACACCTTCACATTCCCAACTTCAAATATAGGCAACCAGAGAGGTAAACACAACTAAGAAAACCCACCCCATCCCATTTAAATCGTTTAAATGGAAGGAGATATTAAATAGATAATCCATGACAGTTAAAAAAAAAAAATTACTAGTGAAATAAGAACAAAAGGTAGAAAATCCATTGCCAGAATCCATTTTAGAAAGATAAATTAGTAACAGAATTATTAATTAGCTTCAACTGCAACACTGGATTCTCATTAGGAACATAATTTCTTAAGACTTAAGAGCTGAAGCATTTAAGCAGATGTACCAGGATTTCCACCTTATAGAAGGCCTGAGATACAGATTATTTCTTTTGTGCTTTTGATTGGTTAAGCCAGTGTAATTTATCAGGTAAGGAAACCCTGCTCATCAGTACTGTCTACACATAGTTTTCACAGAAGAAAAGAAAGAGCTTTGAGTACAGATATAGAGGACTACCTTTAGGGCCATCGGTTTCCTTTTCATTTAGCTCTTTGGATTTTCAGATTTCCATAAGTTACTTTATTTTTCATTCATAGGTCTAAGTTCTCCTTAGAATTTAATGCTACACATTAAGTTAAGGACAGAGAAGCAGCTAGTTAGAAAGAAGATTGAATAAGAGATTAAATCTTTGAATTTCCTTGTTTCATTTCTTGCTTTAATTACAACAATAATATATTCCTTTTTTTCCTTCACAGAAATTAAAAAAAAAAGGAAAGAAAAGAATTAATCCAGTCTTTCTCAAAGACAAGTGCTATCAAATAATTCACAGTGAAAGTAAGCCACATTCATTAACTTTTTAAGGGCTACTGTGCCAACTTAGACAAAAACTAATAAAAATATGGAACTTAAAAAGCATAATTTAACAGTGAAATAGAACTCTTTAGAAAAGCTGAAAATGAAATGAGAACTGCTCCATAAGCAACATCAAAATATTGCATGATGATGGATGACATTTACAAGGTTTGGTAATGCAAAATGGTGAAGTTTACAGGAAATTAATCTAATATGGTAGACATATCATTTCTCACAGAGGCTGGATCATAATTCAGCTGTCTTCACCTGACAAGGTCAAAATTTACCACAGTGTACACTAGACAACTCTAAGTTGAAGAGGCTTCATCACATCTTAAATCAGTTTCTGCATAATTTCAGACATAAAAAAATCTAATTCTGTGGCAACCAGCAGATCCAGCCCTGCTATATTAAAAGGAAACATTCCAAAACTTTTGATTAAAATATAATGAAGAGAAAAAACCCCACAACCCTATCTACTTAAAAAGCTTGTTCATAATTAATTTGAATTATCAGCAAGGAAGCAAATATACAGCTTCCTAGGAAAGATAACACATAAAACAAAACCATCCATTTCTTTCAGCATATCAGTTTTGTTGCAGACTCAAGTTTCATTCTGATTAAAATCAAAACAATATGATCAATTTAATACAGTGGTGATCTTTAGGGTATAGATTCCAGAATCGACATATGCTGCATATATTAAAGCAGCTACAAATTCAGTTCCTGTTTATTCTTATGGATTCTTCTGAAAGCACAATGCAAAAAACCCCACGACATTCAAGACTAATTTTGTATTTTATTCAAGAAGAAAACACCATTATTCTTGGTAAGGATCCAATCATAAGAACACTGAAGAGGCTCTTCTGATGAATGTCAATGACCTCCAAAGCCCTAAAGCATAGCTGTAACTTCTGGCATTGAACTACACAAACATATTTAATGGGACCAAGTATTGAAGGACTAAGTAATTGCTGAAAATATTATTTTTATTATGCATGACATGCATCAGTTTATTATGATTTCAGAGGAAATTACTAACATTTCAGAAACTGGCCCAACAGCCAGTTCTTGTTTTTCATTCACACCGTACTACTGGTAACTCACAAGTCTGCTTCTCCCATCATCAGGGAACCCAGCTCACAAAACTAACCATGGCTTTGATTCCAGACCTGATGCAGCAATCAGGTTTCTTTGGTGCTCAGGCAGGCAGCCATCAGAACACTATGTCGTGGTGATTGCAATGGCATGTGACAGTCCAGCACCCAAACTCCTAAAGGATCACAAAAATCCAACTGTCATATGCAACTCTGAAGGGGCCAAAGCACAGTTGCCTCCTGTGCACTTTTATTTAGTTCTTTGGACGTTGTTTTATGCATTTTGACCAATTATTGTTTTTCTGATGTTAATCTACTGAGGATTTTAATCAGCAGGCACTATCTACAAGTACTATCTACAAGTACTGAATTTATCGTCACATAGCATAGTCTATGTATGATGCATCTGGGGAACTCAGAGTTTGCACAGATTTCCAAACTGATTCATGCAGTTTTGCATTAGTCTTTTTTGTGGAGTAAACACATGTATTTGTTCTTCATTCTCTTATCTAGAGCTCCTGTCAAACCTATTTCTTCTATTCCATACCTGTAAGTAGACTTCACACCTTCACTTCTCTAACATATGCAACATATACACCATCTCCACAAACAATGTAGAGCACCAGTTTAAGAAAAAAACCACAAACTTCCTTTACTAAAGCATATATAATGCAAAATTAAGACCTATGGTACTTGTAAGAAAGCTGTAGCTTTTCCATAACTTTTCAAAGCAATCCAGTAAAACTTAAAGAAAACTGCTTACCAAGACATAGCACAAAATTCAGAAATAATAATGTGATTTTTCTTTATCTGAACATCTTATAAAGTAACTATTACATGAGCATAATCATATTAAATATGCATAACATTCATTCTCATTAAACACTATAGGATATCTTCATTAAGGAGGTAGTAAGTTGATGTTTTAGAAACCTGGATAGGTACCTCTAATTAATTTACATTGAATTAATAAATTTTAAGGTCAGGAGGAATCATCACAGCTATCAATTCTGACTTGCAGCATAAGAAATGCCATGTTATTAATCAAACAATTCCTACAATGAACTTATCATTTCTGAACCCAACTTGCCAAAAGCCTATGTTGCCTTGTCTGTATTTCAATTCAGTAATTCCTGCTGTGTGAAAAATAACAAGATAACCTGCCTTCAACTCCACATTGTTTTTCCCTATTTTGGTCTTCTGGGTTTTTTTAGGAGAAACATGGAGCCTGAACAGAATGGCAAAGTTCCTCTGCCTATTTTATGAAAAAGGTCCCATGACTGATTCCATTTTTGGAACTTCATCAAAGCCTCTAGACTGCCATGGAGCAGTCATAATAATCAAGGCAAAGCTACTACTGCAGACATTTCATGAAAATCACCAAATAATTTGAAGCATTCACTGAAGGAGGATGAAATGTTGTATTAGGATTTGCGATGAAGAGACATATAACGTGATCCTGGTCACATCAGGGTTACACTGAGATGGCTTTATTGACTTCCTGAATTCAGAAGGGCATACTGTTACTGTCTTGTGCCATGTTTACTTAAATTTTCAGACAATAAGGATTAAAAAGAAGTAAATTTTGACAGTGGGTTTTTGTGCTCTAGAATTAAGATCATACTCTAGCTGGCTGCAAGGCCAAAAACTTGAATTCCCTAACAGCTTAAATGTTCTGTGTATAAGGAACTCATGGAGATACTCATGGATGAGAAGTTGGACATAAGCCACCAATATGCATCTGCAGCCCAGAAGGCCAACCACATACTGGGTTCCATCAAAAGCAGCGTGGCCAGCAGATCAAGAGAGGTGATTCTGCCCCTCTGCTCTGCTCTGATCAGACTTCACTTGGAATACTGCATCCAGCCCTCAACACAAGATGGACATGGACCTGTTGGAGTGTGTCCAGAGGAGGGCCACAAAAAATGATTGAAGGGCTGGAGCACCTCTCCTGTGAAGATTTGCTGAGAAAGTTAGGCTTGTTCAGCTTGGAGATGAAAAGGCTCTGGGGGGACCGTATAGCAGCTTTCCAGTACCTGAAAAGTGCCTATAAGAAAGATGGGGAAGAACTGTTCATGAAGGCATGTAGTGGTATGACAAGGAATAATGGTTTTAAACTCAAAAAGGGGAGATTTAGGTTGGATATTATGAAAAAATTCCTCAATATTTTGGTGGTAGATCACTGGAACAGGTTTCCCAGAGAGATAGTGGAGGTCCCATCCCTGGAGATATTCAGGGTTTGGCTTGATGGGACTCTGAGCGATCTGATCTAGTGAAGATGTTCCTGCTTACTGCAGGGAGTTTGGACTAGGTGGCCTTTAAAGGTCCCCTCCGATCTAACACATTCTATGATTCTGTGAAATCTTTAATTTATGAGCCATTGTTCAGGTATCCAAGCATATCTAGCCTCACAAAGTTATTCTATGCAATATACAGGAAAATATAGAAGCATTCAGCTAATCAAAGTGTAGCAGAAAACAGATGAGTACACATCCCTATCAGCTGTCTTTTCTGCTGGGAACAGAAGCAAAAGAAAGAGGTACTCATTTACATCTTTGTAAGGAGTAACAAATCAGCAAATTTTAATGAGAGGATGAATTTTTTTCCTGTGCTTTTCATCTTGTAGGATGAGTAATGAAGCTAAGGAACATGAACTGGTTGGCTCCCAATAGTATGTTTAGTAGACAGGAATCAGGCAGACATGGAAGAGTTTCCTCCTATTGTTGCTGTGTAGCATACTACAGCTATTTCGCAAAATTCACAAAATCACAGAACTGTAGGGGTTGGAAGGGACCTCTGAAAATTATTGAGTCCAAATCCCTGCCAAAGCAGGTTCCCTAGGACAGATCAGACAGGTGGGCAACCAGAAGGGTCTTGAATATCTCCAGAGAAAGAGACTCCATGGTCTCCCTGGGCAGCCTGTCCCAGGGCTCTGTCTCCCTCACTGTGAAAAAGTTCTTCCGCATATTGGTGTGGAACTTCTTGTGCTCCAACTTGAAGCCCTTGCCCCTTGTCCTTTCCCCACAGACAACTGAAAAGAGGTTGGCCATTTCCCCCGTCTCCCACACATCGGATATTTATAAACATTAATCAGATCCCCTCTCAGTCTTCTTTTCTCAACAGCCCCAGTTCACTCAGTCTTTCTTCATAGGGGAGATGCTCCAGGCCCTTAATCATCTTTGTGGCTCTCCACTGGACTCTTTCCAAGAGAAAGAGCAACAGGGAAAACCTACTAGCAGGAAAGTGAAATGAAATAAATGAAAAGCCTGTTCATTAAGTTATGCAGCAAGACAGTGAGAAACCCATCAAGGCACAAGTGAAGCAGGTCTTCAGATAACGTGCTCTGGGTTTCAGCTTGAAAGGGAGTTTCCTTTCAAAAGTTAACTTCTGACACAATGATATGACAGAATATTCTAACGTATGTTTTTGTCTGTAAATAAATATGTCTCAAAATAAGTCACAGTTTTTCATTTTTTAATATTCAAAGATTAAACACAGTATGCTTCATATATTGAAATCATGTATCACAGCCTATTGTCTCTCTGTGTAACAGAGGATGACCTTGGTGTGCTCTCATTGCACAGCTTATTAGATATAATTCTTTTTACTACAAGAACAACCTTCATTTTCTTAAATTTAACAGTGTGGCTACCATAATATCAACAGCATTTTTTACTACCTTACTTGATTAAGTTTAGTTTTCTTAATATTCTGTGAACATAACCAGCATATTTCTTGCAGAGCCTGAGAGGAAAACGTAAGCTTTGGCAAAAGCCATTCTTTGGACTGCTTTTTAGGAGTAGTCCATAGCAGATCAGGTTAGGTTAATTCGTTGTCAGTTTAGCTTTTGAAGCTTGAGACCAAAGCATGACAATGAAATACAATGAGGGGATATGCCAACTGAATGTTGAGAGATGGTGCCTTCAGCTACCCCGGAAGCATGACAGCAGTCAGAGTGCATGCCTTATTGATGTTCCAAATTTGATTTATATTGTTATAAAGTAGATTTTAAAAGACATTTTGTGAAAGACTTAAGTCAGTGATTTATGTCATTCTATTAATGCTTCAAAAGCAGTTCGTAAACTCCTGCTGTTTTAAAGACAGGTTGCGTATGGATTTGCTACAAAACTGTATGACATCACAAAGTAACATAAACCTTGATGTTTTCTCCTTTTTCCCTTATTCTAACAGAAGAAGTATAGGTTAGACGAGGAGACGCAAAGGTATCATCTTTTGTTTCTGTTTTTGATATTCCATATCCATTACATGCCCTAATGCAGTTGCGGTGGTAACCGCAGTTGTTTATTTAGTGTATTTGCATCTTGCTGCTTGATTATCAGTGCCTTAAAGTTGCTTTGGATTAAGTGCATTTTTAGTTGCAAAAATTTCCTTTGGGGAAATTCTAAATGTAGAGCTGAAAAGAGCTTATATGTTTTCAAGAACATGCTTGAAAGCCAAATGCAAAATCATGTATCTAGGAGGAAAGGATATTTGATTTGGGAATCTAAACTAGAAATAGGGCTCCTGCTCAGGACTTTTTCTGTACTTTATCCAGTGTAATCTAAATATGCATTTCACTAAGCCAAAACTCAATTGTAAAATTTGGCACAAGAACCACATTTCAGGATTAAAGACTAATTAGAATAATTACAATTCACTTTTAATCACATAATTGTTATTCTGGTGTAAACCTACAACACTGACATTCCAAGATATCCAGAAGCAGTTGACTAGATTACCAGATTTTATAACATTAGCCCTTCATCTCTCTTTCACCTTAGTCTAAGTTTGCACTTGCCTATCTCAAAATACAATTGTAACCACCATGTGAGTAAAAGCAGCAGTGGATTATTAAAATTACATGGTTAATGCTTTGAAAATTTTCTCTAGAAACAAATATTCAGTAAACAGGCAGACTGTTGTCTTTTGGTTTAATTTTTTGATTATGTAATTGCTATTAGGGTATGTCCTGGGTTATTTTTTTGTAATCTATTAACAAGCCACAAATATTTATTCAACTTTACAGCAGTGTGCTGTGTAACTATAAATCCACAGCTGGAATAATTTTCTTTCAATTCGAAACAAAATAGAGAGAATAAACGCAGTGGAATATTTGATTGGTAAAACCTATAACTTCATAATTATTTTAAATTAAATTCACACAGAAGCAGAGACTTGGCATAATTCTCCGTTCAAAATCCATTGTATTCCTCCATTTAAAGGCAACTGTGCAAAGGTCTGAGGTGAAGCTTGTCACCTCAGTGGATTTAACCAAGAGCACAGACCAGTGACCCCAACAGTTGTTGGGAAGGAGACTAGCTGATATGCACTATTAAAACATGTGGTCTAAGTAGTAAAGTTCCTATTGACAGTAGCGATTTGATGTGCCTCTAACAACTATTATATTTGTCATGTATTGGTTCTGTGACTTGCATTTTTATATTACCCTGTCTAATATTTACTGTCACACTCATAGTACAGCAAAGTGGAAGCAAGGTGCCACAAGCAGATTTCTGAAGGCTCCTGTTTCTTAAATAAATGGCATTTTCTCGTATTACTAGCATTCTTCTATCTGATGAAAAAATTTTGTCTTAACCTCCTTCTAAAAGTCAGCTTGTCATTTGAAGTATTTCCTTGAAATTGGAATTGAATTGCAGAAAATGAATTAGTTTAGTCAAATTTAATATAATTATATGCCAGCTAGCTTTCATATCTTCTAAACATGGCAAACCTAATACATACATGCTAATTTTATTTGTGTAAAGCCTGCACTGGTCCACCTGTGCAAGGGCAGCACTAAGGGAGGCGATTAAGATACATCATGCAGGTAGTATGTAATTAAAAATATTCTCAGAGATCCAGAGGTTGCCTATCATAAAAGGGCTTGCTAGTGTAGCCTGCTGTCTGTAACCTGTTCTGTAAATACAGTCAGCCACAGATATATGTAATGTGGCTCTACACAAGCCTCTCCTGGGGCTGGCAACACCTGTGAGGCTGGATGGATGAGCCTGATGCTACTTCCACAGGCAGCTCAAATGGCAAATTCTCCAACGGCTCAGGAGTCAGAAACTTCCCAGGGCAGGAATAAGAGAGAGGTGGTTGCAGAGCAATCTTCTGCCTGCCAAAGAAGTAATAAAAGATATTGGAGCTTTCATGGATGCACAGGTACATCATGGTTCTTCCCTTTCCCTCTGTTCATCCTATTGGAAAACCTATACAACAGCGAAATTGATTTTGAAGCTAGAAAGTACCATTAAATCACATAACATGACCTCTCCTGGCAGTGCAGACAAAGATATACATCCATCTGTATCGAAGCCAACAACTTGGATGTAGCTAGAGGGTAATTTCCAGTTCTGATTCAGAAAAGATATAGAATTAATCATGTCTCCTGATAGTTTGTTAAAATGCTTTATCACCTTCCCCATGGGATATTTCTGCCTATTTCTAAATTGGCTGCAAGTTCCAGCCAGTACACTTGTTACATCTTTCTTTGCTGAATCATTTTAAATGTTATTTTTCAGTAACTGAGAAAGTTTCAAAAAGCAAATCTGTGCTCTAATTTGATCAATTTCTAAGTTGCTTTACTTTTTTTTTTGCATGTCTCACTTCAGGTTATAGTCAGTTAAAAAGCCTGTTCCCCTATTTTCCTTTACAAGACTACCTCTGTTCAGCCTCTGTTCAGCTTATTCCATGCAAAATATATCAGCCAAGTAATTTTTAAATAGGCACCATGGATTTTAGAATCAATCCATAATTTAAGACAAGAATTTATAACTAACACCTACTTTAACATAAAGGTAAGACTTACCCCTGATAATAAAACAAGCAGGTTAATGGAAGACAGCAAAATTCTCAGGGTTTGTCTCAGATCCACATTTGTCAGTTCCTCAGGCAAATTTCAGAGCCAGAGTAACACAAGCATTTATTTGTCTTATGGAATAGTAAAGCAGGAACTTCACTGGGCTGCTACCACCTTCCCTCAGTCTGTAAAAACCTGTGCTCTGCTGCCATGGTCTGTCAGAGGGTGGAAATCCTTTGGGGAGAAGAGAATAGATCCCAGTATCTTCCAAATACAGTTAACAGTTGCAGGACAGTGAAATGTCAGTCATTACTTGTACTCAAGATATAGCATTTATATTCATGAGTAAGTTATACTATGACTTTCTTCTTAGAAAATATCTATCAATACTATTCAACATGACGAAATGTGCTTATATACATTCATTTGAATAAAACTATGAATTCAATTTGACACTGTTGAGAACGTTTTCCATTCTTAACAAAATATCTATAATAGGTTTTTTTTAATTTCTCTTGTCAGAAAAAAAAAGCCTTGCAATTACTCTGCACTTAGTTCACAATTCTCCTTGTGGCTAGGAGGAAATCTCATCTAACCTACTATGAGCAGAAGAGGAAGCAATTGTAATACAGTAGTATTCACTGCAATTGTGCTACAAAGGCACGTGAGTTAAAAACAAAATCAAAACAAATAGTTCATGAATAACACATAGCCTGATATGTTTGTATATGTGTTCAGTGAATAAGTTCCAAAACAAACATATTTATACAATCAGAATATTTTTTGGTGAATAATGTATGAAGAGAGGCATGGTAAAATTTGAAAATGGTATGCACTGCAAATAGCCAGTCTTCCACAGAGAATAAGAACAGAACAAGGTGGGATAAGACAAGAGATATGAAATTATTATTAGCCGCAAATCAGTAAAATGGCATCTAATCATAGTAATCCCTTACTTCAGACTTTGTGGACACAGGAAAGTGTGTCCACTGGACACAGTGGAAAGATTCCTTCAGGAGATGTTAGATTAACTGTGATGCAATCTTACACAGGAAACCATGCAGACAAAGAATCCTTTTGGGACAAGAAATTAAGATACTTATGGCAGCTGCAAAAGCTGCTAATAGGTGACTGAAAATGTCATCAACCATGACTGGGTTTTCTCCACCAAGTACTGCTGGTGGTCTCAGTACTTCAGTTATGTCCCATACCTTTTTAGGTCTTTTCACTTCACCTCCACACTCTCCTTCATATTTATTCTTTCATCCCTTCACTTTTCTTCATTTACATCCTCTTCTCTCATCTCTTCTCTATACCCTATCTTTAATTCTTACCAAAAGAAAAGAAAATACCAACATCCCTCCATAACTTTACCATGATCCTTGGACTTTTCATAATATCTATTACACACCATATGTAACATCATTTTATATATCCACCATTTGCATTTTGTATTATGTAAAAAGTTATTCAGAGCATTAACTCTCTTCTTCTAGGTGTTCAGCTAGTATTTAGGAAAAAAAGAGCTTGTTCAGTTTGTAGATATAATAAACAAACACAGTGTACTCATGAGTAAAGCTCATTTCTAACTAAATTTTTTTGCTGCATTGTACTTGTATTACATTCGACATCATGAATCCAGATTAAGACAGATATTTTAGATACAGAACATTGAAAAAACCAAATTGTGGCATTCTCTGAAACCTTTCAGTGTGTATTCTGCTTGATCCTGCTCATTGCCTTTGGCTCCCAGGCCCTTTGGCTTCCACAGTACCAAGGAGCTAAGTACCAACTTAGCTTTCTGCACAAATTCAAATTGTAACTCAAATGTCTGAAAACTCTAAAATCAAATAAATTATATTGGATTATAAAGTTTAATTCCATCATCTTGTCATACACCTTAACAATAACTTACTGGAAGTCAGGGGTTCCCAGTTCTCTAGATGATAAAAACACTCACTACCTGTGCTCTGGCCATGTATTTATCTCAGTTTAAACAATTTAACTTTGGAGCCTGCGTTTAGCTCTTGGCACATATCATCAATATTACAACATAAATTTAGCAACATAAACATATAATAGCATATATTGAGCTATCTAAGCAATCTTGTCTCACAATTTACCTCTATTGTGTAAAACACAGTATCTATCCTTTCAAGAACTGACAAGAATAAAGGGAAAAATAAGAGAGATTATAATTTTTTTTCTACTGAGGGATTATTTTTAATGTGTTTTGCACACTTAGTGATCCTGCAATGAAATCAAATATTGGAAGAATATTTTGTCAGCTTTGATTATTTTGGAGCTCTGCAGAGTTTTGAAGATTAACAGTGGTTTAGATTCGAAGCAATCATTCAAAAAAATAAGCTTGGTAGCTAGTCAAGATGGTAACTATTCATTTTTTCAGTTCCCAAGTATGTTGCATAAATACTAGGATAATTATGGTTCAATTGTTGATGTAATTACGGTTCAGTCATTGCATTTAGAAACAGTATTGTTGATTGTACACTCAAGTGCTGTTAAATTGAAAGAACACTACAGAATAGTAAAATCCACAGAAAGCCTCTTCTTTTAAAGAAAAAAGCCAAAGAAACTGTGACTTTCCTTATATGTGATAAATTTCAATCCCTTGGAAAACACTTTAGCTTTTTTATATCTCAGTTTCTTAAATAGTAAGCTAGTATTTGCCTCAGTGAGTAAGATCTAGTAAGTTAAGTTTTTAGGGAGTAAAATCTGTGTAAATTTAAAATATGCAAGTAATATTCCCAAGGAAATCATCCCATTTATGAAGAACTTTTGAACCTGCAATGAAACTTTACACATATACACTATCTTCTCAAAAAAACTTGACATGGGCTGTAGATTTTTCCAATCATAGAGCAGATTAGAGTATAATTATTAATGAGAAATTAGTCCAGTCTTCACAGATGTCACAACATATCACAGTCCTTCACAAAGACCAGACAGTTTCTCTTTGACAGTCTGTGCTGTTCACTCTTACAGTTTAGCTGATGAGCTTTGATATCACATAGAATATTTGCTTACACCAAAAGATGATCTTTGTCTTCTGTGTAGAGGAGATGATGCTGCCCATTTCTCTAGAGATCATCTTTGCAATGTGTCATTTGCCTACCTCTCAGCCACTTGCTAAATGCAAATGATTACCCAAAATAGCCTCTGGCAGACTGTTAACAGCTGCTTTCAATACCCAGATAAAACTACATTTGCAGGGTAATGCTTTCACCCCATGTGTTGCAAGTGTTTGTTGGCTGATGGTGACATCCAACCTTGTATTAACTGTTGATCAGATGAGCAAATTGCATCACACATCAGTCAAGTGACTGACACTGAGCTATGAAAAGGCATTCATAAAAACAATATCAAGGGCATGTTAACTTTTGATTCATTGTCATCCCATCATCTTGTTCTAGTCATCTTCTTGAAATATTTGTCCCGGTGATGGTTGCCTAGCTCTGATATATTAACAATACGTGTTCTCCTGACATCAGTGTGACTATCTTTGAGTGCACCTTAAGATCCAACAACTGTCCACTTTAAAATCATCAAGTAAGATTAATTTGGCATTTGGTGGGATGGCTTCATTATTGAAATACTACTAGAACAAGATTTTTACCTGATAAGTACACAACATCTTGTACCTTCTTTACCGGGTTTGTGTGGCAGCGTTGTGGTAGTGGGGCAACCACAGGGGAGGCTTCTGTGAGAAACTGATAGAAGTTTCCCTCATGTCTGACAGTGCCAGTGCTAACTGGCTCCAAGATGAACCAGTTTCTGGTCAAGGCCATCAGCAACAGCAGAAGTGCCTCTGGCATAACACAGTTAGGGGGCAGGTGTGGGGGGAAACTAACAACTGCACCACAGAAACTGCAACCAGAGAGAGGAGTGAAAATATGTGAGAGGAGCGACTCTGCAGACACCCAGGTCATTGAAGGAGGGGCAGGAGGGTTGCCAGGCACCAGAGCAAAGATTCCCCTGCAGCCTGTGGAGAAGACCATGGTGAGGCAGGTGGTCCTCCTGTAGCCCATGGAGGTTGGTGGAACAGATATCCAGCTGCAGCCCATGGAGGACACCACACAAGAGCAAGTGAATACCCAAAGGAAGCTGTGACCCAGTGGGAAGACCATTCTGAAGCAGATTTGCTGGTAGGATTTGTGACCCTGTGGAGGAACCATGCAGAATTGTCTGTTCCTCAAGAACTGCACAACATGGAAAGCACCTACACTGGAGCAGTTAGTGAAGAACTATAGCCTGTGGGAAAGACTCATGCTGGAGAGGTTCATGGAGGACCCACTCCCATAGACGGTGCCCCTTGCTGGAGCAGGGGATGAGTGTGAGGAGTCCTCTCCCTGAGGAGGAAGGAGAGGGAGAGACAATGTGTGATGAATTGACTGAAATCAACATTCCTTGTCCCTCTGTGCTGCTCGGGGTGGGGTGGGAGGGGGTGGGAGGTGGGGTAGGTAGAGAATTCAGCAATGAAGTTGAGGTATATTTTATTTCTCAGTATCCTTCTCTGCTTTGATTAGTAATAAATTAATTTAGTTTCCCTTCGTTGAGTCTGTTTTGCCCATCAAAGTATTCAGTGAGTCTCTCTCAACACAGAATGAGCCTTTCACTATTTCTTCTCTCCCCTGTCCAGTTGAAGAGGGGGATGGCTTTGGTGGACACCTGGAATCCAGTCAAGATCAATGTGGTACACTTTTACTCTATTTCCTTTTAGGGCTTGCACAATCAATTATAATTACCTCAAAGTGTGATTTGCAAAGCAGGTGAATTGCAAGTACTGCTACAGGAGGAGTACCTCAATAGCCAGGCTCATAAAAAAGAGGTAGCAAGTGTTTTCCAGTTCTTGTGTCACAGTCAAGGCATTACATTCTGTAAAGTTTGCAACTTACTCATGCTGAGTAGGTTGCTTGGTTAGCCAGAGAACACCAATGGGATGTAAATGAAGTGACTTTGAAGTTCCTTTCTCATACTTTCGCAGATGTGGGTGAGAGAGACCATCTTTGGTAGAGCTGCTTTACAATTCTGAAAGATATCCTTGTGACCAAGGAGGGACAGGACGAAACCAGAAGTTAGAATAATTGAAAATTATAAGCTTGCATTCAAGAAGATGAGTGATTTATAAGGAGAAATTGTCTACTGGCAAGGATTATAGCAGAGAGCTGAAAACGATGTTAGATTTAGAGAACCATGTGCGTATGGGTGATAAAAATGTTTGGGCTTGCTGTCAAAGCTTTCTGTCTCCTTATTTAACTTTTTTTGAAGAACAAAAAATATAACCATTGTAGCTAGTCTTGATCTGAGGAGCTGCATACAAACTTTCTCGAATCCCAAGTTCTTTAGAACATTAAAGAACATTTTCTTCAATTTTAAAGAAGGGAAAGGAAATACAGTTATGACAAATTACTTGCCCAAGGTCAGGAGCTCAGAGACAGACCACACAGATCAGGTCTCCTGATGTCTAGTTTGACGCCTATCCTCTGTAAACTGCTCAATTTCATATTGGTCTTTTGGCTGCTGTTCAACAATGCAAATTCATCATGTTTGTTTTCTGGTAGCACTGCCAGGTTTCCATCCTTTTTTTTCTTCCTTCTTTTGAATACATTTTTCCACAGGCATACTATCTTGCTATTTTATGTTTTCCCCTCCCAAAAGTGAACCTCATTCTGATGTTTTCTAACAATTCCCTTAGAGAAGCAAGGAGCCCAAAGCAAATCTCTGAAGCTAGCACACTTTGGAAGACTGTAGCCCAAATTACTTAATTTGTAACTTGGGCCTAATCCTTTATAGAGTGAATGAAGGATCACAATTTACTCATTGTGACTGGTAGGGGATTGCATTATTCTCTGAGGAGTCTATTCTTCAGTTAAGACATCAATCCTGAAAACTTCATGATTCTCATAAAAGTAGCATGCACAAAAAGATATTTGACTAGCAATGAGAGTCTGAGTACATACTAAACCTTTAATGTTTAACAATAAGTAGAATTTTGAAAATGCCTTTTTTTTCTCTCAAACTACACATCCATTTAAATAGATCATTAATTTTGCAAATGACTACACTTTTTCTAAGGTTTTACAATTCAGATATTCAAACATTTTTTAAACAACCAATACTCCATTTTCTGCAGTTATAGTCTGCCTGAGAAAATAGAATTTTGTTTTTGCTCCTCTTATACCAGTTTAGGTTATACCTCTATTTAAGTGAATTTTTTTTCACTGCATGCATTTTATTTATTCCAATTTATTTCAATTATTTATTCCAATCCAATTTTAGGGAAATGTAGGAATCCACCGGGATGAAAGATAATTAATAGGTTTGCTTGCACTTTTCTACAGCAAATTTATTTACGTTCAGATGTGTATAGGGTCTAGATAATTGTCTCAAACATACTCTTCAAAGTTTCTATTTTCAAGTGCAGGCAAGTTGATAGGTATTTTACCTATTCTTTCTTTTGTCAATATTAATATTCCTGGCACCTCAACTTTTTGTACAACGCCTTTCCTAAGTGATAATCAAGTAATCCAAGTCATCATTTTATCAAGACACAAAGATTCATCATTTTATTGCCATGATATTTACTGTAAGATCACTTGGCTCCCAGTGCGAGGCACAGACATTTACAAGACATCCACATAAAATGATTAAATGCCTGAAGGGTTAGATTTACTACAGAAGCACTTTCACGGAGGAAGGACACTTTTCAGAAAAGCACAACAGGAAACTCTTTTGTTCACCATTGCTTATTTATGAGTCTAGCATCTCTTCTTTATTATTTAAGTGACCTGGGTGCTTTCCCAAGGTACTTTCCCAGTATCTTAGTAGCAAGAGATGACATGCTGTATGTAAAACAGTTTTCCCACATGACTGATAACACCTAGCGTAGATTTCAGTGGTAAACACTCATAAATTCTGTGTTCTGAATTGCAGCTCTAACAGCTCCAGAAATTTCCATAAAACTTCACGAAGTGATGATACCGACCATCCACCCACATGTCCATTTTTGTGATCAGATGATCAGATGACAGTAATGGGTTTGGGTTTTTTCATCAAAGTTCTACTGTACCTGATTTCACCTTGAGGATCCAGAAGCTGCTTCACAACTTAAACACTACTACACATTTATGACACATATGAAATATTGTTTAGCCACAAATGACAAACAAAACCAAGGGAAACTTTCTGATCTTATTACCAGTTACAATATCAAAATGGTCCACTATCTATAGACAAGGATTTATATATTACAAGAAGGTGAATGCATGTTTTAGAATGGATAATAAGGGACAATAAGGAAAAAAAGTAGGAATGGATTTGCAGGTGTCAGATGGCTGAAATGAAGTAGAAGGCAGAAACCAACTCAGTAACAAATTTCTATAGCAAAACAGGCCATAGGTATTGTCAAAGAGATTTTTCCCTCAAGGTTCCCCACAAACTAATGGCCCATAACTGTTTACATATGCCAAGGTTTTATAACACTGTTTTCTCTCTCTCATCTCATCAGACTACTTTGTGCATTTTATAGCTAGGAAATTAATGCAAATATTGATTACAGAAACTGTCAAGCAAGCTGCAATGTTGCTAATGTTTCAGCCCATTTCTTTGTTGACATTTTTTTTTTATTTAAAAGATGAAAAGATTATTTCTACTTTGACATGAGATCATAAATTGACATCTCTCTTACATTCCTTGAGGTATTATCATGGTTTAACCCCAGCCAGTAACTCAGGACCATGCAACCACTCTCTCACCGTTCTCCCTCCACAGTGGAATGGGGATGAGAATGAAAAAAATTCCTCAGTTCAATAGGATAACAAAGGAAGAAAATCATAATAGCAACAACAATAATAATATAAAGAGTAACAATAATAGCAATAATAACAGTAACAAATGATGCACAAATGCAATTACTCATCACATGCAATTGGAAAAAGCCTAACCAACTACTCTCGGTCTGTTTCTGAGCAGCAGTCCCACCTCCTGGCTAGCTTTCCCAGTTATGTCTGGAGCATGACGTTATATGGCAGGGAATATCCCTTTGACCAGCCTGGGCCAGCTGTCCTGGCTGTGCTCTCCTAGCTCTTTCTGCACCTGGCAGGGTGCGGGAACCTGAAAAGTCCTTGTCTTAGTGTAGGCACTACAACTGCCTAGCAACAAGTAAAAACATCAGCATGTCGTCAACATTATTCTCATTCTAAATCCAAAACATAGCACTATATCAGTGCTAGAAAGAAAATTAACTGTATCTCAACCAAACCCAGGACAGCTTTAATGTACAGGTTGTTGCCCTTTTATGATTCTATTTCATCCTACCTAATGGGGCTAACAAAATATGCTTTCATCTTATTGCTGAAAACCAGCTTTTAACGTTTTAAAAGCAAAAACCTTTCATCTCTGTATCCTTTATTATTATTATTATCACTACCACAAACACTACCTGTCAAAGGTAGAACATCCAACAGCTTTTGAGGGAACAAGGGGATGATTCACATCACCAGGTGGTATACATTCAAAGGCCTATTTTTCACATGTGTTTTGTGGTTTAGCAGTCACAGAACACAAATTAATGCTTGTTGAAGTCAGAGTTAATTTAGCTATTGTTAAACTTACCTCATCTTCAGGAGATAAAATGGGCGGTTACTCATCCATCAGATGTTGTTCAGGAAAAAAACCCAACTATTTTCTGTGCTTGTAATACTTGTAATTGTCCCACAAGGCTCAGTCTTGGCTGTAGTTAAGACAACAGGAATCGGGATGCCAGGGAATTATTTCCATCACTTTTCTCCAAAAAATTCTAAGAAAGAAAACGACTATATCACAATGTGCTACCTGTGCCATAATGGGCAAAAAGAATACAATAGACAGCCAATTAATTCAAAGATATATTTCATATCCTAATAGCGAATTAATGAAGGTTAATGAAGTCTAGTTTGGTCTAATTGTTGTTACAATAATGAGGTACAGCATCAACATTTAATGATAGGACCTGGAAAAGATTTTGGAGTGGTAAGGTCGTATTTGTTTGCTTGTTTATCTTCCTTGGTTTATCGCGTTTGAAGGACAAAGGCAAATAAAAAAACCCTGAAATTTAAAAAGGAAAATAAGTTCCTTGTTGACACAAGCCTGCAATTGCTTTATAACAAGCATTGTGTAACACCGTTCAATATCCTTATTTCTCCAATGAGAAAGCCTGGAGGCTTTTCTGTCCAAAGCAGAAAAGTAAAGCACCCCCATCAAATCTGAAGCATTTTCAGTGAGGATAAGTGTTGAAAGACCTACTTGCAGTCAAGACCCAGGAAGCAAAAATATCTGGTCATACAAACTTTCTCCTTTCTCACCCCAACTTGGTGATAAAGGTGAGATGGCAGATGCAAATACAGAGGTGACTTTTAATATGAGGAACAGAATACCACATCCATATAAAAATAAAGCAGTAATGGGCCTGCACCATGAATCTTGCAATGAATTCTGGTTTGGGGGATTTCTTTTCTGCTACAAAATAGCATCATTCTGCAAATGAATCCTCTTTTGGAACTTCTTCCCTGGGGCAATTCAGGCCAGCCTGAGACGCATTTCTTCTGGTGGATTTTAATTATATCTGTCCTAGTGTAATAGAGAAAATCCTACCTAGATATATTGCTTTTCAGACATAGAATAATGGAGTCTGATCACCATGTGTAAATAGTCATTAATATTTTATTAACATAAATCATTTTGATACTTTCCAAGTGTACTTTAATATTTTATAATGTACCCTAGCAATAGGGAAATATATAAACTAAAAATAGTTTCCATACACAGTGAGATTATCTTCTTTCTATTAGGAGTGGCAAAAATTTCTCCATAAATTGACTGATCTTAGTAATTTAAAGTAGATGTGTAATACTGGAAAATTGAACCTTTTATTTGAAAAAAAATTCTTTGGAAAAAAAATCACAAAATCAAAACCTGAGCTTAGCAGTAATATAGTTACAAAGGTTTACCTACTGCCTTTTAAATCTGGGGAAGACTGGTAGAAACTTAACCTTAATACTCTACTACCTGAATTGGGGCAACAACAATATTAAAAGTTGCATGTTTGAATACTCTTGAAACCAATATATTCTATTCATTTATATGTAGGTCTGACAGTCTTTGTGAACTACAGAAATAAATTTACCTCTTCTGTTTAAATTTTATTCCTCATCATCCACTTAAAGAAAACTGTATTATTATACAAGCACATTTGACCAATCTGTTACATTACATAGCTGATTGCATATCTTGACTTGTGGTTTTGCACAGTGCATAAAGAGGGTGCTTCATGCAGGTGAAGCAAATTTGTCTTACTGACTCACTGTAATTTCTGTCTTCTGGCTTTCAAGCTACATTAATGTAGAGAATTTTTTTTCTTATACCAGTAAGAAAGTTAACTTGATTTCTATTATTACTGCACTTCAGAAAATCAATTTGGCATTTGGAAGAGTTAGATTACCACTTCCTTTTGAAAGAAGTTTGAAGATATTTGGGTTTGGTTTTTTTTTCCTAATTTCAAAAACTGCTTTGTAAATTCTCATCTTTGCTAATATTTTATCAGACTTGCAGTGAGGTAGCTAAATAGCCCAAAAGCAAAAGAGATTGCTGGACAACATGTGAAATGCAGCCTGCAATACTCTGTAGTCTGCTGAATGGAATGAACTACATTTGTACATCAGAAATTATGTTTCCATCTCTTCTCACAAGAGATGGATCTCTTTCAGAGATCCGCAAAGTTCAACGTTCCCATGATATGCCAAATCTGTGCTTCTTTCTACAGAAGTCTTCCCTGGTTCTGAAGAGTTTGCTTAACTTGGATGTATTTCTGGATTCAACCCAGTATTGAAACAGAATCACACGTGAGGTGGTGTCACCATCCGGATATTGCTGAGTCACAGAAATGAGCCGTTAACACACCATAAAGCATTTTTGTCTGTCTGCCTGTTGGAAAACCCAATTTCACTTCTTATCTCCTTCACAGGAACAATTCATTCAACTTCAACAAGGCCTTCACCTAGCTGTATGCCCGAAAAACCAAGCCTCTGAAAGAGCCATCATAAATCTAAGCCATACATCTTGATTGAGTAATAAATCACTGCTTGTGCAGAGTACCTTCAGCCTGATTCTGCATGAAGATTTTAGTATTTTTATATTCTACATTCTAAACTGTATTTTCAAACTTTAAGAAAATATTTATTCTGTACTGATAGATTGTATTTCCTAAAAGGTCGCACAAATTAAAGGAGCAAAGAGTAAGGGTATCATCCATTTTTGTTGTGGTCTCAAAATACCAGAAGGAGCTTTGAACTGCTTTTCTGCTCCTCTGTCTTCCTTCCAATAACTATTGCCACTTAATAAGGAATATCTCACTTTTTCCTTTTTTTCCTTAGATGTTTCCATTTTCCAATTCTCAGCCATGAGTAAATCACTATCCTGTGATGGAGGGAATATTATTATTCCATTATACACAGATGAGGCAGCCAAAGTGCAAACGCATGAAATAAAATGCAAAAGTTATACGGCAGAATCAAGAACAAAATTAGAGTCACATTCCAGATATATCAAAAGCTATAGGCATATTTCAGAACCATTTGAAGAAATACAATAGGCAGTGCTATGTAAGAAATTGCAAGACATGTCCAGCATAATCTTTTCCTTAAAAACTATGATCCTGCTGAGTCCCATACTGTTATCTTAACAGCAAATTTACTTTTCCTGGAGAAACCAAAACCATGGGCAATTTGAGACCTTCAGTAGCTGTAATTATTAGCAATATTTCACTAGAAACATGCTGCGGTTTGTACATGATTTGGAAAAATTAAAGTCTGTTTATCTTTCATAAAAGATACTGAAGCTGCAATAAGAAACCTGTCCATTTGAAAAATAGCAAAATCTCCAAGAAAAATTGTTAAGGACACACAGGAAAGAATAACTCCACTTTTTTAGCAGGGAGTTTAATAAAATACCTTTGCATATTGGGAAGTTATGTGTTTGGAAAATATTATGAAATTGATGAATCTAAGATTGTTAGGTAATTTTGAGAGAAGATGAAGGCAACTTTTCTTTTAAACCCCTGCTTCCCAATGCTAACATGTTTTTGGGTACTGTCTGTTCAGGACTTATTTAGTAGAGGCCCAGCACCTTGCTAATGTCCTAAGAGTGATAAACCCAGGTCATGTTGCAGCCAGAACTAGTAGCTTTACTGTCTCCTAGCAACTATGGTGCAGAAATTTTGTACCTACAACCTATGTGGATTCGGTAGCGCAGAGTTACACAGAGGCTGAATAAATACTCCCAGTTTCAGCTTGTTAATGTGTGTATGACATTTAGCATAACAGTAATATTGACAACTAACATTTTGTTAGCATTGTTTTACTGCTGTTGGAACAAGGATTTATGAAGAATTACACCTGTAAGAGACCCTGGCATGGAACAGTTTTGATCAATTATTACCATGCAGAACCATAATCAGCTCCAGCAGAGGGGCTGGGTGAGGGCTACTTAACTGATCATATACTGTAACCTGTCTTTGTGTTTCTTCTTTCTATAAAGAAATTCTATGCCAATGAAATGACAAGAAATTCTTGTTTGTGAAATGCCATGCCTGCTAGATTGCAGTCATTTCCAGGATGTACTCGGTTGGCAGAAGGAGGTATGGCTGGTTTGAGGAACTCTGGCTTAAATCAAATTGATTTTCTGACTGAGATATTGCAAAAAAAACCCAAACCAAACACAATCCTTTGACTGAAAGCTCCAATATCACCATAGTTTGCTGAATAATTATTTATCTTTTCAGGAATTTAGATATCTATGCAAATGTTACTTCCAATATAATACAATTAAAACTTTTGCATAAGAATCTAGCCAAGAGAAATTTGTCTCGTGCCGTGATCAGGAAAGGAACTCTTCTGAAAGTTGTCTGCTCTTAAAGATAGGTATAGTAGTAAGTGCTCTAACAATATACTTTGGAAAAGCTTGTTTAATGCTACTGCTTCACAGACACACATTTTCATCAGCCTGTGCTCTTACACAGGCTCAAATCAAAGGCAGAGCATCTGTTCCCTAAGAATCAGAAGAAAGTAGCTAGATTAAACACATTTACTTCAACTGACAATAAATGTTCCTTAGAGAGAAGGATACAAGCATTGATTTGCTGAAGTCCTTTGAATACAGATGGTGAAAAACACTCTGGCTTGTCATGTGTACTGACATCTCGTTGCTGCCTAAAATTGCTATACAAACATCTGTAAAACATGTATAATGTAATGGAAGATAATTTCCCTACATGTACATTTGAATGAGTACTGAAGCCATTTTAAAAACACAGAAAATGTAAAAACAAGTCATATCTTCAGCTGGTAAGACAGGGTGCCACTGTATACTAAAAGAAGGAAAAAGTGACTAAATTTGTGGATGAATTGGGATCATCGGTACATATAGAAAATTAAGAGATGCTGATAAAATAATGTTTTGTTTTCAAATAGAGGTCTGCATCTGCAATGCAAATTGAGAATAAAAGTACAGAGATGTGTGGGCATAATTTAGCCCTGTAGTACAAGCATAATATATACATAAAAGCTACAGATTTGCAATATATGAATCTAATATACCATTTAGTCTACAGTTTCACTGAACCAAGCTTAATTGCCACTCCTCTTGCTTCATTCCCCAAGGCACCAGGAGGCAAAAAGGAAATGTATGAGTGAAAACATCAGGAAGAGAACTGAAAAATCTAAATGCATTTCATTTCACAGCACTGTCTGTATCTCTTATGGACAAATTGGCTCTGAGTGTAAGGTCATATGCTCAGCTGCTGTAAATTTGTGCAAGTCACTGAAGGCAGAGTAAGATAATTAATTTACACCACAGAGGATCTGACTTTCAGTCATTACAAACCCCGAAGCCAAAGTTAAACTGTGAGGTTTCGTGCTTCTTATGGATAGATGAGGTTAGTTTACACTCCGGGAACTTATATTGTTTCAGTCTGTCTATTGTTCAGCAACAAACAAGACATCAAGAGCTGATTTACTGAAAAGAGAAAACACACAAACTTATCAAAAACTGTGCTTGTTTGAGGGAGAGGAAACTTAAAGCCACGGAAAGGACCCATACATCCTCAGGTCATGTACATTTTTCATACCTGTCAATTTATTCTGCACACAAATATAATTGCACCTGAGAGCTTTCTAAGATCAATAATATTGCATATGACATAACCTTGCCAGACTCCCATTTACTTTTGGAATTACAAAATTAGTCCATCCCAAGGCGAACGCACTTCTTTAACCAAGCTGATTTTTTTTTTCCCTTACGAGGCAAGATTTAGTATTTTTAAGTGATTACTCCAAATTTCTAACTACATTACTACTATTTTTTGCAAAATGCACCAATTTGTTGGTTGATAACTCTTTATAACACCAATCACAGCATTCTTGTTTATGTGTTATTGCACTTAAAGCACTTCGAATTAAAAGGAAAAATAAAAGCACTGTTTAAAATACTAGCAGGATGATTTTTTACATCATGCAAACAGGTGGGGGCTTTGTTGTTTGTTTTTTTCCCTGCAGGAGCATGGGGATGCATGTGGGGTGTGGGATGGGTGGGGGGCACATAATAAAATAAATACTTATAAAAATCTTGCATTTGCACAGTAGCTCTCACACTGTATTGGAGCAAAATTCTCTCTCTCTCCCTCCAGTCCTTTAGACCATTCATTCCAAGCACTGTTCTTAAAGATCCAGATGTAAATTTCCCAGTGTGGATATGACTCAGATATATCTCATCCCAATAATAATGTTCTTAATCCCAAATGGCAGAAAGGGGCAGTTATGACCCAGAAATTCATAGCTATGACCACTAGAGTCTGCTTACAAATGTAGTTATTAGATATATATGAAGATTGTCCTGTCCTCCCAGACCATTTGGTTTGCACTATAGGAACTATCTGAGAGAAAAAAAAAGAGTAATTCTATATGGATCCTTTTCTTGTTCGAAGGAAATCTTATAGCTGGAATTGGAGAATTTCTTGCCCAGTAAAGGAAGACCTGGAGAGTTTATTTATTTGAAAGAATTTTCTTGTGGTGGGCAGCACACTGAAGAAGCCACATATTTTGCCTCGTATCAGGGAGTCTGAATCACAGAATCACAAGGTTGGAAAAGACCTTTAAGGTCATCAAGTCCAACCTCTCCTGTCCAATGCTAAACCATATCCCTAAGTACCTGATCTACCCTTATTTTAAACAGGGAAGGCGACTCAACCACCTCCCTGGGCAGCCTGTTCCAGGCCCTGATGACTCAGTGAAAATTTCTTTTCCTAACATCTGATATGAACCTGACCTGGCACAGTTTTCTGAGAAGAAATGCAGACAGGGAATAGCTCAGTAACTTTTCAGTCAAGCAATTAAAGGTATATAAATTCACAAGAACAAGGCAGATGATCAGAAATATACCTACCAGGCTCTAGACTCTTATCAGAACAGAATACATTTGATTATTTTAACAGTCACAGGCTAAAATCCTACCAAAGGTAAGGTTAATATCTTATCAAAACACAAAGGGCACTGTCTCTGATAAATATTCTCTGATGAACTATGAGCGGGGAAGTTTACACCTGCATATGAGCACAAATAAGATTAGAATAATGTCTAAAATGTGCTCATATTTAGAAAACAAAAGAAAGGAAAAGGAGAAAGGAGAAGAAACCTCTTCTACCTTTGGTAAGGTTCAAACTTAAGTTTATATCTTTCATACTCTGTAACTTGAGAAAACATTGGTTTGGATACCTAATATATTGGCCATGATTTTAATATTAATTCAATCATTGATAAACCTTTTTGGATAGAGGAGTTTGTATAGCCGCATGCTGGCTCTAAGAGGTCTTGTTTTCACTTATGATTTTCCTTAACCATAAAATGATATCTTTTTTATAACAATGCACTGGAATTCAAGTTTCTGGTGGAAGGTGGTTCACTTATTCATTAAAAGTTGAAGTGCTTTCTGTGGAGCCAAAAGAAAAGAATTCAATTGTAAGAGTAAAGGTCTTCTTTCTCTGGTCATCCCCACTAAAAAAAACCAACCAGAAAGCCTGCTGTAACTGTAAAATAATAAAGGTGAATTTAAAGAAATATATTGCAATCATTATGCAATATCTGGCATTATAGCTTTGCCATTTTCATTGTATTTTACAGTTATTATCGCTTTTCAATGGTGACATGAATTTTAAAAAGCGTGTGTTGATTAAGGCTCATTTCCCAAGAAACATTTCTTTGGAAAAAGCTTCTCCTTGGAATGCAATTTTTTTTTTTACTAAAAAGGTTACCCTTAATGGACAATTCTGCTATGAACACTATAGAATTACCACAGGGGGAAAAATAGTCTGCTCTTTTTGTGCTTGTTGGAGCTTGCTCTTCTGAAAAGTATCAAGACTTGGTTGGGATCATATTATACAGGTAATGAATTCTTCCAGCTGAAAAAGACAAAAAGACCAAAAAAAAAAAAAAAAGATACTATCTGATAGTGCCACAGATGTGAGAGGAAAAAGAAGTACTTCCTATAAATGACTTCATGGAGCAACCATATGTTGCTGCCCTCAAGTCATGTCTCATATTAAGTCTCACACTGAAAAAGAAGCCTTGGTATATGCACTTTGTGCAGCCTGCAGTCTGCTCTGTCACAGAGATAGCAGCAACTTCTGTCTAAATCTTGTTGGCTGGAAGTCAGAACTGTCAGATTCTATTACTGAAGATGCTCAGATAACCCTAACCTCTCCCAGATCCAGGGTAAAACATATGAAATGCCAACAATTGAATTAATGTGAGCATTTACTTCCCCCTGGGGCAGGGGAAGGTGTAGAAACAGGCATCCCTTTATTTTAAAATCACCAAACAATACAGAAAAACAAAAGCTATTACACAAAATATTATTGATACCAAATTCTACAGATTTGGGCAGATGTGCACACAAACACCTTGAAGGTAAAATAACATATAAAAATCATTATCAGATTCCTGAACTATGAAGAAGTCATGAAAATCTACCTGATATGATTCTTTGTTCTGCTCCCAGGGCCTTGACCATCACTAATCATTCAATTCATAAAAGCAGTGCTTTTGTAGTCCTAGTATATGAGGCCAAGTGCAAAGTCCTCCACGTGGGTCAGCACAGTCTTAAGCACAACTAGAGGCTGAGCAGACAATGGATTGAGACCAGCCCTGAGGAGGAAATCTTGGGCATGTTGGTGCACAAGTAGGTCAGAATGAGCAGGCAACATGTGTTTGCAGACCAGAAAGGCAGCCATATCCTGCATCAAAAAAGGTGTGCTGAGCAGGTCAATGGAGGTTATTCTCAGCCTCTACTCAGCTCTCAGGAGATCCCACCTGGAGTATTCCATCCAGGTCTGGGGTCCCCAGCATAAGAAGGACAGGGACCTATTGGATCAAGTGCAGAGGAGGACCACACAGGTGATCAGAGGGCTGGAGCATCTCCCCTGTGAAGACAGCCTGAGAGAGTTGGGTTTGTTCAGCCTGGAAAAGCACATTATAGCGGGGACACATAACAACGGCCTTCCAGTAACTGAAGGGCTGGAGAAGCATTCTTTATCAAGGAGTAAGGTATAGGACAGGAAGTAATGGCTTTAAGCAGAAGAATGGTAGATTCAGATTAGGTATTAGGAAGAAATTCTTTACTGTGAGGATGGTGAGGCGCTGGAACAGGTTTCACAGAGAAGCTGTGGCTGCCCCCTCTCTGTCAGCGTTCAAGGCCAGGTTGGATGAGGCTTTGGGCAGCCTGGTCTAGCGAGGGTGTCTCTGTCCATGGCAGGGGGATTGGAACTTGATGATCTTTGAGGTCCCTTCCAACTCTAACCATGCCATGATTCTACGATTTTGGTGACCTATATCTACACATCCGGGTGCACACTAAGGAAAACTATGTATTTCAGTGAGAAGACTTTAACCCAAAAGTGCATAAAAACACAGTTTTTCCCACTGAAAATCAGCTGTCACGTTATCATAGACATTGCAGTAACTTCGTGAAGCTATATTACATGAAGAACATAAGCATGTTCCTTTGCAAATTCAAATAATGGAAAGTAGGTCAAATAAATAGACATTTTCAGTAACACGCCAGTCAAAATCCATGACTCATGCTACACTGAAGAAAAATTGCCTTTCTCTAACTAATTCTCACTGGTCCATTTCTCAATAAAATATTTGTTTCAAACATTCTTTTCTTTTTTAATTTTCTTTTTCCTTGCTCTTTCAGCTTGAGACATTATCACCTATGACTCCTCCTTGAGATCCATTTTTCCTGATTTTCCCAAGCACTAACCAAATTCCGTACTGCTACAACATCAGCAGGAAATCCCACTACCTCATGCCAAGGTTTTTAGCTATGTAGTAGTTTCCATAACAGATCTCCACAATGGCAGTTTTTCAAAGCCAGACAGAGGTTAAACCAAGCCAACCCCATCTTGGACTTCTCATGAAGAAAAGTTAAAAACTAGAGTAAAAAAGATAAAAGAAAACCATCTAAGTTTGTTGAGAAACATCAGTAATAATACAGCATCTATGACCAGACTCAACAATAAAAATGGCAATGTAAGCAAAGCTATGTCTGTAATATCAGTATAAAATTATAAAAGTAATTAAGACACATCAATGCTGTTAAAACCACATGGAGTGAAGAGAGGATTGCATCAGCTCTGTGTTTTGCTGATATATCTTCTTTTATTATTATTACTGTCATCTTTGTTTGATTACATGCTTTTGCAACCAGGTATTTTATGACAGTTAGGTATGATTTTAAACAAAAGAAAAATCAAGTTGAAGTCACAAGTATTCACGTACATCAAGTCTCTTCACCATGAAGGTTAAAGGACTTATTTTGTATTGGTGTAGTCTGATTCTTTGGCACAGGCTACACAAGGAGTTGCTGAAATGGCAACAACCTGGTATTCTATGCTATATCCTGCAGCAGCTGATTCTCAAAGTGAAACTGTAAAATGGAAATATTTCTCAAGATGGTATAGGAACTGTAAAAGGTTTGAAGAACCATTTGGTATTGCTACGACATCCAGATTTAGAGAACCAATAAATGCCACTTCCCACAAGACCTATAAGTTAAGAACTAGCAACCAGCTGCAGAGCAAGTTTACACTGGTATAACAGCAGTTCCACAGGCTGTGTGTAAATTCTCATTATTATAAAAATGGGTAGTAATTAAAATATAATCTCACTAAGTTCATCAGCCCTTTTTCTGGTCTTTCTCACTTTTAATCAGTAAATCTTACCATGAATCTACTTGCTACAGGTTTTGTAGGTATTATGGAAGGAAGCATTTGAACAGACTTAGGTCATAAACTGATATTTTCAAGAGCTATATGCCTATTTGTGTCAAGTAGAATGTGCTTTTACTTTGGTCTGAAGGACAATTCTACATCTACCCACTTTCTACTGGCTGTAAATCATAAGGTCCACTGATTGCATACAGTAAATGTAAACAAGCTGATGATCCAAAAGCAATTAGGAGGAAAGATACAGGGACTGTTAAATCAATATTGCCTGAATTTACACATCAATGATATTATCCTTATTCATCAGACAAGCATTATTGGTGGTCCTAGTGTTACGTTAAGTAGCAAAGAAAATTTGTATTACTATTTGTACCCTATGCTTTATATGCAATTTTGATTTAATACTTAATGCTTTTATGAAGACAGACTATCAAGGAACTCATTGCATGCTGACATTGGTTTACCGCTAGGAAGCAGAAATGATCACCTTCAACTGAAATGTTGATATCTTTTCCAGACTAGCATTCAGGTCTTAGAATAAATCTAATAATAGTAATAGCATGTAATTTCAATGTCATTATATGATCTGAACCTGTATCATGTCAAATGACTGAAAGGGATCCTGGAAGGTTATGTTTTGACCCTTCAATCAATTTTAGTATGTCTTTGAATATTTTCAAGTGTTGACAGGAGACTTAAGAAAGCACTGTGAATGACGGTTGGTGGTCTTTACCCATTACATTCACAAGTGTTACACCAATTGCTTGAGGATCATTCAGGTATTACTAAATGAAAGGTGTGCCCCAGGGCTATGTTTGATGTCAGTGCTTTGATCAGAGGTAGAACAGAAAATAGAGCATTTCTCTCAACAGATGTGTTTTCAAATAGTCCTTTAAGTGTGAGTTGCCTATAACTGTGTACTGGGTCTTTGTACATATACTGTTCTCCTCAATATTATAGGTAGGACCATTGAGAAGAGTTCTCTTTGTCCTTCAGCTGGTCCAGTTTGCTTTTTTAATGGCCAAGGAAACCATTCAGATATTCAGGTGGCACAGTGTGCACTATTTTTAAAAAATATCTCACATTATTCTTATTTCTACCCCAAATAGCTTAAAAAAAATTAGAGCAACTTCTTGATAAGGCTACGATGCATTTTAGTCTTAACTGCTCTAACCACACAGTCCAGCAGTTAACTTGTATATCAATTGAATCATTTATTGGTATTATATTCATAACAGGAAATTTGATGTATATACAAAAACTGCATATTCCTGTTCCTGTGCTATCATTCAACCAGATGAATTTTGTCTTGAATATGGCCAGAGCATCATCATCTACATAAATAAACAAAGCCAAGATGAACAGTTTATTTATTTAAAAATTTACTGTAATTGCTGAGTTGCTCAGGCAACACTCAGAGAAGATGTAATTTTCAAGATCCTCTGCCCATACTATGTAATAAAAAATATAATACATATATATTTAAAAAGCAAGTGGTTCTGACTTTTTCAAAACACATTTCAAATTACTTCTTTGGACTCTGTTTTTGTAAGTGTGCCACTTTAAACATAGCTGGTATTTCCCGGAAACTTATGAAATATTTTTCGAAGTTCCTATAACGTCAGGTGGGATGAGGAAGAAAACATTCTGAGTTTATACACCTCCATCTAACACTTTCCTCATGCATTATAATATATACATATATATTTTTATATGTATGTACATATTTTCATATATATATATGCTGGGGAACATTCACAAAATATCCTATACTTACAGTACAGAAAAGATGACAGAAACTGGATACAATGGAAATTATTAAAGAAAGACCATTCTTTAACAACCTGTGTGTCATATTTTAGGTGTGTTAAAGATGCAGCTGGGAAGTCACAGATGCTGGCAGCACGATGTGTGCAGGCTCCAAAACTTAGAGGTGTAGTAAAATATTAGCGGAGAAGTGTGCATTTGTTTTTCTCCCTTCTCTTTGTCTCTACCATACAACCATGGGAATAGTCATGATTTAGCTGAACTTCACCAAAATTTTGTCTTTTCATACAGTTTTGACATTCGCAGACTTAAGTGTTTAATTTCACCAGATTTCCACCATTAAAATCTTCAGGCTTTTTTTCAATGCCTCAACTTATCATATGTCTGCCATATGGAATCGAATGTTTTAATAATAAAATATAAATATAAAATATAATATTTTATAATTATCTTATAATTATTTTTGTGAAGCTTAAATGCACAGATACTTCCCAGAAGAAGGGTAATTCTAATGCCTTATGTGCATCCATGTAGAAATAAAATGTCTGAAAATATATGAAACCCAAAACTAGAGTCTTAATGAGGGTAACACAGAAACAAAGAAAAAGAATTGCCACCTCTTTGTGTTGCTATAGCATATATGAACGTCCAGGTTTTCATCAGCAAGCAGCTAAGCCCCACACAGCCTACTCACTGGTGGAGTGGTGTGAACAGCAGCAAAACACTTGGCTCTGTGCAAGCACTGCTCAGCAGTAATGAAAACATCCCCAAGCTACCAACACTGTTTTCAGCACAAATCCAAAACATAACCACATACCAGCCACTGTAAAGAAAATGAATGCTATCCCAGGAAAAACCAGCACGATGTGGAATTGTTAACCTATGTTAAACTCTACATTAGTTTATTTTGATCATGAGAAGGCATATAATTGATTTAATGGGTTCTTTGTAATACAGGACTGTACACTAGACTTTAGAACTGCTTTTCAGAATTTAGAGTCTTAATGGTAAACAATCTCAAAATATATTTTTGATTAAAAATAAAATTTTTAGTCTCTGATGTTCTTGATATTTTCTGTGATTTTTATTGTACATTAAGTAGCATTTTACCAGTAGCTGAAAATAGGTTGGGATAAAAGCGGTTACATATTCTTAACTACAGTGGAATAATATAGGAGGAAATGTCATGAGCATCAAAGTAATTTCTGTACAAAGTTACAGATCCTGACAGACTGAGAAATTGTTGCCATTAACATGGTCAGAGCATCTGCATACAAATCCAAATCTAGTCTAATGTCAGTAGGTGTTAAGTTCTTACTCATAGAAAATTCATTGTGTTGTCTCCTGAATTTTAATGGGAAGTAATTGAAATAGTTTATCATTTACAATGTTGTATTTTCTAGCTTCTCCTTTTTGCATAGATTTTATTCTGTAGTTACGAAAAAAAAAATAATCCATGCATATATATGATAACTACAAAGGACAGTTTTCCTGAGAACATATATTGAGAACCAATTCAGAGTCCTCTCCAATGAGGGGAGAAGAGACCACAGTGCCTCTATGAAGGTCCAGAGGAATCGTGAAATAACAGTATATTTTAGGCACTGGGATGCTAACATAATGACACAATATTATCATCAAGATCGTTAATGTTCTTTTCTACAGAACTGTACATGCAAAACAGTAATGTGTCTACAATTTAACCATTGCCAAGAACATAAAGGACACCATTTTATTTTTAAATAACCACACACACTAAACTCCATTCAACCCATCCGCTCATGGCTGTCTATACTAAATGCCACTAACACGGCTGCATGGAATTTTTTAAACGGTCCTTGAAAACCTGGTGATGCTCAAGTCATTTGTTTGTGAGCACAAGAGATGTTCAGAAAACAGTCAGGATGAAAATTTCAGGAATGGTCACCTTGGAAGGTGCTCAACCTTCTGTCCATTGACTCGTCTGTCAGGAAAATAAAAAAAAACAACCTGACTTTACACATTGAGGCTGGTGGTATTGCCCTTAACACTTCCAGGATTTTCCACCACTAAAAGAACTAAAGAGTTGTGTTGGAAATAACACCTTAATGTAGTACAGAAGGTATTTTCAGATAGGGGAAGTAAGAATGATCAGAGGTAAAGAAAACAATACTAACATAAAGGAACAGTGCAATTTGTTTAGCACAATAGTTAATGGGGACAGGTGGAATAAAGGTGTAACAAAATCCAGCATCTGGAACCAGAAACTGACAACATTCAAATTAGCAATATGAAAAAAGAAATGTGTGAGTGTAGTTTCACAGAACCACAGAACATTAGGAAGGAAGGGACCACGAAAGATCATCTAGTCCAACGCCCCTGCCAGAGTAGGATCACCTAGACTAAATCACACAGGAATGCATCCAGACGGGTTGTGGATGTCTCCAGAGAAGGAGACTCCAAAACCTCTGTGTGCAGCCTGTTGCGGTGCTCTATCACCCTCACAGTGAAAACGTTTATCCTTATATTCACATGGAACTTTCTGTGCTCCAGCTAAAATTTACCAGTAAATCAGTTTATCAAAGGTATATTTTCCCCTCAAAATCAAGAATCAAGATCTGAATAATGCTTATACATGAAGTATTTTTATCAGAGTATGCAACTATTAATGTTGTCATACATGCACACACAAATGCCCAGAAACAAACATAAAATGAAGAATGGAAAATTCATATTTATTGTAGAAGTGTAGAAGTGTAGCACACACCTGGTGTGCAGTATTACTGTTGCTGCTGCTGGATATAGTACTTCCAGTGTTGGGTTAACTGCAAATTTCTAAAACCATTATTTTGAGAAAGAAACACAAAATAAACCAAACATCTTTGGGCATAATCTCATCTCAGAGCTTAGAACTAGTTCAGAGCCTGTTTTGGGAGAGTTACCAAGGTATACAACATACCTCGGCTGTACTCCACTGCAGCAGAATGACTGACATCCAGTGAATAGGGAAAAGGAAACAGGAGCTCATGGAAAATAACCTGTGGCTGCTGAGGTCAATAGATATTGAGAATGAAAGTGTTATTGAGATGAAATAATCTGACATACGGCATGCAGAATATTCTGCTTTTCTGAATTAAATTCTTGCTTTGAATCCAACAGTGCTGTTGAAACTGTTCTGATACCTTTTAAAAATAAGTTCCTGTGAGCTAGTCATCATAATTAGATTGATGGGAAACAAAATGGAAAAATGTCCTTTGGAATATATGAGTATTTATTTACTGCCCTAATTTAGTCCTAGCATTATCTGTTGGACCAGGCTATAGGTTACTCATCTTCTTTGTTATACATTGCTATCCTCAAAAGTTACTAGGAAAATAGAAAAAAAATAGAGAAATTACTAAGGAAATAAGGCTTACACAAAGGCTGGAGTCTAAATCCTGCGATGAGAGACTGAGGAAATATTTATATAATTTAGAATGTGAATAGATATATTATATATATATAGGTATATTATGGTATATTATATATATATAGGTATATTATGGGTTTTCAACAGTCAACAGGTGCCCTCACAATTACAGTTTCCATGACAAAAGTCTCAGTCACAGTCTCAAGAAATGGCAGATGAAAGCTATCTTGAGCCTAGGAAAAGTTTAGACAAAAGTTAGGGTAAAAGTTACTAACAGTGTAAGCAATTGAGTATTGATGTAGTCTATAGTAAAAGGGGGGATTGTGGCCCTTTTACTAGACACATCTGAGAACAGCTCAGATTAGAAATTGTAGGAACAATGAATGAAATGATCTTCAAAAATACTTAGCTAAACCCCTTGCTTTTGACCTGGAAGTGTTATTTCTTTGCATCTAAAATACATATTCCCCAAAATACCTCTTAAGTATAAGAAAGGTAACACCCAATACTATAAAATTAAAGAATTTTATGTTTAATACATTAAATAACTCTCCTTAGTTAAGATGCAGAATCATGTTTCAAGAGCAGTACATAAATAAGGAATGGCACAGATAGGAGTATCTGAGATTTTTAGCAGTTGATAAAAGAAAGAACAAAGTGCTTTAATTAAAGACTGACATCAACTGTTAGAAGAGGAAAAAAAAATTGCTACTAAAGGTAAATTACTTTTACTCTACCAAAAAGATAAAAATTGACAAGCTGGTAAATCCAATCATAAAACACAATTATATTAGGATTTATCTTGCACTTTTTGACTGGAACTACGAAAGCATAACCCCATTAAAATGACTATAGATTGAATGGACCTCAAGACTGAATCATTGATCCCCTGAGATGTTGATGTATCCTTCGTATCAGCTCTAAGATCCTTTAGCTCATGCTGAACAAAGCTTACATTTCCATTTACGTTTCCTTTACCCTCACCCTGTACCTAAAAGCTTTCAAACTCCAGAGCCATCATTTTATATCAGTTGAAAGTGTTCATTTTTCATAAAAAGAGAGAAAGATATTTAACTACTTCACTTACCTTAAAAATAAATTTCAAATTTTGGTGGGTGATTCAGGTACCTAATAATTAGATGTCAGTAACCTAGCAGAGACAATATATCAGTTGGTTAAAATCATATTAATAGTTCTTTCATTTAGTCAATCAAAAAACTTTCGGAGTGGTTAATATTCATAGTAATTATCACAGACCCACCCTAATTTATAGATTTGCTTCTCATATCGGGCATTACTAATAACATCTAATCATACTTTACTGTGGGGAACAGTTCAGTAATATAGCAACTTAGAGGTTTCCCTATTCTCATACAGCTAAAGTCAAGTGAATGCTCACGTGCAGACATTACCAGGGATATTTTCTCAAACCAGAGAGATTTCTTTAATGACTTTCTTTAATGTGCAATTTTACCAATAATCAAATAAGGCCTCTTAGAAACAAACAAACAAATATAAAAGCAACAAACCAGAATTTCTGAGTTAAGAAAAAATCGTACCTATTTCCAGGAATAGAAAGGAAACATTTTGACTCTATTGTCTTTTACAAAGACATGAGGAGAAAATTAATTCCAACTAGTGATCCTAGATATCAATACTCAACATTTAGATTTAAAAAACAAAACAAAAAAACAACCCCAAAAACCTGATTAACAGAACTTTGCAATATTTCCTCAGCTCTGAAGATGTCTGTTGTTAAGGAGGCAGGACTAGTTACTGGTTCTTGTGACCCTTTCCTTCTGCAAATAAAAATGTGATCTTATTCTTTGAGGGCTGTTAATAACTTTTGGGGTTTTTTTCGGAATATTAGAAAGGAAAACAAATTAACTTTCCTTCAGACATTTCCATTGCTACAATCCAAAATTTCAGGGCAGCGATTTCCTTCTATAGACCACTGTGTATGCTTTTGCTGTATACCTTGCAAGATTTGAAAATCTTTTGGTTTTCAATTCACATAAGAATTGATCTTAACCGTTTATAGGCCTACTTTATTTATTAATCAGGTACCCTCTAGTCAGTTATATGTAAGTGCTACCAAAGGATTTAGTTTTTATGAGCGTTTTTATGCAACAATTCTTGTCTACATATGATATTCCACAGCTAGGCATCTATTTGGAGCCATAATCCTGGTTTCCTATCCTCTAGCATCCACAGAAGTTATCTCATTCCACATTATGAGAAAATACATCAATTTTCATAAAATTAAAGTAAGCAGTGGAAAATAAATATTCATTAAGCTCTCCAGTAATGACCAAAAATAATATTCTGCTAAAAGCTTGACTTCTACCCTGAAAAAAGAATTTTATTAACATATGAAAATGACCTCTAGCTTTAAATGGCCTTCTTCCAACTTAATATTGAAATGTGTGACCTAAACTCCTTCTTCATAATACCTAATTAAAATTGCTGTATTATTAATATGTTACAGATATGAAGGAGAAGTCTTATGTGGCCTACTTATGGAGAAGCTTCTGTAATAAAAATGTTAGGCTTATATTTTAAAATCTGTATCATTTATAACTCAAAATAACGTAAGGTATTTGAATGCATTTCCAATAGTATTTGAGAGTTGCATAAAATGTCTTTTATATGTCATTGAGTTTGCTATACAAAAAACAGTTGGTAAAAGAGTAACAGCTCCATAATCACAAGCAATACCTCACTATCAGCAACAAAGAAAGAAGTGAATATAAGCAGAGAAATTTATTGTGTCTTTAACTGGTGTTTGCTATGTCAAATACTCAAAAGCTTGCATCTTTACTTGTCAAGAAATAATTTCTACAGATCTCGGACTCTTTTGTATTTCCATTTTTTAATTTTTCCTTGTTTAATACATCTCCTTCTTCAAACACTATTTCTGTGCTAGATGATTCCAGACTCACCCTAAGACAGGCAAAACACAAATTTTCAAGCATAGAAAAATTCTCATCTCCTTTCCTCTAATTGGTGCTGCATTTTCTGAGCTGCCTGTAGAATGTGGTTGAACAGCAACCCTTCTTCAATGTCTGCTGATCATTTAGGTTATGAAAGGAAATAAAAATTATTAATATCTGACAAAGAAGAAAATTTTTTCTCTTGAAATCATTGATCTCCTCCTTTTAATGAGCCAACAGATAGCGACCTCATCACACTTGTAGTACATAATGGTTAGCAACGGCTTTACAAGTAGGCTAGAAGGGCCCAAACAACTGAGGCCACTGCACTGTATCTCTTTGGACAAGACACTGTGTCACAACTGGACTACTTATGAGCATGCAGATAACCATCCTGAGATTCGTATTTCTAAAGGATATTAAGCAGATTCATTCTTCAAAGTGGAATTAGACTGGTCATTAACTGATTTACTACTGAAAGAAAAGGTGCTATAACGTCTTACTTAGCTTACCCATATGAAGAAGAAAAGCATTAAAAATGCTTATCAAATCAAAGAAGACACTGCAGAAGAGATAAAGGTCAAAGGGCATTCAAGGACCCAACAAATGTTTGTTAGACTAAAATATGACTTCAGGAGTTATTTATGATAATTCTTAATTTCTACCTAATATCTAATATAGATCTTCCTTCCTTCAGTTTAAAGCCATTAACCCTTTTCTTACCACTACATATCCTTGAAAATGGTTCCTTTTCCAGCTTACTTGCAAGCCCCCTTTAGGTACTAGAAGGCTGCTGTAAGTCCACTGAAATGAATGATGAAGTTCAGCAGACATTAGAAGACAACAGAGACCTGTAGTTGTAGATCTGATATTGAGAATAATGTGATAAAATACAAAAAAGGAATATTAATTTAAAAATTCACAGAGAGTATATGTAAAAGATTTGTGGTAATGCAAAGTCTTAAATAAAAATTGAAGGATGGCCTTGGAATTAACTTCAAAATCATTAACAGCCTGCATTTTGTCCATAATTTTACAACATTACATTCTTCTTATCAGCATTTCTTTTTTTCCGTTCTAAAGGAAGCTTTTAGAGTGACAGCTTGTTGGGTTGCTCATTTGTGTGGAAGCATTGTTGGGAGTCAGGTTAGCAAACTGCTGGAACTCCAATGTTTTTTCAGAGCTCACCATTCCCTAAACATAACACATTGTAGGCTGACTGAATCAATAAAAACAGTTTTCAACTTTAACAACAACATAATATTTTCTGAAAATATACCCTAGCGCATTACACAAAGCAATTTCCAAATAATTTAATGAAACTAGCAGACAGCTTGCTTTGTGGCATGCCATGCTGAGACAAAGTTGTAAAAGCTGTGATGTGACATTACTGTTTGTTAATGTTTTCCCATGAGCCTTCTTTCTGGTGTCATTTGAGAGTAAGTCATTTAGTGATATTGAATTTATTTGCACAGATGTTTTTTCATGTTTATTTTACTGTTGAGGCTATGTAAACATAAAATATGGCTGAGCAAAAGGCAATTCTAAATATCAGTAAGTTCTGCATATTACTGACAAGGTGCATATTGCTGACTCATACAATTATAACAAAAATCACGTTTGGATCTCATATAGCATTTGAATTAATCTGATCAGCTAGTGTACAGAATCCATTAATTATCAAACATATATGCCATAACTCAATTGTTATCTTTAGAAGAAAAATTGTCATTTTGTTCCTTGTCTCAGAGAAAAGAAGTTCCTAAAGTATTAGAATGGTTTCAGGAATAGTGTATACTCACCATAAATTCTACTCAATCATCCATTAAACTTGCCTTTTCCATAAATTCCAAAGCAGTTTATTTTCTCCTCTGTACTGAAAAACCAAAAAAAGCATATCAGTGCAAAATAGGACTAAAATAAAGTGAAAAGTAAAAATGAATAAATTTTTCTGAGAAGAATTACCATGAATATAATTTTTCTCTAAAGTGAAAGAAACTGTAAATGCGCTTTTAAAAAACTCTATAGAGATTGCTCTTCTTTCTCATTCCCCTACATGCATTTGAAAGTAACATATGTGCATTTCTTCCTTATAGTGACTTATAATATCTAGAGCATTCTACGCTAAAACAACTGTTGTAGAAGGATTTTTTTGATAAGAGAGAGCAGCCTATCTCTGAATTAAAAAAAGAATACTTGGTATTTTTTGAGCCATATATGAAGAACAATGTGCAGAATGTGGGGAACAGATGAAAGGGGAGATTTTAATGATCATAAAGGGTATTTGCACTTTATACATAACTCTCATAAAATTTCTCCTAAGTAAACAATACTTCTCTTGCTTCTGTAGTATTTATGAATCCATAAAAAGATATTTTTAGCTGGGTTTTTTTCTCTATATTGTGCTCATCTAAAATACAGCACAGCAATGGTTTTATAGCCTAAGAGGGAATCTCATTCCACTGTATCACAAACTAGAGTAGTTGAACAATGATAATTTTGCATATTGATTACATTTTATTTTTAGTATCTTCACTGTCTTTTACTGGAGAACTCAGACATAAATCTTTCAAAAGTACTGAGAGTAGAAGTAGTTTACAAAACCATTTTGCAGCAAAGTAACATAACATGTACACAAAAAGACATGGTCTTGCTTCTCCCCTCTGAGTGAGTAAAGAACAAGGACAGCTGTGAATAATGGAAGTACTCAGTAGTTCCTTCTCTCAGGATAATACGTGATAAATTGTAGAGACCATGAAGATAACCAAAACACATACATACAGACTTATGCCTGTAGAGCTCTGACTCAACTAGGGTCTAACAAACTCTAGAAAGGAACATGAGTTTTAGTAGCATTTTCTGTCATTAATTTCCAAAGGAGAGCTCCTTCTGAAAATCCATATGCAGTTTTGAGAAATCGATTGTCATTCAGGCATCTAACCCAATGGACCTCACATATGCATGTAAATAAATATAGTTAAAAATCAAATGTATAAAAAAATCACAACTGTATTAATAGTTGGAAATTTAAACAAAAGTTTGGAGGCTTTTGTAATATATCTAATTAAAACTATGAGCATCTACATTCTAGGGAGTGAACAGCAACTATATTTTTATTCTATCAAGTAACCTTTTTCAATATAATTTAATAACATCATAAAATCTTTGTAGTTCTAGTATTATAATATTGACCAAAATTCCATATTAAATAGAACTAAACATGAAAAAAGAGGATTATCAATGTGTAGTACATCCAAGGGATGTACTCAGGATATTATCACAGTCCTAGTCCTGATGTCTGAAACTGCCTAGCAATGTCTGACTCAGCTTTGTCCCTGATCTGGGGCATGTTGGCCAATTTTCTCAATACTTTCTCTTTCCTCACTTTTTCAGGCTTTCCATACTTTTTCAGTTCTTAAGCACTATAGTAAGCATAGGACCCTGAAGGGAACTAGTCATCCCTCCCCACAGATCTTGAAGAAGAGCCGATGAAACGTGGTTTAGGATCAAATGGGTTCCATAAAAGGGAAACTCAGAAACTGAAACCAATGATCTGCTACAAACAGTTCCCAAACTAGTAAGAAAGATGAAGCAGTTTGGAGAAATATCTGCTACAGAGCCATCAGAATACTGATTTTTCAGTCAAGTTCCCAGGTCTGAATCTGTTGGGGGACTTACCGAAGAGATTCACAATAAACAAGGAACAGATAAGCACTGTGGAACAAAGAACATTACCTGAAAACTGGAGGGTCCCAGGCACCTTTGTTAAGTAATGGTACCCCTCTAGGAGCAACTGTAAGTGAACAAACAAAACAAGGAAAGAACATGCAAGATGATAGGGATTTACCCACTCAATCACAGTGAAGAAAGAGCAAAATATTTTCTGGTTACTCAAGTCATCTTTGAAGCTGAACCTTCAGACTAAAATTTCATGAAAATTGACCAGAAGCTCCAGGTTGTTTTCTGCTTACGTAGGTGGCACTGAACACTTTACCTCATCTCTTGTGTCTTATTTTATCTTGATACTACAGTAGAATCAAAATGCAATTCCAGCACATACCACTTGCACACTGTGATCTGTTTAAGTGACTCTTCTGGACCAGCAGACACAGAAGGTTACAATATCTTTTAATGTTTCATGAATTTTCTCAAAATCTTGTGTAGAAGGCTCGCTATTCACAAAGCATTCACTTCCAGGAAATCAGAAATGACCCTGACCTAAACAGGCTATTACACAGGATACCTAACAATTTTCGTAAAATGGCCTTTGCTTTTCCTGCTTCAAAGTTATAGGATATGCTGTGAACTATTATGAAGCAATCTCTTTTATTGTCCTTGGCTAGTTTCAAAAGGCAAATGTATCACTATCCACCTCTGAAATACCTCTGTACATGAATTCTGTTTTCTTTTTTTTCACAATACTGTGACCTTTTCTGTTGAACAGCGTTATATATTGCTGGGCATTTTGGGTTTTGTATGTACCAATTCCCTTTATCTTATATTTATTGTAGATGATTTCAACAGTTTTGGTGTTTTTTCTGAAAAAAAAAATTAAACCTTAAAACACTGGTTAGTATTCAACTAGATTTTTAAAAACTATAAATATTTCTAAGTTTAGAAGCACCATCATTTTTATTTTAGTTATAAGGTTGATATGAAAATTGCAACATAACTCCAATGACACCGTCTTTGGTGAGTCACACTAATGTATTGGGCTTCCACAATGACACATCAACTTAAATTTATGTTTGGTTTTTGTTCTTAAGTAAATTTAGCCTTTTTTTAGCAAAAACATAAGCCCATTCATTGCAGCATTTACTTCTTCACTTGCTAGAATCAATAGTACCTCCCATCCCAAGGTACTGGGGTAGGATCTGAAAAAACATTTCAGCCTTACTAAATCAACTTTCAAGTAGCATTCAGTTATTACAAAGAGAGCCCTGGAGAATACTTCTCATGAGCAATTGCCATGAAGAGCTCAAAAATAGGGGCACGACAGAGGGGTAGAGACCACATCCAGGAAACTCTTACCGGAGTGTTAATTGCAGAATGCAGACAGACAACTAATTCACATTAATTTAGCATTAAATATCTAATTGGTATTAGACCTTTGAACATTGGCTCTGTAGAGTTCTTGGAGGCTGGGAGGGTGTTAAGGGGTTTTTGGAGGGGTTTTTGAGGAGTGTTGCGTACTTAGAGGCTTGTTTGGTTTTTTCACTGTTTATGTAGTCTTTTGCAGTTTCTCTTCTGAGGTAGCTGAGAAGCAGGCTGATAAAATCCCAACCACATCATTTATATATAAATAAATAAATAAATATGTATTTTTATATATATATATATATACACACATATAAATTCAGAAACAGCCTTTTACTGTTTTGGCTAGGTATCAAAAGATAAAGAAATGGAACATTTGCTACCACATATAACTTATCCTTGTGATAAGTTCCATCCCTAAGGCAAAAAATAAAAAAAAAAAAGATTTAGGTAAGATTTCCTGCAATGCAAGAGGACTAATCAAAGCTGGCATCAAGGGAAAAGGACAACATGTAAAAAGTAGAATAATAATTTTTCATGATTTTCTGAAGAATATGTTTCTGCCTCAGGTATTTATTAAAAATGGGTAAAACACTGTCCCATGGAAAAAAAAATTCCCAGGAATCCCTTCTGAAAGAGTTATGCTACTCTGGGCTGCTTTGGGCAGCCTGGTCTAGCAGAGGGTGTCTCTGCCCATGGCAGGGGGTTGGAACTAGATGATCTTTGAGGTTTCTTCCAACCCAAATCATTCTATGATCCTGTGATTCCATTATTCTTCTGTTAAGTACTTGGGCTTTCTCCAAGTAAGGTGCTGATTTACCCCACAAACCTGCAAAGCTCTCATGCATATTCTTACTGTTAGGCATAATAGTTTTCCATCTTTCATTAGATTATTCCAGTGCTTAAAATGAAGATGTGCTCAGTTGATTTGCTGGATGACTCTGGACTCCCATTATCAAATTTTCAAGTGAAGACATATATGCCATTTGCCTTGAATGAAGTGAAAATGAAACAATATTCCTTTGTCATTTGTTGGTGACAGAAAATTGCAGCACTCATATCCAGATCAAATCTTGCTTTTTCTATAACTGGTAATTCTCTTCTATTGTCTGCACATCTCATTCTCTTTTCTACCCCACATCTCTCACTTTAAGTAGATGGCTTATCATCCAATAAAGCATAATTCCTCTTATCTGTGAATTTTTATCTCTGTTGTCTTACATCTTTTTGAGCACACTTTCTACCTTAATACAACAATATTCTCTTTCCAGTTGAACTGCTCAGGTAGACAGCAACTTTTTTGTACAAAATTCATTGAATTTGACATTGTAATTATTTGTCTTCTCTCTTCAACTTGACATTTTTCACAGAGTATTGACTTTTGGATCTGCCAATGGCAAATTTAAGTATTTGCTTTTTCATTTCTTTAACTTCGAATGTAAAAAATCTAAACAAGCATATCTGTCATCATATAAAGACAACATATAATTCAGAGGAAGGTAGGGAAAGGTGAACCAGAGAGGGTACTACTTACGTCAGTGACAATGCATTAGGTGTGTTGATAAGCAGTATATAATTACATGTTTTCAAGAGTTTAAAAGAGAGCTAAGTGTTGGAATAAAACAGTTTACTGATAAACTGTAAGCATTCCTAAATCCATATATAACAACTTCACATATAACTTCATCTATAGGTAACAACTCCTCAAATTACAAGTCATCTCAAATACAAAATAGAAAACATTGCTCTGGGTTATAGAACAGGCAAACCTAGAGCACAGAGTGCAAGCAAGGGCTACCTGACTGCCTAACATGAAATTGTTGGCTACGAAATCCACATGAACTAGAGTTTTCTCAAAAAAGCTGAACATCCACAAACAAACGAAAAGATTGGATTTTTTTGGGTGTTTTTGCCTTACTGGAACAGAGCAGAGAGCGTAATGTAATATAACATGGTGACAGATTAAGTGCATTGGTGACATGATTTCCACTTCATCTATAAGCACCACAGGACGACATTGTAAAATTTCTCTTCTTTGCATGAGAATGCAAAAGTCTATTCTTTCTAATGTAGTGTAGAAAATGTCACAGTTTACTTGGAACTATACTACTTACTCTAAGATCTGAAATGACACCTGGAAAGTTCTGGCTAGTACAAGACCTAGTTTATATTTACGCCTTATGTGGTTTGCTTAAAACAATCTTTATGTCTACAATGCATAAATAGAAACATAAAAACAGATTCATGAAGTATATTACATCCCACTGAGCATGTGTGTTTGGGTATGGACTTACAAAGTATCTTAAGTAGCACCGTTAGTACACTATTACATTCATGTCTAGGACACTCATGGGCAAAAATGCAAGCAAAAGATGTAAATAGTAAATCTTTGTTGTCTTGATGCAAAATGTTGGAGTGACAAAAACTATGTCAAAAGTAAGGAGGAAAAATACCTTACACTTAGTTTAGATCGTGGTAAGTAAAGTAAAAGACACATTCAGATATATAAAGCATATTTACTAGGGCTATTACCCAAAGAGTAATAGTTCAAATTAACATTTATTGAATACGCTCATTAGGGTAACATTTAGAAACCTAGTTCCTAAATTAGAATAAGAAGAAGGAAAAAAAGTAATCAATTGACATGTCCTTCCTAATTGTATAAATGAAGCATAGAATTAGCAGTTTGGTTGTCGGACACTGTTGCTCTCTGGTGCCTTAATCTACTCAAGAAATATATGGAAATAAAGTCATTATGTTCAAGACTGCAGATGATCCAAGGATTACAAGATAGAACAAATACGGCTGAGTGGTAGAAACTAAGTCAGATTTTGATTGTTTACACGAACAGCATAGCAGATGGTAAAGGCATTTTGTTGTACAGTAAGATGCAAAATAATTAGGTTTGGAGCAAGAAAACAAGCTATACAATATGTGGCAAATGGCCCAATAATTTAGCACACTGATCAGGAAAACAATTTGAAGGTTATTACGGAAAATCATTTTAACCAGCAACACAAAGCACAGTAGCAGTAAAAAGGCAAACAAAACATTGTTGCGAATGTGGAGATGGATAGACTAGAATAAAAGAAAACATAATGCTGTTACTGCTCACTTCCAATTAGGCTATATAGGAAATACATATGCTGTACTGCCTACCTAAAAGAGAAGTCAAAAAAGGGTCAGCAAGTTGATATTAAATCTCAAAAATCTAGAAAAATGTGGTTTCAATGTTAAGGCTATGAAAGAATTTATATGAAAGGATAGGATGCAAAATTACTTATCTTCTAATCCTTAATTCCTAATTTCAGGTATAGAAGCTCTGAAAAAGGTCAATTTTCTTTAATAACCAGATTGTACAGGACATTCTTTTAACACCATCATACTAGTTAGGGAATAACATCTCAATAGGTATCAGCGTCCTGAAAGAATTCCATTTACAGTCTTTGAAAACTATGATGTGTTCCAGCACAGTTTCCTCAATTGTAGAAGTCATTAAGCAACTTGACTGAGTTAAATTTCTCATCCTTACCTGAAGCACTGGAAGTTAGCAACAAGCTAGAGCTCAGTGTAAAAAATGTTGCAACAGTCACTTCATCAGCAATTAATGACCATCATGCAAAATACATGGTATTTAAATAAATACAAAAACATGGATATACCCAGCCTTTTCCTCTTAAAATGTTTTAAGCTTCTTTTCCTGTGTTAAAATTACTGCCATTATTAAAGATATATACCAGTTACACCAGCAGCAATATCAAAATTGTCCTTTTCATTTGGCATTAATAAAGACAGTGAATAATTTCAGAGACTAAATGAAATTCAGTAAATAATTTTCAGTAATTCCAAATGATAAATTTAGTAAATAAAAAATAAAATATAAAGTCTTTAAAGTCTTTACAAAGATAATTTTTCTGTTCTGCTGTCATTGGTTTTCTTTATTTCAAGACTGACTCCGTGTGTTTAGGTTTCCTTGAAGACAGGCTTTGACTGCATTTAAAAAGTAAATTTTTGAATGCCAGCTGCATTCAAAGGTACATGAAGTCCTTAGTATCAAGATCTATCACAGTTTATCAAAATAAGATTTTTAAAATTCTGTTAAAGCATTAACCCTTTAGAATCTGTTAACTTCCATGTTTAAAAGCCTCATATTCTTCTATGTTGGTGAGCTGGGTTTTTTTTTTAACAATGTATTTCTTGTTATGGCAACAAAATTACTTACAATAAAAAGTTATTTATTAGCAGTGCCAAAACAGCATATGAGACAGTAAATTCAGAGGTGATCAATGTAATTGTTTCCTAATAAATTCCTCATTAGAAGGTTATTTAAATTACTATAGTCCACATCATTCGAAATAGTGTTGTGTTACCTTCACTAACATGCAGAGTTTAGTTGTGCATAAGGTAAACTTTCAGCACACAATATGTGCTCTGTGGGTTAAGGGAAGGTGGTGTGGAAGCTCCTCTGTATCTCGCTTGGAGGAATGGTGGGCAACCATCATGCATTAAGAGCACAATTGTGGGATGTTCTTAATGAGACCAGTATCACAAAAGTTCAGTGACAAGTGATGTTCCTCAGGGGTCACTACTGGGACAAGCACTCTTTTAACATCGTGGTCAGAGACATAAACAGTGGGATCGATTGGTCCCTCAGTAAGTTTGACAATGACACCAAGCTCTGTGCTGTAGTAAATTCACTGGAGGGAAGGGATGCCATCCAGAGGGATCTTGACAAGATGAGGGATGGAACTATGCAAGCTTCATGAAGTTCAACAAGACCAAGGGCAAGTTCCTGCTCGTGGTCCAGTGCAATCCCAAGAACAACTACAGGCTGAGCAGAAAATGGATTGAGAGCAGCCCTTGAAGAGAAGGACTTGGTAGTGTTGATGGATAAGAATCTCCACATGATCTGGCAATGTGAGCTTGCAGCCCAGAAAGCTAGCAGTGTCCCGGGCTGCACTAAAAGCAGCATGACCAGCAGGTTGAGGGAGGTAATTCTTCCCCTCTACTCTACTCTCACGAGACCTCACTTGGAATCCTGTGACCAGCTCTGGGTTATCTGGTAAAAGAAAGACCCTGCTTCATATTTTGGTACTTCTAATAAACATGTGTCTATGGTGCACCCAATGTCACTAGAATAAATATATTCATGTGTTCTAGAGGTAAATACATGGTACAGATTAAGCCCGTGTATTCACGTTCTCTTCCATGGTAAATAAAATTAGTGTGTAAACAAAATAACTATATTGATACAAAAGATTTCATATTGAAGGTATTATGTCCTAGAAAGAGCAATTTCTACTAGTACAGCAAGTAGATAATAAGAAAAATGGACAGGCAAAAGACATGCATACTTACTGGGGTAGGGGAAAACAAAACAACACTGTGAGAAGAGAGGTCTGAGACCATAAGATAGAGATGAGTTCTTTCACATAAGTGGGAGCTGAATCTGTCCTAAGAAGCCTTTGGTTGTACACTGTGCTAGTCACTACACAGCATCCTCCTGTTCAAGTAATATGTATGAGGGGAGATTTTGAAAACTGGTAACAAACCAGTTAGAACAGGGAAACTGCAAGGTGGTTTTGTTGCTTCCCCACCAGATGTAACATCTAGAACAGGGACTTGTGCTGTCAGGTCTCCATATAAGGGAACACAGAGCACTGCGGACATAGAGTCCTGGGGTCTCTAGCTCGCTCCTGTACACCTTGTGGCACTTCACAGTGCAGTGTGAATGCCTGTATCAGCCTCAGATGCCTTCGTACGCTTTGAATATGTCATAGGTGCATGCTTAACTAATGCCTTAATCCATTCTGTAGGTACATGGAAATAAGAAACAAATTTTTAACAGTTGGTACCAGCTTGCAAATGGAAAAAAACCCCACAGGTGCATTCATAAGATGTTCCACATCCCATAAATAATTCAATCTGCAGCAATAATAACCACCTTTCCAGGAAATTTATGGACTTGCTGCATTTACTTGCCACCTGATTAGATTAATAGCAAATCCCTGATCTGAGCTTCAAATTACTATTTTCAGATGATTAATGAAATTAAAATATGCATAAATTATCTAATCACATACAACTTTATTTGTCAGGAGACAATTTCAATGAAAAAGCTCTCTGAGAAAGAGGTCAGTTTACAATTTTAGCCTCAATAAACAATTCTTATATGTATTTTTACACTCAGATCTCTGCCTAAGTGTGCAGTCAATTCATAATAAAACAAATATCAAGGGTTTTTATTCAATCAGACATCCAAAAGTTATTAGCTTTTTCTGTTTTCCCCTGGAATTAAGGGGTCAGTAAAAAAAAGAATTACAGTGATATAAATTATTTATCTGGTTTAGACAATTCACAGTTCTTTAAATGCTTTTTCCTCAATGGACCTTATTTAATAGAAAGTATTTCAGAATCCCCATATTAAAGTAAACAATGAATTTAATTTAAAAAATAGCTAAACATTTGTATTTTTCTTCTGGAATGTCAAGCTGGTAATTATATACTGATGTCTCTCAAGCATCCCTTTTGATATTTATGACTGCGTACATTTCTTATGACATCATAAATCCATAGGAGAAAAAAAATAGGGTGATTTTAAAATATACTTGTTATGTTATAAACAAGTAATCCACCTTGTTCTCAAATATTTTAAAATATTATGATGATGATAATGATAATTCAGAATAATGCTTCATAACTGTAGTGTCCAGAAGTAGGAAAAAAATGTTTATCCATTGCATATGACAGCATTTTCATGGTTTTTATTCAGTTTTTCAACTAAGATATCTATTAAGAATAGTACCTAACTGCACCACCTTAAGAGCCTGTTGGTATGATTTAAAAAAGAACATTCAAGCTGCACTTAACCAAACTGCTCTGCCAGTTTCTCAAGTTGTATATAGCCTTACCAGTACAAGAAAGCTGAATCCTATAGCATGTTTCATCTGATGTCTTAAACCTAGGAGAAGAAGCATCAAGTACTTCTGATGTAAGAGTGCAATTTTGAGAAAGATTATTCATACATTTCTTCCCTCCATAAGATATCAGGTAACTGGTCTTGCAGAACATCATAAAGCCAACAAAATTCCAGACAAATTTTGCCTAACACAGAAACATTTATTCATTTATCTTATAATGGAGCTCAGGTGCTTTTGAAAGTGCTTTTGATAAAAGTTGCACAGTTTGAATACTAATTTAGCTCCTCAGACAAATATTTTCCTGTAATTACAAAAGAAGTTCACAGAATATTTCTTGAATAACTCACTCTTTTTTGCTTTATATATATGTCCTTAAAGATGATGATTTTATAAAACTGAAAGCTGACTAGATTCCCTTGTCAAATTTGTGTTGTGACACACTTTCTTAATTAGATTTGTTGATTTATTGCTAATGAAGATAAAACGCCTTGCTGCAGACACAGTTACTGGTTTTTGCAATCACTTGAAACGGGTACACAAGTAATTTTATAGAAGTTTCAAATCTGTTTTCTGATTCACTAGTTCTTCTACTTGGCTGTTAAACATACTCTCACCACATAATTGATAGATAAGGCAAAATATTAATCTCTCTCTTTCCATAAAATTCTAAAGAATAATAAACAAAAGAACTAAACAAAAGAGCTACTCAAATAAAAGAGTTTTTCTTACAAACTCTTGCTGTATTTCCTGAATAGATTACTGAAGATAAAGTTTTTTCCATCATTTGTCCAGACCTAGTTAACAATGACAAGCCTCAGCCAGCTTCAATACGTGAACAGCATTTCATTTCACAGAATCACAGAATCACAGAATCTTAGGGGTTGGAAGGGACCTCAAGAGATCATCGGGTCCAACCCCCCTGCCAAAGCAGGCTCCCTAGCTCATATTACACAGATAGGCATCCAGACAGGTCTTGAATATCTCCAGGGAAGGAGACTCCACCACCTCGCTGGGCAGCCTATTCCAGGGCTCTATCACCCTTACTGTGAAAAAGCTTTTCTGCATGCTGGTGCGGGACTTCCTGTGTTCTAACTTGGATACATTGCCCCTTGTCCTGTCTCCACTAACCACTGAAAAGGGGCTGGCTAACTTGCCCTGCATCCCACGCTTAAGATAATTGTAAACACCAATTAGGTCTCCCCTTAATCTTCTTTTCTCTAGACTGAACAGTCCCAGCTCACTCAGCCTTTCCTCATAGGGTTGATGCTCCAGGCCCTTAATCATCTTCGTAGCCCTCCTCTGGACTGTCTCAAGGTGATCCCTGTCCTTTTTAAACCAGGGAGCCCAGAACTGGACACAATACTCCAGGTGGGGCCTGACCAGGGCAGAGTAGAGGGGGAGGATCACCTCCTTCGACCTGCTGGCCACACTCCTCCGGATGCACCCCAGGATCCCATTGGCTCTCTTAGCCACCAGGGCACACTGCTAAGAAGAAAATGGGCATTAGAGACCACCGGCTGACTGACAGATTCACGGTGAGGTACTCTATGGTGGGTCTAACAGGCTCTCCCACCTTCTCCTCTTCTGTTTGTTGTGCTGGGCACCAGCAACTGCTGAATGTGGACTCAAAATACAGCTCTAATAGTAATATCTGGGAGAATCACATTCTCTTTGTCTCAGTCACAGTGAGAAAAGCTGCTGGTTTTGTCCTTCACGTTTCTCTCAGAGAGAAGATTTGGCAGTTTATAGGCAAATGCTACAAACATTCATGTTATTCCAAAATAAAACTAGAAGCAAAATAAGCGTATTCCAGAAAAAAAACATTAATTAAGACAAAAGCATTCCACAGCTAAACCTCTCTCCTTCCTAAGGACCAACAGGCTCATTCCATTTTCATATGTTTTCACAAATAACTGATACTATCAAGTATTCAAAGAATTTTGCAAATGAACCTATAACAATATTGGAACACTTCTACAGATGAAAACTTATAAAACAAGTATAACAATACATTATACCACAAAAATCCCCAAACTCTGTTGTTTCATGGGTACTAAGTACCATTAATCTTTCAGAGACTTATGCCTATAGTAAGAATTCAAGGAATTCAAGAATTTTTCAAGGTCAGGCTTGATGGGGCTCTGAGCAACCTGATCTTGTGAAGACGTTCCTGCTTACTGCAGGAGGTTGGACTAGATGACCTTTAAAGGTCCCTTCCTACCTAACATATTCTATGATTCTATGAATATGTTTTCTCCATGTTATCTCTCTCTAGTAATTTAAAGAGAACTTACTATAGGAACATGTAATAATGACCAATATCACACAAATAGTTGGCATAATGTTCATAAAAGTATATTTTTATGCCTCTCTGATTATATTTATATGACCTCTCTGATCAAAATAAATCAGATTTCTTACGGTCATATGAATTATGAATATTTTAAAAGTAAACTAGCTGAATAAAATGAAATTGAAAAAACATTCAGGAAAATTGGGGTTAAGGACATGTTTGTATGAGTATCTTCTTAATAATTATGTTCATGTATACACATAATTGATTACTTAAAAAAATTCAAAATATTCTTTAATTATAATTAAAACAAAATACTAACTAACCAAACAGGTTATTCAGCACCACACAGAAAATTTTGAGTTTACAAAAATTAGTAAATAACAATGTTTTAGAAGTCATTCCTAAATTGGGTAAAGTTACTGACTTAATTATAGCAAACTTTCTCTTTAGAAACAGGAAATTATATGTTAAAGGAAGCAGTGGGGATTATCTGACAAAGTATCAGTTCTTCTCCTTTAGAATAAACCTGTCAGGAAGATTCAGACTGAGATAAAAACATTCAGTTATAAATACTACAGAACCAAAAAGGAAATTTATCTGTTCATTTTTATTAGCAGAAAATCTTTCAAACTTCAGAGAGATTGGAGTGCATTATACAGCGAAGAAGGAACGAAGTCTAAAGTCCCATTATCTAGAAAAATGAAATTAAAAGAGGGGGAAAAAAGAAAAAGAAAATCACATAAATTTTAATAGCTTAAGTGGATGAGTCAATCAGTACCCAATTGTATTCTTTTCTCTCTGTACTAGACTTCAACGCTACGATTTGTACTGTGCTTTATGTTAATAGCGTACCGACTGATACTGCTTTCATTTGTGTCAAATTTCATTGAAAAAGTGTGTGTGGAAATCAGGAGGGTAACCAGCTGCACCTCTGCTCAGTATAAAAGAGAAAGAATTAGCCTTTTTTTGTATAATTGGAAGCTGTCACAATAGGTTTAGCGCCTTCCTTTCTATTCTCTCTTCACCACCCAATCCCCACCAGAAAAGCCCATAGCCTGTTTTAACATAAAAGTATTCGTAGAGCACAAACGGGTGCCTAATATTTTGGCTATGCCATACAAACGTGGGTCTTTGGTTCAATTCTGGATTTCACTCTGCGTAAATCTTGAAATCCATCTGCAGAGCTGGAACATTCTCTGCTTCAATGTGTGTAGAATACCCTCTGTATAGATTGCATTATATAAATAAATAAACCATATTCTCTTTGGAATAGGCTGTTTATGAATTTTAGAATTTTAGAATTTCTATTAAAATGTCTATTAACTTTCTTAACTGTAGGGAAAATAATGCTGAATTTAAAATATAATCTCAATCATATTAAAAACCAAAACTAAACAAAAAGGTCAATATTAAAATTCTAGTTTTAGGCTTTTCCTGGTGAAATTTTTGGAATTCCAATGACAGTGCAATGGGAAGCTTTGAGCTTTTAGATAGGGGAGTTTGGTCAAAGTTGCACTGACTTTCATTAGCATTTTATATAAACCTATGCAGCCTTTTGTTCAGTAGGCATTCTACTTCCCTCTCTCTACCAGCTCCATGAGAATATAAGACTCTGAAAGGGATCCTTGCCTGTGTATTTAGCTAATCTTGATTCATTAAGGTTAACCTGCACTTGGATTTACTAAATCCCTTGCAAATTTTGCCATAAATGTCACAAGATTTTATCTGCAGGCAGCATTTTACTTTCAGATACTTTGTCCTGGCAGCCCAAATTCAGGACTACAGATCTACCTATTAAACATTTAATTTTTTTTTTAGCTCAACAGGAAGAGAGAAGAAAAGGAAGTTATTCCAATGGGCCAAATTTTTGTTCTTATAATTGAAAACAATTTGTCATTCAGACTTATCAATTAGTGTTTTCACACTGCCCTACCATTCCAGTTCACTAGGTTTCTTTAATGCTTGAGTTCTGTTCTTTTGGTTTAAAATCTGCTATACTAAATAAAACTAAAATGTCTGCATACTGTTCTTCAGCCAGGCTCCAGAGTACCATAGAACGTATGATTATTGTAATAGGTCATCAGTGCTAAGTAATTTTTAATTAGGAGACGATGCTCTATGCCAAAGTAAACCTGTCAACTCTAAAATAATCCAAAAAAAAGCAACAGAGTGCTAAGCCATGGACCTTTAGTGACTAGACTCACTGTAAATGTATTGTGACAGTTAAAACGTATAATAAGTGCCTACATAATCAATGCAAGAGGCTGTGCTTATGACAGACTGAGAAAGTGGAAAGGATTAGTTGAGGACAGACTTCCTCATCATTAAATTTAGCAAAAATTGCTCACCCTTAGAAGCATACTACAGGGTTTTTGCTTTTAATTAAGTTTTAACTGCTGTTTATGCAAATTCTCCTCTAAATCAGTATCAAACATGTCCTAAAGCCATTCATACATATAGCTAATTCGTTCTGTGCTTGACAATCCTGCTGCTGAAGCAATGTCAGCAAAATAGCTGATTATACTAGATTTGGTTGAGGTTCATTTGCAATTTCTGATTAAACTGCTTTCATTGTACTGGATTGTAATGCTAATCAGAATTAGCTAGGTGCTGAAACATGACCAAAACTGATCACAGAATGAGTTTTAAGAAGATCAGGCAGAAAAGAATAACTGAGACTAACCTGCGGTGTGTTTATTAAGATTAGCAATAGAGCAAAACAAACTACTATTCACAGAAATTTTAATTTCGATATTTCATTTTATATGACTCAGAGGTAGAACTCAATAGAGGTTCAAAGGCATGACTTTGTGTTTTAATTAAAATTATACAAGGCTCCAAGGTAAACATTTGTACTTTATCCTTAAACAAAAGGACTTTATTCTGTATTCTAATATAAAGCAGGATCAGTACCCTGCATAATATTTTTCTTTTCTCCTATACCAAAGTAATTGCATACAGAGGTCTGAACATTCACAAACTCACCACTCAGTTCAAACTCCAAGTAGTCCGTAACACTAAGCAAACCAGATGAACATGCCTCAGGCCACTTTTTGTTATGAAAAATAACACAGTGCTCATCATCATTTTACAAATCAGGTTAGAAAACCAACAGCTACCATCAGGAATAGCACTGTTTGAGCAGATTGTTACCTTACTGTTCTTTCAGTACTGATGACATAGATGGTTGTAAAGATTAGGAAGCAAAACTTCAGCCTTAGCACTCAAAACCTCAGGCCTTGTACAGAGCAATTTAGAAACACCTAAGCACAGTGAAATAAGGTTCCTTGTCACAAAGTGCCTGCTACCTGATGTAGCATGCTGAAACCCTGGGACCAGTACCTGTACTAAATCTTACCTGAGCACTTGGGAGTGCACAGCAACCGGAGCTCCTCGAGCTCTGACAAAGCACAGACCCACAAACATGACAGCTCCATCTCCTCTCTGCATCCCAAGTACATCGAGGCACTGGTACTTCTCATCTGAGGGAGCCATTTCCCCATCTCCCACAGGCAAGGGGAAAGGAGATCCAAGTTTCTTATTAGAATTTCTTCTGCCTTGCAAGGCTCACCAGGTACACAGAGGTGTACAACTGGTCCAAAATCCCTGGAATTCAGATAGATATGTGTTATCTCACAGATGAGCCACCTCACCTCAGACCCTGAAGCAGCTCCTGTCTCCAGAGGAAACACCTTTGACTTCAGAGGGAAAAACCTGATCTTCAGAAATCTGCAGTTCCTGTCTCAGGCTGCACTCTAATTTGAAACCCTCAGTTCCAGAAATGTCAAAAACACTGCATTCCCCCTCCCCACCACCCTCCCCCTCATCCCTCACCCTCCCCTTATTTTCTTATAGCTTTCCAGTATTTTTGCTCATAACCTTAGGATCAGGGGTAAATAGCCAACCTCTTTTCAATTGTCTGTGGAGACAGGACAAGGGGCTTCAAGTTGGAGCATAGGAAGTGCCACACCTATATGCAGAAGAACTTTTTCACAGTGAGGGTGACAGAGCCCTGGGACAGGCTGCCCAGGTGGGTTGTGGAGTCTCCTTCTCTGGAGATATTCAAGACCCACCTGGATGTTGCCTTGTGTGACCTGTCCTAGGGAACCTGTTTGGCAGGGAAGTTGGACCCGATGATCTGTGGAGGTCCCTTCTAACACCTACAATTCTATGATTCTGTGATCATGAAAGTAAAAGTCATCTGTGACTTGGAAAAAGTAAGCAAATAATAAAAAAAATCTTTGCCAAAACCCTAATGTTAATTAGGCTGTTTAATTAGACTGTCTTTAACTAGATGTAATCTCTCTGTAAACAAGAATGAAGGTGTCATATGTGCCAAATTAAAATAGTTCACTGATTACACACTGAAAAACATGAAACTCAGTATGTTCACACAGCTCTGAAAAGAAAAAACATATTTCAAAAAATATATTTTCAAAGCTATTGCTATTTTGATTTCACCTGTCACAATAATTTCATGGAGTTCCCTACTATTCTTTTCCATATATAATTCCTGTAAAACACTGAATCAAGAGATTACAATTCATCAAAAAGCAATTGTTTTTCCCCAGTAGGTTTTTGATTCGGTTACGAAGAAATAGGTTTTCTTATTCAGCCAAAGAAACAACCCTTCCTTATAAACCTTAGGTTAAACAAGGTAACCTCCAGAACACCCATCATTTACAAAGACATCTATTGCAACTGAAGATGTTGCCTTGATAGTCTCGGCCGAACGTTTTTAAAGTCCCAATTCAAATACACCCCAAGAGTTTCTTTTCATCATCAGGGCAAACTTTTGTGATCTTTAGTGAAGTAGCATGTTATTCATCAGTCAAATGTAGGGGTTGACATTCTTTTTCATTAGCTTCAGATTAACTTGAAATATTATAGTGACAAATCAGTAGAGAGCTTCTGACAAATACTTCATCTCCTCTTGGATAAAAGAGATTAATGAAATTTACTTGAACCACCTCTTTCTAGCTTTCATTCAAGTGCCATTGTAAAGCAATCACAAACTCCTAGTCCATGAGACACCTGTGCAAGATGCACCTCAGAGAAACGTTGCCTTTCATTGCTATTCCAAGTAAGCAATGTGCACTCTGCTTGCTGCACCACAGGGATGTTTGGAGTGACATAGATACAGCCATCACTCTTTATTGCCTCTCCTCTATTTTACAACTTTGGTTCGCCTTGACAGACTCAAATGCAAAACATTGATACTTTACACTTAACTTTTTCTGGTTTCATAGGTTATTGACGAATGTGTCTGTGTGCATTTAAATTTGGTAACGTAGGTCATTGCTCCTTTGAATACTAGAATGAAATTTACATTCAAAGCGTTCAGCTATCAGAAGTAGCATCGAGGGTTTTTTAAAGCCCACAAACTGTTGCCGCAGATGATAGTGCCTTTGCGTAGAGACAAGCACATGGGACCTGCCAGCATCACATAGAAACATATTCATACATGACAAAAATTTGTCCTGTCCTCACTGAAAGCCAACTTTAAGCTCTAAAGAAATTATTCTTACCTTGCATTACATTCTTTTTAACTGGTCTTTGGAGGCAACAATCATCATGTCAATCCCTCTGCTAAGGACTGGTGTATATCAACTATTTTTCCACCTCCCTTCTCACATACTCTCCTTCTCACTCTGCAATTCAAATAATGTCTATAATGTCTGCCAGTTGTTTAGCATCATGAGTACATTGCATTCTGTTCATCTGAATCAGAAACATCCTGTGACTAAACATATAATTTGAATTATGCAGCATTTAGTCTGCATAAGATTATTGTTGCATACCAAATACCCTCCATGCGAAATGTCTTTCCATTGTCCTTTTTGATAAACTGTGATTTATACAATCTAAAAAGGACAGAGATAATCTGATGGAGAAATAGTATCACATGGAATAGAAGCCCAGGCATTGAACAGAATTTAACTCAACTGTTTACACACTTTGCAGCAGAAAAAATTGGCTGTATGAAGAAGCATCAGACTGCACTGAAGTGTCAGACTGCACAGACAGCAAAGGAGGTATCCTTTAATGCCTTATAGCAGGTATGGTTTTACCTAGGATGCAAAGTACCCTTGCAATTTCTCCCACATTTTAATGGCATTTCAGAAAGAATTTGTGAGCCATTTGCTGGAGGCAAGCAGTAAATCTGGAGAAAGGCTGAGTTTTCCAGAGAGACCGAAACTGATGACTAATGTGAAACTTAGTAGCAGATTGGTTAATTTGTTTGGCTGTAAATAAACCCAATATTTAGATAGTAATAAAGGTCAGAGATAAAAATTTCATACTGCCCTGCATGCATATACCTGGTGTCCAGGATGCATCTTGCTCATACAGTACCAAATCAGCAGTTCCTGAAGGGAGACTAGAATGTCAGAATATTCAAGGAGATGTGATGATGTTGCCCATGGCAGGTTTTTCCCATGTTTTGGGTAGGGATAGTTTTTCCACTATATTTCTTCCCCTTCATCTTTTCAGATTCTTACCGAGCATGGTCCCACGCCCTCTCATTATCATTTACTATAGTCTGAAAAGAAACTGTCAGCACTTTCTTAGCACAAGGAAACAATAGGCAACAGTACAAGATGGCCCCTCAATGCATTTAGCACAGCTCCGGCTCCTAATGATTTCCCTGCTATAGCAGTAGGAAATAAACGGCGCAAACACATTGACACTCATTGCATTGCCAAATCTCAAGCTGGTAGCACACTAACTTTAGAAGAAGATCATGGCCGATGCCACAGGCCTGTCTTCTGCTTTTTGAGATTTGCCTAAATTATCTCAGAAAGTGGAATGGTCTTTCAATAGCTGCTTTCAGATCTGGAACATTTTTTTTAAAAATAATAATTCAATGAAAAGGCACCTTTCTCCTCCTGCTTGCAAACTCACATTTCTGGTAAAGCTGAGCTAGATCTTTATTCTCATTATAAGTATTTTGACTTTCTCTCAGGTGTAGCAGTCTATTTTACAGATCTAAATAAATACCACTATCTGAACATTATAATGTTTACAATTAGATTATGCTTCTTGTCTGATCAGAACATAAGCATAAAATGAAAAATAACCTAATTATCTACTGTAAGTATACATTTGAGGATCAAACACAACTGCTTACTCCTTTAAAGCTGTCTCTGTGAGGAAAAAGTCCAGACTTTATAAAGCAAACACTTTCAGCGCCACATTCACAAACCCAATGTGTTGCAACAGAGAGGCACGGAGCCAGGATTTGCATGAGCGTCCCCAGCATTTCAAGGACATTCCTAATGTTCTAAGAGCTGCACAGGACCATCAGGGCCATTAAGACCCTTTATATGATCTCCTGCATTTAAATGAGGGCATCATTTGTCTGGGAACATTTATAATGATATTAACATAGAAGAGCTATTATGGCAGATCAAACGAGTCTTATAGTACTGAGAATTATAGGAAAAATATCGGTGAGCTATTTTCTGGTCGAAAAGTAGCAAATGAAGCTACTCTGGAATTAGATCACACAGCGAAGAGCAGAAATTAGCAGCACAATCATCAAGTGATTAATATATTCAGTTCTAACATGTTGAACAAAGGCTCTAGAAATATGTACAATAATAATAATTATGGAATACACAACCCATTTCCAAAATAAGTCTGGTACAATGCAATCTGAAGCAATTGTGACATGATGATCAAGAGAATAGTGCAACATATTACAATGCCTGCTTTATAGGCACTTCAGGAGTTCTTTAACAAGATAATGTATTATAATGTAGGCAGAAAAAGTTAGTATACTACCCTGGCTTCACAAAATCTCTGTGGTAAAAAGGGAGGAAAGAGTGGAATAAAGCTAAATGTTTCAAAGGTCAGAACCAAGTATTTGGCATTCCAAAGTGCCTAAACTACTTACCTAACATACACCAGGTATACCTATTCTTCCAAATCTCACAAAGCACATGACTGTAGAGACTACATAAACTCTTTATACAGTTTCATTGTATTTTTCTTAAATCATAGTATATGCAATACAATTTAAGGCATAGGCAAAGCTATCCTCCCCTCTGGCCTACATCATTCTCAGGAATATTAAAGCAAGCGGCTGTGGTTCTCTGGCTGGATTTCAAAAAATGGTTTGTTTTTCAGACATGTTCCAGAAATACAAAATTGAAAAAGAAAAGAATATTTCTGACTCTCTGCCAACTTCACAGTAACAAAGGGGCTTATTCCCATCAACAGTCATATAGACCTAGATACAGTGATCTAGTAGTTCCCCCCCTTCAATTTTGACAGGTCCAAGGTTATGTTGTGTAAAAACAACATTGATTTTAGCAGCTATTTCACAGAAACAACAGCAATTTCAGTGGCTATTTCAGTTCATAAGTCAAGCAGAGGAGATGTTTTGCTATTGCCAGATGATTCATGAGAAATAGAAATCTGGAAATTGCCTAGAATTTGCCTGAAAATGAACTATTTACGTAACTGTAGTCACAGCTGCCAGTTCTTGATTCCTACAGTACAATCAGAATTTGAAAATCTGTGATCTCTTCTGTCAGCCTCACTTTCCATAGCTCATAAAAGGGACTTTGTTTTCACAATTATGTCAAGAGTATTTCATACTCCAAAATATTAAAGAAATACCGATGCGCTGCATTTCTGCCCATGATGCTTTCTTCCCTCCAGCTGGTATGTCTTCAGCTGATCTCCCCTGTGCCTATTACGTCATCTTTTCTCCCCAGCAACTGATACGGTTTTGAGAGCAGGCACAGACTTCTTTCAGAAGTTCACTGCATGACTTCTGTAATAATTTTTAACATGATCTTTTCTTACTGAAGCAAAAGTCAAAACACTCACTGATTTTAATAGTTCAGTATTAGATCCTTTACCTGTAACGGACTTACTGTGAAACAAGGGGAGCAAATAAAGAATGGAAGAATGATTTTACATGGCACCTTGAACAATACCTCATAGCCACTGCTCATGTCTGTCTTTCCTTATCAGAGAAGGACAGCACGGCCTGATGCTTTATTTTTGTGTCCCTTAAAAATGTCCTGTTTGATTGGAACAGATGTATTGCTGTATCATTGCAAAGTTCCATGCCTTTGTTCTTGTATCTTGACCATAGGTATCACTGGAGCAGAAAATCCACCTCATTTGTCCCAGCTTGGCAAAATCTGTTAGAAGACAGCATGATTTATCGTAGCTAATAACTTTAACAGTATCACTGTAAATCATTGAAAAGCTTTGCATTGTATTGGAAGGGTGTTATGTGAAGTTGCAGTTTTACATAATTATCAACTCTATCATGAGTCCCTTCACTTTACCCTATTTGGAAAAAATTGTTAAACTAGTCTCAGAAAGCTCACAGTAAAATATGTCATTTCCTCAGATTCTACGTTCAATTTTACTACAGTTTTTGGTATGTACCTTACTTTACACTGCATTTTCCAAGGGCCCCAAAAGCACTGATGAGGAGTTATAGTGCCAGGTGACTTGTTGCTTTTCATTCAGGTTTTTTGCATGTATAGAATCCTACACAATTAATAGACTAAATACTATAAAAGCACTGGCCAAGAAAGTTGATACAATTTATTTATGTCTTCGGCTAAGTTTTTCATGTAGCACTATCAATTTAACATGACATTTTAAGAATCATAACGTGACTGGAAATTGGTTGGTTGGTTGGGTTTTTTTTAGTCTATGGTTCACCAACTTTATTCTTTTTTTCTATGACTAAGCTGACATTTGCAGACACTTCTGTCACAAGTAATAATTTGCCCTCGGTTTTTTTTTTGTCATCACCTTTCAGAAAAAGCAGATCTTTCTCAGATGATGAAGATGAGTAGCGTAGGTTGTACATTTATACCGTAACAATGTGATATGTTTTCATGTTATTTTGAATCCAGTACATGACAAGAGTTAGAGAAGTTCTCAAAATGCATTTACACTTCTACATGGTTTCTAGAGTACTTTAAGAAATAGATTTTAAAATACATTTGCTCTAGAAAATCACTGAAGGATAGCATATTAGCTTCGATTAGTTATTCAGAGCAGTTTATACAGATTCAAAATTGAGCTTAACATAGCAACTAAAATTACCAACAAATTAATAAGATCTTCCTAGTTCTAGTGTTTAACTGATTCTGGATAAGACATTCCATGAATTCACAATCATGTTTGACACTCTGGAGATTTATCTGGTGATAAATCTCAGCAGCAATAGAAAGTGAAACCTGTTTAGTCAGATACTATGAATTGAACCAAAATCCAGGTAATCCATGAGAGTTTAAAGAAGCAGAATTGTTGCCAACTTTCAGTAGCTTATTGCTTCGTTATCCAAATGCCCCAAGCAAACCTATTCACTTATGATTTCTAATACACTTTCACATCAGGGTGATTTTCCATTACTTCATTTCTCTAATAATACATGTTCATAGCTGCAGGTTAGTATTAAGCGAAGAAATTGACCCAAGGAGATCCGAGTTAAGTATTCTGCCTGGTAACCTTGTAGAATTCACGAATGAGGGATAGTTTCATGTTCTGAATAAAGTAATTTCTTTCTAAATGGATTTTATACTGAAAGGTTTTTTTACTAGTTGTTAGGTTTATATAGCCAAGGTATAACGTACATCCTAAAACTGAAAGATTATGAATAAATCTAATGAATAAAGCTATAGATCAGAAAACAGCACCTGTTTTAGGCTGGTATCAAGGAATTATATCTTAAAATAGATTAAATAATTGATTAGCAGAAGATTATATTAACCTATATCTAGATCACAACATTATATCGCCATATTGAATGAAGAAAAATGTTTGCATGACTAATTCTTTTCACCTTTCTTGATTTTTATTCTTGTGGATCACTTCACTTATTCTTTTATTAAAATGGAATTCATACATGTATATATAACTCTTCACACAACTGTCTTAATACATACCATACAACAATATATTTACAGTTCCAGAATTTTGGAAAGAAAGCAGTTATTTAAATCTCTGTCAAAGCGCTGTAAATGCAGGGAGAACAAAGGAACTGAGAAAACAGTCTGGACCACTGAAATTCCTATAGGAAAATTTCAAGGAAGTAGGGAGAAAAATATGTCACTGCATGATTTGATTTTATTGCGCACAGCTCAGACTTACATACTGAACCTGACAGCTTCTAACTTCTGAACATTCATTCATTGCACTCATTTTTGCTGTAATTTGGAAATAATCAGTTGCTAAACACTTTCATTTTCTTTCCTTTTATTTGAACCACACAACACATTCTTTCCTTGGAAATAACTTACATGCAGCATTACTACTGCTTGAAGTGAAATGCATAAATGGTTTGCACTGGATTTTTCCCAGTCTGATGGACTGTTAACAGTTTTTTTAACAGTACTGGACATTGGTTTTGAATGTAAGAAATGAAGCATTAACAAATAAAGAAAACAACATAATCATATTCACAGTGACTCTGGTCTGTAAATCGAATGTTTTAATTTAGTAGGCTCAGGTTTTCCCTCTGGTCATCTAATCTATACACCCTGCAAAAAAACGCTGAACCTGACCTTCATTCTTTCCTCATCCCACCCTTCCCAGGAACACTGCTAAAATCACGCTGCTTGTGAAGCATCACCACCTTTCAAGGAATGGTGAATGCAGTCATAGATTGAGCTCTAGAACTGTAGGTATGGCTCCTGGTCTTGTATCAAAAGGAACATATATAAGTGGGTCTAAGAGAAGAATCAATGGGAGAAAAGAAATAGATTTTTTTTTTCAGCTGCTTTCCCAGCTATCAACACACACTAACTACAATTTTCCTATGGATTTAAAATCCTCAGGAAGCCTCTATTCCTTTCAAGCCTTCAGATCTTGTTTGCCAGTTAGCTCATCATGAAATGTTTGTGATTATTTTGCTCTTATGGCCCAGGTACCATAACTAGTGCCATCAAGTAAATACTTCGCGAGGAATTGTTGGCATGCTGCAAAGTCATCCTTGGATTTTAGGACATAATCACAATGCATCTTTCATCATGATTAGATTTAGAAATAACCCCCACCCTGACAATGAAAGGATAAAATAAAGTCAGTATTAAGGAACTGGTTTTCTCCATTCAAAGAAAGAGGCAAGATAACAGTTAGGGATCATTATCTACCCATGTTTTAAGGTCAATAAATATGAATAACAAGAGGAACAAAGACAGAAGTGAAGATAGACTATAGAGACAAGAAGTTAGAGGAGGTTGTTGGATGTTCATTTGTGAATGATGAGAAATTTTAATTTGCATTCAAGAAGGTAAAGCTCTGTTTCTCATAAGAAAGGAATGCTATGGAGTTTGGCTTTTAGTTGTTGGGGGTTTTTTTGTTTTGTTTTTCATAAAAAGGATTTGGAACAATTTTTGAAAAGCCAAATACTGTGCTATACTTCAAAGTAGTGAATGGGGGGAGGAACCCACCTGTAGAAATCATTAGCATGACCTGAAGAAAGGGAAAGCATATCAAAAGAAAGAGTAGCCAATAAGATTTATTTTATCTTCTTCAAAATGGTTTCTGCAAATGTAATTAGATACTAAAAGAGAATGTAAGTTGTTTCATACAGAGGGTTGTCTTTTTTGAGCAAAGAGGATTTAATGCATTTAATGATCCAAGATACTGCAGCACCAACTGTCTGAAAAATATCAAGAGGAAACATGAAAAATAGGATCTGAAACTACTGAGTATTTGAACAGTGAAAAGGTGAATAATAAACCAGAAGAATAATACTTTGGGAAAAAGAACAGATAATACAAATGAAGGAGCTTACATTTTAAATGAGATTTTAATGTTCCTGTTGAAAAATGCTGTTCTTGATAGCAATATTTCTTATACCGATGTCATGCCAAGCTCTAGGCTGAAATACAAATATTTTGATATTAAAATAATTTAATGAATTACATTAACAGCTATTATTTGGTTCGCCAGTCTGCTTTCAGACTTTAGAAACCATTTTAAAAATTACTCAACACCACAAACTTCATGCAAAAGTGTGCTGCAGCTAAATGTAAATGGTTAAAAAAATCCACAAAATACACATGGAAAAATGTATACATATAAATGGTAAATATTAACTTTAGGAACAATAAAGTGTAATAAATTAGAATTAAGTCAATCAAATGTAAGCTGTTCTTAAATCTGTGAATACTTTTCTTCCAAGTGAAATGTACCATACAGAAATGTAACTACTTTTGGTTTATTCCATTTTTTTTTTTAATTGATGGGCCTTGGAATATGATTATTTTATATATCAATGGTTATTTTGTTCGTCACAATTTAAGTCAACTAACTAAAAAAAAATAATCTAAAATATGCCAGAAAATGAAAACCTCTTAAAGAAAGATTCACTACAGTCTTCTTCCCAGGTAACAGGAAATAGGACAAGGGAAAATAGCACAAAGCTGTGCCAGGGTCAGATTAGATGTTAGGAAAAAAATTTTCACTGAAAGAGTTGTTGGGGCCTGGAACAGGCTGCCCAGGGAGGGGGCTGAGTCACCTTCCCTGGATGTGTTTAAAAAAGCAGTAGATGAGGTACTTAGGGATATGGTTTAGCATGGGACAGGAACAGTTGGACTTGATGATCTTAAAAGTCTTTCCCAACCTTGTGATTCTGTGATTCTGTAAAAACTGAGCATATGATTCTTGATATGTACTGTGACAAATCAGACAGTTAAAAAAATCGCACCTCCACTGCAGCCCTTGACATTTTGTCCAGGATGTAAAATCTGTTAAACATCTACTGTTAAGCATAAATTAAAATATATTTTTAAGTGACCTGTTTTCTTGAGAAAATGTTAAATTGCCAATTCCCATACAAATAAATTTCTGTACATTGCCATTCTGACAGCTAAGGCACAGCTTTGGATGCCAGTACATGAAATTCAGATATGGAAAGTGCAGTTTCCAGTTCTTTGCCTTAATAAATGAGCTCCTACTTTACTTTATACTTTTAGAAAGCAACTTAACCACGGGCTACTATCTGTAGTCCTTTGTTGTGGAGTTCTTAGAAGTTTGCAGAGAAACAACCTCCTGGAAGGCTTGATACAAAGTCCTGGAAAAGGTAAAAATACTTCCTGAAGTCAATACACTTCAGATCAAGAAACAGGTTTTTTATGCAGTCTAGCCAAATAATTCCATATATGGATTCTTATTTTATTTAATTTTTATTTTATTATTATATTATTTTACTATATTCTATTTTAACATTTTCCCCTCCATTTCTGAAACTGCACAGTACTATGTGAAGGAAAAAGTTATGAAATTTATTTCTCCAAAGTCACAAGTATAAGGTTAAAGCTGCAAGGAAAATCATAAACCTATTAAAATTCCTTTTTTTCCCTCAACATGGCATAAAATGCAGTCATTCCCTACATTTGTCTGAAAAATTAAATGTTTCTTCAGTCACCTTATGTTTTAAACTGTTGTGAAAGAATAAATTAGAAAACAAAGTTGATGTTGTACCATGTTACATGTTTACCACTACAGATATCTTAGCCTTCCTTTCTAAATTGCATAGCCCTACAAAATTCAGATTTTTTCAAATAAAAATTAAGGATTTCAGCTTTCTGATGTAAAATTCTGAAGCCTTTCTTGGGCATGTTCCTGTAACTTCCCACTGAGAAAAATTCAAGTTCATAACAATGCAATAGAATCTGGTTCAAATATATTTTCATTACAAGTAACCTGTTTTAAGCTACAGCTCCCCCTCACTCCTCCCTTCCCAGCACACAGAAGGCTTAAATGTATCCAAAACAATAAAATTTTTTAGTTTGTCTTAAAAGCTTTACACATACCTTCAGAGAGTATTTTCCAGTAGGCAAACAGACAAATAAATAACAAGGGAAACGAGAACATTTGAAACATTTCAAATCGTAATACTTCAAAGGAGGCTGCAGGGAAAAAAAGGCTGAGCTTGGTATGGAGGAGGCTGTGGGAGTCAGCTTCTGCATTTCAAGAGCTGGGATATGGTGAGGGCTCAACAGCCTCCAGTTTGAGTTGTTCAGTTTCAGAAAAGCTACAAAGGTAATATGTCTTTTCTACACAAGTGTCTGAAATTCTAAATTAAATTCCTGGGTTTTTTTGGCTTGGGAAAAGTCTGGTTTTCCACCTTTGTTCATATCCAAACATGAATGTGCTAATAAAAATCATTAGTAACATCTGCTTTGCTAACACTAGCGTTAACAGCAGAGTGGTAGATTGAAGTACAAAAAGTATTTTTCACTGGAAATCTACTTTTTTTCTTTTTTAATTAGATTTAAAAAGCAAGCCCTTTGATAGTCTTGTGAGAAAAGACAAAGAATCCATTTACTCTTGTGTTCATACACAAGACCCTTTCCTAAAGAGTCCTAAAGACACTACATTAAATTTTCTCCTGAACTGGTGAGAGTCAGAAAGAGTTAGGAATTACTTCAGTACGTAAACTGAGAATAAAATGAAACTAAGAGTCACTTCTTAACCTCTGCTGTCAAATGAATTCACAAGCTACCAGACTGTAGCTACAAGATAAAGACAATTTTGTTTAAATGAAACACAGCTCACTGGGGCTTTTCCTTTCCCTGGGAATAGAAGTCATTTCTCCTATAACTTAAGTAATAGTTTTAGATTGAATAAAACAGTTCTTATTAAACAAAATGCAAAAGGATCATAAAAAGTTGAATTCATTCAATCAATTGCTGCTCATTTTGTCAGGTGATAATTTTTTCTGTCTTATTTTTCCAAGTGTCTTGTAGAATAAATTGTATAAAGGGCTCTGTAACCTTGCTACTGCAGCTTGCAGTAACAGCATGTTACCCAGCAGCCAGGTTCACATGCTAGTTTTTTCTTAAGACTTCATTTAGAGTGTTAAATGACCCCTGCTCTAACTTCTGCCAATGGTGATTAACTTAGAACACCTGAAAGGATCACAAACTGTGTCTAAAAAGCAACTGGAAATTGGTTGGGTCAGGAAGATTCAAACCCTAATCCCTTCATGTTTCTTTCTCCTCCAACCCATCAGTTCTGCCTTTATCCTGTAGGAAGTCCCAGCATCTCTGTGCTGCTACAAATAACCATTGGGATAATTAAGTTTACTTTATTTCATTAGAAATGGTCATGGTCTGAAGCCTCTTCCATAGATTTATTTATTAAACAATAAGGTTTGTAGAAAGTTTGCCTTCTAAAAAAACCACATAAAGAAATCCCAGTTGGATGGTTTCTGCTTGGTAACCTTCAGGTGTTTCAGGTGAGTGAAGCAAATTAAAGAATACACAAGTGGTGCTGCTAATGCTCAGGGCTGAAGACGAGACACATCAAGGATTTGTTTTATTTTCTCTTTCACAGAGTTCTGTCTAACTTTAACTGCTGACATGCATGTGGCAACACTGACAGGAAATGAAGCAGGAAAAGGAGATAACTGATTAGACCCTGTAAGTGTTTTCACGGACATAAATTTTATGTACGTGTTGGAAGCCATCATAAAGCCTAGTACAAAGAACACTGGTGGAAGGGATACGTTTAAAAATTTTTAGCAATGCAGCCTTTAAAAATTGGCACATACAAAACTCCTGAGTCAGTTCTGCCATGAAATCAATGGATTTATCACTGGTACAGCTCAATATGTAGCTTGTCTCCTACATTAGCTTGATAAGTTTCCAACTGCAATTGCTAAATCTAATGTTTGCTGGAATTTGAAATGTCATCAGAAAGGCCATTCTGAAATAAACTTTGGTTAATCAGTAACACTGACCATGTTTTATACTGCAACAGATATTGAAAAGGGCATCACCAGACAATAGATTAGGTGCAGAGTAAATTTGAGAGACTCAAGGAATGGTGCTGGAAGTAAACTTCTTTCAGGAACTGGAAGCACCCTCCTTCCAGCTCTAGTCAGGCAGACAATGTAGAACAAGGATACATTGTAACTGTCTGCACTTATTTGGATATGCTAATCAAGAAGGATAAATACACTTTATTATGGTGCTCAGCTCTGGTAGCTGCTAGAAAGTACTTAGAACATCAAGCTTTGTCCTTCTCTATCCTACATACGGGATGAGTATTCATCAGTATTTGCATAAAATCTCTCAGCTATCAAAAAAGTATTTGCTTTCCAGAAGAGTCCTTATGAATCCTATTCATTCATTTATTCTTGATGAGAATCTTTTTTTTTTTAGAAAGAAGATACAAGCAAGTGGTTTTGTTTCCTCAGAAAAGTTATGACATGTATTTAAGCATAGTCACTCCTATATCACATAGACGTATCTTTGAAGAAAGTCTGTGTTGATGCAAAGAGACACACACATAAAAAGACCCAGTCAAAAATGTTCCTGTACACGTCCTCAGATATTTTCTACAAATGTGTGATTTAATAGACAAGAATTTCCTTGTCAAAATTAAATTTTCCAAAATTGGAAAAACAGGCCAATAGAAAATAACAGACCAATAGAAACTGTATTATTTCAGTGGTTATGTTACTAAGGAATATGTTATGATTATGTCCATTTAATTAGCATAGATTTTAATCACTTGGAATAAAACTGAATAGAATTTAGGGATTTCTTATGTCATTAAACATCAAAGATCTCAAAATTATATACTATATCTAAGTGAATAAAACTTTCTAACTTAATATTTGAAATATTTTTTTATTTTATGAATTAGTTGAAAATAATGTTTAAAAAAATCTTATTAATTAAATTAATTATTCACATCTACAACAGAAGCAGTGGGAAGGGAAGACATGCCTCCTTATCATTTGCCAAAAGCAAAAGGCATTTCCAATTATCTTTTAAAATGCCAAATGCTGTTGAAACTACCCCAGCTTCTCATTGATGATGACTTCCAATCCATTGTAATTCTGCCAGTCTGGTTGGATAATATTGAACAAGAAGGATGACAAAATCTAAAAAAAGGAAAAAAAGAAAAAAAAGTGCTTTGTTGTTGACTGCAATAAGATTATAAACATGTTCATATACACTACCAGGACCTAAGTGATATTTCCAAGAAGGATTTTTATGAGACAGTACCACTGTGATAAGAATGTGACAAGGTATTGTAGTTACCAGAGGTTTCCATCATTATTTAAAACATACTTTGATCTAATTATGAACATTAATGCAATCATATAAAAGAATTAATATAATGACATTCTCAAAGTAAAAGCAAAAACCTACATGGCATTCAATCTAATGGGGCTTTGGGCATCCTGGTCGAGTGGAGGCTATCACTGCCCATGGCAGGAGGTTGGAATTAGATGGCATTTGAGGTCCCTTCCAACCCAAAGTATTCTATGGTTGTATGATTCTATAACATTTTGTACCATATAGCCATTTACATTGTTTACATAATTTTAAAGCATATATTAAAAAACCTTTTTTTTAATACTGTGCATTCACTTTATATATATATATGTAAAGCTATAGAAAAAATGCAATTGGAAAACAGTCTCTTATTTTTGCATCAAGTATCATAGTTTCCCAGCTGCAAACTGGAAAGTTCTTTTTTTCTGCTGTTACATAGGTGCAGAACGAGACCATATGGATACTCTACAATGAGGCAGATATCCACCAGTTATTTGTGTATAAATGGACATGATACTTGGAACAGGCATTAGTATGTACAGATGATGTTCTGATTCTGCATAATTATCCCTAATTTGCTTAGACACATAAGCAATCTGCATTTATGACTGAGGAAGTGTATGCAAATAAATGCGTACATTTGAAACTCTTAAAATAACTCTTACCACCAAAAAACACCTATTTGGACAGAAGGAAACATCATTACAGGTTGTGAACTTCAAATACTTGTTACAAGTGAAAACTTAATGACAGCAACTATCTTCAAATGAAAAGAACAAAAGTGGAGTAAACCAAAGTGGCCTTTTGGGACTCGAAGTCCCCTGCAACATATTCCATTCCATTACTTTGCTTTCTGTAATATATTTAAATGCATTATTTTCCTCCTCTGTCTCCATTTCTGCAGCCATTTCTCAGGCATGATTGCCGTGTATGGATCATGTATTGATAAAGGCTTTCACATATAAGATGTAGCATGAAGACCCTGCCCTTAAAAAAGTTGCTGCATCATACAATCAATATACAAAGCCTGGAATTAATTCTCAATGTAAATTACTTTCTTACAAAGTACAAAGCCATCTGTAATTCTCCAAAGCAAAGAGAGTTTCAGGGAAAAAGCAGAGACCCCAGATTGAGCCGGTAAGCAGCAGTTTCCCTCCAATAGGAGTTCAGTGACAGGCAATAGGAGCCACGTGGATCTGCATCCTCCGTTCAAAGAACACTATCAGGAGATGTGAACAGAACCCCTGGAGATGGTAGACAACTTTGAGAAATGTTCTTGTGTCCATTCAAAGAAAAACATCAATAAGCTTAAACATGCAGGCCATAGTGTCAAGTATCACAGTCAATGCCTACCTCATCCAGCTAAAGGATATACATGCATAAATGAATGGAATAGGCTTCACACAACTTCCTGAGGGAGAAGTTCAGGCCCATCTGATTTGGAGGAACACAGACAGGCACAGAGGGTCAAGGAAGAAGTTTCCTTTCAGCCTCAGCCCAAGCAGTGAACAAGCTGATCAGATTCACCTGGCAGACGCAGTCCTGATCAGGAAGGGAATGGAGAAGTGAAGAGGTTCAGAGGGCAGTTTAGAAACATCAAAGGCTAGCAAACAGGAGACAAACACAAGAAACAGGCATCTCTGTTGAACTACGTTCAGCACTGAGAACTTCTGTCTGGAAGCAGAGAGAGATTGAGTTGCTGGCAGACAGCTTTCTCAGGCAAATAGGCTTTTGGGCTTCTGAGCCCAAAGAGGAAAATATGCCTACCAGGCAAGGTACAGACCTCAAAAGGAACCAGTTTGGAAACAGTGGTGAGAGTCCTGTAGTTGTTTTCTCCATGCATATTAATGAAAGAGGCAAGAGACAAAATTCGGACAGAAAATACGGAATTCTGGAATAGACAAGCAGGGTCTCTGCTGGCATCTCTAACATGTTCTTAGTACTCACAAATGTCCAGGAAGAATGATGGAAATGCAGTTTCAGAAGTTGTAAGAAGAAAGATCGTTCATTTCTTCAGGAACTGAAGGAAAAGGAGTTGATCCCCCCTGTAAAGAACCAAGGTGCTGCTGATTGAAATGAACAGGGCTGACAGTGAACTTTACATTGTGGAGTGAGGGGAAAGTTGACAGGCTTGTAAGTACACAGGGTTTAAAATAACATTTGTAAAGATGAAGAAACAAAATTCTTTATTCTCAAGAGAATGATAGGTCAGGGGATAGAAATAATCAAATGTGCAAATAGGAAACAAACAGATTGCCATTTTAAGAGAGTGCCAAGAAATGTAACTAATCAATAGTATGCCTGCCACTTTGTAAATGCTGGAAGCCCAAGAACTAAGATGGAGAAATTGGAATGTGTGATCCAAATTAAGATATTAATATACCAGACATGTCGGAAGCTCATGAAAGTCAGACAATCAATTTAACAGTCTGAGAGCAGAATACAAAATACACAAGAAAGACAGAGAAACTGGAACTATAGAAAGAGTAATTCTCTGTCTTAAAGAGAGCTTAGTATTAAATCAAATTATCAAATCAACCAAATGGTCAATTAAGACAAAATCTGAATTATGTAAAATTCCAAGGCTAAATTTGAAAACTATAATTTGGGGTTTATATAATCAATGAACTATCCATGTCACACACACTCACACACTCTATACGCAATATGCTCAGAGAAATGAGTGAGGCATCAAGGGAGACCAATTAATTCTGCCAGGTAATTTCCACTGTTCTGTAACCTGGACAAATGTCATGTCAGGATAGCATCATACAGAGACACCTTGTAAATATTACTGAGGTTTGGATCAAAGAGGAGACAGTTAACAAGTCTTGACTTGAATCTATATGCTGTGTGGAATCTAGTTAGAAATCTCATAGCATTTTCAAATCTCTGGTTCAAAAGTATCAGCTTTATAACAGTGATCACAAGATGTTATATACAGCAGATTCTAGGAGGAAAGACCAAGTGTGCTCATCTTCTAAAAGGAAAACTATGCAAAACAAGGAAGTTTATAAAATGTATGTTAAGGGGAAGTTATGAGAATTAAATCCTTAGAAGCAGTGCAGAGACTACCAAAGGACATCATGTGGAAGCGCACTGTGTGTGCACTCTACTTATTAGAAAAAGGCTTCAGTAAAGGCAAAGTGAAGGAGAATATCAGGATTATGGAAGCTATGGGATCAAAGTGCCGCAGTTCTATGCAAATGAAGATAACAGAAGACCATGAAGTGCAGCAGAGGAAATGTAAAATCTTGGTGAGACAGGTTAAAAGAGAATTTAGGAAGTTGCTATTCTAAAGGAATCCAAACTAATCCTTTCAATACATCACAAATAATAAACTAGTCAGGGAATCTGTAGGGTCACTTGGTAACCAGGATATAAAAACACACACAGAAAGCACAAAAACATTGTAGAACATCTAAATTAATTATTGATGGTGATATTAAGTGTGAAAGCTTTTAGGGAGATTCTGATATTGGTGCCTTTTGCTTTCAAGGGAAGTCTGGAATCTGGGGAAAAGAAGGAAGACAGGAAAATTAGCAAAGATCTGCTTAAAACTGAAATAGCTGTGGAAGATGCTATGGTACAAGTAGAATTAGCATGAACAAATCCCCAAAACTGAGCCTACTCTAGGATGAATGAGTTGAATTACTGTGTAATCTCTTGTTTACAGACCTAGAAATTCCCACTGAAAATTGACAGACTTTGGGAGAAGATTAAGCAGAAGCATATCATATATATCTTCTTTCTTGTTTGTACTCCAGTTGCTTAAGGGCTCTACTGGAAACAGAGTTCATCTCTAGAAACTGTGTTTTGAACTATGGTGCCATGTTATTATGTCCACTGTTTGACCAGACTGAGGAACATTCAACCTGCAGCAAGAACTGACTGTGCCGTTGTCCTGCCCATACATTGTACATTTTAGTAAAAACCATGATAGGGACTTAAGAAGCCTGTGGAATCAATACCAAAATTTCCTTATTTAGGCATAATGACCTATTAAATGTTCATGTTTTGTCATCATCAATCACCTATATGATGAAGAAATTGTAATGGGGTTTTCTTTCAACATCTCAGCTTTTGAACAACAGGGACCAAGTGGAATGATTTGTTTTCCTGCCTTTGAGTTCAAGGTTAAAACTGCATAGCTTTCAGAAGCTGTGTGTGATACCCTGACCATTTTCCATGTGATCTGATTACTTATCATTAAATACGGATTAAATAGCCCATTGGCTTGTGGATGACTGTTCCACAATATGACCTTTATTGTAGCAGTACTTGAGCTTGATGTTTTTACATTGTCCATTAACTATCTTTCATTTTCCAGCAACTGGAACTCAGAAACACTGCTAAATTGTATAGCTGAATAAATACATCTATTATTTCAGGATAAAAATGAGAACACTAGAATTTGAGAGAGGAAGTAACAGAAAGATATTGACATTAATGAAAATAATTGGTTGACTTAATTATTAGATTTTTAGTAAAATAGGGAATTTAACAGAGAATACATGTTCTGATTCAGGATGCATTTAACTATTAAAAAGAAATAAAGTATTTAATGTCGATCAAATATAACTACTCAAGTCCTACTGGGTCATGGTATATTTTCTCTTTCACAGAAGTTTGTGAATGACAGCACTGAGTATACACAATTTTAAAGAGAGAAGTGTGAAGCTACACAGGAATGTTCTAAAACCTCATGAGGAAAATAAAACTGTCAGCAACTATAGTATTTTTCTGGAAGTGAATGGAAATAATACAAGATAATTTAAACATGCAGAGTGGAAGAGATCAGTGAACCATATGATGTTACTTACACATACGAACTTACACATAGGAACAAAGCTTAGAAGACAAATTAAATTATCTCCTGTACTTGATATAACATGATATTCAGTGAGTGAAAAACAAAGAAATCTGGTAGTTACAATAGCAGGAATCCATTTCAACTTCCCTCCTCACTATTAAAAACTTCACAAATTCTCAGAGTAGGTGAGTTGCACATTATTATTTCAGTGAGTGCTACACATTCATTCCAAAAAAGACTTAACATTTTCAGATGATAGAGACCAAGTTTGATTGGATACAAATCACAATCTCAGTTAGGGAATGGAGGGATGAGGAACACAGGTGTAACACTCATGCAACTGAGGTAATGTTTCTAACCTGAAGGATTGTAAAGCCAATAAAAAGTGCTATAGATTAAAAATGCCTCAGCCTTTTCTTTTCCTTCTCCTTTTGGTATAAGCACTAACCCATGTATCCATTCTATGACTCATTTAATGATCCTTTTATATAGATCGTCAGCAACTTAAAACCAGATTTGTAATTTGCTACATGTGGTAATCATCCTTAATAATATTCCAAGATGCCATCATTAGATTAAGAACGACTTTAGGTCTCATAACAATAGTCTGAATTCAAGCTAGTTATTTCAGATGCAAATCTAGAAAAAATTGCCTTAAAAGCATACTAAATACACTGTTTTAAATAACAGCAAACTGCATTTCAGAAATCTGAAGCAAAGCAGGAGAGTCATCACCTTAGGGAAAAAAAACCCCAAGAGAATCTTGATAGACCAAGAATATTGTTTTGTTTAAACAGTAAACAGGGAACATCTCTGTAGTTTGAAACCTAGAATGCAAATATATAGCTATTTTATCTATTTTATTATTTCCATACACAGATTTACATGGATGCTATAGAGGGTGTCCAAGCACCTTCTATTTCATTTAAATTTGACTTAGACTTGCTAATAGGTAATAGTATTAAACTACGGCACACTGAATTTCAAATCCAAAAATCAGAAAGTCAGGCAACTTAAGCCTACACCTTCTTACATTAACATTTTATTAAAATACTATCTTATTCTTTCTAATTCAGATTCCTCGTGGCAGTAGAGGTCAGCAGAAGTAGCTTAGCACAGACCCAGTGGAAACAGAACAGCAAAGCCTGCGAGGAAATTGTTACTTCTACCGACAGACTTCAGACAGGAAGAGGAAATTTCTAATTCAGGATCTTCTAAACAATTTAAGGACTTCAGAAAATCCAGACCCAATCTTCTAACAAAAACTCAGAGAAAGGTCACTTCTTTCTCTCCTCCTCTTACTTTTCTTTATATACAAGTACTCTTTGTTGGCGGTTTGTTGGTTGGGTTTTGGTTTTCTTTTGGGGCTGGGGGAGGTTATTACTATGATTTTTATATTTTTTTTCAGAAACCATGCTGTGATGATAGATGGCTTCAGCAAGCATGTGTTTTAAGTTCTTTACCCTTTCATATATTTTCACTTCTTTCTCTTTTGCTGCACAGCAATATATACCAAACTACTCATTACAACTTTGTAATCTCATTTTCCTCTGCTATCCCACTGGAATAGTGATTTCAGATAGAAGAATGCATTGCCTGCTGTCTTTTAAAACTTTGCAATTCTTCTCATTTTAGCTATTGATTATATATAAAACAACAGTGGTCAAACAGCTAATCAAGGAAAGTTAGATGATGCATATTCATACTACATCTCAGTGAAAACAATAAATGAAACATAATCACAGAATCACTCAACAGATTTGATGTGATTACATCTTTTACAACACTATGTCTAAGGAGCAGCAATTATCCTGTTATGATTGCTGTAAGAACACAGGATAAAGTATAAAAGATACAATATGTTCACTTTAAGGTAAGCACAGCTTTCTCACTATCATACAGAGCAGAGAATAGAGTCTCTGAAAAAATGCAGACTGCCACAACCCGATGCAGCAGAGCATTTCAGCAAGGTATGTGGAAAACAGAATTTAACAGAAATCTGCTATGTTAAAAAAATAGTAGGATTAGGTGTTCAAATCATCCTACCAATCTAGTTTAACAGCGCATTTAAGTAAATTTTAAAAGCCAAAATGTGTGCTTTTCAAATAAAAACTAGTTATGCAATAACTGTGTGTCTCCTGAATTTGCAAGCAGTTCATAAAGAGTACAATTATACATCTATTTTAATGAAGATTCATTGTTCTTTTGGTCACAGAAATACATTGGTGGTTATACGACATCATCAATTGAGGAACACTTTGATGTACTATGGAAGCATGATGCATTACAGCAGTATGTCACTAAGGAGACAGGATTTGGACAACGCATCATTTTAAAAGCATCATCAAAGAACAATCTTTCTGATGATAAACTGCCAGCTGGCAGAAAGTGCGATCCAGTTAGGTTTCCTTTCAGGAACTCTTCAGTACTGCTTGTTTTCTAAAGAAAATAGGTGAGCAAGGAACTCAACCAAGCTAACTTACGTCATTATTTTGAAGAAGTTTCTTTCCATAAAGTGATGACTACTGGGATTGTATCAAAGGAAAGAAGATGAAAAATTTTCACAGCTGATTATGGAGCCAGAAAAGGACCTCATTACTCTGCATAATTTATGCTCTATTTATGCACAGTATAAATTACTTCAGAAGTAGCAAAAACCTTGCAGCTACTTCTCCAGGAGTAGAGGACAACAGTAGTAGAGTTTTTGTTACCATCAACAGATAACCTTCCAGCATCTATGCCATAACTTTATATGTGAATCTGATCAGATCTGCAGAAAACTTACATCTGAGGGAAATACCGTGTTAATTTTGTTTAGTACAAGCAATCATTCCTGGGACTCTACACAAAAAGATATTTTGCAGTTTAACGCCAGTAACTAAGCACCACAGAAGCACTTGCTCACCTCTTCCCACAGTGGTATGCGGAAGAGAATGGAAAAAAACAAGCTCAGGGCTTACAGTACCAAGCAAGCAAGGTACAACCTGAACACAGCAGTGCTATCCCACGACAAACACTTGTCTTTGTACTTGAGACTCAAGGCATTTTCAGCTATACAAACTGGATGACTGGTCTAATGACAGGAGAAAAAAATGATCAAAAAAAATCAGGTAGTAAGTTTCATGGATTCGTAGCTAATTTCCTAAATAGCATTTTCATTTTACTGCTTACTCTTATTAATTATAATTAAAATATTATAAGAATAACGTTACTGCTTATTCATTATTCTGTCAAACCATAAAGAAAGTTTGCTATCCAGTAGCAATGATTCACTCTTTTTTTTTTTTCAAGCAGAATGAAATAAAACCTGGTTTGAATTGTGCAAGAGCAACTCTTGCTCTCAGAATATATGAATCCTCTCAGTATTTGTACCTAACTACACACAGAGGTGCTTCCTCAGGCATTCTCTTTACACAAATAATTGCTTCTGTCTTCCAATCCAGCCAAAAGTAGCACCTACCTGCAGACTGCTGCTGAAAAAACAAGACAACATGGAAAGTATGTTTTGGCATTTTTAAAGTTCCTGTTTGTATAAAATAATCAACCACAGCAGAAAAAGCTCAGGAAAGCATGATTTTATATGAAATACTGAGATGGTGCCCAGGATGCGTTGCTTTATAAGTAATTTGAAAGTAGCACTAGTAAGTTCTGGTATTTGACTAGAAGTAGAGTAAGGCTTACCCATATCTGTTAAAGGTATCCAAAAGACAACACAAACCTAAAAGAAAGACTTTATTTTCTCACACAGTTTAGATAAAGCCTGAATGTTGAAAATCATCACAAATGTAGCAGATAACATCTAAAAGTTACTTACAAATCCTTCAGTGTACAGTGCTTGTGAAAGCAAGCAAAAAATGTTGGGAGAATAGGATGAAAACTGACAGAGGTGGCTAAAGACACAAGGTAGAAAAATCTACTTGGCATACTTCCTTCACAGCATTGGCTAAATCAGGAGTTCGTTAATGTATCAAGATTTAATTTCAAGGACTAAAAAAACCCCACAAAACTGTAACCTATAAAAGGATTGTTTTAATATTCTATTGCTTTATAGCCTTAGAATGCCCAGTGTATTTCAGATTACAATCTTATCAACCTGTTCCTACAATTTTTTTTGTTCTGGCTGTCATAGTTCAGCAACTTGTTTAAATTTATGTGTAAAAATTCTTTGAACTAAGGACTTTTTGCTGTTCAGCTTGAAAATTCAATTCAAATAATAGCAGCATGCAAGTAGATGTTTCTTTCTGCATCACTGGAAGATAGACAACATTATTCAGATTCTACAATTAACTAAAGTGACACTAAGATCTTTGCAACCATAATGGCAGTGATAGGAAAATATTCAAACAGAAATTTATATTCAGTAGCTCATGGTTTAGGATGCACTGTACTGATAACCATCTGCTACAATTTCAAAACACCAGCAACATAAAACAAGACTCCAACAATGCATGACAGGAAGAGATCAAAATAAATTACGTTCTCAAACCTTATTTATTGCTGATGTATTCTGCAACAAGTAGGAGCTCTGGTTCACAACATAGCAGAGTTTCGGCCCCTCGGTTGGGGATGTTTTTTCCTGAGCCTTTTACTCCATAATACTTGCTTACTAATATATAGTATTTGGCTCTGCAAGTCATTGAATTCACTGACATTATTCATGGGGATAAGGATGGCTCAGATAAGTGAAAATTGAAAGTAGTCCCTTACTTTGTCAAACTCCAGGCGTACATTGGACTATTCTGTGAAATCCTAATTGATGAGTTTTATTATCACTCTGCAATTGTTTGTTTCTTAAATTCACAACAAGGACAATGTTGCATTCTTGGTTAGACCTTTTATGCAGAATTGGAGAACCGAAGGAGGGGAAAACCATTTGTTTTCCTTTTCTTTTATGCTGTGTGAACTTCAGATTTCTTCCAAATTAAGCAATGATTTAAAAGCCTCAGGCAACATTACACCAGTTGTTATAATTAACAGTTCTTAGATAAATCCTGTAGAGTCCAGCGTGAAAGAATTAAGTACAAGGTCTTTTTGAGCTCGATCTCTTTTCATGTGGCCTCCTGGATTTCCACACTGATCCAAAGCTTATGGAAACAGCACAAGCTTTTTTTCATGTTCAATGAGTTTGCTTAATGCCCTACAGGCAATGCTTGGTCATTTGCATGAGTGGAACAGCCGTTTTATTAGCATCTACAACATCAATGGATATCAAATGTAATCAATGCATTCTTTTAAAAGGAATATTATGGCTTTGTATATGTAATTGGATAACAGCTGTGTTAAAATTAGGGACATTAATCAATCCCGCAGTGCTCATAATGGGGAGGCCTGGAAAAATGCATATGAATTGTACACTCAAACATTGTGCTGCCCTGTACATAAACTGAAGGACAACCAACATGTCTAGAGTGCCATGGAATGCTTGTCTGTTCTATGCTTTACCTATAAAACACAATGACAACATGGTTGTACTGGAAAAATGAAACCTAAACAATGTGTCAGTATATGTTTTTAAATTGCCTTCTAAAATGTACCTGATAGTGAAGAAAATGCAGAGATTAAATAAATACATATGAAGAAGGAAAACATCAAATAAAGTATTTTTCCATCCTTCACAGATAATGTGAAAGCTATGAGAGGAAACAAACCTTGACACTTGAAAATCTACCAGAATCAGTAATTCATATTTAACTGAATCATAACTTGTCCTCAACTGACTTACATTCCAGAAAAATAAAGTCCAGTTTTGATTTGAATACATCAAATGCAAGGGCCAATATTTTCCTTGATAGTTTGTTCTGCTGCTTAATTATTCTTCCATAAACAATGTCTAACATAACTTTAGGTAACACTCCATTAATAGTCATTTGTTCTAGTGACATCTTTCCACTCTGGATTAAATAGTTTTTTAAAACATAATATTCAGTCATATTTAAAGAAATACATAGCTATGGAAATGCTTTTCTCATTTTTCGTTATTTTGAATCAATTCAGAATAGTTTTCTTTTTTTTTTTTTTGCATGTTTTGGCTGGAGATGGGAAGAAAAGTCCATCATCCTCACATGATAAAAATACAGTCATCAGAAAAGCAGAATAGAATACTTGTGTGGTACTATAAGGGTTTTTGTGTGGTACTATTAGTTTTTGCAGCATAAATAATTATGGATAAGGTACTGTGTGTTTAGTTTTTGGCAGTTTTTTGGCTTGGTATTTTTTAATTTATATACTAAGAAGTCCTTTTTGATTTATATTTTTTTCCCCTTTTTATAGTCCTATCAACTTTGGCTATCCATATTAACTTTTTACCACAAGCTTTATATAAATGAATTTCCATCTAATACTTCTTTTTGCAATTTTTCACTACTCTTTAATGTTTTTAATTTCACCGTTGGAAATTGGAACATCCAACTGATTAGGAGACCATCTTAGCAAAATTTTTTTTGTGAGCGTGAACTCCTGTCTTTTCAACAGCCAAATCCTCCTTAAAGAATTTCAACATTCTGCTGTGCCCAGATTTCCCTTCTGCTTGATGTGTCATAAACATGCTTACTACTAATTAGTAGATAATATTCCCCTATTCTTGTTCTATGTAAAGTTCTCATAGGAATTATTTTAATTCAGCAGTATTATTCAAATATTTTCATGCGCTGTGGAAAGTTTACAGAATTACAAGTGATTTAGAGGTATACTACTCCTCTCAAGAGTTAATAGCTAATGATACATCTCCAGTTCCAGTTCCCAGGATAATTCAGAAACATAATCCATAATAGTTCTTAGTCATAATAGACATTACTGGGGAAAATTGTCAGTGTATTCAATTTATTCAGTAGAATCAAATAAAAAATTTAATCAAGAAAAACATCAAGCCGAGAATTTCTTCCAATTATCATATTTGGACCAACAAAGGAAATGAAACAGATTTATTGAGTTTTGAAAGACTCTAGCAATCTGTTGACCTAAAAGAGCCCTGACATCATTTGCAAGAGGTTTCTACAGATCTACTATGTGCTTGGAAGATTTATTATATAGGAATAGTACATGTACCAGATTAGAAAATTCTGTTTTCCAAAGAAAAAAAAATGAAAATAATTCAACATACCATCAGGTAGAAGAGTTAATCTGACAAAGGCCAGACAAAAGTAAATAGTACAAACTGAATTTTAAAAAAACAGTAATCCTGCTCAAGAAATATAGAAAAGATTGATTGGCCTACTCAAGACTTTGGAAGAGAAAGGAGGAGGAATTTTCTACATTTAAAAGCTGATGTTATTAAAACCAAAATATCTTGCGGGAATTTACAATTTCTATTTGTGTAGTCACAGCTTTGTATAGACACCTAAACAAGGTACATAGACCCTATCCTGTAATCTGAAAAAATACCTACCCTTGAGTTTCTTAAGGACAGGTATTTAAACTACATTTTAAAGAGTTAAATAATATTAAAAACATCAATCTTTAATTTGATGTCTCTGAAAAGATTTTCTTTTTATTATAAATATATATATATATATTATAAATATAAAATTAAGAAGGAAGGGGGATTCCTGGTGGACAAGCTTTCCATGAGTCAAAAGTAAGCCCTCACATCCAAGAAGGCAAATGATGCCCTGGAGTACATTAAGATCATGGACAGGAGGTCAAGGGAGGTTATCCTGCCCTGGTGAGGCCATGTCTGGAGTACTGTGTCCAGTTCTGGGCTCCCCAGTTCAAGAAAGACTGGAGAGAGTACAATGGAGGGCTACAAAGATGATTAAGGGACTGGAACATCTCTCATATGAGGAAAGTACTTGAGAAAGTTGGATCTGTTTAACTTGGAGAAGACAGAGAGGGGATCTGATCAATGCTTATAAATAGCTAAAGGGCGGACAGCTATAGGAAGGTGCTAGACTCTTGCCAGTGGTGCCCAGTGAAAGGAGTGTGCAATGGACACAAACTGGAACACAGGAAGTTCCATCTCAATATAAGGAAAAAACTTCTTTACTCTGAGGGTAGCTGAGCCCTGGGACAGGTTGCCCAGAGAGATTGTGGAGACATTCAAAACCCACCTGGACACAATCCTGTGCAGCCTGCTCTAGGTGATCCTACTTTAGCAGAGGAGTTGGACTAGGTGATGTCCAGTGGTTCCTTCCAACTCCTACTGCTCTATGTATCTGTGAAACTTTTTTAAACATATATTGAAGTTAAACTAGATCTTCTAAAACCAGAATGGTTATATATATACTTAGCAAGTGAAATTCGCACGCTGACTCTAAAGTAATTTTCCAGTTTAAGGAGCCATCACATTTCTTGTACTTAGGTCATATAAATTGTATAATTGTCCTTCTGAGTCACAGTGGGTCTTGCTTACACCGCCTATTCAGCGTTATTTCTTGTCATATCAGCAAAATACTGATGGAAGATTGACTCCTGCATTCGGCTGATACAGCTTTGCAGCTTTAGTACTGCTTCTAAGAAAGCTTCATCAGTCAAAATAGTTTAATAATGCTAAAGTTAACTCTTATAAGTTTTTAGAATAAATATACTAACAAAAAATACTAATTTGACTAAATTTCAAAAATTCCTTTGATAAATTTGTTCACAACAACAAGTTTGCCTGTGTTTGACATCATGATATGCATTTTTTAAAAATAGTAAGACATTAGAAATGTATAACCCAATATGATTGACAAAGATTTTGTAAGTGATCTGAAAGCAAGGAAATTAAAAAAATGTAGCCACTTAGCCAAGTGATTGTCTTCTCTATTTAGATACATAAAGTGTATACATAGAAGTCATTCCCAAGTGCAAATGTACCCATGCAAGAATGAACAATAAAGAAAAATTTCTCACATTTCTAGAAAACAAAAAGATTATATAAAAAAAAATCAAAGCATGATATGTCGTAAAAGATTGTGGAGATCAGGAATGAACACAGAGTGACTGCCGTCTAGCACAGAGATCTAATGAATCACAGAATCACGAAATGTTAGGAGTTGGAAGGGACCTCAAAAGATCACCTAGTTCAATCACCCCACCAGAGCAGGATCACCTAGACTAAATCACACAGGAATACATCCAGGTGGGGTCTGAATGTCTTCAGAGAAGGAGACTCCACAGCCTCTCTGGGCAGCCTGTCTCAGTGTTCTGTCACCCTCACAATGAAGAAGTTTCTCTTTACATTCATATGGAACTTTCTGTGCTCCACCTTGCACCCATTACCCCTTGTCCTATCGCTGCCCATCACTGAGAAGAGCCTGGCTCCATCCTCCTGACTCTTGTCATTTACGCATTTATAAACATTAATGAAGTCACACCTCAGTCTCCTCCAAGCTAAAGAGGCCCAGCTTCCTCTGCCTCTCCTCATAAGGAAGGTGTTATACTCCCTTAATCATCTTGGTGGTCCTGCACTGAATCTCCTAGAGACAGAGTATTGTGTCAAACTCCCAGTCAACCCCAGAAAAGCCAAAGAAGCACCCATAACTTTACTATGTGCAGCATCCGCTAACCTTTCCCAGCATCCTATACCTCTGAGTATTGCACTGGCCTTCAAATATCTAACTTTACCACCTATTTGGATTATACAGTTGTCAAAACACTTGAGGTAGCAAGCACTGGATTCAAATTTTGCTGAAGTTGGGAGGAGGTATTTAGACTGCACCAAGCAGATGTCAATTCAGATCTCAACTTTATGCCAGACGCTGAATTTTCTTTAGCTTTTCTACTAGCTCACTAGCATGCTATTTATATTGACTGATGTGCACAAATATGCAGCAACTATATTTTATTGTGGCGTGTTGTTTCCAAGATAAAGACAATATTAAATGCCACCTCCTAAGAAAATGAAATGTCTGAATCACCATTAGAAACTATTTCTTATAGGGATAATTATGCTATTCATTTTCTTCACATTTTCCCAACAGAATTCACATTCCATGCACCTGAATATCCCAGCAATATCGCTCTCTGCAATACCTCAAGACAAGTTCACAAAAGAATCTCAGCCTGACTTTATCAGCTGAAATTCACAGCTCAGTTAATAGCTTATGAACAGGAGTCCAGTTTGAATAAGAAAACAATTCTGTATCACAGCGTTTTTATACATTCCGATTGTGATTACAGAGTAGGTCGTTTCTCAAAATGTCAGATGGTTTCTTATCAAAATGAGAATGACACAAGATGCACTCTGTCTTGTGCGACTTTGAACCTCAAACTAAGTCCCAGAATTGAGCAAATTAAAAAGAAATAGTGGTGGGTACTTTGTACAAGGATTATTCCTTTGCTAATGTCTGCACTGAAAGGTGTCTAAAACTTTTTGCAATAGTGAACTTATAGAAGAATTATTAGGTGCAGATGAAATGCACCTAAAAATTAACCTCTCTTCTCTGTCTTTTTAGCACCAACAATTGCACATAGCAAATAAAATCCTCCACATAAACCACAGGGAAAATTTTGCACTGCTGAAGTTATGAAATTATTTTATCAAAAGGTAACTATAGAATTCAGAGCCAGTGCTGGCAGAGGCAGATGCCTCCATTTACAGTGCTATCTTTAAATCATCCTGGGTTCTTCCTGACTAGTTAAAACCCTGTTCCCTAAGAAAATTAATCAAGTCAGGATGCCATATGTGATAAAGCATAAATTTAAAATTTTATGCAATATAATCCAAAATGCTGCAGTTAGAGGAGAAACACTAGATGTTACTCACTTATTGTGACATTGTTATTAAACTTCTGCAGGCTGTGAACATGTCAGATTAAAAGAATACTCCTGTCTGTTCAAAACTACGGTAGGTTGCAGTTTCACTAATCATAATGACTTGCTGTGATCATTTTTGCTTAAATTAGGCTACTGATAAATACAGAGCAAATTTACTTTCAGAAGTTGCTCGTAAGCTGAGGTAAATATTTCAAGGCTCAAAAAGAGGTGACTCAGTTTAACACCACAAAAGGTCATTAAAAAATTTGTAATAAATTTTAAAATATTATAACAAACTAACATACACTGCTGTTCTTAAAAGATCACTAGGAACATTTTCAAGAAAAACTGGGATAACAGAATACAATCTGGAAATAAATCAGTTCTTATAATTTTAACAAAAAGCAGAGCTAACGTATATGAATGATGCTCTGAAAATTTAACTGCAAATCCACTCCCAGCTTTACCTCTTATGTCCACAAATGCAGTCACACACACCTGCACAGGCATACCTAATGAATTTTCAAGAGGACTGTAATTCAAAGCCTATTAAAGCATCTAATTTCACATTTCACACATGCATTCTCCTTGGGAGCAAGACAACACAAAAGAAATAGTAGACTAAAAAAAAGAAGGAAGAAGATCAAAGACAGAATTATAAAGATAATTTTCTTATCATTTCCTGTGTGAATCAGAGCTGTGACTGTCATAACTAAAAGAAGCTTATACAAGTATGTTTCACCCTACCGATACTCTTCATGCATTCGGAGACATATGCAGGGATCCTGAATGCTGTGCGGTTTTGTTGACCAGTCCCAGAAACTAGCCTGCCCACAACAAACAGAGACAATGTTAAGAGTAATCTTTTTGTTTAAGTGAGTGTCAAAGTGCAAATCTTTGAAACCCAAAATCTGTTTACACTCGTTTTACCTGCTAAACAATCGCTAATTATTCTCAGTAGTAATGAAACCTTGGAAAGGCTTCAGACAGCAGTCTCCCAGTTGACCAGAAAATATTATATCACTTAATAAACACATTGGCAAATTAGACAAATTAATAAACTATGCCTAATCCACTACATTAAGAATTAAGACAATACAGTTCGTGAGGTTGTAAACAAAGCCAGCTGTAATGTTAGTGAGAGATTTGCCAGACTAAAAGATGTATAAGCAGTGTAGGAATGGGATAAATGAAACATCAGAAATATCACTGGCCCGGTTCAGTTATTATTTAAATACATTATTTTGCATTTCACTCATGATCTGTACTATAGGCAGGAATGCAAAAGGTATCTAAAATTTAGAGGGTGACATCAAACTTCCAGAAGTAGTCCATGAACAGATCTTAAATTTACTACATCCACTTGTTTATAGTTTTTTCTACCTTTTTTCATATTTCACACCAGTTTGCAGCTCTCTTCCTGGGAGACATTTATTCATAAATATAATCTTAAAAAATTGAAAAAATTACTTTGTCCACCAAGTCCGTTCCTTTTGTTTTTCTTATCTTTGCTCTGCTGCTTTCATACAACAGTAATTTATCATTTCTTTGTTTGAAACTTATCTAGTGCTTGGCTTAACATTCTGCATTCACCATAACAGGTTGCTGTTTTGTAAAAAAATGGGTTTGTTCACTGCCTAACATAGTTTAGATTAAACTCTCTATTCTTCCAAGAGTCATGTATTTTGTATTACAACTCAGTATGACCTTGTCTTTGTGAAGAACTTCCATGATGTGGCTCTATTTTTTTTGTCACATAAGGAACACTTGTTTAAAGCAGAGGAGATAACTGCTTCTCCTTATAAAGAATTAAGGGATAAAAGGGCCACCACAGTTCAAAGTGACATACCTATGTTCCTGAACACAGAACTGAAAAAACACTTAGTCAAAGCCTCTGCAACCACAGGCAACTACATATGCCATTTGAAGATCTTGCCTCTACAACTGTTTAAAAAAACATCAGAGATGGCACCTTTCATGATAAAGGTGCCCACAACTGATATCATGTGTGTCACCTGCAAATCAAATCAAGTGGGTGCAGGGTGGGATTGAGATACCTACATAGTTTAAATGCATAGCAAATATTTTCTTTTGAAATGCAAATTAAGTCAATTCTTCCTTTCAAGTCCATTCAGTTTATGTTATCTTCCAAGACACCATTGTGACTTTAAAATTTCAAAACAATGATCCTGGTTCAGTTGCACATCTCAACAATATAGTCATGACACCTACACTCCAGACAGGCAACTTTGGCTTTCAAAAGTCATTTATTTCATGAATGTTGTGTGTCTGATGATAGTCTTTGGAGTTCTATAACTTGCTAAACTTTTGTGTGTTTATCTTTCTGTAAGTAAAATATCTTTTTTTGTCACAGCAACTTTTGCTATAGATGGTAGTAATCACTGAAAACAACAGAGCCATGAGCATCCTGCTTAATTCCCTGGAAGTGATCAAGGCCAGGTTGGATGGGGCTTTTGGCAACCTGATCTGGTGGAGAGTGTCATTGCCATGGCAGTGGCCTTGGAACTAGATGATCTTTGAGATCCCTTCCAGCCCTAACCATTCTATGATTCTATGAATTTATGGCACTTTCTTTAAAATAGCACTCTAAATTATTGTCCTGTTTTACGCACTCTCCCACTCCTACTTTGTGATAGCAGCTTACCTCAATATCAAATACAATAAAATTAAAAGGAAACATTTTATACATGAGCTTCATCAAATAAGAAGATAAAAAAATCCCTATCAGTAATCAGTTTGGTTTGGCTTTTTTCTGGGGGACAGAAGACTCAGACATTCTATCTGAAGCCAGGCAGTTGGCAATTAATGGTGTCTACCAGAATGTCACTTTCAGAGGATGCAAGGGAGACAGCACACCTCTTGGCCATCAGGGTAGAAGCACACCAAGTCCTGGAGTCTACTGAGAGAATGAATGACTTATTTCATTGACTGACCCCAGGAGAAATCTAATATTAAACCAGTATTAAACCTGAGAGTATACAAAAGGCTAAGAATCCCACTCTTCTTCTAACACAAAAAATTAAGACTCTGGATTGTACCTGAAGTCTAAACCACAGTTAGATGAGAAGAAGGAGCCTTTTATTTGTCAGATATACTGAATTACTAACTTCCTTGATAGAATCCTGAGCCAGCAAATACACAATGGTTTCATTCTTCCACCTGTGCTATGAGTGCATCTACAAACCTAAAATTTCTAAAGCAACATATCCTCACATACCACCCTCCATAAATAAAATGTTTTAGCAAGTAAAATTGTTCTTCCCAGCTTTCTGTATAGAAAAACTAATTTGTGCAGTTCAACAATAGGAACATCCAATGATATGTTAATGGATATCTATAGCCTCTAAGAAAACATCAAAAAATATCAAATGTGTCAGTGTGATTTATCTCTTCGTACATGTTAATTGGAGTAATTCTTCATAAAATATCCTCTCCGTGCTGTAAAGACAATTTTCTCTTAATATTCTGAAATGCTAGTAGATTCTTAGAATAATTAACAATATCCCAACAATGCTGCACAACTATGTCACAATGCAAATTTTAACATATTGCATAATTACAGTTTAATCCTCTGGTACTCTGATCTACAAGCACTCAGTGGGACTGCTATTTGTTTTCAAGATTGATCCATTAAAAATATAAGGAATTTAAGTTTGAAAATTGCTTTTTTTTTTCTTAGTCTTGCCCATGCAAGCTTTTTCTATTGCAGCTATGATTATATCACTGCCTACACATACTGATAGCCAGTTTTGTTTCATGGTTTAAGAATTTTGTCTAATACTGTCTGGAGAGATTTGGTCAATACCTCCTCCTACTCTTTGAGCTGGAGTAGCATAATCTGTTCCATAATTCTCACAAGCTATTCTGAATCCACATTCTGTTTTTCACATAACATATTCACCAGTTACCAATTTTATAAAACATCCATCAGTGTGCTTGACTCCATTTTATAATGGTAATACCTCTGCTCATATTTATATGGTGACAATATGTGATTAAAAAGCAAGAAAAACACAGAATACTTAAAAATTAGTTATCTCACTCTCTAACCTTTTTATTCAGCACCACAAGGTATTTATCTGATGCAACCTCCAACCAAAGAAATTCGGTACTGATGAGAGCAAACCCACCATTCCTATAATGTAGTTAACGTTATCTACTCCCAAGACAAGGAGCCTAAGAAAGATGTGCATACACATATTTAAATACCACACAAGGAAGCCTAGCAATTTATCTTTCAAGCAAGCTCCTGAACACAAAGATAAAGTGAGAAAGTTTTACACGGCAATCAGAACACAGTCAAAGAGATCTTGAGTTTATCATGGAGCAAATAGAAGAAATGGTTCCTTTATCTCATCCACAACAAAAATCCATTAGAACAATCCAGTGTTTGCAAACACTCCTTCCTCTTGCACTCATACATGTGGGTATCTCTTATAAGAAGATTGTACACCTGAGCCAGGTTGCAACGGTTGTTGCTTTTCAAACCAGCAGAGAATTTATGACACTGAGTTTAAAAACAGATTTTGGTAATTAAAACTGGATGCACACATGGACAGGTATTACCCCAACTACATCTAATATGACACAGCTCGATACACTGCATTCTGATATAGAATATGGTTTACAGTTACATTCCCACCAAAGTCTACTCATATTTATCTGTACAAGTCTAGATCAATCATCACAACCTTAAGGTCTGCAGAGTAAGAAAAGACTGGAAACCATTTTAAAAAACTTTTTTACCATGGGAAAACTGAAAGAAGAATGGGAATTAGAGGAAAAGGGGGAAGGGAGAGGAAATTAATCAAGATTGCAGATAGGAAAATACCGGACAGTCCCTCCAAAATGCAGTCTCACAAGACAGGGACATAAAATGCTGAACAGTGTTAGCTAAGTAAAGACAAAAGAGTAATGGTAAAGAAACAACAACAAAATTCCATCCTTAACTGTTCTTGTGAAATCTTTTAACAGTTAAAAATCTTTTAACTGTTCTTGTAAAATATGCTAGTGTGTCCAATTTAAATTGTGGTAAATAGGAATGAACATTTAGTGCAAATCACCTGTAAAAGATACAGGTAGTAGAGAAGACAGAGTTTAGAACTGACTGACTGTTGATCAGAAACAGAGCATCTGCTGCTACCATTATCCATGTTCGTTTGCAGGCTGCATTTTTAATGCTTATCAATTTTTTAACTTATCTTTTTTTTTTCCTTACTGCTGTTGTAAGCTTCATGAAAGATGGAAGAGCTAAAAGGGATTAATTTTCTTTGAATTAGACTCAGCTGAGAAGTCACAGCAGTGTCAGTTTCTCACATTTTGCAAAGTTATTTACTTTCCTGGTGTTTTGGCTGCAGTTTTTCCCCTCCCTCTTAAGGGAAGTCTTGGAAACACCCATTGTGCTGACTATTTAAAGTTGAAAGCCTCTTTTTTTGATAACTTAACCATCATTATCTGCCTGTCAGCAGTGCTCTACTTGATACTTGAGTTCTTTATTTGACTTTATTCTTTTCCTAGGTTTTTTGAGTCTTCTTGAAGGCAAAACCTTTCCTACTATGCATGAAGTGCCTGGATGATTGCATCAAGCACTTCAGCCTATTTCCAGATGAAAAAGCCTCAAGCGTCAATAATTTTACAGCATTGCTCTCTGGTAGACTGAAGGAGCATATCAGTCAAAATACTTTGTTCAGAAAAACTTCATTCATTTCCTACTGGTATTTGGCCTAACTTCAAATAAAGTGCAAGACCACGGCCATCATGCTTAAGAACTGACTTGTCATTTTGAGCAATTCAGTGAGCACTTTGAGAGTATCTAATTGTCTCTCACCTCCATAGAATGCTCCACAGACAGCATTGTCAAACCTGGCTGTACCAGGGCTTTCAAGCTGGACACCCAGAAAGTGGAAGTGTCTGGCAATCACATCTTTCTCAAAAAAATCCAAAGGTCATTATCGGTTTAATAATTCTCAGGTTGGAGGAGAAGCATAAGTTGATACTGTTTCCATAAGAGGTATAATTTAAAATTAAGCATAGTTCATTTACAGGGATTTTATAAGATTTACAAGTTCCTATTTCCCTAGCATGTGAAACTGTGTGGGGTTTTTTTTAAAACTGTGATAGTAAAATGCATCTTCATAAATAGGGCAAATAAAATACTTCCTACCAGTGCCTTCAATGCATGCAATCACAAAACTGCATCAGAGACTGTATTCTTATCTGCGCTAAATATTTCTGCACATCAGCAAATAAGGGAAGCAAGAAAAAAACCAAACCATCATGTATTCTACATTTGCCACCAATTTTACTCTCAGCAGGGAGAAGTTCTATGGGAATTCAGAAAGCATTAACTATACCGCAGAACTTCAGAAAGCGGAGATCCAAAATTAAATGCATTCTGGTTCTTTCCAATGGTTTGTCAGTTTTTGTTACTTTTTTTCCTTTAAGCATCCACTCAGAATGCAATAGTGAGTCTGAACCACTAAACCTGAGACTGAACAGGACATTTGTGTAAATTAGGGACACAGTTTGTTGAATTTTTTGTTTAAGAATTATCCCATATTTTCTCAAGTTTCACTGAATCCTTATAACACCAACCAATATTTAAAAGACCTTAAAAGTGGACTGATTGAATAGAACATACGGGTTCTCACAACCATTTACTATTTGTGTTACAACAGCATTCACCAAAAACTAATGAGGTCCCACTTCGTTGGGCTCTGTATGCAAAGTAAGAAAAGTCTCTGCCTGAAAACAGAGCAATTAACACCAAGATAGTGAGTGACCGTGACACTCATTAGAGACATTAGAATTGTAAGATTGTGTCCCTCATGTAAACTAAATCTGCAGAGAGGAATAAAGTTTGGAATCTCTAATTTGAGGTAGAAGGGAAAGCATGCCTAGGTTTGGAAACTGCCTAAGCTTCCTGTCTGTTAATTTATCTTTTGCATGACCACAGAAACAACCTTTCTGTGATGTCTACAGGGAGAAGATGGGGGAACAGAGAAAAGGTGGAATGAGGACAAATGCATGTTTTCTTTCATAGAGACGCCTGACTAAACCATCCATAATTGCTAAGGTGTTCTGCCATTCCTGTAGCAAAATAACACTTCTCTACATCTTTTTACCAAAAAGTTTGTAAATACGAGCTTATCTGTATTAATACAAATTAACACAATGTTAAATATTTTAAAAGCTGTCTTGAAATTAAGTGTTGAAATGCTGAACACAAAGGGAAAATATACATCCACAAAGAAGTTAAAGATACCGGTCAGTTTCCTTTAAAGCCTTCAATGCCAAGCTGGTAACAGTTACACAGTTGGGCCCAAACAAAATTGCAGTCTTTCAGTCCAGGGGCTACACTGACAGATTTATAAAGCAAAGCTGATAAACAATTGATACTTGGGCACCATACCCATATCTGTGATAGATGTGTTAGTGCTCTAATGTCATCTGGACTCTTCTTGCAACTCATCTCTCTTCAAGGATTTGTTTGGTCTTGTGCATGCAGATATGGATTTTGTCACTTTGGGAATTAATAGTAACCCCAAGTAGCTCTGCTACAGACATCTGTTGTGGACTGTACCCTGTTTATAGAGCTATCTGCTCACAGTTGTCAGTACAGACATAGAATTTTTCAGTTTGGTAGCTAAACTGAAAAGTAAGAAAAATTATTTAAGATTTAAAAAGTTGCTAGATTTTTTTTCTCCTCAAAATCAGCTATTTTTGAGACTGAAAAATAAACTTTTATTACTTCCATAAAACCTTAACTAAAATCTTTAAAGGAAATCAGTCATTTTCACTATATTACTATCAAAGTGAGCATTTTTCTATGTTTTTCTTTGTTTCTCTGTTTGACTAATCTGCAAATTTATACAGAACTCACAAGCTCAAAGAAAACACAGTAGAAGACATCTAGTTTCCCACTGCTTTCCATTTTGGAATATCTTTAAATGAACAATTGCTCAGGTTTTCAGTGCAATCTATAGTATCAGTACAGATCATTCACTTCTGAACACAATGTAAGGAAAATTAATAAATTTAAGTCCTCCTTTAGCGTCAGACTAATGAGTTGAAACTTGAGAACAAAACATCAAGATTAGAAATAGGCATATACTATTTTCATTTACTGTTCAGAATTTCATAGGCGTTCATTTCTCAAAACAGACCAAATCTAACACCACCATTCAGTTTATATATCCTGGGTTGGTGAAAGAGACTCCCGTTACCTCATCTGTAATCAGAGTGTTTCTCTAACTCTAGGATATTGTCCTTTCACTAAGTTTTTAGCTCTATTATTATTACTATTATATGTTTTTATTGCAATCAGATGCCATATTGCTCTTAATTTTACTTGGATAATCAGTTAAATGTCAAGAATTCACTCATGCACTCATGTCACTCTCACTGAACAACCACATAAATAGAAAGACATTTAGTGAATAGCTATCATCCTTTCTCTTTGAACCCATATTCTATCAGCCAGACATCTTGGTAAGTATAGAAAGAATCCTTCATTATCAAGTAACAAGAATTTTCAGGTGTTCAGTTAGCCACCAGATGAAATCCACATAGTCTTAAGATGCAGTAGAAGCATATGGCCATTAACCAAGAAAAACGAGTACAAATTTTGTAAAGCAGAAACAAAATAAATCCTGTAAATCAAACCAGGCACCATATGGGAATAGACTTTCATAGGATCAAAATTACACTCACCACATGCTTTTAACCTGCAAAAAACAGTCTGTGGTTACGCCTGTATGGTGCTCTGCCAATAAAACACCTGCTGACATTTTTTCACAATATGCAACTCTGTAGAAAAAACACAGGAATAATAAAAATACAATCTCACCAATGTTAGAATAGATTATTTTAAACAGGTATTGAGTAAGTGACCAATGCTTTATTTATTGGTAGGGATATTTTTAAAAGAAAATTATTTAGATACTTAGATGAGATCTAAATTCCAGTGTTTCCATAACACATACAAAATACTTCGCACAGACAGCAAAGTGAGTGCGGGTAGTCAATGTTATCTTACACAACCGAGAAAGCATGGTAAGCAAGCAATAACTCTCTTCCCACACACTGCAACTCTAATAAAAATCTGGGATTATAATTCAGGAAGCCCTGAGCCAAAACTAGCAGGTCTTATTGTGCATATAGTGTAATCATGCTACTCCAGGAAGGAGAGGCTGAAACTAAGAGGAGAAAATGAAAATCCTAGAGTTCACAGGTTGGACTTGCTGCAGTCATCACTAGTAGAAAGGGATGAACAGGTTTGAGAATGACAGCAGCCTGCATGTGGGACTAACAGTTCCCTGAGAAATGATCACTGGTATACCTTCCTTAACTTTCTTCCAGAGGCAGTAGCATCAAGCAGTTTAATTTTCCTCGGCCTGGTGCATAGAACAGGCATTTTGCTGCTGCTACCACCAGCAAGCAGCCTGTTCCCCATCGCTATGCACACGCTGAGTCAAGACTTCTCCTGGCCCTGGCCCAGCCACCCCACAGCTGCTCCACTTGAGCACCCTCTAACACCTTTAGCAAGTAAACACAAAGGCAACGGTTAAATAATAACAACTGCTGCTCTGATTTTACATTTCCTAGAGCTAAGAGCACACACAGCAATGCTCCTCTTGACTGCAAAAGCAGCAGTAAAATGTTTAACGTTTGCACAGCGGTTTGAATCGCAGTTCAGATGCTGACAATCTAATTCCTTGCGGATAGACCTGGCTAAGCACATCCTAGACACGAACAAGCTCAGGTTTCAACACATCACATCTTTCACTTTCCAGAACACAGAGCAACTGGACACCAGAATCAGAAGGGGAGAAACAAAATAGAAAAATTTGTGGCCAGGTTCTGCCTTTTATTTCTTCCATATAATCCTCTGAGAATCAAAGACATTACATAGAAGGGACAGAGGAGAATTAATTCTGAGTTTATCTGTGAAGAGAGAAGGTTTGTTTCCTCCATGTAGGAGAATCAAATCTTTTTTCTCATACTGAGCATTCTGTAATGTTCTTTTTCATGGCTATGAACACAAAATGTGTTACTGATGTCCAGTTTCTGTAATCACACAGCCAAGCAGCTTAATTTGAAACACAAAATAGGGAGAAACAGTGATTATTTTTCTTATTTTCAGCAATTATGTGATTGTAATTTAATTTTTTTTTGTCCCTGTCCCCTAACTCCCTCTGTGAGAGTGAATACTGCTGGGTACACTGCAAGAGTACACCAAGACCCCATGCTGCAAAAAGCTAAATTTAGGTTTTCCTTTGAAATCTTCTCTGATGCATAGTTTATAGCTTCACTTATAGTGAATTAGAGAATCGCAGCATTTCCTAGGGCTTTTTTTACTTGTTAGAGAGAAATGGTCAAAAATACTATGCTGTTACTTTACAAAAACATTAATGGTTTTATATTTTTTATTCTCCTGTAGAAAATACTGCTGAGACACAAAGAAGATAGAGAAGAAAATGTGTTTTAATAACGTTTGATCAGAAAACTAGGAAAGATAGGAAAAAAATAATCACATCATCTTAAAAGAAAGTCCCCACAGTTATTTATTACAAATGGGGCAAAAATGAAATATAATTTTATAGAAAATAATGATTTCTCATAAAAATCATTATATCATTTTCAGTCCACAGTAGAAGTTGTACTAAAATCCTTAAGATATTCCTGTAATAAAAACAGTAATGCCACTTCATTGGGAGGATGTTTGACCTTATTTTGGAGGAGGAAAGCAATCTGGGGACCTTTATACCCCAGACACATTTGGCCAGCACAAACCCCACTTCTGACCATGTAATTCTATGTGCTGTGCAATGTTTGGGCTACAGGAAGTAATTGCATGCCATGTTAAAACAATATGCATATCTATCTCTTTTCTTCTTAGTGCATAATCATCTCTCCAGATACTGTTAACAAGATTGTGACTTTAAACAGATTTTACAGCAAAATAACATTAAATTTGGCAATTAGTGCCTTTTAAGACACACACAATCTGATTTGTGAACAGGATTTTAAGTAATATGCCATCTGTTGCTCTCCATTCTAATTGTTGCACTAATTATGTATTTTTAATGGTGATCCTGATTTAGATCACACTTTATCACCAGGGAATAAAAGGCACTATTTGTTTTCATCATTTTACAGGGACACTTTGAATATATTCATCTGTTCTAATACAGAAACAAAGACCAGATTCTGCTGAAATGAAACTTTTGTACTTGGAAGAAGTCCGCACACAACAGAAACAAAGCAAAATAACGTTGATAAACCTGATTCATCCTTGGCCCTCCATTTCTAGAAAGCACTTTTCTACCCTTTGTGTCAAGAATTCCCTGTGTTTGTAAAGATACAAATAACCACTAACCCAGAGCGTATGGTCAAAATTATCCATATATATTAGAGACTCCTTGCCATGCTAGAATCTACATTAAGCCCAAAAATGGCAAGAGAACCCTCCCTGGGTTAAGAAAACCATTTGACATAAAACAGGGAGTTGCCCTATACTAACTTTGTTTCCTTGTAGAAAATCAAAGGACACAGGTAGTCACAGATGGAAAGCTGCTTCAAAAATACTCTGGGGTCTCTCCAGTTCTGAAAGTGGCACAGTTTGACTCATCGCTTTGTCAGGAGCACAGCCCAGACTGATTTGAAGTTAGACACAGCCCTAAGTCTAAGTCAGTAAGAATCAGACCATAGTAACCTCTGTGTAGTTTGAGAGAAAAACATTATGCTAATACCAGAGCAAGAAAATCTAAAAAACCCAGATGGTTTTAAGGGCAGAATATTGCCACAAAATTCCTCTCGAATGTCACGAGAGTCAATGCATGCCAAGAAGTGGCTGTATTGGCTGGGAAATATATTTATCATAAGCAACTATGTATGTATCTGCTTAATAAAAACCTCCACTTGGTCACCTTTGCTATAACCTTACACAACCTAAAACTATTTAGCAATCTGAAACTCTTTTAATTGTATGACACAATCATGGATTTCTATGCTCTGCTTAGATAAAATCTGCTTTATATTTCAGCAGTGAAATCTTGAGATAAACTTTATCAAAATAAAGAGGTATTTGACCTTTGCTTGAGGCTATTAAAAATTTTAAAATGCAGCCACAAACTGAAATGAGAATGACAGCATAGACCTTACTGCAATCAAAAACTGTCCCCATCTGAAACCAGAGGAGAGGAATATGAAGAAGGCTTAAGCTTTTTCCAGATTTATATTCTTAACATATCCCTTCATAAGCACACTGTACAGCCTTCCTCAATCCATTCCATGAGCAGGAAAGTCAATTTTCAGTAAAACAAACATTTTCCATATGAAAATGAGGCAATAATGAAAATACTTAAATTTATTAATAAATTAAAGGTCCCCATCAGAATTGCAGCAGATAATAAAAGGAGATCGTGTTCAAACAGATGACCAGACTCAAATAAATGGAGAGCAGTTCTTTTTTTCTCAGCTGGATAAGACAGCTCAGCTAAAATACATCTCATGCCTCTGCAAAACTCTCTGAAAATTATTTCTACTGAGAAAGATTGTCCCGTTTGATCATGTGGAATAGCCTGAGCCAATCAGGAAACACAAAAATGACTAAGCGACTTTCATATAAATTGCCAGCTTCACCTTTCTAGCTGAACTCTAGTTTCACCATTAAAAGTTATAATTTACTCATGCTGAGAGGTATTTGAGATAAGCATAGGAAAACTCAGAAGGTATCTGAGATACCACTCTGTGGTTACCACTGGTAAATGCTAAATTTGAATGGCAGCTCTGCAGGCTAAAGCTTAAAATACAGCCTGAACAGCAGCATAGCAAGCAACGCAATGGGGAGAGAAAAATCAAGCTCCATAAGGAGTTGGGTTGAGGATGTTTTTCCCCTTCTGTTCTTTTTAGAAAAGGTTAAATTCAGTCAAAGGTCAAATGCAAAGCTGGAGTGATTTATAAACTCTGTTTATTCAAACATTTGGAACAACTAAAATCATTGTTAACTTTCTTTTGCTTCATTCATATTTGCAGACAAAACAAGGAATTGCTTTGTTTTGGGACAGCGAATCCCCAGTTTTGGAGGTGGGGGGAACACCAAAACCAAACCAAAACCAGAAACTCCTCAAAAAAACCACAAAACCCAACAAAACAAGGAACCCAGCATCAGAACACAGAAGTGAAACACAACTATAAACATGATCCAGGTGTTGCAGTTTTGTGTGGCTGTGCTGCTTTGGAGGCTTTTGTAAGCCGCAGTTACAACTTTCTGCAAGCCCCGTATTTTGAAAACATGGTCAATTCAAGGCCAAATTGGAGATGGAGCCTATCAGAGCTGGTCATAGCACCTCTGTGAATCACATATAGGAGAAAAAAAACTGCTGGCAGGCACATTTTTGCCACCGGAGCGGGAGAGAGAAGATGTAACAAGCTGCACAGACACCAAGGCCAGGCCTGCAGGAGGGGGGACTGAAGAATGCGAAAAAGAGAGTTTCCCTGGCAGCTCGTGGTGAGACCATGGTGAAACGGGTGTCCTCCTGAAGCCCATGGATGAGGACGGGGAGCAGAGACATCTATACCCTGTGAAGATTGATCCACGCCTCAGCAGGTTTGCCGGGGGACTTGTGACTTTGCGGGAGACCAGGCTAGGGGGTCTGGACCTGAATGTCAGCACCCCATGGAGAGGAGCCCTGCTGAGAGGCCTGTGGTGAGGAGATGGCTCCCCGATAGAGAGGACTCACACTGCCGCCAGGGAAGTATGTGCGTGTGTGGAATGCCCCCCCCGCCCCCCCCCCCCCCTCCCCCCGCCCGCCCTCACCCCAGCTGAGATGGAAGACAACTCAGGAAGAGTGGACTGAAACCCCCCACTCCCCATTCCCTGCCCCTCCCTGTGCTGCGAGGGGAGGGATGAAGGGAGCAGATCTATGATTAAAGTCAAGAGTGCGAAGAGGCGAGGGGTGGGGGGAAGGAGAAGTGTTAAGATACTGGGAGGAAAAGCAGCTTGTGAGGAATCACTGGAACCCCACTGCCCATTCCCTGCCCCTCCCTGCGCCACGTTGGGTGGGGAAGAAGGGAGTAAAATCGTGATGAGTTTTAAGTGTGCTAAGAAGGGAGGGGTGGGGGGAAGGTGCTTTAAGACCTGGCCGCTTCTTATCTCGTTCCAGTTCACCAGGTGTATTAGTTGTAGTAGTAATAAATCACTTTCCTTTATTCTGTGCTGAGTCTGTTTTGTCCATTGCACTAATTGGAGAGTGATCCCTCTGTCCTTATCTCAGGTCCTAAGCCTCCTAATATCTATTTTCTCCCCTTTTCGGCTGAAGAGGGGAGTGAGCAAGCGGCTTGGTGGGTATTTGGCCTCTGGCTAGGGCCAAAACCACCACACCAGGGAAAAGAATAAAACAAGTATTAAAATCTCCAGAATCACAACTGAACACTTCCTGCCCTTACCAATTCTTTTATAACACTTTACACATACATACAGACACACTCTCATGCACAGATCCCAGCTGCTAGGCTGACACATCTGCATTTTATATTGCCCAGGATGTCCAGAGAAAGGACACTAGGAGGCAACAACTACAAATTTTACATTGCAGTGACTGAGATCACAGTTGTGAGACATCGGTTCTGCTGGAAGTGCCAATGCCACACAAATTGAAGCTACCTTGCTAGCCATATTTTGTCTAGATGCTCAGGAGATATTCTGATGATGGAGGCCAGAAAAGTAATGAGGCAGAAACATATTTACTTTACAAAGCAATTTCGTAAAGGTTTGATAAAATCAGTGTAGAACCTCATCAGTTTACAGTGTAACTCTTTATTAAGGACGAAATCCTATCTGCTTTATCGACATGATTCAACTGACACAGTCAATGTTACTTTTTTCTTACTACAAATCTTAAACAGACATACTCATCACTTTGGCTGTACACCTCTGAGAAGAAATTAGTGCTAATACTTTTGGAAAAAAAAAAACCTGAAATTGTAATGCTAGTAACACAAAGGTGAAAACACTTGTGTAATTTCTATCCTACTTTCCATACCATACTTCCACTGAGGTGAGGAGGGGGTAGTCACCCATCCATCCCCAGTGCATTCCCAAGCACCAGGTCCCTGCTGAAAGCACCACCAGGAGGTAATTTGAAGATTAGTGCCTGGCAGCATCAGGGACAGAGCAGTCCCTGTTTGCCCCCAAGGAAGGTAGCAAGTTCAATTTGCATTAGCAGTTTCCAGGGCTCATGGCAAAAGTAGAGGTGCAGTGCAACATTTTCGTTGCCAACACATTCAGAGCGAGGCCTCCAGAATGGCACAACTGTTAGTGACATAGAAATGGTTTAAACAGTTGCTAGTCAAAGCTGTCACTGCTCTGGCCATTTTGGCTACAAGCAAACATTACTTCCATGAATTCTTTTCCTCTTACCTCTCTCCTTAATGTTTAAGTTTATATTCTCTGATACAAAAGAATATTTAGTTCCAGGACTGAATGCATTCAGAAAGACTTGTCAAAATAACACTGAATTTGCTGATGGTCCCCAAAGCATCTCTCCTGAGGGAATGTTTGTATTTTTTGATGCACTGGAAAAAGTCAAAAATATATATGCCTTTTCAACAGGTGAAATGTGAAAAATACTTCAGTACTAGGTCATGTTACAAAAAATACAGCTTTTAACAGTACAGAAAAAAACCAGCAGTCTTCACACACACAGTAGATTTTCTGTTTTTCATCTCCCATCACCTTGGCTTCTACAATATATAGGTCATCTTTGAGCAAATTTGCATTCTGGGTGTATGTAAAGACTAAAACTATCCAACTTTAGGGCCTGTAAATTTACAGGAATGATGTAAAGATTAAGTGATGTAAAGATTATATCATAAGGATTTCATACTGCTGAATTTTAAAGCACTATGTGCTTTCCTTTCACTATGAACTTCTTTTTCTGGCTACATTTTTATGAACAGCTGTGTGTTGAAAATATTTCTGTATTTATCTAGTGATAAAGTGCTGTTCTGCTTATTAAATATATTTTATTTAACATAACAAATGTATCTCAGTGCTGAAAGCGTAAGCATTTACTCATATTGAAGAAGTAAACTGTACTCATAATTTCATGCTAAGATTTTCAAATCATAAATTAGTGTGAATAAAGCTACATATTGTCAGCTAATTCAAAGTCACTGAATGGAATCAATACAGTTGAAAAATATCTTTGAAGGAGGTCATAAAAGACATCATTTTTGCTTTCCTCTTTCAAAATGGATTTCTCATAGATTCTCACAGATATTAATGGGGCTGCTCAGAATTGTCTGAAGCAGCACAGGCTTGGAAAATAGAAAGTTCCCTAGTAGTACTGGCATGCACTGAAGAGTTAAAGTGTATTACTGAATGACTGATTTCCTGGGGAGCATCAATGAAGATTTCTAAATAAGTCTACAAATGGATTCAATGGGATCAATTAAATACAAGAATTAATCTTTAAGTTTATTTTCTTATTTGCTTACTTTCTCTCTTTTCTATCTGTATTTTAAAAAAACCAAACAAATTCACACAGTTTTCTTCTAGAACTTTGTTTTTTCTTCTCCATTGCAGCCAGATAAGCCCCAATGGGACTCCAGTGCACTAAAGGGGTGAATACCAAGATACTATGACCTCTAGTGAGACTACAAGTTTCTTCAGCTGCTAGAGCGATGCCTCACCCGGAATCCAGCAACGCATAACCAGAGGATACTGCAGATTGAATACAGACTGGAGAAATACACATTTCTGAAAAAAACTTGGTCTCTACTGTAAGAAAAGCAGCATCACAAGCTGTTATATCAAATCAACTACAAAAGGCAAGACACAAAGAGTAGTAGGAAAAACATTCCACAAACACTTCAGTAGCAAGTAGGGAATTAAATGCGAAGGGAATGCAATTGACAGGCATCACCAAGAATGTGAAACCTTTATTTATTAATCAATATCACCTTCAGCTTCCACTGAATATCTGTTAGAAGATTGAATTTGCTGACAGCTAGCATCAGCAGTAGGCAAGAACCAGGTTATAAAAGGGACAGAATTGGCTAGTGATTCTCAAAGTGCTGATGAAATTCAGCCTACAACACTAAGAATTAGAGGAGTCAATCTCAGTTCTACTTTTCAGAACTAGTAAAGGTCAAAAGGGGTTCAGAAGATCAGAAAATTACTTCAGCTACCAGTAAAATGCAGCAAAAGTGGGTAAGAGCAGAATTATAGACCAGTTAAACATTAAGTATTGGAAACATACTGTCAAAAACATTCTAACAATCATTTGTAAGAGCACAGAAGGAAAAGAGCGATGGGCACTATCAAAGATAAAATCTGTTCATCTGATTTTATTTCTTTCTGCCAGAAAGGTAGAGGGGCAGATGCAGTATCACAGAATCATAGAATGTGTTCTGTTGGAAGATGCCTTTAAAGATCATCTAGTCCAACACCCCTGCAGTAAGCAGGGACACCTTTAACTAGATCAGATTGCTCAAAACTTCATCAAGCCTTACACTGAATGTCTCTAGGGATGGGACCTCCACCATCTCTCCTTGCAACATACTTCAGTGTCTCACCACCCTCACATTAAAGAACTTCTTCCTAATGTCTAACCTAAACCTACCCTGCTCTAGTTTAAAACCATTGCCCTTTGTCTTATCTCTACATCCCTTACAAACAGTCCCTGGTGAGCTATTTTATAGGTCCCTTCAGGTACCAGAAGGCTATAAGGTCTCCCCTGACCCTTCGCCAGGCTAAAAAACCCCAACTCTCTCAGCTTGTCTTCATAGGAGAGGTGCTCCATCCTCATAGCCCTCCTCTGGACCCTCTCCAAGAAATCTATGTCCTTGCCTTGAGGGGTCCAGAGTTGGACACAGTACTCCAGGTGGGTTCTCACCAGAGCAGAGTAGCTGGGGAGAATCACCTTGATCTGCTGGCCACACTTCTTTTGATGCAGACCAAGTTGTGATTGGCCTTTCTGTGCTGAGAGTGCACATTGTTGGCTTGTGTCCAGCTTTTCGTTCATCAGTACCCCCAAGTCATTTTCTGCAGGGATGCTCTCTATCACATCATCCTCCAGCCTGTATTGGTAATGAGGATTATCTCGACTCAAGTGCAGGACCTTGAACTTGTCCTTGTTGAACTTCATGACATTTGCATGGGCTCAGCACTCTAGCTTGTCCAGCCTGGGGAAGATATTTTATTTTATCCAGGTTTCTGACATTTGTTTAATATAACATGTTCATACAACAAGATAAGGTAAAATATTTGGAATTAAAACACTGTCCAGGAAGAGTCATTACTAGTTCACTGTCCAATGGAGGAATACACAAAGCAAGGTTTTGCAGGAGCCTGTTCTGCTTCCAGTACTGTTCCATTTTCTTGGATGGAAGAGTACCTGCATTATATTTTCAAGCCGAGAGCAGCAGCAAGCACATCAGACAACAGGTTCAATTAGGATCCAAACCAGACAATATACTGGGGGAAAGCATGTAGAAAAAGATGTTGTTTATTAAGGACAGAGGCTAAATCCCACACCATGCCCTGTGGAAGCAAGGGAGATACAGTGAACCACAACGTGATCACAAATCAAGAACATCAAGCAGCTAAAATACATGCACACAAATAGAAACATCATTTTAAAGTGTGAAATAACTCTCCTACTATCCAGCTGAAGGCTTACAAGCATAGACTAGCATGATTTCCAGTCTGTCCACAGCAACTGAAGGATACAAAATCAAGTGGTGGTGCAACAGTTGAGTGGTGAGAATGATCAGTGATGCAGAATGCATAACTTATGGAAGACTGAAAGAATTTGGAAATTTTAGTTACAGAAGACTAAGCTCTCTTTGAGGATATAAGATAAAATAGTGGTTTTCAGAGATTCAAGAATAAGAAATCAGACTACAGGAGCTCTTCTTTTAAACTGTGGGGAGGAAGGCTTAGGAGGATATTTGAAGTTTTTCAATAATAAGGAAAAGCTTTTCAGTAAGTAGTATGGAAAATTATTTATTGGAAGATACTGTGGAATCTGCATCATTGGATATTTTTGGGAGGAATTTGAGCAAATATCTAACACAAATACATTTCATCCTGCCTTTGAGCAAGGTTTCTGTTTAAAGTCCTGTTTTCTTTAACAGACTGACGTGATTTCACTTTTTTTTTTCTCACAAAAGCAGGAAATTGATGGACAGAAATGAGATGAACCTCATCTTCAGCTATGAGAAAATTTCAGCATGCAAAATCAGTTCACTTACAGTGGCATGTGAGACCATGCACATTTCCCTGTCAGCAGGATTGCCAAAGCGCCCTATTTCCTCTCCCAGAGATGATGGAAGCCACAGAAATAGGTTACAAACACCTAAATTTTCTATATGATAGACACTAAGTAAGAAACTTTTAGTTATAAGAAGCTAAGGACAGAAGTTACAAAGGTTTGAAAATTAATCTGCAAAGCTACTACTAAGACAAAGAAAATTATTAAAATTTTAATAAAGATAGAGCTTTACTGTGATTATAGTTTACGCTTCTGGTAGCTTGTGAATTCTCTGGGTCCCAGATACTGTACTGCCCTCCTTAACAATACAATTGACACCATTACCAAGCACTTGTAAGGCTCATCTCCTCTCAAAAATCAATGCCAGCAGACAGTTTAGACTCAATGCAATAGCCTTTGTGGTGGTTCATTGATTCTTTTAGTAATTCCATGTCATTGTTTGTTCTTCAGATGAAATAGACATTCGCTCTCTCTCAATGCTTTGGAAAACGATACCAAAAATAAGTCACCTTCTCAACTATGAGCAAAACCAATGACACTCCCAAGTTGGAGGCAATTTTCTTTTTAGGTGCTTTTTTTTTTTTTTAGAAAATTGTGAAGAAAAAGAATACACAACAGGGGCTTCTTAAAATGTTTGCTTGCAAAATAACAGCTAAACCATGTTTCTATTCTTTTCAACAACTCCTGTTGCCTCCAAATCATGACAGAAACGTTATTGAATCTGATGATTTTCCACTATGGATATTGCTTATAGGGTTAGAAAATTTGCTTTGAAAGTACCTGGGATGAGTAGCTGATATATTGTTTGCTTGTCAAACAGCTTGAAGAGCTAGACAATATCATTAGACATGGTGCTGAAATGATGGATGGATGGATTATCCTCACCTGCTGTGTGTTGTATGCTAGAGCATTTTAGTAATACTTCCTGCTCCTTTCAATTTTAAAAAATGGCCTCCAAAATGTGCACTCATCCAACTTAAAAACATGACCCCCAAAATAGAAAAATAAAAATCACATTAGTAAATGTACAAATATATATTGCAAATAGCTTTGCTAGAAAATATCTCCACCTGACTTTAGTTCAAAGTCATGTTTGGAATATGAGGTATATTCCTTTTTTAGGACATAATGATGAACTTCTAAACACTTACACCTTTTATGACAACCCATTTCTATTTCTAGCCTTATCAGTTTCTTTTCGTAGACATAAGCAATTAACACTTCATAGTTTCCATTCAGTCTTGGAGTGTAATATATTTCATTGTCCTTATTTGTTAACCTTTGATATCATTTTCTGTCTCTTACAAACTGTATTAGCTGAATGTCTTAACATGTTGGTTTGCTCTCCTATTGTGCTGCATCTTTTTTAACACCTTTTAAGTCTGACATATCGAGTAGAGCAGAAGATAAATGCCAACACTTAAATAAAAAATAATTTTTAAAAATCACTAAAGAAAATTATTCCACTGTTATCTTTAACAAGGCTATAGCAAAACCTGGTATAAACAGCTATGTTGAACTAGATAGCAAAATCACTAAAAGCACTTATGACTACAATTTTTCAGGAGTTCAGTACAAACTTACAATTACTTTGAACTTTATCACATGAAGGTAGACTATAGTTCATAGAAGTTTTGGTGAAGTTTCTCATCATAAGCTTCTGTATTTGAATCAGTTCATGCATATTCATCTTTGCATCACTTTCCTAATATCACTGATATCTTTCTGAAACTGTCCTTTGTTACAGCATTGAGAAATCATCCAGTTGGATTAATCTTCATGACAGTGTTTAGCATAATTTGTGAACTCTACCAGGGTGAGTTTGGAAATCTGGGCAGAAAAGACTTATAAGAAGTAAGGCTCTGCACCAATTTCTCTGTTCTTACGTTCCTTTGTTATCACTTTAAAGAATATTAAGGTACTGTTGATTATCAGAGAGCCATAGAGACACAGTTTTAGAGGGAGAGTCTGCTATTCTGTAACAAATTTGGCAGGGAAATCCTGGACTTACCACCTTCTATTGCAGCCCTAGTAAACTCTCTTTAAAAAATGAGAACCCAAAAGTCTCTCCAAAGACCATGTTTCTGATTTCAATGAACATTCCATGATGGTAATTGGTACCTACGTTATTATTAGTTAGTCGTCCTCTATGTCATTGTTACAACCTAAGATCATTGAATGTGAAAATGATACTGAACATAAAGGAGGCATAAATATTAGTATTCCTACCAGAAACACATTTGGTCATTTTTAAACAGTAAAGAAGGGCATTATTCACAGTTTGATTCAAAAACGGACTGAAGACACGAGTCAAACACTCTTTTCTCTAATTCACTTATCTATGCCAGTACCGCTACACCGTTACTTTTAGTGAGAACTGAGAGGTCTGCTGGGTTGCAGCCTAGTAATAGAATTACTCATATATACTTCATTAACCCACAAGTCTGTAATGGATCTTTTGTTATCATTATACATATAATGAAAGTTTGCCTCCTAAGTAACATCATACACTTACTTAAACCAGCTGGTTGCCTTTGTGTAGTTGTGGTATTTCTCAGTCTAATGATTTTCTTCAGGCCTGCAGTATGTATTACAAAGTAGCAGCCAGTAAAATATTTTAAAATAAAAACCACTGAGTTAAAAGTACAGTTAAAGTCCCAAAACAGCTTTTCAGTTTGCAGAAATAATAGCGGTTCCAATTAATTCTGCATTCAGAGCAACACACGCTTGAAGCATAAGACCCCTTCCTTCACAAAACAAAAATTAAGAGCTAACTTCTAAAGACCACAGTATTTCAAACATTAAAGTTTAATCAGCATACTTCTCTGACATGGTATTTGTCTCAGAGTTAGATATCTAATTTAGTATTTGCAGGAATTCTGGGACAGGTCTCTCTAGAGGGAGATTTCACCCCATGGTATGAGAGATGTTGACAAAAGGCCTTCCTGTACTAGTTTATAAGAATAATCTCAAAATCATTTATGTTGAAGGGTCATCTTGAGACCATCTAGTCCACCCATCCTGGCTCAACCAGGGTCAGGTAGAACAGGTTACCTGAGTTCAACATGTATCACCTGCACATTGATTTGCAACACACCCAGCAGCATCTTAGGACAGTTAGCACTGAGCAGTTTCATATAAATTTCACACCAAATGCCTCTGGGATCCCAAAACCAGATCTATCCCATGGCCCTATGGCCTAATCTACTAAGACTATACTACTGCACGCTTATACAAGTCTAAGCTTTAAACACAGCACAACTAAAGATCTGCCCTATACTTCCTCTGCTTTGTCCAGTTTGCCAAAATATACTTTGGCTAGATGTGTAACATTTCATGAAAAAGAAATTCCATGTACTGATTCAGAGCATTCTCTTTGGCTCTTAAGGTAAATAACAGAAACTCACTTGACAAAATCATTTACATCATACATGTCTTAATGTACCATCTCTCATCATTCTCAATTCTAGCACCACCAACCATCAGCATATTGTTTTCCTTGAGTTTCCTTCTCTGTGTGCACATTGCTACACAGTAGAAGCTTAAGTCAGCACATACTTCAAAGCAAGAGAGTGTTATTTGCATACATGTATTATTGCATCTGATGGTACTAACATTTGATTCTTTCACTATATATACTGACTACGTTTCTAAGGAATAGAAATCTATCATGCAATACTAAGACCTCTGTCTTGCTTCTATCCTGAGACCACGTTAGATGTTAGAAAAAAATTTTTACTGAAAGAGTTGTCAGGGCCTGGAACAGGCTGCCTAGGGAGGGGCTTGAGTCACCATCTCTGGATGTGTTTAAAAAAAAGGTAGATCAGGTACTTAGGGATATGGTTTAGCATAGAACGAGAATGGTTGGACTTGATGATCTTAAAGGTCTTTTCCAGCCTTGTGATTCTGTGACCATGGGATCTCAGAGGATAAAGAGGAGAAAAGATATAATCATTCTCTTTCATAGTGCATCCATAGTGCATCTTTTCCATATTCTTTAAATCAAGAATAAACTCCAGTTTGTAGCAAGGGAATTTGGAGAAAATATATTCTTAAACATCTGATTAAATATTTAATCATACTATGCGCACCTCTAATTCCCTGGACAGAACTCAAGAGACTATGAACTCCACAGAGAGCTCAGTACATCAGGAAGATCAATGTTAATTAGAACAAGATATATAAACTTCTTCCAAAGCATAAGACATATGATAAGGAATTCAATGCATAATTTTAAGACTGGTACAGACAACTTGAGCCAAGGGAATTGAGACCACTTTTGTTAGTGTTTCCATTAGTAACAGAAGCATTTAATCTGAGTTACACAAACATCAGACAGTCACTAAATTGTGCAAGAAGAAATTAAGAAACACTTCGGTCTTGTAACATGCTGCTGTAACAAACTGACTAGTTGTTCTCCTACTGTTGGTGATTACTGTAAGAATCTGTTCATTGCCAAGAAATAGGTTTCCTTCATGTACAACAAATGAGACATCACTGCTGTACTGCAGTTACTTTAAAGATTTTTCACTCAGAGATAAAAAGAAAATTTTGTAGAATAGCATCTCAAGACACGCTTAATAAGAAAATACTCAGAAAAAATTATTTAGAACTAAACTCATTTTGTATAGGAAATTGCCCTTAAAAGGTCTTTTTCTTAGGAAATGAAGCACACAGTAGAAGTAACTGTTAAAACACAGTTAAAGGCCAAATGATCTAAAAAAACCCTTTAAGGGCATATTTAACATCATGAGCACTTCAATGATAATTTATGGACATAAAATCCACTCTCATATTTATATCACAGAAAGTCCTCAGCAACGATCAAAAAAGTTAAGCTTCATGATAGTCCAGAAAAAGTCACTAACCCTCTGCAATGGTTTGGAGAACAACAGAAAAAAAATGAGAAGAAAATCAGTTTGAAGACAGCTGTGAGAATTTACACAAGGTGATCTGGTGGATGAGGAGTGGCATCAGAATGTAAGACCATCGCTTTTGATAGACATTTTATATACTTCATTAGCTAAATGCATAGTTTTGCTTTATTATCCTGGGGCTCACACACTCCTATGTCAACACAGATACATACAGAGAGACACGTCTCTGCGTCGTGCTGACTTTGAATAATTGCTACATTGATCAGATACCAAGGAACTGCAGAAAAATTATCAAAGTTGATGATCTCCCTTGTAACAATCTGTCTTGCCTTGTAAAGTTTGTATGTTAAAAAAAAAAGGTTTTGGAGGGTAGAGCTTTTCTGGGAAGAGTGTCTAAACAAACATAGAAGCACTGCTGTTGGCAGAAAAAAACAAATTAAATTGAGAGGCAGATGATGGAAGGAACAGTACTGGAGCTGATTTTTAAAAACTTCTGCCACAAATCACCATCTTGCAGCAGCATAAAAAGTCACCTTCTGTGCTGATCTAGACTATGAGCTGTTTTTTTCTTTTCTTTTTAATCATCCAAGCGTTAGTTCAGTTACAAAAAGATAAGCGTTTTCATTCAGAGTTTGAAAAATGAAGTCAAAGAGAAGAAGTGATTAGGTGGGTTATAGCTTATCCTGAACGAAGTCACAACTTGAAGTACAAATCCAAACATTTAAGCTGCAACCGCATCAATGTGATATATTGTTAGTAGTACTGATAACAGGATTTATAAGAGCACTGCAGATCACCTTTGTGATATAAATAAATAGAGGTTCAAAATGGATATGCAATTTATGTACTTTGTAGTTTTAACATTACTGACTGTCTGGGAGCTATATCTCTGGTTTGGGGTTCTTGGATCACTTTTCAATGTGTTCTGAGGAAAAGATGGCCTTCCTTTTTATCCAGTGCTATTTAGTATGGTCCAGAGTGCATAAGTACTGATTACCAAAAGAAAGAATACATTTATTTTTACTGTGAAGTCCTCATGGTATTCTTTGTCTATGACAGTACTGGTTAAAAAAATGTTATAAAAGTCACTGAAATTTTAACTTGGTATTTTACCCATCTTCTTTTGTGCATGTGTGATTTAATAAGATTTTCAAATTTAAAATTATTATTTGTATACAATTATATATTTAATATAGTAAAATATGCCTTGCATTTGTTTATTTTTATGCAAATAAAAATATCTGAGAGTGTTTTGATAGTGGTTTTATTATTCAATAAATCTATGGATTTTTTTCCTACGTAAGAAATAGTTTGCCAGCTTTTTGCTGTTGCTACAGTCTGAGCTCCAAGAGCTCATGTTTATTATCATCAGGATTAACAAGTCAAAATAATTTCATCTAAAGACTTGTCATAAGCTTTCTTGTGGTAACTTTTGGGTGAGGAGAAGGCTAAAGATTGGGACATGGAAACTGACTTTAAATTAGAGTTGAAATATCACAAACAAAATCTTCATTACCTAGCATTTGCAATCCTATTCTAAAACAGATTGCTGAAGAGCAACTTAATTAAAATCTTATTGATGTACTGTATCTACAGAGATAATTAAAGACAACACCAAGTTTTGCATACAAAAACATATTTATCTTGCCAAGGAAATAATTGAGAAAAATTACTTGGTCTCTAAGACTTGATGTAGACATTTTTGTCAATTGGCTCCTATTATCTGCACTACATGCAAAAGAGCTGCAATGCCCACAGGTTTATTTATTTTTTAAACTGACCAAGCAACAAAATAGAGAATAGTAAAATAAATGTGCCCCTCTCAATGAATTAGTTCAAGGAAGGTAAGTTCAGTTGGACTGTGAAATGGTCTGGATAACTGACATTTTATGCGCTACCCACATTCATCAGCAGAACCTGTAATATGTTTCCCTATTTTAAGCAATCAATGAAGTACTAAATGTACTTTTCTATTTTTAACACACATTTCTCAAAAACTCCATGCAGACCTACCACCACTGGAGCGCACATAAGCCTCACAAACGAGTAATTCACCATTTGTAAATATTGAGCACTGGCAATATTTTTACTGCTACTTCAGATTTCGTTTTCACTGCTAGCCAGCAAAATAAAAGGGAAAAAGATATGTAGGGGAATTAATCTTTCAACACTTATTTTAAAGAACTACTCCCAGAAAAGTACAATATCAGGAAGCACCAAAACCAGATTCAGCCCACAGAGTATTCAGGGCTTATTAGGATACACAAGTTAAACAGGAAACAAAATCTAACTACTGCCTGGTGACTGCATGAGCATCTCATTCTAATTAACACCAAGATGCAGCACACAGAAACATCTCAATACTGTTCTTCCCATGTTTATGTCCATAACTTCATACTCATATTTCAAATATTGGAGGATATTACTTAGCAATCCTATTATAATATTGAAGGCCCAGAAAACAAAACCAAATAAACGCAGACTGAAAGCTTACTTTTCTATTTTAAAAAGATGGATGCTACATCAAGTGGTCTTTAAAGCACCAACATTCTGTCTCAGTCCTGTGAAAAAGTATTTGGATCTGTAAATAATCTTACTCTGAATTTTACTGGACTGTTTCAAATATAGTCAAGGAGAAATCAAGTACTTTCCTTCGTTCATGTTAGGGCTCACTGAGCCTTCATGGATTGTGATTACTTTTAGCAAGTTAATAGTTATGTTTTATGGGGGGAAGAAAAGAGAGGCATGAATTTATTGGTGCAAAGAAATTTGCTCATTTAAATTTACAGCTGGTAAATTAATTAGCAAATAATTTTCAAGGCTTTAAAAATAAAAGTCTCTCTTGAGAGGTGATTAGTGTTGCTAGCAAAATAATTTTCTTAGAATCTTTTATCTCCAGTAGTGCATTCTGACAGTCCATTATATTCAGAATAAAGAGGCATACAGTGAGATGTGTAGCCAGTAGTACCTTTCCATGCAGACTTTGTTTTGCTTGTGTCCTCAATCTTCACAAATACAACACCACTATGTTTTATATTACCTATTCAAATGCTGTAAGAGCTGTAAGAGCATTTGAATAGGTAATATAGGTAACTAATTGCAAACAGTTTCCCACATCTGCTCATGATAGGGATGGCAAAGTAGTCACATCAAATCCTTGAATATCCATTGCAGCCGTGGCTGACATTCAGAAAACTATTTTCCAAGTTTTTTAAATAAACAGTCATGTTGCAAGCCTACTAAATATTTAAGTGTCTTGTGCATAGTTAGAAAACATCAACTGAAACAGCTAATATCAGGTACTCCCTCTGAATACTTGATTTTGCAGTTATTACAATCATCACATAGATGGAAATGAACAGGATATTCTACCTCAGTGCCACATAAAGAAAAAAAAACACCTATAATTATTCTACTTTACAACAAAGTGAAGATTTGCTAACATCAATAGAATAATCATTTTTCAAAATTAAGATGTCTTCAATGTTCTTAGTAAATATATTGATACGCATAACCCTTAATCTGGGACCTGCAGATCTGGAGACACAGACTCACATGGAAGGGAAAGCTTGACATGATCTGAGAAAATAAAACAAAACCAGGAAAATAACTGAGGAAAAACCCACTACAACACAAGCACAAGAAAGTAAGTAATAATGATATAATATAAATTGCAGAAATCCAGACCAACAAATTATTCACCCAAATTATCTCTGGACAGAAGTATCAAGTGTCTTCATTTAAAACCTCCCAAACATGAGAGATCAGAAGAAGGCTAGAGGAAAACACACTCAATCAATATTTTCACAGCCCTCAATTATAAACTTTGGAAATAGTAATTTTAAAATATGTACAAAGAGAAATATTGTGAAAGGTGAGCACAGAAAGGACGCAGACTGCTTAACATTCATATTGTATACACACAAAAATACAGCTGACACTCATCCCAGAGCACATCTGATCCTGAAGTCACAGGTGCGTCTGCAGTGGTTAGATACATGCTAAGCTGTAACAGCTTTTAAAAGTACAGAGATCTATTTCATGAGGTTCAAAAATAATCATTTCCTAGGAAGCATGGACAGTGCATTCACCATACTTTCCCTAACTTTTGGAAACCCAACTAGATTGCAACATTAACTCACTTAATGCTTTACTCTGGACAGGCTCAATAAATAAGACTCCAAAAAGTTGGAGTGTTCTTGCACAGCAGGGAGGGTAGGGTGGAAAGGATAAGAAACGTTGCCTACTTTTATACATTTCAACAAGATTCAACCCAAACAACTGTTAAATGCCTGTACCTGAAGCTAAATAAACTTTTTCCAGATTTTCAAAAGTTCACATGTTATTTGGTTGGCTTAGCTTCATGAAGAAAGATCATTACTGACTGCTCTATATACCCCTGGTTTGAGAAGTATCTTTTGTATTTTCCCAACCATTTAAAAACAAGTTGGATGTGTTGTGTGCTGTCCACCATGACACTGCAGCAGCATTAAATGGTACAGTGGTGTTTCTAATCATATTTCTCTGTGGTGACTAATCTAGATGCTATGTACCAGAGATATAAAAATTTTTTTTGGAAGTTATGTAAATCCTGATGAAATTATCAGAATGAGGGGACTTAGTAATGTTGTAAAGGAACATTGTAAGCAGAGGAAAGCTCAGGAATTATGCTGAAACAGATTTAGAAATTTAAGAAGAAAAAACAACAGAAAAAATATTTTGTTCAAGGACTTTGAGATAAATTTCAGGAGAAACTTCAGAGTCAAATTAAATTTTCTCTAAGACCATGGAATAAGTACCTAAATGCTGTTGGGAAATAGCAAATGAAATCGTGAAGGACAATAAGAAGGTAAAAAAAGAAACTGTAAGAGAGGATAAGGGAAAAAAGAGAATGACACATCAGAAAAGATTAACAAAACAATCAGACTATTATTTCAGCATGTCCAGCTACCCTCAAGCTGTTGGGACACTTTAGTTAGTTAGTGGTTTGAGAAAATATTGAAGGATTGCTGGTAGAATACAAAACTATTCCTCACGTGTCACTCAGTCTTTAAATGCTAAACTTAGTGAAAATTTTCAGCTTTTCTATACACACCCCTTTCTAAGCACATCAGTTGCAGAGCTGAAGTGAAACCTCAGCCACCCCACTGGCAGGGCAGTTTAAGAAGCCTTGACTCTGTGTAAGCACTGCTTAATAACAAAAACATCTTTAAATTATCAACACTGTTTTCAACACAAATCTAAAACAACCACATACTAACTACCATGGAGAAAATTAACTTTCTCAGCTGAAACCAGGACAGCAATTCAGGTAATAACATTCTGTGCCTATCTGGAGCCCACCTTACAGTTGATTTCATATACAGGCACTCGTCATTTTCACTCATGGTCTTAAATGAACTATTGTTCCCCCCTATTTATTTCATCTTCCAAACCCTGTCATTTTTGAAAATACTTATTCTATGAATGAGGAAAAAAGTAGTCTTGAAAAGTTATTAATATAGATAAAATAAATATCTGCTGTTTGGAGTTTTTCACGGTTTTAGCATTCATTTTTAATTTTGTCTGTTTGGAATTTCATGAAGTATTAGAGGAGAGAGATGCAAAAAAGAAAAATCAGTTAAGCCAAGTGCTAGAGGTAATACCATGTGGTTTATTCAAGCTTCTGTGATCTCCAGTGCTCCATGACCTCCTGGATCTAGCAGGAGCATGCACTAGATCAGAAACAGCACTTACAGCAAAAGCCTTTCCAAGCCATTTTTTCTGGTCCCAATGGTACCTCTCGGCATTAGAGAACATTCCTCATTCCAAGCATCAATAATATTTAGGGACTCACCACTACTTCACCCCCAGGAGTCTCTAGCTGGAAAAAAGCTTATTGTTTCTTTATGAACTTTTCATTGCTCATACTCTGTATTAATAATTGATAAATCTCAAGATCTCACACTAAACTTCCAGCTCTAGTTTCAGCACATTTCTTTTCTTAGTCCTCCCAGAATTTTGAGTTTTCCGTTTGCTGTATTGCAACTGGCATCTAATACTGCTTGGAATTACAATAACTGAAATTTTTGCTGAACTTACATTTCATATTCTTGACGGTCATTATGTTATTTATGGCTTCAATTTTAAACTTCCTATAAATGAGCTATGCATTGAACATTTGAGAGCATGACCACCTTATGAATTCAATGTCCTATGAGGTAAACTTTGCAGAAAAAGACCTTTAAACCAGTATATTTTTCTGCCAATTCTACAAATTCGGTTTATCTGCATGTTTGAAAATTTTAAACCTTTAATTTAAATAACTGATCTCAGCTTCAAACCTTTTCTGGTATCAAATTCTAGTTTTGGCTTATGTTTCTATGATTTTTAAGTTGACCAAATAGAAGAAAACCATGCAGGAAACATTTTTCCCATGATAGAGAAGATGCGGAGTTACACCAGACAACAGATATACCAAAACTTTCATTCATATGGATTTTAAATACCCAAAGTGCACTTTGTTTCATGGAAAAGAAGTTTATTCTCTTCCTAAACCCTAGCAGTTAGCAACTTCTGCTGATTAGTACAGAGGGAAGCTTGAGTCAGTGGCCAAGTTTCAATGTATGTTCCAAGACCTCTACAGATAGCCCACATCTCTAGGAGTGTAAGTATTCAAAAATTGTTCCCCGTTGGCACCTTACCTTTTAATGAAACAGAAGACTCCAGACAGGGGCAGCTGGATGAATAATATGCCTGTGATCTATAAGAAAGATAAACTAGATGATCTTTTTAATGTCTAATCCTGCTTTCTTATTAAAACTGCACATGATGGAGAGGGGAGTGAAGTACAAGAAGGGGATATGTCCTTTGAGATGAACAAAACCTAGCTGCCAGCTTCAGCCTGTCTGTGTCAACAAATAGAACAGGAACAGAAAATAAAATACCTAAAAATAAAGTCAAGATAGCTTCAGGTTCCTAGAGCTTAATGAAATTCACTTCTGAATCCTGAGTTTATTGCCTTCAACAAACTCACAGAGGAGAGTCTAAGCAGGATTTGAGAGGTTTCATTAGTCCACAAAAGGACAGAGAAAAATTTACAGACAAGTCTCTTTTTAGGGGGAAAATACTGTCAATTATGTAAGCAGTTTGGAGAGAAGTTACAATAGCCACCACCATTTTTTTTTGTGGGAGCCAGCAGGGAAAGATGGTGGATGAGAGATAGATCAGGCCACATCTAACAAAGCATGAATAAGAAACCCAGGATCCTGACAGAATTCCCTGAACCTCCAAAGCAATGGCTGATTCCCTGAAAGGGCCATTGCTTCTTAAAGAGATCCATATTCAGACATACAAACAAGCTTTTGGAAACTAGTCTTAATGAATAACACCACTAAAGTTAAATCAGTCTGATTTATTGACCCAATGGAATAGAGTCAAAAGATGGGGGATATCCTTACATCTGCAAGATTTTTGATGCATTAACATGATAGACAATGAGGGTAACAACTGCATGAATCTACTTTTAAACAGGCCCTCATCTTGTTAAATCATGATTCCTTTCTTACATATACAAGTATCTGAAAGGATAAATGAAAAGAGAATTTTTGGTCCAAACACATATTTTTATTACTATTTGGATAATAAATTTTATATTAAGAGTCAATAATCTGTTGGTTTGAAAAATTATCCCAAGCATACTTTTGAAGTGCAAAATTAGAAATAAAAAATTATGGTGAGCCAGAAAAACTGCTGTGGTAAACAATTTAATAGAACACTCCCCTTTGCTCTTGTCACAGGAAATAATAATCAACTGCATAAATACAAGATATGGAAATAAGGAACAATTCCATAGACAAATATCCTCCTTGCTGGATGGAGAACTATACCTAAACAGAAGGATTCCACCTCTCCTTTCTGACATAGAAGTGTAGGTGGCAAGAGTGAGATATATGGCAACATACAGAATCCAATACTGAAATCCAAGGAGGAGCTATTTAAAAAGTACAATGTATTCAACATGACCACGAGCTGACTCTCTACAATCACATTTTGATCTTATGCAGCATATTTGGTTACCACCCTTTAGCTGTCTTCTGTTTTGCGGAGGGACTTGATGTTTCAGACTAGTATTCCTTTTGACAATGGGGAAAGGGTTGACATGATGTTGATGCTGATAAAAGATGGAAATAAGATGCCCAAATCAAATTTGTAAAGGTCTACTGAAAATGTCAGATGGACTAGGAAAATAAAAATAAAACCCAGCCTTTCAGCTATTCTGGTTGATATATTGAAATCACTATTAAAATTGAACCCCATAGTTGTAGAAGAGAGTGTCTGCTGTGAATAATAATAAGAAGAAACAGCAGTAAATGGTTCCCAAGCCTTTTTTCTCTCATTTGTGAAGAAAATTAGTTCTGTGAAATGTTGTTGTTTCCTTTTAATCTCTACAAAATTTTATACACTTGTTTGACAATAAATTCCCAGAAGATCCAATACTCTATTAGTTGTGATAACTCAAAAAAACTCTGAATTCCCCCTGAACTTAGGCACTTCCCTTCCAATCTAACCTAAAATAACAAATTCATAAATACAGGAGATATTTAATATATATAAAACAAACAACTGTCTCATTCATGTTACTTAATCCTGAATCTTGTCTCTCACCTTGACAACTTTGACAGAGTATCTTTTATCAATTGCTTGGAAAAGACAAGATAAAGTACAACAGATCTTAAGGTCAGAAGGTCTGAGCAACTGATGAAGGATATCATAAGATATGGCTACTTCCTAGAGGTTCACTATTTCATATTCATTTAGGAGTAATTTTGCCTAAGTGAACATGAATCAATTTGTCTGCTGTGCAAAAATATCTTAAGGAAAAAAAAAATATTTCTGGCAGGGGAAAAAGAGAGCATCTTTTAAAATTACGCTACTGGCTGCTCAAGGACAAATGCATGAGGAAACCAGGACCATTACAGGGTCTGACAGAAGATAACAATGTTCATACTTAGAACACTTATGTTTCCTTTGAAGAACCTGACTCCTTTATTCTATTGTACGTTTTTCTGCCACCCACATACACAAAAAACAGAGCTGAGTTTGATTAATTGTATTAATTAGTATAATATTAAACATGCAGCACCAGAATATTGAAATGCAAGTGTTGTGAAGCATCATGAGCACAGCCATGCTGTAGCTAAGGCTGAGGGGACACACACAGGACAAAAACAAAACAAGAAAATAGTCAGAGACATAAAACAATGTCTGTTTAAACAGCATTCTTTCTGTTCCCCACCACCACCATTTATTTTTTTTAAATTAAGATGCTGAATGAGCGCTACAACTGCTGCATTTTGAGGAACTCAAAGGAATGAGAAAAGTCAAACTGCAGTCAATTGAAAGCAGAGAAATCATGAGTACTTGTTTCATTTAGGAAAACAAAACTTCCTGCTGAAGCTTAGAAGTCCTGAGCCTAGATGATTATACTATTCTATTCTATCATTTTGATGTCAAAAATAGCTAACAGACTAAAGTAAAGGACATATAAATCACAATAGATTTAGAGCTTTCTACTCTCTGAAGGACTGGTAGATAATTAGTAATGCAACTGAAAGTACTTCCATGAAGAAATGGTGCCAATGAAAAACATGGCTATGTTTTACAGATCTAAATATTTTGCTTTCTGAACATTTATGCTTTCTGAAAATTTATGCAGTAAAACTACCACAAAACGAGTTTGCAACAGAAAAGCAGCTGCTCAGGCACCGCAACCTCAGTATTATAAAGAGTTCACAGTTGAGAGATTCTTTTTAGTTATATCAGTGTCTTAGGGAAGGGAAAACAACAGACAGAGTGGAGAGTGGTTCCAGAGGACAGTTGGAAGAAATGCAGGATTCAGTTTGGTTGAAATTCTGTACCAGTAAAGCAAGAGAACATGCACCTGCCTCATCACCAGACTTTTCAACATTGGGGCATTCACATATGTCCATTTTTCAGAAGTCTCATCTTTACCAGGAAGAAAGAAGTATTAATGATCACCTTGCAAGAAAGGCAACTCTAAGACTCACTCTTGTCATTGCGGAAATAGAACAAAACAGAAGAGAGCTATATTGAGAGATTCTGTGTCTTGTACATGTGCACAAGACACGTGGGCTTCCACACTTAAGAAAGACACAATTTAAGCTGAGTGATGTAATGCAACAAGAGAGTTGTCTTTAAAACTGCAGCAGGGAAGGTTCAGGTTGGATATTAGGAAGAGGTTATTTACTGAGAGGGTGGTCAGGCACTGGAACAGGCTCCCCAGCGAAGTGGTCACAGCACTAAGTTTGACTAAGTTCAAAAAGCATCTGGACGATGCATTCAGTCCCATGCTCTGACTTGGCTGGTCCTGTGTGGAGCCAGGAGTTGGATTTGATGATCCTTATGGGTACCTTCCAACTCAGGAGATTTTATGATTCAATAAACTAAAAAAATCTTCAGTGACATGAAACCATCATGCCAGCCTGATGCTAGTCTCCCTTGTTAAAAAAATAAAAGGGACATTAAATTTTTTTTTTAAAAATCAAATAGTTTTTCCATCAGAGTCATTACAAACCCAATCAGCCCTCATACGTAAGGATCAGGTTCATTACAACTGCTAACTCCAAAGCAATTTAAATTAAATATTTAACATACAGAAGACTTACTGGACACAAACATTACATATTACCTTAAAAAAAAATCTAGAGTGGGTTTCAGGAACCTGTGGAAATGAAAAAAAATAATTTGAGAAGCATAGTACTGAAATTGCACAGAACTGAAATTTTTCTCTCTAATTAGCTTAAATGGCAGGAAGATTCCATCAGGAAGTTTTACAATGAGAAAAGAGGTTTTTTTAATTTTTCTTTTACAAATTTACTTTGACAAAAAAAAACCCCAATTGTTCTAAGACCAATATGAAAACATCTGCAGAAATAGAGCCCTTTTTAATAAGAATATTTTTGAGAAACCCATGTTCCCACTCAAAGATGCTGTAAATACAAAGTTTTGATATATAATACACACTACCCTACCTAAGAAGCAGTAGCAAAGCCACAAATTCCCTTCCATCACATCAAAACTTAGCCCAAGTCTGTGATAGAGACAGGTTATTGAATTGCAAAAAAAAAGTTTTCAGTGTGAGACAGTGTCAAAAGAAATATGTAGTCACAATGGTTCATATCCAAAGAAATAGTATACACTGGGCATTGACCTGACCTCAGTTTCAGGCTTTTTTATTGCTCTGCTGAATTTCTTTGAACCAACAACTTTTTTCCTCAGCTTCCCAGCTGTGGTGACATCTGTCACAGAGCACTTTGCTTTCCTAGAGATGAAAAGGATTAAGGAAGACCCTGATACTCTTATCTTTGAAGTCAGACCAGCAAATCTTAATAATAAGAGATAAAATGAAAGGTCAAATATTTTCTTTCTGAAAGAAAACTCAATTTCTTACAAAAAAGTTATATGTTTGTTTCGAAGTACAGATTGAGAAGCCTACATGAATATTCTAGATCATGGTTCCCATGCCCTTATTTCTTCTCCCATTCGACACTTCAAGTAACATAAGAACTACCCAATGGAAGTTAAGTTACAGCAGTTAAAAAGGAAGAGCCATACCTAAAATCCAAGAATCTTTAGAAAGTTCAGCAAAGATTTGGGCAGAAGATCCAACAATTCTTGAAACATTTTAGATATGAGATTTCCTGACACAGCACCAAAGGGCTAGATGTATATTTGTGTCTGAGTCATATGAGATAACACAAGATAACAATGAATGAGAATAGTATAAAGTATAAATATATATATATATATACTTATATATTTCTACTTAGATTGTCATTTATCCAACTCTGGACTCCATTCTTGCGTAAACAAGTAAGTAGCAATAATGAAGACCAATTTTTATATGTCACCAAATAAAACAGGCTGAAAAGAAGCAACAAAACAGCAGCAAACAGCCAGGACAAGAAAACAGTAACTCAAAGACTGGTATGAAAATTGGAAAGCATGCAGCATTTTTTCAAGGGTTAAAAAAATAAAAGAACAAATAAGTAAACTGGTGCAAATTTGCACTACTTAAAAAATGAAATTACATCTTCTTCTACCTCAACAAGAAGAGATGCTGTCCAAACAATAAAATATGGTGCTCATTACAGGCACTATGGTGCTGTGATATTTAACAACTTATGAAGTACCAAGATCCAGCTGATGAAGTATTTGTCCCTAACATCATTATCTTCATTAATCTAGTGTACATAAAAGTAGAATCTGAGCATTTATTTTGTATTGTCAGAATTCAGATCTTTTGATTTATCCTCAAAAGCTTTATTCCCTTCCTCATAAGGAACTAAAAGGAATTTTATGCTTGCTTGGTGATCTCACAGTTCTCAGGGGTTTGAAACTCTTCAGCACCATGGTCTTTATAAAAAATAACTATTTGTCTGAGTTGTGACTGAAGAGCACCAACAAATACAGACTAAGGGGACCTTAAAATAAATTTCAAGATTAAACCCTAAATTCTTATGTGGGTAGATAAGATTTATAGAACAAGCATAAAAATAATACCTTCTGCAATATAATAAATATATTTACTCACAATTTCCATCAAACTTTGAAGGCTAAAAATTTCTGCAAAGAAACTGTGAAGTGAAATTAGTTCTTACTACATGAGCAGCATTGTGTGTTCAGCAATCAGGTTCACTACTTTGCATACCATATTTTGTTTCTAATAAACAGATGGAGAGCTTTCTTAATCCTTGCATTTCCAAAATAGCCCCAAAAGAGCAAAAACTATTGTGCCTCTATAAAAAACCCAAAAATTTTATCTGGATGCAAATTAACATACAGTTCTAGTCATGTACATTGCAGGAACTAGCATTCCACTGATCAAAGGGTCCAGACTTTCTTTGTATAAACCAACAAATACTTCAATACAGTAACTCCACAGTTTCTGTCCTCAATAACACAAAGTCCCCAGAGTCCAATTTAAATCCCAAAGCATCTAAATTAAGTTGTATTTATCCTTCCTTATTTCCTAGCTTAAGGCATAACAAACCCATCGTCTCAGCATTTCTACTGAACAACTTACTTTGTCTGTGCTTTGAAGTTCAGGGGTTAGAAACTCCTTCAAATATTAATTGTCAAAACTGCTGTTTGAAACTCTGGTCAGTGTTCTAAGCCCATGATGCACACAATATATTTATATCTTCCAAAATGGAAACTGCATATCCAAAGAGCTGCTTAATCCTGCTATCAGAATATTTTTCTCAGATCTCACGTTGATTCCAAGAATTAAATTGAAGTGCAGTTTCTGAATTGTTATTGTTAAGGCAATTCAATTAAATTTTCTGTGACAGCCCTCTTTGACAGTCCTCCCAATTAAAGAAAGAAAAGAACTAAAAGGAAAATGCTGAAACCTACATAAATAAAGAAAAAAGTGTCCAGTGGGTCAGCAAGAAAAGATAAATGTCTTTCATACTTGATTTATATCATATCACAGACATGCCACATGCAACAAAGGAGTTTTACAGGAACTTCTGGAGGAAAAGGTGAAAAATATAATCTCTAATGGCCACAACTCTACCAGGCTTCCATGTGGCACAGTTTGAGATGTCTGTAAGACTGAGTCTTCGTGTATGGCAATACCTCTACAAGCAAGTAGCAGCAGGGGTTTCACAGGGTGCTGGGAAACAAGTTATGAAACCTTTGCTAGAAAATGAGACAGCACAAAGTAAAAATGCTTGTTTCAGAAATCTTTTCTGTTTTCTTTCCCTGTGCAAAGAACAAATATATGCAAAATGAAAGAGAGTTTTCTATCAGCTGTTTTTCCTGCCTTTGGTTATGCACTACATATCTGTGCTACCTCTCCATGGAATGGGGAAGCACATAAAACCCAGAAAGAATTAATAAAATGCAAGCAAGCAGAACTGTGTACTCTTTAAAAAAAAAGGGAAAAATGTTAGAATCTGTGGCAGAAGCTGTTGAAAGTGTGTATGTTAACATTGGGTTCTATGCATGTAGCACCTGAGTCCAAAAATTTGCTGTATGTCTGCTCAGTCATACTTTCCAGAAAGACTTTGCTGCAGCTGTATGCATGTCCCTTACCTCTATATGGCATCCTGCAATGTTCACATTCTGCTTTTTCAGCAATTAGAACACAACATTGTGATGTTTTATGCTTAAATATTCACAGGAGGTATATATCCATTATTGATTAATCTGAATAAGAAGCTTCAGGTTGACATGGTCTTATATTTACAGTGTGTCCAAGAAACAAACTACCCCAGTTTAGGCATAGGTAAAAGAAAACAGAAGGTACAGTTAATAATAATAATAATAATAATAATAATAATAATAATAATAATAATAATAATAATAATAATAATAATAATGATGCTCATAGCAAGATTACCATGGGAAAATATCCTAGTGCAACAAAAAAATGAAAACAGCTTTATTTTCTGTTTTTCCTCTTAAGGCAAATAATATTGTTATTCTTGCAAGCAGAGCAATTACAATAACCTTCCCATTTCAGAAACTGAATATTATTAGCAAATTCATCTCCTAATATTTAAAGTTATGATGGTTAGAAAAGTTCATGCAGACCAAACACACCTGAAGAATAAAAAACTTAACTCTTAGAAAAGTCAGACCGTGAATACAAAATATTCTCCATAGAAGAGAAAGGCAAATAGCTTTTCTAATCAGTGGTATACTGAAATAAATGCAACTTAACCATATCATAAGAGGAAGCTTTAAGATGTTTAACATCTTTGTCAGTGACAAGGACAATGGGATTGAATGTACCCTCAGCCAATTTGCCAATGACACAGAGCTGGGTGGTGTGGTCAACATGACGGAGGGAAGGATTGCCATCCAGAGGGACCTTGACAGGCTAGAGAGGTGGGCTTGTGCAAACCTCAGAGTTCAAGGAGAAGGGCAAATTCCTGCACAGGGGTCAGCACAACACAAAGCAAAATTACAGTCTGGGCAGATAATGGATTGAGAGCAGCCCTTGAGAAGGACTTGGGCATGTTGGTCGATGAGAAGCTCAACATGAGCCAGAATGCACACTTGCAGCCCAGAAATCCCAGTATTCTCCCCCTCTGTTCTGCACTCATGAGACCTCATCAGGAGTGCTGTGTCCAGCTCTGGAGTACCCAACATAGGAAGGACAGAGACCTGTTGGAGCAAGTCCAGAGGAGGCCATGAAGATGATCGAAGGGCTGGAGCACTTCTCCCATGAAGACAGGATGAGAGAGTTGGGCTTGTTCAGCCTGGAGAAGAGGTCCAGTACCTGATGGACCTACAGGAAAGCTGGAGAGATGCTGTTTACAAGGGCATGGAGTAATAAGACAAGAGGTAATGGCTGAAGGAGGGTAAATTCATATTGGCTATTAGCAAGAAATTCTTTACAGTGGTGAGGCACTGGAACAGGTTTCCCAGAGAAGTTATAGATTCCCCCTCCCTGGAAGTGTCCAAGACCAGGTTGGATGGGGCTTTGGGCAACCTGGTCCATGGGAGGTATCCTTGCCCATAACAGGAGGATTAGAAACAGAGGATTTTTAAGGTTCCTTCCAACCCAAATCATTCTATGACTGTTACTGAGAACTCATGAACTATTAGCTGTTTTCCAAGTTTAAGACTTCTGGACAAATTCTTTAACACTGCATCATATTATCTGCATCTCCCAACAGTGAAAGAATCTCTGTTCTGAACTACCTGGGCAAAAAAATCTATCCACAAGAGAAGCAATTTCACCTGCCTCACGTCAGCCTTTCTCCACAGCCAAATACTGTGCCGTCATTATCCAGTTTCCTCCTTTCCCGTGAACATCAAACACAAAGTGCAGAAAAGCATGAGAATACATCCAGAAAAGAAGGTATGTACAGCTGTACACATTCAATAATTTCAGCTGCAGGAGAGGACCCTAGCAGCAACAGCCTTTAGCAAAAATACCAATCTGAGCATTTCTTTTTCTTTTTTCATTATCATCATCACCCCTGAATGTTATTAACAAGGTCTAGGTTAGGTGACACTTTGTCAAGGATTAAGTTCATTTACTTATAGTCTGCCTCAAAAGGCTGGAGATTAATTGCATTTCCTTGGCTACAGCATGTACTCAAATGAAAATGAGACTATGGAATATAGATTTGAGAAAATGAACAGATTTTGATGTTTGGGGTTTTTTTGTGTTCGGACTAATTTTGTACATAAAGAAATGCTGAAATACATGTTTGTGTGATACTGTGAATACAGGGAGACAGAAATGCTTATGCTTCAGTATGAAACAGTATTTCAGAAAGAAAAGTAAATTCTTTATCTCTAGTAGTATAAATGAAATAAATTGCTTGGTTATAGCCTGTCACTCAACTGCTTGGAAAAGCATAATAAGATTTTGTGCCAATACACTTTGTTACAGAACTCTAACACCACATATATTTTGTCTAATGTCCCTAACTGCTCTGAAACTTCAGTTCCTTCTTTCCTGTTTGCATTACTCATTTATTGAAAGTTTCAACCTCTTCAATAAGCAGTATTTTAAGTTTTGTTAAACAAATACTTTTGATATTCAAGTGCTTCTGTAAATTAATTCATACTGCCTTTCTCCATAAGTAGTTGGAAAGCACGATTTCATCACCAGTTTTCCATCATTTGAAATCTAATAAGTTATTGAATTCAGTCTAAACAAAGGTCAGACAATGACTCATTGCTTTTGATCTGGGAAATGTTGCTTTTTGACATATTCTGTAATTGTTAACAGCTTTTTGACATAAGTGATCATGGTATGAAGAATTGATGGCCATGTTTCTAGCGGTTTAGGATTCATTTGTCAATAGTCCACAGAGTTTCAATGAATACATTATCCAATGTTATTTTGTACTCAGCACACTGTTCCGCGAAACAACACGGCATTGCTTTATTTCATTGCATCTTTTATGTAATGTATAATCTCTCCTTATTTTCACTACTTGTTGTAAAGCACTAAAGAGTGTCTATAAATGAACTTAGAGCAGAGTACAGAGCTCCCACTTCTGTGTAACTTTATTTTAAAATGTAACAGGTCTTTATCTGCAGAAAATCCCCAAATGGCTCTGTAGATGGATGTATGTGAAAACCCAACAGTACAGCAAAAGTCCTTCTCAGCAGTTCTAAAAAAAAGAGAGCAGATTTAGAAAATACCGATCCCCTACCTTTACCTTCTTCCCCCCATGTTGCTTTACATGTTGTAGCTTCAGCTCAAGTCAATTTCTCTGCACACACTGAAGCAGCAAATGAAAGACCTGGCCTACTTTCTGGTCCACCATCACAATTCTGCAAACTATCAGTATATACAACATGCCTCACAGCTTAGATTCTCAGAAGTAAATCAGTAGAATGTTGTCTGGGTACCCTGTAAATTAAGCTCATTTTATCTCCACATACTCAATAGTTCTGAATTAGAAGTAGTGAAGTAACAGTAAGATAACCCTGACTATTAAGGTTTTACCTCAACATCACTGCTAATTTCCTAGATAACAAGTGTGCTTTGAAAAACAGGAAATCAAAGACTACTTTCATGCCCACCTGTAGTCCTTGCAAGACCCTCAACATCAAACTTTCCATGATAAAATACTTCCATTGTAATAATATCTCAGCAAAGCACCAGGAGTTTGAACAGTTCTTGCATCTTAAGAACTGAACCTTGTAGATTATTGCAGTTTCATATTAATTTGTTATATTTTTAATGCTTAAAGCATCCTAATACGAGTCGCTGCTGAACAACTCCGAAATGACAGGGAGGTTTACACCTGTAGAAGGAATCTGTCCCCTTGCCAGTGCACAACGTCCTGTAAGAGGGAAAGAACTCTACTTTTTAAATGTGCTTAATACTGGTTACGAGGTATTATCTTTTATGAAACTATCATCTGAGGCAACAAAGGAGGAAGTATGAAGAAAAAAAAAAAAGAGCACAAATCTGTTACTAATTTAAGGTGAGGAAAATGTTCCTTGGTTAAAATCATGAATGTTCATGGATTGTGAGCTTGCTAGCTAAATGGAAGAAGCAAATTTATTGTTTCTACTATATGGAGAAGAATCTCTATTACCAGTTTTTATGCTTTACTCAACACAGCACTAGATTTCTGCAGTTTTTTGCTTCAAAATTTCACTGCATTGCATCATTCTTTTAAATGTCATTATGCAAAGCTTAAGTGACAAAACGTTCTCTCAGTTTTCTCAATGTGACCTCATCAGCTAGTTTCAGATTTATAGCTGTCTCAATTGTTGAGTCTTTAGATGTTACTGTGGAAGAGTATTTACTGCAAGACACCTTACAGTACCACAGGCTGCCTTTTATTCATGCCTTCACATTCTGTTCCGCACATCCTCTATTTTAATCGCTAAAAAAAAAATTTTAAAAAGGGGAAAGCTGAAAAGGAAAACTGGAGGCTTTCAGACATTATATGAATAATCTTGTGAAAGTCAAGGTATACTAAAATGGAGGAGGCCTACACTTAATTCCAAATTCATTGGGGGAGCTTATACTATGGTGATGACCTTCTGAATCACCAAGTTTTTTCTTCTTTCTTCATGACCTCGCTCCTCACAAACTTCCCCATCTTTTGCATTTCCAGCCATATGATGCCAGCTTCTGCTCAGATTTTCATCTACCATTATACTTTTGCTATTCTTCCCTGACTGGTGCTTGAGTATCACTCTTTACCACCCATTGTTATCCTGAAACCTATGATTTTCTTTCCTGTCTTTACATTTTCTCCTCACACGCCTGAGTCTTGCTTATTTGAGACAGCCTGCTCTCCCCTGTGACTAATGATGACCCTTTGACTTGTTCTGGGAATCAAGGGACTTCAAGCAACCAGAAAAAATATCGAGGTATTCTGGATTTTTAAAGCTTTAATGAAAATTGCTATATTCTGTAGCTGGATTGGGTTTTTTTTTTTAGAAAATGAACGTACAAAGTTCCACATGCAATATATATATATATATATATATATATATATATATATATATATATGCTGCATTACTTTTTTAAGTAATCAGAAAGAAAATAATATTGACACTTATTTTTTAAAACTTCAAGAAAGCCCTAATTGATTGCCAACCTTATTTTTAAAGTGTTCAAGTTTGGGTTCAGAGAAAATGAACACTTCATTGCAATTGCAGGTAGTAGCATCAGCAGAAACAATTCAATGCAACAGCAGTATTGCTTCAGGAAAAATGCTTTATTTTCTAATTATTAATTTAAAGCTGCATTACTGCAAATATAAGTAGATGTACTTAATTTGTCATCTGGTTTCTAGCCAGAATAGATCTAATCTTTATCTTGAGGGTTTTTCACAGTCCTTGACTACAAATATTAATTTAATTTTTTCTCTGGTCAATTCTAGCTTAGAGCATGAAAAATTCATCACCTCTAACATCTCCTGCCCATTGCTATTCACATTTAAAGTTCTTTTCATATCTCCTTTTCATCTCTTGCATACTCAAAGTTGTAATTTTTAAAGCCTTAACTTACAAAGCTTTCACAAAAGAAAAAATTGTGTACATAGAGATGTCAAACATATATGTAGACTCAAAACGTCTGGGAAAGGTATGCTGTGTATATGTACCCACGAACTAGATACAGAGGTTAGGAATCAATTTTTTAAGCTACTAATCCTTATAGTTTTTGTTTCATAATCCTTGCGAAGAAAGAAAAAGAATTGCTTACAAGGGAAAATTAACCCTAAGGGAGATAGAAAAGACAGAAAAAGTTTAAAGAAAACCAACCCTGGCTGTCTCACTGCTCTGAATCACAATTCTTATGAAATTCATTCAGAGTTGTAAAGATAAACATCACACTGATATTTAATCTAGTTGGGTTAGATAAACAACAGTATCTGGTACAAACACACAGAAAGTACAATAGCATTCTATCTCCCTCTACTGGTCTGGGAACACCGGAGTTGCAAAGCATTTCTAGGACAGATTGGGCAATTTCTTGTAGTGCTTTTTTTTTTTTCCCTAATAAAACATCTGGGGAAAAAAAGAAAAAACAAACCCAAAATGTTAGTGTAACTCCTGGAAACCTTTTTTTCTGAAAGAAATCTTAAAATTGAAGGAAAGTCAAACAACAAAGTCACATGTTATGCAACTGTTTTAAGCTTGCAGTGAAATTTTCTTATTAACTCTTCTAGAAATGGGTAACACATTGATAAATTCTGTTTGCATTATTATCCCTGTCAAACTTTTGGGGTTTTTTGCCTTTGAATCTTCTAGATGAGATGTATCAGATATGAAAACTGAAAAATTTAGTAGAAGATGCAAGTCACAAGTTCTTAAGGAGGAAAATCAGAGTACTGTTACATAACTGACAATTTTAAAAATATATTTCTGTACAGTAAAAGACTTTCAAGAAGTCAAAATCAACAACAACAAGAAAACTTCCATTATGTTACATCATAAAGTCATCCTCATTGGTAACCTAGATCATAGGCTTTTCCTCTCCTTCCTCTCTCAGGAATGAAATAATCATTTTCCCTTGTGAGTATATATTTTCCAACACAAATCCAATTTGACTGCAACTTCTTTGAGGACATTTTCTCTATGTGAAATCTTTATCCCTAAGCCACTGAAAAGACAGCACTGCTTTCTCTAACCTTCAGTTACTCTATGTTGCTAGTTTAAGTAATTGCTGATAGTGAAACTGTTAATGGAGATCCAAAATGCTATCTCAGGAGATAAAAATCTTAAAGAACTTGTCCTATGATGCTAATCAACTTAAACTCTACACTTAAATCCATAACCACTTGTTTAGGGGTGCTTCAAGACTAGAGGATGATTAGCACAGATGGAAAGATATCAAGGACAAGAGAGTTTGGTCCGTAAAAATTACTTGAAATTAGAGAAGTTCTAGCTTTAGAGTAAGTGTTGAGTAGGCTTTAACTTTCAATAATGGAGAATTTGTTTCCATTGCACATCCAATAGTTAAACAAGGGAATAACATACAAGAGAAGCTGAACACAACAGACTCTAAAATTCTTCCCAAATACATCATGCTGTCTTGCAAGTTCTTTTCCCTCCTGATTCACTATATTGAGTTTCATCTCATAACAAAAGAAAAGAAGGAGCTGGTTGAAAATAATTACATAATTTAACCAATATGTCAGTCAGAGAAAAGACTGGTATTCCAGACAGCAGAGAATCAGAGAACACATTGCTGTAAATCAGGATTTTTTAAAAGCAAAATACAGAAGCTGAAAATCTTTACTACAAATAGCTCACTCATTACCAGCAAGACAGCAAAGATGCCCAGTTAGCCAACCTCCAACTTGAGTAACAATATTTGTTAATATATTACCATATTTGTAAACACACTACTGAAAAAATGCATATGATTACCAAATAAATATAAACATGGGCTCAATATATGGGCTATTTTGGTCCACTCTCATACACTGTCATTATTATTATATTCTTCAGGAAGGGAAGGAAAAAAGAAAGTGAGAGCAAGAAGTTTGAGACCTTACTTTCCACTTTTGTCAGTTTCTCATCAAGGTTTCCTATAAACAAACACAAAATTATTTGTTTCAAAAGCAGGTTAGCAATTGGAGCTGGTGTTTTAAAGTAAATTGGTAATAAAAGGCCTAAAAAAATAAATGTTGTGCCACAGCCTTGAAGACTATGAATGGGTGGATATAATCACCTTAGGGAAATTGTTTCACTGTCTCAGTCTATACACATGGCTTGCCAACATGGCTTTAATACGTACAGTGACAAGGTCAAAAAAGAACTGCATCCTGAGCATCATCTGTAACACTTCAGAGAACTGAAAATACACAATACCACAGGTTTGTGTGTTAGAAGTTCTTTAATTATTCAGATATTGATTTATGCTGAGGGGGAAGAGGAAAAAGGGAAGATGGGAAGAAAAAGAAGGGAGAGAACTGCCAGGGGAGACATAGAACATTTTGAGATCTCTCACCTTCAATTTTTAGAATTCTTCACTGCTTCTCATACTGGTTTCCTGCAGATAAGGATAAAACCCTTTAAAAGTTTTCTGGGGAAATAAAATAGAGCATGTGTGTGTAGTTTTCTCACTGGATCGAATTGCTGCTAATAATCTATGAATTTAAAACAGTTAAACTCAAGTTACAACCTATTATTCATAAGAATTTGCTAAGAATCACTGTTTTTTCACTAAATCATTTACAATCCTCAATGTGCTTAATGAAAATGAGTGAGGATGGCAGAAAAACAGTACATTGTGTTGTACCTTTGGGTAAGTATCTTCAAATACTACTAAATTATCAACGTTTTTCAAGACATTACCAGTTAAATAAGACCTAGAAAAATCTTTCATAATGTGACTGAATTCTTTGGCCTGTATGTGGACATATATCCATGTTTAATATGCTTTTACCCAGAATACAAAGTTGCTTTCTGAAGTGACAATGTGCAAATGCCATGCACAGGATTCAAAGTTTATAAACTCAAAGGAACAGTGGGTCTGATTTTCAGAAACACTGTAGCAATGGACATTAACTGTACTACACTTTTAAAAGCAACTGACTAACTCTTCCAAACTTTTGAAAAATCTGAGTAATCAATGAAAATAAAATCTTCCCTTTCCTTCTCCAAGGTCATATCTCCTACAAATACATTTGAAATGAACTGCATTGCTTTTTGATCAGCATATCCCTTCCAATTAAATTTCTTTTTTCAAAAAATTGAGAGTCCTATTTTGTGTCTTCCACTGCTTCCCATCAAAATTATTTTCCATTACATGCTCCCAGGAGTATTCACTGAATAAATTATAACTGTGTCTCTAAAATAGGATCAACAGGGAGAAGATTCAGGCAGGGCTAGCCTGGTTACCATTGTGGCACCTCATGATATATTAAATTTGGGTAAGTTATTTCAGTTTGAAGAGAGAAATTGCAATTAATTTTTCCAACATGAAACTGAGTTCATGATGCAGGACATAGTTTAACTAAGAAAAGAGAAAACTAGAAAAATGTTTGGAAGCTTTGTGTTGTTGGGGTTTTTCTCCCAGGGAAATAATTTTCATAAAAAATAATATCCAGTAAGAATATGGATAATTTCAAACTGGAGTAGGCATCTCTGTCTTAACTTGAAATAAATCAGAAGTGGCCCACTTTTCTAAACTGACCTATTCTGTCAACTTGCAATCTTGTTTCAAGGTGAAGTCAGACATCTGTCACAAATAGGTAAAGTTAAAAAGGATCTGTATCATAATGACAACTAGGATATTCCTGTAGCTCAGAAGTCATTAAGAATATTAATTGTTCAGAAAATGTTTTATAGAGTTAAACATGTATATACACTATTTTGTAATTCTTAGATGCAGTCTGGCAGATGTGGATGATGTCTAACAGGAAATTATGTCTAACAGGAAATTCTCCAAGTGTTTTGAGGCTTTTCTGTCATTTACCTCCATAAAATTCACATTGAAGAGGAAGAGAGGAAATAGCACATGGATTAAAGTAGTAACAGAAATATTTGATAACAGCTAAGGAAAAGTTAAATTTTTCATATAAAAATTCAGCCACTTGCCAGGTTAAAATATTCTTCAGAAAAAAATTTAAAATCATATGTATTCTAATCAATATGTCCCATGACTCAACCACCAGCCTGTTCCAGTGCCCGATAACCCTTTCAGGGAAGAACTTTTTCCTAACATCCAAGCTGAACCGGCCCTGGTGCAGCTTGAGGCCATTCCCCATCATCCTAGCACTTGTTGCTTGGGTGAAGAGATGAACACCCATCTCTCTTCAACCTCCTTTCAGGTAGTTGTAGGGAGCAATAAGGTCTCCCTTCAGCCTCCTCTTCTCCAGGCTAAATAACCCCAGTTCCCTCGGCCGCCCCACATAAGGCTTGCTCTCCAGTTCTTTCACCAGCCTGATTGCCCTTCCCTGCACACACTCCAGGACCTCGATGTCTTCCTTGTAGTGAGGGGGCCCAAAACTGAACAAAGCACTTGAGGTGCGGCCTCACCAATGCTAAGTACAGGGGCACTATCACCTCCCCAGACCAGCTGACCATGCTATTTCTGATACAAGCCAAGATGCCATTAACCTTCTTGGCCACCTGGGCACACTGCTGGCTCATGTTCAGTCGGCTTCACAGTCAAGAGAAGGATAATGACTGCACAGCAATGAGGGAAATCAAAGTCAGGTACATCTTATAAACACAATAATAATCTACATGAAATCTCTGCAAATGTGAGCACTGTACAAATGTGAACAGTGCCATCTTGCAATGGTCTTTCCATCATCTTGGCAGTAGTGGCAGACAATGCAGTACAGTATAAGAAATCAGCATCCTCATGCCAGAGTGCAAGGCTGCCAGAGCCAAAATACAAGAGCATATGGTGCCATTCCTATGATCCCCTTGAAATCGGGCCCCCCTGCAGCCGAAGTGTGAGAAGCACAGCTACGTGACTCATTGAAGACTGATATCAGTATATTCTTTGGACAGCGAACAGAGACAAAAAACATTTGTCACTGTCACAGTCTGTATTTTGTTCAAGAGGAAAAAAGCAAGGGGATAGACTGTGAACGTTGGCTCTGAACTTTCAACTGAATACAGGCAAGAGTAACTAGTTGCATGAAGCAGAGAAGATAAAGCTTTGGCTGCGCAGCAGAGATTAGAAGGCAATAATAATGTAAAAAAAAATTATTAAGATCATTTCAGTGGTTCCTAATTCATTATTTACTTGCACTTCCAGATTAAATCCTTGCTAAAAGTGCTGGTAAGCTTAAAAAAATAAGATTTCCTGTTATCAATTACAGTGAATTTTAAAAATGCATATTTAGCTTGTATGTTTATTTTTTTAAGACACTCAAGATTATTTGATATGTGAAAATACTTTAGATTGTATTTTTCTCTCCTAAAGTGACACAGAAGAAAGATATTTCCTTTAAAAATATAATGATTTTCAGAAAAATAAACACTTGTTTTTCCTGTTAATGATACTGAGGCATTAAGCTTGTCTGTTAAAAGAGTAAAAAGTCACTAAGATCAAAACATTTTTTAATAATGTGCTTCTGTCTTCAAAACCTTTCACTATTTTAATAAAGTAAAGTTTTCTTTGAAAAGCAAGTTTTCCCTTATTAAACTAATCCTGCATGTTCAACATGTTATTTTAACAAGCAGATATATTATCGTGGCCTCTGAATAAAAGGAAGACCAATTTGTCCTAAGAAAAGTTTAGCCTACAAATTAAAAAAAAAAGATAGGTGATTATTTTATGGATAAAGCTTTCAGTAACAAGCATTTTCAGGGGTTATTTTTAAATCATGATGTTATTTAGATAGAGATCTGCAATAGGCAACTTATTTGCTTTGCAAAGTAAAATCCCTCCTGGAGAGAAAGGAGCGGGATTCCTTAAATATTAATCTTTGTATTAATATGTATTTCTACCTGTTTCAAAAAATAAATTTCAACAGCATCACCCTTGTTGCTATGACACTCCACTGATAAATGTTATGCAGGAAGAGGGAGTCCAGCTGAAGACAAATACAATCTTTTTTTGCTGCAAAAATTACCTTAAAGAACTTGCAAATGTCTGAGTACCAAACATCGATTATGGCAAGCATTGCTTATGTTTGAAAGTGCCATTCAAAGAATAAACTAAAACATTCACCTTCAAAAAGGTACATTTACCTGTTCAGTTAAGCACTGCCATGAAACAGTAGTCATGTAACTAAGACTACTTCAGACTTACCTAGAGGGCATGAGAAGTCTGGCATGCTGGGAAGCCATGGAGCAGAGGCACATGAAGGGCTTGATGCTTTGATATAAATAATTGTGCTGAGGTTGCTCCTTACACCAGCATGCAGCAGAGGTATTGGCCTCAAATTCAGAAAAGTCTGAGTCAATCAAGTTAATTGCATTCTCTCTACCTTCACTTACCAAGATAATTTTAGTTCCCTTGTTCTCTTCATTCACTATACAAAACTTCCCCCTAATATCCAATCTAAACCTTCCCTCCTTTAGCTTTAAACCATTCCCCCTTGTCCTGCAATTATCTACCCTTTTAAAAAGTTGATTCCCCTCCTGTTTCTCTGTTCCCTTCAGGAACTGGCAGGCTGCAATAAGGTCCCCCCGCAGCCTTCTCTTTTCCAGGCTAATTAATGCAAACATTTTCATTGTACATATGTGCATGATATTTAATACTGTTCTTTGTTAGCCATGTTTAACAGACTTCAGATTATGACCATTATCCTTGGAAGAACATGATCCAATTACAAAATTACATAAAGTGTTTTTGGGTAAAGATTGCTTATATAGTACTAGCATAAAAAAGTCTTTGTTTAGGTATGGAGAAAAAAAGCAAGACTCAAAAACCAACTAGTTTTAATCTTTAGTAACTCTGAACAAATACTCAATGCTTGCCTTTTCCCACTATACTACACTTTCTATAACAATGGTTAGACTAAAAATTATTTTATCAAGTTACATTGTTTTCATAAACCCTCAATCTATTTCAACTTTACCAAACAGGAATGGAATTTTACGTTTGAGCTAATAAGAAGTGATTGATCAGTAAGAAGAGGATCACAGACCATATTCAGATCCGTTCACTGAGAATTATGTGATATCTGCTTCCACTATTCCACACCTTGGCCTGATGTGATCAACACAATTAAATCTGGGTTTTGCTTCCATAAGTCATGACACAATTTCTGAAGATGAAATCCTATTTTATTCTTCTTGGGTTTTTTTATACTTTTAGTATATAGAAAATATTCTACATCATTAAGAATTATTGAAAAAATACTTGACCATTTATTTTTATCTATGTAACATTTGTAATCTGAAACAGATTGTCGTGTTTTTGTTCTACACCGAAATGTTTCCCAGTACCTGTTCTGAATCATGAACTAGAAATACACAGATATTTCTATGTATTGAGAGTAAAGAATAACATTGATAAATCTTAAAAACATTATATCATACTTAAAAACTACAAAAAAATATAAGCAGAGTCAAACATTCATTCACTAAAGAGAGCCAGTATTTGTAATACCACTAGTACTATAATTTCAAAATGTTTAATAGCAGGAACTAGCAATTGCGTTCCAGAAAATGCACACAAAACAAGTTTGCTTGCACCAACAGCAATTCCAATATTTCAGGAACACACAGCTACACTTTGTATCTACCAAAAAAAAGGCAAATTAGAAAGATAAACATAACTAGACAGACAGCAATAAGTAGGAACATTTCCAGCATGATGTAGCAGTAGGAAGTTCTTTTCCTTCCAGCAATATCAAGGCAGTACAGGGTAAACACCAAAAAAATTATATTCATAACCTTTCACTACACCAAAAGCATCATTAGGTTTGTGTCTTAGAACAGCTCAAAGCTTACAATCCGCCAAACAGCCATCAGTTCCCTCAATAGAAAGTTTGCATTATATAGACAACCAAGCTTTTCTTAAACATCTGTGAATGGGAAACCTTAAAGTTAAGGAATAGAATGAAGAAATCCTCCTCAGAATTTGTGGATGAAGGCATAACAGGAGAACAGAAAGACATAGAGGGCCTATGAGTGACAAGAAATGGTAAAAATATCTGAATTCTGATATCAGCAGCAGATGGAGCCTGCAGCCATCCACAAAACACAGAACAGAATCCTACTCAAAGATGGTAAACAAAAGCTTCCAACTCTCAACATGAACCATTGGCCAGTGAAAAGAAATTAAGAAGGCCACAAAGTTACTGTGTTTGTAATATTTAGGAAGAAAAAGATTTTCTGACACCAAGGGAAGGAATTACAAACTCCAAGAAACAAACAAACATTTTGAATGTTGCCTGTAGTGTGTTCTTTCACAATTGTTCCTATTTTCTTGCAAATACAACCCCCTCCCCAATATTAGTAAATAAGAAAACAGCAGCAGACCATTTGAAGAAATTAAGAGGAAAGAGAAATAAAAAAAAATCCCCAAACTAATCAGACTGCAGACTAGGCTGTTAAAAAAAGCCAAACAACAAACATGCTACAATCCAACCAATACCTGCAGCTCTCTCTTCAAGATCTTTTCTTTTTCTGTAAGATACTGACAGAAACATGTCACAATAGGAGGTATTGGTTCAAATGAATTCTTTTTATATATTCGGAAGTTATGCCAAGCTATCTTGATGGATTTTAATCCTTACTGAATCAAGCAAGTTCCCCTATTAAATTCAAAGATTTTCAATTGCTCTTGTAAATTAGAGATATACTTCAATGCTTCCAGAAATAAAAGAACACATTTTTTCTTCCATCTTCATTCTTCAGAAATAACACTTTTTCTGTAGGAAAGACAGATTTGCTGTAATCATGAAAGATGTTATTTGGGTTGTTATTATCTGACCTTTCTGTCACATAGGAAATATAATGGCATTGTTCTTTCCCTTTTCAGAGAAAAGTGGTAATCATTATAAAGCCTTTTCTAGCAATGCTAATATGAATAATGTCAAAGGTACTAAAAACTGAAAATAAATTAATTCATTAATCCCAGAACTTTAGTTACTGTATTGATGTCACCATAGAACCATGGCACCACGATTGATATAATTAAAAAATAACACCAATTTGTGAAAATGTTCCTAAATAAAACTATTTTGAATCAGTACATATGTTAGAGTTTTCCAACTCAACTGAATTCACTTTTATTTACTTGCTGCAAGCATAAATGAGGTATTGGTAAAGACTGGTATTTCCAGTCACAGCTCCAAAAGACAATGATCTTCAATTCTTTATTGTGACTTATCTGGAAGAGCACGAGTCCTGTAAGTACTAACAAAAAAATGTTGATCTTATTGATGCTGCGATTAAAAGACGGGACACAGCTTGAGGCCAACTGGTTGTCGTTTTATTGTAGCAAATCACAAGTTTACATACTTTGCAAAGCCCAAGTGTGCCTAAGTTTTATTGCAGCGCAGAAACCATTCTTACATTTACTATTTGCTGATTGGTTTAAAAACACTTACGAACATTATTAGAAAAAGCAGCTTAGGCCTAATAACACAACCTTTACACATATTCTGGTTTTGTTTCTTAAAGCATGTTTCGTTCTCCTTTTCAAGACTGACCAGGTCCTCTTATCCTGCCTCTGGTGTCAAGATGTCTTGTGTCTCAGCATTCACAGAATCACAGAATCACAGAGTTGTAGGGGTTGGAAGGGACCTCCAGAGATCATCGGGTCCAACCTCCCTGCCAAAGCAGGCTCCCTAGCTCATACTACACAGATAGGCATCCAGACGGGTCTTGAATATCTCCAGAGAAGGAGACTCCACCACATCCCTGGGCAGCCTATTCCAGTGCTCTGTCACCCTTATTGTGAAAAAGTTCCTCCACATGTTGGTGCAGAACTTCCTGTGCTCCAATTTGCAGCCATTGCCCCTTGTCCTGTCTCCACTGACCAAAGAAAAGGGGCAGGGCAATTCCCCCTGCATCCCACACTTAAGATATTTATAAACATTGATCAGGTCCCCCCTCAGTCTTCTTTTCTCCAGGCTGAACAGCCGCAGCTCTCTCAGTCTTTCCTCATAGGATAGATGTTCCAGGCCCTTAGTCATCTTCGTAGCCCTTCTTTGGACTCTCTCAAGGAGAACCCTGTCTTTTTTATACCAGGGTAGCCCAGAACTGGACACAATACTCCAGGTGGGGCCTGATCAGGGCAGAGTAGAGGGGGAGGATCACCTCCTTAGACCTGCTGGCCACACTCCTCCTGATGCACCCCAGGATCCCGTTGGCTCTCATAGCCACCAGGGCACACTGCTGACTCATAGCCAACCTATCATCAACCAGGACCCCCAGGTCCTTCTCCACAGAGCTCTTCTCCAGCAGGTCAACCCCCAGCCTGTACTGATACATGCGGTTGTTCCTCCCCAGGTGCAAGACTTTACACTTGCTTTTGTTGAATTTCATCTGGTTTCTCCCTGCCCAGCTCTCCAGCCTGTCCAGGTCTTGCTGGATGGCAGCGCAGTGTTCCTGCGTGTCAGCCACCCCTCCCAGCTTTGTATCATCGGCGTACTTGCTGAGGGTGGATGCTATTCCCTTATCAAGGTTGTCGGTGAATTTATTAAACAGGACTGGACCCAACACTGAGCCCTGGGGAACACCACTAGTCACAGGCCTCCATTCAGATTCTGCTCCACTGATCACAACCCTCTGAGCTCGGGCTGACAGCCAGTTCTTGACCCACCTCACGGTCCACTCATCTATCCCATACTCTCTCAGCTTTTCTATCAGGATGTCATGGGAGACAGTATCGAAAGCCTTGCTGAAGTCAAGGTAGATGACATCCACTGCTCTCCCTCCATCCACCCAGCCGGTGATGAGACCATAGAAGGCTATGAGTTTGGTCAAGCATGATCTTCCCTTGGTGAATCCATGTTTCCAGTTGCTTGGTGATGGCATCCAGAACAAGCTGTTCCATAACTTTTCCAGGGACAGAAGTGAGGCTGACTGGCCTATAGTTGCTAGGATCCTCCTTCTTGCCCTTTTTAAAGACTGGAGTGACATTGGCTATCCTCCAGTCCTCAGGCACTTCTCCTGTCCTCCAAGACCTGTTGAAGATGATAGAGAGTGGCTCAGCAATCATTTCCACCAGCTCCTTCAGCACACGTGGATGCATCCCATCCGGGCCCATGGATTTGTGTGCATTAATCCCTTTGAGCCGCTCCTGGACCTCCCCTACCTCAACTAGAGGGAAGCTCTTCGTTCCCCAAACACTCCTATTTTCATCCAGGATCTGTGGGTCCCGAGGGACCTTTAGAGTGAAGACCGAGGCAAAGAAGGCATTCGGTATCTCCACCTTCTCATCATCCCCCGTTACCAGGACACCCACCTCATTCAGCAAGGGACCTACATTATCCCTGGTCATCCTCTTACTATTCACATATCTGAAAAAACTCTTTCTATTGCCCTTTATGTCCCTTGCCAGTTTCTTTTCCAGGTTGGCTAGAATCACAGAGACTTTCATCCCTTATCAACCAGCTCTTCTTTGTAATTTTGTTATTTTGTTATAAACATAATACCCATAATTATAAATCCAGCTGTCTAGAAATAACTCTTAAGGCTATGCTCATTAACACAATGAATTGCTGTCTTAAAGGTCTTTAATTGCTTGACTGCTGCCAATGGTTACAAGAGAGTACTTGACTGGTCTTTCACCTTTCACAACTAAAGTTGTCATCTTACTTTTCAGAATCCTTACATAAATCTTACATTAACACTGCTGGAGATGATAATATTTCGAAACACTCTTTTTTGCATGGGTTTCAAGGCAAGCTTTTTAGGTCTTTCTCAGCTTACATCAACTAGATAGTGTAACTTAAAGCTTTTTCTACCCAGAAATATTTGAGCAAGTTTTGACTTCCTCATTCCTGATATATTCAAAGATAAACAACTCCTTTCAGTGCACTGGCAAGCAATCCATTAGGCGACGTTCTGTTACTCCAAATTTTCAAATAGTTTTCTTCATGTACACTATTTGGTCATTTAGAACAGGAATTATGCTTAAATATTTGATACTTTTGAATTCACATATTTTTCTTTTGCTTTGGTAAATCTTGGAGTTCTCAAAAAGCCTAAAGCTCATCTAGTGCTGCTAGTTCTTTTAAATACATATTTTACATCGTTAATCATCTCCATCCTATATAATCCATCCAAAGCTATCAAAGTAGTCGTGAGGTATAACATATTTACTTTGATCAAACCCAATCAATAAATCATTAAATTTTGTGGTGATTCATCCAACCAATATTTCTGAGAACCTTAAATTCTCATGAAAGGCCTATTTGATGATTACAGTGCTTCTTAACATGTATCTGTATATTTCTGGAGATCTCTATATTTAAGATAACACAATGCCCTTGGTTTTGCACCAAATTCGGATCAAATAAGACTCAGAACCCTGGTGTTGCTTTGGGGCATATTATAAATGGAACAATATCCCACAAAACATTTCTGTCTTCACAACTGTAATAGCATCACAAAGTAGAGTGCTGTCTATGCTGCAGTAAACAGACAGTCTGTTATACAAAACAGCAGACAAAACTTTGACTGCATATTGGAATCTAAACATTCCCATAATAATTGCAAAAGTTACAAGGGTTATAGCAGCTATAAATGTCCAGCCCTTTAGTAGAGTTTCCTAAAAATATTGTCTAACTCACAGTAGGGATTTGAATGTCTGACTATACCTCAAGCAAATATCCTGACCACTGAACTGATAGAAATGGGAATGAAAAAGATTATAGCTGTCTTCTCCAAGTTTGACTTTTAAAGGACATTAAGAGAATTCAAACCTTCCAGAGAATAGGAAAAGTACCATATATTTCCAAGATCAGAAGAAAAAAAATCCTTTTTTTTTACCTTTGGTCTTTCAACCTAAAATTGAAAGATGGTTTCTCAATAACTGATTTTTCAGTCATCATCTGATGTTAGTTTAGACTGATTTAGATAGAATTAGCATGCAATAGGCAAGAACAAGCCTAATTATTCCATCTTACTGCTCTGAGAGAATTCACTGTCTGAACTACATCTGATAAAACCATGAAACATTAATAGCAGAGTGTGGCAAAGGGGCAGGACACAGCAGAGAAGCATGAGAACAATAAAATGGAGTGTGTTTCAATATCCTCGCATTTTAATCCCTAGACACAAAGAAGAGAGAAATAAAGAAAGATTACATTTTAAAAAAGCCAAAACCACCAAACAAACAAAAAATAACAAACAGGAGAATAGAAAGTTACATTGAAGTACAGTGATGAAAGGTTGAATTTAAATGGCAGAATCATGGTTTATACAGGCTCAAGTAAAGTCTACTATTTTCTTAAAATCAGGTTTTTTCCAACACTTGTAACAAATCTGTTTCTGTGATGTTATAAACTGACATTTCGGAAGACCATTTATTATCTAGTATAAGCTTGCTTTTATTTTTTATTCCAAATCTAGGTCAGAAAGTAGATGTGTCAGCTTAGATTTTATTCAAAAAATAGGAGCCAGAAACTTAAGCTATTGCTTTTATTTGAACCTTATCCAAACATAATTCTATTGTTTTCTGAGGAATATTAGATTCTGTCTAAATTAAATAGTTATGCTAATGAAACTATTCAATCCTCCAACTGCAAGTAAGCAAAAGTTAAAGTCATAAGTTTTATACATTTCAGAAACAACTACAAGTGGCAAGCATCAAATAAGGAATGCAACTGCAGGGAAAAGAGGAGAATGAAGGAAAAAGATTGACTTTTTCATAAAGCCAAAGATGAATTTCCAGGTTTTACTCTTATGCAGTAGGCATTGCAAAATCTTATACTGTATACAGACTCCATAAACAAGTCAGAAGGTGCATCAGACCCTAAACAGATATACTTGATGGTGGCAAAGACAATAGTAAACTGTTTTATCACTGAGAGCAGCCAGCACTACATATGGTTGTGACATGCTCCCATGCACTTATGCTTTTTCATATTCAGACACTATATATCTGTCCTTTGAAGTAGACTGTTCAATTCATCATCCAACTTCACATTCACAGTTTTAAAGATACTTCAGGCAAAGGTTGTTCTCTCAGTTGATCTATTTGTTGTTGCAGCACCAGTACGTTTTCTATGCATAATCCATTACTTAGGGCCAAGAGAATACAAATTAAAAAAAAAAAAAAGAAAAAAGACAGTACAATATTCTCCAAGATCCTCATAAACCTATCCAACTGCATCACAAGTAGCTTTTATGTAATTCAAAGGAAACCTTAAATTTGTCAAAGTCTTAATACCATTGCACATCTTTAACTGACTTATTCCAAAAAGTGAGAAAGAGGAATGTTCCTTCTAATATTTCTAAGCAACATACATATAGCCACTGCATAGCTCACAATATTTTGTGCAAATGGGCTAATATTTTGAGCACAGTTACTATCTTTCTTTTGATGTCCAGGCTTAATAGTTACATAAGAGAATTATTTTAAGTCACCCATGAGGTAATTTGTATATGCGAATGTCACAGACATCCTTTCATTACAGAAAGAAGGGAACAGAAGTTAATACAAATTTCCAGGCTTTCTCCAAATTCTAGTTTACATTAAAAAGAACATATGCATGCACACATGCATACATATGAACATGCACACATGTCAATTATATTCAGATCTCAAAAACTGGCCCATTGGGTTCTCAAGGTTATCACTTCAGTTCATGTATCACATGAATCATGAAAAATGGTCCTAGAGAAATTGTAATGCTATGCGATTGCCCAATGACAGAAGCAAGTATTCAAGATATTTCCAAATTTTGGCAGGAGAGCATAGTACATGTTCCAAAATTTAATCAAAAGGGCAATTTAGAATTGTGCAATAAAACAATTTATCTTTACTGTTAAGCCACATATCTGATCAAAGCTGCTTGAGCAAAAGTTTCAAGTTGTCAGAAATGCAGACTGTCCAAATCTAGCCTCAGTCCTTTAAGTAAATTAGGTGGGACAAAAGCTTGGATTGACAATCTAAAGGAATTGCAGTCTTTAAGAGTAATGTTAACAAATTATTTATGGATTACATGGAATTTTATGCAATTTTAATTTTCCCATTTCAATCTACAAAGTGAAACACCAGTGAAAGGAATTCATATATTCAGTGAAAATGGAAGTGCAGGATGAGGTAATGGTCTGTGCAACATGCAAGTGAAGTTAATTGCTGGAGTATTAACCTGTACAACATGGAAAATAATAGCTTAGTACTGTTTTACCTACCCTAACGTTAGGACTTCTGACACATTTCCACCACCACCTCCAAGAAATATTTGTGAGACTGATTGATGCAAGCGTAGGCTGTTTTGCTCTGACTGCATAATAAAAATATAATTCAAGAGATACAAACTAATGAGGAAAAAACAGTTAGCTTGGTCCAGAAGTCAAACCTTAATTCATTAAAATAAATTGTTCATTTCTAACAAACCTCCCAGGCCTGACAACATTCAGGAATGATAGTTTAAAGATCCAGCTCTTCACACCTCAGTTTACCCATTTTTAGAAAAAGTTACTTTAGGCAACAAAGTAAATATACTAGATATTTACTTGCCAGTTTAAAAATAAAGGAGGGGGGATGGAACTAATGGACTCCATAGGAAGTTTCCATATGAAGCTAAATATTTTATTTGTGAAGTTCCATTAGTACTGTGGTTAAGTGTGATTTTTTTCTTAAAAGCCAACATTAGCTATGAGTCCTGCTCATGTTACAAAAGCTGTAATTACGATTTGTTTAATGTTTGCCCCTCTTAAAAAGAATAATGTTAATGACACTGCAGCAGCCTTCAAAGAAACAAAAGGGAGGTTGAATTTATTGTTGATTTTGCACCTATTGCTATGAGTGTACAAATTCATGTTCATTGGAAACATTTTGCCCCTTCTATGTGTTTATTCTTCTTTAAGAAAAAGATTAAGACATCCAACATGAAAACAGTAATACTTAGTATTACAACACTCAGCATTAACAGTTATCTAAAAACCAAACTTAGCTTGTACAGGAAAAAGAATTATTTGTGCATTTTTAGCTAATTCCTGTTCAGTCTTTACTGCTAAGATCTCAGTTTCAATTATAGTCAACTAATACTAAGTAAGGGAGCATCTTTTTTCTGTCTTTAACGTATCTGTTATATTTCCCTGTTTTCACTGGAAAACATGAGATAGCAGAATAAGAAGAAATGTTCCTTTCTAAGTTACATCATTAATGATAATTTGTTATTATGTTAATTCCTAGTAATCTACATGGAAAGTCTCCAACACAGCACACTGTTGAGTCCAGTTTGATCTTCTTCATTAAAGCTTTGCAAGTTTCAACTCACATCATTCAAAAAGCTTTAATCTTTTAGTTATACTAATAAAAGTAAAATCTAAGCACATTTTTCCAAATAGTTCAAGCTTACTTATTTCAAAAAATATTCAAATACAATCACAAAACTTTCAACAAAATCTCATGATTTTGAGGAGGTGAACAAATCATCTTCCTATGTTTCTACAGTCCCAAGCCAAGAGATTTAGAAATCTCATACACCTGATACCATAAGGAATTAATTTTCCAGTGAAGGATAATGTGCTCTTCCATGAACTATGTGGCAGTGTTGAACAGTGCGTGAAATTGAAAATGAGCAAGAACTTAATAATCAAAACCAATGATAAACCCTGATCTCTAGCAGGAAATTCACAAAACTGCAGTCTGAAATCCTCTGGCTTAAATATAACAATTGTATAATCAGTTTTTCAGAGCCACCTTAAAATCAGGTGTTCTTCCTCATGTCCGAACTTTGTAATGTTTAAAATTCTTCATCAAGTATTTTAGTTGTACTGAAAACATTCAACAGAGTTTCACCTACTTTTGAAGCTTTGGTTGTGTACTGTTGCCTACACATTCTGCCTCTCAAAATCTAAGCAAAGTCAAGATGGACCCATGTTTATGGCATAAAATTCAGAACTAGCAATAGATTTTTCTTTCCTTTCCAACAAACACTAGTTTTTATTACTGTTGCATCAGTTTTCATGGGCTGTTTTCCAGCAATAGAAATTCATTAATAATCACCCTGCAAACACCATATATGGTACTGGAGAGAAAAAAAAAAGAAAAGAAAAAGATCCTCCTTTATAATATTTTCTTATAGTGTCTTTTCCTCAACCACCCTTCTCCTTTTCTGTTCAGTCATACTAATCATCAGAGACATTGTACATGGACTTTGTTCAATCAGAGTATTACTAGCTTTAGCTTGTCTGAAGGCATGTAGAGTACACAGAACTGAACACCTAGGATCAAGGGGAACTCTCAAGTAGAAAAATGCTTCAACCACTTCACATAGACATATTTCAAGCTTGAAGATTTAACCTGAACTCTTGGCATTTGATGGCAAGTACAGTACATGCTACTTACCAGCTACGGAGATCTCTCTCCTTATCCCACTTCACTGCATCCCAAATAAAAACAAATAAACAGGGAAGTTATTGCAATGGAAAGGGAATAAATAAAAGCAAAACAAAAAGTGAAGACACATACTTTACATATTAATTTAACTGTATTATGCAAAACACATTAGCTCTCCATGTTGTACTTTGGAGTTTTTACCAGCACCAGCAATATTCAGTGCATTTAAATAGAAATTAAATATATATCTACATATTTTAAAAGTATATCTTCCTTTACTTCCCCAAGTTAAAGATACTAATACACTGCATTGCCAGAAGAAACTTTAAAAGCCAGAGTCTGTTAAGAAAACTATCTCAAGTGGGTACACAAGACTTGCCTTCAAGTTTTTTTCTCTGCTGAAATAGCATGAAATGAATTATCATGAACAAGGTTAAAAGACTTTGAAATACACTGTCTGATACATCATAAGTTATCAAACCTTGGCAGAGAACCTTGTGAAATCTGGGAACAAGTCTAGGAACAAGCTTTTCCTATTACTATACAAATGACTTCTCTGAGGATTAATGCTCATTGGTAGGTATAGGACAAAAACATGGAAAGAATGTCTAAATCACATTTCTCCCTAGGCACCAAGCTGTAGTCACACTTCTCATACTGTTTTCCCCAAAAGAGCTAAACTTCTCCAGAAAAGTTACAGGGTGGTATCCCTTCCTTTGCACCTTCATGCTGTACCATGGAGCCTGGTTGTTATAGTACTCTCCAAGGACATGGAAATACCATCTTGAAATCCTGTCAAGCAGGGAAAGAAGTCATCTTCTTCCTAAAGTGAAAATGCTTCAACCACTTCACTGATATACTAAGCATGAGTAATTCCTACACAAAAGCTTTTCCTCTTCAGAAGAGAGAATTAGGTATTTGATAGTAAGCAGTTTACTAGCTTTGTACACATGCTGAAATCTCTTTAATCTGGTTTATCTGCACATTTGCTGGCTCACAGAATTTGCACTTGCAAAAGCAGCTATTGCTCCTATCTTGTAATGGGATCTGTGCAGCAGGCTTTCCTGCAAAACACCTTATTAAAACTTAATTTCTGTGTAACCAGATCTTTTTGCCTGAGTAGTTTTCATGTTCAGAAATTGTGCAAGGAAAAGAGTATCTGTAAATAAAGGAAGTTGAAAACTCCTCTGGAGAACTCAGAAGACACCATGAACTGTCCAAGCTAATTATCTCTAGTTTACTTCTCCACAAAACAACACAGGATGTTGAATTCAGCTCAAGCACAGGAAGAACAAACAGACAGAAGGTCTGCCATACTCCTAACGATATAAATGGTCTCTGATACAGGCCCACATTGTTTAACAAGAACATCTGCTTTATTGCAATTACATTAAGTATAGAAACATGGATTCTAGAAATCCAAATGGTTATCAGTATGTTCCTAATGATTAACAGTGTGCTTACTTTAAGCCAGATACAAGTAAATATATTTCTGGCTCACAAGGACTGAATGAAGGCACGTACGCTCAACTGTATGCAAACCCAATGACCATTAGTCACACTTGCACTGTTTGTGAATGTGAAAAAATACAGAAATGCAAAAATATCAGACATAACTTTGAAAATTGTATGCAATTTCTGGATTTGGTGGTTTGGGGTTTTTTTTCCAGTCACTTTAAATCCAGCAATTCTGTTGACAGCTTCCAGGGTTATTGAGAGAAAAGTGCTGAGCACTAGCAAACAAAAAAGGGGATGGAGCCATAACCTTACAGGGGTTGAGAAATAAAACTCATAATGTGGAAAGAATTGAAGAATTGGTAACATCTGAGACTGTATCTAGAAATACAAGCAAGGAGGAACAGCAGAGAAAACTTGAGCTGAACAAAACAGCACATCTAAGTTGAAAAATTTGCTATGTCTGTTGCTGGAGCTAGGAGCTTAATGCCATCTGAATTTATGCATTTGTTTATCTTTTGTTATATTAAACTTGTATCTTGGCATATACATGGTTTCAAGAATAGACAAACAAGTGCAGGTAAGGAAAGGAAATGCTTTACAAAACATTGCCAAATCTGAGGATGCCAGCACAGGTAAAATTTTCTAGATACCTATCAGACAAATTAAAACTGCTATCTCCTTATTGAGAAAGCTGAGCTACAGGAAAGGAAACGTGTTAGCTATATTTTTAATATTATATCTTTCTCTAAGTTTACTATTTCATAAGACTGTCAGCCATCAGACTTACAGAATACTGCCCTTCTAGAAAAGGCTTCCACACAATGAATCAGAGAGAGATGCATTTCTCCAAAAGTATTTTTTTTCCCATGAAAGTATTAACAACAGAACTTGTTAAAAGTTAAAAAGTTTAGATCTTACCCAAAATTGAGATAAATTTGTCTCCGAAAGAAGAACTGGAACACAAATCAGTTCTAGATTTTTAGTAATAATGCTCGTTAACTAACATTATTAGAGACAGGACTGCTAAACATGTTATATCCTTCATAAAATTCATAGGTCCAAAAAGTGGACCAAAACATTTTATGCTAGATGCCAGCTGACAGTTATTTACTTCAACATCTTTCATGAGAGCAGGCCTTCAAGCACACCTCAATACGTACAGGGTATCAACTATTTAATGGCAAAAAGTATCAGCTATTAAAAAATGCTTTGGAATGCTGAAGAAGTTTAGTATATAAGTAGTACCTTGGAAACTGGAGTTGTCACGTTAGGAAGTATTCCTTAGCAAACAGTTTTGAAGATTACTATAACAATGTAAAGCACACACGTTAAAAGAAGCAAGGATATTGTGAACCCATACAAAAAGCAGAAAATGAACTAAAATAAATAATCAGGAGTTAAAAGCAAAGGAGATACAAGGCATCATTTACATTTACGCAAGTACAAAAAAATACTGCTTTTAGAGTAAATTTACTTAATTCTGTGAAGTTATTACTGAATAAATGTCATCAATAAGGGGAGAGATATGTTCTACTGTTCACTTTCCCATCGAACAGGAAGGAAAAGATGCAAAACCAGAGAGAGAAACAGACAAACTGAACAGAAATACATGCATGCTATAAAACCCAGAAGATATGTATTGGCACTGACCTTATGAACTAGCATTTAGATATTGTTCCCCTGTGATTTCTTCAATTATGCACATTTGTATACCAAAGAAACAATAAAGAAAACAGATTGCATAGATTAGCCCTACAGCAATGCTAAAACCATCTTATCCATTTTTATTTTCATCTAATCTTGAACTATACTTCATAGGTAAACTGGAAAATCCCCATAGCCCACTCAAGATTTTAACATCCTGGCATGTGTTGGGATCCCTCTGAGTACATTTGAAGAGTGAAATGAAACCAGTGTTCTGAGTACAACCTCACTGAGATGCCACTTGCTCCCTGATGTTATGCATTTTTCATAAGAAGAGGCACTTTTAAATGACCAGTAACACAGCAGCTAGAACAATTTATATTCTTTTTAAGAAAAGATTGTCTTTAAAAGATGAAGTAAAATGTTAGAAATAATTTTGTAGTAAAGCCCCAAAGAACAATTAGCATTTTCTTAAAGAAAAATAGGCAGATATATTTCTTAAACAGCTGACACACATTTCCTCAGAGGTATCTCTGCTGCACAAGGGCAATAATTAGCTGCCACTTTAAAAAAGCATTATGTTAAACATGAACTAATGAATGCATCTTTACGTCAAGCAGATTAACCTTAATATGCTTCATCTTTATGTAAAAATCACAATGAGTACCTGGAGGTTCATCATTTCCTCTGATGCATAAGACTGTGAAAGCAATGTGTCTCAAGTCTGATTTTGTAAAGAAAAATAGCAGCTGTACCACATAGAATATTGGCAAATCTCACACACAGGAGTAGTTTCTCCTAGTTATGTGTAATATACATTGCTATGTATATAGTATACATGTGCACATAGAAAAACTTGATTTTATCCATTACCAATTGAGAACATTAACTGCAGGAGTGTCAGGAATAGTCAAATTACATACCAGTGTTAGCAATCCAGATTAAAGTTATCTTTAAATGGTAAACCTTGCAAGTTTTTCAAGTGACCTCAAATTTTCTGAGCCTTGAAGCTATAGGATAACACTGGTATTTATAAAGGGACTAGTTATTTTTTCTGCAAGCCAAATAAACAAACACATAGATGTTTTACAATTACTTGTGAGTCCACCTAGAATTGGTTACAAAAAGTATAAAATTTTAAATGTCTTTCATTGTGATGTGCACAAAAAATCCTAAATGAAGAAAAAAAACAAATAATACAAGATTAAACCTGTAATTTTATAATACCTGATGTTCTGATATTTTTTCCATATACGAATACTGAGATATCTTTTGTAATAGCAGAGTATTACATTCTGCAAAAGTAATGGTACATTTTGGTCTTCTCAAAATAATTTCATTCAATTTTTTATGAAAGGTCATTCAGTTTTATCACAAAGATAAGCCCCCATATATAGATTCTTCCTTGCTTACAGAGCAATTGCTTTTATTATTTATAGATACCTTGTAACAATGATGAGTTGTGGAATATTTACACTAAATGTTTTCTGATAACATTAACACCACTGACAATGTTTCTTAGCACATTTTGATTCAGTAGCATCTTTCTATCAATAAAAAAAATAATAATACAAGAAGCTCTAGATATAGCAAGTTCAAAAAGAAATATTCTGCCCATGGTCTGTTACAAACCATAAACTATCTGGATAAATTTATGGTTGATGTCTTCTAGGCAAAAGTAGGTTCAAATGACTTACTGAATTACCATTGCTGTCCACTTGCCACATACAGTTTAATTAGAAAAATACACACAAGTATAAGCACCAAGATTAGTTCAGCAATGTATACAGGAAGGTGTAAGAAAGTTCTGCTCTTTCCTCAGTACCCAGCTAAGTGCAGTTCTGCTCCCTTCCACGAATGGGAAATCTTAGCAGCAGCTCTCCCACAGCAAGGAGCACCATAGGATTCCCATGTCACAGAGGGACCCTGCTTTCCACCCTTACATCTTTCCTTTACATTCACTAATTATGCAAAGTGGGAAAAAGAGCAAAATAAAAGTGTTTCTCATGCCACACTGGTGGAGTAATATGAGCTTCACAGTTATTACACTGCTTTATCCACTTGATAACAAGGGCCTCATAAAAACAGTACTTGCTAGCAATAACTCACTCAGTGTCAAGCCATGTCATTTTCTCCAAAGTAGAGTGGATATGCTGCTTCTATGCAACAGGGATTTCACTGTAAAAAGAATTAATATTTCCATATACCTGTGATTGGGCAAATGCCAACAGGCATAGAATTGTATAGTGAGAACACGCTTGAATTAAAATATGCCAGAGGAAAGTAAAATATCTTCATCCACTATAAGCATACAGCTACTTCAGGCAAAATGAAAAAAAAAAAAAAACCCTTTAAAAATCTTTTATTAAGCCACAGTCTCTTTAATCTCATTCCCACTCAAACTGTGAATATAAAATACAGCAAATTTTTCTTCCATGTTCCTCTATATGGAATTTGTTTTGATGAGGAAAAGAAAACATGTCCAAAGGCATTAGAGAAGGCATACAGAAAGAAGTAATAGAGGAAAGAAGACTTGCATCTAGAGGTCCCAAGCATGATCAGGGTTCAGTGCATCTTTTTTATAACCATAAAATAAATTGCAGCCTTAAAAGCTTGTAAGTCATAGCAATAGTCAATGCATATTGGGACCAGTGCTAACATCTTTGTCAGTGACAAGGACAGTGGGATTGAAGGCACACTCAGCCGGTTTGCCAATGACACAGAGCTGTGTGGTGTGGTCAACATGATGGAGGGGAGAGGTGCCATCCATAGGGACCTTGGCAGGCTGGAGAGGTGGGCCTGTGCAAACCTTGAAGTTCAACAGGCCAAGTGCAATTTCCTGCACATGTGTTGGGGCAGAGAATAGTTTGAGAGCAGCCTTGAGAAGGAAACCTTGTGGGTCCTGGTGGATGAGCAGGCTCAACACAACCCAGCAACACACACTTGCGGCCCAGAAAGCAAACCATATCCAGGGCTGCATCAAAAGCAGGACAAGGGAGAGGATACTCCCCCTCTATTCTGCATTCATGAGATCCCATCTGCAGTACTGCATCCAGCTTTGGGGTACCCAACATAAGAAGGACAGAGACCTGTTGAAAGGAATCCAGAAGAAGACCATGGAGATGATCTAAGGGCTTGTTCATCCTGGAGAAGAGAAGGTGCCAGGGAGACCTTATAGCAGCCTTCCAGTATCTGAAGGGGCCTACAGGAAAGCTGGAGAGGCGTTGTTTACAAGGTCATGGAGTGACAAGAGGTAATGCCTTTAAGGAGGTTAGATTTAGATTAGCTATTAGGAAGAAATTCTTAACTGTGAGGGTGGTGAGGCACAGGAACATGTTGCCCAGAGAAGTTATGGATGCCTCCTCCTTGGAAGTGTTTAAAACCAGGTTGGATGGTGCTTTAGGCAACCTGACTTAGTGGAAGGTGTCCCTGTCCATGTCAGGAGGTTGGAACTGGATCATCTTTGAGGTCCCTTCCAACCCAAACCATTTCACGGTTCTGTGATCACAGGTGACAGAAAATAAATATTGTCATAGTTGCATGCATGGGAAACAAATACAGAGTCACACCAGAGTTTTGCAGAGTTAACATATGACCTCAGATCCCCAGTGTCAGTGCTGGTGGCTCTACATAAAATGGAGTATTCAAAGAAATGCCAGAAGAAATGTCTTTTTTTTTCCTGCAGAAAGAAATATCTTTTTAGGATTTGATGGTTTTGTTTAAATATGTTTGCATACCTATGCAGCTCACAGATTTCTATGTTCTGTGAAAAAACACCTTTATAAAGCAGTATACTTTGTCAGAGGTGGTATAAAATTCTCTCCCCAATTACAGATAATTAAATGGCACTGTCTCTTCAGTAATATGACAATGGTGAGATCTTTTATAAGAAGATCTTGTCTTAAAATATCTGGTTAGATATCGATTGTGTAATCTCCATGTACAATAACTAGTCTCAAGTTTTACTTCAATAGTTGCACAATAGCATCAGATAATCATTACATCTTTCAGTCAGTCTTTCATTTTTCTCTTCCACGTTTTTATAATCCACATTTTTAGAACCATTTAAAGCATTTTTATATCCACATTTGTAAAAGCAAACAAACCTAATTTTACAGATGGCATAGAAAAGTTCCTTTTTAAGAATTCTGAATCCTCATTATATTTCTCCATTGTAGTAGCCTGATCATTTGTTAGCAGTAATTGGGGTAACAGGATTCACCTAAAGGACAATATGAGAAATATTTTTCCCTCAAAAATCCTGAAATACCTATAAATAACTTAGGAGAGTAAGAAACAATTTAAACTACTGTTCCATAACAGTTATCTTAAGCATGCTATCAACAATGTAACATACACACAGTTTGATTACTTATGTAAAATGTGGCATCACAAGTTACACAAAACTTTCTACTGCATCATCAAAGATATATTGATCACTTAGCTGTGTGTATAAGTGTCAGCTTCCAACACAGGTAATTCCAATTAGCAAAGATCAAGTTGGTAGCAACTAAGATATAGCCAAAGAAATGGAATAAGCAGTCTTCTTCTGTGTTGGTGACAGATCAGAACTCATTGTCTATGTAGGTTAACATCAAAAAATATTCTACATTTCTACCACTGAGATCACAACAGAGAAGAGGAGTGGAGGAAACAAAAACACAGGAAAACAATGGGAAGAGTGACTATGGGCGTGTTTGTGTATAGTCAGCTCTGATGCATATATGTATACAGACGTTCTGAAGTAAGTTTGATCTTTCCTACTACATCCAAATCAGAAAAGTAGTCTCAGGTGGTAAGAAATTGCAGAGTTACGTGATTTTTTTATGGAAGGCAGTTGCACACTTAGATTTTAACAGAGACTTATGAGGATTTCTGTCCTCCCTACTTTGCGGCAAGTCTCACCTAGTGCCTTCCTGCTATCTAGTGCTCTATCCCTTCAAAGCCAGGCAATCGCCTCCCATGCAGCAGCTAGTACGTCACCTTTCCAACAACCCTTCCATTAGAGACCCAGAGTCTCATGTTGCCTCATGTTCAGGAGGGACAGGATGTTCCTCTTCCTTAGGGCCATCAGAGCTCGCCCAGGGACAAAATGTCTTTCCTTCAGGAAACATGTTTTGTTTCTTGCTCCAAACTTTCTTAAGGCTTTTTTTTTTCACCCTTTCAGTTAACAGCAATGCATCATTTTAGTTTTACGAACATCATCTCCACAAACACACAGAAGAAACCAAAGGTCTAAGGAAAGTAGCTCACAGTAAAATAAAGAATATTGCATTGAACCATAACTTTCTGTGCCAGAAACAAATTTATCGACAAAACATTAAGCTGAAAGTCCGAAAGTTGTGCATGAGACATGCAGAGAGAATACATCCCAAACAATAATTATTGGACGACATTTTGAAAACTGCACAGCTCTTACAGTAATCCTAATAAGAAGAAATATAGTTCTTTGGTTCACACTTTACAAAGTGTGAATATAAATTATCCCCTTATTAGGAAGTTGTCCCATATAGCATCATGTTCTCTCCAAGTTAATTCTCATTCTATCTATCTCAATAGAAGTATGAGTTATGAGAAAGACCCTGAGTTTTCAAATTGGATTTTCAGTGTCTAAGAATCAATATGAAAATTAGAAATTCTATTTGCTTAACAAATCCACATTCTTTTGCCAGTAGCCCGCACGCCAACCAATGTCCTAAATTGAATTTTGTTTAAATTGGATGTATCGAATAGGATTTTAAGGAAATCAAAAAAGACAAACCTTAATTGGCTTAAGCAGGATCATTTTCTTCTCAGATGCATAAAGCTGAAACATTATTACTTTAAAGAGGAAGCATTAGATGTACAGTTATTGTATTGTGCTGTCACTTAAAGTGTAAGCTAATTGGATAGTGTTACACATTTAATCATTGCTGTTTTAAACTGACAGTGCTACAAACTAAATGTTTCAAGATTTACAACAGACAGCATACAGATCATAGTATTTGTCCTGTGTTCTATATCAAAACCATTAAAATAGCCCAGTATAAACTGTAATTCATAAACCTAGAGTGTGCTTTAATAAAGTCAATAGATGAAGATACTAAGACACAAGAAGTCATTAAATATATTTTTTAAATAAATAAATAAGGTCCTTTGTCAGTTTCTAGCATCTTAGGAACCAAGATATCACTGAAGAAAAATCAAAGGAAACGTCAGTGATGAATATCTTGAAATTAAAGACAAAGTAATAATTGGGAAACAGAAACACCCATGGAAAACACTAATGCCTAAGTATTTCTTACTCAATTACACATTTAGTGACTTCATCTAAAGTGTCTTGGTACTGCAGGATTCCCAGTTTGTTTATGCTGCCCTTCTACCATGAGAAGTTCAACATAATGTTTTTACTGCTGCTTGCTAGATGCAATCGGTACCTGTAGGGAAATTGGTTATAAAGTAATCCCTGGTTAAAATAAGTATACACTTTGTAAAGCCCTGTAGTTCACAGAAACACTTTATATATAAAGACTCCACTGTTTCCCTGCAAGGTATCAAGTTCCTGTAAAATCATATTTTCAATATACAGTAATTAGACCTATATGTATAACATTGCACCTGAAATTAATGTTCTAAATAAATGTTCTCCAGAAAAATTTTGAAGAGCTTAAACAAAGCAGGTAAGATATGTAACTTAGAACTGGAACTGCTCAGATGCTCATTATGCTGTGAAAAGACAGAGGATGCTTCAAGAGGTAGGTATCTTACCTGACTTAAGAGTAATACCTCTGCCTAGCAGAGAGCTGAGTAGGAATCAGCACAATGTGCTCAATATCAAATCCTGTAACCAATAAATCCACATGCAAATATTTAAAAAGCAGGTGATTCCAGCTCATTCTCTCCCAGCCAGTCTTTTATTCTTTTCCCTCTAAAGTTAAGCTTCATGAAAATTTCTGAGATTTCAAAAATATTCTGTTTTATATTTGAACACTCTCAAGCAAAATCTTTTCATGCTTTTACCTGTTCCAATATTCTGCATTTTTTTTCCAGTGGATACATATGCTTCTATAAAAAGCATAACATGTCTGACATGACCTCTCCTATCAAAAATAGTCAATAAATACTCACCAGAAGTAGCCAATAACAGATTGCATAGGAAGTTCCACACCAACATGCGGAAAAGCTTTTTCACAGTGAGGGTGACAGAGCACTGAAACAGGCTGCCCAGGGAGGTGGTGGAGTCTCCTTCTCTGGAGATATTCAAGACTCGTCTGGACGCCTATCTGTGTAGTATGAGCTGGGGAGCTGCTTTGGCAGGGGGGTTGGACCCGATGATCTCTTGAGGTTCCTTCCAACCCCTACAACTCTGCGATTCTGTGATTCTGTGATGGCTGGACCACATTCCAGAAAGCTAACCTACAAGTCCCCTCACTGAACAGTAAAGATCAGGGATTTGAATTTACTTCTTCCCTCAAAAATAGAATATTGTAAAATTCTATTCTTTCAGGGCACATTCCACAACGTCGTGTCCCACCCACCCCCACCCCCCCCCCCCAGTTTATTTCTGAGACAGAATGTTTTCACAGTTATAAGATTTTTTTCTTTTCAAAATTTATTACTTATTAAAACTCTAGGTGACAATAGATTTTTGAAAGCTAAACATCGTCATTATGAATGAATGTCTCTAAGGAATATCAGCTTTCTCAAATTTCTCCTTTGACCTACAAGCTTATTCCCCTTCTACTCCAAGCAGGTTGTCCATAAGTATGCTAAGAACGGCCTAAACCGTATTCACAGGCAGCGTACCTATGGTAAGCTATGTAACTACAATAAATGGCTACACGCATCATAACACAGATATTGAGTCATGCGATGTGTCACTGACAATTATATTCGGAATTTTATTGAGAAGCTTAGGCATAGAAACAGTTACATTATCTTAGTATAAAATGTTAGTGTTTGGTAGACTTCAGTGTGACAAGAAACTCTGCTTTTCAGTATATATGTACACAGACATTATCCCAGAAACAAATCTGAAACCATGTATAAAGGAAAACAATCCTACCATCCGTTGCTAATGATATTCAGTTTTATCAGGGTTAGTATTTATGCAGAACATAGAAAAAATCGTTATGAATCTAATACAATGGCAATGCACATAGCATTTCTCATAGCACATGTAATTCTGCTAATGCACATTTAGAAGGCTGTTACAGTAGAAAGTACCCTGAAGGGCAAAGCATATTAATTAAGGTATGAAATAGAAATGTTAATCAAGAGACTGTAATGAGGAAGGAAAGAAAGGACCTAATCCCTACATTGTTGCATGGAGTTCCAGTGTGTAGTCACAGAAAAGACAAGTTAAGAGCAGATGAGCAAGCAAGAAAGTAGTTTTCCAGTTCTGGCCACGTGGTGCCAGAAGAGCTCTTGGAGATGATAACTAATCAGTTATTATAACTACCTGAGGTGGTAAAGCAGACAAGGTCATTGTTTCAGCATGTACTATTTTATCTCTTTCCATAACATTGTTTGACTATGGCAAATGCAGTTGTGTTTGGTTTTTTGTTTGGTTCTTTTAAAAAAAAGACCCAGCACACTCTTTAACTCTTTATCTCATTGTAAAGCTAGGGTTTTTTGAGTGATCTAACAGCCAGCAAAGTATTGTCTCTTTACAGAATTCATCATCCTAGTATTAGTCCCCCAGGTATTCAGAGACTGGCAGGCTCTTGACAACTGCATGAGCTGACCTAAGAATTGGTTATGCAGACATCTTCAAGGGCAATGCTAGCCCCAAGGGCAGGGTAGTTTGGGTTGTTGGGCACAGTGTCCAGTAGGAGCACTCAGGTCAGAGGAGAAACTGCATAAGTCAGAGGAGCCAATAACTGCAAGCAGGGAATGTCATTCTTTCTCCAGAACTCATAAAACTTTTAGTGCTTGCAGTTCTAACAAAATAAAGCCATTAATGTCTAAACTCAACAAGAATTCTACTTAACAAGCAAATGCAGCGTGTGAGGAGTTATTGGACATGAAACTCGGCTAGTTATAGATTACTCTCTTTTAGCAGTTAAAGATCAAAATAAACAGTTCCTTCCTTACATGCTTTTTAGTGCACAAGCTGCAGGTAAACCCTCTTGCGCTGTTCTCTTTCTGATACTCCAGGTTCAATTTGTGTGACCCTAGCATATAATTTCTATTTATGGCTAACAAATAGCAATCTAGGTGAAAGTTTGATATAAAAGTCTAGAAGTGTTTTGCCCTTTAAAATTTTTATAAAATGTTAAAAACCTATGAAGAAATATATATTACAATAAGCCACTTGACGTTTAAGTTTTCTGTTCCCCATTTCAAAAAAAGATTTGCCTGGATTTATGGCAATATGACCTAATCCATGGCAAGGCAGTATAGAATCATTGAAACCCTGATGTGCAATTGAAGTAGTTTCCTTTCTACATAATAATGCTTGGTTCAAGATGCCCACAAATTGGTTGGATAACCTTCGAATGACATGACAAAAAAGTCAGGATGTGGGAACTGAGTATGACTATTCCTCTCAAGGCTCTAAATCACTTCTGGGCAAAGGAAATTATTTACTGTGTCTTAAAAACTAGAAACTTGCTCTGACTGTAAGGACTATGGTCCCAATGATTGCTGCAACGCTTTGCTCTCAGAATCATATACTGCAGATAAATATAATTCACAGAATAGAAATAGTGACAGGTCAAATACAGAGTAAATTAAAAGTAGAAAATGAAAAATGAAAGTAGAGCACAAATCTAACAAGAAGGGATTATGAAACCAATGTGAGAGATTATGAAAAACAGTATTTTCTATACTCTAGTGGCTGAATTGCATGTGAACATGAGAATTATACCTCTTTGAGTTTTCAGAAGCCGCAAACAACTTCTACTCATAAAGAAAGAATTTAAGTCTTTGGAAAAGAGAGAGATTTCAGAAACATGTTACTACTATCTGCTACCATGCTGGCAGCAGACAAATCAAATTTAGCACTCAAAAACCAAGTCTGAAACATGCCCTCTCTCTGACAGGTAAAAAAAAAGATTTACCTTTTGCAGCCAGCTCGCTTGTGTATAATGTATATAATGCAAATGCATCATTTAGTTTGAAACACTTCTCACCACATTCCTTTAGGGTCTGCAAACACATAAATTGTCTGTATGTTTGTGAATATGTTTTGTGCTACTCCCATGACATAAACCCTCAAATGGCGCACTTTGGAGAAAAGACATCATTAACTATTTTCCTAAACACAATGTGTGCCACCAAATAGATTCACCATTCAGGAAAAGAAAGATAAGGTGCCTTCATTACAATTCACGCAACATCCTTTTCCATAGGAGAGGTTGCATTTCCAGAAACTAAACCACAGAAACACGATAAATCAATCCAAGATACTTGTGTATTGGGTCAGGCTGACCTGGAGTCAATTTTCCCCAGAGCAACGCTCACAGTGCTACACTGTGTGTTGTTAGCAAGCAAGGTGCTGATAACACCCCTGTTTTGGCTGCTGCCCAGCAGTGCCGATACAACATCAAGGCTGCCTCTCCAACATTCCCACCACCATCACCAGTAGGCTGGGGGTGGGCAAGGTCTTGGGAGGACACAGCCAGGACAGCTGACACAAACTGACCAAAGGCACAGTCCACACCACATGGTGTCTGCTCACCAGCAAAAGCCAAGAGAAAGGAAAAGGAGGTGGAGGCATTTGCTATTTATGGCTCATGTCTTCTGGAGCAAGTGCTGCATGCACTGAAGCCCTGCTTCCTGGGAAGTGGCTAAATATTGCCTGTTGATGGGTAGTAGAGAATAAATCTTTTTTCCGTTGCTTCAGTAAATGGCCTTTACTTTTATTTTATTAAAGTACCTTTGTCATGACCCATGGGGTTTTTTCCATCTTATTTTCTTCTGCCCCTTACCCCTCCCGGCCCCTCCAGCCTCATTCAGCTGAGGAGGGAGCTAACAGAGTGGCTTTAATGGGCACCTGGAGTCCAAATGCCAACCCACTGCCTTTCTGACCAGGAGAAAAAAATACCTTCTTCCAGTAATGGAGCTTCTGCTAGCCTGCAGTCTTAGGGCTCACCCTAGATCACCTGTGTGATACACAGACATGCCAGGATACCCATGTGCTACAACACACTCTTGGCATTCTCAACTCCAAGGCAAGCAGTACTGAAACCTTTCATGAAGGTGTTATCTCAGCAGAAAGTGTCAGACAACTGTTGTAGCCCTAGGCAATTAGAAAACCTCTAATGAGATTTTGCAGTTCTTTCATATATTTTATAAATTAGATTTTGCCAATACTAAAACAGAATCATATAAGCACTTTAATACTGTTTTACTAAGGAGTCAAAACATTATTTAAAACATTTTATTTTTAACAAACTTTTATAAAAAATATAATACTGGATATTAATGGAGTGACAGAATTACCATCTGAATAACCATACAGAAAGAGTGTGTATTTTATGCTATCTCCAAGCCTGCAATGCATAAGACAGCCAATAATATAACAGCTGAGCTTGGACTGAATTTACTCTTAGAGATAGAAACATTTAACAATCTAAAACGTCTACATAAGCATCTGATAATACATATATGGTGTTTTATACCATAAAGTGATATATATCTTAAGAACAATTGTAATTACTTCAGTACTATCGAAAAACACTACCATATTTCTTTCCTCACTACAAAAAGCATATTAAATACCATAGAGATCAAAAAGAGGAGCTATTTGCATCATATAAATGTATTCATGTGAGTGGCTAATTCCCTTAAGGTCAGTATATCTTCAAAGTGAAATATGTTCTTCAGACAGACGATTCTGAGAACTTAAGTTCTCTAATTCATTCTTTCAACAATAGAAGAACCCTATGGAGACTGTACTTCTAACTTGAGCTATAAACTATCCAATTTAACTTCACATGAGTATCTCATTCTCCTACTTCCAAAATTAAATAAGAATGTAGTTTTTGCAACAGAATTTCACATTACTTTTAAAAATATATTTTGTTTTCAAGGAATAATGAAGGACATAGCAGATGTAAAAGTCTATTGAGTTCACTCTACCTCCAAAGAAACTCCAGCCATTACATTGCTTCAGTTATATACACAGAATTAATTTGGAAAGGTGAGATCACATAAATCATAGAATCAGAGAATTATGTAGGTTGAAAAGAACCTTTGATGATCAGCTGGCCCCACTTCTATTCAGAGCAGGACCAAATTAGATCAGGTTCTTCAGGTCCACGTCAAACCAAGTTTTGACTAGCAAGATTAGATAGTCAGGACTCCATTGGCTACATATTCTAATGTTTTTTCAAGAGGATGATTAAGATTTCAATATATCTATCCAGAATTTTTATCCAGTAGTTATTCAGACTTGCTATCCAGTGAAGTCCCAGGACCTTTTCTGCCAACCTATTTTAGTCAGTTGGACTTCTACCTGCACTGATACACAGGGCTGGTCTGTACCAGCAACAGGAATTTTGCCCTCTCTTAGTTCTGTCTTAACAAAATTTGGGCCATTATCTATTTACATGAACTAATAATAAGCTTGCCGAATTGTTTTCCCACTTGTCCACTCAGACAAAGAAGATTTCTCTTTTCTCTGGAACAGATGGCAAGTACTTCACTAACTGCTCATTATAATCTGAAAGTAAACATTGGCTGGGGATCAAACAAGTTCTCCGTATAACCTCTGAGGCATCTGGCTGATTGAACCATTATAAAGACAATTAAATACTTAGAATGTTAAATTAGTAAAACATACCTAGCGTAATAAAGGGTGTATTGAGCATGAACAAATACAGCCTGGTTCACCACCTACAAAGATAATTGTCGCCTACAGAAAGCTCAGGAAATTTGTGCAAACATTCTCCAAGCATTTTTCTCAGTATCAATGTTCAGGGCAGTTCTCAACCTAGAAAACTTGAAAATTATTATCCCTGTATGCAATTGCAGGGGTTTTTTTAGGCTGTGCATGACCATGAATTACAGAATTGTAGGGGTAGGAAGGGACCTCAAGAGATCAACGGGTCCAACCTCCCTGCCAAAGCAGGCTTCCTAGAACAGGTCAAACAGATAGGCATCCAGATGGGTCTTGAATATCTCCAGAGAAGGAGACTCCACACCCCCCTGGGCAGCCTGTCCCAGTGCTCTGTCACCCTCACAGAGTAAAAGTTCTTCCACATGTTGGTGCGGAAGTGGTCATACATAGTGACAGGGAATGAAATATTCAAGCAAAGACCTACTGATGCTGCATAAACTCTACTGAGACAGTGACTGGGAACTTGCAAAAAACACTTATGATCCATTGTTAGAATATAACTTGTTTCCTTAGACAAGACATCTGCCCACAAGTTGTCCTCCCATCACATGGTATAAATCTCTTTGAGACCAGAAACAAAACTGTTTAGAGACTTTGTATATGCTTGTCTGGAAAGCACGAGCTGCCAGGTATGTAGATTGTATAATATGTATGTATAGGATAAAAGACTCAACCACTACTCTTGCAGGGAGTTAGAACGCTTTACAATTACAGACCTCAGGAGGACATTTTTGAACAAGATTACTTTTTTTTGTTGTCTTCTTTCTGTTTAAAGGGTGAAAAGTGAGTTAAAGGTTCATGTTAAAGCTTCATTTGTTTTATTGATGCAGATTTTGTTTCTCTTAGGAAGTTTAAATAAATGCTTAAGATGCAACTGATCCTGCATTTGTTTTCAGCATGGTAAGAACAGATGTTACTAATGACTTGGTTTATTTTAAATTTGAACATGATTAAACACTTCTGTAAAAAATTAAACCTATCGTGCATTATTCTGATATTAAAACTTCAGTGCTTACTCTCTTCACATTGTTATACTGTATTATTTATTTATTTGTCCTGTTAGAAAATGCCAAATATTCACAAAGATTCTATTTCATTTTATTCTCCCTATTTTAAGAACTACAATATATTAAAATTAAAGTGTTATTAGATTAAGTGTTTCATATTTAGTTTTAAGAAATTGGCTAATAACTATGACATTTTCATGAAATATGTTGCTATATGCACCTTTATATTCATACTTTTAAAATTTCTTAGCTTTTCCTTATATTTACTATGAAATTGATAAAAATCATATGCACAATAAATAAGAATACCACCATTAAATTTTACAAAGCCATCTGGAGTACTTGGTTAGCAGAATGCAGTGAAATATGTAAAATCAGCAGAACATAATACTAATACCAGATCATAAGGATGGGAATAAAAGTATACTCTTACTGTAAAGACCATAACATTTTTTCCTTTCAAAATAAATCCTATATCATAGATTTGGATAGCCTTTATTCTAAATATCAAGGCAGTACACCCCCTATTTGCTATTCAGCCAGAGATAAACAATGAAGCAGCAGCGAATTCATCTTAATTGAGAGATAACTTCAAAGTGTAAAGATATTTCCAAAAGAGAAATGCTGCAGCCTCATCTATGAGAGGTAATTATAGTACAGAGTCACAGTTCATACTCCACAGAAAGAATTCCATCCTTTGCACTATTTTCACTACCTTTTAGCTTTGAAAATATCCCTGCTGGGCTGAAATTCCTCATACCTAGTCTCAGTCCAAAGGGTTATTTTAAAGTTTAAATTACAATGTTAAGAAAATTGAGTAACTAAATTAATTTTTGCACTATGAAAAATATTCTCATTTCTAGTCTGCTAAAACTGTTACTACAACTCAGAATCATTTGTTTTACTTCCTAAACTGACATGAATTTGACTACTAAACAAAGTCTTTCAGGGTAGGCTCAGACTTCAGATTAGGTATGATAATATGCTGAAAACCCTGTATGCTGTATAATAAATATTAGCCTCAGAGAGAAAAGCTGTCAATGTCACTTCTAGTTACTGCTGTCTAAACTACTTGCCTTAAAGACAAAGCAGGTGGCACTTTTTGTGTGAGGGAAGAGGACAAAAGAATGTGTAGGGCTAGAGCAATTAACAGTTCCAGGCTACAGACAGGACACACTAAGTATGAAGGCAGTGTATCTGCCACTGTCTTAATGAGATGCTTAAGAAAGACTATATAAAAGAGATGGTCACTAGAAAAACTCATGGTAAATCAAACACTACTATGCTGAGAGCTAATGATATACCTAATGGAGGCCATCCCACAGCTCATCCAAAACGTACACACTTCATAGGAGGAGTTTTAAAGGCTGAATCATGACTTCTCTAAAAAAACAACTGCACCCATACACTTTTGCTTTGCACAAGATCAAATACTTCCTGACAAGTGGAGAGAATGTAGATGTCTTAAACCTACCCAAGATATTAAATTCATAGCATGTACTTAGCATGATGTACCACTTTTAAAAGTTTCTCATTTTGTGGAACAGTGTAAAAAAATTTTACTCCCATTAAAGTAAAAGAGGGTGTACTTGTGTGTCATCTTTATAAAGACATCTTTGTCTCAATTTCATGACAATTTATGATTCAGCTACCAGAGATACCTCCACCTGCATCTGCTTAATTCACTGGAAATCTAAGTTCATGAGTGGCTAAAAGTAATAAGAACATCTTTTGGTATATTTTCTCACATACATCTTCAAGAGAGATGGAGATTGTCACTGAAGAGTGTAGCACAGTTATGGCCTTGGGCAACAAACCTGGAAGATGAGATTGTCAAATAAAGTAAATACATGAACAAAACTTTAAATAAAAAAAAAAGGTATTGCTTTTGCTATTACTGCTCTAATAGCTCCCAAGCCTTGGGACATCAGCACCCCTCAACCAGCTGAACCAAAGATTTTGTGACCCACTAAAGTGAAGGACAAATTCTTTGAAAACTGGTACTGGTGCCCTATCTCTAAAATAATGTTTGTTCATTCCAAGGTACACAGACCAGAACAGTCATTAAGAGCAGGATATGTGCTTTTATTCATAGCTATCACACAAATTCACATAACTATAAATCAAAGTTGGACAAGTACATGTATAAACTGCAGCTTTACATTGGTAAGGATCAGGAGCTACAAGTTTACTGAGTGTAAGGCACATTTAGCTTCTAATGTGAAGGAAAGGTAACGAGCTTGTTGGATTCTGAGGAATAGACAGACTTTGCTATCTAGAAGGTGTTCTAGACTAGGAACATGAAGTGAAACAGGCATTCAAACATATACATGCAATGAATCCTAGAGCTACAAAATGTGAGGCTCTCAGCAGTCTACTGAAAAATATTGTCAACAGAATATAAACATGACACTCACACAAATTGTATAGCTTTTAAGAAAGCATGGAATAGTTTACCACAAGCTATCTTTTGGATGGCTATAACATAATCCAGCATCCACAATTTAAATTAACGTTCTCAATTTACATTAATAGCATGTCACATCCATAGTTTGCATTTAGGGACAGAAAACTGTGCCCCATTTCTTGTTAGCATAAGCTTTTGTTGTTTAAAGAAGCTATGAAAATACTAAGGAACCATTACAATGACATTAGAGTATAGAAGGCATTAAATTTAGCTGAGTCACAATGCAGTATGTGGTTGATTTGATCACTGTGGGAGAATGATAAAAAAGTGGTTGGAAATCTGAAGGAAATTGAAAGAAAAGACAAGTTAATGTTAACAATGCTAAAACTAAACAAAAGACAGTAAACCTATAAAAAAAATGTAGGGCCAGGATATCCAGCATACGAATATATCACTCAGTTGTGGTATCTGGGAGGATTCCTGGTTCCTACAGTATATGACAAGGAAGAAAAATTACAGAAAGTTAGGAGTTGGAAGGGACCACGAAAGATCATCTAATCCACCTCCCTCTGCCAAGGCACGATCACCCATATTAAAATCACACAGGAACACGTCCAGGCAGGTTTTAAATGTCTCCAGAGGAGAATAAAGTGAGTCAGTATGTAGGAATGCCTGATACTTTTCCCTAGAGATAGTTTGCATCTCTAAATAATGCTAACACCAAACCTGTGGTTATTCATGGTCATTAAAAAGTGTGCTATTTTATCCAAATGCAATACAAAAATACCTATATGAAGAAAAAATAAACTCTATAAATAAGTACTGAGATAAATTTTTAAACTATTGAGGGCAAGTGTAAGGGAAGAGGAATCATGTAAGATGTACTTCAGGGAATGCAATGTAATCCTGGTATCTGCAGTGACTGTGGTACATGATGAACATCCCTTGCAGGTTCCATCTCACGCTGTCCAAGCATACAGCCAATCAAGCAGAAAAAAGAAGGTTCCATTTTTGACCAAAATTTTTGCATGTAATTTATAAACAAATGCAAAATACACCTTCAGAGATAAAAATGTATATGTTATATGGGCATAGGGGCTTTCTGGTAACTACAGCCAAGGAATGGAGAAGGAAAACATTTCATACTCAACTGGGCAGCAACCTGATACAATCACAGTTTTAGAACTTCAAGACACCAATCATTAATAATAAAAGAAAAAAACAACCACCTCAGGCAAAAGATTAGGTGGGTTGAGAGATCTGTCATCTTTGTAACTCCATGAATGGTACTGTCATCTGTGCCATGTTCAGCACAGTAATGACCTGGATCCACTTAGAGAAACAGATTGTAACTAAAGTATCTCTTCCCAAACTGGAGTTTTTCTGTTTACTTCAATATGAATCATGTGTTTATCAGTTTTCTGCTAAATGCAACTTGCAGATGCTGATGCAGAAGTGATTAGCACATCACTATTTCTGGCCCTGCAAATATGCTGCAGAAATTTTTGGCTTTCATTCACATAAAAAAGTGCTTATAAGCTATTTCTAATACACGGAGTCTCCAGATGTCAAAGATCAAAGACTCATTAAAATATATTAAATTACAGCTGCAGAATGAGCTATTAGAATGCTATTTGTGCATGCACAGTGCTGGAAAATGAAGAACACTTCCTTAATGTATCATCACTGTGGTTCTCATTTAGTGAACTCAGCATTTATAAAGCCAAAGAATTCCACATTATCAAATATCATTAAAGTTCTACCAGGTCTGCCTTAAGGGTAAAAATACACTTGGGGTCACCTACTGTGAATCTAATTTGGGTTTTTTTTGTAATGAACTTTTCTTTGACTTTGCTACCATGAAATAAAAAGGACTGAAAATATCAACACTGGTTCCCAGTTCTCTTACAGAAAAAGTTCTTTTCGAGCTATGCTTACGCCGCCAAGTCGCATCTGATCATATGTTAATTTTCTCCTAATTAGCACAAACTCTTAATTTCTTATTTACAATATGGGTTATTTTAGCAGAGTTGAAGTCCTGCTGACCAATATTTACAGTTAGTGGAAGATCAAATAAGTATAAAGACCATCACAGTACACTTAATACCCATTTTAAAATTAAATGAAATACCACTTTTTTCACCTGACCCAAAAAATATTCTTTGGAATTCAAAGCATACATTTAGAAGAAATATACCTAAAAATCTCTTCAGTTCCACTGAACCTCAAAATGAACTTATGTGTTGAATTTTAAAGTCCAGTACAACTTTTCTTATAAAACTAAAGCTAAAGAAAACCACAGAAAATTTTAAGTCAACTTTAGCAGGTCTACTGGGATGCAATTATGTTTAGGATAGCTTGATAAAATGGAATAGATAGGACTCAAGTTTATTGACTACTACTGTTTGTTCATATGACATGCAATTTGTTTCATGCTGGGTTCTTTGTGCCTCATGCATCATCATCTCTCATAAAGGTGCTGCAGGGCAAATTAGGCCCTCAGTTAAGCTTGAAAGTTTGTAATAGCCCAAGCTAAGATATTTAGACTTTAAAATTAATGGACAACCTTGAGTAGCAGATGAAGCAAGAGATAGGAAAATTATTATGATATACCTGAATAATCCCATCTCGTATCATTAGATGGGTTTGCTCATTTGCAGTGTGAGGTCAGCAAGTAAAAGCAGCCACCTTCAGGCCAAGCCCTTAATGGAATAGGCTTGGTTCCCTTCCTGTCTAATTATCTTTCCTTCATATCAAAGGCCTCTCTTTTGGTCCATCTTCCAAGATTTAGCCACCAGTACCTCTTACCCTCCACCTGAATCCTCTGGGCTTTGCCTGTCCACATAGGTTCTGTCTTTCCATTCCAGCTTCTCACTAGACCTGTTCTCATGTTATCTTTTATGTTATGTTTTATTCAATAAATTCTTATGGATATGTTTCTATTCACTTTCAGTTACTCCATCTTAGTTACTTTATTTACTCATTTTTGGTGAAATATCAAGGTAGTAAGTTGCTTTCTTCAGGAAAACCTGAAAAGTCTATGCCTATAGGAGACAGAAAATAGAGATGAAAAGGGAGTGTTGACAGTGTCAGTGTGTGCCAGTGGCTGCTATGGTTAGCAATAGATCCATCCGTCCCAATAACTTATTATCAGGATCTGTAAGGCAAGTAGCAGCGCAGTTCCCAGTGCTTCAGGACCACAGCAGGCCAGAGCTGGCATCCAGCATAAATCACCTTTCCAACTGGGCAAATTAACTACATGTTACTCAATTCCCTGCAAATATTAATGAACATTTTGTATCTGCTCTCACAGCCTGTGTACTATAGGTGCATTTTCACCTCCATGTAACTCTCTTTCCTGTTAAGGAACAGTCCATGGTAACGGTATGCATCAAATTAGAAATTGCTTTTGTCGTTAGTGGCATAGGTCACCTGCTTGATGAATAGTGTTTCTATTATCACAAATTCAATATCTGCTGCTTAAGCTCTATCATCTAAGACAGCCATTTTTTTTCCCTGAGTAACAAAGGCTATGTCTTTATGATAGCGGAACTTACTGTCTGAATAAAAATGGTGCTTCAAATGGTGCTGTGTCCACACAAGAAGCACTCCGGCTCATTCAAAATCCAAGACTAATATTAAGCTCTTGCTCTCTAGAAATACCAGGCCAACTCCTAAAAACAAAGCCTTAACCCTTCCGATTACAGACGTAAAATCCAGCAATGTCTCAAGTGCTACTCATGCTTTGCTCATATAAAAACTACTCTGGAAAATAGCTACTGTTAATCTCTTTCTCACAGACAGATGTTAAACTGTTTTCAAAACCAGTCCCCCTGATCCCACAGTCCCACTATCCCCAACCTTCTGCTGCATGGACCCACACAAGCACTGATTTACAGTTCTTATACATACTATTCTCCAGATCATTTTTCCCAGTTGGTTATCCAGACACAGGCAGTTAAGTGGAGACAGCTCAACTTCACACTAGTTTCAGAGTATCTTTAAAGGGGCTTGTCACTTTAAAATTCTTATATAACTGATATATTTTAAAAGATCGTTGGACAGCTTTGTCAGCAATTTATTGTACAGACAACAGAAGGCAAGAAAAGAGGGTATTAACTTCTGAAAAGGCGCTTATTACTTCTCATGGGGACATGCCAAAAAACAGTAAGATATACAATTTTAGCATGTATTAGTAAAGCTTGATACCCAAATCCTTATCCAGAATCTAAAGGCACATCCGTATAACCAAAAAGGACTTTAATAGATTTGAACCTCCGCCAAGAAGCATCTGAAATCACTCCTTGACATCACCTGAGTAGCTATTTTCATTTACAATAACTGCAAAAAATGTATTGGCACCTTGATCAAGCCAACTTATGTTCTTGTAGGAAGTCCCTCAGTGAAATTAAATAAGGAAGCTTCAAGTGGAAAAACAAGTATGTAACATCTTAGCCCTGTGTCCAAAACACAGTGAAAATAACATTTAAAATGCCCAAAACCCCTTTAAAACATATAAAGATTCTTACTTTTTGTCAGCTAAAATCCATTCTTCAGTCACTCATAGCTCATATACAATGAATATGTGAGCCTATTAATTCTAGGAAATTGGCATAATATTTTTCCTCTTTTTCCATATGTTAGATCCAAAACCATAAGAGAGGGATATAGAGCTGTTATATGAGGTAGTTCACAGCAAGCTCAAGTAGCACAGTAGCTTTAAAACTCCAGGAAGCTGGTTTACCTAAATTCAGATGGAGAGCAGACACTCTGTAAAAGATTATGAGAAAATGACTCCCTGGGATGGAACCCTCAACAGTTGCAGGGGTTCAACACTTGGGCCATTTCTGAGGTTTGGTTTAATGCTTGAATTGAATGCAAAGGCTAACACATAATCCTCAGGGTTTTTCAGTAAGAATTGTTCATTTTCCTTTCCTTCCATAAGGACATGTTTATACCTCAAGTATTTTAAGAAGCCTTCTGCATAACAGTAAGTCAGCAAAGCAACTTGATTTATTTATTTTTTCAGTCAAGCTGGATTTTTCAAACCCACGTGGGCAGAGTTTTACCAGAAGGAATCAGTAAACACAGCATATCTTCTTGAGAAGATTAAAAGAGGAGTTATCTGAGGGCACCGCACAGCTGGGATTACACCTTTGTTGTCTCCATCCATATGAATAACATTTTTTTCCTTCCTATATGATTTATAGTGGTCCCTTCATGGTCTTCATGGATCATTAAAAAGTGCAATAGCATTTGGTAGATGTTTTGTTATAAAGAAGATTGATATCTCAAATAATCCAACCATTTTAGGATCCCAAAATAAACAGTCTTAGGATCTTAAGAAGGTGGTGGATTTTTAAAAAGGTAATTAGAACCCCACAGCATTCCTAAATAACTCTGTTAGTTAAAATTTTAAATTGTTTTCACTGCAATGATATGCCTTAAGATCTAAACTTAATAAAGCAGAACCACTTATTTCATAAATTGAAAAAAAAATTGACATATCTTCAGGGCCCATTCTGCAGTCCCAGATTTCCAGCAATTATTCCTTTCCTTCAGCCCTTAATCATTTGGGCTTAATATTGTAGACCTTCTCTAGAAATATCTAACAGTAATATGTAAGCACTCTATCTACCCTCTGCTTAATTCAAAGAAAAAGAAATGGCAGAATCACAGAGAGTACTGTTTTCACAAAGACAGAAAAAAAAAACCAAACTCCAAAACCATACATGCATGTTTACAATACTTGAGTGCTTTGGAAAGTGTGTGAGAATATTTCCACACATACGAGGGCGGGTGTTGGAAAAAATTAATGGATGAAAGGAAGAAATCTGAACACTACTCAGGAAACATAAAAGCTTCTGAACGCAAGACATACAAACAAAATGTGAGCCTCTTTGCTTTTGTTGGCCCACTCCCCAAAAGACAGTCAAGGAAACTAGTGGCTGCTAAAATAAAGCTATGTATTGTTATTGTACTTATTAATTAATGTTTAGAAGGCATAGCAATGACTGTACACACAGAGTAAGTGCTAATTATTTAGTATGATGTAAAAGTCTCCCTCTTCCTAAAGAACTAGATCAACCAATAGTAGTGGTTTTGAAAGCAGAAATGTTCATGGGCTATATTAAAAAATTGATTTTAAGAAAATGAGTTCTTTCATCAGAGCTCAACAATTTTAGTACAAGAGATGCAACTCCAGGTCATGAATCAATCCTGTGAAAATTTGTAGTCTATGATATTGAATTCTGCATTGCTTCTTAAAAAAAGATTCAATAAGAATAGAGTGGAAATTAATCATAGTTTATCAGTAAACCCTTTAGTATTCTTAGGAGACCTCCTTACTTTTATGTGAAGTCTAAAAACCTGCAAATAGGGTTATGTTCCATTTAATTTGTCATCAGAGATCCAGTTAGATATTTACTAACTTTACAAAAATATGGGAAATTCAAGATTGGCTACAAATCCAACAGTCTTTGCATCAAAAGAAATTGTCTTTTCTTTTTTTTCCCAGTGTTTATTACTGTCAACAGTGACAGAAAAGGCAAAAAAAGCAAGTGTCAATCAATGCTCTTGGTTTAAATTTTAAAATTAACCAAAAAACCAGCCACAAACAACAATAAGCATTTTACAAAGGCCTGCAGATTCCCCTTTTTACACATTTCAAATAACTCCTATAGGCTTCAGTTATACAGATGGGGAGGAAAAGTTTGAGGAATATGTTAGGCCCTGTGAAATCTACTGCTGATGAGCATACCATACCTCAGAAGATCAGAAATGAGTTGGCCTTGACCTTACAAGAAAACAGATAAAGTAATAAATACATTGACAGGGAAATGTGATACAGTAAATGACTGCTAATACATGTTTTGCATTTGGAACTCTTAAAAACAGGACAGACAAACAAGTCACCAAGGTCATTCCTCTGAATCAGTGCTTCCTCACTCATAATTCCTTCTGGACCTAGTGAAATAATAAGTTACAAGGGGTCTGGCTTTTGACTTGGTGTGAATCCTCCTTGGATTTTAGAAAAGAAAGCAAAAGGAAACAAAGGAATGTTTGGGAGGGTCCTCTATTACCTGCAAACCAGCAGGGCTGGGAGAACAAAGATCATCCCTGGCACAGCTACAGCAACAGGATAAGCGTGACTGAGCAAAAGGACTGGGACAAAGAAGGTAGACATAGGAAAAGCTGGGAAAAACACATGGGAAAAGAATGATGAGAATCCTCTATAGTGATAACTGAAGTCGGGTGGCTGCTGAAGAAACCAGAGAGAAAAGCAAGGCTGTGGGGAAAGCTTTGAGTCAGTAAGCAAGACTAGTTGTGGAAAGAAACTGGGACTGTTGGCAGGAGAAGACATTAAATCAAGGATGTGGGAAAGGCAGGATTGGCTTTACATCACAGTTGCTGAGCAGTCTTGTACTCAGGAAGCCTGCAGCATGAGAGCAATAAGATTTAGACCAAAAAACAAGGACTAAACAAATCTGCCCCTTGTGGATGGAAAAAAAAACCAAACCTGTGAGAAGTAACCAAGTGGATATATTACTATTTTACAGGTTGGAAAATAAGACTAGGAAAGTCAAAACCATCCATACATTTTACGGTTTTTAACTCACTGTTGGCTCAGAATTATAATTCATATTCATCATCCTCCATGGAGGAAACACCACACACCATTCTGGTATAGAATGAAGCAAACTTCAGAGAAAATCCAGTACAGTGCATTCCTATCAATTCTTAGGCAGAAGAGAGCAAGGTTTTTCAGTCTTTCTCAGCCTTTACATTGCATTCAAGTGATAGAGCATTCAGATTATGTCACAGAGGTAGCAACGGAAGATATAGCGAAGCATAAGTTACCACATTTGGCATGTCAAGATAGACTTGGAAAGTGGGATTTGATTGTTTTATGGGACAGGATAAGGAGCATAGGAAAGAGGCAGCAATTCTGTTTCAGCATTTTTTAACCTTGTCAGCAGCAAATATGTTTCAGGTGAAGATTTGTACACAACGCAAGGATAATCCATTAATTCTCTCTCTCCTTCAGTAGGATTTTGAACAGGAGTCCAACTCCATAGGTTTTAAAAAGCGCCCTGGCTTCAGAGGAATTGAAGAAACTTGCTTCTGCTTAAAGTAAAAATCAAATCAGTAGGAACCAACAGCTCTGCAGAACTTTAATTTGGAATAAACCTAAATTGAAAAGATGCATTAAAAAAGATTGAGGCAGATTTCCATTGATTTCAACAAGATTTGGATTTAGATCATTAAAATCTAGCCAATCCAAACTTTAAAAAATAAGTAAAAATAGACTCTCCATTTAGAATGAAAACTTGTGATCATTTTAACTTTGAGCTTAACTTTTCATTTTAACTTTGAGGTCTGATTTTTTTCACGATATGCATGATCTGATTTTACCCAAGAATCTAGTACATTTTGTCACTGTCTGGATTGAGAGTACAATTATTTATTACCTTGGCAGAAAAGTCAAGTTAAAGAAAATTAAAATTCTTATATAGCAGATTCATCCAAATGAGCCCTAACATCAACATCATGGGCTGCAAAAGCCAAAAACGTCCCTTGGAAGTGTCATTAAAAAAACCATAGCTGTACAGTATACCTTCTGTGCTCCTTCTGAGGTACAAGTCAAAGGCCAATGCTAGAAGACATCAGACATCTCTTGAATTCACTTGAGTTAGGAATAAGGTCTCAAGAAAGTGATGCTACACCCTTTGAGGCATAAGGGATATTAACTAGAGAGGATGGGTCCTCTTGTTGTAGCTAAGACCAAAGTGTGTCTCTCCAGGGTTTCAAAAAGTGTCAAATTATTGTTTCTTTGAAAGATTTCTCTTTGGCAATTAACTCACTATAAAAAACCAATATTATCAAAGAAGAAAATGCTATTAATTTTTTAGGGCTGCAAAGAACATGTAAAAAGTACATCACTGTTTCCCCTCCCTATGCAACTACCACTGAAGTCAGCAACAGGACAGTTAGACACAATTCAGAGAGGAACCAAATAAATATTTGCACAATGAACTAAACCACAAAACAAGCCATCACAGGAAAGTAGTTTGAACCCCAAGCAATGGATTTTTCCTATAGTAAAAAGAATTGGGTTATCGTGTGCCAAGAATGCACTCTCACTCTCTTTTTAATTTTCCTCCTCTGAAAGCAACAACTGGTTCAAGTATCAGACAAAGTGCAATCATCTCATCACATCTCTGTTAAGATTATCAGTATTGCATAGGGACTATGTTTATACCACCCATAATTTTTCTTATTAAAATAATAACTGGACTCTATGAATCAAAGTCACATTTATGCCTCATTGAATAAAGTCTTAATTACTGCCAAATACCAAAATGCTATTAACATGTACATAAGCAGTATCTGGTGCATAATAACAGGCATATATTGAGATGATATCACTCAACATTTTGCATTTATACTTTTATATTTCTTTTCCATCAGAGGTTAAAAAGAAGACATTAAAATCTTACCATATAATTTTTATTATTAATTCCTATGTGAATTAGATCAGGTCTGTAGCAGGAGAGGTTTTCAGGGGAATTCAGGTGCTGTGTTGAAAAACTGCACTGACAAAGGCAACAAAAGTCTTTTCTTCATCGTAAGAAGAAAAGCCTTCTCTTCTCCATTTTTTTCCAATCTGGAAAAACAAGATATTAGCAGAAAGACAACGCATAAGACCACACTGCCAGGAACCATCGATGCTCACAATCTCTTAAAAGCCCTGGGACTGCATCTTTTACAGCCACACATAAATCCATACTCACCACACAAGCAAGTAACAAAAAGATATGAATTGGCTTAAAAGGGAAAATGCCTCTTCATGATCATTATTTATTGTGCAGGTATTATGAGTTACTAGTTTAGAGTCTGCATAGCTGTATATGCAGGTGTTTGTGGTGACCAAATGCTCTTCAGTATTAGTAACTACTTCTGTAGGCAATTATACCACCTTAATAGATAACAGTGTAGAACGAAGACATAAAGACATAATGAAATCTATGTTTGGGTGTTTGATATTATCATTAAGGTTTTACAGGTCTATAATTGTTAAAATTAAAAAGAAAAAAAACAACCCAAACATTATTTTCTTTCTTCGGTTGAAAAAACTTCAGTACTGTTTTGTTCAAAGCATTTGAGGCACATCAGGGCATTCAGCAAATATGATGTGCTAGTCAATTCTGAATTTTGCCTTATAGTCTGTTGGCTATAATGACTAGGAATAAAGTAGAAAAATAAGGATGATAGGTCAACACCAACTACTTACAAGAAATCCTGTTACTATTTGGCAACTTGAACTTATATACATTATTATCCAAAAAAGTCCTTTTTAAGAGATGAAGATTTTTAACTTCAATATCTCTTCTCTATAAGTATATTTAATCAGACCTATAATTTTTAAAATGTGTTTAGCCACATCATTAATATACCACATATGCTTTTGTATTCAAATATATGTATCTAGTGTCAGATATGGACATTTACAATGGGATGCAATGACCATTTGCATAACAAAACTGTGAATATAACTCTATAGAAAGTCAGGGGTAAATTTGTCACCAGATTAGATAGCTTTGTCCATCTGATGAATCGTACCATACTCTGTTGTTAGCAATTAATTTCCAAGCAACTAAAAATTAGAGGCTGTAGAATAGAGCAAGAAAAAATAATTTAGAAAATAAGGCGGGGAATCAGTACTCTGGCAGTGATATGAAAACACAAACAAGTATATTTCTCCTTATCATTACCTTCCCATTTTCTTGTGCTTGTATTTCATAATAGCAATACACACATGCTTCAAAAAGCAACACCATCAAATACACCAGATCTTTATATATATTGGTTATAACTGTATACTATTAATGAAAACATCTACTCTGTGCATGTAAAGCATCACACATGCACACAAACTAATCTGTTTTCTTTAATACAACATGTTTGGTAGTTTTCCATTTCAGTGCCACCAATCAATTACCCAGATCCACACAATGAAAGGCTCTCTAAATGCAAACACCACACTTAAGTTTCTTCCCATATTACAAGTACATTGATCCATTAAAAAAATTGAGGAAGGCCTTCCCTGTTTTGATGGGTTTTGGTTTTTTTTTTACTAAGGCCATCAAAAAGTAAGTGCAATCAAAGCCTCAAAGGAAGTGTCTGCTCCTTCTGTTCATACATATATACTCTTTATTCTAAATTCTGTCTTTTCATATGAGCTTTCAGTTTTGAGTCACTGCATTGTCACTGATGTTATTTTGTTTGACTGCTAAGGACATAGCCCAGGCTAAAGTTCAACCACCTTTAACTCCATAAACCTCCCTTGGGAACACTGCTGACCAAACCCGTACACTTCAAATGTTATGTAGTGGAATTGCTAGGCATGAGTTAAGGCAACAGATATGTATCCTGCCTGGCAACTGCTTGTTTTCATAACACTAGAACCAATATGCAGTTTGTCACTGGATCTAAAATAGAGAAAATCTGTTGTTGCTGTTGAGTTTAAACAGTTCTTAAAGATAAATACATAAATAGTTAAAATCTCTAGGCGCACTTATAGCAGAGCTAATGAGTGTTCATTTCTGAAAGCTCTCTCCAGAAGACTGCCAGTAACAGGAAGGGGACTCAGCGTGGCAGGTCAAGTGAGTAGATAAATAGCCAGAGAGGCTTCCTGGATGTAGAGTAAGTCAAAGTGCACACATACGTACCCTTACAGCATATCAGAAAACATTAGGGTAAACTCCACTTTCTAAAAAGATTTCAGTAACTGGAAATGAAGATAATGAGGAATGTAGCTGAAACTAGACTCCATTAAAATAGCTATTAAAATAAATTCCTGTAATGCTTCAATAATCACTTCAGTACATCTCTTTAAATAAGTCTCGATTAAATGCTTGGTGAGAAAATTTTGAAGTTTAATCTTAGCAGTAGCTAAACATTCTTCATCTCCTTTTTAAAAGTAGCTAGAGAAGTAGAAAATGAAAAGGGGATTAAACTGTTCAAAGGCGCTTAGGTCCAGACTTTGGAACTCTAACAGCAAAGCAAAATGACAGATGTCCCTAAAAATCAGTAGAATGGGCTACTTCCTATATTTCAGTTTGGAATCACAAGGATTTGTCAAATGGAATGCAAGATCTCAATTTTATACTTCTCATCTGAGCTACACACAGTGCCTGTGTCAGCACATAGCTTCTGTTGACTGCTGTTTATTATTAATTAAGTACTGACTTGTGTGCCAAGTCATTAACCAGATACAGGCACCATGTCAGCACACAAGGAGACTGATTCAATATTGACTCAGATGGACACAATGCCATGTACCAAATCACCAAAGATCCATTTGCTTGGAAAAGACTAATGACATTTCCCTGGAAATGTAGGAAAAATTAAAAAAAAAACCCCAAAACCTCCCAAACCCCCCCAATCCCTCCCACAAAAAAAACCCAGAAAATTTTAAAAAATAAAAATAAACGTGACTACAAATATAATTCCTTTTGAAAGAAATTGAAAACTAATGCAATTTTTTTCTTCCACCAAAGGTAGTATCTCACTACCCTTACTAACATATCCATTTTATAGATGTCATGGCAGTGCCATCAGAATGATTTGTACAAAAAGATTCAAATATATTCCCACAACTCTCATTTTTGTGCTATAGGAGTGTCACCCCTTTAATTATATTTCTCTATATTAATTTACAATGCCCCATTATATATGCATAAATATTCTGGAGTCACATGGCATACAACGCAGCCAAGAATTAGCTTATAACTCTCAAGGCATTGCTATGTCACCATATAGTCATTAAAAGTGTTTGGACTTTTTTTAATCATAACTGTATTCAAACAATTTTGTTGTTACACTATTTCTAATGGTATTTCTGTTTTCTCAGTGGCCGGGATCTCTTATTTTAAGACATATCACAAATACTCCAGCTGAAGTAGTTGTTCGTGCTTTTCTTCTTACATCTTTTAGAGTTCACAGTAGAACTATTTTCTTTAAATGTAGCTTCCTGTTTATGTTTTGAAAGAAAAAAAGGCCTGACTATCTGGAGAAGAAAGAAAAAAAGAAAAAGGTCTGTGGCTGTTTTCTTGGCAGGGTACTAGGCCCTTACATTTTCTTCACCTTTACTTTCTGCCATCACCTCTAATGAATTCCCGCAGACCAAACAGGAGTTCAGTCACTCTGTTAGGTACTCCTAGATTTCCAATAAACTCAGGTCTGTTCACCTCTGCACTGAATTCCACTTGTTATGATTGCCTCTTATCTGCTGCCAGACCCTCTTCTCAACTGGAAGCTGCTGTAGCTTCCTTCACATTTCCTTCCTGCCTCTGGCCACAGTTTCTGGTATGATCAGACACCTCCTGCCCCTTTTATGATTTCCTAATTTAAAAAAATAAAACAAAAAATTTAAAAAATATCACTCAAACAATGGCAGAAGTCATGCTGAAAAGAGAAGATGAAAAAGTATCTGATAGCTGGAAGCAATGTCAGCAAAAATTGCTTTTCCAACATTTTAATTGGGTCTTTCCACTGCAGACAGAAGTCCTCAGTCCCTATCAATGCAACAAACAGCAGAATTCTATGAAAATATTTTCTTGTATTTATCTGTGAAATATTTTACCTCTGTGAATTACATTTCTAGCTCCCCAATCTACACCCTGCACCTCAGAGTAAAACACAGCAGAATTTGCTGTCATGTCCAGTTTTGAATGAAGTCAGGTTTTTTTCCACTGTTCCTTAGTTATAATTGTATCCTATGTTAGTTAAAAGCTAGTCCAAGACAGAGCATACAAGTGCAAGCACTTGAATAAGCTGTAAAGAGTACAGATTAATAAATTACTATAATTTCTTGTAAAGGTAAAATCTGGTCTAATGCAGATACTCCATACCCTGCAAGGCTTCAGTGTGACATTTGAATATCATCCTCTGTTGATGATTTCCATCCACATTTCATGTCACTTCAGTTTTCCACATCAAGATGGAGTCAGCTAAATAAATCACTGTCTGGTGCAACGCTACTATATTGCTGTTACCTGTTTTAATTTGAGGATAACTTGACTTCTGTGAAGGCTTAGAAATCTATTTTGTCTGAAACTGCTTGTACTCACCAGGCAGGCTGAACAGAAGTCTTTGGTTTTGTTCGTCTTCTGTAGTTTTGAAAATTGATGCTACCTGAAGGAAAAAAGTTATGGGGCCCTAAGTACTACTCTTGCTATCTTTAGAGAACCTCCAGCATGACAGAGCCACTCACTCTTAAGGCTTTGTTATTGCTCTAGTGAATTCCTCTAGCCTGTCTGAATTGTTGCAAGTACAGTCTTAATGCACGTTTTAAAACACAGAATTTAGCTGATGGTTATTTTTCTTATCACATCACTGAGGCTTTGCACCACTTTTTTGTCTATTCAGAAGGCTCTGAAACCTTCCTTGGCATCACTGGGTACCTTTCATTTTAGCCGTTCAGATTCCAAGAACAGGTTTCCACAACAGCTCTTACACCTGTCTTAGTCTCAGCTGAACTAAATTACTACAAATGGCAATGCTTTGCCCTTGAACGAGCCTGTGATGAGTATCACTTATTGCAGGTGGATACCCCCATAGTGAAAGCTGCATAGCTTAAATTAAACCTGAAGGGGATGCTAAAGGGCAGTACCAGCTTCTTTCGGCATAGTTTTCAGGGCACTGCCAAATCCAGCATTTGGACTCCAGTTCAGTGGTTTGATTAAAGGAGAATGTATGTTTAGGAGCTTAGCTTTTTTTTCTTTTGCATTCTTTCTGGTCCTTTCAGCCTGAAGTACAGCACTGTGACTGTGTGGAGACACTGACTATGGCCATTACAAAGAGGTATTACGATTACTTTGCTGTTTGTCTGACAGTGCTGTAAGAACCATTATGTTCACCAAGATTTTTTTCTGACCACGAGTTCTGCCACCAGAAAAACTACTACTTCATTTCCTTTCACCTGAGAAATAACTATATACTATTTATATTCTTCCTTTTTCTGTCTCTCTTTTTTTTTTTCAGATAGAAGCAATGTAGTAGCTTTCTATTGCTTGGTATTTGAGGAAGATGAAAGATTCCCTCCCCAGTAAACAGCACTTCCCTTTTACAGGTGTAACCATCACCTTCATCACTGACATTCTCTTTCCTTTTTTGCTCACTCTCCCTCATAAAACCAGCTTTGCTCCTGTATTGGGTTCACATGACAACAATTTGGTGGCAGGGGAGTTACAGGGGTGAATTTTGTGAGAAACTGCTAGAAACTTCCCTATGTCCAATAGAGTCAATGCCAGCTGGCTCCACAACAGACCTGCTGCTGGCCAAAGCTGAGCCCATCAGGACACTGGTGGTGCCTCAGAGATAACAGAGTTAGGAAACTGAAGAAAAAATCCCCATAGCATAGCAGCCAGGAGAGAGGAGTAAGAATATGTGAGAACAACTCTGCAGACACCAAGGTCAGTGAAGGAGGGGCAGGAGGCACTCCATGCACCAGAGGAGATATTCCCCTGCAGCCTGTGGCAAAGACCATGGTGAGGCAGGCTGTACCCCTGCAATATATGGATGATGGGGGAGCAGACACCCATCCACACTGGAGCAGGAGGATGCATGTGACCATGTGGGAAGCCCATGCTGGAGCAGGTTCACTGGCAGGATTTGTGACACCATGGCAGTCTGTTCCTGAAGGATTACACCCCATGGAAGTGACCCACATTGGGGCAGCCTGTGGGAAGGACTCATGTTGGAGAGGTTTGTGGAGGACTGTCTCAAATGGGAGGGACCCAACATTGGAACAGGGGTAGAGTTTGAGGAGTCCTTACGCTGAGGATGAAGGAGCAGCAGAGACAACATGTGATGAACTGACTACAGACCCAATTCCCCATCCCCCTGTGCCCCTGGCAGGGAAGAGGTAGAGAAATCAGGGGTAAAGTTGAGGCCAGGGGAATGGAGGGGTGGGGGTAGGTGTGTTGAGATTTCTTCTTATTTTCTCACTACCCTACTCTGGTTTTATTGGTAATAAACTAATTTCCTCAAGTTTAGTCACTTTTTCTCATCATGATAATCAGAGAGCAGTATCTCCCTGTCCTTATCTCCACCCATGAGGCTTTTTTGTTGTATTTTCTCTCTCTTGTGCAGCTGAGGTGGGATGTAACAGAGTGACTTTGATGGGCACTTGGCACTCAGACAGGGTTAACACACCGCAGCTCCCCACATATTTAAGTCTGAAATAGCTCCCAAAACTCATGAAAAACAACATAATGTACACTGCAAAGGTTCCCATAACACAACACTCTCAGAAGAATACAGAATGAAGAAGTGAATGATCTTTTCCTGCTTGGAACAAAACCCAAAACAGTACATCTTTCCAAGAGTACTGATTTTGGCTTATTTTTTTTCTATTTCAGATTTTTGGAAGGTGAAAATCTTTAGTCAAGGCTAAATTTTGGTATCAGTCCTAAGAGTCTTTTTAAGAAACGATGATTTTTTTTCAAACTGGCTAAGCAAATCAGCACCATATGAATATTGTTTTGCTGTATAATATTTTCAAACAGCTCAAGTGATTGGACCAGATTTAGCTAAAAATGAAAGCTTGTAGAAGAAAGAAATTTTATGGTAGCTGCTACTGAATCCTTTGCTACGTCAGCTTGCTCAAAAAGCGAGAGATTCTGAAAGGAGTCTATTAATTTATTCTTTAAACTGTTTGATGTTTCTGTGCCAGGACTATGCTTTTCTTGCAACAGCTAATTATGTACTGAACTAGAACAACACAGTCTGCACAGATCAACAGAAGTTGGTTGACACATACTAAATTGTTAAACTCAAAGCATCAATGATCTGACCACTACATTGAATGTTGCACTGGGTCAGGCTGAGCTGGAGTTGATTTTCCCCAGAGCAGCCCTCACAGCACAGTGCTACGTGTTGGTAGTGAGCAAGGTGCTGATAACACACCCCTGTTTTGGCTGCTGCCCAGCAGTGCATCAAGGCTGCTTCTCCAACATTCCCACCACCACCACTAGTAGGGTGGGGGTGGGCAAGATCTCGGGAGGGGACGCAGCCAGGACAGCTGACCCAAACCGTGTGGTGTCTGCTCACCAGCAAAAGCCAAGAGAAAGGAAAAGGAGGTGGGACATTTGTTATTTATGGCCCTTGTCTTCTGGAGCAACTGCTATGCATACTGAAGCCCTGCTTCCTGGGAAGTGGCTGGACATCACCTGCTGATGAGAAGAGGAGAACAAATCTTTTTTTCTCCTTTGTTTCTGTGCACAACCTTTGCTTTGATTAAACAGCCTTTGTCTTGACCCACACGATTTTTCCATCTTATTTTCTGCCCCCGTCCAGCTGAGGAGAGGAGTGATAGAGCAGCTTGGTGGGCACCTGGTGTCCAGCCAAGGTCAACCCATCAGAAAAAAACCTATAGGCTTCAGCATTTCTTAAGGAGAAAAAGAACTCTAAAGTGCTTTGGAGAAATTAAAACCTTCAGAATAAGATAGAGCAAGGATTCCCCCTAATGGAGAAAAGGCAGACTTTCCACAGACTGCTCTTTTGGCTTTAAATGTATCAGTATGATGCCAGGGAATGTTAGCGATATTTTTAATGTATAGTAGTTATGCTCTTACTAGTATTGGTAATGATTGCTGGAAATAGGAATTACTAAACTCGAAGTGAATACAGAAAAAAAAAGTATAAAGCAGAAAAAGTAATGTTTTTGTTTTCACCAAGCCAGAAAGATGGTTTTTAATGAAGAGCTGATCATGGCAAAGCATTAGACCCACTCTCTTGGCCTCATATTACATATTATTACAGTCTATGGACACTTGATAAAGATCCCTGAAGATGAATTTGGATCTGATAGCCCTGCGGTGAGGAAAGTGAGGACTAGCTCACACCTGCAGTAATTTCTGCCCTGCAGATTGGTCAGCTCACTGCCATCATTCAATTATCCTGCAAGACTGGTCTAGCTAGCAAACTAGAATCCAGATAAGATCTCCAGATTTTAAAGTGTATATACTACCAAATGTGAAAACTCCTCATTTTTGTGCTTGAGTTTCATATTCTGTTTACATCTGGGCATTTCTTTTAAACTCTCATAGCTGAATCACTGATTGCTTTGGAGTTAAGAACATTTTATACTTTATGTTGACAAGCCATTTGGTAAGATACTAATGTAAAATATTTGAAGATTTTATGTGAAATTTTTTAACTACTTAGACTGTCTTGGATCAGTTATACCTACAGAATAATTCTCATTAGTAATATCAAGTCATCTTGTGTCACTCTGTAAGGTAAAGTAAGATGAGAATGTTAACAGAACTGAATCTGTTAGGGGTTTAAAAGTATGACCAGAATAAAAGGTTTTCAGACCCACTTACCTGAACAAAACTGCAAATTTTAGACACTGTTCATATTGGTCTTTCACCTAACATAATCACAGTCCATTAAGATAGAACAGAAATATATCATCCCATAGACAAAAAACTATAATTACTGCATCCTTCAGTTTTTGTGAAAGTGGTATTTACTAACCAGGCTTACATTTTTGCTATCATTTGTGTTTGCATTTTTTTTTAAAAGCATATTTTAAATTAAAAGAGCTACTTGAAAGGATTTTTTTTTCCTCTCTGTGAATGAGAAACTTGATTCCTTTGAGTAAAAGAATAAAGGTAATGGGAAGCCAGATGATATAATGGCCACATGGGACCCTATTGGACTCACGTGGTTCAAAATCATGCAAAAGCAATAAAAATCACTACGTATTACTGACCTAAACTTAAAATCTATAGCTTTAATATCCAGTTACACCACAAATAACAAGCTTATTCCTTAAAATCTGATAATTTATGGCTGTGACATTTTCTCCCTAGCTATTCTTATTATTTTAAAAATACAAAATGAATGCAAGAAAAATTTTCCAAGGCTCACCATCTTTTCAGGAACAAGTACTACTTAAGGTTTGTCCTTCCCCAGGATGGCAAAGGAGTTTATATAAACCAGGGTAACTCTTAAGTTTGCATAGCTACAGAAGGACCTGTTTAGTCAGAGATGCTAAGAGTCTTAGGAGACAGAAATTTATTTGCCTTATTCCCTGAGCGCTTGTCCTTGATGCCAAGCCTGGGAGGCAATAGCAGTTATTGAATCCCCCTAACAGTTCCTTATTAACTGCTTCTGAAGAAAAATATACTTTGACTTTACTTCTTCCCAGATCAGTTACAGGGATTGATGTAAGCTGCAAAGCCAAACGGATGCAGTTGCAGCTACGGGCACTCGGACAAATCACAACTAGAGGGGTAGCCTGATGGACTCCACAGATTTACATTTCACACACAAAACTCCAACAATGCCTGCAGGCAGGTATGGGGAAGTACAGAAATATCACTCCAAGGGAAAGATAATTTCATATGAGACAGGCGGGTTTCAAAATTTTTAACTCAAGTACACCTGTAATCTGAAGAATATTTATATTTAGACTGATTCATGGCATGGGCCCAGTTATGATATTTTCTTCACAGATTTTTATGGAAGGAACGTCCCCTTCTGCTGTTTCACTGCAGAAAATAAGAGTCTGAGAAACTGTATGTTCAGTAGGGAGTCGATAAAATCATCAGAAAAAAGTTTCTGTAGTCCATGAAACTTCTCAATAGCAAAACAGGTGGAGGAAGACAGAAAGAAACTCTTTGTCCCCTTACAGCTATTGCATTGGTTTGTGATCATAAAGAATTTTCTGGAAGAATAAAGCATAAAGAAGAAATCATACTAACTGTCTATGAAGAGACAAAAGAGCATTAAAGACATACAGGGAAAATCAGAGGAAAATCTAGAGGAAAATCAAAGCAATTATTATGTGATGTAGCTTTTCTCTGACATCAAAAATATGCTTAATAAATGTAATGGTTCACCAAAGTGGAGATCATAACATTTGCATTTGGATTCTCATTTTGCTTTGTTATTTTGCAGATAAAATTGCTTGAAATATTAGAATACTGAGAAGTCAGCTTTCTCTGTAAACAGAAATTCATCATCCAGTATTATGCTAATAGATTATTATTCAATTGCATGATTCAAGGCTAAAGTTGACATCAGTTTTCATTATTACTTCCTACATAATTTTATCCTGGAAAACTAATTTATGTGAAATTGAGTAATTTAATTTGAGGCAAAAAATAAGAGATGAGACCCCTCTGTTGGGACTTAGAGTCCACACTCAGCAAGAGTTAGTAGACTTCCCACCTGATGTGGCCAGGTGGCCAGAAAGACCATGTTTGCCTTTGTTAAGAGGTGATGTTCACACTCTGAGGTCTTCAGTGTTGTTCCTCTTCTGCTGGTCTCATGTCTTAGACTTTGAGGTGCCTATTTATCCTTTCAAGCCACCATGATCTGTGGCCTTTTGTACTTTCTCATTCGGTCCAAGCTGACAGTTTAGGGCTCCTGGTGAGTCAGTTCCAAATTGACCTGGAGGTGTCTGCTCACTTTGTGCTTGCTCTGCAGTCATCTTAACCTAAAAGTTGTCACGTCATTTACCTTAAGGTCTGCTACGTGTTAAACTAGCAGTTTGCTAACTATGCTTATGCTAAATCATAGAATGGTTTGGGTTGGAAGGGACCTTAAAAATTATCTAGTTCCATCCCCCATGCCATGGGCAAGGAAACCCTCCACTACACCAGGTTTCCCAAAGCTCCATCCCACCTGGCCTTGAACACTTCAAGGGAGGGGTCATCCACACTTCTCTGGGAAGTCTTCCTCACAGTAAAGAATTCCTCCCTAATACCTACTTTAAATCTACCCTCCTTCAGCTTAAACAATCCCTTTCCAGCTTTCCTGTTGGCCCCTTCAGGTACTGAACGGCCACTATAAGGTCCCCCCAGAGTCTTCTATTCTCCAGACTGAAAAAGCCCAACTCTCTCAGCCTATCTTCATAGGAGAGGTGCTCCAGCCCTCTGATCACCTTCATGGCCCTCCTCTGGACTTGATCCAACAGGTCCCTGTCCTTCATGTACTGGGAACTCCAGAGCGGGATACAGTACTCCAAGTGGAGTCTCATGAGAGCAGAGAGGGAGAATCAACCCCCATGTCCTGCTGGTCATGCTGCTTTTGATGTAGCCTAGGATACAGTTGATTTTAAATGCATATAACCATAAGGCAGTAATAAAACTCCTGATTCAACATCTAGATTCTGTCTTGCCACTAGTAATACTAAATAAATCTGTACAAGGTAGGCAATTCAGGTAATTAATCTCAGCTCAAGAGTCCCTTTCCCCTAGCATTGATCCATGACCCCCTTCTGCCTTCAGATTTTACCACACAAATACAGAACTTTGCAGATATTGAGAACCTGAACAGGAGGCTATCTTAGCATGGTTCCAGTCTCAAGTACCCTCTTACTTTTTGGTTTTTTTCCTAAATCATATTTCATAACAATACATAGAAGCCAAAAACACCTCCTAAAGACAATCAGCTGTATATTGAAGGAGGTGAATCATTTGTAACTCACATCCCTGATTATATACAAGATCACATGCTACACGTACATGCAGTCATTTTAATTCTGAATATGCACGTAAATGAAATAGCAGAAAAAGCAGGAGCATTGGCAGTAAGACCTGCAGAAGGAGCAGCAGCAACAAGAAGTAACAGAGGAGGAACAACAAATGGGATGAGAAGAAGGAGAGTGGGTATGCATAGATAAGGTTTATGTGTCTGAAGAATATCGAGGACAACATGTCAATTCAGGGCTTAGCCTGTAAATAACCAGAAAGTAATTTTCTATATTACATTTGAAGGAAAAAAAATCCAACCACCAAACAAAGTCTTAAATCCAGAATAGTACTCAACTGTTTTGCCTGAAAGATTTTTTTTAAATAATGAAAGAGGACACAATTGAATGAGTCAGAAGGCAAGACATATTTTAAATTATGTTGGCTGCCGTCATGTTTCAAAATGCTGTTTCCATAATTAGGATTGTTTCATAATGTTTCCAGAATCACATCAGAATCTTTCCAGTTAGGCGTATTTCTTTTGCTCACAGGAAAATGGAATACAAAGGTACAAACAGTACAAGTTCAGAATAGTCAAAATATTCTTGCTCACTATAATTAGCAATAACTGAATTGTTACAAAAGGCAATTTCTTAAGATGTTATAAAACATCACTGCCACAAGCTACCAAATCTGAGGACAGTTACTTATATATATATAAAGTCCTTTATAGTGTGTTTTATTCGTAGTACATGAAACTTCATTCCTTGTTTGCCACTGAAAATAGTTTGCCTGCCTAGGAAATCCCGACCAAAGAGTGTGTTGGGCACTTCTAGCAGTGTCTGTACAGCAGGGAGAGGCAAGGTGCCCTGTGTGGGAGCAAGCCATGACCCTCCAGCGATGGTTCTACAGTCTCCAGACAGTTCTGGAACAGATGGAAACAACCCATTGTGCAGCAAAACTTCCATTAGTCAGGAAGTTCACGATGCCTTGGCTCAAACATATTTAAGTGGCAGCCATAAGGAGCAGGGGATTTGTGAGGCAAACAACAAGACATGTAAGAAGACACATGAAGAGATGTGTTTAGGGAATTGTGGGAGAAAAAACAGAGCAGGAGAAACAAAGGAGAACTTGTGGGGGACATGCCTGGAGACATGATGGAAGCAGCTGATCCATGCCAGAGGAAGGATGTCTCTGAGAAAAGGCAACCCATGAGCAACATATACCAGGGCAGAGATGCCTCTCCCATATGCTGCTACCCACAGTCAACCCATACCAGAGCAGGTGAAATGCTTAAGAAGCAAGGAGCAGCTGAAAGAAGTCATTATACTCTGACACCAGACTCCTGCACTGCCCATCACCTCAAACAGATTGGGACAGACTGAATGCTACAGGCTGCAAACACAGATTGAGACTATGAAGATAGAGAGGCATTTGACAGAAGTTGAGTCTGGGAAAGGAGGAGGAAGGCAATTCCTTAACTGCTCATTCAGTTGTTCACATCTACATTTTTTTCTTTAATACCCAACTCAGTAATTATAAATTTACCCTAATTAACAATAACTAACTTAAATTCCCCGAGTCAAGACTGGTTTTGCAATAAGGAGTAAAGGAATTTTTTGTGGGAACTCTTGATCTGCTGGGGAAAGACACAAAATCAGAAATACTGAGAAATTCTCTTCACTTAGCTGGCTCCCCCTTTCTGAAGTAGACCTTCCTGCCAGAATAGCTGTATCAGCTGATTTTCTTGAACTATTCCATCTGTGTTTTTCCATCTGTACAAGCCTGCCATATGTTTCCCCTCCTGCTCACTTTGGCCTCATGTTCCACTGTGGCACTTGAACCTAATGAACAGCTTCAGAAGGTTTAAATTAAAGCTTCATCATTGCCTTTATTGATGCTCTAGAGTGCATTATTAATATTTCAATATCAGCAACCAGCCCATTAGGTTTTATGTAGCTAATGAACAATTATTTATTATTTATCTTCTTTTATCTATTCTCTAAATCTTTACTAAAATTGCCTACATTTTTATGCATTCCAAGTACCGTTTATTTGTAGTTCTAAAGGCAAAGTACTGAGGTGAGAAAAAATAGAACAAAATATACACTTTAATATTCATCTCAATAAAAAGGCAGAATTGATTTTTCCTATTCATTATTCCACAAGCAGGTTTACAATTTAAATTGCAACAATGATATATTCATCCTCTCCCTCTACCAACTCCCAGTTCTGAGAATATCTCATACCTTCTTATGCAGTAAAAGTACCTAAGACATGAAAACGTCAAAATTTAAATGTAAAGCAATGAAGGAGGTTTGGGAGTCTCACTCCAGAGCTAGATTTAAAGGCTTTTTTTCCTGGAACTCACACATTCTTACAGCAGCCTATTTTCTGGTTGTACTTTTTAAACTGTTACACCCATCTTACACCCCAATGAAATCACTTGTAATGCTCAGTAAAATGTCCTTTCACTATGAAACTGAAGTTCTTTGCTAAATATCAACCGAATTCAACTGTAGTTAAGCATCAGCCAGTCTAGCCTTCTTGAGCAGTAAAACAGTTAAGCATCAGCCAGTCTAGCCTTTTTGAGCAGTAAAACAGGTAAGCTTACTGGCAGTCCTATTTTTAAATGTCTGAGAAAGGATGTCATTCCATCACTTGCCTAAAGTTTTCCTTCACTCTCTGCATTCCTCAAATGTCAAATAAATTATTAAAAACATAACAAAACAAAAAAAAACCTTTAAAGATGAGGGAAAAAAAATCTGTCGAGACGGATAAAGCAGTGACCTATACACTTTGTTTTCTGCTCCCTTTGTAAACAAGTATGTTGTTTCACCTGGCAATCTGTATTTCGGGCAGCAGAGGGAGTCTTTTATTCAGTGGAACCACATCCAGTTCCATTCATTTACTCTCAGGCTTGATGTTTGGGGGGGATAATTGATTTAAAGGTCAAGGCCAGCAACCCAAAAAAGTTTATCAAGCAGAAAGTTTTCTCTTTCTTTTTATTCAGCAGGGATGGATAACTAAGATCTTTTGCCATCTAATTGTCAGTAATGTTTTCTTCCAAAAAGAAGAAAAATGTTAATCCACTCTTATCTTTCCTTCATCTCAGCATTGGTTTGCAAAGGCCTTGAATGTTTTCAACAAGAGGTAGTAAAGATTTGGCTGCAGAAGACAGGATTTTTTTTTTTTCAGGACATGAAACAGCAAGTCTTGCAAATAATGGCTATTTCCCCCCAACTCTTTGCACTGTTGCCTCTGTCTATGTACTGTTGCCATTAGCATTGAGAGAGCCATTGTGCATTGTAAGAAAATATAAAAGAACATCATTATAAGTTCAGATTTCTACAGTGGCTTTCTGGAGGGGTTTTGATCAATGCAGGAGGACTGCCTGAAAAAGAAACATTTTCCAAGAGAGTGTATTACAGAGAAAGAGAATGCCCTGACACTGAAAGAAACTGGAAAAAAAACCATACCTACCAGTAGGCTAGACAAAGGGCACAGGTCGAGGCCTTTTCTTTGAAAGCACTGATTAATGTGAGGTCCTGTTACCTGCTATAATCATCGTTTTGTTCCGAGTGAAAGGTTTCCGACATTCCTAATTTGTCTTAGGGATGGTAAAAGAGAAAAAACTGTCTACCTCAGTGCAAGGGTGAGACAGTTTCATTTTGCGTTCAGTTCAAAGTGATGGATACAAAGGATGCAGGTTGTCGTACAAATGCTAGCTGAGTGATTCCCTGGAAAAGCAGCTCCTGTGCCTCACATCACTCAACTATTTATCTTGAGGGGGCATTTAGACTGTTTCTTAAATAAAAATTACTGTGGCAAAGTTAGGAAGAATTGCTAAATCCTAATAGAGAAAAATCTCCATTTATACACACGTTACTCCCCTATTAAGGAGATATTAAATGTTAAGTCTGCACTTACTTTTCACCATGAAATGTAAAAAACATGCTGGCAGTTCCTGCTTTCTTAAAACTGGTAATTTAGGTGTATACGTGTCCCGATGCTATTTTCACTGAAACCCATAAGGGATGTCCAGTTAATTAAAATGGAACTTACACACTCATGGAGGCAGGGGGGGCAGGGGTAGGGGTGGCCAATGAAGTTCAGCACCTTTCTCTAATGCTGGAATAGCAAAAGGGAGCCCAGGACACAGTTAAGTGCCTAAACTGATGTAGAATAAATACAGTTTAAGAGTCAGAGGATATAGAAAGTAAACTACAGCAAAAGGTTCCACTAGCTACAACTGGACAGATACTCAGATTTTGCCCATCCCAACAGCCAAAAAGAAGATTTTGACAACTTCTAATGCAAGAGATCACTGACATGAGGGATGAGTCCAAGGAGACTTTGGAGCTAACACCACCAACAACTTAAAGACTTTCCCCATAATTAGCAAACATTCTGCCCCAAACTTTAATTGAGTTCAATGAAGATGTTATGTCCCATGCCATATAAACTCCTAGTTCCTGAGGACTCTGTCCAAAAATGGGAACCTCACTCTTTGTATTCTGTCAGAATATTTTGTCGACCAACTAAATATTATAACTCAGATGGAGGGGAGTAATTGACTTCTGTGCTGTAAAAAAGCATGGGAATTATATTACTCACGAGGCATACACACCATCTGCCACCCAATATAAGCATACAACAAACCCACTAATTTTCTAAAAGCTATTTTGGTTTAATGATATAGGAAGAGTCAAGAAGAAATCTGTGTTGGATACAGTTCACAGGTAAGACCATTCATGCCTGAAACTGTGCCTTTCATATTTCCCCTTCACAAGCGGCAGATGACAGTGAAAAAAACTTCCATCTCCACTCTTACTCCTAGCACAAGCCATGAAAATCATTATTAATTGGAAAGGCATCTAACATTTTGACTGTGAACTAGTAACCCAGACAAGATTCGAGAGATAAGAGACCTGACACCAATAAATATAAAGACTAGAATGTTAGGTTGCTTAGAAATATTCACGTATCCTCCTTGAGCAAGTGTTTTCTAGCCCTTCTGCACTTCTGATGGTAAGCAGTAGTGATCACACAAGAAACAAGCTCTGTAATTTATAGAAATGGTAAATGCCAAAACTCCCAGAGGCCAAACCCACAATAAGCACCCCCAGTACCTAGTACAATGCAAACTGTGTATTGGAGACAGCCTGTGTTTCTCACCCACCATCTCAAGTTACTGATGAAGGTAAGATTAATAAACATTTATTGATCTAGTAAATCAGGTGAAGAGATATCACTGATGTTTTATGCAGTACTTCAACTTTTTCAATTTCCTTTTTAAACTAAGCTGTAAATGTGGGCAGCCACTTTTAGGTAGGAAGCAAGCTTTTAAGTTAAACTGGGATTTTCAAAATGTTTGACATTGCATTTAACAACTCGATATCTGACCACCATTTGGTTCTTTGGAAGTTCCCCAAAAAATTTGCAACAAACAGTGACATGTAGTAATTATTATATGACATTTACCATTTTAGTCCCTTAACACATTTGAGTAAATGCTACATGTGTCTGCCTCAGGATGACTAATTTTGTAAAAATTCAGCTGCATTTGTTAAAGCCATCCAACCATGACAATATAACAATGTTTTCTTTCTTTTTCTTCTCTCTCTCCACACACATATGTATATATTTACATGTCTTTCTCCAAGCTTAAATGCATATGTATCTCACATATGATATTTTGTTTGGGTATTCTATCACATATGGACTTTGACACAAACTCTATAAACTTCTATGGAAGATTCCCTTATGTCATGCAGATCTTCCTAGTCATCTCTGTGAAAATCCACCCACATTTTGCCAATTTACAAGACCAGATAAATCATTTTGTTTATCCATAGCACACAGCTGTTTGCATTCAGCCACTACAAGCTGCAGCAGAAAGCTATGCAAGAGAGCTCAACAAGCCAGCTTATATAAAACAAAGTAGCATTGAATCAGCTAAGTAACCCATTCTTGCTGACTATGAAATGGAGACAAATGAAAAATGAGACTAAGGTGAAACAAAGATGTCTACTCTGTACTGAGCAAGGTGGGGTCCCTATTAAGTGTTTCCCCACACTGGCAGTAGGAGACATACATTGTGGTTTGGTTTTTTCTGCATTTCACACTTGTGATCTCATGTCAGGATATTGCAACTCAATTACTCTTTTTTTTTTTAATTAGCTACAGGCTTAGGACAAGGCAGCAATATGCTAGATAAAGATTGTGCCACAAAGGAAGCATGGAACTATTTGATGCATGCTGAAAATTAGATAACTGTTTTCACTTATTTCAAGTTTGTGCATAAATTTTTTCTATTTGATCAAAGAAGTTATTTTCTAATGGTACTTTTAGGTAAACTTTTAGGTACTTTTAGATAACCAACTTAATTTATTGATTTATATTCATTTGCAGCATAGTACATCATAGGAAAACAGATACAAATCCCATGGCTTACTAGGTCTGTTACATCAGAGCTAGTCAAGGATACAAGACATTTCCTCATGATGTGCAGACAGCTCCTGACTTTTAAGGGGAAGACACCCTTCAACAAGGCAAGATCGAGTCACAGTAATGTGACTGCAGCTATCCGCAAACCTAAATGCCATTTTCTATCCTTTCATTTTCACTGAAGCTTTGAAGTAAATACGAAAGGAGCCAGAACTGAGCAAATTACCTGAGGACTGAAACATTTTTGACATAAGTCTCAAATGCAGTTCAAGTCTTTTATACTTCTGCTTCGTTGTTCTAGTTTTGTTTCATCTCTGAATGTGAGTGATGGTAGCGATGATGGAAAGATTGGACAGCTGGCCTCAGTTCCCCACGTTGGATACAGACAGAAACACTGTGAGATGCCCTCTTTCAGGAGCCTCAGAGCCTGTGCAGCAGAAACATTTAACTATTTCTTGCTGAAGGAATTGTGCAACAGGAAGGATCCATTTCACATCCATGCTTCAGCAGGTCCTGTGTGCGAAAAGATTTCCTCTCTAAGTGGAAAGGCTGTAATTTCAAACCCATTTGCAACTAATGTGCTGAATTTGCTGTGCCAGCATGAAAAATTCTCAAATCTCCTTACTGCCATAAAGCCCAGTAAGAAGTTGCTGAGCAATCCCTACTTTGATCCATCCACCAAACATGGGGAAAAAAAGTGTCTAACTTTTTAAATATAACCAAGTCTAGGACAATGAAATCAGCATGAAATCTGACTTAGCAATCAAAGCAAATACTTATTCTAGGTATCATCCTCTAAAAGACAGTTTTTAACTAACTCTGTTCCTATCTACCCAAATGATAGTTACCCCTAAAAAACTACTTTACCAGTCTATGTCTTGCTTCAGTTGCCATCCACCACATGTTCCAAGGACTCCATCATAACGTAAAGAGATGGAGCCTAGACTGGCCTCTCATATTTCCTGCCTCAGTACCTTTAAAATATATAGGGGAAAAGGTAACTTATGTAAGAAATCAATTTATATTTCCCACTGCCAACAGGTCAATTCTTAGGCAGGTAACTGTAGGCAATTCTGGCTTCCTCTGTGCCACTTACAGCTGGAGGCAAGTGATAAGAGTCTACCCATGCACTTCCTAGCATAAGCAAAATAAGGGAAATGCACAGATTTTGGAGCATACAGGCTTGTGTGCTAAAAATATTTTATAAATTTTTCATAAAGCCTTGACTAATATACTTAAATAGTAACAGTTTTAAGGAGGGATTTATATAATCTATAAAATGTTAGAAAATATTCAACATTTGATAGGGGAGTGGATCCATACAATACTTGCTTTTTCACTATATATCCTACTGGATTAATAAGATAAAGTAATTAGGTACATTATTGTATACCATGCTAGATATAGCAAGAATGGGGCTGTTCCACACAGTAAGGTCACCAGGGGTGACTGCAGAGGAAAGCAGGCCAGGGGTAGTAATTGTCAAACACAGTAAGATGACAAGTCAGGTCTGAGGTCAGACCAGAAAATCCAGTCAGGACCAGCAGGGACAGGACAGGGAATAGATCTGTCCACAGCTGTGCTCAGGCAAGCTCACCTGGAGCCCATCAATCCACAGGTCCAGGTTTGGGCTGGGCATCCCAATTAAGGGCTGTCCCCCAAAAACATCAGTAATGCTAATTAGAACACTGTCTGATAATTAATGCTTCATAGAAAGCAAAAAAATTGCAAAGGTAGAAATCAAAACTGGTAGATAGGCGACAGACATGTTAAGTTTATTTTAGAATAAAACAGCAAAACTTGATGAGATCGACAAAGGTAAAAAAGGACTTCAGGACTATTAAACCATCACACAGGAGAGACCATACACATACTGCCCTGTGCTGTCTTCTCCTCCTTTTCTCATTGAAATAATACTGGATAATAAGATCTCTCAAAAAAATCATATCAGCTACAATTTATTATGATTCAGATAGAATCATTGTGACACTTTTTTCATCTGCCTCCCTTTTTTTAAAGCCAAAAGAGCAGGTGCGTGTATTCAGCCTCATAGTATGTTAGAAAACAAGATCCAGAACATGCGAACAGATACTGTAAGTCATCACTGACACAGAAACTTAAAAGGAAACAGGATAAAAATCATTACTGCTCACAGAGGCCCCTTGCACAGTTGTCATCTAAGAGCCAGACTTATACTCTTTGATAGAGTGAAGAATGCAACCTAATTTCTTTCATTTCTCTGTGATGCCACACCTGACATGGCAGGCTTTTTGAGATTGTGATCAGCCCTTTTCCTCTAGCAGAGTGATAACTGTACTTCAAAAAAGGTGTGATAACCTTTTTTTAAATATGTGGGCAATTGAATATTTATACTCCATTGACAAAATATCAGTAACCTTTTGAAGAATGTACGTGCAATATGTTCTTTATTTTGAAATACTCTCACATCTGCAAGTTCCTAGAAACTTTTATACTAGCAACAGTGCAGAAAAAAGAGATGATAAACCCTGGTCCAAGAAACATACTGTCTGTATAGGAGCGTAGGTACAGGGGCAGACAGCAGATGGGTAAAGTGCCAGATTAGAGGACTTCTTTGCCCCAGGAGCAGATCTTTACCACTTGAAGAATCAGACTAGGGGAGATATCAAGGCAGAAGACGTTACATACTGCCTGTACCAGATCCCCTGTGACATCTGACTTTTATTATGGGATCTCACTTCAATTATTGACATAACTTCCTGAGTGCTATACAGTAGAAATTAGAAATCAGATTTCCTTATTTTTATCCTGGCCATTCAGTTCAAAAGGCAGCAACTCTGAACAGTAAGGACTTTTAAAAATTAATAGGGTAAGGTTCTTGGAGTTCAGATGGAGAACATTGTTCAGGAGATGATTGTGGATGCTATTTTCTCCATGGCCAGATTCCACACTTTATTTAGTTACTACATTAAAAAAAAAAACATCAAAAAAATAACCACCCAAACCTATGGGTGTTTCCATTTCCCAGACGTCGTGTCCTCTGCTTATATTAAACTCTTAGCATAAGAGAAAAAGCAATAGAATTATATTGGATCCAACTAACTAAAGTGGACTGCATGGAAAAATAATCACAAAAAAAGCCCCATTCCCAGACATGTAGGAGTCTCAGCTCCTGGGTGCTAATTTTTATCAATAAATTCTTTACTTTTTCTCTACAATGAAAAGAGGATTTGTTTACATTAAGTACATTACATTTACATTAAGAAAAAGGAAGGATAAGAATTGACAGAGTCACTGGTGCCATGTTATGGGTAGCAGAAATGCTTTGTTGACTTCAGAGAGGCAGGTAGTCAGATGTTTGGATGAAGATTTGGTTTACAATCTAATGAAAGAACTTTGTTTCATCATTAAATGCCTTGTACAAAATGGCTTGTTTTAGAGAGGCACACAAGGAGCAGAACAGAATGGGTAGTGATTCCCAGAAAAGTGGGTTTTGTCATCTTTCAGGATGAAGCAAATAACTTAAAAGTATATAAACACAGATGTCTCTCCCTTCCTGTCACTTCCTCCAGTGGCTCTGCGCCTGCAAATGCAAACACATTTACTGTAGAGCTGAAACCATCAGTAACAATTGATGCCTCATGGCTTTGCCACATCTCCTCTGTGTCGCTGGCTAGACCCAGAAGAAAGTCACATGGAGACCATAATACAGGCCCAAAGGCAGAAGGAAGAGAAACAAAACACTCTTACCTACGTGCTATGGCATCTTAGGGTACACCTTTAAGATTTTCATTAGAAGCCTAAAATATAAGCTAGACATTGTCATGGGAGTTCCTCTCCAATTGCGCTATGAAGTAAAGCAATTTACTTATGCTATGAATTGTAGCTAAGTTTTGATTTATTGAATTAGCAACATAGTAGATTCACTAATGCCCAGCAAGCCACTTATTTAATATACATGGAGAGCAGGACTCAGAAAACTATAGCCTTATCATGCAGCTCATATGAAAACAGAGAAAAGTCAGCTCCATATCAAGGAATTTTTGCATATAAAAATTTTAAGTTTTACAGTCAAGTGCATCTTTGAAGATACCATAAATGGAATACAAAAGAATTAATGACTGACCTTATAACTGATTACCTTATAACTGATCTTTTGTATTGTAGATCTATTCCAGACAGCTGTAACTGCTCTTAGCCTACAGACATTTTGTGCAGAAAAAAAGATTTAAGATAGAGATTATTCTTAAAGGTTTGTATCAGTAGACAGCACTCTAATATGAAACCCAGATAACTTTCAATCCATTTTTAAATAGCACATACTGAAAACAGCTATGCTGGCAGTTATCATGGGCAGATTTACATTTCTCCCAGTTTTTACATCCAGCAGACTAAATAACAGACAACCTTGCCCTTTCTTTCACTTCCTGTCCAAATTTCTCTGGCAGTAAACTCAAACTCTCAGCTTCTTTATTGTGCACAAGTCTACTCTCCACTCCTCACATCCTCAAGCATAAAGTCATCTTAGCTGTCTGCTTTTGATTTAACTTAATGTTATTTCTGCCATATCAGATTACTCCAATCATTCAGTGTTGCTTACTCTGATCCAGTGTCTGGTAATAAAATATTTAACTAAGTTGGATTGAGAAATAATGCTATATTCTTGACTTAAAACAATTTTTAAATTACACGTATGAGCAACATGTTTACTGATGGTAGTAGAGGACCACAGAAAATACATATAGGTCTCTATTCAGTCATGAACAACTCTTAGAATTTCTTATGGCAGGTAAAATTTAAATCCATGATTTACATAATGTATTAGTGAAGGCTCACCTGTCCAATACTTTCTATGGTTCAGCAAGTGCTAAAGGTGACTAAAATGACTAAACATAACTGCTAGGAGAGACAAAAACATTGAGCAGACTATTTGTTGTCTTCAAAGGTGCTTTTTCTCCAAATTCTCCATGCATTCTCTCTATTCTTGTCATGCCATAACACTTCTGTTTGTCCTCCCTAGCAGGCCATTAATGCTAAAATGCAGAAGTTGGTAGCATAATAAAGTTGAATAATTGGAGCCTGTAGTCTTTTAAGTTACTTTAAAGGTAATAGTTGTAAATTAGATTTACTTTGGGCAAATGACACATTCTGAAGGGTGTGCCACGGAACAGATGGGTCTGGCTGGCACAAAGTTACAATAACTGGCAGGGAAGTGTGTGGTAAAACATTCAAACAGAAGCAACTCAAAACAGTCACTTCAATTAACCAAGGCCCTGTTAAACCTTTTCAGACTCAAATTAGCATTGCTGGCATTGCCAACAGCATTTGTAGCTAAATGTTAGATCTGCTACTACTTTTCATGACCTTGAAAGTAAAGCTGCATCGACAGTCAAAACTGATTTTAAATTTAAATATTCAAGGAATTGCTCAATTAGTAGCTCTAACTTAAAAATAAACACCTGGCTGCCAATCTCTATCTTGAACTGAGTGAGCTCCAACCTATGAGTTTCTGTTAAAATGACTCTACGTATCTGAGAACTAAAACACTGGATGGGTAATGACCTTTATTTTAATGGGTAACCACATTTATTTGAAACCTGGTGTTCACTGAATTAGAGTTCACATAAAATAGATTGACATATTTCACAAGTAGAGTCATGCAAATACTTCTGCTGTTACCTCCTGTTCAGCCTGTGACCAGAAGGTGTGGAGCACCCTCTGCAATGTCCATGGATGCACATACCTGCTGCTGTTCTGACAGTAAAAAGCAATTGGGTGATATGTGTCAGGTCATCTCACTGATTCATCTGAAAATTAATCTTACAAGAGCAATAAGAAAAAGAAGTTTAAGACATGTTCTAACTGCAAGTGGTAGGTTAACAGGTATGTGCAGCTTTAAGTAGGAAGAACAGCAGAATAGTTCACTTCAATGGCAGCCTACAATGTGTCTGCTGAAGCTGTACCTCAAGATACTGATCTAAACATAGGGTTTTAATGGCAAGATTAAGTGAATTGTAAGTGCTGGCCTCTAAAATTAAGTCAACATCCTACCTTTTTACATCCATGTCCTATTGATTATTGGAACACATTTACTAAACATCATTTGTATTATAACTATTAAATATTAACAAGATATTTCCTTAAAGATGCTATGTGAATTGTTTGTTTAAAAAAATCTAAAAGTTTTATACTTCTATTTCAAATATATAGAAACAAATCAAGAAAGTATCAGACATCCAAGGTTCCTAAAGAAAAATTCCAGTTCACTTCATTAGTAGAAGACAGAATCACAGAAGGACTAGGTTGAAAAAGAACACCGAGTCCAACCTGTCCTCTACTAAACTATAGCTCTAAGTACCTCATCTAGCCATCTTTTAAATGCATCCAGGGATAGTGACTCAACCACCTCCCCGGGCAGCCTGTTCCACATCCCAACAAATCTTTCAGTGAAGAACTTTTTCCTCATATCTAATCTCAATCTACCATGGGGCAGCTTAAGGCCATTTCCCCTTGTCCTATCACCTGTCACTAGGCTGAAGAGACCATCGCCCACCTCTCTACAACCTCCTTTCAGACAATTACAGGCAGTGATGAGGTCTCCCCTCAGCTTCCTCTTCTCCAGACTAAACAACCCGACCTTTCTCAGCCACTCCTCATAAGATTTGCCCTCCAGCCCCTTCACCAGCCTAGTTGTCCTTCTCTGAACACACTCCAGGATCTGGATGTCCTTTTGTCAGTAAACTGTCTTCATCCCAACCCACGGAGGTTCTGACTGTTTCTCCTCTGGGAGCGAGCGAGCAGCATGTGGTGCTCAGCCAGTTAGGGGCTGAACCACCACACAGGGCTTCACCTATACAACCAAATTAATTAACTATATTTCTTCCACTATCTTATTGCATGACAACTCATTCTCCTGTCCTTAATGCATGCTGTCTTTGCTGTTGCATTTACATACATAGGTATGTAAAAAACAGGTACTTCATCTACTAACCTCTCCCTTTGTTTCAATACTTAACAGGAAAGTGAGATACCACCTTTTGTCCTCCATACATCACCTGAACTCAACATTTAGATCTCTAACACTTAGATTCCCCTCTAAGGCAGGGGAATAATTGTTAGTTAAGTTTTGCAGTTGGTAAACCTAAGTCTTTGATTCTTTCTTCCCTTTGTCTTGCTATGTAGGATATAACAGTTAGCTATGTTGCCAAATATAACCTGCAAGGTATGTCTGTTTTAAAAATTCTAGCTGCGTTTCTGAAGAAAAATAAGCAGCAAAAGCTTTGGAGCTATGCTAAAGTGGAGAGTGTCACACTATGATGAGTATTGCCTTCTATTACAGAGTGTTATATTGACTACTGAATTCCCTTTCTCTAAAATTAAATTAATTTAGCTTCAAATGCACAAAAGGAGCCTTATATATCTTAGAGGTGAAGTGCAAATATTGAAGAACAGAGTTGCTTTCAGTAACTTGTATTGCCATACCTACATTAAATTTCATTTGAGGCGTCGCCAACAGAAGAATATTACCTCTTTCTCCATCAGATGTTTTGCAGTAGTTCTTAAAAATAGAAACATATCTGTTCTCTATTAATTCTACTGACACATGGGAAAATCTGAAAATGTATGAGTACATATCAGGCTGAAGAAAAAAGTTTTTATTTCTAGCTTCCTCTATGTGAGTGAGAACACCCTTGGTCCTAATTTACTGAATACTATCCCAAGAAACCCCTGCAAATACGACAAAGTCTTTAGGAAAGCCACTAACTGTAAAATCTGCTTATCATTCATTGCCTTGTTGAAGTTTTTTAAATATTTTTTTTTTTCATGTTCACATGTATACAAGTGAATCTGATAAGGTACAAATGTTGACTTGCAAATATTGTATATGATAGAATAATTATGAAGTAATCTGTACAAGCACAGGAAATGCTCTTTCCGAAGCCAAATTCAGTGAATGACTATATGTAAATAGAGATATTAAAAGACAGAAAATCCACTGGACAAAGAACATATTCAGTTTCAATCAATTCCTTCTTTTGTCAAATCAAGTTATTTTGATACTTGGCAATTCAGAAGGTGGGGAACCAGGTAAGATAAATCAAACTAAGTACAAAGGTTACTCCAAAGATGTTCTTTTTCATGTTTCATTTTGAAATTTGTTTTCCCCTGTTTTTCTGCAATTGACATAAAACATCCAAATTTGTTATAATGTATAGTTATAGTTAATCCATGGGCCTAAGTATAGAACTAAATCTTAATCTTCAAACTTTTCTTACCACTCAGCAATACTATCTCTGCAACATTAACAACAATACTAATTTCCATTCTTTGTTTTACAAGGTATAGATCTGAAAACAATGCTGTAGAAATGAGAATGAGACTGATAAAGGTGTTGGGCTCCATCATAGCTAATGAATAATATTGCAAAAAATGCAGATTTACTGTAAAGTTCTGGCTTTAAATCTTGAAGAGAATTATTTTGTCTTTAAAATGCTGGAACAAATCAGCATTTTGTTCAATTAAAATCTGTAAATTTAACATTGCAGGGAACAGTGAACTGCTGAGGAGGAATTGAACATATCTAATAGGTTATTTACATTTTAAATGTTGAAACTTTTTACTTCAATGATGCAACAAAGCAAGGTCCTGAGCAGGAAACTTTGCTAGTAACTGGCCAAACAACATTACCTGGCATGACAGGAAATCAGTACATGGCAAGAAGCCAACTTCTAAGGCTTTCAGCAGCTGTTTTAATCACCAAAGATTATTATTCCAACTTTAAGAAGCTTATGTGATTTGTCTTCATGGGTCTGACAAAAGAAAGTCAGCAGTCACTTTTGAGAGAGGCACTACTATTGTGCTCTGTGGTATTTCAGACTGACAGGAAGTAGTACAATGTACATGATCTACTCTGTGTAATCCTTACATTCCTGATTGTATAAGCCACAGCAGAAAAGATCTGTGATGATGGTCACATACTTATGTGTGAAATAGGACATAATGCAGGACCAATGCTCCTCTCTTCTTTCTTCCAAAATGTAATTACATGTTATGGAAATGCAGGAGAATCTACAACTGAAAAGAAGAGCTTCATTCTTCCACTTAGAAAGGTTAGAGGAAAGCCATGCTTTCTCAGTAGACCATCTTGAGACAGCTAATCAATGTAAAGAAGTAATTTTTTAAGCATGTAACACAGAAATAAGTGAAGGATTTTTGCTGCAAAATACATTAGATTATGTGAAATACATTTATCAGTGCAGAGACTGCATGCCAACCACAGAACAGACATTGTGCATATCTGAAAATACAGGTTGATCACAATTCCCTAAACAACTAGCTCCCAACCTGCCTTGACAGGCACTCCCGCTTCCATCTCCCAGTGAACCCAGAGGGATGGGAGCACCTGATCCTGAGATAGCTCCTCACTGCCCCAGTGAAATGCTACTAACCATGGTGATAAAGCCCCTACTCACAGTAGCCTTCACTTGCTGCCACTTCTATTAAGGCAAGCAGTGATCTCCCTAGGCTATTAAATAATAAATTCCCCAGAATGCTAGGTTTTCCCTAATATGCATAATACACTTTACAAAGTTGTAAACAAGTGAAAAGTGCATGCCTCACTTAAAGCCTAGTCTCCTTATCAGTTTTATAGTCCTACCATATTAAATTTTGGTGGCACTGCACTCCATGGAAAAATGCCTATTGATTTCACAACTGTCAAGAATTGTCCCTAGGAGATCTTATTAGGTGGGAGCAATTGTGCTGTGCATCACTTGTTTTTTATATTATTGTTATTATCATCATAATCTTCCTCTTCTGTCCTATGAAACTGTTTAATCTCAATTATGAGTTTTAGCTTCTTTTTTTTTTTCCTGATTCTCTCTTCATCCCACTGCAGATCAGGGGAGTGAGGAACTGCTGTGTGGTTGTTCAGCTGCCTGCTGGGTTAAATCACAACACAGGTCAAAGTCTGAAGAACCACTGTGACACATACAGTTGCTACAGAAACACATCTAGAAGAAGAAAGTTTTGTGGGCTGTCGACTTGCAGTCTTTCCCCATTTTTATAGAATATTCTTTGACAAATATCTGAAACAAAAACCATGAATACAACTTTCAAATACTTGTAAATGCATTAACTCCATGAACACACAAAGCCATCTGGCAATTCCCACGTCCTTCCTACAGGCCCACCAATAAAATACAGTCTTTACTAGTAACCTCCCTTAAGGTACAGGTTTACCAGCACTGGGATCATCCCATCTTCCTTCACAGCCATAGAAAAAGCCAATCATGCCCTGCCAGATCAAATAGCCAGCTGAACACCAGAGCAAGAGGACCGCACACAGAGAGTAGCCTGTCAACACCTTGCCTCTTTTCAGCTGAAGTGTCTGCAGATAAACCTCTGTCAGTCATAACTGAAGAAACAGCACACAGTAAAAATTTTACCAAAAAAACCCCAACATGTCAGACCATTGAAACTTGGGCTGTTTAAGACAGTAACAGCAGGAACAAGAACAGCTTAACTGGAAGTACATGATAGTTGGAGGACTATCTGCAGTTTGGACTGGACATTTACTCACTATTTGGTCTCTCCCTCTTTAACAGCCTCTTCAATTACGCTTCACACCATTTCATATTCTCTTGCCCTACCCCATTTCCTCTCAGTCTACATTCATTCTTTCACATTTATTTTTATTTCGTTACAACTCTACTGACCCTCTCCAAAAAATATTTACTTCAAGGTGATGTTTCCTACCATAATACTGTTCCTCCTGTTCTTCCATTATCATTCTTTCTACTTCAGTCTCCAACTACATAAATCTTAACAACCTCCTTTACAATTTCCTTTAAATTCGGATTACCAGAGAAGGTATGCAAACAATACTAAAAAAATCATAATCAAGAACAGGGCTCTGTGGACTTACAATTAATAACACACATTATCTTTAAGAATTACAACATTCCCAGTTTAGCCTATATGTAACAAAGCAGTGAGCAAACAGAAGTTCTAAAATACTGGCCTCAAACATTCGTTATGGTACAGGCTAAAGTACTTTGAGATGCTTAAGTTTCACACTTAATACAAAGTCTTGGTAGCACATAGTGTATATGCTATTACTCACAGGAGACATCTGCAAGCACAGGTGAGCTATTCCTGTCTACTGTTGTTGCATGGCTCTTTTGGCTATTTCTGGGTGATAATGACTTGAATTCTGTACATACCATTATTCAGACAGATGTTGATATTTATATATATTGTCATTCAAGGCTATTTCCTGAGGGCAGCAGAGACAGAGAGTATTCATAAGGAAATGTAAACAAATACCCATAAAACATAAGTATTTGGAATTACTGTACATTAAAGTCATTGCTAAATTTAAAAATTCATCATTCAATACAAGTTATGGGACATTTTATGCTTATTACAATTATACGTTGCATTCAGATATGTACTAAATCTGTCACTAGAAATAAAAATAAAAATTAATGACAGTAACTAATCTAAGGAACTGACAATGGGGGACTGTTGTAACTTAGAATAAAAGGTGACACAAAAAGGATGGCTGAAGGAAACAATAAAAGAATCACATCATTTTGCAGTAAATATCATCATCATTGTTCCATCAGAAATTGTGACACAGAGTAGGTGGGAACAACACGGAGTTTAGATGTTCTGAATTTGAAGAACACTGCTGCAATTCACATAAACTGTAGAGATTTATTTTGCCTGCCTTTGGGGCCGTTGAAATATTTTTATTTCCTCTCCTTTGTTCATTCCCTTCTCCGATTTAATCCCCTTTCATAAGGTGTTGCAACACTGCTCATACACAGGAAGCCCAGCTCCATGATGACAGCTGTAAAGCTGATCCCTCTTCCACGTTCCACCTCTTTTATATACATGAAAACAACTCCCTTCACAACAGTTGCAGTCTAAATGGAAATGGTGTGTATAAACATGCACCCACACCAACAGGCAGGAACTAAGACGGTAACTGTGACAGTTCATCTCAACTTCTTTTCTTCAAATTGCTTCACAAGAATATTGTGAATATTATAGTCATCTATCACAGAACATATATATATATACACACACACACAGAGACAGACACATACACACCCCTTAGAAAACTGGAAAAAAAGGAATGCAAATTTGTGAATCCTGTTTCTAAATCTCTTTGAAGTCAGCTACCCAAAGAAAAAACTTTCAATGAAGAGGCAAATCTTATTCATAGCTAAACCTGTGTAAATGCAGCATGAAACCACTGCCTTAACAGAAATTTCTAAGAATTTACAGAATCTGTCATAATCAGGTTTTACGCATTTTCTTGAAAAACCTTCAAATGGCAACTGAAAACTTCTGGAAAAAAAAAATCTGTTATAATTGCACAGGAATAGCCCTCAATATTTTTGCACAATAGGTATAGTTACCAAAAAGTTCGCATGACTCTCAGATATAGGGAGAGGAAAACAACGGCAAACCTGCCTACATCTATGGTGAACTGCAGGTGGAAAAGTCAGGTCCCCACCTTTGAACTCTCCTAGAATTGCAAATTACTGACTAGTTGTCATTCACCGTCCCTCCACATCACATTCTTCCACCTCAACTGTCAGGAAGGCCAAAACACAGTTGCAACCTAATAATATATGTCTGATAAAAGAAAAAGTAAAATAAATTAATACCGGCTTCCTTTTAACATGAAAGTTTAATGTAAGCTTCAGTCACTTAATGTTTATCCTAAGTCCTATTTTTAAATTGTAAAAGGTCTAGAACTAAGGAATTAAAATGTGGTAACATGCTGTTAATGTTTTTTGTTGAATAGCACTTACTTTGAGATAGTTTGAGGTAAAAAGCACAAATCCACATACAAAGAGAATAATTATTTATATTTTTAGTATATTAAAACTTGAAAAGTTCTCTCATACACACCAATGTATGACACATTGTTTTCTCTACTTTTGCATCCGATCTCTCACAACCATAATCATCTAGGATTACCATTAAACACGTACATGTTTTTAAAAGAGGCTAATCTTACTTCAGTTTGAAGTAGATAGGTCAGACATTAAAGTCTGGATGAATAGTCCATTTCCTATTAGGACTCATGCAAGCTACCTGTCCTCTGAGGCTCTGAATTTGCAGCTGTCATCTTTCCCAGTGCTTGGGCAATGAAGGAATCTTTTGTTCTACTGAAAAGTGGTGCATTGTTCCCTGCTCAGGTGCCCAGAACAAAATGCATAGAGCAATACAATGAGCTTCTCTCCAGACTGGCTTAAAGTGGTTTTTTCCTTTATGGAAGATTTTTCAATAAATGTAACTTTCCTTGTGCAGGCTAAGAAAAATTCCCACTTTGTATTTAAGATCTTGAGATATGTGGTAAAGTTTTCAAAATATTTTAAAATGGCATTAAGCCTCTAAGCCAAATCTAGTCTCTTTACAAACAGTTCAAACAGTAAATGAACAGTTTTATTTTGCTTGAGCTATCCCCACACTTTTTATATTTCAAAAACGATATCTATGTTACTTCCAGACATTTCCAAAACACTATTCAGCTGCTTTTATTTATTTTGGTTCCTAACTAGAAATCTCCACCCTGTGAGTTTCCCCTCAGCTTCCTCCCCCTGAACTGCTAGAGGAAAGCCCTTCAGAATTATTTTTGCCTATTTCATATACATTTTAATCTAGCCCATTACAGAAAGGGACTGACTCATCACCTCTAACTCACATTAAGTTCAAAAAACCAGAAAGAATTACAAAGGACAATCAATTAACTGGAAGAAATTCCACATAAAACATTGTCTGATTGATTTTTTTATATTCTCAGGTATATGTTCAGCTCTCTACAGGAAGATTTCACAAACAGGCAGAACTATTTAGAAGGAGACAGAGATTTCCCTACTCTGAGGGAAAACTTCCTTCATTCTCAAGGGAGAAAAAATGTTGAAGCACAGGTGTAGAAGATGAATGAGAATCAAATCAAAGTACGAACCTGTAACATGCAAGCACTGACAGCAACATTGCGTTAGCATTTTTGTTTGGATGAAGAATGCACTTTCAGTAGAAATGGTCTAATATTCTTCAGTTAACATGCCTTGATTAGCAGAGTGGCACAGACTACATCCCTTTACATTAAACTAAGCCAAGATTTGTGCATCACATTAATGCCAACAAAAACCTGGGGCAACGTGTGCCAATTGTTAATCAGCATACAGACTAAGGAACCAAACTACAGCAAGCCTGGAATAAAACCTGAAAACATGCACAGCATGGGTTCTAGGTCCTCAGAATCAATTGGATTTCTTTCTACGTCTGTTTGTATTCTGCTTTGTTGCTTGTCAACATAGTATAGTGCAAGAAAAGTAGACAACAATAAATGAATTGCATTTTGCATTACTCTGGACTTTCAGCTATGGAATTCTCCAAAAGAGATGCAATACTTTGCCCCTGTAAGAGAGAGACACATATCCAAAGAAATTTTTCAGCTTTTCTTTTCATCTCTTGACATGTTTAAGTTGTTTTTCAGTGTTGTACATTAGTGGTTAGTTATTTGCATTAATATTTGGGGGGAAGGATTGAGACATGGCTTCAGATTTAACTCACAGTCAGAGAAACTGCTGCTTGTGAGCGTAGTCCCAAAATCCTGTTTAACACTTGTTCAGCAAAGGTTTGAATTAGTAACATTAGTAACATGTTCAGACACCAATGTCAGCTTTCAGTACGAAATCAAGTACAACAGGAACAAGATGAGAAGTACGTAATACATAACAAATCTGTACTTGAACTGGTTCTTTTGCTAGCATCCACATATATTTGCCACGAAATTGCTGTTGAAAGATGGATTTTCAAGGACAATTAGTGTTCTTTAAGAACACTCTTCAGCAAGAGGACCCAAACGAGGGCCCACACCACACTAATTTTCTCATAAGCAACTTACTTCTTACAGTCACAAATTTCCCACAGAAATGTATTCATTCCCAATAACTACTGCAAGCCCTCACAATTCTGGTGCACAGTAACCAGTAGATACAGATGTCTGAGCAAACATTCAGCTATTAGGTATGCCTCTGCAGTAGCCAGATACACTGAAAAAGTTCCTCCTGTGGCAGTGCAGGCAACTTCATGACACAGGCTTTGTTTCTTTTTAAAAGCAAATAGACAACAAGAAACACAAAAAGATTAAATGGATTCTCTTTGTAACATACAATAGGCCAGGAATTGGGCAGCAGGTCAGCCATAAAATTTGCTGCATTGCACACACCACCTAAACACATTTCCATTATGGCCTGTGATTTTTTTCTCACTCCTCACAGTAAAACTCAATTTGATGTGACAGAGTACTGTGTTTATGCTATCAATCATTTCAGTGCACCTGGGAAAGGGCAACCGTGGCTGTGCATACAGACCAGGGGATGAGACACTGGAGGCCAGCCGTGCTGAGAGAGATTTGGAGGTCTTGGTCAACAGCAAGTGAAACATGAGCCAGCAGTGTGCCCAGGCACTCAGGAGGGCCAGCTGTATCCTGGGGTTCATCAAGCACATCATGGCCAGCCAGTCCAGGGAGGGCATTGAGCTACGCTGCGCTGGTGCGGCCTCACCTCTTGCACTGTGTGCAGTTTTGGGTGCCACGGTACAAGAGGGACAGAAAACTCATGGAGAGTGTCCAGAGGGTTATGAGGTTGGTGAAAGGTCTGGAGGGGAAGTCTTATGAACAGAGGCTGAAGTTCCTTGGTTTGTTCAGCCTAGAGGAGGCTGCGACATGGTCTACGGCTTCCTGAAGGGGGGGAGCAAAGGATCCGGTGCCGGTCTCTGCTCTTTGATGACCAGTGATTGAATGCAAGGGAATGGTATGAAGCTGAGACAGGTAAGGTTTAGGTTGGATGTCATTAAGAGGTTCTTTACTCAGAGGGTGGTCAGGAACTGTAACAGGTTCCCCAGGGAAGTGATCACAGAACCAAGGTTGACTGAGTTCAAGAAGCATCTGGACGATGAACTCAATCCCACGCTTTGTCTTGGCTGGTTCTGTGTGGAGCCAGGAGTTGGGCTTGATGATCCTTATGGGCCCCTTCCAAGTCAGGAGATTCTATGATTCAATGATTCACTATAATATTTATACAGGTGAAATTTTAATAGCCTTACTGCTCTATTCTCCATGATTTTTGACTCACCTCTTTTGTGCTTTGCAGAATTGTTGTGGTTCCGCCGGAGCCGGGGACCACGCGTTCAGATTTCCCCGGAGCAGGGGGGGGGGGGGAGAAAACCAAAAACAGCCCGCAGGTTGGGATAAGGGTATTTTTACTGGAAATAACAGGGGAAGAACAGATAACAATGAACAATACAACCTTTTGCTGAGATGAGCAGTTCAGATCGCGCACTCCCCGTAACGGACGCCGCGCCGCAGCCCGCGCAAACCCCAGCCGCAACACACAGGACCCGAGCTCGCGCCGCGAGTAAACAAAGCCCCGAGCAGAGAGCACACACTCGCCCGGTCCCTGCTGTTCGCGCGCCAACACTGCAACACCCCCTGCTTCTTATACTCGGCATGATGTAACTGGCATGGAATGATCCTATTGGTCAATTTGAGTTACTTGTCCCGAGCCCAGCAGGTTAGCCCCTTCCTGGCTGAAGCCCCTGGCTGAAACCAGGACATCATCCACCCCTCATTCCATGCCATTTACGTCATAACCAAAACCAGCAAAATCTTTTATACAACATATAACAATTATAATTATGGCAGTAATGAATATACAGCAACAAGTTATTTTACAGTCATTATATTACAATTTCTACTTAGTAATTATATTGGTTATTCTCCCCCAAAATCAAATCCCGTTGAGGTACACATCGCACTTCTCCATCTCTCTGCATTACCCACCAGGTACAACCAGGTCCTTGTGCAAAAACAACTCCAGATATGGGTTTGCCTTTGCCCGAGGCAGGGATGACCCAAACTGTCTTTCCCAGTATGCTCTTCAGATGCACTACTGGGACTCTATTTCCTTCTACAGTATGTGGAAACTTTGTTTGGACAGGGCCATCCCGATTGGTAGATCCTCTGGAGTTGACTAACCAGGTGGCTTCGGCTAGGTGTGTGTCCCAATGCTTGAATGTTCCACCCCCCATTGCTTTCAATGTAGCTTTTAAAAGTCCATTATATCGCTCAATTTTCCCAGAAGCTGGTGCATGGTACGGAATATGGTACACCCACTCAATGCCATGCTCTTTGGCCCAGGTGTCTATTAGGGTGTTCCGGAAGTGAGTCCCGTTGTCAGATTCAATTCTTTCAGGGGTACCATGTCGCCACAGGATTTGCCTTTCAAGGCCCAGGATTGTATTCCGGGCAGTAGCATGGGGCACAGGGTATGTCTCTAGCCAGCCAGTTGTTGCTTCCACCATTGTAAGTACATAATGCTTTCCCTGGCGGGTTTGTGGGAGAGTGATGTAATCAATCTGCCAGGCCTCCCCATATTTATATTTCATCCACCGCCCTCCATACCAAAGGGGCTTTAACCGCTTGGCTTGTTTAATTACAGCACATGTCTCACATTCATGGATGACTTGTGCAATAGCATCCATGGTCAAATCCACCCCTCGATCGCGTGCCCATCTATATGTCGCATCTCTCCCCTGATGACCTGAGGTATCATGAGCCCATCGAGCTATGAATAGCTCACCCTTACGTTGCCAGTCTAGATCTACCTGAGCTGCTCCAATCCTAGCGGCCTTATCCACCTGATGGTTGTTTTGATGTTCTTCTGTGGCCCGACTCTTAGGTACATGGGCATCAACATGACGTACCTTTACGACAAGCTTCTCTACCCGAGCAGCAATGTCTTGCCATAGATCAGCAGCCCATATGGGTTTGCCTCTCCGCTGCCAGTTGTTCTTCTTCCATTGCTGCAGCCACCCCCACAGGGCATTGGCCACCATCCATGAATCAGTGTAGAGATAGAGCATTGGCCACTTCTCTCTTTCAGCAATGTCCAGGGCTAACTGAATAGCCTTAACCTCAGCGAACTGGCTTGATTCACCTTTTCCTTCAGTAGCTTCTGCTACTCGTCTTGTTGGACTCCATACAGCAGCTTTCCACATGCGATTCTTTCCCACAAGGCGACAGGAACCATCGGTGAAAAGAGCATATTGCTTCTCATTTTCTGGCAGTGTGTTGTAAGGTGGGGCTTCTTCAGCACGTGTTACCTCCTCATCCTCTGGTGACATTCCAAAATCCTTGCCTTCTGGCCAGTCTGTGATTACTTCCACAATTCCGGGGCGATTGGGATTTCCTATTCGAGCTCGCTGTGTAATTAATGCAACCCACTTGCTCCATGTAGCATCAGTGGCATGATGCGTAGAAGGGACCTTCCCTTTGAACATCCAGCCCAGCACTGGCAGTCGGGGTGCCAGGAGGAGCTGGGCTTCAGTTCCAATTACCTCTGAAGCAGCTCGAACTCCTTCATAGGCGGCCAATATTTCTTTTTCTGTTGGAGTGTAATTGGCCTCTGATCCTTTGTAGCCCCGACTCCAAAAACCCAGCGGTCGACCCCGAGTCTCCCCTTGTGCTTTCTGCCAGAGACTCCAAGTAGGGCCATTCTCCCCCGCTGCAGTGTAGAGCACGTTTTTAATATCTGTCCCTGTCCGGACAGGTCCAAGGGCTACTGCGTGGACTATCTCACGTTTAATCTGCTCAAAGGCTTGCTGCTGCTCAGGGCCCCATTGGAAGTCATTCTTCTTTCGAGTCACATGGTAGAGTGGGCTCACAATAAAACTGTAGTTTGGCACATGCATTCGCCAAAAACCTATAACGCCCAAGAAAGCCTGTGTTTCCTTTTTATTGTTTGGTGGAGACATGGCTGCTATTTTATTGATAATGTCCATGGGGATCTGACGACGTCCATCCTGCCATTTTATTCCTAAAAACTGGATCTCTTGTGCAGGACCCTTGACTTTACTTTGTTTTATGGCAAGGCCAGCCTTTAAGAGGATTTGAATTATCTTTTCTCCTTTCTTAAACACTTCTTCTGCTGTGTCGCCCCATACAATGATGTCGTCAATGTACTGTAAATGCTCTGGTGCTTCACCCTTTTCCAAAGTGGTCTGGACTAGTCCATGGCAGATGGTGGGACTGTGTTTCCACCCCTGGGGCAGACGATTCCACGTATATTGTGTACCTCTCCAGGTGAAAGCGAATTGTGGCCTGCACTCTGGCGCCAGTGGGATTGAGAAGAAGGCATTGGCAATGTCAATCGTGGCATACCACTTAGCTGCTTTCGATTCCAATTCATATTGGAGTTCCAGCATGTCCGGCACAGCAGCACTCATACCTGGAGTGACTTCATTTAGGCCACGATAATCTACTGTCAGCCTCCACTCTCCATTGGACTTCCGCACTGGCCATATGGGACTATTAAAGGGTGAGCGAGTCCGGCTTATCACTCCTTGACTCTCCAGTTGACGAATCAGGTTGTGGATGGGGAGCAGAGAATCTCGGTTGGTTCGGTACTGTCGTCTGTGTACTGTTGTTGTAGCAATTGGCACTTGCTGTTCTTCAACTTTCAACAACCCCACAACAGAAGGATCCTCTGAGAGTCCAGGCAAGTTACACAACTGTTCAATTTCGTCTGTCTCCACAGCAGCTATTCCAAAAGCCCACCAGTACCCTTTTGGGTCTTTGAAATACCCTCTACGGAGATAGTCTATACCTAGAATGCATGGAGCTTCTGGGCCAGTCACAATGGGGTGTTTCTCCCAGTCCTTTCCAGTCAGGCTTACCTCAGCCTCTAATACAGTCAATTGTTGGGACCCCCCTGTGACTCCAGAAATGCAAACAGGTTCTGTGCCTTTATAATTTGACGGCATTAAAGTACACTGGGCACCAGTATCCACTAGAGCCTTGTACTCTTGTGGGTCTGACGTGCCAGGCCATCGAATCCACACCGTCCAGTAAACTCTGTTATCCCTCTCCTCCACCTGGCTGAAGGCAGGGCCCCTCTATTGCTGCTGATCATACTTGCCGTTCATTGAGTGCATGAAAGACTTGGAGGTTCCCTCAAGAGGATCAGACATATCAGGAGTGTAGATAGGCCTTCTGCTTGGTCGAGGGTTCTGTTCGGTGGTAACTGGTGCAGCGTTCCTCCTGGTGAAATCTCGACGTGCGATTGTTTTACCTTGCAGCTCATTCACTCGTGCTCGAAGGGCTGAAGTGGGCTGCATATCCCACTTCCTCATGTCCTCCCCTTGGTCAACCAGGTAAAACCACAGTTTACCTCGTGGTGAGTACCCTCGGTTTTCTCCCTCTCGGGATGATGGACGCCTTCTTCCAAAAGCTGCCACACTGCTCTGCAAGGGTCGGGAGCTGTACACATTGTTGTCAAGGCGCTGGACCAGTTTCTCTACTGCTGCGATGACAGAGAGGGAAATATTGTCTTGGTATTTGCGGAGCCTATAAGACACATCGGCTACAGTTGGTAGATCCGTATCACTCCAGTCTATTGCTGCCAGTGAATTGACGTGCCCTGATGGTACACTTTGTACAACCTTTCGCCACATGCCTGGGGTGCACGGGACTTCATCAGGATAGGCAGGGAGTTGTGAATTGTTCAAGTCATAACTAATTATCTCCCGTACAGCTAATTCTCTAAGGTACTGGACAACTCTTTCCATATTGTCGCACTTGGGCATACGGCATGTAATGTATTCTTTTATGGGGTACCTTTCCTTCACACTTAACAGTAACCGTTTCCAGAGGCTGAGGATTCCTGACCTTTTTCCAATGGCTTTATCAATGCCTCCTTCTCTGGCAAGGGATCCCAACTGCTTGGCCTCCCTGCCATCTAACTCCAAGCTATTAGCCCCATGATCCCAGCACCGAAGCAACCAGGTGACAATGGGCTCACTAGGTTGGCGGCTAAAATCCTTTCTAACCTCACGAAGCTCACTCAGGGACAGGGATCGGGTGACAACCTCTGGTTCTGCCTCATCTTGATATCCCCCTGATGGGCCCGGTTGATCATCATCATCAGCTGTTGTACGAACTGATTTTTTTGTGTATTTTCTCTTTTGAACCGGGGCGACAGACACTGGTGGGGATTGTTTCTTTTGATCATCAGTGGTGTCTGCTGTGGGGATTGCAGTAACTGCAGTGCCAGTTACAGGGGTTGCAGTAGCTGCAGTGCCAATTACGGGGGTTGCCGCAGCTGCAGTGCCAATTACGGGGGTTGCCGCAGCTGCAGTGCCAATTACGGGGGTTGCCGCAGCTGCAGTGCCAATTACGGGGGTTGCCGCAGCTGCAGTGCCAATTACGGGGGTTGCCGCAGCTGCAGTGCCAATTACGGGGGTTGCCGCAGCTGCAGTGCCAATTACAGGGGTTGCCGCAGCTGCAGTGCCAATTACAGGGGTTGCTGCAGTACCTGACAATCTGTTTTCTTCCCCTCCCCCCTGACAGTACGGACAATGCAGACAGCGCTGTCTGATATCAAGCAGTGTTTGAGCCGTACTTAGGTAATGGCCTATGTTCTGCCCCTCGTGGTTGTCCTGCCCCTCGTGGTTATCCTGCCTTTGGGAAACCTCTTGAGCAGTATTCATAAACCTGCTCTTAATATATGATGAAAGCAGGATCAAGTGCAGAAGAACTTCTAGCACTGTGGCCATAGTTTCCATGTCAAGGTGATGGTGAAAGTTTTCAAAAACTCTCATAAGAGCTGTTATGTTTAGCCCAGAAAGGAAAAAACCAGTGTAGTTCTCTCCCTCTGTGCTCTCACCAAAATGGCCACCACCACCAGCCCCTCTCAGCCCAGGGACTAGACAGGACCGCAAAACCTCATACACTTTCCAGATTAAACTCATAGTCACTAATATAACTGCATCATAAAACATTGTCATAAAGCACACTAGAGCAAAGTATGGGAACAAGCAGGGAAGCTGCAGCCCCGAGATGATACAACATCCTGCCAGGACTGCAAACAGCCTGCTGAGGTTTTTTTTCCACAGCCAGGACCACACCTTTATAAATAATACCCACAGCATCTTAAACAGCATCCTTACAACTTTTACCGTAATTGCAACCGGGTCAGAGTCAGATCTACCGTTATCCCAACCTTTATTGCCCCACGTTGGGCGCCAAAATATGTTGTGGTTCCGCCGGAGCCGGGGACCACGCGTTCAGATTTCCCCGGAGCAGGGGGGGGGGGGAGAAAACCAAAAACAGCCCGCAGGTTGGGATAAGGGTATTTTTACTGGAAATAACAGGGGAAGAACAGATAACAATGAACAATACAACCTTTTGCTGAGATGAGCAGTTCAGATCGCGCACTCCCCGTAACGGACGCCGCGCCGCAGCCCGCGCAAACCCCAGCCGCAACACACAGGACCCGAGCTCGCGCCGCGAGTAAACAAAGCCCCGAGCAGAGAGCACACACTCGCCCGGTCCCTGCTGTTCGCGCGCCAACACTGCAACACCCCCTGCTTCTTATACTCGGCATGATGTAACTGGCATGGAATGATCCTATTGGTCAATTTGAGTTACTTGTCCCGAGCCCAGCAGGTTAGCCCCTTCCTGGCTGAAGCCCCTGGCTGAAACCAGGACAAGAATACATCTTAGTACTGTAAGTAACATCCTTTTTTGATTCACCCTTATAGCCTAACATGGCATTTAACATTTTACAGGATAGTTAAAGGGCAAGTCTAGGTACTTCAGAATATTAACATTTTCTTTTCAACTATTGTTTCTCTCTACTGAGGAATAATATTTTTAAAGATATATCATATATTTATATATATTTTATATATATTTATATTTTATATATTTATATATATTTATATAAAGATAAACCCTAATTTCTGTAGTAGTTAGAACATCTGTTGTAGTAGAAATATAATTCTATGAATAATCCCCTTGGAGAGACAGTGACAATATTAGCTTGCATTACTTGTGATTTTTGCCTATCAAGTTAAAACCAGAGAAAATGGGGACACGAACTTGATTATGTATGTTCTGCAAGAATACTGCTTCCATTAAGTTATTCTTATATCCTTAAAAGCTTTTAGATAGAAAAAGATCAAGAAAGATAAATATTAGTATGACCTCAGCTTACAGAAGAAAAATGTCACATTTCAGCCCAAGAAAGAATTAAAATGAGAGAAAGACTAGCTTCTGGCTATTTGTATCCTGGCTGTGTGCATCAACCTTTATACCTTGAAAGTCTTCACAGGAAAATCTGCATTTGCATACTCAGTAAGGAATGGACACAACAGAGCAGATACAACATGTGCTGACCACTGTTTCTGTTACTCATTTTACTAACAAACCAGACATTTTAATCATGTATAATCTTATGGACTAAGAATTCACCTTGTTTTATTCTTCAGCTTGCCTGGGCAATCACTTTTCTATGAGAAGCAGCTTACAAGAAAGAGAAATCCTACTGAAATGCTTATCATTTGGCTATGCTTTAGTATTTCAGATCACCTTGCAGGCTGCCTTCCTTTGAAGAGAAATATATGTAAAACTATTGAAGATTTACAGTTGCCAGAGGAAGAGTTTTGAGGTTAACAAGTTTTTCTGTAACCCTATCAGCTTGTAATTTGCCTCCATTTCAAATGTTAGCAGGTAAATTTTGTGCATCTCAACAGTTACGCACCAGTGGAGCTTTAGCTTAAGCTGCTGTATTTTCTAACCAGCTAACCATCTGTCTTTGATCTCTGTGAGACTTTGTCAGGTGAAAGTACTCTTAAAATCCTTGAGTTTCTTTGGGCTCTCTTTGGCTTCACAATAACATCCCCAGTAACTGTGCACACTCAGCCCCTACTAGGTTGGTTTTTTTCAGAGAAATACCTGGAGAGTTAAAGGTCAAATGGGTGTAGGTAAAAGGTAGCCGAACAGAGAGCATACCTCTATAATGTAATTTAACACTTATCATAAAGAAAATGTTGAGGCTTCTTGCAAAACAAAAAGACATAAAAATAGTTCTCCCTCTCATACACTCAAAAAATAGTATAACTTTTCTAGAGAAAGAAGCTTTGTTTTACTTTTCTAAGCTCAGGAAAGTCTAGGGTAGCCCATTATATTATTTTGGGTTTTTTTCAGCTTAAGATCTCTTACTCCATTTTTTGTGCAGTAAGTTTGCAGATGCGAGACAGCATAAAAGAGTTTGTTTATTAACTTTAAGATTACAGTTTACAATCTAGTGTACTATTGCCATCAGAAACTAACTATCCCTCCAAAGTGTAGGAGGCTTTCTCATTCTCTTCGGGTTTTGGTGATATTTTCACACATACTATTGCCACATTGATAAGCATTTTTAGGTGGGTTTCTGCAGTGAATTTCTGCTTCTTAGAGATGTTTACATCAAGTTTCATTTTGTAGTGCCAGTGTGCTTTAATGTTTTCTCATTTTTCCATTAATCTTCTCCAAATTTCAACATTTCATTGAACAACAATAAATTGTAACAGATTTATATAGGACAGAAAAGAGATAGCAATGTCATCTCCAAATCATTTGAAGATTTTGTCCACAGCTCTGCTTTCAAAAGATATGGACACCGTAGATCAAAAGAGAGGAACAATCTAATCCACTTTGCTCTCTAAAAGTGACTGATAATAGCTGCATAACAAGAATATAAAAAAGTGAATATTTATAGATAACTTGTGCAGAGGAAATGTCCTTACTATACATATAGATATGTTTCGAAATCTATATAGAGAAGTCTTAGGTTTACAAATTACCAGATACTTCAGATTAAGAATAACAGAGGATCCTTCTTGCAGCACCTCAGAGATTAGCCTTATGCCCATGAGAAGTATTTAGTGATTCTTTAGCAATTTTTAATTCTGCAAGACAACATTTATGTAGAAAATTGAGTCATCCTATGATTGAATTCCCGCTTGAGACTTGGCTAAGAATTTTACTGGGTCTGGTTAGGATGAGGTTAATTTTCTTCATAGTGGCCCATATGGTGCTACATTTGCATCCATTATTGCCTACCACACAGTATGTATTCTGATCTCTATCAGTTTCAGTTTGGAGGTTGAGGTTCACAAAGAAATATCTACAATGAGGACATCATCATGGAAGCAGTTAGAAAAATGCTACTTTACAAGCATTGGTAATGACTGAGCATAGTTTGGTTAACTTATTCTGGCCTCTAATGAAGATGCTGCATAAAAGGCTGTGGAAGACAGTGCTTTCATCCCTCTTACTCTGAGCTTTCATATATTTGCAATGGATATTGGCATATGGTCAAAAGTACCCAAAAAATGGCACTGTTAATGCTACAATAAAAAGCAGCCTTTTCTTTCATGAACTAATCGTATTTCTGCAGATTTCACATTATGGCTTTGTCTTCCTATACCAAAAAAACATTTTTAAACATAAACATACAAGAAGAGACTCCAAATCTAATTGTCTACAATCAGAGCTGAAATCTAACTGTCCTTTAAACAAATTTATTCCATATTTTCCCCATTCCTAAACCTCATGGACATTTTTTGCTAATACTCCCTGCCTAGTTCTGTTCAAAGTGCTGATTTTTATGTGCAATGTTTAATTTCCCCTAATTTCCTTTGGTTTGGAAAAAAATAACCCTACCTCTGCATTTCACTTACCAAAATCCAGGGGAGCTTTTGCAGAAAAAGGTGAAGGTGATTTGCAAGAAATCCATTTCCTGGGCTGATATTTCATTTCACCAGGAAATAACTAGGGCTTATGCAACCTAACAAAAGACAGGTAATAACTGTTATTCCAGTTCAAAAGGAATGCCATTTGTACATCAGGAACCAAGCCACAAGGTTTACATTAACTTCTTTTGTTAATAAAATGATTCAGGCTATTCTGTTAGTCTACTGGTGCTTAGATGTAATTTTCACACACTTTAATGACCATAGTCTCCCTAATAATTGCAAGTTAGAAACTGTTTGTCAAGGTAAGTCTATAACTGCTCACATAAAGATGCACTGCCGGCCCTTGCACCTCAGTTGGCCAAGGCCAGGCTGGGACGTGAGCCCACAGGTGGGCCCAACTTGGCAGCACCCATGGCTGAGCTGGACTGGGGAGCTCGAGGCAGGGCCCTCACAGAACAAAGGTGCTGGAGATATGTTTCTTCACCAAATCCAAATGGCATAAAGAAATTTTCATGGTACAAAATTGCAAATCATAGGTTGAAATCCTCAGAAGAAAAGCAGTACAGGCCAGACCAGTGGGTATACACATGTTGCCTCACTGTTCTCAGTGGGGAGATTGCCTCCACAGCCGAACTACAGGGGAGTCAGTATTGAACCTCCCCTGTGCATCATCCAGCTCAGACCTCTTCCTGCATATTGAAGTCAGTTGTTACAGTAAGATAATAGAACATTTTCACTTAATATGGACCTTGTGCACTGTTAATCATATATGTTTCTATTCATTTATCTAGTGATCAGTCCACCCAGACCTGACATGAAGGCAGTCTTCAAGAAATTTTCATTCTGGTGAGAGATTCAACTTAGTGCTTCATGTACCAGTATGAATATTTATAGAGACATGAATTGTTTCTTCCAATTTGTCAGTGTGATATGATCTTATTATATCTTTCCATCAATTAGTTTGGGAAAATTCATAATTAAAGGGATGCTAGAGTTACTACCCTTTATTCAGTACTTTCTGAAGGACAGCAAATGACATTAAATCAGTGGCATGCTTTTCAGTTTTAAAAAGAGTAAACTGTGTGTTTAACAGAAGAATAAATTAGAAAACTTCATCTCTCTTCAAACAAGCATCATTTATACTGTCTCTATCCTATAGCATATATTCCACTCAGTTTCCTTTCACCAGAGACTGAGCGGCTTCCTCAAAGTTCCTCTTTTCCTTTGGTGATCATATATGTAAATAAAACTTAAATCCAAGTAGCAAAAAATCGTTGCGTGGCAGCATTTAATATTTTAATCAAATAAATAAACAACGTCTCAGTAGAGAGTACAATTATTACACAGATAACATTAGCACAACATAAATCTAGAAGCTGCTTATAGATCTTTCACAAGCTGACAGCTACCTGTTATAAAAAGGTTCTGCAATTCTCTGTATGTCCTCCAGGTGTAGTATTTTCACAGTTCATAGACAGTATCTGACTGTCACCATTGACACGCTACACATAGAATTGCATGTAGTTCAAGCTCTGTGATAACTTGGATCAAAATTGTTCCAGTGGCTTCAAAAGATACGTACAGGGTCAGTACCAACATGGAATCTGTACATACGTCTGGTCTGACAGCCAAAGCATGTTTGGTTGTTTTCTAACTTCATAAAAATGATCAAAGCAACCCCAACAAAGCAAATTAATAGAATTTATACTACTCTTTTTTCTATATTACTGGTTCTTAATTCCTAACGCTATAGTGGCTTTTCTAATAATTTATTTAATACTGGTTTTCAAATGTGCAGCATCTCTTACCTGAGAACCTCAAAATTCTTCCTGATTTTTTCATATCTACATTAAAAGGATCTTGAGGAACGGAATAACCTAGTTGTAAAGAGAGAGGAAGTGAATCATACAGGTTAAGGAACATATATGTGTCAGGTGTCCTCTAACTCCATGTGACTGGGTTTTTGGATAGCCATGTGAGACCCCTGCATATCTTCAGCAATTTGATATGTATATACAGAACCACTACCTAATCTATGCACTCCTCAGTATGTCTCCTTTGCATTCTTTCTATGTTCATAAAAAAAAAATCAATTTGCCTACAGGAGACAATTTACTGGAAAAGTGACCTCATGAAACAGAAATTAGATGCAATGCACGAGTATTAGCAAAGTCATGGTGGTGTTAATGAAGGAGAATCACAATCATAATTCCTAACTGTAATACTATTATTCAACTCATATAGTCAGAAGTGAGGTATTTCTCTAGAAGAGAAAATATAGCATAATCTGGTTCATAAGAGTGCCATTAATGAGAATAATTCATCTCAGCAGTTTCCCTGAGAATCACATTTTTATTAACCTTGTGATTACGAGATTTGTTTTTACCCACTTCAGCATAGTTCTTCACAATGAGGAAGGTTTACTTCAATTCCAAGCAGGCAATTGGCAGCACAAGGAAAGGGAACAGAGGAGGGAAGGAGGAAGGAGGGAAACATGATATTTTAATGAACAAGAGTACAGCAGCTTTGCCTAAAAATAAAACTGTGACTTTCCTAAATAATTTCCTGTGAGTTCTGAGATAAAGGTAGAAGTAATAGAAATTCACTAAGAGACCTTTGGTCTTTTTATTTCTACACTTTGGAATTAGAATTTTTTGTGTGTGTGATTTTGTCTTTCATAGAATCATTAAGGTTGGAAAAGATCTCCAAGACTATCTAGCCCAACCACCCCCCTACCACCAACATTATTTACTTATTGTGTAAATAGTTTGCCTCCTTTCCCCTTGGGTTTGTTCCGTGAATGGATGTAAAGAAAAACAAGCCAGCCAAAGTTTCTATAAATTTAACATGAAAAATGGCCCAGCACTGTGCAGAAACTCTTGAGATCTAAAAGTAGAGCCACCTGAGAAAAGGGCTGTGTTTCAGACCAGTTTATCTGATTAAGCGAAGAGAGGACAGTTAATATTATTGAGCACTGATGTAATCTAAACTTCAGAATAAGCGTATACATCCACATTCTTCTTCCAGACTGAATCTTTACTTACAGATTGAGATACAGTGCTGTGATTCCCCAAATGCCCAGTTCAGACACTGTTTAGAGTATATTGCAGCTCCTGTCTGGGACCATACTTGTGTTTTCTTTCATTAATTTCAAAAAGCAGGTAGTGTATCTCATCTGAAGTTAAGGTGTGGCCACTTAACACATACAAAAGTATGCTAAATTCTCAGAATTTAAACCAAATTAATTTTAAGAGAATTCAACCGTGGCTGTTAGATATAATAAATAGGTTTATTATCTGTTGTTCGCAGCTGAACCTGAAAACAAAAAATCCACAATTTTCTCCAATTCTCAATTCCCTTTAATCATTATATAGAAAGAATTTTACATTGATTTTAGTGACTATTCTCATCATAACGTAAATATTCATGCTTTTAATTCATTTAATACATGGAAAGTTTGAAGGGTTGAATCTAGTATGCTACTGACTGCATTACATGAAATATGATGGATGTATGAAATAACATTGACTGGGTAAAGAAAGCACTTAAATTCTGTCTCTGAGTGGTACTGGGTTCTAAACAAATTTGTTATGCTCTAACTAGAAAAGTAGAAAAATCAGTTTTAACCTGATACAACTTCTGTTTTGACACAGGGTCTAGTGTTTTTTCTCCAATGAGGTCAGGCTTAATAAGCTGTCTTTTTCTTAATGACCTTAGGAAACTCTGCCAAGAAGCAGCAGTTCCACATTATAACATCTCTGGTTTACTTAAAGCCTAAACACTGAGCAGATAGCTGCAGTAATGGCTATCTCAACTGACCTACCAGTAACCCCTGTTTTGACCTGTAGGAATCACCCTCACTCTAGAGGGCAAGAAGTTATTTCCACTTTCTTACAGATTCATCTGTTCAATGGAAAAGTTTTACGTAGAAAATGTTCCCAGGTCTGAGTTACTCTGAAGATTTTATTTTAACACTAGAGAAAATCTCTATTATATTTCCCTCAGATAAAAGACGGCAAAACTAATGTAATAATTCAAGCCACCTAATTTGAATAATTTCTTTTTTCAGTCATGAGAAGCAGAGGGGAATACAACTGCAATGTTTGTCATATTTGCCCACAAAGCCCTCCTAGTTGACCAGCTCAGGAAAACCTGTATCCTGCAATTTGCACTGCTATTTGTAGTATTTATCATCACTATCTTATTAAAGACCATATAAACATCTTTTTTCAAAAGGCAAGAAATTCCTTAATGTGTCAGGAAGAACATTTGCTGCAGTGTCTTTTTAATTAAAAGAAAAAAAAAAATCACAGCCAACCAAGATCAACAATGTTATTAAGGTAATACACCTTAACAGGTGAAAGTACCAACAGTACCAAAAAGTTACCATATCATGTTTCCAAAAGCAGTTATATTCCTAAGTACATTTATGGATCTGGCACCATTTTTTTCTCAGGAGGATGACAAAGTCTGCCCTAACTTACACAACTCTTTTGCTGGATTAGACCATAGTGGAGCAGGAACAGGGAGGGGACTTTTTTCAAAGACAGATATGGAGTACAGTGCATCTGGCCCCTAAGAATTGGCCTCTGATGCTCAGAGGGACAATATATTTCTGAAACATGTTTAACACATTAGTATTCTTTCTGAGCATCCAGTAGAACATGCTGTTTTTGTATGCCTGAATAGTCTATATGAAAAACTGTAGTTGGTCTGTGAAATTGAGGTGAGAAAAAGAATTTGACCCATCATTGCAGACAGTTAACTTTTATGTTGGAATACTTTGAAGAACAGAGCACAGTATAACCCTGCCTGAGTCTGAGTTCTATTGCAGTATAGTAAACACATACTACTATCTTGTCTTGTCAATGGACAATACATCTATATAATAATATAATACATACACTGTAATACAATATTTAGCAAGTAATTTCTTATTCATTTAACAAAAATCCAATAAAATATGTATTTTAAAAATCACCCATTGTAAGAAACAATGCCAGTACTCGTTGTGTTACGTCTCTTGACATCTAACAATGCAATCATTTTGGAAAATGTGTTGTGCAAGCAAGAAATTAGTATATTAATCCATTATTTTGGGCATAAATATGCCTGACCTAGGTATTATTTAAGAAAAAAAATAGGTGTCCTTTAAAAAGGTACTTTTTTAAGAAAGAAATTAAAACTCATCAGTAGTTGCTTAATGAGTGTTACGAAGATATGTTGGCAAAATATATGATTCTTCTGTGGTTTTCCTTTCATGGCATTATTCATGCATTCATAGGAAGAAAGAAGCAGTAGAATATTAGGCATGTCAGCACTTAGTGTACAAGTACCTCTCTGTGTTTACCTGATATTTTCTAATTCTCAGTTCTTGAAGCTACAACTTCACTTCAAATTTATTTCATTTTTACTTACTAAAAATATCAGAACCTAGTCTATTAGCAGTTCCAAATTAAGTCTTTTACTATGGAAGGAATCTATAAATAATTTTGATTACTTGCCTATTGAATGTGTTTAAAGAATTTGACATTTAACAGGGACCATAACTCAGAGGATTTAAAAAAATATATTATTATCAGGTGAGAATCTCTTTCTCCCTAATAAGCAATGACTGGCAATAATGTTGCTGTGTGGAGAGATGGGCAGTAAGTACTACATGCAAGTTGGATATTATTACATAGGTATAAGAATTTGAGGGAATACTATTTATGTTCAGTTGTTCTCAAGTCAGCATTATGGCTTGATTTTCTTCTCTCTCCAGAGTCTTTTGGGAAACTTCATTCCTCTGGAATCTATACTGCTGGTCCTGTTTCCAAATGGGACCTAAGCATAGTCCATGCTTTAACATGTTCTGTTTTGTAGGAGGTGGTTGCCTACCACTACCACATTGCTCCATCAAGCTAAGAAATTTGTCTCGGTTTATTACTGTACTACAGAGCATCTGTATCACACTCCCCAAATATTGAAATTCATATAAGTTTAATTAATGAATTTACTTTGGAGACTTTCATCCCACCAACCTCATGTACCACAAAACATGTGAAATTATTGCGGTGCCTTATTACATCTGTCTATGGACAACATATTTGGTGTCTACAGAAACAAAATTTAGAAAGTAGGAAACCTACTAAAACAATTTATTACTTTGATTTTTTAAATTCCTTCTTAACAAAACATACTGTAGTGCTTTGCCTAGCATAAAAGTTCTGGGGTTAATCTCTCTCATCCTAATGGTTCAGCAGCAAAGGTTTATACAGTCTTACTTCAGCAGGAATTTGTTGGCTAACAGAACACACCACATTCCATTTGTGAATTGAATAGAAAAGCAATGCCAATATATGTGATAATTCATCAATTAAATGTGGCACTCCAGAATGCAAATGTGAACAATTTGGGTAAATTCCTGCTTTGAAGTCAGTGGTAATTTCTAATAGACCTAAGCAGAAACCACATCTCACCCTCAATGGGTTCTACAATCTATCTCTAAATATAACTGTAAAATCTGAAAGTAAATAATTGATAAGCCAGGCTAAGGTAGAATGACTTTACAAGTGTGAAAGTCATTATAAATTCAAATATACATCTGAATGTTTCCAGTGAAATTGTGTTTCATGATTGGCATTCAAACAGAATTAAAACAAATGTGAGGTAACCATTATGAGAAAACAGAGAAACCACATGGAGAGTGCAGATATAATTTCATGATCTGCAAAAAATATTCTCACCCTTCTAAGCAGTAGAGAATCCAGTCCTCACTCAAGGTTACTCCCTCCCCTGTAGATTTTCTGGTGTTTAATAAGTGAGTATATTATAAACTCAAAAAAACCCAGATGTTAATAGACAGTCTCACTTTCTCATCCTCTTCCTACCTCTCTCCGTTCCTCCCTCCCCAACTCTGTCCCTCCTTCCACCTTCCAACACAACTTCTTTAATGTCTATGAGCAGTATAGATGACAGTATAGATCACACTTCTTTTTCTGTCAGAGAGGAATTAATGCAGCTTCTCTCTCTTCTGTCTGGTAACCTATTATCATGAAAATTCATAAATCTTTTACACCTCAGTGTCAAATTTCCTCTGCAAATTGATTTTTCTGTTTGAAAGATCCTAGGTTCTTCCAATACACTCAATTATATTTACCCACAAATGCATACCTGTATTATCTTTGTGGTCATTTACGTAGGAAAGCACACCGAGGAACAAATTGGATGATACTTTAATTTTTTTGATGTTATCATTTCATGTGGATATGTAAATCTCACTGAAATGCCACAAAGAATTCCCAAGCTTTTTTTTTAAAACATGTATAACAAAACAGCTGCCAAGAACCACCTGAAGTCATCAACCACAAAAACCACTAGTTAGAAATTAACAGCATAAAGTTAAACAACTTGGGCCTTTGCCTTCAGTTGACAACACAAGAATATGGAGGCTTACTTTATGCAGCCTGAAAAACTAACACTGAAAGATACTGTATAGGGTCCTGCATGTATCCCACAGATTCATAATCAAAATTACTGCTTCCTCCTTTTCTCATACCTTTTTCCTCTACATTTTCTTTCGGGTATCTGAGTCCTTAAACACTAGCAGCAGAGAATCTTCAGAAAATTCACCACTGAGCTTCATAATAACACAAATGATGTAAATTAAAATGGTAACAATAACATAATACCTGGAGTATTGTGTCTGGTTCTGGGCTCCCTGGTATAAAAAAGACAGGGGTCTCCTGGTGAGAGTCCAGCAGAGGGCTACGAAGATGATTAAAGGCCTGGAACATCTCCCCTATGAGGAGAGGCTGAAAGAACTGGGGCTGTTCAGCCTGGAGAAAAGAAGACTAAGAGGGGATCTGATCAATGTCCATAAATATCTCAAGTCTGGGACACAGGGGGAACAGGACAAGGGGAAATGGCCTCAGGTTGGAGCACAGGGAGTTCCACACCAATATGCAGAAGAACTTTTTCGTGGTGAGGGTGACACAGCTCTGGGACAGGCTGCCCAGGGGTGTGTGGAGTCTCCATCTCTGGAGATGTTCAAGACGCGTCTGGATGCCTACCTGTGTGACCTGTCCTAGGGAACCTCCTTTGGCAGGGGGGTTGGACCTGCTGATCTCTGGAGGTCCCTTCCAACCCCTACGATTCTGTGATAAGATGATATTTAGGCACTTAGCATAATTTAAACTCAGAAAAAACACACAGTTCATCCTCGGAAAACAAGTCTGAAAGTGTGATTGTGAGCTCTGAAATTCACAACTGACTCTGCCTTTATAGTAATGTCAGAGTTTTCTGTTCTTGTTCACCAGATGTTTTTAGCTGTTCATACACAGTAAGTATTAGAATTAAAAGTTAAATATACAGTTCCCATTTTTTTACAAGGACTGCAGATGGATGGTTTCCACTCTCAAAAACTGTGACATCTCTGTGAGGATAAAACCTATGTTACCGATTGAAGAACTGGCGCTGCTATTAGTAGTATAAATTATACCCAAAAAATTACTTCTCATATGTACATATCAAATATGTCACTGATAATGTGTCTCTCTGTGTGTATGTGTGTGCTTGGACGCATATCTGTCTGTTCCAGTATAAATCAAATATCTGATTGTTTGGGGAAACTAAATGCTATGTGATTTCCTAGTAGCTGGTAAAGAATTCAATGTCTGGTTTATAATTGCAAGTACACAGAATATACTTAATATCTAGCTGTAGGAAATTTATAAGCAGAAGCTGGTTATTGATTGAAAGTTACTGGCTCAGCTTTGAGTATTACTGTAAAAACTTAAAACTGGAGGCAGACTCATGTACCACAGACATATGTGGGAAAAATACCGCTTTCATTTGAGTCAAAACCTCATCCCACTTTAGAGAAATGTCAATATTTGGGGACATAAAGGGTATCTATTGGAAGGAAATGTATTAAAGGATTTGAAAGCTATAAGAAACAGAAACTTAATATAACACATTATTCAAATGTGTGCAAATAAAAGCAAAGTCTTTCAAAAAACATTTCAAAGTTCTCTGTATTCTGCCATCATGGCAATTTTGGAAGTTTATTTAAAAGTTTAGGACAATGTCAAAAGCAAATTCTATAGATTTGGCGTCTATTTAGCTGTTTGCTGGAGTCTCCTAGTAGGGCAAATACGCTCCAGGTGCTCCTGTTCTGCTCTCTGTCTACTCTCTGTTCCCAGAATGTGACTGAAGTGAGTAGCAGCATTTAAAGTCTTTAACCTTTAGGCAGTCCTAAAAGCATTCCACATCCTCCTGAACATCACATAAGCCAATGTGGTGTTATATGCATTGGACCCATAGCCACATCTGATTTCCAGCATGCAAACCCTTACTTGGAGGCTTTGATAAACTGTTAGAAATGACAAGAAAAACAATATAAATGCTGCACATAGATTAGCAGATCATTATTAGCCCTTCGCACACTAAAAGCTGAAACCTCCTTGATCCCAGACTATAAAAAGCCTTCTGAAGCATTTTGAGCTTCTCTTTGATTCCTGGCCCAAGCTTTAATTTTCTCACAGTGCAGAAGCTCTGGGTTTCATTAGGGATATCATCTCGAATTCCTTTGTGCTTCTACATGTTTGGAAGTGTTACTTCCACCCTCATCTATGTGTACTCCTCCACCTGTGTCAAAAGTTAACTGATTATATCAAAACTCTTCAAACAATTCCTATTAATGAGCACTGTTAATTTTTTGCATCTAATACAATTGGATTTTATCACTCCCCTGTAATATAAAAAAGTCTTATATTTTATTTCAAAATAATGGATGTTATCATGTTCTTCCCAGTTTCCTTCCACTTATTTATATTTTGCTGCACTTTCAGTTACTTCATTTCTTGCTGGAAGGTTATCTTCAGCTGAATATTTTATATATATATTCAGAAAGAGTCTGATTTGCAAACTATTATTTAATTATTTCTTATAACCATATGTGCCAAGCGTAAGACTACTGTATATTGAGGGTAGGTCAACAATCCAGAAATTCAAATTTGTAAAGATACTTGATATTATTGCTAAAATTATTATTCAAATCTTTTTATTTTGCTTGTTTTCTGCTCATCAGAACAATATATAGCATTCATTGACAAGATTATGGAAGTTTGGTTTCTGATTCATTCTACTGCTTATCACCTTACCTAATCCTAGATATTAATTAAAATACAAATTACTTTCAGTGATGAGAACCACTCACTAAGCATCTCTCCAAGATTTAGAAAGAGTCAGAAGGGGAGGGAAAGAAAAAACAAGCACACCAGTAACAGCAAGGAAGGGAAAAGGCCATTCAGATGCCAAATGGAATTTGAAAGCCAAAGCCAGACACAAGGTAGGAATTTACAAAGATCAGAACAACAGGATGAGAAAATTAAAAGTTCATTGTAATGATAATGAAATGATAGTTTTTTGCATAATTGTACTATGGATCTAAGGAATTATTTCAATGAAATTTAGCCTTAGAAACTTCTATTTTTACCTTATACTAAAGAAGACTCTTCAATTCTTTCACTGAAAAGCTCCATAACTGATTAAAATGTTGTTATGTTCAGGACTGAGCATATGTAATACAAGAAAAAAAAAAAATTATAGCCACCTGGTGTCATAAAAGTGTCACCTGAGGTATTGCTCACTGCTAGGTTTGGATGTGAAGCTAAACGATATCTTTTATCAGACTCTCATTTGTCTTTCTCAGGATGAACTGTTTGAGCAAGATTTCAGCCACAACAGGACAGCCTTTTCTGAGAATGAGATTTTGCCACTTATCAGTCTTAAAAAATCTTGCAATGAGGAGCTTGTATCTACAAGAGCAGAAATTTTAAAAATTTAGCCAGTGGCCCCTATGTGAAATACACTATTTTCGGTTTCTGAAAAAATGAATTTATAGAGGTTGAATTATTCATTGTTCAAAGACTTCTGTGTGCACATGGTCAGTCGAGGTTTCCATGATTCTACTTGTACGGAGCATACTGTTGCCCAAAGATGCAAGATTAAAATAGGACTTTTTTTTATGATTGCTCCAGATAATTGCTAAATTATGTGATACAGGACCCTGGAGCTGAAAGCAAAATGTCGATTTCTCCTATCCTCAAGTACCTTCCAGCTGGCTCCCACACAGTGCAAAAGAAGAGGAAACTACCCTTCTTGAATGCAGAAGAGTGACAAGCATGGAGAGGCAAGTTGCAAGTTTGAGAGTATTTGCAGAAAGAGAAAATCAAGGAAGGAGTAGCAGAGTTGGGAAAATACAGGGGGTATGAAGGGCTAAGAAAACACGAATATTGGGAGTTCAGAAAGATGTAGAGCAGCCAATGGGCAGAGAAACACAAATGCAGAGAAGGAACATGGGGAAAAAATAATTTCTTCTAGAAATGGTTAGAAAGTGACAGCTGAAAGAGTTGGGATTTCAGGGAAAGAAAGAGTGTGGGTTAAGTTGAATCCACCCAGGTTTTATATGATGCAGTTACATATCCAAAGAGGCATGCCAATGATACATGTAATATTTATGAGAGCCTGCAGATAAAGCTACTGAGCACTGTGTACAAACTACTTTCAAAAATAAAATGAGGTATTCTTAAAAAAACATTATCCCTGTTTGAGCATGGCACCCAAAAATGGACACAGTGGCCTTAATCTCTTTTCACTTGAGTTCCAGAGCTGCAAAAAAGAGGACACAGATGATACAGTTTCAAAAGCACAACAAAGATAGGTTTAGGAGTAGCCATGAAGCTCTTAGCCAGTGTGATAACAGAAGCAGAGAAATTCCCAGGAAAAGAAATTAATAATTCTGCAGTCAGTCAAGGTTTTGGATGATGTAACATAAATAAGGCCTGAGGCTAAACCACATAGTGAACAGGATAAAAAGAAATGTTGGATAACTATTATTATTCTGTAAGCCAGAGGTCTCCTGAGAGAAAACCTGTATGTGATTGTGTAATTAAAGATTATATCATAAGACATATGCACAAGAGGATGAAATAAAGTTGTTCATTCCTGTTTGTTCTTTTCTGACTATTTCAGTGTCATGTTAGAATAGAGAGGCATTTATGGGTTTTGCATAGGGATAGCAAATGGAAATATTTTTCTTTTACATTATTATGATTAATATTAGCATTTTGAGCAAAACCTGTTTAGTTCTGCAGTTAAAAAGACCCAAAAAAATATTTCACCATAAAAATTGGTTCAGAGCATGTATCTATAGCTGAAGTCACCTGTCACAGCTTCATTCATATCACAATCACATGTTGCATGTGTTTCTCTTCTCCATGATGTTTGATGAAGGAATTGCAAAACACAACAGACTGTAAGACATTGGGAAACCTGCTGCTCAGCAGCATTCTTAGCTGAAATTCCATCAGATCCTCATTATCCTCCATGCTTCCTTACCATTTCCTCTTTGATCTTCTCAGCCCAATGGAATGCAGAGAAATTTTCTGAGCTCTTTGTTTTGAAATATTTTGCCAGTGTCATCTCTATCATCAATGTCAGTACATGGACAGGGGAGTCTGTAGTAATTTTTTTTCCCCAGTCCATCTGCATCACTTGATTACTGGCATTGAGGTAGCTCTTGAGCCAAGAAAGGTACAATGTAAACACATGCTGAAAATCCAACCACAGTTACTTTACTGATGTCAAGAAAAAATGTATGTTGCACTTTGCTGTGTAAAAACTTAAGTAAAACATTATTTCACTTCATTCTTCATAATTAACCAAAAATTGATTCTTTCTGAGCACAAAGTAAAGCTTTATCAATGTTGAAAATAAGTGAAAAGAGTTCTCTAATAAAGTCTAAAAAATTATATAATTCTCATCACCTTCACTAGCTTTCTTGTTTCAGCAGTATAACTGATACGCTTCTACTGTACATAGGGGATGAACTCTCCATCCTAAAAATAAGCAAGTTTGCTTCCTTTCTTGCTGAGGCACCTATTGATCCAGACTACCCAGCAGAGGTTTTAACTCTGGAATTCAACAGAAATGTTAGTCCAGAAATGTTGCTGCCTTGTGATGCAGAAGACTGAATTCCTCCAAAAGTGTAAATAGATATATTTCTCCTGAAGGACTTTATGATGGATCAGATATCACATGCCTGTGTGCTTCTAACTATAAGCCAGAATGGGTATTTGCTATGTTGCAGCAATATTTTGTACATAAAGCCAACTGTGCTGCGTGCCTTGGCCAATTTGGCAACATGGAATTTTATTTCTACACCTGAACCGAGGAAAACTTGCTTTAGTGAGATAATCTAATAGGTTTTATATCAGTACTTTTTCAGGAAGGTAGAAAATTCATTTTCTGTCCTAGTAGCTCATCTATCTGGGAAAATCAGTTACATTCTTCCCCTGGTAAACTGGATCCAAATAATTTTGGGGGGAGGCAGGGTGTTGGAAATTTTTAAACAAATCCTATTTCCTGTTCTCTCTTCATTAATCCTCTAGTGCATCTTTCCTCTACTTCTTAATTTCTTTCCTTCTTTTCATGAATTAACCTCCTTTTTATGACCTGTAGACATAAATAATCTCACTTATTTGTATAGCATCATGCAGGTGTCAGAAAAAGACTAGTATCTTCTGCCAAGCCAGAAAGCTGAGGTTTCACGTTCAGATAGATATAGTCTGAAGCAAAGCTGCACACACACAAAGGCAAACACTTTTTTACAGTATGTTCTAACTATTAGCCCCACTAAGCAGAAACTTGCTTGAACTTCATGTCCTCCCTTGATCTTCCTTCTTGGGAATATATAATGTGGAAAAGCGCTTGGCCACATTAAATGTCTGTTTATTAGCTCAGGTTCTGTACAATACTTATCAAAACCAGATTAAGCCAACTTAGATTTCATATCCAAATCCTCATGCCAGATGTATAAATGTGCATGATAGATGCACAAAAAAAACCTATATGCAAAGAGGTTTAAGGCAGGATGGATGGGCAGAAAGGGATAGGGTTTGGTCTCATCTGCAGATACTCACAGGAGGTCTATGCATCATCTTGAATACTTGTACAAACAGCATTATATTCCCTGTATTTTAAAAGATACATTACTGACATTCTGAGAACAAAGTGCAGCAACAACCTTCAGTTTTAGGCACAGTAGCTAAAAGCACTAATCTGTTTTCTTTTTTCATCACTAGAGAAACAAATTGTATGGATGGTGAATAAAATCAATGTAGAGTTTATGACTGATTTCAGGATGTTGCTGCAGAAAGGAAGAAAGCAGATTCTGGGGATTAGAGCATGATAGCCATTCATGTGAACACCTACCTACTTCCACCTAAGAGGAACATTTCCCATTCTTTGAAATTTGTTTTTTATTGAAACTGCACATTTAATAATATTTCTGTTTGAAGAAATAATGTTTAAAATTTATTGCTGTTGTACTGAAATACATTTATTTGTTGTTTCCCTAAATGGCTTGTATTAGTAGCCCTCAGACTATTTTAGAAACTACACAAGTTTTTCTTTCTGCTACTTTCCAGTCCTGAATTTCCTATATTTTTAAATACTGAATCTTTAAATATGCAACATCTTTCTTCTTAGGTGTAGTCTCAACTTCAGTGACTCAGAAAATATTCCCAAATGTTCATGTGCAGAAGTATTTAACTGAATATTTTTAAAACTTTTTTAACCAAAATAATCTTTAAAATGATAATACTACAATAGAAATAGAAATATCGATGTCTATCAACACAGAAACCAAGGCTACTCTAACAATAAAGTTAAACAGTACTCCCCTTTTGGCACCTGAGCTTAGTCTTAAATTTTTTCTAATGCACTTTACTGAAAGTTAATGAAGTCATTCTGTGTCAGTCATGTTCAGACATGAAAGTGATTCAAAGCACAACATTTGCAACTTTCAGTTTAGGTTTCACAGGGCAATAAAAGAGTTTGCTAATATGGAACAATTGTTAAACTTGCCTGATTATCTGAGGAGAGGGAGGATTCCCAAATGGACTCCAACAGCAGACATTATACTGGCAGCTGGTTAGCATTACCAAAATGAATAATGAGCTACCAGTGACAGCTGGATGGGTTCTAGGCAGGCTCTGATGTATCAAGATAATTTTTCTGTCTTAAAAAGTGATCCTTTCAGCATCATGGACCAGATGATAAAATGAATCTTCACTTAAGCTGTGGAGTGTATTATGAAAACACAGAATTACAGAAACTGCTAAAAAGATTTAAACAGGGAAATAAATCATTAAAAAATTCTTCTCTTTCCATGTCCAAGCCAAGTATTGGTATGATGAGATAATGCAGTAAACCACAATAAAATGACAGGAAGTCAAGTTTAACCCCTGTATGTGCTTTGAGCTTATGAAACAGCTGATAAAATCTTCCATATACACAGTAATTTTGGGTGTGATGATTTATCAAGCCCAAAGAATTGTTTTCAAGTAGCAAATGGATTGTTTTCTAGATTTCCAGTAAGATATATGACATAGTTTTCAAGTCAGTTCAGTGAGAGAAAATTATAGAACACAACCTTGCACAAGAATATCTCCCCCTGTTTTGCAGTAACAGCTTAAAAACACTGGCACCACAAATTTCTCATCCATTTTTGTTAAATGCAGCAGCACATTTGGAGCATTATCTTTGAATCCATTTGAAACAGCATCTGATGAGTTAAAAAGAAGTCAAAACCAGTTGTGTGGAATAGTTCTAAAACCTTGTGCTATGTTATCACAAGCATTACTGGGGTATTCAAAAAGGACACTATACCTGGGTGCTTAAGAACAGAGTAAGAGTATCTGGCAGCAAAATGCCACTATTCTCTTCTGGCTGATGAAATATAGAGCAGTGTAATTACTGCTTTGTACGTTGAAAAACTGTTGGTGTATATCTGAGGTCAAAGTTAGTCAGCTATATGGAAATCACTTAGAGGATTCCCTTGTTGTCACAGAGGCAGAGTGACATCTTTACTCACTGAAATAAGTGAACTAGTTCCTCACTTCATACTGCTATGTCACCCAGGAATACGAACATACTTTCCTGAAAAACCTTTCCACCAACCAAGCCAGTAATTGCAGTGCAAAGAAGAGTATTTTCATAGAAATGGGTCTGGGAACAAATGGAAGGGGTTGTATTTTCCTTTTAAGGATTCTAATTATCAGAGTAATTCAAGCAATTCCAGGCAAGTCCCTGAGGGAAAGAAAACATGTCTTAAACTTACTCTAAGTTTCTACACTGCATGGTTTCCATGCAAAATAAAGACATGAGCAACAGCCATGCAAGACACCAACTGTTCAAAATCAGTTTCATGCTCTAAATAGGAAGGGACTAAATTAGTGACTGCGTAAGTTTTATAATTATTCAAAAAGCCTTCATTACACTGCGTTCATCACTTTACAGAAGGCAGAGCAGAAAATGTCTCAAGAGTTACTTAGATGGGAAAAGAAATTTACTGTGCATATTCTGTTGGCATTTAAGGCATACAACCTCTGCTGGTCTAAAGGAACAGCATCATTAAATCTGCATATTTATATATAAAACATCTTTTTCATATGTAAAGTTACAAGATCTTTTATATCTTTCACTGTTTATTCTTAATATCACATCCATTATTCAATTAAAATTATATTTTTATCATAAAGCAGAAATGCTTTCCATTTGCCTACATATCTCTCAGATTTTCAGCCAATTTTACACATAATTTTTTATAAGCTTGGACATGCACTGTAGGCATTAAATGCATACATCTTGTTTCTCACATTTTTCTGATTATTTATTAGTATTTGCAAATTTCATTAATTGTCAGCTTACTGGTCTTTACCTCTGAGTGGCTGTTGTTTGCAGTGAAAGATCTACAGTAACATAAACTATCACGTTAAAAAAAGCCTTCCATCTTTTAGATTGACAGACATAGCTGTGCTCGTCTTTTTAAACTCAAGACCAATAAAAAATGAATTCTGTTTTATCCTATTCAGCCAAAACAACAAAGTGAGGGGGGTTTTCCTGCAGACTTTGTGCAAAAGTCCCCAGATGACAAACACAAAAGCCTAGATATCAAACGGCATGAAAATGCTGATGTTCAACACCTGCACTGCGTGAGGGCCAAGAAGTAATCGAAAGCCCTTGCACACCAACACACCTGCTTGACAGTGCATATTTTAACCCTTTCTTTTTCCTTCTCAAATTCCTTACTTAGCACAGGAGAAGATTCTAGTACAACGGTAGGGTCAAAAGAGATGTTCAAGCACAGTTCTAAAATGGAGGCTACATTATGCCTTCTTGTCAAAATGTACCAAGTGAGTATTTTATTTGCATTGAAAGGTTAATTAGATTGACAGATTTTTAATAGTACTGTGAAGAATTATTCATGGCTACAAAATTATGGCAAACAATTATACAGGCTGTGTGCAACTCTCTTCTGCACCCACTAAAATGTTTGTGCCATGGTATTACTGTATCTGACTATCTGAGCAGACGTATGCTGCTAAAAAAAAATTGAGTGGTCTAATCTTTCTTCTGCTTTTCAGAGGCTGCAGTGATATGATTAAAGGCCATCCAGACATAGCTGAGCCCAGGTGTTTACTGGGTCTGCTTCTGCAGTCCATAAACACTGAGCATTCATGCTGAAGTCCAGGGGGTTTACATGTAATGTCACAAACACGTGAACAGGGACTTACGTTGCAGCAATTCTTACACTCCATCATTTTTCAGTCCTTCAAAATGAAGAATATATTATATTTTTCTTCTGTTATAATTAATTGCAAAGATGAAGGTCACATTATTAGGTCCTCAGTGATTTCTAACATAATCTGCACAGGCTAGCTGCCATTGTAGAAAAGCAGTTTGCCTAATTGTGAAAACTTGTGCAACTGTGAGCTAATACATAGCTTTAAGTTGATGTTGTCTTCTGCTGCCTTCCCTGTTCCATGTAGAAACCATCTTCTAGTGCCTTCCATTACTGCTTGGAAAGTTCTAAATAAATTCAAACCCCATAATCTGGAATAATGTGAGATATTGAACACGAGATATTTCTACTTCATACAGCGGGAAGCAGAGTTGGAGTGGAAAGGATGGACTCAGTCCAGTAACCCTATAGCATTATATAAATTTTCCCCACATCTCACCTATACCAGGGTATGATCATAGCACTGAAGCAGTAACAGGGGCTGTGATTTTGTTGGAAGGATTAGCAGAAATTGTTCATGTTTCAAAACTGATCATCCCACCTAATTCCAGGAACTCCCCATGGTTTGAATGTGAGGCTAGGTTGCATTTTTTTTCCATCTTTGCCTTGATATGAGAAGAAAAATCTACAGAACTACTCAGCAATAGCTCTGAAACTTTTATTTATTCACATGACTGGACCCAGAGGAGAATAAATTATGCAATGAATAGCCTGATGATCAATTGTCATCACTAGATATGTCCCAGGAAGCAACTCACAGAAAGTCCTAAATAGAGGATCTCTTAATAGCAATTTCAGAAAGGCTGACTGTTCCAGAAAAGAAGCCATATGAATGAAAAGCAAAGGATGACAGGTTTCATTAGGATTTCTGAACAAGGCTTTAAGAGTGTTCAAGAGTGATAAGGAAGCTGAGGCTGGACACCCATGTGGTTGTTATTATATGATCTAGATTTTGGATATTATTGCTACAGTAAAACTGAGAGGATTTTTAGCCACTTGGCAAAATCATTGCTAGTCAACTTCAACTTTGTGTTGCTTCTCCATGAAATCAGAGCGTACACAATGTTTAAGATCTGGAAAAGTGTCCTCTTAGGTTACATTAGCTAAAGAAGATGTAACACAAAATCTTACTTCTTCTAAAGAGTATCAGCACAAAACTATCTATATAAAAAACATGCCATGATGGTCAAGGAACTAAATGTTCAGGATTAAAGCCCACTCAAAACACGAATCTGTGTTAAAGTCCCCCCAAAAGGGATGAGTTTAGCACATTAGAAGTCAAACTGTTATCAAGCAAAAATGGGCAAATGTGGGACTTAAAGAAACCTGGGAGACTGCTATTAAGATGGTGCGTTTACCTCTCCTTTCTTTCTGAGTGTATTTTGGTTACTTGATAGAAACTCCTGAAATGTTCTCCATGGTGATAAAGCAAGAAGTTTTTTTTCATGCTCCAAGATCTCAGAGGCAAGGACATACAAAACGGTAATGTTTACTAGCTGACCAAAGATGTTCCAAGTTTTGGTATGCTTGCCAAGAATACTCATTTCTCTCTTGCAAAACAAAATTGTATCCCCAAACATTTGACTGTTTCTGTGTGGAAACAAAGAAATGGCAAACACAATTTCTTTCGACTTGCCACCTCCTTTAGCCCGTCCATTTAACCTCCATTTGAACTTTTCCTGTAGTTAAAATGTAGATTGATGCTTTAAACAGAGCTAAAAAGTGCTGACAGTGTTGGAATAAGGGTTTAAACACACTAATAGGTTTTAGTGTCTGAAACTTTTGATAATCTGGCCCTGAGTGTCATGGGTCTCTTCGAGTGGATTCCATCTGTCCCATAAAGTTATGTATTGAAACCTAACACAGCCCTTTGATCTTCCCTGTGTGAAGATCCTTGTGTTCCATCAAATCAACAAGATGCTCTCATTCACTGAAAAGCCAGATCTTGGACTTGGTGATGGGCAAGACTATACAATTCAATAGTAATTGAATAGTAAGGCTTTTTCCCCTTTTGTTTACATCAGGTTTCAGCAGGAGGATAACTCCAACACCATTGGTGAAAATAAGTCATTATTACAACATGATATGTTAGCATATCATCAATTGAGACTGCAAAATAAATATTAATGGTATACTCTGTAGCAAAATACCCTGTAGTGAATGTTGGTTGGTTGTCTTTAGTGAAGTGCTTTAACACCAATACACGTTAGCATAATGGAGTTTGTTACATAAACAAACATGAGGATTAATTGAGTTACTTCAGATTAGCATTGAGGTACTACGAAGTGGGTTGAGGCTAGGGTGCTTTTTTTCACCTGAATACATATTTAGAAATAAAACTCAGCAGATTTTTAGGTTTTGCTAACAATTTTTAAAGCTCACTTTCCACTTCCATGATTATATGAAATACCTGTATTCAGACCTTCAGCTGCTCCTGCTGTACCTGAAAAGTAGCCCAGAGGTTCAGGGCCTCTTCACACCAAGTGTGCATCCAAAGTAAGTCCAAAGCACAGTGCTGAGCACACTTGGGTACCAGGTATCCTTGGTGAGATAGCCCTACACCCAGCACTGCCACCAAGCTCCTTAGCAGCTCTGTGAGACCCCCAGAATCACCAGCACAGGGGAAATCCAAGCAGAGTTTAATACCAGCTGGCCTCAAACAGTCTCAAAAAACAAAGCACTGTCAGCCCTCAGGGAATTCCCTCATCCTGCCTCAGCATCCATGCAGCAGTGCTGCAGTGTCTGAGTACTTTCATGCAGACAGATGTAGGGCAGGGTTTTCCCTCAGTGACTTACAGAGTTCATTCAAGAGCTGCACCATGTATCTGCAAACAGAGCCAAGGTGCCCCTACTCCATATACCTTCATCCCCAAAAGTCACCTAGGTCCCTACATGCACTAGTTGGTGAAAAACTCTGGCACTGTAAATACTGTTTAAGTTTGTCTGACCGCCAGAAAAGAGATAATTTGTGAAATGCAAGTCCACTTAATTTAATTTTTACTTCATGTCTTCGGAGAAAACCTTATTTGCTGTGTTCATTTAGTTCACAGTTTTATTTAAATAGCATCTGAAGGTGAGTTTTTTTTCCCAGCTACTTGCCGTATCATCAGTTAATGATATTATTTATATGGTTCTATTGATGAATAAATGTCCTATTTTCCTATTATGCCATTAATATTGAAATTGTAACCCATATTATACCAGCTACTTCCAAAACCAGATTACAAAAATGTTTCAATGTAATTTACAGTTGCCTCATTAGATGGCAGTGTAACATTCAACAAACCATTTTATTATTTTATATGTATGTATTTTATACACACCAAGACATGCAGTTGATTTCATGTTAGGTGATAAATCTAGTTTTTTTCTAAAGACAAATTTATATTTACATTTCAGAATGTCCTAATCTAACATCTGGAAGAGTATCTTATATGCTAAGTGCTGAAAACTGAATGAAGATATTCCTCTTGCAAAAAAGTGGTAACTTCTAATAAATATTATTTACTGTCATATTTAACTCCTTGGACTCTAGTCAAGAAAGTTGTGTTGCAGAACAAAATGTGTTGGGAGGAATATGATGGCTTTAAACTGCCTTTATATCTTTTGATCTTTAGGTCAGCTGAGAGTCAACTCAGTTCCAGATAAAAGTTTGGAACTAGTTTAATATTTTGTCCTCAGCAGAAAGATGCTTTACAATGCCAAGAATTATTAGAGAAGTATGCATCCTGTATCTCAGATACCTATGCTGCCTATTTCCTACAATAACTTGGACCTGTTCTGTTCCAGAGTGCACAGATTCACTATCTTATTTTTGGAAAATCTTATTTTTCTAGAACTCAAAGCATATCTGAGGACTACTTTCTCTTTCCTAATTCTTTTACAATCCTTTTCTCCCATACTTGTCTATCTAGCAAAGAGGGAGAAGCAGCATTACAATAGAAAAAAAAGGAACTTCTGCATTAAGGGACACTAAATCTAAGAAAGATAACATTAAACTAATTGGTATGAACAGTAGTGCAGGGAAGGAAATCAAATATGTTCAAAATATCTAGTTAAGCTTCATGTTCTTCTGTATTTACAGTATTAAGTTTAACAATGCAGCCAGCCCTGGAATGGGTTTGCAGGACTGGCCAATGGTGCCTTTCTGGTTCTGAAGAAGAATCTTATCTTGAAATTCAAACACTTAAGGGTTCTCACACTAATAGAAAGCACAAGACCTTGCTGTATACTACAATGTACTATTTACAACCTATTTCCAGCATGTTAAGATGCATTCCTTGGCCTTGAAAGCTCAATGCATGACAATTTATAGTACTGAAGAAAGCCTTGAGATTATCTCTTCAATGCACTGGTTTATTTTGATTTGGTGAAAAATTTATTATTCTCATATGATGAAAGCCAGTCTTCCATTATAGAGAGCTGAGCCAATTGCAAAGAGGTGCAGAAAGGGGCTGGTTTTATCTAGTGACCAAACACTTGAAATGGCATATGAAATTCAGCCCCCAAAAAATTTTTAAAATCACATGGAATAAGCTATCTTGCACAATAGTGGACTCTAAACTTGCTATTCAGATTTGGGGTGGGGTATGTGAGGAAATTTTAGTGTTAGAACTACACAAATTCTCCTTCGGTGTTTCTTTATTGCAAGCTGTTCTGATAACAGCCAAACTTGTTTCAAGAAAAAATAATTCCTAGTTAAACATGCACGCTGCCAGCAAGGCTACTGATGGGCTGTTTCTTTTGACTGTGCTTTTCAAGGTTACAAAGCTAGTACCACAGGTGCCTGATAAAGGACAGCACCCTCCTTAATGTTGTACTGTCCTTCGGTGTTCAGAAGGCTCAGGCAGACTGCTAAAGTGGACTGCTTGAGGGATTTCTTGAGGGATTTCTCTTTTTCAAATAATGCCTGATGTGGAAAGCATTTTAAGAATCGCTCCTTCCTTAAAATTCCACCTATTCCTTTGGAAAGGTGTGCTATCAAAATGCCATGTCCTTTACTGGCATTTACCCTGAAGGCTAGGAAAGCATTTCTGTGAAAGGTGGAGTTCTGAGGGTACAGAATTACAGCGGATGTTTTGCAAAGCCCTGCTTTAGGCTAGTTGTTATTTCTGCAGCTTATCAGAGCTGATTGGATTTTCTCATCTGTGTGAAATTAGGATGTTTTCCTTTTTTTCTAACTCCTAGCATTGTATACTAGTATAAGCATATTGCAGATTCGGTCACAAGTTTTTGTCTCTGATAGAAACATCTTCTTGGTGCCCTGTCTTGCTTTTTGGTGTAGTTAAAATAGCATGATTATTTGCCCCCTAATTTTCTTTCAAACTTCATTAAGAGCAAAGGATTCTTTTAATGTAATTTTCTGCTTCACTTTAACAGCAAGTTACTCAGTTGCAGGAAATTGAAAAGCAGCAAACCGATGTTATCATTGGACCCTTGGGAGCAGGAAGACTACACATAATGTGCTAAGATGACATAAGTCTACTAAAAATAGAAGGAAATAACACAAACAAAAGAAGAAAATAGTTATCTGAGCAAGGATAATGTATGAAAAAAATATTGGTTTCCAAACTTTTCCTGTTTTCCCATCTAAATGGCTAGAAACCTTTTTTATTCCATGATAGCTTTAATCTAGAAATGTAACTAAGATGAGGTCTTTAAAAATTAAATCTAGGATGATGGTAATGATGATAGCAAAAAGACATTGCAGATCATGTTTTATGAGTTCTTTAAGATGCATCATAGGTGGCTAGAGTTCCCCCGGTGAAGCTGAAGCACTCGCTAATGGCTCTGCAGTATGTGTCCTATCATGCCTTCACGTTGAAATACCCTCTAGCAAAATTAGTCTTTTCATTAGACACATTCAGATATTAACTGAGACTTGAAACATAACACTCTCACATTCACATTTTCTGATATATTAACAGTTCAAATTTTTAAAATAATGTATTGGAAAGTTTTTTTTTTAAATACTACAAAATCATTAATGTGATACTGAGCCATCAAAGGGATTTAAGAAACTTTAAGTGTATATTGTAGGCATGAAAAACTACAGAGGCAAATATAAGCACAGAACTCTAATGTTATGTTTATCTATGAGTGAAGGTGTCAAGCCAGAGCAGAATGGGGAGTCCAAAGTCTTTAGATTCTTGTGTTTCCAGTCATTGGTGACAAAGAAAATGTTACTATCAAATTCTAGTTTGATAAGCATTATCTCAAATGAATTCATACACTTTGGGCTCCCCATATATTTTGTAAAGAATGGGGGAAATACCACTATGTTTGTCAGTAATCACCCTTGTCTATTGTCTATTTTGCTAGCAAATAAAATCCAGAACACTCAGGACAGGAAAACCTGTACCAGAGGACGCCTCAGGTGCCAAAGTTCAAAACAAATGGAAAGTGGTGTGTAATTCTACTGACTGTTTTTAAAAGCAAAAGGTTCATCTGCCTTTTAAGGACAGGCAGCCAATGCGATCTGCATCAGACCAGACAGGTTCTGATCCTGCTTCCCAGCTCTATAACCAAGGGCTAAACACTAGCAAACCAGTTTGATCTCCCTGCATACACACCTTTGCTGCTTCACATATCTTTCAGTGCTCTCCTTGTACTCAGGCACTCGCTCGCACTTCCCATCCTTGCTCCTTCTTCGCTCAGCAGCATCTCCTGGTGCAGAAACACATCAGTGTTAGTGCTGCCGGCCAAGGTACCCAGGCTGGTTGGGGGGTTTGGCATGTCCTGGGAGGTGAGGGGATGGTTTTCTCAGGAGCAGGACAAGATGCCTCTTTGTAAACATAGGGGAAGATATTAAAAATCCAGAATTGCCTCTGACAGTAGACACTAAGCAATAACAACTATCAGTCGCATGGCCTTCATCAGAAAAGTCCAGCTATCTCCAATGAAACTGGAGATAATGACTGATGAAGGACTTCAGGCTACAAATCTGAGGGTAATTGGGAAAACTTGATTTCCTCATGAAGCTGAATTTGGCTTGTGAAGGGAAGACAGGAGACTATGTATACGGAAGATGAATCGATGACAGATCAGCTTTTGCAGGGGATCAGCTTTATGGAGAGCACAATATGTGCAAACAGTCAGGGCACAGGACTGGGAATTGGGAATTGCTCAGAATACATTACCCTCCCCTTGCCATTCTCAGTGCTTTGGACCACTGTCTAATCCTGCTTTAGGAAAAGAGAAGCAGCAATGTTAGTCATGATTAATAATCAATTATGATTTGATTAGCTGAGTATTCTCCTATATATTTCCAGCAGACTTACAAGAGACTAATTTTCCACTAAACTGTATATAACTATTTTCTGATAGCATGAAAAATAAATGTTATGCTTCATAAATCAGTAGCAAAATACATTAATTTTAATATCATTGCACAGTTACAAATTTTATATAGCAAAGAAGAACACCAGCCAATTTCCTTCTCCTTTTTTTTTCAGCAATGTGAAGGAAAACCTGAACAAAATAATGAAGTTCAAATAAACCCAAAGATCAAAAATATGTATCTTTTGATTACTTTCCCTTTACTATCAGATCTCTCCTGCTGATTTGAATAGGTTACCTAGGAGAAACAATGTATAAAAGTCTGTCTTCAGATCTCTGATAGGAAATCCCCACTGCAGCAATAAATATTATATCTATGGCAGGCAATTGGCAAGCTACCTTGATCATGATAGTCCCTGGCTGACAATCACACAAAAGTGAGACCAGAAAGTATATCTTAAATGTTTCAGCACTCGGATTTTCCTAACTACTCCTTTCAAGTTCTTTATGAACAACTTGTATATAGATCAAAACATGCTAATTTCATCATTGCTGGCCAGCATCATAAAAGAATCATATGAAAACATATGGGCACACTCACCAACTTTTTAAGAAACCAAATCTTTCATAGAACTATTGAAGTTTCTTCATGAGATAAAAGAGTTCTGCTGTTTTGAAACAATAGTACCTCTTTTTTTAATATGAAAACGTATGAGAGTGCTGTGTGTCATTCATCATCTGTCACCTTTTCATTTAAAACACTGTCAAGGGGCTGACTAAATACGTAAAGGTAGCAAGGGCTAGTACACTGCACAGGCAAGTTCGGTTTGGTGTTTGACCCTGATTACACTGCCTAATTCGCCAAAGCAGCAATAAAATTTATTTAGGAAGAAAAAAAAAAAGCAATACCTGGTTATGGGATATATCTTATTTTTGGAGTGTTGATGAGCTGTAAGTGATCTGTTCTCAGAGATGCTCATGGATAGGAAATGCATCCTAAAGAGTGGCATAAAGAATGTGAGAGGAGGTAAGGGCATTAAGAAAATACAGACTCACCAATGAAAAATTGTCGACAGAGCAGATAGAATGGCTTAGGTGAATTCTGTTAATGACTTAGAAATAGATTAATTGAGCTTTTCACTGTGTATAGCCACAAAGAAAACCTAGAGAAATAACTACATATTCATTATCGCGGTTGTTTGCCTAGCACCATCAGCAGAACACTTTACATAGTTCAGATTAGCAGACACATTCCTAGATAAAATAATTTACCTCCTCATTACAGCAAACTTGAGAAGTTAACTGAGGTTATAAGCCACAAAGCCACAACCACTACACAAATGCAGATAACTTGGACCCAATTTGTAGTAGTAAATCAAATGCAGGGTGATGCTTGCAGTGGTACTTGCATACAGATATGAGACATTTCTAATTGCATGAGACAATTTCATAGCACATGTGACTATTTCCTACTGCACCTTGAGGTGTCTAGCAATCACAAAGAAAAAAAATCACCTCAGGAGACTTTATGATTGTGGAGCAGATGCCCACCCCATGACTTGAAAGAGAAAATGAGTGACCAGGTACTATGCCACAGAGGGTTTGGGTTTTAATGTTCAGTAGTTTCTAGTACATAAAGATAATAGCATAGAATTAAGAGCATTCGCTGACCATTTGGTGACTATTAAGTACTGGATTCCATCTCACTAGGGAAGGTTTGAACCTTGCATCCATATCTTCACATAAAAAGTTACTGAAGGTATAGACCATTTTAATAGGCCCATTCTACAGCAGATTAAATTTCTTGACAAATGTACACAGTTGTATAATTTTTTAAGGCTTTTTGTTTATTTCAGTAATTAATTAAAGATATCCTCCAGTTACAGGTGGTGAAATTGAGATATAAGGACTTTAATAAATAGTCTCAGGGCTGAATAGCAAGAGGAAGAGGCAGAACAAAAAGCAGACTGCAGTTCTGATTTTTCCTGCTGTCATTGGATTACGCTGCTTTTCAGAAAGAGTAGATGGCCAAAAGGGTGCTAAACCTAAGAAATGAAGACACAAGCTTTGTCCAGCTAAAAGAAAAAGAGTTTCTGCCTGGAGTTCAAAACCTGATAACCCACTAGACTCCCTTTCCCTTCCTATCATTACCAGTGATAGAACCCAAGCCATGGTATGAAGCTGTGACAGGAGAGGTTTATGTCAGATATTAAGAGGAGGTTCTTTCCTGAGAGGGTGGCCAGGCACTGGCACAGGCTCCCCAGGGAAGTGGTCACAGCACCAAGCTGGGCTGAGGTCAAGAAGTGTCAGGATGATGCACTCAGTCCCATGCTCTGACTTGCCTGGCCCTGTGTGGAGCCAGGAGTTGGATCGATGATCCTTATGGGCCCCTTCCAACTCAGGAGATTCTGTGATTCTATGTTCATGCCAAGTTCCATCCAACTGACTCACATCCATGCCTCTTCTAGAAAAGGAAATTATATTTTGTGGCATAACAGGAGACACAGAATTAGCATTATCAGGCTATTGATGGCTCAGGAGTTATTATTACTCTATGCTCTTACCCAGAAGCTTCAGCACAATAGGGGTTAACAACTAAAAACTCTTAGGTGTACATATAGTTGCCTATCACTACTTTCTGATATCTCAGCCACATACAGATGGAACCACCCTAAAGCAAGTCTACCCACCTTGAGGCCCATGTTCATGTTTATGGTACCTTATAGCTATCTTCAAGAGATGGATGGAAGATTTTGGCGAATAATAGACTAACACATTCCCTGAAACAGGAAATTACTGAGACTGTTATTGCCAGAAACAAAGGAAACACTTGTAACTAAACTGAAAAGCATCTTTCATAAACTTGGGCTAGTGCAGAAATGAATCTAAAAAAGATGACACTGGGGAGACAAATGTGACTTAACTTGTCATAACTTAACAGTCATGACTTGAAGATTACCATGAAAGTAATAGTGCTTGTGGTATTTTAAGTGTGAATGTGGCCTGCCCCTTTTCTGTGGTCAGTGGAGATAGGACAAGGGGCAATGGCTGCAAATTGGAGCACAGGAAGTTCCACACCAACATGCGGAGGAACCTTTTCACAGAGAGGGTGACAGAGCCCTGGGACAGGCTGCCCAGGGGGGTGGTGGAGTCTCCTTCTCTGGAGATATTCAAGACTCGTCTGGACGCCTATCTGTGCAGTATGAGCTAGGGAGCCTGCTTTGGCAGGGGGGTTGGACCCGATGATTTCTCGAGGTCCTTTCCAACCCCTACAGTTCTGTGATTCTGTGAATAAAGCATGATTCCATTTTCCTATAATTAGACAAAATGTATAAACCAGGACTTTCCCATAAAAAGATTTCTATGAAGCTCACTTTGAAAACCTGCCTTTCTGACACTCTTACTCCTTTCCCTACGAACTGCATTTACTAGAGGTTTGATACAATGACAGAACAATACCAATAGCCTTTTGGATATGTTCAAAACACAGAGAGCTACTGTCACCACTGCTTTAATTCAGTATTTTCTCTTTTTCCTGAACTTCCAGAATAGTTCTAGTGTCTGATCATGTTGCAGATGAAATAGTTATTTTGGCAACCTGCCAACCAATTTCTGTTTGAAACCTAATATCTCTCCAACTGGCAATAGAAGTAACTGTTTGACCTCTTGCCTGTTGTTTGGTTTTTTGGATTTGTTTGGGTTGGGTTTCTTTCTTTTTTCCTTCCTATTTGCACACAACTTATTCATAAAGATGTCATGGTTAAGCATGTTCCACCTGAGAAGCTTTTATACCCTTCTGGTTTTCTGCCCATGAACCTCTGACTGTTAAGAACCGATACAGAATGGTCAAAAGTGCTGCACAACTTTGTATCAAAAATCTAATTAAAACTAATGCCATAAACCAAACTTTCACAATTAACATTCTGTAGGTATATAACAGCTTCAGAATGTTCTCTTTCTCTAGCAGCATACCATTGTCTTGTACTGAGATGAGCACATGTACATCCAGACATATGTTGACACCAAGTACGCTATCAGCAACAATTTCAGCTGACTGTACTGCTGCAAAGGAAATCAGTTTAAGAGAAAGGTCTGATAAAGTGCAGGTTGATGCAGTATTTGGGAAGTCCTGAATTCCACCATCGTGTTCTTCAACACTGTGAAATGTTCACTTCACTTTTCTGCCTCATAAAAGGAAATGCCCAGGAGACAATTTGTCGCCATTGAGACAGGCAAATGACAGGTACAAGAGGTCTGGTGCACAAGCAAAAAGAAGAAACCGATTTACTTCTGTATCCTCAGTTCTATGCACTTCTACTACATGTGTGTCCTTTTACTATTGGTCTCTCAGGTATATGCTAACATACCATAGGTTGGCATTTTTCACTTCACAGAATCACAGAGTCACAGAATCACAGAGTTGTGGGGGTTGGAAGGAACCTCGAGAGATCATCGGGTCCAACCCCCCTGCCAAAGCAGGCTCCCTAGGACAGACGGCACAGATAGGCGTCCAGACGAGTCTTGAATATCTCCAGGGAAGGAGACTCCACCACATCCCTGGGCAGCCTATTCCAGTGCTCTGTCGCCCTCACTGTGAAAAAGTTCCTCCGCACGTTGGTGTGGAACTTCCTGTGCTCCAATTTTCAGCCATTGCCCCTTGTCCTGTCTCCACTGACCACAGAAAAGGGGCTGGCCAATTCCCCCTGCACCCCATACTTAAGATAATTATAAACACCAATTAGGTCCCCCTTCAGTCTTCTTTTCTCTAGGCTGAACAGCCCCAGCTCTCTCAGCCTTTCCTCATAGAATAGATGTTCCAGGCCCTTAATCATCTTCGTAGCCCTTCCCTGGACTCTGTCCAGGAGATCCCTGTCCTTTTTACACCAGGGAGCCCAGAACTGGACACAATACTCCAGGTGGGGCCTGACCAGGGCAGAGTAGAGGGGCAGGATCCCCTCCTGTGACCTGCTGGCCACACTCCTCCTGATGCACCCCAGGATCCCATTGGCTCTCTTAGCCACCAGGGCACACTGCTGACTCATAGCCAACCTATTGTCAACCAGGACCCCCAGGTCCTTCTCCACAGAGCTCTTCTCCAGCAGGTCAACCCCCAGCCTGTACCGATACATGCGGTTGTTCCTCCCCAGGTGCAAGACTTTACACTTGCTTTTGTTGAATTTCATCCAGTTTCTAACTGCCCAGCTTTCCAGCCTATCCAGGTCTCGCTGGATGGCAGCGCAGTGTTCCTGAGTGTCAGCCACCCCTCCCAGCTTTGTATCATCGGCGTACTTCCTGAGGGTGGATGCTATTCGTCAATGAAGATATTAAACAGGACTGGACCAAACACCGATTCCAGTTCAATCTTACTGGCACTGTGGCCTAGAGAGAAAAAAATATCTTACTTCGCTAACAAGGCTTATCTCTTCCCAGGTTCCTTTATCTGCCATCAGCCAATTCCTTAAAATTGTTTTACTTCTCCCGATGTTCTACACTTTCTCTTTCTCACGGGTACACTTTAATATCTTCAAGGCATAGCTCTATATTCTCAGTCAAGGTGTCTACAGGCCCCCCATTGTCCCCCACAAGAACTGACTTCAGTTCCTAATCCCAGTTGGGGTTCTACAGAGAATGTCCTGAACATATCCCTGTCTTATTCTTGCTCGCTTTCCCATGCAATGGAGATAAGATACCATCTGATCTCATGCAGATCACAGAATCACAGAATTATAGGGGCTAGAAGGGACCTTGAGAGACCATCAGGTCCAACCCCCCTGCCAAAGCAGGTTTCCTAGGACAAGTCACACAGACCATCCAGACAGGTCTTGAATATCTCCAGATAAGGAGACTCCACAACCCCGCTGGGCAGCCTGTCCCAGTGCTCTGTCACCTTCACTGTGAAAAATGTTCTCAGTATTCATGACACAGGCTTGGTCCAGTACATTAAGGCAACAATGCAGATGCATTTATGGTGTATAAAACTGCCTTACTTACATTCTTTGCTGTACAGAAGGCAAACCTAATGGTTTGTAATGGTATAGCTAGAGCCATGGTAGGGTAATACTGGAATGGCTACATAAGCTAAGCAAACAAACAAATTACTGCCACAGCTCATATAACTGCTAGTTAAGATCTATGTTTCGGTAAAACTTCACAAAGTGTCCGAGGGAAGATCGGATGGCTATGAAAAATGAGTTAGCAAAGCACATCAAGAAATTAAAACAGCTGGAAATGAAAGCTGTGATGGAAATGCACTTGTTAAGTGACTCTCACACATCAGAAAGTAAATTCTGCACAACCCCAGATGGAGTGCTACCCAAGTGCATCACCGTAATGTGATTTGAACTTTCAGATGGAATCAGTGAAGCTGTCACACCTGAGCATGCAAAACAGAATCAGTAATTTCTGGCAGAAAACATGAAGATATGGATGTGATAAAACTGTTCTGTGAAAACACAAATGGTTCAGACCAATGAAAGGACTGTGCACCTTTTAGAACCAGAAAAAGTGGGCAGCTAGTCTATCAGCTCATCTAATATAAAATACCCATTTCTAGAAGCACTTGGGTTCTCCTATATTCTATAACTATCACAGCTAGAAGACTGCCACGAGGATTGTTAGAAATTCTACCTTCTGCATTGTGACCAAGGCACAAAGATTACTGAAACTATCCATTTCACAGCAAGCATGCTCAGAAGTCAGTTATTCCTGGATTTCACAAAACCTTCAGTGCAGCTAATACATTCTTTCTGACACAACTCAGAAAAGAAAACAGCAGAAAATAAAATATGTGAAGAAATGCAGAACTGGCATGGAGCACTCAATTTCCAGCCAGATCTGAGATGAAAGGGCCAGGTTTTGCAGATACAAGGAGAATTAGAGGGGAACAGAAAGCAGAGCTGCACCTGCTACAGAAACTATTTAACTACCTTGGCTGGATCTCCTTCCCTAGAAAAAGGCAAGACAGAAATAGGGCAGCCAATCATGCAGGGATTTATTTCAAGTTAGGAGATTTTCTCTGCCTCCAGAGGTTTCCTCTGAACCTTGAACAATGTCACCTCCTTCAGATTACCCTGTTCAGGACATTAGAGCTTTCAGATCAATGGGGTTATGCAAAACATAATGACTGGTAAACTAGATCGTTCATTCTACCTGTTAGATAGAACCAACCTCTCCCTCTCCATCCAATTGGGCTTTGTGAAGTAGGAATGAAAGCTACACAAAAAACTCCAAAACAACACCACTCAACAACTAAAGCTATAGTCTAATGATAGAAGAAAACAGCTTTTTTGAGGACTTGCCATTTGCATCTGCCATTTTCAAACTAGGAAAAACATAACAGCATCTGAAGGTCATGGTGCACCAAATGTAACAGAGACAATAAATGCTACAAGCAAAATGAAATGGGAAAGGCAGTTATGTTTCTTCAGAGGCAATATACCAGAACTAGGAGAGGAGTCTGTGACAGCTTTGGAGGCTCCAGAGGTTTTGCACAGGCATTCATCACATTCTGTTTAATCATTATTGGGATATATCTAAAATGAGAATTGGGTAAGAAAATTTCACACATATCTGCCTCTTCTTCATCTATATGTTGGCAAGGTGCTTGGATCTAGAAGTTTCAGCTAATTATTCACCACTTAAAGCCATCTCAGTTACTGTTCTGAGTTGTATTAGCAACCGGGACAATTACAGCCCTTCCACCTTCAAAGTACTGTTGAAGTACTTGGATTAACAATAAACAGTTAATCCAAAGAGAGATAACTTCGTTATTGGCATGGTTTAAAACTGAGCGTGTTTGCCAGAAAGGTGTGGGAATTGTAGCCTCAGCAGCAGCCACTGGCTTTTGGTTTTTTTATACACAACTGATGTGGAATAACTTTTTAACACACAGAGGAAACAACATTTTCTATTTAAAGCAGATACTTCTGTCTTCTGTTACTGATCTATTATCAATAGGACTCAGTCACCCATAAAATCACTATTTTATCTATTTTATCTTGAAGCACATCACTAATTATATTACTAAACTGTACTTGGTATACTGTAGCTCCTCCACTGCATATTTTTCAGGAAACTTTACTGAAGATGAATCCTTTAACACTAGTAGGTTACACATTGCTAGCCACAAAGTGCAGAAACATCTTTTTATGTATCCACATTCAATTCTCATTTGGCAGAAAGTGAAATGATTTTGTCCACACTCCGTCAGTAATCTATGCTCACCCACGTCTCATTACAGACTGGAGTAAGGTCTGGTACAGTGATGGCTCTAGCAAGTGCGATATACTGGAAAATGCTTTTTGTTAACACGTTGATTTGATAAAAATGATGACATGCAGTCCTTGAACCATAAACTGAACTTTCCACAAAGCTGACCTCACAGAAGTTATCTTGAGGCAGAGCCCACTGGGAGTGTTGGTACCTGAAACATAAGACCACCTCTGGTACAGTGTACATATCGCTGCCCTCCCCAGGGCTGCCTTTTCCTGCACTGACCTTTCCCACCGAGGCGGTGGCAATCATCTAACAAGCTTCAGCAGGTTTAGGTCTACATCATACAGGGTCTGTCATTAGCCCTTAGTATTCTTGCAGAGAGCAGAAGACTTCCCCATTAGTCAACAGGCAGATGAGTTTGTGCTTCCTAACTGATAGTCCTGAATTAAATGAGTGTAAAGTAAATTAGTGAGATCTACCTGTTGTATGGCTGTAACTGGCATATGGAGACAGCGCCCCTTTGGCCCGACAATCTTCACACAAAAACTTATGCTGAGATTATTCCCTAAAGGAGGAACTAAGGCATTAGTCTCCTTTGGTTCCTCTGTACTCAGTGGAGAAACTACCTTCACTCACAGCTTTTCATTCACTGATATCAGAAATTTCTATATTCTGATACTGTTTACCCTTAACTGCATTGAGAAGGAATATAATTTAAAAATCTTATATAGTGATGAGAATCCTGCATGAAAATTTTAAGTAATACATAGAACATTAATTTGTGTGTTAGTAAAGAGAGCAGGAATCATTTGACAAAACAAACAAGAAAACCCCAAACCAAACATTAAGCATGTTGTGGTTGGAATAAAGATTTCAAGAGCTAATCTTAATTCTTCTTTTGAGGTAATTGCAATATACTCTTCACTCTTGTTGCAGGTTTGAAAGTTTACACAGAGTGTGATAATAAAGTCCCAGTTTAAAAATGACAGTAAAACAAGTAAAGTGAAATAATTTTTAATTCTTTTTTTAAATGTGCATTTGAATTCCATACAGATCTGTAAGGCACTCTCGTAGGTCAAAAAGCCCCCACATTCTTTCCAAACTAAGGATAGTCACAAAGGAATGTTATGTACCTAGAATATAGCCTTATCTGTAACTGATAAACAATGAAATATGAATGTTCAGGTTTGGGATGCATTGCAATGCAATGTCATTTCTGTATCATGACACCACTTGGGGTCAATATTGGCACTGTAAATGACTTCTCATTGGGGTTAGGGGCTTGTATTCTCTTCATATCCCAGTAAAAAATAAACTCTTCAATAAATAAATATATAAAATAAATATTTGCTATCTGGAGATATATAAATAGGTCCATCCCAAAGAAAAGTTCCAGTTCTGACTATGATGCATCAACATCAAATGTCCATCACTGAAGTGGAGCCACTAAACTTCTTACACGGTTCTCAGGATTTAGTACTATCTTACAGTCTATTTCTTTGTATTTCTTCCAGCTGTTGTCTTATCCACATGATGTAGGTAGTTCTTTGCTAATGTATGGACCACAGGTAATCCAGACAAAATTGCCAGGAGTTTGTTATTTTTAAAGAAGTCACACTCCAACTTCCCTCTGCTTACTGGCAACCATGCAGTTCAGCAAATGTGAAGGAAGCTGGTCCACTCTCTCAGGTTTAAGGCTTTGTCTCCCAAATCCAAAGGTTAGAAAACAGGCTTGTCATCACAAAGTAGCCTCTTCCAATCCAGCATCCTAGACCGCTGCAGGTTCCTCATGCCAGTATCACCATGAAAAGCAGGGGCAACAGCTCCAGTACGGGTCTTTCCCAAAGTTGCATCCTTCCTCAGCTATATCCTAACACGTCTTTGTACAGTTCTGGAACTCTTTCAGGATCCACAGGCCGGGGTAAGAAATGTGTGAATTTCTGGTGTCTTTTGGACCTTGCCCCATCTCTGGGGGTACCGTCTTTGTTAAGTGCTACGAAGTATCGCCGCCCTGAATCTCCATGTTTGTACACGTTGGAGGAATACGTGTTGTACCAGTTCTCCTCAAACTGTTCCCTGAAGATGCATTCAGAAGTTAGTTTCTCCTACAGAAAGAAAAAGTGAAGAAAATAAGTCAAGCTGTCACTAGATATCTGAACACACAAGAGAAAAATAAGATAAACAAAATGTTTGAGGCTTTCTGCAGCCTTACTGCTCATCTGTCTGCAAATCAAACCAAAGAAGAGTATCTAGACCTGACACTGAGTTTGGAAGCCCACCTTAAGCTTTATTCTTTTGAAAACCAGACCTCAATATATGCAATTTTGGATTTAAATGTGAATTAGACCAACTGTTTCTCTCAGAAGGCATAACTTACATATGATTTAACTAAAATTCACCTGACCTAGAGGAACTGTATGATGTAGTTGTCTTGGGGTGTCTATCACTCTAGAGATGAGATTTGGCAGAGGGCCTCAGGTGCAATGTAACAGATCAGGAAGATGTTTCCATGTGTTCTTTGTGGTACGCATCACTTCTCACATTTTAAACAGGACTAAATCACAGTCCAAAGAACTGGAGAGACAGAATATTTTATCCCAAGCTCTTTTAAGACTTGAAGGAAGAGTCTAAGACTGTGAATATCCTGATAGTATTGGAAAAATCAAGTATTTTATTTCTGTGTTCATAAATTGACATTACACAATGGATAAAAATCAACAGCAGTGAGTACAAGCTTATTTTTATTCTTAAGTGCAAGGTTTACAGTTGGGACCTCCAGATACTGGCAGTAGTCTTGCACCATTCAGATTTTTCAAATAACAGTGGTACCTAACTGTGACATATGGCATCACCCTCTTTTTCCCTGCATCTGAAAGAATGCTTATGTCAAAAAGCTGGTACCTGGAAGCACCACCTGCTGATTTGTATAAGGAGAATTAAGCTACGGATTAAGTCAGCATACTATATTAATAGTTGTTTATTTGTTCCATAACTATCCTTTTAACATTTTTCCATTTGTGCTCAATGCTTTTGATGCTAGACTAAGTATTATGACACATTTGCAGAAAATTAGATAGTGGGTAACTTAAGTGCTGCTTGAATAGCTGGCTTAATTTAGCTACTTTTGTCATAATTTAAGAGGAATCTCTCTTATCAGTTCCCTTCATTTAGGACAGATAAACTTTTCGCATTGAATCCTTAGTATCCCAGACTATATATTATACATTTCAACAGGAAAAGCTGCCAGTGTTTTGAAAGTAAAGACAAGCTCAGCTAGCTACTTGAGGGGTCTGCATACTGCTAAGTGAACCAAAACCTCAACATGTTTGAGCTGACGTGAAAGTGGTACTTACAGAGCCATAGAGTTCTCCCTTCTCATTCATTCCAAGGTAAAGGCCACTGTCCACGCCTCTAATACTGACCAGTCCCACTGCCACACTGATGAATTCAAGGATACCTGAAAAAAGGAAAAGAGGGATTGTTTTAATTCAACTCATAGGCATATAATATATTAACAGCCAAAATGCAGTTGAAAACAAGTAGAAAAATGTACATATTTTACTCAGTGGGGCTCAGTTTCTCTGAAACTTCAAGTACTACCTGGAACTACACACAACACTCACAGAAAAGCAGTTTGAGAAGCCTCATCCAGGAACAAGAACCCTACACCCTTTAAGAAACCCTTATTTTTTCCCTCTGTTGAGTATGAACAGCTTGCATTCAGTGCTGAAGCTAAAGCCTCAGTACTATGCAGTGGCCATATACAATGGTTATATGCTATTTGCTAAACTGCCTGTTCAAACACTGGAAGATGTGTTTTCAGGCAGTTCAAACCTACTTTACTTTCTCTATAACACGATCTTAAAAACCCACATCCCTTATTAGATCATTTGAATGGAAATCAAAGTAGAGATGGGAATTTCATATAACAGGATCTACCACCAGGAGAGGAGAAAAAAAAGGAAAAGAAAAGAAAAAAAAAAGAGTATTTGCCAGACATCTTATCTAGCATATGGGCCCACACCTTTTGACACAACTTACTGTCTTCACTGCAGGCTTTTTATGTGCATGAAATACACTGCTTATTAGCTAATGTTTGGATTATAGCATTCTTTATACTGCATTTGCCCCAAAATGTAATATATATTAATAATATAAAGTGTTCAGGAGATGAGGCGCTATTTGAAGCCTGAACTTGGCAAGGCTATGCCAACATATTTAACCAATTGATATGCACAGATTACAGTACACATGAAACATGAAAGAAAGGAAACGTGTGAACTGGCTTTTTGGAAGTTGTTAGCAATGTAAACAAAGCCTCCAAACGAAGTTGTTCTAGAATGATACCCAAGATTTTGCTGTGCAGCATCAAAACCACGAAGCATTAAAAGAAAAAAAAAATCTGAATCTTGTGTGTGAAGGTTTAAATAGTGCATTTTATTTTCATGAAGACTTTTTGTCTATTCGCTGTATTTCTGGTTACTCCTTTTCATTCAGGACCATTTTTCACTTAGACAGATGGACTGTCTGGGCTATACAATAATGTAAAATGTTTTGCATTTTAATTGAGCTTTGGCAGGTTTCTTATTTATATTACCAAGCAGCAAAGAAAATAAATCCTTTCCAGAGAGTAAGCATTAGAAACCCTATTCCATGTAAATCATCCTAGTTTCCCAGTTCCTAAAGCACAAAGTCCCATAAAAAGAGGTGGAGGCATTTTGTCTTTCTGGTATCATTTTCAAAGCCACCCTTTTTCAAAACTATAATAAGCAGGTGACTCAACCCACAAAGCAACCACATCAGACAAACCTGCCGAGAATAGTGGCAGAATAAAGGAAGAACATTTCTAAAAAGCCCAGTAAATGTTTGATCTGGGGCTAACTTTTTTTCTTCTTTTAAAGCCAAGATTTATTTCATGTTTACACGCTGTAGGAAATCTTCTTTCTGAGAAAAAAAACCTGTCTGTTTGACTGCCGCTCTTTTACTTCTGAAAACATCCATGTGTTATAAAAGCAATTAAGAGACATTCCAGCAGATTGTTTTGACTGTGGGGAGGATGATAGGAAACTCTTTAATCACCTTTTTACAACTGCTAAATCAGTGCACACGAGAACCTCACGTATCACTGACAACGGCAGGTTTGTTCAGATGTCCAGTTCCTACAAACTACTATTTAGGGTTTACTCTTGTATCACAGGGAACAATTTATGGTTTGGGGTTGCCTTCTCGACCCTTTGGCTTGCTGTCAGAGGGAGCTGACTGGGAAGCATTTTAAGGGTTTGAACAAAGAAGCACTTTAGGTCCCTCAGCTTCAACTTTCCATCCTGCAAAACCCATCAGTCCAACGCGGCTCAGCCCGCCCGAATCCCTGAAGCTCCGATACAGATAGCAAGCGCAAAAAGCATCCGCCTGACCTCGGCCTTTTCCCACCAAACCTCCAGGCGCTACATGTGCCTACAGACACCCAGCACAGGTTGAGCAGGGCAGAGGCGCACGCCTCTCGGCTCGCACGGGATGCGCAGCCCTCCCTCGCTACCTCGCCCCGCAGCAGCCCCATGGCTGAGTAATGCCCGGGGTACCGGCGGTGCCGAGAGCTCCTTCCCCTGCGGCACGACACCCCCTCCCAGAAGCACAGCTGCTCGCACACAGGTACGCGCACACTCGCGCTGATGTACGCGCCCAAACAGGCATACGCCCTAACACACGCACTCCTTCACACACGCCTGCGCGTCCACACGTGTGGGAGCGCACACGCCCGCGGGTCCTACCGAAGAGGCTGTGGTCCTGCCGGGTGCCGCGCACGCTGCCGTCGGGCAGGATCTGCAGGTGGAAGCCGGTGCGGCAGTACAGCTGCCGCCGCCGCAGGATGCCCTGCAAGTGCGCCAGGTCCGCCGCTGCCGCCGCTGCTGCCGCTGCCGCGCCGCCGCGGGTCGCCCGCTCCGCCGGGGCCCGGCGGTCCCCGAGCAGCGCCGGGCGCTCCCCGGCGGGCGGCAGCAAAAAGTGGGCGCCTACCGGCTGCCCCAGGCCGTCCAAGCCGCCCAGGAAGCCCCCCACCTCGGCCAGCGGAGCCATGGGGGAGCGGGGCGTGAGGGCTAAGGCGCGGCGGCGGATTGCGGCTGCCGGCCTCTCCCGGCGGGCATGTGGGGGTGCACGGCGGGGCCCCAAGCATGGGGAGCCGGCAGGGCCGAGCCGTGCTGAGCCGAGCCGATCTGTGCCGGTGCGAGCCAGGCGGCGGGGTGGTGTTTATACGCCCCGCGTGTGTATATATATATACGGCGGTCCCCCTGACATATGCTAATGAAGCCCTCCGCGGGGAGGCTGCGTTTGAAATTGTAAACCGGCTTCCCCCCCCCCCGCCCCTCCTCGCACCTTCCTCTGATCTGAGATGACGGCGGGGAGGGAGCTCCTGGCTCGCCTCCTGCGCCCCGCCGTACGCGGGCAGGCACCCACGGCCGCGCACACGCGTGGGGCGGGGGGAGGGAGGGAGGCGGGCGGCCCCTGCGCGGAGCGGGGCGGGCAGCAGGCGGGCGGGAGCGGGGCCCGGGCGGGGGCTGCCGGAGCATTACGTGGACAGGTGCAAGGAGAGGCAGGAGAGAAGAAGGAGAAAGGGCGTTACCTGAGGGTTAGACCTGCCCAGACACACATGAAAGAAAAAAAACCCTAAAGATCTGACAGTTTTACTCCCTGTTTCTAAAACGCTAATAAAATGTACATGCATTACCCTTCCCTTTTATCGCTTCAGCTACAAGGAGGGGGATTTCTAAAGAAATTGGCATCGTCAGGGAGGTGTTTTCCCCTCTGCAAATTCTCCCTCGTGTTTAATTTATCATTAACGTGACATGAAACTGATCTAGAGTATCTGGATATCGATACAACATCTTGAAAACAGAAATAGGCAGGCCCCTGGTTTGGGATAAGTACCTTCAAAACTTGCAAAGAAGAAAGAAAGATTGAGAGATGGCTCACCTAAGACATCTTCTTTTGGGGTTTTTGTTGGGACCATCGCCAAAGTCTGTGAGTACCACAAATGAGCAATAACGCCTACTGAAAGAATTCTTTCTACCGTGTTTTGGATGGATTTAGGACTTTGCTGCCCTGTTCCGGATGAGCACAGGCATTTTTTCCATCCCAAAAGCACAATGGCTCACACACGTAAATGTATCAGCAGGCTTTTTTTCCCCTGTTACTAGCAATAGTAACCCAACTGTATATTAAACTCAGAGCTTGGCTTTTGCTTCCTTTGCTACTTTTTCCTGTAATGTCTAACAAATTTTAGCTCAAAGTGCACGACCAATCTCAGCACCGAAGAAAGGTAATGCAGTTCCTTGCCATTGTTAAAAAACCGATGGTACAGTATAACATGCAGGGATCTTTCATAGCTAATTCTTTCAGAAGTTTGAGAGAACTGCTCAGCAGTTTAAAGTTTCATTTAAACAAAAATGTTGCAGAGAATCATGAAAGATTAGTTCTCCCATCTTGCTCCCCGGTCTTTTCAGTCACAGTCTAAATCTGAGAGATCAAATGGATTTGACTGCTTAGCTTTACTTGCTATGGAGAGTATAGGGCTAATTAATTGGCAGGTGCTTTAAAGCAGGTAATGCTACACCTTTTCATCATTGCAGTCCTAAGTACTGCCCCTGTGTGCACCTGAATTATAAAAAGCCTGCTTTAAAGCAAGTGATTTACTGTGGAGGGATTTAAAACTGAAAAAAAATAATGCTAAATACAATGATCAGATAAATCACCTCAGAAGAGAGCACAGGCAGACCTGCTCTGAAGGCAGTTACAGATAGATGTTATATTATTTTACCTTTCAGATAACAGCAGCCTGTCATGTGGTGGGACCCAAAAATCCACCATAATCGAGATTTCAAAGCACATCTGTGTAAACATTATCACATCAGTGTAAAACATCAACCAATGAGCTTTCTCTTTGAACCAAATCTACTTAACTGCAGTGCTAAATCAAAGAAATAGATCAAAGTTGAATAATCTATATGGCACCCATTTCTCAAGTAGCCTGTATGCTGATCACTCAAATGTACCTAAAATGTTTGGAACACACATCAAGTGTTTTTATCGACATGACTGGTAGGTCAAGATCAAACTGCACTTAGTTCATCACAGCTGCTAAATTTGCAGGACATGCACTGGGATGGTATAGCTAAACAGAAGAGGTACACTCTTCTGAGAGTAAAGATGCTCCCGTATGCAGGTCCAAGCAGTAGAGTGCTGCAAACAGTGGAGGGTTCTTCTGGTTAGGTGGTACCACTGTGCACTGTAGAGAAGGGTTTGTGGGTCGGGTGGTTTTTTAAACATAAAATCCTCAGCCAGCACAAACTGGGAGACCCTTATGGCTAAATCTTTCCTATTATAGAATGGAAACATTTAAAGTAGGGTGGAATATATAACGTCCATCTTTTCCGAGTGGAGCCTTTAATGTCTGGGCACTAAACCGGTTATGCTGTTTTATAAAGTACCAGAAAAGAAACAAAAAGATAAGAATTTTTTGGTGTTTGCACTAGTCATGTGACAGGAAAAGATAACACTGAAGATTTTTTTTTTTCACCTTCTAAGACTGTATCATGGGAAGTTAAATAATTTTGAAGAGTGTTTTTCAAGAGTACATAATTCAACTTTAAAGTATACAGTACAATCTAATCAACTCTACATATACTTCCTAGAGACAGCACTTTTGGTGTCATTCAACAAATACATGTGGTCAAATTTTTATTTCCACAGCAAGCAGTTAGGGCTTCTATGGGCAATATAATTACTTTATATTTCCTAAGAATAGCGTATTGTCATAGGCAAAAACTGGTGGCTACCAGATTGAAATCTATGATTGATAGACTAAGTCTATGTATATATATAGCAAGAGCGCTAGATCTACCAGGTTGGCTTAAAAAAACTGTGTGTCCTGCAATTTATTGCATCTTTATTAATGTTAGAGCTACTTTACAACAGTGCTGTTCCAGCCATAAGACTTCAATGACACAATAAAACGCTGGCTAGGAAAATGAAGGAGTGGTTCATGAATACATGAGAAAGCAAACATAAGGTGGGATAAACACCACCAAGTAAAACATAAAAGAGTATGTCCAGGTGGAGATACCTGTGTATCATGGTCACTTCCAGATTCTTCCTACATTTGGACAAGAATGGCTGCTTTCAACAAGATGAGAAAAACACGCAGAAGTCACAGTGAGAATCTTTCAGACAACTGCAGGTCTGAGAAAAATAAGGTGTATTTGTGCAGGATTTACAGGGAGGAAAAGAACAGAGTAATTTTCAAAGTTCCATGTACAAGTCAGGGTATAATCTGACTATTTAAAGCCTTTTAAAATGTAATACATACATACTTTAAAAGCATTCAGATCTTTTTCTTCTGACCTGTTACAGGCATGTATCCATACCTGTATATATAAATATAGCAACCTATTTACAAAAGCTCCAAAGAGGGCAAATTAATGCTGAAAAAAAAACATTTTCCTAAAAAAGGTTCTGCATTGTTTGCACCTTCACTTGTTTTATTTCTTTAAATGAAGACAGAAATTCATAGGGCTTTTTAAAAGTCATGGTTTTATTGTCCATGTTTTTGTGGATACACAACTAACTCCTGAATAAGCAAACAGGCCAGAGAAGCAAAGCAGCAAGCACACCTTTACATCCAGTTACACCCAGCAAGAATGGTGCTTGCCATGCACATATCAACATTCAAATGCCTCACTCAGTAGCTTTTATACTCGCTCTGTAAGTGGGTTGCTGGATAAAAAACCACCTTGGTTTATTTAAATTATGTGGTTTCCGAATCTGTGCACCCAAGATGTGCAGACAGCTTATGGTTTTCGGCTTACTGCACAAACAAACTCTGCTCTTGTTCCTAAACTAACACCTCACCAGGGAAGCTCTAACATACACAGGTGTAAGTAGTTACAGATGTGTATTCAATTTTTTGAAGTGAAGATTAGCCTAAAGGTATTATTGAAAAGTCATTAAAATGTGGAGAACCAATTTCAGGGAAACAACGTGAACAGGGAGAGATAACTCTTCATTCATGTCTACAGTTTATGCAGCTGATGTGTCATCCAGAAAAGAGGTTTACTTTGGGACACTACATTGATGAAAAAGTGTTTTCTTTTCCAATCAAATGGAAAAACTAGCCTATTTAAAAATAGTGATTGTATTGGTGATGTCTCCTAATGAGGCAGCTACAACTGAAAAGATCCAAGAGCATACTAAATGCCTGAAACTATTTTTGCTTTGACACCTAAATAATGCCCTTTTTAGTACAGAGATGTAGCTCAGGTTTGGAGACAAAACTTTCACTTGAGAAAACATACATCTAAATAAATCAATAGGCATAAAAAAATCTAACATACAAAACCTATAGATTTTTAACAGAAGGGAATAATCATAGAATCACAGAATCATGTAGGTTGGAAAAGACCCTTAAGATGAAGACCAACCATTAACCTAACTCTGCCTAGTCCACTATTAAACCATGTGCTGAAGCACCACATGAATGTGTTTTTTAATACTTCCAGGTATGGCAACTCCACCATAGCTCTGTTCCAGTGCTTGACAACTCTTTCAGTGAATAAGTTGCCAGGATCCAAGCTAAACCTCCCCTAGCACAACCTGAGGCCATTTCCTCTTGCCCTATCACTTGTTACTCAAGAGACCAACTCCTGCCTCACTATAACCTCCTTTCAGGTATAGAAAGCAATAAGGTCTTTCCTCAGCTTCCTTTTCTCTTGGCTAAACATCCCAAGTTCCCTCAGCCACCCCTCATAAGGCATGTGCTCTACACTCTTCACCAGCTTCGCTGCCCTTCTCTGGAGACACTTGATGTCTTTTTTTTGTAGTGAGGGGCCTAAAACTGAACACAGCACTGGAGGTGCACCCTTACCGGCGCTGAGCAGAGGGCAACCATCACTTCCCTAGTCCCGTGGAATTACTAGCATCACTAGATGCTTTCAGTAAAGCCTTGGCAGTAAAACTGAGCAGTCTTGCCGCTGCAGCCGCCACCAGCCCTCAGGGTTACAAGGCAAATGAGGTACAGGCTGGAGGGTCTTACTTTTCTGAAGGCGGCGCTTCCAGGTTTTTGCAGAGACATGCTGCTGGGTTGTGCACACACACACTCCCTTGGGAGCAAAGCTATGAAACGCTAGGTGAGGCTTTGGAGCACCCTGCTGAGCATACACTCGTGCCTAAGGGCAGCAGGACCCACCCAGGAGCTCCGTCCCCAGCCACCGCAGCTTCCACTCATCACCCCTCCCAGGCTTTGGCTTACACTGCCCAGGCCTCCACGCTCGGAGTAACCACCCCATGCTCCCACTAGCCCAGCTGCCTCCCGCCGCAGGCACAAAGCGACCCACCGCCGGCGGCTGCCTGCCCTGAGCCTCCCGGGCCCACAGCCGCCCCTCGGGCACCGCCGCAGGGCACCACCTGCCACAACCAGGGCGGGAGTCGGCGCCTCCAGCCTCGCCGCTGGGCTGTGAGAGGAAGGAGCCGTCGTAGGAGCTTCAAGTCCGGCGCCGCGGCCAGGCCGGCACCGGCGCTGCGGCCAGGCAGGTGGCGCGGGGCGGGGACTAGCGGGGGCCTCTCGCTTCCCCACCCCTTCTCCGCTTCTCGCGAGGCTTCCGCCGGCGCCCCCGACGGCTCCGTCCGTCTGTTGCCGGGGCGGAGCGGCGGCCATGGCCGCCCTGCGCACCCTCCTGCGGTGGCGCCGCCGCTTGGGCCCCGCGCCCGGCGCTCAGTCAGCGCGGCGGCTATGGGCTGGCGGCGGGGCCGGGGCGGCGGGGCTGAGGCGGTGGCGGCGGGAGCTAGGCTGGGCAGCGGGGGGGGCTGTCGCCGGGTACGTAGGTTACCGGCTGTCCGACCGGCGGCAGGACCCCCCCCGGGAGCCGGCAGCCGCCGAGCCAGGTGGGGCCCGGGCGCTGCTCCCCATCCCCGTGGCGGCCGCTGCCAAGGAGACGGTAGGTGTGTGCGCGCCGCGCCCCTCCCGCCTAACGGCCCGCGGCCTCTCGCCTCCTCACCCTGGCCTCGTTCCGCGCCACTCTCGGCGGGGCGGCTCGGCGTGCCGGGGCGGGAGGACCCGCCGAACGCTGTCAGCTGCTCGGGGACCCGTCCGGAGCCGGCGGGGATGGAGGAACGTCGCTCCCCGCCGTTTAGCTGCGGAGATGTCTCTCCGAGGTGGTGGCTGTCGGCGGCGGAGCCGCGCTCCGGGCAGTCGCGCAGAGGTGACCCTGCGCGGAGCCGGCCCCTGGGCTGGGAGGAGAGGCAGCCTGCGCGGGCAGGTACCCCAGGAGAGGAGGGCAGAGGCAGGAGCCTGTCACCCGGCCTCCATCGGCGGAGATCGGCTGTCACCGGAGCGCCGGGGTAGGCAGCGGGCGTCGGCGCGCCCTCGCTGCGCCTCAGGAGCCGAACCGTGTGCGGCTTCGGTTCGCTTTTCGCCTCTGCAGCCGTCCTAATCAAACCTTCCTGTTTCTTTATTAGATAATACTGTTTTGCAACGGGAACTGCTGCTGACAGTGTTGGGCTTCTTTGTATTTAGGACAAGTATGTTTTTAATATAACGGGTTTTATAACATTTTTACAGGTATTTTTTATAACTTCTAATACAGGAAAGATGTGGAACTGTTGGAGAGGGTTCAGAGGAGGTCACATAGATGATTAGAGGGCTGGAGCACCTCTCCTATGAAGATAGGCTGAGGGAGCTGGGCTTGTTCAGCCTGAAGAGAAGGCTGTGGGGGGACCTCATTGCAGCCTGCCAGTACCTAAAGGGAGCAGAGAAACAGGAGGGGAATCGACTTTTAAAGGGCAGATAATGGCAGGACAAAGGGGAATGGATTGAAGCTAAAGGAGGGAAGGTTTAGATTAGATATTAGGGGGATGTTCGTTATAGAGAGAGTGATGAGGTGCTGGAACAGGTTGCCCAGAGAGGTGGTAGATGCCCTGGAGGTGTTCAAGGCCAGGTTGGATGGGGCCCTGGGCAACCTTGTCTAGATCATGCCTGGAGGTTGGTGGCTCTGCCTGTGACAGGGGGTTGGAACCCTGGGGTCCCTTCCAACCCAGACCGTTGTATGATTCTATGATTTTCTGTGGAGTAAAAGACTTATGTAGAGCTTAGTGATAGCATAGGGCGTGGTGCGAATAAGCAGTGCTTCAGTTGGACTAATTCAGCGAAAACACTGGTTGACTAACCAAAGGTAACAAAAACCACTTGATATGAACCTGAAAAATGAAGTTTTCTGTGGTAGGGAGAAACTCCCAGGCTGTGCCAAGTGTAACATATGGTTATGACAGAGCTTTTTTCATTAAAATATTAGGGTGGTTTTTTTTAAATGTCAAGAGCTGTGACTAGGTGTTTGTCAGTGTGGTATCTGCTAGGACTGGAAATCAGTGGTGCAGATGGCCTGGTTTCTGTAGAACAAGTTTATATTTTGAAATATGTTTGGGAAGAAGATCTACATTTTTTTTAATGGAGTCATTGGGCTTAAGTATGAATGTTGTTAGCACTCTTGCCCTCAGTTGTTAGCCGAAAGGCAGATTCTGTTGGCAGCATCTTTCATGGAAGGAAGTGGAGCCAGTTACTTTTGATGATTTACTTGTTGTCTTGAGTGTGTTACTATGGCTGCTGCACCTTTGCAAAGTCAATAGATTCAGTGTGATGTGTAACTCTGAATTTTGACACATGTCACTATAAAAGCGTTGAGCTTGCAAAGTCAGAATAAGATCATGTTTAAATAAATTTAAATTGAAAGAATGTGTAAAATGTATCTTATATGTATACATGGGCTATTTTTGAAAGACAAACACCAGGGGAGAAAAAGGGAAAAAAAAGAAAAATAACATGTTTGGTTTTATGCACCTGCCTGGGAAGGGACTATGATAGATTTGGTTTTCTGTTTGCATAGCAGAAAACTTGAAACATTAACTTGAAACAAGTCCACTCAGTTTGTGTGGCCAGGCTAAATGTATAGACTGGCAGGTCAGAGCATTAGCTGTATGTTGCAGTTCTTTATTTTCAGATGAGTGCTCCCACTGATTTTAAATTGTAGATCTGAGCACTTAGCATTCCTGAAAAAATAGCCTTTCAATTGAAGGCCCCCCACCCCCTCCCCACCCCCAAAAAAAAGAGGATCAAATAGCTGTGGATTTTTTGGTCTGAAGCAGTGGGTTCCTGTGCTTTTATTACTGGCTGTTGTGCTGCAGAAGGGCTTGTGTCACAATGGGGAGAGCCCATAGTTTGACACAGATCTAACTGGTGAGGTACCAAGAGTAGTTGGACCATGAGCTCCATCTGCAGTCTGCACTCCAATTCTGATTGCCCTCTAGACCTGTGATGAACGCCAACTTTTTTTATTGCAATTTTCTAAAGCACCTCCAGAGGTGTTTTCCAGGGAAAAAATAGAGGATGCTGATACTGTATTCAAATTGCATTGAATTGTATTCATGGTATTCTGCATTAGCATTGTAACATCCTTCATTAGAAGGCTGAGTTTATGTTGGCCCAAGTGGCAATAGCTTTTTAAATTCCTTTATTTTAAGTACTGAGCTTAACAACCTGAACAGTTAACAGCTAAAAAAACCCAAACATATGATGTAAAAAATTCTGTCATGGAAAACTGTACAAGTATCAGTGTTATTAAGATCAAGGTTGAAGCTCTGGGATCTACTGCAGTGTGTTTCCAGGTAATGGCTGGAGAATGATAACCTGCAGCTTCTCTGTTGATAACTTGGATGGAGATGTGTTGGATGTTTTGCTAGGAATTTTTTATGATTATGTCATGTACCATCCCGCAAAGAATGATGAGGCTCAGGTTGCTTGAGATTTTCTCCAGCTGCTTTTAGAAGGTCAAGGAAGCGTAAAAGACATTTATCCTTCCTTATGCACACTGTGGCACTGTTTTCTTGGGCTTTCTAGGTTTGTCCTTCCCCCACTTTCCTATTTCCTTAGCCCTCCCATTTCATTTCTAGTCTCAGTCTGCTCTTCATTCCAACAAGGCAAATCACCCAACATCTTTTTTTACCTCCTTCTGTCCAAGCCAAACTTTTCTGTTTCATCCTGATATTTCCATTTGCATTTTTCTTCCTTAGTCTTCCCTCCAGCAGGATGCTCTTTGCAGTTGCTGTCATTGTATTGTTGGAAGCAAGAATCAGGTGGTGTTTCTGCTCTCCCATTCTTTCTACATACAGCAGCTGGTAGAAGCAGTTACACTGAATGTTTAATGCATCACCCTTGGGGCTCTGACCTGGAATGACCTTATAGCAAGTTAAATTTTGGGGTGCTCACTAACTAAATGAATTTTTGGGTGAGGGTTTGCATAGGCTCACAGCTTCTCAATAGAACAACCACTAAAACCCCCCAGACCAGCCTTTGCAAATCCTAATTTTTTTTTTTCCAATGGTTTGCAAAAGCTTTCAAACCTTTAAAATGTGTAATTGCTGGGGAGTATTAAAAAGATCTAAAATGTTCTGATGTGGGCAAAACAAAAGCTATCTCCTCCCATAGTTTTTTGGTTCCATTAAAAAAATCATTCTGAAACATTAATTGATAATTTCATTGTTAATGGTTAATACATAGTAAGCTTATAACTGAAAACAGTGTCACAGTGTAAAATACTCAGATATTCAAAGTTTTCAAGAGTAGTAAAGATAGCTATGGCTGTCTCATCCATATTGTTTGGGTTTAAACCAGTCCAGCAGCCATCACATAGCCCCACACAGCCCCTTGTTCACCCCTCTGCAGTGGGATGGTGGGGAGAAAAGGGAGAAAACTTGTGGGTTGAGATAAAGACAGTTTAATAGTGAAAGCAAAAGCTGCATGTGCAAGCAAAGCAAAACAAGGAATTTATTCCCCACTTCCCATGGGCAGACACGTGTTCGGGCATCCCCGGGAACACAGGGCTCCAGCAAGCCTAACCGTTTATTGGGAAGACAAACACTATCATTCTGAATGTCCCCTCTTCCTTCCTCTTTCCCCTGCTTTATATGCTGAGCATGACCTCAGATGGGAATCAGCTGTCCCAGCTGTGTCCCCTCCCAACTCCTTGTGTACCCCCAGCCTACTCCCTGGTGGGTGGGAAGCACAATAAGCCTTGACTCTGAAACACTGCTCAGCAGTAACAAAAACACTGTGTTATTGACACTGTCACAGATCCAAAACTTAGCCCTGACCCCCATACCAGATACTGTGAAGAAAGTTAAGCAAAACCAGTACACATATCTAGTCTTGAGTTCCCACATCTTCCTTATCTCTTGAGAAGTTTTTTTATAAAAGTGTGCTAAGTTGAATGGCCTCCTTGTTTCATCTGGACAGCAACAGCTGTTTTCTGATCCTTCTAAATACTAAAAAGGGAGTTGAACGTAGTTTGTGTCTTGACTTTCGAATAACAGCTTTCTTCTTGCAGATCATCTGCTTCCACCTAATGTTCATATGGCCTGTCAAAGTATCTTGAGAGTTGTGCCCAGTTAGTATCCATATAGGTTCCTTTTCCTCAGATTCTATCACGGAGTCCAAATAATGCTTAGCGATAGTGATGGAATATTTAAGGATATGAGGTTATCATATAGACCTTGATGTTAGTTGTATAGTCCTTCTGCTGTCATCTAGTATTTACTGATGCTCTGTTTTTTACAGAGCCAGTTCATTTTAAAAGAGGTTTTGATTCCAGGACTAACACTGCAGATTACACAGATGTTGATGGGACACTTCCCCATTCTTGGCCAATTCAGAAACGAGGTACATCATTTAGAAGTAACATGTTTGAGTCTCCTAAATAAACAGTGTCAGAATGGTCTGCAGATCTTTCTCTGTTCTTTATGAAACTCTTACGGTGTGAAACGTGATGAGCAAACCGTTTGTGAATTTGTGTATGGGTAAATGTGAAGATGCTGTTTGCTAGAAGTCAGGTGAGCTGTGATATGTCACCAACATGGGGACAGTGGTGTACCATACTTTTTGAACAGACAAGTCTCATGTGGTCAGTGCAAAAAATTGTTTGCTAGACCAAGCATACAATTGGAGGTGTTCTGATAGAGAGTAAGACTTGTTAGAGAAGCAGCGTGAAGCTAAGCTCCCTACGGGAATCTCTTTTCCCAGATACTTTCTGAGAATAATTCCGGTCCTGAGGCCTGGGAGTCTATATGTGATTACCTGGAGCATTATCTTGGACACTGTAATAAAGCAGTGTTAATTCCATGACTGCTGCCACAGAACATTTCAGAACCAAAGTAGAAGTCAGCACTCCAGAGATGCTGATTTTGTGTCTGAAGGTTTTGGTGAAGACAGCAGAGCTCTGCTAACAGACAGCCCCCTTAAAGTCTAGGAGATGCTTATGCAGAGCAGGAAACTCTTCAAAATAACTGATTTCAATACAGATTCCCTGTACTGACAACTGAAACCAATATTGAACCAGGAAGAACCCTCATCTAACATTCTGCTCCTTGGAGAAACTGTCTATTTTTTTTTTCCAGAGAAATAAAACAATTTCAGAAAAACATAGTCCAGTGTCAGAATTCCTCAGAGGAATTAGTTTGTCTTCTAGTTCCTTGCTTTCACGTTCCTTACTTCCAAAATACCAGTGTCATTTGTAAAGTTTATTAAAATGGTCTTGAAAATAGCAGCCATGCCTCTGTGCACTCCGAAAAGATATCTTTTCTATCATCATGTTGTCAGTGTGTAAAGGTAGCGAGTCAACTCCGGGTCTCTTATTTATTTTTATGACATCTTCTCTGAGAATCACTTCCTTCAAAGGTAGTTTAGGAACTAAAAGGGGAGCAGGGAGAGACAGACACAGAATATGTACCTTACTGTGTTTCTTGAAGGCACATTAATTTCCAGGAGAAGGAAGCTGCATACTTCAGATATTTCCAAAGGTTTTTTTCCCAGTACCTCAGCAGTACTGTCAAACTCTCTCTTTGTGAAAATACTCAAAAGGTCAAGTTTATTTGTCAGAGCACATTTCTAAGTGGTTGACATCACGTATTTCCATCCCTGTGAAATGAAGAACAAGACTAGGAAGTAAGGCTAACTCTCCTAGGGAAGGGACTCTCTTGCTTGATCCAAGAGATGTGTAAAGCATCATTTTTATGAGAACCACTTGCAGCATTGTGCAGTTCATGTCATAGGTCAATTGTCACATGTGGAAAGATGATTTTGCTCACTGGACCTCTGAAGCTCCTCTCTGTCATCGTCCTGAGAAGGATACTGCTTGTCAGCCAGCTATGGTGAGAGCTGTGCTGAAGGAAAAGGAAAGTTTACTCCTGTGTTTCTCAAGATGTTAAAAAAGGTTGATACATGTTTAAGACAGAGATCTAGCTATTATGATTTAGTCCTGCATGCAATGAAACATATGGACATTATAGCAGGATGTATGTGCTGACCAAAGCTTCTTCAAGAACTGCTAGAGGTTACAGAACTTCCATATGAAGCTAATGCAAGAAGGTCTGTTGGAGAATATTTTAGTGGAATGCTTATTTTGGAGGATTTCTGGAATAGCTGTGCTTACAGGTAAACATTGTCACCCCAAGGATTTCCTGTAACAGAATTTGAACAGGGCCCTTTTTACAGCATTTAAAACACATTCCAGCTTCCTATGCTTGTAAATATTTTAATATAATAATGTCCTTATCTCAGTGAAGCAGGATCAACTAACAGAATTGTTGACTGTACTACATCTAAGTAGTCTGCTAGAAATATAACTTTGGTAAGCATCAAAACAGTTTTGTCTACTTTGGGATTTTCCCACACTGGGAACTTGACGTTTAACCTTTTGGCCACCCAGCATGAAAACAAAACTCTGCTACTTTTATCTACATGGGAGCATATTAAATAAGCCTGAAGTCAAATATAAACGAAGGAAGTAAGGAACAGCATTGCTTTGAAACCCTTTTTATTTTAATAATTTGCACGGATTCTCATTGATGGAAGACAGATTACTTTGCAAGCAAAAATTCAAAGAAACTCACTCACTTGAAATAAATTAGTTAAAGATTAAACTACTGTAACAACATTTTTTTGTCTGCAAGCTAAAGGTACTTTTAGTACCAAATGTTGGCTTCTTTAGCTAAAATAATCTTACCTTTATCTCAGTTGGAAGAAGTGAGAGAACACTGATTTGACTTGGAACATAGCAAAGCTGTGGTTTTTTTATGTGATACTGTTGGAGCTTTTTTCCTCCTGCATACACATACAACATGGTTTTTTTACCTATTTGTATTGTAAAATATTTTGCAAAATTTGTAGATATTCTCAGAATCTGAGAGTTGGACCATTGTTCTGAGTTTTGATAATGGATTCTTGTAGATTGCTGCTGCAGAGCTTTATGAGCTTGTTGGCATCATCCTTTCTAACTTTGAAGTACAAAGTCCTCTATCTGGCATTTAAGCTTGTTTCTGTGAGATCTTTTGCCACAGAATACAACTTGAGATTACTGACAGTGTAATACATGACTTAACACTTGGGAAAGAACATTTATTTTGTGTTTTATAATAGAAGGGGTAATGATGTCATGTTCTGTCTTCTGCACTTCCACTGAGCCTGAGCTCATTATCATTTATTGATATTTTCAGATAGTTTGGGGACATAAGTACTGCAAAATTTTAGTTATTTTGTAAGCTTATGTTCTGTGTTAGGCCACCATACAGCAAAGTAGAGTTATTGCCTGGATTTCACTGGAAGGCCATACAGGTTAATTCATGTTATACCAACGTCAGACAGACTGTATCTCTGAGGTAAGAGAGACAGTAAGGCAAACATAGGACCAGAAGTGAAGATTAGCCCATGCTTCAGGAAAGATCAAGTAATATGGGGAAACCTTTGGTGAGAGCACCAGACTTCCATGGTGTTTTGACTTGTCTCCATTGATAGACACAGTACATAAAAGATGAACCCATAGTGGGAATGGGTTTTGGACAGTTGATTTTGCTTGACAGAAAGCCTAGATTTTCTTCACTCAAGTTTTTTCTGTGAATAGAGCAATATAAATACAGAGGGGTATCCCTCTAAAAGAGGTTCTGCTTTCAAAGTTCATGATGTTAAAAATGTTGAGTGGGAATAGCAGAGAGAGATCTAAGGACTCAGTGAGACACGTGGCGATGTTATTACAGCTTTAGATGGCCCTCTCTAATGTGATGGAAGGATGGAAATTCTGGCTACCATCTTGGCTTCAGCTATTTTTTTTCCCCCTAAAAGTTCTAGTGACAAAGTAGGTGGGTGTATATGTGCAGGTAAACCAGAGCTAACCTGTTATGTGTTAAATTATGATGATACTGCTGTTGGGAGACTCGTGACATTCTGCTTGAAGGAAATGGCCATGTCCAGTATTTTAAAGGCAGAGAATTCTAACATGATGTAAGTTCATAGTAATTAGTAGGCAGGATTGCCAAGAGGATTAGTAAACAGAAGCATAAAAAAATCTCCCTTCTTTTGTTTGTCAAAGAGGTGTACTTTCATGAAGGTTTTTGAAGATTGATGATAATTACAGAGAGATTTAGTCTGGATAAGCTCTTGAAACTTCAAATAGAAATGGGAATCTTTCTAAATTGTGTTCACTCCTTCACCAGCCGTACATTCCCTGAGGTATTAATCTGTTTTCAGTGTCTTGTTCATGTGTCCATTGGATTTTATACTAATGCTGCTACAATAAGATTGCCTAACCTGGGCATAAATACGAAGTAAAGCCATTGAAAGCAATTGCTGTTGCTAAGATTCTCATACTTGGGGTCATGATCTGCCAATTCTGGGGGAAACAGGAGACATTTCATAGTTATATGGTGAGATGAATTTCTGCTGTGAATGCCTGAAAAGATGCTAATTGAGGTCACACCTTAGAATGGCTTGGCTTTTAATTAGTCTATTGATTATTTTCTAATAATTGCAGCTTTTATGCAAGGGATTTAACATTGCTGTATGTTCTATAGGAAATAACAGAAGGAAAGCTCTGAACAAGAAATTTGGACAAAAAAAGTTATTCCTAAAGATGTCTGTATTTGTCACTTTGCAAATGTCTCTGCTTAGTCAGCCAAACCTTGCTTTTATTGGGATATTTAGTGTATGGACCAGTGATCTAATACATATAAAGCCCTGTATACATGTGTCTGAATTCATGTTGGATCAATAGCAGAAACCAGTTGTTTTTATTCTTTCAGATAAACCCACAAAGATTAAAATAAAGTGGTGATTTTCTTCCTTGGAATAACATTATGCATAAGCCTGCCATTTTTTCCTCACTTTAACTTGAAGTAGGTGGGACTTTCTGCTGAACTGGTGATATTTCCTTTTCCATAAGCTCCACGTTCCTGTGGCCTAGGTTTTGAAACAAATAACTGTTCTTTTGAGGTACATCCAGACATTTATCTGGCTATAAAATAACACCCTCAAACCAAAACATTCTCCAGCCAGTTCCCTTAGCCAGTTTGATGCTTGGAAAAATTAACATTGGAAATGAAACACCCAGAGCAGGGGCATGCAAGGTACTGAGCCTTTAGGGAGGTGCTGCTCTTTTTGGTGGCAGGCTGTATTTCATACCAGCTTACAATGACTTTGGGCCAGAATGTGAAATACTGACACTGCTGTATATTCAGAGGTAGACTGTAAATTGGCTAAAATGAGGCAGAAATTAAGATATGGCAGACCTGAGTACTGGCAGGAGTTAAGTTTAAGTATGTCTTGAAAATTCTGTTTGCAGTATGTTATTTTTATACTTACAGTAGCATAGAGTACTTTAGATAATGATGAAATATGTGTCTGAGAATTCAGCAAATGCTTTTCTAAGTGTCTCAAGCGAAATGCTAAGCAGTAGTACCTGAGATAGTATGAATTTCTTGAGAGAGCAAAGAATCTCGAGATATAAAATCAAGAAATTGCAAGTCTTCTGTTACATTGTGATGATGCCTGTAATTTCTTCATTTTGTTTTTTTTCAAATAGAAAGTATTTGACCTCTTCTAGACACATTTATTTTTGATATGTCTGTTATAAAAACTTAATCTTTTAGTTACAACTAAGGCCATAAAATTTTGTTTCACTACAGTAGCCTTACAAATGTTTCATTTTTTAAGGACATTGTTTGGAAAGCAGAAGGAAAGTGAACTCAGGTTTTTGACTGCCCAGTATAAATGAGCATTTGCTTCTAATTGATCAAATGTGAAACCTGCTCTTTGAAAGGTTTTAGGAAAAACAATTTCCGTTTGTGGTTCAGGACTGTTATCTGCAGACATCCCCCAATTTCTCTTTGTGTTTAGATGCTTCTCTGAAAAACAAAATGCATTTGGCTGTTTTCTTAGTTGCCAAAAGAAAACATAGGCATTAGTTAAACCATGTGCTACTCGTTTCTTTCCTTAGTGTGACACCAGAATATTAGGGATACTGTATGAAATGACAAGAATAGTGTGGACAATGTGAACTTGGGATATTTCATTGCTAAGATGCTGCATTCCTATTTTAACATACTGAAGAAGTTACCTATATGTTGCTCTTCTTTTTATGAAGCAGTTTGTGTTTGTTTTTTTTTATCTGAAGTTCAACAAGGCCAAGGTGAAGTTCAGCAAGGCCACATGCAAGGTCCTGCACGTGAGTTGGCGCAGTCCCACGCATAAATACAGGCTGGACAGGGAATGGATTGAGAGCAGCCCTGAGGAGAAGGACTTGGGAGTGCTTGTGGATGAGAGGCCCAACATGACCTGGCAGTGTGCACTTGCAGCCCAGAAAGCCAAATGTGTCCTGGGCTGCATCAAAAGAAGTGTAACCAGCAGATAAGGGAGAGGATTCTGCCCCTCTATCCACCTTCATGAGACCCCACCTGGAGTACCGTGTCCAGCTCTGGGGTTCCCAGTACAAGAAAGATACTGAGGTTTTAGAGTGAGTCCAGAGGAGGCCATGAAGATGATCAAAGATCTGGAGCAACTCTCCTATGACGACAGGCTTCAACCTAGAGAAGTGAAGGCTCTGGGGAGACCTTATAGCAAACTTCTGGTACCTACAGGAAAGCTGGAGAGGCACTTTTTATCCGGGTGTGTAGTGATAGTAGTAAGACAAGGGGTAATGGCCTTAAGCTGAAAGAGAGTAGATTTTTATTAGATATTAGGGAGAAATTCTTTACTGTGAAGGTGGTGAGGTCCTGCACAGGTTGCCCAGAGAAGCTGTGGCTGCCCTCTCCCTGGCAGTGTTCAAGGCCAGGCTGGGCTAACATGGTCTAATTGAGGGTGTGTCTGCCCATGGCAGGGGTTGGAACTAGAATGTCTTTGAGGTCCCTTCCAACCCAAACTGTTCTGTGATTCTGTGATTCATTCTCTGAAAAAAAGTTCAAGATACTTCTTTTGTATTCAGGATACTGATTCCATAGATGAGCTTGATTCATTATTGGCTAAAAAAAGGGTAGCAGTAACATATTTTCTATTCAAAGGTTTGACAGTGTAATAGTTTAGAACACTTAACTGTTTTGTAGTACTACGTTTACATGTAAATCAGCTGGATGGTAATGTACCATCCAATGAATTTCTGGTAAATGTACCAGAAACTCCTGACATCTATAAACTCTCATGAGGTGTGAACTTAATGCTGTATAGAACTTCTGTATCTCTGGAATAATTATAGTCTTCTCTTCTTGTGTTCCCCCAAGTGCAGCTTTCATTCTACTTGATACTTGAAATAGAGTTACCCATTGATTTCCACTGGAGTATGTTATGGAGGTGTCTTGCATATTACCAGCAGCTGTGCTTTACACCAACAAGCAACATGAAAAAGATGCTATTCCATTCTCTTCCAGACATACCAGACAACATCAGTGATTTTAGTCTGACTGCTGAAATTACATGAGTTTCTTTCAGTTAAAGTTCCCCTTTTGTTCTGACTCAGGAGCCTAAGTTCCTTTTTTATTTTCCCCCTGAGATTGGGTGATGTCAACAATTTCTATGCATATATATTACTAAAACTGAAAGTGAAACCCTGATTATAGTTTCAGCTCTTACTGTGCAAAAATATGTGTATGCATTTGACTTTATGAATTATTGCCTTTACATTTAGAGTTTCTTTATGGTGAAAGGCAGTGGCAATTGTAAAACAAAACTTTTTTCATACATTAAAATTGTTTCCTTCTGTCTTTGAAGGCTTCAGAAAACAGATCAGACCTTGAAGATTTACATCTTTATGCAACTCCTCGGGAGCAGCGGTTTCGTATGTTTGCCAGTTTAGAATTTGAAGGACAGCTATATATGACTCCATATGACTTCATTCAGGCTGTCACGAGTGATGAACCCAAATGTAAGCAGGAGTTTTCTGTTGGTAAAATTGCTATGGAAAAATTCAGTGGCTTTTGTTATTTTTCCATATGCTTTTGATTACTACTTCTGTTTCGGATTGTGGAAAAAGTTATTGCATCTTCCAGAATTTTACTTCTAATGGTATCCAAGTGCATACAATCAGTATCCTGATTTTTACTAGGCTGTAAACATCTCCATATACTAGGCATTAAGTTAAGTCCTGGTCTTAGAGATCACAGTCAGCTCAACAGGCATGAAAAGACAAGATACTCATTTGTACCATTTGCATTTCTGAGCAAGCCAGTATTGCTGTAAAACTGTTGCCTCCTGCTCTGTATAGTTGTTGTGTAAATAGGCAAGATAGGAGTTTTTGCCATTTTAAATTGTCATCTGCTATCGTGCTGGGTTTTCTTTTCCCTACAGAGATTTTTATAAACTTATCGTAGTTCCAAATAACATACTTTGCTAAGAGTTTCAGTCCCTCAGGGGATCCACTTTCTACTCTTAAAAGTTGCTAGAGTTAGCATTATGTGTTAATTACATTAATGAAAAATAAACTCAACTTCACTTAGCGTAAAATTTTTGCTTTAGGTATCAAAGGGTGACTAAATAGTAAGGTGATCCATTTCTGATCTAGTTTGATTTCCTGGCCCTCGGGTAGCTGCTGGTAGAAGCACACAACTTCTGGGAAAAGTGAATATCTTTGCTCAGGTGTGACATCTATAATAACTCACCTTAGGTCTTTCTTCCTAAAGTCTGCACCACAAAGCTAGCATAGAGAACATTCAAAAGCATTTACAACAGTTAGAGGAGAGCTTAAAGCTCTGTGCAGATGTTAAATTTTTCCCCTTTGTTCTCTTAACAGTAATGAAACAAGAGAAAAGAATTCAGGCATGGCACATCAGTGATCAAAACTTCTATAACTTTTGAATAAAGATATAATCTCATTATAACTATGAAGACAGAAGATAGACCTTAGATGGTAAAAACTTGCAAAACTTTGAAACTCTTACCAGAAAACAAGTCTTCCTTCTCTTTTTTTGGTCTGCAGTTAAAAGAGAGGAAGCAGATCCCTTATCACAGACATTAATACAAGTACACATCAGCACTTTATATGTACTTCCTCAGCCCAGATCTCCAAGTCTTCCTTTTCTTGTTACTGTGAAATTGGGTTTCACCATGTATGGTCATGAAGCACTTGTGCCATATACCAGACATCAGTTAAACATTCTGTTAACTCCATTTTATGACAGTTTGACTGGTTTGACCACACTGTGTGTATGGCTTGCTATTAAGCTTTTGCCATGCTAATTAAATTTATGCTTCATTCTGTCTCACAGCAAGTATTCAGATCTTAAAAATCAAACCAAACAAAAAAGGGTTAGTCTCAGAAGGACATTTTGTTCATCTCGGGCCAAAGGAGAAGAGATTTGGAGTTGAACAATCAGTTGCCCTTCTGAGTTCAGTGTAGCAAACCGTGCTTCTATCAAAATCCTTCCTGTGCATCCACTTCATCTCTGAGACAGAAAAAAAATTAACCTGGATGTCCTTTAGCTTTACAGACTTGCATCAGAGATTACATGACTGAAGTAATTATTTGAAGGGATAGTGTAACTTAAGAATTTGATGACTTCAGGGTAGTAGTGGAAGTGATATTGTCCGGGATGTTTGGACAGAAGGCTGCCAAGTAGGAAGCAACAGATGAAGTAGATAACCTGCAGGTATTACTCCCCGCCCCAGCTTCCTGTCCTGTGTTAAATTTAACCTCTGAATTGTGGCTTTGTCTGTTGGGGCAAATTGGGATTTTCTGCCTTGCTGTATGGAAGGTGGTGAGTTTAAGGAAGGTGTTTTTCTGAGTAAAGTAATACAATTTTAACATTATATTTTGTATTTTTGAACCATTTTGTAAATGAGTTACAAGCTTTAAATAATTGGGCCCATTCAGGCTGACATACTAGAGTGTGTATACTTTGCAGGAAAAAAACCATGAACTTGCACCTGTTTTTTTATAGATGAAGACTAGAAATGTCTGGAGTTTTGTCAAAAACCAAAAACAGCCTTTGAAGAGTAATAATATTAGCTCTTTATGTCTGCTTTATAGAAAAGCTAATAATGCTAGATCTGAATGAGATTTGTGATGGCGTGAATGCGTCTATTGTGATTGATTTACTTTGGAAATCTTGTAAACCCTACAAAAGTCAAGAGGGTGTTCACTTCCCTTTTTGATTAAACACTAACTAATAGGGTAAGAGTATATTTTCTTTAATAAAATATAACTTTTGACTCCAGGTAGTTGTTACAAAAAATATATAATAAATGTTGTAATTAATTTGCTGCTGCCTTTATGGTGCAGGCTTTCATTTTGGAAAATACAGTATTTTATCATCATATTTTAAGTCAAGCTTTATACATTTTTATCATCTGAATATATGTTTATGTATTTAGAAAGCCAGTTAAGAGAAGAAGAAATATTTTTTCCCTTTAGCTCTAACTACAGTCATTTTAGCTTAATACTGAGCTGTAAGAAGCATGTACATACACATAAGTGTATGGCAAATGAGGTTGTTTTTTTGGGGTTTATTTCATATTTTGAGACAAGACTTTAACTGACATTAAAAAATTAAACTGAAAAGTATTTGAAAATCTGTTGGCTGATATTATGATGTTACTTGATATAACTCCACCATAGCTGGAGTCGGATTTGCAGTGAGTTTCTAACCATGAAACGTCATAGTGAATAGCTTCTGTATTGTGATAATTATTTAATAGAGCATGGAGTTCATCATGAGGAAGGGATTTCTAATACTACAGTGTTTTCCTTTCTAAAAATGTGTCTTTACCATCCAGAAATGTATGGACTTGACCCCGTACGATGCCACTTTTTCTACCTTTGTAAATTCACAGTGCTTTATCTTAGTACTAAATCTTTGTAATTGTTTGTCTTGAGAGGGTGGACTGAATCTCAAGTTTTGAATTCTTGGATAGCTCTGGAAAACTGTTATTGAATACAAGTACCTTTTTCTTCTCCTGCAGTCTTTCATGTAAGGTGTTAGGAGGAAGGCATCTGTTCAGTCTTACCCATTATCAGTTTTCAGTGTTAATGACCAGTTCCAGTTCTGGAGTCCCTCTTCAGCTCCTCTGTTAAAATACCTTACCAAAAATTGAGCCTGAGAGAGGCTGTAAAAGGGAGCATGAATCTGAGTTGTTAGGAATGGCTGAAGGGAGTCTGATCACCTCATGTAGTTTCAGTGAATTTTTTTTTCTTTATTTCCTTTAAAAGGAATGAGTAGTCCCTGAAGGAACCTGGGTGAAGCTAATGAGGTCCCGGGTGAACCTAATGAGGTTCAGCACTGCAAAGTGTAAGGTGTTGCACTTGGGCCGGAAGAATCCCAGACGTAGATACAGACTGGGAGAAGAGTTACTTGAGAGTAGCCCTGCTGAGAAGGACCTGGGTGTCACAGTGGATGAGAAACTTAACAAGAGCCAGCAGTGTCCTTTTGCAGCTCGCAAGGCCAATGGTATCCTGGGCTCCATCAGCAGAGGAGTGACAGCAGGGACAGGGAAGTGATTGTCCCTCTCTACTCTGCCCTCATGAGGCCCCAGCTGGAGTCCTGTGTCCAGATCTGGGCCCACAGTACAAGAAAGATGTGGAACTGCTGGAGAGGGTTCAGAGGAGGCCACAAAGATGATAAGAGGGCCGGAGCACCTCTCCTACGAAGAGCTGGGCCTGTTCAGCCTAGAGAAGAGAAGGCTGCGGGGGGACCTCATTGCAGCCTTCCAGTCCCTGAAGGGAGCAGAGAAACAGGAGGGTAATCAACTTTTTAAAAGGGCAGACAATGGCAGGACAAGGGGGAATGGATTAAAGCTGAAGGAGGGAAGGTTTAGATTGGATATTAGGGGGAAGTTTTTTACAGAAAGAGTGGTGAGGTGCTGGAACAGGCTGCCCAGAGAGGTGGTGGATGCCCCATCCCTGGGGATGTTCAAGGCCAGGTTGGATGGGGCCCTGGGCAACCTTGTGTAGCTCCAGGCCTGGAGGTTGGTGGCCCTGCCTGTGACAAGGGGGTTGGAACTCTATGATCCTTGGGGTCCCTTCCAACCCATGCCATTCTATGCAGGGTTGGAATCCAGGTCTTCCTGAAATACGCAGTGTAATACTACTGCTACTAAATAGTCCTTCCAAAATACGGATACTACAGATTAACACAAATGTCCTTTATTTCCTGTCTGATGTTTTAGTGGTGTATTTTGGAGGTAGAAGGTCTTTTCTCTCACTGAAGTAAAGATTAAAAGAATCAGTTCTTTAAATCAGGAGTTTAGGTATTAAGCTGATTATTTTTTAATAACATAAAGAGATTTTTTTTGAACCAGATTAATATTACTCTCATGAAGTAGGGAAAATTCATCAGAGTCTAATTTTTATGAAGCCATCTTGGCATAACTAAATTCTGTGCATTCATAACGTGGTCTTTCATTGCAGGTGCTAAAAAGTGGCGATCCCTTTCAAAGCAGGTGGGTAATAATTCCTGTACTATCTTAGAATCATAGATTTTGATACAGGGGTGGGCTTTTTTCATGATGTAAACGTAGTATCACAGGAGAAAGAGGGAAGGTTTTAAATTTATAAAAAAAGATACTGATTTCTTCTGTTTTGTCACTCCAGACTCAGCTGAACCTAGAATCTCAAAGATACTTGAGCAGCTGTGCCTGTTATGTTGAACTTATTGACTTTCTCAGGCCTCTGTCAGTTCCTTCCTCAGTCAGTGTATGGCTGAGTTTCCTTAGCATCTAAAAGGTGTATCCAAAGCTGCCTGGATCTGCCTGGTGTATCTATCCATGCCACTGTCTATCTTTTGTGATGTTTAAGAGCCTCCTTCTTTTTTTTTCTTTTAATATTTGTACAACAGCAAAAAAACTGAAGTGAAGTTTGCTTTAGCTCAGGTTGAATGTATTAAAAGAACAGTCACATGGAGATTATGTGAAAACACTTTTATTTATGCAGATGAGTAATTCTTGGAATTATCACATGCAAAATTTATATATGTGCTAGAACATTTCCAAGGTCACTGATGTAAGCTGAAGTTAAACGAACTGTTAGCTTTGCATGCAGTTCCTTTTCTGTTATTTCCTAGCATTTATTCATCTGTTAACCACTTCATTAAATATTTAAATACATGCTTTTAAAAATCTTATATTTTAGGAACTGAATCAGATCCTTATGGAGACACCACCAGTTTGGAAAGGATCATCCAAACTTTTCCGTACTCTTAATGAGAAAGGTAGGGGATAAGAGCGTATTTTCCTGGACCAAATTACCACTTACATTGATTTGTTGTACTTTAATTTAGGTCACATCTTCAGAATGATAAAATGTGTTGCTTTTACAGCATGGAAAAGTTCCCTTTAGTCTCTGCAGTGCTTTAATCATACCATCTTACAGCTAGCCTCTTCGGGTGAATTGTTATTTTAGAGTTTGTTAAACTGATGTATGAATGTTTCGAGTTCAGTTTGTTGTAATGGAAGAATGACCTGTAGACCACAGATAGAATATTCAAGACATGCTATCTCTTTGTTTTATTAAAATAGATTCAATCATATTAATATGTTTGAAGACAGTAATGGTATATCACTGAATAAGTGTTTTCTTCACAGCATAGTTTCAGAAATGCTGAATAGCTCTTTAAATTCTGCAGATGAGGGCTTTGATGGCTTTTAAAACACCACTGGTAAAGGAAGGGCCATGAGGCACACTCCTGGTCTTTATTTTTAAATTAATAAGTTACATCACTTCAAAAATTAAAAACACAGGAAAATAAAACCCCATGATGGCTTGTATACGGACATCTAAAAGGTATGTATGATAAATAATCCACATGTTCCTACATGCTCCTTTGCTTACATTCAGACTGATTTAAGGTCTGATGGAGTGTTGTAAGTATTTTTCAAAGCAGCCAAAAGTACTTGCTGTGAAATAAAGACACTTTATGAATGCTTAAAATGCCAACAACAAAATTCCAATCAAACTTGTGCATGTAATTGATTAATTCAAATGCATTTCAACTTTATTAAAGAAGTAAGTATCTACCTACTCTCAGAGGAGGGTCCCAGGCTCAAATAGTTAGTTCATGGGGACTCACTTTTTTTCCTGAGTCTGCAGCCAGAACTCCAGATAGGCAGGAACTGGCACATCTTTGCACTGTCTTTCTTTATATTTCCTTGCTCTAGGCTGCTTCTAATAGTGTTTAGTACATGACAGGAAAACATAAAGATTAATTTTCTTTAAAACATGCACATTATAATATGAAGCCAGTAGCAAAAGCTTATGTCCATTTATTTTGTCGGTATATTTGATTCATTTAAATCAAGGGAGCCATGGAGATTTATGCCTGTTCTCCTCACCTTTTTTTTTTAATGTTTACCTCTGAGTGACCTACCTCTCTTTTTTTCTAGTCTCAGTGTAAGCTTTTTTTTCTGTTCAGTTGTGGTTTAGGAGTTTCTCTCCCATAACACTCAGAACAATCAGCCAGATATATCCACAGCTACAATATACCAGTACAAACAAAAGGAGAGAATGCTTTCAAGGCTTGTTATATTGTTCTCTTCATACCTGTGATGGACTACTTGACAATTTCGCTTTCTTCTTCCATTTTATGACAAAGAAGGTGTCATCAAACAAGCAAAAATACATATTTACATCTGTTGACCATCTATTAAAGAATGTTTTTACATCACTGAATGAGAACCTTTGAGGTATATGATTTCTTGATAGCTGCCTGTCCAAACAGATTCAAGCAGGCCTTTGAAAACTAATTTCAGCAAGCTGCTGTATGAAACCAAGAAGATAAAGCATAAACTATACATTACTTAAAGACTTCCATTTAATCTTTGTTGATTTTTAGGGTGGAGCTATGTATAAACTGAGGAAAAGAGTGAGAGGTATTAAAAATACTAGCCTTCCTAACTAGATCTACTAGCGGTAGTAAAATGTTGATTCAGAAGACTTAAATTTACTCTTGGATCAAAAGGTAGGAAGTTGGGAGGGTGGCATTTCAGCTGGTAAAAGTTGAGGTGATTCTAGTGTGTAATTTGATTCCTAAGACAGTTTAGTTAACTTTCTTTTGGATTGTCTTTATATTCCAGTCTCTGTGATATCTGTGGCGATCTTTGTGGTTGGTTATTTTCTTCTTGTCTGTTTGAGGACAGTAGACATGAGTGTCTTGAAGGCTCCTCAGGACTGTTAGCTTTTAGGGAGGGGTATGATCGATCAAAGGTTTGGGGAGACATTTGAACAGATCTAAGAGAAATATAGCTAAGATTTTCATGTCTCAGCTATTCAAGAGGCCTGAAAGTCCCTCCTGAGTATTATTTCAGAATGGAATTAATTTAGAACTCTTTGTGCTGTAAGTTTTAGTAGAAAATGCCGAAGTTTCTTCCTTTGGCAGTGTTGGAAGTGCTGATGTTAAATGTGTTCAAATAATTGTAAAATCCACTGTTTTAACTTTACAGGTTTTTCAGTGAAAAAAATCAGATTGCTATTTACATAGTTATCATACATTCAGTCAAGTCAGATTTTAAAAGATATTTAAACATTCAAAGATGTGGCTGTTTTCATAAAACTTTTGCACCTGACTTGGACGGAAATCAAGCAGACAGCCAGCAACTTTTGAAAATTACAGCTGATAGGCATCTTTACTCTCAGGTGTCTAAATACTTCTTTTAATACTCTTTTCAAATAGTTTGATATTGTGGACTGACTTAACACTTTCAGTTTTGGAGGACAGGCAAAATCAATTGGTTAGAAATCAGCACCCACTTTTGCTATTCAGATTTGAAGGTCATTAGATCTGCGGGCTTTTGGGAGAGCTGGAAGTCATTATTTCCAGTGCCTCTCTTTGTTGGTGCTACGTGCATTCTGCAATGTTATCTTAACCCTAGAGTTAGAAAAGCTGAAGTACACTTAATTGTACCAGACATGCTATTGGGATATTGACTTCAGCTCTAGTTTAAATTTTGCCTTAATCACTTCTGAGAAGAAAAGGAAGTGCTATTCCATACTGTGATTGCCTTTTGACTTCTAATGGAAGAAGCGCTTAGGTGTTCTTTACAGGTCTTCTGAATATAGAAGAGATAGTACAAATGTCTCAGACTTTAAAAAAACATTTAACAAAACTTGCACATTGATTTTGTAAGAGTTGTAATATAAATTTCAGGTAATGATTATGAAAATGTGCATATAAAGACAACTTAAATACCCAAGTCTATACTTTCATAAGTAACACGAGGCAAACTCTTCAGTTAATATAGGACATCTGCTTATAAAGCACATATTAAAGTCAAGAACTGTATTCAATTGGTAGATATCAAGAAGGAGCACTATCAATGTTTTCAGAGTAAATGTTCTCATACTGTTAGAGACTGCTGTCATGAATTATTGGTGGGATTTTCAGAAATAAAATTGAATAATAATTTAATTCAAAAAATTGATTAATCATTTATATTATCTTCTGAGAATCAAGACAGCTTCTGATTCATGAGCCATTCCCCACTGACTGTAGTTATTTGCCATATTTAATGTATTCCTCCCCTGCAATACTCAAATCCAAACATAAAGCACCACCAATAGTTTAAACAAATAAACCATTCACCAGGTTGAATAGTCACATGCAAACAAGTATGAATATGCATATGCACAAAAGTTCTTATACATAAATTTAAATTTTCAAGTTAGACTGTGAAGACAATGTGAAACTAATAAGGCATATCTTCTTCTTTTGTCTTCAGGTGTGATATCTTACACAGAATATTTATTCCTGTTATGTATTTTAACAAGTAAGTATTTTCTGGGAGAAAAACAGCAGTAGTTCCTTAGAAGTTTCTATGCTCTGAATGCATTGCTGTAAGTTACAATAGTCTTTCTATTTTCCCATCTCCTGCATATACAAATAATGAAAAAACCCATATTATCTCTATGTCCATTTGAACCTCTCCTGTCCTACTGGAATCTTCTGTTATGTTTTATTTAAATGCTTTATTATCTGCAGCACCTTTAAGTGTCTGTTGAGAAAGTTGAGCCATACACTTCAGCTAAATTCCATTTAAGAGCTTGAAATTATTTTCTTCTTTGAAATCTGTGAAAAATTTCCAGCTGAATTTACTGAAGTTCATAAAGGACAGTGAGTTTATGGAGAAGAGAAAGATACACATGATTACTGGTTTGTTTCACCTGTTAGTGCATAATGGGTGACATCAATGAGCCGATGATAAAACATAGATAAAACCTGTTAAACTAAGTGAATATTTGTTTATGTTAGAAACACTAACAAATTTGAATACTTATACCACCCATAAAACCAAAGTAGACTAACAGAGTAAAATAAGCCTGATAGAGACTTTGTTTTGATATTTGAAGAGGTGGTTTTTGGAAAGGAGCAATGTTTTACTTGTATGCAATTGAATCCAATAGAAATGTTTCATTAGGCTTTTTCATGGGGTTTTTTTTCAGACATCATCTGCATTCTTATGATGAATCAGAGCATGAACTTGATCCTGAACCCTTATAATCCATAACTGCTAGATTGATGGATATTCCCTCCATCATTTTTTTGTTACCTGAACTAACTTTTGGCCAAAATTCATCCATATTGCAAATCATTGTCACCAAAATTTTGCCTAGAGGCTTCCCTTCCAGTTATCCCGTGTTTCAGAAATAATTTAAAATTCTAACCTGATTTCAAATTCCAATGACACTAAGCATGTAAACAAGAAAATTTTGGGTCTCTTTCAGTATATCATTCCTTTTGACCTGAAGTTGCAAAACTTTTAAAGTGTCTTTTAGAACTCTCTGTTTTCACAAGAAAATTTATTTTTTACAAATTTGTGGTTTGTAGCATAAAATAGACTCTTAATTATGAACTCACACTCCTGACTACCCAGTCAGCTATTCCTGTGAGTTATTTTCCCTGGATATTTCGTATTCTATTTCTACTATCTGTTTCCCCTGATCTATGAATTTGTGAGCATGACTTTAGTTTTCATAACATCGATAATATTGTTCTACAGATGTTATAATTTGCATTTAATGTGTACAAAAATGTACTAATTTAAAATAGTTGAGGATATGGCTTTTATAAACAGTGACCAAATAATTTCTTAGTGTTTCATGTTTGGTTTCTTTCCAAGCAAACAGTAATGGAACTTTTGTGTGGTTTTTTTTTTTTGTCAGAGCCACATGCAGGTTTTAGAATTGCTTTCAACATGTTTGATACTGATGGCAATGAGATGGTGGACAAAAAGGAATTCTTAGTGGTATGTATGTTTTCGGTCTTTGAATATTTTGACATAATATCTAATTATTTTGTCTGGATGGAGACTCATGATAATGCCAGTATTAATGAGAAAATGAGCTATTCTTCACTGAATGTGGTTGCTTTATTTAATGCAAAAAATAAATTTAGTATAGATTGTAAATAGTAGATCCTTATTACAGTGCATGGGTATGTTGTATATAGTGATTTTTGAAGTTTAATTCCAGTTTTGATTGGGGATCTTTTAAATAGCTGTTACCTTCACAGATAATTAGACTGTTATAGTAATGCTGCTGTATCAATGGTCTATAGAATTATTTAAAGACTCTTCTCCTGTGAGTCCAATTCACTTTGTCATTCATTCTTCTTATAATCCCAGACGTCCTGAAAATATTGACTGACCTAATGTGACATCATCTGTTTTGGACTAGATTTGTCATGAAATAAAACATACTGTACATATATCCAGTTTAGCCCTTGAAATCCATACACTGAAGCAAGTTGCTAAGCTGGAGTTCAGTGATTTAATTTTAAGGAGAATACTTCTGATAGCAAAGTTGACTTTGAGCTGAATAATGTTCATGTGCTCTGGAACAGTTGGCAGGACATCCAGAACTTGGCAGTAGTTTTGTCGCATCCAAGGTTTTGTTACATTACAGAACTTCATGCATGTTTTTATGCATCTGAGTTTATAAATAGAGTCCACTGCTTACAGAAGGAGAAGATGGAACAAAATACAAAGAATGAAACAGACACATGGAATGGGTTTGTCAGACCATGATTTAAAATGAAAAGCACCCTAATTTCCTGTGTGCTATTTCTTAGTTGTTTTCAAGTCAAGTTAGGAGGCTCGATTCAGATAAGCTATGCTAACCTAAAGAAAATGGAAAGGTCAAAGAAACTGTCCCAAACACTAGAATTTTCCTCAGTTCTCTTTTTCAAGGAAGTGAGATCTGAGATTTGGGGGCTTGTTTTCTGGTGGCATAGCTTCAGCAGAACCAGACTCATTTATTTGGGAAGCTGTCACCTCTTAAAATTTTTAGCATCATCATTTTTGTATTCTAAATTTACACATCCTTACACTTTTTAATTCCTAGTAACTATCCCCTCTGGTTAGGGGCAATGCCAGCAAACATTGCATTAATTGGCCAAAGGAAAAATAGAGGAAAAGAAAAAAAAGTCTGTCATGCTTTAGTACAACAGAATGTGGTGGAATAGACTGTCAACTTTAAAAAAACCCAAAACCTTAACCAAAACTAATTCCATTACAACAGCTTAGTGGGAGTAAATTGAAGCAGGATGCTTTGTCTTTCAGCAACTGCTACTGAAAATGAAATAATTATAGAAGGTGGGAAGCAAGGGCAACATTTAATGATGGCTGTTGCATAGTTCTTTCTAACTGTGCTTTTATAGTCCTCTTCACATCCTGCTTTTTATTTGTTCTCTGCCATGGTCCCTGATAGAGTTCTTCTTACTCTTCTTCTGTTACCAGACTTGATGGATAGAAGAAAAGAAGGAGATTTTTTAAACATTAGATACATTGTACTCAACCTATTATTTTATTATAAAAAATTGTATACATTAAACCTGATCCTAACTCTGCTTGATCACTATATGTCACCCTTCAAAACTTAGGTCAAAATCTGTAAGTCAGCATGTTAGATTTGAAGTGAAAAAAGCTAAAATAGACAGCTAGGTAGATAGAAAATGTCTGTACAAGTAAAAGTATATATGGAAATAAAAGTTGCTTCAGTGTTGGTGCGGCTGTGAGAGACCTGGCCCCAGCACATGCATTTGGCATCTGTACTCACATTGCTTGGGTATGCATCATCTCCTGTGTGCCTGGAAGCAGGACACTGGAAGTGTTGGCATTTGAACTATATCCAGCATTTGCAAAATACTTCTCCATTGATTCCAGTCAGCTATCATAAAATTGGAAGTATAGTTAATACTGTTCAGCATTGCAAACAGAGACTTTGAAGAGATTGGTGTAGGGATCACATATTGTGTGACTTCTAGGAAGAGCATGGGTACTGAAGAGTTGAAAAATACTTAATTTTTCTGATAAAGGTTTAGTGTTTTTGTAAACTAATTCCCTGGTGTTTGTGCTTTCTTCTTTGCGTGTGTCATAGGAGTTAGGTCAGGAAACAGGAGGATTGTATTGCCTTGTTACAGGAGATCTTGGGTTTGCTGCTTTCAGCGGTCAATCTCATTATCCTGTTTCAAACAGTGTTCTTATGAAAGTACTCCAAGATCCTTTTTGCATTGCCTTTTCTACTGGATGGTATCCTATAGCACTCCTCCTGAACAAAAGATCCATTTCCAGAAGTTTAGCAAGCGCTTTAATGATGAATGCAACAGAATCCTACTCCTTTTGCCTCTGTGGCAGGGAAAATACATCCAAGGTTGCATTGCATTTTATGGTTCTTTTTTTAGTTTTTAAAATACTGGCCAGTCTTCTCTCCTAACTGATGGCTTGTCACTTTACTTTTGACAAGGTATTTTCTTTCTACTTCTCTCTCTTCCTTTACCTTTTTCCTTTCCACAGTTTTGGTTTGTCAACTGTGTAATACTTTAAGCCATCCAGGTAAATGTCCTGTAAAGACTTTTTCCTTGTCAGCATAAATTACAGTAAATGGTGCTTGTAGTTTTGCAGAAATTTAGGAAAAAACATACCAAGGTCTGAATATTGATCCTGTACTCAGAAATTGATACAGTGACACATACAATCTTCTGGTCTGTGTTTGCCTTATCAGCAGTTCTGGAACATAATAGTCAAATTTGGAGATTTATAATACTTTATTTATAAATTTATTGGGTATTTAATAGCTAAACACTGTATCATTTCACTGTTGTCATACCCCTGGAGTAGGGGTTGTTGATCACTTTGTCTTCATCATCTCCCTTCTCTGAAATACAGTATTCTGAAATTAAATTTGGAAAATTTGCTTGCAAAATTTCTCACATTTATTTTTCACATTCTGATCCCTGGGGAGCTCTGTGTGTGGGTGTCATTACAGTATCAGGTTTTTATCAGACTTCTGGTAGGTAAAATGTCTTTGAAACAACTCCCACCATTGTCTCTATATGCCCTGATGTTTGGTTCTGAAATACCACATTCATGATAGGGCACATTTGTCAGTCACGGTGTTTATTCTTTTTACAGCTCACTCTGAGATTAGCAAATGCTACAGTTGGCAGTACAATATTTTCACATGCAGTTTTTGAGAAGCTGAAGTGTTTTCACAGTGAGGGTGACAGAGCCCTGGGACAGGCTGCCCAGGGGGGTGTGGAGTCTCCTTCTCTGGAGATATTCAAGACCTGTCTGGACACCGACCTGTGTGACCTGTCCTAGGGAACCTGCTTTGGCAGTGGGTTGGACCCGATGATCTCTGGAGGTCCCTTCCAACCCCTGCAATTCTGTGATTCTGTGATTCACTGGCAGATACAGAAGGAATTATGGTTAATTGTGCTCTCTTGCTGTGAAGAGTAAAGACTGACTTTTTTCTCAAGTCAGGAAATATTAATAAGTATTACAATAAATAAAAATACCTAAGTAAAACAGATGCTTACAAAGAAAGGTAAGTACAGCCCAGTTCTTTCTCTGAAGACTTTATAATTTGAAAATATATATGCTCAAGAATCAGTAAGTTTTAAGTCTTGTATTTGAGGTTTTCTCAGAAGTCATGTTTAAAGTTCTTAGGGAAAGTTGTGAAAGGGGTATTTTACAAGACCTCAAGGTATTCTTTGAACAGACATGAAAAAAAAGGGTACTTGATAAATTACTCTTGAGTAGTAGTTTGTTGCTGCTGAAGGGGAATGTTCCACCCCCACCAGGTGTTTCCACCCCTCCCTTGTGCCAGCAGGAGTAAGAACTGATCTGGTTAGAAACTAAAAATATGGAAAAAAGATTGATCCAGCTGACTACGTAGCCACACAGATACTAATTAGTACCGGACAAGAAAGGATATGCCTAGAGGTGGTGGAAAATCCTGGAACTCCCCCTTTTTGTACAGTCTGGATTGGCTAAAGTGTAAAGCTAAGTAGGATGTTCTTAGTAATGTGTTCCCAAGTAGAATTGGTAGCCTTTGTGGAAAAATACTTTCTTTTTCCTTTCTGTGGGATGGTCCTGGTCACAGAACGAACATGAAGGCATGAATATGAACAGTAAAACATCATTGAAACACTAATATTTTAGTGAAGAACTACATTTTATCACTCTTTGCGTTATTCCTCATACTCAGTGATCATTATGCATGTGAAATAGCCTGAAAACTAAATAAGAACAACTTCTTTTTTTTTTTTTAGTTACAAGAGATTTTCAGGAAAAAAAATGAGAAGAGAGAAAGAAAAGGAGATGAAGAAAAACGTGCAATGCTTGTAAGTAAAATTAAAATATTTTGTTTTCTTTGATGTAGGACAACATTGTATTTGTATATATTTCACTAATCAGTTTCAATTTTTTTAAACAATAAATTAATATCATTGAATGAATATGTGTAATTTTATAGAGAGAAAAATGTGGTATTTAGCCTGAACTGACATTACTGGGGAAAAAATACTTAAGTGGTCTTTTGAAAGGAAAAAAATCTACAAATATAGGAAAAAAATTAATAGTAATGACCCAGTGTTGCTGTCTATAAGAGTGAGACATCTCAGTGACAAGATCAAACTATACTCCTGCTCTCATAACTAAATGAAGCTGTCCATGTAGACGTATTGACTGTGATGTTGGTCTTTACATAGTAGTTGTAAAATTGCTGATGAAATGTTACAAATGAACTTAGATTTTAAATTTTTTTATTAAATATTGCTCATAATGCAAAATGGGTTTATTTGTTTATATTACCTGAATAGTTTTTTGTGGAATACTGAATACTCATATAATGTCAAATTTTCGTTTCTTAAAGGCAGAAGAAAGGTAAGTAAGAATTAGACAAGTCTGGTGGCTTGTCTGGAGGATGGCACCAGTAACAGGAACTGAAATTTACTATTGGACAGGTGAAAATCAGGGATGAGTCTCTTTCAAGCCCACAGAAGAAGAAAAAAAAAAACCCTCATTTGCAATTTGCCTATTGATGGCAAAAATTCCTTATTTTGACATACATGCAAAGCTTCTTATGGTGCCCATTATCCTTTTGGGACCATAGATGCTTGATCTCAGACCTTTGTCCCTGAAACCATAGGAAGTTTGAATTTCAAGAATTAATACTTTTTAAACCTTCCCTCAGCATAAAAAGGAACCTTTTCTTCCCACCCAGAGAGACCTATCCCTCTCAGCTTTTCAAAACTGTAGGTCAATTGTTGAACCTCTCACACAGTGTTTATTCTGAACAAAGGAAACTTACACCCAAAAGAGCTTTCAGAAGAAGTAAAGATTACAAAATGGAACATTTCTCCTGAGAGTAATCGCTGCAATTCTTTACTTCTCTTTTGAAAATTTGAAAAATGAGATTGAAGAATGAGATTTCATTTTAAAAACAAATAAATATAATAATATATATAATAAAGATTTGCTTGTCTTAACCTATTCTGTTGCCTTTTTTCCCCTCCTTTGGCTTCATTCTGACATGTGATACTTGACTTGACCCGTTTTTGCTGTATGTCAGCGTCTTCAACTTTATGGATATCATACTTCTACTAACAGTGTATGTACTCTATTAATTTTCAATTTATGCAGTCTTCACCAGTGAGGTGAAATAATATGCTATAAGAAAATTTGCTATCTTTATCTTTTTCATCAAGTAAATTACTTCTAATCAGTAAAAATGTGATGGATCTTTACTTGCATAAAAGGTTGTGCATGCTTGTTGCATGCATTCTGAAACAGGCAAGCCTACCAGGAGGAAAGATTGTTCTCTATTTGTATAAAATGAAGGAAACAGTAGTTTAAGGGAAAAGACAAAATATATCTTAAGAAATTGTAGACTTGTTTTTAATTAACGCATGTAAATGAAGTCATCCTGTATGAGTCATTTTATCTAGGTCTATATTGTCTCCTTGTGTATAATGTGGAGTAATAATTAGTCAAATGAATCCTTCACTTCTTTGTTCCACCCCCCAAAAAGAAAAAAAAGAAACCAGAAGAGAGCTTTATATTTGTGTGCTTCACTTACAGAACAAATAAATAAGAACTTCCAGTCTGAACTAGAATAGGATTTTACAGAAGATAGTCTATGTATTATGTAGGTGACAGTAAACTTATTTTTAATTAGTTTTGAGAAATGGGAAAGAGAATCAGGAAGAAAGAGATCTGTTTTTTTTCATGTTTGCATGGTGACCTGACTAATTTTTGGTTCACATAAAAAATAAAAGAGGTGTAAAAACTCCATTGATTTTATGTTAAAATAGAATTATGTTTGATTTAATGTGATTATTGTGGTACTCAAAGTGGGGGGTGGGAGCCTAGGAGAATTAGACAACTAAGGAGAGTGCAGTTCTAGAGTTTATTTTTTTTATATAATCGTTCTCAGGAATGCTGGATTTACTTCCTGTGAAGTTAACACATAAAATTTGGGCAACATGCAGGAAGGAAGACTGTTGAATGAAAAGGTGCAGTGGCATGATATAGATGCTGTAGTCTTGTGAGAATAACATAGTAGGAAATGCCAGGCCTTACAATTCAGTGGATTTTAGATTGGGCTTTACTGCAGTGAAAGATACAGTATAGTGTTTGCCAGATGTCAGTGCAGCCTGCTATTTTAAACTGAAACCAAACTAGTTAGACTTTTCTAATCATAATAATTTTCAGCTTTAGTAAAAAAATCTCCTCCTAGACTCCAGCCACATCAGAATTCTTTATCAAGATGATGCCCAGGTGTGCACCATCCTTTTCTTCCCTCTTGCTACCTGAATGGAGATCTCCACACACCAGAGCTATAGGAATTCACAATATCTGACACCCCACCCCCTCCCTAGAAAAGTGATATTTTGGGTTTCTGTTTCTCCTACTGAAAAAAGAAGTGTAGCAGCCTTTTCAGTTTGCCTTGATCTCCTGGGGAGTCAAAGGTATTTGAGACCGAGGAGATGCAGCTCTAAAATGTCTGGGACAGCGTCAAGGTCAATAAACCATAGATGCATACAGTGACATTTTAAATGGGTTAAGTAATTTGTCTTTTCATTTGCATAGGTTAATTATTTCAAGTCATGTTCTGGTGCATACTGCAGTTGTGTGTTAAGACTACTTCAGCATGTCTTGCATGAGTGCCTTCACCAGCCCAGTGCCAACCGGAACATGATAATTATGATCAGATGCATGTGAGGAAAATAAAATGTGCATGCCTTGAAGTACTAATTGACTAAAGTAAATCTCTAGTAAGAGAACAAATTCAGTGAATACTTAAAATAGTTAATTAAGAGAATTGTATGCAGAAAAGAATGATGTGTTGTTCATTCACGTGGCCCAGTGAACATCAAAGAGATGAGTAAGAGAAGCTGCTAAGGGCCTAATCCTGTACGCACTGAAGTAAGCAAATCCATCTATCAGAGTTTAGCAATTTGGGACTTAATGAAGTTATATATGAAAATACTGTGACAACATGCAAACTGTTACTACATAGTAGAGAAAGATAAAACCAGAATCTTTCAAAAAGGAAACAAAAGTATAATACGCATTATGTGTGGGTATAATTCCTGGTAGTTTGTCATGTTTCTTTGATGACAGTTTACTGAAAGAGCTGAGTTGAATTGGTTAGTTACATATATATATATGTAATATGTAGAAGTAGTATGCATAATGTGTTGGCACTATGCAGAATATATAGAGACAGTAAACCTTCAACTCTGTACAGTGTTCCTTATGATAATAATGTGGCTTCACACAGAGCACAGCTGTCACATCTGTGTAAGTCTTCTAAGACAGCATTATGCGCGGAGTCAAAAGAAAATGGTTTGCATTTGTAGTTAGAAGATTTGAACTCATTCTTTGTCTTGCATGCCCAGATGGACAGGAGTGGGGAGCTGTGAAAGTAGGAGACCTAGTTTTGATTAACTGGGGAAGGGAAAAGAGAAAATTCATTCCGTTGAATAAACCAAGTTCAAATAGCCTTCAGCTGTCTTTCGAATCATGTCCCATAGATTCTTTGGGAGGGGCAGGGAGGAATAAATGTATTACATAGATCTTCCAAGACTAATTACAAGATAAAGTAAGGCCTGCCTCAATAAGGGATGATTTTTCAGGCTTCCAAAAATGAAACATTTCCAAGCAAAAAGGTAAGCATATTTTACTTTAAGAGATTAAACACAATCTGTTTAAACATGGTGAATTGGATCATGTGAGTAGTGTTTTCTTAACAAGTTACAATTAAAGTTGGACTTACTAGGCTTGTTTCCTGCATGTCTTTATTGGTGCAAGGATATCATCCTGATTTTTGGAGGAAATGAATTTGAAATAACTAGCGGTATGGTGTTACATGATATTTTGACCAATGAGAAAACAAATTTAGTAAGTATATACATTATATTTTAGCAAACAGAATTGTTAGGATAAAACAGCACACTGAGTTTAGATGGACATTTTCACATGTACTTGTAATAAATATTTTTACTTTACATTTCCCATATTTTGTTTGGGAAAGTGGAGTCCAGTGATACATTTGTTACAGCCAAGTTGTAAGTGATAAACAAATAGCTGTAATGGACCTGTGTTCTTTTCATATGCAGTGTCATGTAACTAGGTAGAAATTTCTCTGTGTAGAAGCTAAAGAATGAAGCTGTGTTCTGAACCTGGAAAAGACTTTAAAGTCTGTTAGACGTTGTTTTATTGTTCTTTGGTTTTCAAACAATTGTGCCTTTGAAACTTCTACAGGTTCCTAAAACAGAAGGAGAGGACCTTGTCCCCAGAAGCTATTGGGATACTTTGAGACGTAGCACAAGCCAAGCACTCTTTTCGGACCTTGCGGAGGTATATGACAACCTCTGTTTCTGGTCCATAAACATACTGCTCTTTCATTTATTTCTGTTCTGGTTGTTTACCTATTGTATACACTTTGTTTCTTTTCTTCCTTTTAATTTTATTTTTTTAAAGTGAAAGTTCTCAAATGAAATGGATTTAGTTCTGTGCAGTATGATAATTCCAAGTTGTCATTTCCAAGTAAAAGCAAAGATGCCTTTTGAAAGAGTTGGAAGATTGAGTCCTCTTCGGTCCTTACCATAAGTATCATTTTCTAATACCTATGGTGACAGTATTTCACAGTTAAATAGGTAATTCAGGCAACCATTGTCAATCAGGTTTGGAGCAGTGATATGAGAACTGTAATGACAGTTGCAGCCTTTTAAGTTTTTAATAGTTAGGTCCTTTATGTGGGTTTTATGTATGTTAGCAGACCTTGTCTTCACAAAACCAGTACTGCACAAAGATTGTTTTAGTTGTTGGATCAAACCAGGACTGTTTTAAGGTAACCAAAATATTAGTCAATCTTTTTTCATATTACACAGTCGCTGTGGAGGACTAGCAAAATCACTGCTATGAGATTAATATCCATATTTCTTTCAATTCTAGTAAAATCCTTGTTTTGTAATCTGCTTTCAGTTAAGATGTTCGCATTGATCATTTAAGAGGGTCAGAAAACTGTAGCATTTAGGCTTTTCAGTGCCCCATACAGTGAGGGCAATTGCTCTGCTAGTTGTGGCATTAAAGAACATACAGCAACTCTCCACTGGCTTTCTGGTCTCAAGCAAGTCCCATGCTTCATAAGCAGGATCATAATGAGAGAGGAACATGGAACTGAAATGCACCTCCAGGGTAAAACAGTCTTTTTCTTTGCTTCCTAAGCAATGTATGCTCCATATGAAAGGTAATTAGTGTTTCGTCCCTGCTGTTCCTCTGCAGAAGCTATTGAATAACCTGAGGACTCAGATGGACTTTTTGTAATTTCCAGGCTAATTTACTCGTGGTGCCTTTATACCAGTCAGTTATCCCTTAATTTCCATAGGGCTTTTTCTTCATTAGTGTTAATCTTCATACTCATGTTTGTGCTTATAAACACAGTCATAGCCCTCAGTTTTAATTACCATAGGCTAAACAAAACAAGGTCTTTGATTCTTCTCTTAAGGTAGAACCTGTATTTCCCAGGTAGCAAATAGGCCTTCTCTTACCTCTCAGCTTGAGTTCATCTGGCTTTGAACAAAAGAAAATGTATTGCTGTAGAGTTGAATTTTATACCAATATTATTTGCAATATTCATAATAATAACATAGTCATAGTAAGCTTGCAGTAAAGCAGTAGCCTTTCTTTCCTTGCTTTTAAATTGATGAGCTACTGAACAATTAGTCCAGTTGTTAGTCCTTATTTATTCCTCCACATTTTAAAACCCAGAACATCTGTGTTACCCTGTTATCAGGGAGACATTAGAGGTGAAAGAGGGCTGCTCTTTTCATCACTCTTTTAAGGAGCTTGGGTCATTGAGTTTTCTGAATTAAATGTCATCTTTATCTAGATATCTGGCATGAATTCATTCCCAAGTATAGATAGACTTAAGTGTGGTAATCTCTCCATATCCTTAATCTGATAAGAGAGAGGGTTTTTTTACATCTGATGCTTCAGACTAGTATCTGTAACTAAAATGTAATTGGAGTTTAATAGCAGCTATGCTAAAAAATCATTTAAATTGTAAAACGTCTAAAATTTATTTTAAATCATTTTATGAAGAAAAATCACGTTCTGCATTTGCTCCACTGACAGTTACCCCCTTCTTAGCATAATCATCTTTATCTGGCTTGGGTTAAGTTTGAGCCAACTGGCTTTCATCCATGTTCTTATCTCTCCCAGGTACTCTCACATCTGAAGAATATTATAGGCATCTGTACTAAGAAAGTGGCATAAAGCTAGGTGACACTGAAGTCAGTGTTGTTTCATAGCTTTTGAGAAGGCCTTGTGAAAGTTGAAGAGTAAATAAGGTTTGTTGTTGTGTGAATCAATTTACAAGGTCTCTTGGAGGAGGGGAGGGGAGAGAAGTTACTCATCACATCCAGTTTCTTTCTAGGACAGTTTATGGTAATGTTTCTGCTGTTCCTAATTTAGCAACTGCACCATCCTGTTGGAATATGGCAGCTATCGCTGAAGTCAGATCGTGGGTTTTTTCTTAAATTACTAAATTAAACTGCAAGTCCACACATTTATTATTACTATTGAAAACTCAAGGACTTGCAGTGGGAAAGCTTTTATTAATTCAAAGCATAATATACACACTTCATTCTCAGACTGTGTTGCTACCAGTGAGCCATTGCTCATGAGTGTAACTTACTTTCAGTCACCCTTCTTTAATCAAAAGTTTGAAATTAATTCCGCAGGATATATAAAAAGATTAATGTACAGCTCTTTGGGTTAGGAAATTGAAAAGAAAAGATGTTGCTTTTATGCAGCAAGCCTGTAATGTGACTGAAACTTTTGTCTCACCTGTTTGTCTCTTTACCTGAATTTGTATTAGAGTTTGTGTAAAGGCAAACAGAAATGATGCAGTGTTTTATTCTCATTTAAATAACTGTAAAATATATTACATCAAAATAGTCTCATATGTGTAGATAGGGAAGCAGGTGTGGTCGTTCCATTTTCAGTGATATAAAATAGAGAATTAATTTTATTTTGAGCAACAAGTAATAGTTTTTTATTGATTAAGGCTTTTGTTTTTATCCTTAGCCCTGAACAGAGAGAATTTATTTAATGCCATCAATGCAGAAGGAGCACAGGAGTAGTTTTCAGTTGCCTGTAGTTCTGCAGAGAAGCATAATGGGTTGAGTTTCTGGGGTGAGGTTTTTGTTTAGGGTTTTTTATTTAGTGGGGCTGACCAAATGGGAATTGTGAAAAGACTTGCAGAGTGTGGGGTTTTTTAATGGTCCTTTAGATATGGGTGAATGCAACCTAAGTCTAAGGTTTTGAAATGTTTTTTTTGCAAGATGAAAGGCCTTAATTTAACATTTGATATCTTTGCAGTGTACTTGAGGGAAATTGTTTGAATGTACTCAGGGATTTAATTGCTTGAAAGACATAGGAAATCAGGGTATCTGTGTTTCAGTATATTGTGTCCTGCAGTGGAGTATAACAATATTAAAAGACAAATAGTGATTATTTTTCTGAAGTAGTTTGCTCACTTGAAGAGCAGAGCTGTCTTAATTGAAGGGCATGAAATATCTCTCTACCTATATATACACACTATGTCATCTTATTTCTCCCTGGAGAAGAATATGAGAATAAAGAGGAAGCTAGAGTACATGAAATACAATCTTGAGAATCCTAAAGTGATTATACCAAAGCACAGAAAAATCTCTCTTGTTTCTTTAGTTCTTGGATGTTGAAAGAAGTGGATTTGTGTGGTTACTGCCTCATATGTTTCCTGTTGTTGATAAATAAATACTTTTAATGGATGTTGCATTTTACATTTTTTACAAACCAGTATTTATATTTGAAATTGATATAGTCTGTTTCAAATACATGTAGATATGAAACAGTTTTTCATAGTACATGGTGTTGAGCTACTTTATACCATTCAAAATTTCTTCCAAGTTCTGTCATGTAGCATTTCCCCATCTGTTATAAATATATAGCCTCTTCAGTTATGAAATAGTCAGACTCAAAGGACTTTGAGTGCAGCTTTCAGGTTTGTGTATGCAGATCTTTATAGATCTGTATAAACAGTTTTGTATATTACAGGAAATCCCATGGGTTTGTAATCTGTCATTATGGTGATAACTCAGTGCTGTTAATTCTCCCAGATCCTTACTAGGTTTCTCTGCCATGTGTTGTGTTTTGCAGTTGAACAGCAGAGCGGGCAGGCACGCTTCCATGTGGTGTTCCTCATGGGCGGTAGCTTGCCTTGAAAGAGCAGAGAGTACTGGCTCCCACTCTTGGCTTTTCATAAGGTCTTTTCATTGGAAGAAAAATGAGTTCAGACAGAAGGTTCTCCCTAGGCAGATGCAGCAAGGAGACAAAATAACTGACTTTTTGAAATTCAAATGTCAGCAGAAGCAAGTTAATGCCAGAAGGATGATACCATGGTGGAGTACTGTGGCTTATCTAAGAGCCCTGTATCACTGAATTATTTTTCTGACACTTGGGTGTATCAAGAGTTTCTTTGTAAAAGAAGTAAAATCAGGGCACCTACACAGCAGTTAAGGGTCATGAAGATGTAGTAAAACGCAGAATGTTGCCAAATCACTGTACAGGGATGGTAGGTCTGTTTATATGACTGTCTTACTATATACAACTTTTCTTATTAAATATGGTCAAAATGAGTTGGTTTTACTCTTCTCATTCTGTGCCTTCGAGGTTGATAATTATTTATTAAGGAAAAAATGTTAGAACATGCTCAAAGATTCCTGGCTGGTGCAGCCACCACCTACGTGCTCAGTAGATGAGGAACATTCTTAAGAGAAAGAGTGAACATACTACATTACAAGTTCAGAATTTCTTACAATTCTGTTGCTCTAAATATATCTGGGCAATAATATTTATCTGTAGCCATCTATTACTTATATAAAGTACACCTGACCGTTGTGAGTGGGTATGGAATACAATTCCATACTTAATTTTGAAATAAAAAACAAGAGTATTTGAACAAACTTCCTCTAATTTATTTGTAGTTGTGTGGTAGAAGAGAGATTGTGCAGAAGGGAGTTATTTTTATGGTTTATCTTAAGGGACTTGGACTCTTGTTTTTCCTCAAGAGTTTCTGGTTTTATTTCTCATGCTTCTTCCTCCTTCATTGCAGCTTCCATTATATTACATTGTTGGTTTAAGTGTTTTCTACTAAATGCAATTAACAACATAATGCTATTTTGTGTGAAAATTGCATGACTAAATTAATTCAGTGGATTTTAATACTAAAATCTTTTTTAAGACTGAACATAAAACACAAAATCTTTTAATAGAAAGGTCTATTGTGATGATAGGAATTCTCAGATTATACTTTTGAAACTGATCCAATCACAGCCTCTAATTTCTTTTATTCTAATATTTAAGCGTGCTGATGACATTTCAAGTTCACTATCAGACACTACACTGCTTGTACACTTTTTTGGCAAGAAAGGAAAAGCTGAACTGAACTTTGAAGATTTTTATAGGTGAGTCTCAACTTTAATAATTCCTTGTGAAAAAAATTCTTTCATGCATGTTCTAAGTAATGTATATTATATTACTATACAAACAGTCTATGCAGACATGCATATGAAGTTTATGTTCCCTTCGCGTGTGATATATATACAAAGAGCGAAGTAACACAGTAAGTGGACCAACAATAAAAGTCCTGTATTACTGGCATAAAAAGGACAGGGATCTCCTGGACAGAGTCCAGAGAAGGGCTATAAAGATGATTAAGGGCCTGGAACATCTATCCTATCAGGAAAGGCTGAGAGAGCTGGGGCTGTTCAACCTGGAGAAAAGAAGACTGAGGGGGGACCTAATCAATGTTTATAAATATCTTAAGTATGGGGTGCAGGGGGAATTGGCCAGCCCCTTTTCTTTGGTCTGTGGAGACAGGACAAGGGGCAATGGCTGCAAATTGGAGCATAGGAAGTTCCGCACCAACATGCGGAGGAACTTTTTTCACAGTGAGGGTGACAGAGGACTGGAATAGGCTGCCCAGGGATGTGGTGGAGTCTCCTTCTCTGGAGATACTCAAGACCCATCTGGATGCCTATCTGTGCAATATGAGCTGGGGAGCTGCTTTGGCAGGGGGGTTGGACCTGATGATCTCTGGAGGTCCCTTCCAACCCCTACAATTCTGTGATTCTGTGATCATTTGCCAATTTTGTTAGTCCTTGTGTGTGTGTAGTTGCTTTGGGATGCAGAGGTTATACCCTAACCCTGTCCTTACCAGCACACAGGAATTGTTTCTTGGGTTTTAAATATTAATTTTTTCCATTCTTTTAAAAAAAACCCAAACTTTGTGTGCATCTCTGCCCCTGGGGGTGTGCATCTTTGCTCTTAGGGATATATCTAAATGTAAAGATTTTTCTGAGGCTTTCATGGAGGCAGTTGAACGTAAGCTTGTATGAGGAAAAAGGTGAAAACACAGAGGAAGCTGTTGGTTTAGTTATGTCATGGTTTAACCCCAGCCATCAGCTGAGCACCAAGTGGCCGCTTGCTCCCCCTCCCCAGTGAGATGGAGAGGAGAATCAGAAGGAAAAGGCAAAACTTGTAGGCTGGGATAAGGACAGTTTACTGGGAGAGCAAAGGAAGAGGAAAATAACAATACTAATTGAAAAATATACAAAGCAGGTGATACTCACTGCCATTTGCCTCCCCAACCTGATGCCCAGCCCTTTCCTGAGCAGTGATTCCTCCCTGGCAGGTAGGACTCCCCCCTGCTTTGGGTCACCTGTCCTGGCTGTGTCCCCTCCCAGCTTCTGGTGAGAATTAACTCTATCCCAACTGAAAACCAGGACAATTAATACTCAATTTAAAATAAAATCTAAAAAATTAGGGAGAGCTCTATACAAACAGAGTCATAAAACTATGTTTCTGTGTGATTGGAAGAGATAATGATGTTTGGCTGTTGTTGCCTCAGTAAATACTCCTGATACCTGTTGTCTGCATAGTTATCACCTAAGTGTGCATTCTGATCAGTCAGATACTGGAAGAGATCTTGCCTTAAAATGGTGTGTCTTGAAAAGTATTCAGGATTTCACATAATATAAAATCTGTGTCAAGTGAGATCATGATGTGAGGTCAAAAGAACCAGAAAAGGTGCATTTTCAAAAGGCATCTAGTTAAAATGTCCATTGATTGCTGTAAGTGTTGTTAATGCTAGAGAAGTCAAAACCTCATAGATGAAGGATTCATCAAGTTTTACTCAATGCCACTTTACTAGCTCAACAAATTTTTAAACTGTGGATTGGTGAGAGGAATACTATTGTATGTTTACCTTACACTTAAACTTCTGCTTAGACATCCTTTTGATTTGAGCTCCTCATAGTTCTTAAAAGTCAAGTTAAGTATTAGAAAGGAGTGTTTCAGACAGTGTCTACAGGATGGGAACTCTTGAGAACTTGTAACAGGGAAGTGTGTTACCCATTGTGCTTGACAATCAGGTGAACATGAGCTCCCAGTGCAGTACTGTGACCAAAGAGCTAATTTTATCCTTGGTTGTATAGCTAGAACATCAAGCAGAATCAGGGAAGTTATATGTAACTATATATGCATATAGTTATAGAATTTTTATATTTAGATCTATAAACATGTTAATGTTTATAATTTTTTATATGTGCTTATATATATATAAATATATGTTAAGTTGGGAAGAGCTTCTAGAAATATCAAAAGAATAGTGAAGTATTAAAAAAAAGTTTAGATTGAAAGGCTGCAGGAGCTAATCATACTTAGTTTGTGAAAAATAGAAAACTAAGGTTTAATCACAATCTGTACATAACTATATGGGGATTAAATTACTGGAATTCATTTAGTTCCATAATGGGGTTTTCAGTCTAGTATATGAAAATAAAGAGCAGTGACCCACTGAAGAAGAAAATTAAGTAAACACAAGCTAGAAGTAAATTAGAAATATAAGTATTAAGTAATTTTAATCCTTACTAAAACTCTTCATCTTTGAGTTAAGATTGTTGTATTAGTTAGAAAACGAGTCAACATAGGTAAGGGATTTAGCATTATGCTACAAAAAAGGAACTAATTTGTATAATGCTACTTGACTTTACATTCTATTTCTGTTTGTGCTTTAGATTTATGGATAACCTACAAACTGAGGTTCTAGAGATAGAATTCCTTTCCTACTCTAATGGGATGAACACCATCAGTGAGGAAGACTTTGCCCATATTCTTTTGAGATATACCAATGTGGAAAATACATCGAGTTACCTGGAAAACATGCGCGGCACGATTCCTGAAGAAAAGGTAATTTTTTAGCTAGGACAGCAGTGGACCACAGCATCAAACCCCAGTGTCATGGAGATGAAAACATTGGACTGAATGAGATTCAGTCACTGAATTAATTATTCTGATGATGAAGCCTGTGTCTCATCCCTTTCAGAATACATGCTGAATGAGAAGTAGAAGAGTAAATAACAGAATTATATTCCACATGATTTAGCTAGTAATAATTTTGAAGTTTAGATAACACAGCTTTATATTACATGAAAATTCAGTTTAAACGGAAAAAAACGTTAAACTTGAAAACGATTTTCTAACAATGATGCATTAAACTCCCTTTTTTTTCTTACTTCTCTTTTGCACTGCCACTGGAATAGCACCTCTTCAGAAATAACATCAACCCCCTTTATCTTGTTTTATAGTCTTGATGATGGAGCACTTGTATATAAGTATTGATGGGTATGTGGTTCATATTACTGGCTGAAGAGATTGAAAATGTAATAAAACCAGTAAAGATTGAAGTAGATCCTCCTTTATTTGTTGAACATCAAAAGTGTTGTCAGAAGCCAATCTGAAGAGAAAGGCAAGCATGCATCAATGATGATCCATAGGATAGCATTAAAAGTAGCCCTTCAAATAAGGGATGTTTTGGATATGCTCCTTCTGTTTGTGTTTACAGATTAGATTAATCTGTCCTAAAAATCTAACTCTTTCTATAGCTACGTATTTTGACAGCATTGACAGCAGAGCTTATGAAGAAAAGTAATACATCAGTTTGGGCAGTTTTGGATGTGGGTTTTTTTGTTTGAGAAATTAAACTGTAATTTCAGTCTACAGAGTAAGTAAGATCAGTCCTAATAGAAACACACTCCAAAAATTGACAGTTTTCTGTTCAAATAGCTGGATTCTCTGTTTCTTCCTGTGTTGTAGATCATTTAGGTCCACTGAGAGATAGATATAACTGGGGAGTTGAAAAGCAAAGCAGGGCTGTCTCTTTAGCACCAGAGTAAGAGTAACGTGAAGTGGTAAGACTGGGATCAGAGTTCCTGCTCACTGATCCTTCTAACTACCCTGAGAGGTCTGCACAGCTTTCACTATTCAGAGCCTGGGCAGTGCAACAGAAATAATATAAAGCTCATTTTGCATGGTTCCTAGATTATTTTTTGTTTGTTTGTTTAGGGTGAAATCAAGATTTCCATATATATGGAATCACTTGAGTAACTGAAAAATATTGACAGTCCTAAGTATAGAGAAATGCTGCTTTGAGTGGCAAAGGTGAAGTTGATTAAGTAAATGTAAATAAGGACACTTTCTTTTAAACAAAATGGAGTATTCTTTTAAGTTCATCTCTGAGTCTTCCAATGCCACTGTTCTGACAGTCTTCTACAGTAGCTTCCTGCTCTTGATCTCTGGTGGGACCATCAGCTAAGGGAAACTTCCACCTAGAAAGCTGTGTTTCTCAGTTACAAGTTTGCTTATGCTGCCTTCTGGGAATTTCCTGGCACTTGACAAGTGCAACATATGTCTAGGTCATATGCTATGTGCATTGCCATTTTCCATAGCTCTGTGTCACTGCCCTGGTAAATGTGCTGTCAGTACAGTGCAAAAAGTAAATACCTGTGACATCACTTGTGCTGGCCATAGGCTTTTGAGAATGGGACTTTGCCTTATTGCCACAGAGGTGTTGTTCATATAATTGCACTTTTTTACATTTGTAATAACATTATAACTTGAGAGTGGACTCAGTGATCTCTGGAGGTCCCTTCCAACCCCTAAAATTATGTAAAAAATTCTGTGAATTTGAAAATTTTAAATTGTACTAAAGTTTATTACAATGTTAGCTGCAGTAATAGTACAAACCAGAGGATTCCATTTAGAATAAAAATTGGCTTGTAAAGTAACGGGCAGCTACAGTTGGCAATGTTAATCTTTCATGGTGCTGTATGTAGAAGCTTCTGAAGCAACATGATGATCACTTGGTGTGCTGTAGTCATGTTGAAATGCTCAGCTGGCATGCTGCATGCTCACAGGATGTTTTCTGCCTTTTACTAACTGGATGCCAACCAGTGATTCATTTAAGCTGGCATCTTGAGTTACTACAAATATCAGCTCCTAAAGAAAGTCTGTGTATAGTTTTTTACAGCATTGGTGCAGTTACACAAAAGAAGTAAAATACAGTCAGTCCAAGTAAATAAAAAAGTTAGGTTACTTATACATAGAAAATAGTTTCCAGTAGGAAATTTCTGGGGTATCTACATATAGATAACTCCCTATAGAAAATGTTATTACAGATATCAGTTGAACAAATTATGGTCCTAGGAGAGGAGCAAACTATTAGATGTCAAGTGCAACAAAACAAGAAGACAGTATTGATTAGTATTAGGAAATTAAGCTTTTATAATACACTTTTAAAGAAGAATAAGGAAATGGTTCTTCTTGTATCTAAGAGTTTCTTCCCAATTACAAAGGATGAAAGTGAGAACAAATAGTACTTGTTGAGAGAACAACTCATGATGGAGATGGGTCAAGCTCTCCAAACAGTTTTTAAATCTTAGTTAGAGCTAGGTAGGATCACTTAAACAGTGGTTTACATCTCAAGAGGATGAAGGCCTGTTAAAGTTTTGCATTTTAACTATGTTTCATTCAAAGTCTCTGTTTAAGGTCCCTTTCAAAACTGATGTAGAAACAGGTTATCAGGTCTTTGGATTTATAGTTGAGAGAAAGCAGAACAAATATTATAAGGAAAGAAAAGAAAATAAACTCTTTTTAGAACAGTACATCAGAGAAACTTTCACAGAAGATACTCTGATGTCTGGTCAAAATGCAAAAGAATTTTTTTAAAAGCTGGGCAAACCTTGCAATACTTGGAGTATCAGCTGAAGAGACATTGTGTCTAAATAGGGATATGTAAAAACATCACCTTAAAGTACAGAGCATAAGTTAGTTTATAACATGTATTTATGAATTAAGGCAGCATGTTTATGTGAGCCCACACACCCACATATATATGATACTGGTTCGCAGGTTTCCAGTAGTAAACATACTTAAGTATTCATACAAACCTAGACTCTCTTTCTCAGTATTAGCTGCAATGGAGCAATATTTTTGACTGCTTTTTGGGTAAGGATTGCTATCCATTGCAGTGCAAAGAGGAAAGATATCTTGCATTCCTCAGCAGACTCCAGTTCTTTATTGACATCAAGTACAAATCAGTACTTTTTTCAGTGGGTCTAGTATCCTTAAGTGAAGTAGACATATGTAACTGCAAGGTTTGTTTATTCAGTTATCACTACTGATGATTCTTACGGTGCATATTGTTCTTTTATTTTTTAGGGTATCACTTTTGATGAGTTTAGGTCATTTTTCCAGTTCTTGAATAACCTAGAAGACTTTACAATTGCAATGCAGATGTATAATTTTGCAAGTCGTTCCATAGGTCAAGGTAAGTATTTATATTTTTATAAAAATTCATTGATAAAGATACAGAACCATTCATTCAGGGACAGGGAGGTGATTGTCCCTCTCTACTCTGCCCTCGTGAGGCCCCACCTGGAGTCCTGTGTCCAGAGCTGGGGCCCCCAATACAAGAGAGATGTAGAACTGCTGGAGAGGGTTCAGAGGAGCCACAAGGATGATTAGAGGGCTGGAGCACCTGCCCTACAAAGAGAGGCTGAGGGAGCTGGGCTTGTTCAGCCTGGAGAAGAGAAGGCTGTGGGGGGACCTCATTGCAGCCTTCCAGTACCTGAAGGGAGATTATAAACAGGAGGGGAATCAACTTTTTAAAAGGGCAGATAATGGCAGGACAAGGGGGAATGGTTTAAAGCTAAAGGAGGGAAGGTTTAGATTGGATATTAGGGGGAAGTTTTTTACAGAAAGAGTGGTGAGGTGCTGGAACAGGCTGCCCAGAGAGGTGGTGGATGCCCCATCCCTGGAAGTGTTCAAGGCCAGGTTGGATGGGGCCCTGGGCAACCTTGTGTAGATCCAGGCCTGAGGTTGGTGGCCCTGCCTGTGGCAGGGGGGTTGGAGCTCTATGATTCTTGGGGTCCCTTCCAACCCTTGCCATTCCATGATTCTATGATTCTATGAACCATTGACAAAAATAGAAAAAATGTTCTGTAATTCCATGTTTGTAGTTGTAATGTCTCAGGTAGAAAAGCCAAAAAGGCTAGGATGCCAGCTTTGAGGAGAGAAGGCACTTTTACATGTTTTGAGTGTTTAAATTTGAAAGTTAAATGTTTACTTGTATTTCATAAAATGATGCCCACAAAGTGAGATGAATGTATTTTATTTTTTCCTTCTGATGTTCTTTCTATGCAGATGAATTCAAACGTGCTGTATATGTAGCCACAGGTGTGAAGCTTTCACCCCATTTGGTGAACACAGTGTTCAAGATTTTTGATGTTGACAGAGATGACCAGCTGAGTTATAAAGAATTTATTGGCATTATGAAAGACAGACTCAATCGAGGATTTAGGGTAAGGATTCTAATCTTTATAGTTACCTTATTTGACTTTACTACTAACCACTACTTACTTAAGCACCTGTAGCACCAATGGGTTGCAAACCAACATACATAGATTTAAAAGACACGTGTGTTACAGCAATCCTGAAGCAGTCTGTAAGGTAAATTCCTTCTTAAATTCTTGGGGGTTTTATCAGACAGCAATACATACAGGACATAATGTACCCTTATAGTACACAAACCAAATTGGAGCTGAGACGTCCTCTGCACACTGGCATTTCTTCTGTATTGTTGTTTGGCAGATGGATAGATTGACATTAAGAATTTTAACAAGGGTAGCAATTATGTCTGAGTTGCTTGCAGGGAAAAGACAGTTTGTCTCTCTCAAACTTGAGTAGTTTAGTTAAAGGTCAACCATTGGCTCTTCTAGAACATTATTTAAATACCCAGTGTTGATCATGACTGTTGGAAAGGGTTGCAGCAGAAGGTAGCTTTAATTTTCAAATAATGAATTACTGAAATGGTGCTGAAAAATACTATATTCTTGTTCCAAGTTGCATTTGATTTTTTAACCCTGTATCTAATATATTAAATTACAAGAAGCTAGTGGGCAATAAAAAATTGCTTGGAGAAAATGTTCATAGGGAACAAGCTTGTAAATCATGCTTTGCCTTTTAGGTAAATAAATGTACAGGGCTTGCTGCCCTCTTCAGGTTCTGTGTAGTACAGGGTAATCTTACTGGAGCAGAAAATTTCTTTAATTAGAGTATGATCAATAAGTCACATTTTTTCCTTCATATGACACTTGTTAACATTTCTAACTGAATGTACAGTGCTGTTCATACTGACAACCTAATCCCATAGGCACATATCTTAAACTATATTATGGTTCCTAAGTTCACATTTCAGTCTGTTATTTCTGTAGTGTAATTTTAGTCATTTTTAGTTAGCTTCCTAAATAGAATTCTAGAAGTTGCTGTGAAGTGGTGTCGAGTCTTAATATTTTACTTGTTATTTTTGTAATATTATGACTGAATGTAAAATGTGGTAACAACCACTGCATTTGTAACAAACTTAGCTCCTTGTTGGTCCTCAATCCCTTCTACTATGGTGTGGGAATGATGATTGTTTCATAACCATTTCAAGATGTTCAGCTATATGTTTTAATCGTTTACTAATTGTAAGTGTGCAGTGTATGTTAATCTAATGAGAAAACAGTCTGCTTCCTAAGTAATTCTTGTAAATGTATTACATGTTCCTATTACACAAAATGCATGACAGAAATCACATATAATTCTTAGGAATATGTATCATCCAGCACTACTCAGTCTTATGCATGTATCTTTTGGCACTATAAAATATTCCAGTGGACTGTAAAAGAGCTGTAAAGAATAGCCAAGGATATTCAGGAGAATATCATAATCTTTCATAAATGATTTGTCTAATTTTAATTAGATTATCTCCTGGATTACATAGGAGATGACCATTATTTGGTCCTGTAATTCAGTTATATTCTGACATGCCTACATGCAGATTTGATAGATTATTCAGAAAAACATATTCTATTCACTAATCAGTAGTATTCTAAGACAGTTACAATACCAAATTTGGGAATTAAAATTTCCTAAGTGTGACATAAACCTGAGTTTTCCAAGACTGGATGGTAGTAAAAAATATGCAAAAATTTTCCTTTTCAAAAATTTAACAAACAGCCCCCACCCACCCGAATCTTGGTTTAGAATTAAAAGAAGAAAATATGTAAGATCCTTTTGCCCAGAATAATTGGGCAGAAAGTCTCATTCATTGCTTCCTATTGTTGGTACATGAAAAGTTACACAGTATTTAGTGTGGCCAGAACAAGTAGAAGTTTAGCTTCTTGCCCCTGCAGTGCAGAAAGGCTCAAATGTCTTGTGCTAAATCAAATCTAACAAATCACTAACCTGTTCTTTGTCAGTAACCGTGTTTCAAATCCATATCGAGATTTGATCAGTTCCATTATACAGATAAAATAATGTTATAGCTTCTGATTATCTAGTATTTGGTAGCAGCATGAACATTTTTGCTGTGAGAAATTTGAACCTGCATACGAAGTGTAAATGCCTGATTTCAGTGTTGAGTATCCTACAGTTAACATCTGCCCAAGTCAGTGTACTCTCTGATTATCACTCTAAAAACATCTAAAAATTAACAGTTTAAAATAGGGCTATGATTTGAAGTATGGTTTTACAATTAACATCTTACATTTAATAATACAACTTTTTAAAAGGTTTTTTTACTAAGTAGTTTGCCCAGAAGCATCTTGAGGACATCGCAGAGCTTGGCACGAGGACCACGTATTTTAGAAAAGGGGATTTTATAGTCACATAGTCATGACTAAAGCAAACATATTTAAGTGCAAAGAGTTACACAAATCTCATGAAACTGGAGTTCTGAAAGGTCAGTCTGATTTGATCAGCTTTGTCTGATTTAAAAGCTTAGCCATAAACTCACAAACTTGAGGAAGGTCAGGTGCTACCTTTTAAAGGAACATAATAAATATTTATTTGAGCATCTCTTTTAAAAAACTGCTTTGGAAAAGTACATATCTTAAAGAATTAATCAATTTTTTTTTTCTTCTTGAATATAGTATTATAATCCAGAACTTTTTTGTGTTATTTTAGTAATTTGAAACAAACTCATATATCAAACTGCCATCAAGTGGTCAGTCCGAGTATTGCACAAACTTACTAAAGTTCACAAACATGAAAAGCTTTATTTTTGCTTGCTGTTTTGGTTTGAAATAGTTATTTCCTTTTTTTTTTTTTTAATAATTTAAAACCAGATAAGAAGATTCCCTTTCCTTTAAAAATTCCACTTTTAAACGGAAAGATTTGGAAGTTACTGACTAAATGATCAGCATCTTGCCTAGCACATACTATGGTGTATCTTCTAGCAATTTGTCACTGAAAGCCATGTTTTTGTATTTTCATGATACCGTTGTCTTATGCTTCCCTCTGGCTGCCTTCACATGTTGTCTGCATCTGCGCACTTCTCCATCTTCTGCTCCACAGGGCTACAAACCTATTCAGAGGTATACTACTTTCAAATCCTGCGTGAGGAAGGAGCTCTATAGCAGATAAATGACGGTATGTGTTAGCCGCCCCGTCTGAGTGTGCTGGCATGCTTGCAGGAATGGCTGAATGTTAAACTGTCACTGCTTTGTTTCCCGTTCCAAAATTTGAGGGCCAGGTTATCTGGCTGTGAGCGGTGTAGCAGCTCGAAGTGTCATGTTGTGTTTTTGGTGGAAGCAGTAGCATTTTATACTGGAGTTGGCAATGGCTGGCTCGTACTGTCCCTGTTTGTCAGCCAGCTGCAATTTTGTACTATGTTTGAAGTGAGGAAGAGTATTATTTTGTAGTTTCTGTTGCTGTTTTCTGTCTGTCCTGTGACCACTTTTCAAGTAATTTCTCAGACCAGTGAAAATTATAGAGGAAGATTTTTCTTCATAAGACTTTGCATAACTTTATTCTACTGTGTTTTATACAGTTACACTTTTAAAAATAACCTGGGTTTGGATCTATTAATGCTACATATATTCAAAAATCAGCACTGTGCCCACACATGACCATCGTGGCTGTTTCTGCATATACACAACATGAGTATTCATTCTTAAAATTACATTGTGCCGTGGGTTTCAGCGTAAAAGTCGGGGTGTGCATAATCTATAGCCGTACTGTGAAGCTGTCATGCAGTGGGTGCATAAGAAATATGTTAATAGACATTTCTCTTACATAAAGCAACAGTTTGTTTCGGTCCTAGCCCTTTTCTCATGTCTGTATTTATAGACTCTGCAGTAGGTACTACGAAGGCTATTAACAGCTAATGTGTGTCCCAAATGCATTGTTATGCAGTAGGGAGGGACAGAGACGTATGCCATGACAAGCAGCCCCAAAGCCACTGGTGTGGTGTGAGTGGACACCCTGGAGTAGCCAGCACACATCGTGCTCCTCAGCCACGAGAGTTTGACTGTTCATTTGAGGTTAATGGGAAGTGTAAATGACTAATAAAATAGTTAAAACAACATTTTAGTAATCCAATTCACCAGTCACACAAGAAGAAATTCATAGCTTTAGATTAATCATCTCTTTGACACTTTTGGCTCTTCCTTTCCTCCTGTCACAGTTTGACCCAGATGGCAGCTGAAACAGCCACGCAACCATGCACTCACTCCCTGTCTTCCCAATGGGATGGGGGAAAAATAAAAAGGTAAAACTCATGAGTTGAGATGAAGACAGTTTAGTAGGACAGGAAAAGAATATAGTAACAACAGGAACAAAAATAACAATAAATATATAAAACAAGGGACGCACAATATTCTTGCCACTCCCCCGCCACCGCCCCGAAGCCAGTGCTCAGCTAGTTCATAAACCACACCACCTCCCAGCCAAACCACAGTTATGCATACAAAGCATGGCATCATATCATATAGAATATCCCTCTGGCCAGTTAGGGTCACCTGTCCTGGCTGTGTCCTCTCCCAGCTTCCTGCAACCCCCCCCCCCCATCACACACCATCTCATTGGAAGGGCAGTATGAGAAGCTGAAAAGCCCTTGACTATTTGGCAACAACTAAAACCTCAGTGTGTTATCAACATGATTCTCATGCTAAATGCAAAATTCAGCACTGTGCCAGCTGCTAGGAAGAAATTAACTTACCCCAGGTGAAACCAGGACAGTTGCTTTCCTGTGTCTTTTAAAAAATCACTATTTTAGGGCTAAGTGGACTTTTTGTCCCCACTAATTCTGCCATAGCCTACATTGTAACTGCATATCAAATACAGTTTAAACTGTAAACTTTTCAAGATATGGAACAGGAAAACTGACAAAATGTATACACAGTCACTATGCTTTCCTAATGCTTTCAGTGAAGGGTATGTGACCAACTGAAATAAAATACAGTGTGGCACAAAAGTATCCAATGTCTAATAACCAAGGCAAATGCAGTTGGCTTGGTGGCAAAAAGGGAGATGGTGGTAAAAGTGTCAAGTTTATTTACCTGGAGACCTTGATGGAGACCTGAGCTCAGGAAATAAATTAACTCATTCATTTGTTTGAGATGGAAGAAACCAGGAAAAGAAACTACAGTGGCGATTTATAAGAGATTTTTGTTCACTCTGTATAGTCATTCTCAAGAAAAAAAAAAAGAAATGGAGTGATCATCTGTCTCCACTATGCACTGGGAGATGGTACAGAGAAACCAGGTTAGATCTGAGCACACTGACCTGGCTACTGGTCACCTCACTGATGTAGAGTAGAAGTTGTTGGTTATTTACCTTGCTCTTCTTACCACCTGGGGCTCCTGGATGCTGTAACAAGAACACTTACGGTACCTAAGCTTACTTGTGTAGCGCTCTTACCAGGTAGCCCTTACCTGTGCACTGAAGAAAACAGTGCAAACCTCATGCATGTAAAGTTCCTCCTTTCCAGCAGAAACATTACTTGGCTGCTGCTCTTCACTTGAGCAACTACTCCTTGTCTCCTGTGATGAATTACAGGGACATATCCAGTTGTTAGCTGTTCTGAGTTCCTTTTTGTGCAAAATATTATGTAACTGGTAGTATTTCATTTGTTGTAGATGTTTATTAAAGTTTGTTGTGAGTATAAGTGAATGGAAATGGAAACTTTAGCCAAAACATCCGTGATTTGGAGTTTGTTACTGTGAAGGAGAACAGAACTAATTATCTCTTTGTGGAGATTTACATAATTCTAAAAATAATTATTCTCTATATAGTTTATAAATTGAAAAGATTAAATAAAGACAGAAACATTGGAGATTTGAAATTGAACTGTTTCAACTGGGCAATTAAATTTCAGTCTGATGTACAAAGGAACACATACATGTATGTGAAATAAAAAAACCTGCTGCAATTATATCCCAGAGTTAAGTGCTATACAATAATTCTTATTTTTATCTTGTCCCAAATACAAATGTAGAGATCATTGTGTTTTGATGCATGTTCTCTGGTAAGCATAGACCTCTGACAAAACCCATTAAGATACTTGGCATATATACCACAGGTCGTACCGTACCTCGAATCTGCACCCTGCAAAGGGATAAACTGCACCTTGTGCTGTGCATTATGTATCTCTACACAGTTCACAGCGTAAAAAATGTTATACCTTTACAATAAATAAAGAAAAACTGTCCTTGGGGGATAGGTGTGCAAACTCTGTGTGGTCCAAAATGCTGGCAGTGGTGTCAGAGAGCCTGTCTTCCTGCAGGGTGTGCGGCCTGACTCGAGCCCGCAGGTCACTCCTTTGTGTATCATGTAGGGAGAACAGAGTAAAACACGTTAGTAGGGAGCTGCCAGAGCAGAGGGAGAGCTCAACTTCGAATGCCCAATAGAAGGCATAGCTAGGAGATTTCTGACAAAGCTGAGGTGCTAGAGGGCAAGTTCAGGAGGGATTCAAGTCCAGCTGAGAGGACTGTTCACTACTAAACTATTTGTGTGTTCAGAACCTGTAATAGATACTTAAGCTATAATTCCAGCTTTTTTCACTTCTAAAGTATTGAAACTAAATATTATATCTCCAAGTTGTAAATCTAGAAAGTAAGTTCTCAGTCCCAGTAATTTCTTAAGTCTTAGAATTTTAGCATTAAAGAACTGTTTTCTAGATGCTCTGAATTTTGCGGGGCTTCTAAGTTTCTGATTAAAGATTTATTGGGAAGTAGTAGTTAATAGCTGCAGAGTCTTGGGACTGATCAGGGAAGGAAATTTCATTCTGAGAAAGACATGAAAGACTCAAGAGTGGATTGAGAACCTCACTGTTAATTGCATTTCAACAATAAATTGCTGTCTTCTATAAATAATTCAGTCAATCAGTGTTAAACTGTGTCATGTAGCTAATAGTTTGGAAGCTTTTATTAGCCACCTTCCTGATATATAGGACTTGGATACATCTATCATAAGAGATAGCTTGGAAAAACCCCACCTGAAGAGGCTGTTGTTTAATAGTTGTAGAGACTGTTGCTTACCTCTTCTCTATTGCAAACAAAGTGGGAAGTGTGTGATAAGCACACCTGAGTCATCTTGCAAAAGGAACTGGAAATTACAGACCTCAGAGTTTTGATCAAAACTGACTGGAATCTTAAAAACATAGCTGGGTACAGTGGGAGGAGAATGTGCCAATGAAATGTGAAAGCCTTGCAGAGTATGTGGAGAAAACACTCTTTCTATGGGCTTGGTACACTGAGAGTAGATACAAGAGCACCTCGTGCGTTAGAAATAAGTGGATGGTGTACTTCAGTGTTTCTTTTACTGATACTCATGAACATATATCTGAACCTGTTGCATAAAATAAAAACTAAATGCATATGTCAAAGTACTGGTTAATCAGTTGAATGTGCTTTCCTTAAGTAACGCTGTGCATTCTGCAAGTAATGCGTATTCCTTTTTCTGTAAGTTTGACCATAAATCTCAACTGATCTATGCGTTCATGTAAGTATTGTTTCTAATATTTCATTGAAAGCCTGGGTTATATACTGCCCTGGATGAGATTGTTTAATGAGCATTTACATCGCCTACATAATGTTCTATGCTTTTTAATTATACGCATTAAGTAATAAGAATAAATTAAATGTAGGCTTCGCTCTCCGATGGTTGGGGTTAATATGTGTTGCAATATTTATAATTTCTTCACTGATTCAAACAAAACAAGCTATCAGTCAGTCTGTCACTTTGACACTGTAACCATTTACTGCCAGAAACCAAAATTTCTAAGATGGGTTACAATATAAAACTGCTTATAAGTGCTTCTGATTTAACAATTACAATTCCTGTTCCTTCTGCAGTTGATGTAATATTTAGCCCCCCTTCATCTTGCTGAACTTACTTTCAAAATACGTTTATGAAGTTAGGAATAGCTGGAGAAATAATGAGATCCAGTGATAACTGCAGTCAGCAGAGTCTAGCCAATCTCCCAGCCTGGCCTTTGGACAATATTCTTCTCCATTCAGTGGGCACTTACTGATGTCAGTGTAGGATTAAGGTAACCTTGCATAAAGAAGCTTCCATATTTTGTATGTGGCTTTTGCTAACACCTCCGTTCCATGAACATCAGTGACAATCTGTGCTTTTTATTTGGTGTTAGAGGTGAATTTCTTAGTACAGTGTCGACACTGAGAAGCAATAGAGAGAGAGCAGGACATACCTGAATAAAGAGGAAATCCTTTCTTACACCTTTTAGTATACGGAGTCCATTTGTTGAATGCTGTGTGCTGTGAGGTGAGGATGCATTTTGAGTAGTTAACCTGTGTGTGGATTTATAACCCTCGTTTTACAGAAGTACTTCTGACCCATGGAAGTATTTGATCTTTCATGATTTTACTAGTAAAACCCGTATCTACTGAGCAAAATTTAACATAATCTTAAGGAATTTAGTGAAGGGCATTTTTTTCCAATTGTCTGTTTTCACTTTTCACAGGAGGCTCCGAAGTCTGGTTGGAAGGAATATTACTCTTGTGTGATGACTGTAACCAGTGAACATCTGAGAGATCTATGGAAGCAATTTCGGAGACGAGATATGCTGAGGTAAAGGACAGAAGAAGGATTATCTGCACCGACTAGAACTATTTATTCCTATGAACTTGTAATGGAGAACAGACTAACCCAGGTGAATCGTGACTCTTCCAGCTGCAGTAGAAAACATGGGACTTCTTTTCCAACTGATGTAGTGATCATCAACTTTTACAACCGCTTTTAAGGCTGTGTTTTATTTGAACAACAAACTGTCACCTGATTGGTGGAAGTTTGTTTGGTTTTTTTGGTTGTTTTTTTTAGAATACATTTTTAATATTATTTACCATTTTTGAGGTCTGTTTGTCATTCAGAAGAAAACCAAACCCTGTTTTACACCTCGGTAGGCAAACTTTTTCACAGTGAAGAGGAACTGCCCCACATCAGCTTAGATTGTGAATTTGGCTTTGGAAGAGCACCATTAAAGGTTCCTGCTAAACTGGGAATGAGACTATGCTAAGCAGCACAACAATGACATACGAATTCAATTCGTAGAAGCTAACGAAGCTGTTACTTTAAAGAGATAAAGCTATTATGTTCATAATGTGAATGGTAGGTATTTACCTAGGAAAGGTACTGTATGGACTATAATGTTCAGATTCTCTGAGTCTTACTGTTATGTTTCTTAATGTATCTGTTTTTTTAAAAAGTATAGATTTTAAGATGTCTTATGAGCTGTATGCTGAAGAAAAGTCAGAATGTTCAAATTCATGTGAAGTAAGACACACTTTGTAATATTTATTCTAAATTTTATTGCCATACATCTAAATTCATTGATACATTTCTGGTGGAGTAAAACTTCATGTGTTTCTTGTGAATAGGTCACTTTTCTATGAAGTAAGATGTGGCACTGAGTAAAAGTTATAGGTGTTCAATTTGCTACTCTGGAATGCAGTACCTGAAAAATAGTATCTAACTTGTGTTTGTGTCAAAACAAAAAGCAAAACAAAATGTGAATGCATGCAGCAGTTCAGAGCAACATTAAGTAATATTATTTTAATATTACATGGCAAATATTAGACATAAATTAGGCGTTCCAAAGGTAATGGAGACTATGGACAGCTGGTAGCCAGTATGCCCTTTCATGCCCTGTAGATTTAGATGTCACTGAAACAGCAGTAAGGACACTACTACGTTTGGGCTTGGTGTGCTCTGGAGTTTTTCTTTGCTCTTCAGCAGCAGCGGTTTTCCTTACTCCCTTTAAAGATGATTGACAGGTAGGTAGTGGGAATTGCACCCAAACACACACAAACATGTATTTCCTACATCCTTCTTGGAAAGGTTCACTGGACATTACTCTGTATCCATTTAGGAACAATCTGTGCCTTCAAAAACTTCTAGCTGAATACACACACACTAAAACAAAGGTCAGTAAATTGCAAATATTTGGTGAAGCCTGACAGTTAAGACAGATTGAAATATTTTCTTACTCCAAATACCTGTAAGCAAAGTTCTCAAAACTGCACAAGTTGCTCAAATACTCTCTTATATCACATGGGAATAGAATAGATGTATAGCATCTGTGTAGTAGACCTAAGTTTAGGAATGCTTAATTTATAATAAGATTTTTTTCTTCTAAAAAGATCAAACCAAAATTAAAAGGAAGATGTTGTTTAAGGAATTCCACTGTGGAAATCTTTGAAAAAAAGATGTGCTAGGTGTGGCTTTTATCTGAGAAAAAGCCAGTTCAGAAGGCCTTTTAAGGATGGTACTTTAGTTATTATTTCTTAATAATCCTTAGCAAACTCCCACCCTTGCATCCTTAAACTACTGGAAACAAAAGGAGTTAAATAAATTGGGATGAAGACACAGCACGACATGGATAAGCTGCAATCCCTGTCTGATCATCTAGGGAATTAATTGTATTCAAAGGGAATGAATTGTATTTAATGTATCGTCTTGGTACGCAGAACTGTCTCACCGCTGCTTGTCAGCGTATGCAAAACCCGATTGGCTACTTCAGTGATGAAGGACAAAACAATGGGAAGAAAGGACAGGGAGTTACTGAAGGGGTTCCCCTCCTTCCTTGGCATTCTTCACAGCCCTCTGGTAGTGATCCTTCCCTTGGAGGAAGCAGTAGCACCTTTGGCTCCTCCACTGCCCTAGGCAATAGTGCACTTTGCTTTTATGGCTGGCTTGAGACAATTTTATCTTTTTCTATATATTTCCTAACTGTATTCACTTAATATAAACTAGAATGTGAAAGTGTCAGATTAGTTTTTAAGAGTATTTTTTCTCGTATTTAATAAGTTATTTAATATAAATATGAAAATATGCATATAATATACTTGTTTATTTCAAAATAAATGCACTTGAAACTGATTTTCTCTGCAGTGTGTATCATTCAAATTCTTCTGTCATAAAGATTTTGTGTAACAGGAAGGGTTTCAAACTGGAGCAGCTCACCATCACAAAAAAATGCAGTTTCTTCTTCTGGCTGTTTCCTTCAATAGCTTTGCTTTTCTGCTGCAGGATTCCTTATAAAAGAGCTGGAAGTGCAAGGGCAGACAGGTGAAAACAAGGCAGGGTAACAGGACATGCCATCTGCTACAGAGGCACCCCTTGGAGAGCAAGAGCTCCTGTGCTCAATAAAACCTTACTTAAAATCCATTAAATTCCTGGCAGCAGCGAACTTTTCTATGCTGCGACTAATGGTATGATGAGAGTTGTGTAAGTGGAGGCTTTTGTACAAACAGCTCTTCTGTAAGTTAAGAAAACTGCAAAACTATAAGAAAACAGTCAGTGTTTGCTTAGGAACTGCCCCCTGATGTCCAGACCAGGGGGTCAATTGTGATAAACCGGTAACTGTTAAAACCCATGGCCTTGGGTAGCTTTGTGTGATGCTAACCTTTGTGCAAGCTCTGAATTCCCAGCTCCCAGCGGAATGTACTGTAAGCTGCTCCCTGCTAAGCTGATGTTTGAAATCACACTAGTTTTTTCCCTCCTTGCACGACAGTAAGTCAATACAAACTACTCCCACTGCAAATGCATGTACTCTATGCCAGAGAAGAAAGTTACCAGCCTGAAGGAAAAGAAACACTTTAACAGTGACTTGCAGCATATTGTTGGCCATACTGCCTGTTTTTCTAAAGTTATTTGATCTCGTCCATCTAAATACCAGGATAAAAATGCTTTGAAACAAAAAATGATAGGGGAACTTTTCACTTTGATATTTCACTTTGATTCACATTGCATACTATTCTTTACGTAATGATATGTCGTGCTCCCTTAGCCCAATGGGGACAATTTGAAGACCGTTTCTAGCAAAAGAACTCCAGTCTAATAATGCAGAAGGAAAAGCAACAGGCCAAAAGCTCACTGCTCAAAAAATGAATCTCAAACAAAACTGATTTGCAGCCATACCAAGTTTGAGCTCCCCTTAAAATCAAGAAAAACCCAATGCAAATATACAGTGTTTTTCCCTAGATCTGAAAATCCATGAAGGCATTTGGCACCCTGAACCTGTCAGCAGATGGTGCCCTTGGATATATGCTCTTTTTCTTACACATCCAATTCTTACTTATAGGGATATCCTTTAATCTTCAATGGCTAATGTTAATTTTTACCACTAGCTTGACTTAAAAATTCCTCCCCCACAGAGGAACGCTGTTGTTAGCTGGGAGTATTCCATGAGAATCTTAGTACCCACTTTAAAAATCTTAATATAAAATACCTAATTATATATATATTTATGTATATGTATATATAAGCATGCACAGAAAAAGCAACATACTAAATATATTTAAATTTTAGTAATGTTTCTGTTTATTCAGTGTAAAGAAACTGTTACTCTTGTGGGGTTTTTTTAAAAGGACAAGAGGAGCTGAGTTACCCATTTATATGTCCACCTTAGTTTAAAAAGAAAATAAATTAAATGAGTGTCATTGCACAGGAACATTTCCAGCTCCTGTTTTGGAGCTATCCATGTCCAGTAACTTCTCACTTACACTTTTCTTCTGACCAGAAATTTAGAATCCTCCTCCTTTACAAGCAGCCATAGCCATAAGCCCTCCTTTCTTTAGTGTTAAGTGGGTTTAAGTGACTTGCCTGAGGTTGTAAATTCTGCTTTGAAGCAATGAAAACTCCCTTCAACCTTGAGCCAGAGGCTGCAACCTAGGTTCAAAAGCATAGCGCTGTAAAAATACGCTTCCAAGTCTCTGCAGGAAAATACTGAGCATTAAGTTCGTCACCTAGGCTCTCTAATGAAAGTCTGCATGGGACCCAGAAATACCACAAATAGTTCAAAATCAGCAAAACTAGCTAAACTAGTTAGCTGAGCAGTACAGAGTACAGGGAGGTTTTAAGATGCTGGTCCTGGGAGCTGTGTGTTCTCAGGTGCTTTCATGGCTGGGACCACGTGTGAGACGGGTGAGATGGCCCAGTGAGAAATGAATACAGCCAAAAAGCCTATCACTCACTATATTCTGCATGTACTTAATTTTGGAGTTTTGAATTGATTTTAATACACTCATCAGGGAGTTATTGGGAGATTATAAAATTAATCATGCTTTACAATTTTCTACCAGCTCTAGTGCAGTAAATCTGTGACATCTTAAAGTGATCTAAGAACACAAAGGCTCCTCATTTTCACATTCTCAGTTGCTGTAATGGCAGTCTTAAGAGTTTGGTGTAATTTCATAGCTGAAATGTAGTGTGCTGGATACACACACGGTACTTCAGCAGCTCATCATAACCCCTGAATGGACAGTAAATGTGAACACCTGTAGCCAGCCTTGGGTAGTAAATCTGCAGGAGCCTAAATGAATGCTCAAGTAATTCATTGGCCAATGCTCTCTTACTGCAGTAGTGTGGTATTCAAACCCCCTATACAATCAGGAGAACACTATTAATTTACATACTTGGGTTTTTTGTGGCTCATTTTACTTTTTTATTCTTGTTTTGAAATTTTGAGACCACTCAGACCAGTACAAAATTGAGCTGGAAAAGCTCTATGATAAATTATCAACAATAGGGAATTTTTCCCTGCCACATATTAAACATCTTCCCCTGCTTGAAATTTCCTTCTATTTTGCTGACAGTACTTTATCAGATTGATCACCAGGAATTGTTTATCACATCTTAATAAAATACATTCAAGATGCCTGTGCAACTTCATTAGTGATGTACAAACCTTCTACTACCACTTGCTGTAGATGGACGAGTTGCAGAGGAGTTGCTGCTAATTAGGACTGCATGCTCAGGTACCAAGGTGACTTTCTTCAAAAAGAGGCACTATTTCCACTCTCTGCTTCTGTGTCTAAACCCAGCTGGAATCTACCTGTCAGCACATGTGGAAGGAGAGAGCGCCTGCTTCGTTAATGTCAGTCTGATCAAGGACCTTGTCAAGTGGGATGACAAGGAGAAGGGGAGAAGCCAAACGTGAGGAGGCACAAATCCAACCAAACAACCCTTATAGAGGTGACAGCTCAGAACAGCCCTGGTCAGCCAGACTAAGCTGGGTAAGGACCTTGTCAAAATGCAGTGAGCACCAAGCAGGACCAGGCAGCGAGTCAGGGAACGTGGCGCAGGAAAGAGGGCCTCAGATCTGTGCAGGGGTATGAGACAGCTAGGGAGACTCTGCTGGTACTCAGGGATCTACAACCATGTGCATGCTCATGAACGTAGAGTGGGCTGTGGGGGTGCACTCCCTTCAGTGAACCTCAGCCCTGCCAGCCCAGAGGTGCTGGGGACTTGCAGGAGTCCCGTATGTAGGTGCTGTTGAAGCTGCCACAGGCAGCAACCCATCCATCAGCCTGGGACAGAGACACCGGGTACCTGGGCTGGGCTGCAGCAGCCAGGCAGGAGGGTGCTCAGCCCCGGAGCTGTGGGTGGGTGGCAGCCCAGTCTTGTACACTCCCTTCACACCTCACAGGTCGCACAACCTGATGCAGAGAGTAGTCAGACATGGTAACATTAGAAATGTATTCCAGAAGAGAAACTTCTAAACAAAATCCACCTTACATATACCTTGCCTGAAGGGAAAAGCTGAGTGGTACCACTTGTGACAAGAACATTTTGTTTTGATTTGCCAAACACTCAAGCCTCCTCCTCAAATCCAGTTACCCTCAATTCAGCTCCTGACAGCAGAAAAGCCAGTAAATTACCTTAATTTCCTCTGTCTTTTCCTTGGGAACATTTTACATGAGCATCAAGAAACTGTGCCCCACGTAACCTCTCCCTGTAGATCCAGGCTGCTTGACTGCAGTCGCTCCGGAAATCCACCTGTGAATGCGCTGTGGTTTAATTATCCCAGGGCTTGCTTTCGCCATAACACAAAGCTCCTTTGAATACGATCACTCTTGAGCTGTTCTGCTGCTGCCTAAAATTTCTGCAGGTCCGTGGTGAGTTGACCCTGGCTGGATGCCAGGTGCCCACCAAAGCTGCTCTGTTACTCCCCCAGCTCAGCTGGACAGGGGGGAGGAAATGTAACAAAAGGCTTGTGGGTTGAGATAAGGACAGGGAGAGAGCACTCACCAGTGACTGTCACGAGCAAAACAGATGCAACTTGGGGACATCTGTTTAATTTATTAACAATCAAAATCAGAGTCAAGCAATGAGAAATAAAAACAGACCTTAAAACAACTCCTCCCACCCTTCTCTTCTTCCTGGGCTCAACTTTATTCCGGAGTGCTCTGCCTCCTCCCCCAGAGGCACAGGGGGACAGGGAATGGGGCTTGTAGTCAGTTCATCACACATTGTCTCTGCCACACCTTCTTCCTCAGAGGGAGAACCCCTCACACTCTTCCCCTGCTCCAGCGTGAGTTTCCACCTGGTACAGGCCTTCAGACACAGACTGCTCCAACATGGCTCCCCCATGGGGCCACAGGTCCTACCACAAGTCAGCTCCAGCACAAGCTTCCCACAGGGTCACAGCCTCCTTTGGGCATCCTCCAGCTCCAGCATAGGGTCCTCCATGGGCTGAAGGTGGATATCTGCTCCCCCATCATCCTCCATGAGCTGTAGAAGAACAGCCTGCCTTATCATAGTCTTCTCCATGGGCTGCAGGGGAATCTCTCCTCCGGTGCCTGGAGCACCTTTGGCCTTGATATCTGCAGACTTGTTCCTCTCACATCTGCTCACTCCTCTCTCTGGCTGTAATTGTACCAGATGACTTTTCCCCCCCTTCTTAACTCTCTCTGAGAAACTACCACTGAACTGATGGGCTTGGCTTTGGACAGGCCATCTTGGAGCTGTCTGGCATTTGACATTGGACAAATTTCTAGCAGCTTCTCACAAAGGCCACACCTGTAGTACCCCCCACTACCAAAACCTTGCCATGCAAACCCAATACAGGGTCATACAACAGAGGGAGGAGGAGGAGGAAAGGCACAGAAGGAGTGGCCTGTCTGGATGAGAGTCGTGGAAGGAACAGAAAGGAACTGTGGGCATGAAGGGAGAGCCAGAGAACATGAGGAGAAGCCACAAGTGTGAGGGCAGGAGAGCAGGATTATTTATGGCTCTCTGACCACAGGATGCTCCAAGGTAACTGGAGTATCACCCAAGACAGGCTTTTTGTCCCAGCTACAGTAAAGTGAGGTTTGCTCATTTGTTTCACTGAATGTGCTAATTTTGAACCAGAATGACAATGATTCTGGAGCTCTGGTAAAGAGTATGTCATAATAATTATTATTAAGGTAATGATTGGCTTACTAAATAAGTAAATTCTGGTTATTGTGAAATCTGAGCAGCAGAAGAGGCTGGTAAGGGCCATGGAAAAGTTAGAAAGCTGGACTCTAGAAGCCCATTTCCATGAAGGGGTAATAAAAGCCTCTGACCAGAAATGGTATGATACAGTTTGGGGTCTTTGTAACACATTTTATTCCTACACCTCTGGCAAACTGCCACCTCCTCATATACATGATTTTGTATGGTAAGTATAATTTCAAAGAATGAATTACTATGTTAAAAAGTCTCCTCTACTGTTCGCCGTGTTTCACTGGCAGGTGTTGTTAACAAGCCACGGATCACATAAAGCGTTTTGAAATGGTTTATAGGAGCAAGCTTTTTGTAGCCCCCAAGTATGATGCAAAAACTAATCTGCCCTTATGCATACCGTTCCCTGTGCATAGCTGGACTTCTCATGGTGCAGCCACGTGTCCCTGGAAATATGGGACACAGAAGGTGCACAATCCTTTGTACCTGAGAGAGGTTGCTGCCAGGTATTTCCAAATAAGTGTGAAAAGCCATCAGGTGAATTACACTGCCTTCCTCTCCTTCAACGTCTGCAGTAAAGCACAGGGTTGGCCTTCAAGCGGTGGTAATTTTTTTCCTTATACTTTTAAAATCTGTTTGGAATGACAGTAGATGTTTTCATTAAACATGTTAAAGTCAAATCCTTTAAATGTTCCCTGGGTGATATGCATAATTCATTACAGGTAAAATAAAGTGGTTTTATTGTCTACATCATGTTGGTTTTGGTCCCTTTCCTCTTGTTTGGTAAAATACAGTATCTAGGAATATCAGTTCCAGTGTTTCAGTAATATTCCCTACATCTCTGCCTTTCTAATGTGTAACACATTCCCCATTATGCAGAGTCTTTTCTTAAGTTATTATATTCCAATCTTTCAACAGCATCATATCTCATTCATTTCCCTTCTGTAATAACTCTACATTGCGGAGACAGTTTCACTGAGCTACTCACAATGATATACAAGCCTCTTCCTTGAAAAGGCAGTGATAATTTGCTGCTGTGGGATATGTAATACTCCTCTCGATACATCACTCTGTATTGCTCATCCACCCGGTTCACTGTGGCTAACTGAAGTTCCCCTGCCTAATCTCACAATAACGAGGGGCGCGTGATTTCACATTACATAAAAAACACTGCAGCCATATGGTCAACTTCTTTTTCTGCCTCCTCAATAAACACGCTAGCAGCTCCACTTCATACTCTGAAACCTGGCAGCACACCTGCTATTGTTTTTGTCATATTTTCTCCATTTTTTTTCCCCCTATCTGGCAGCCTGTTTCCTAATCAACGACGGCTGTATGCCTTCCAGTTTGGGATTGCTTAGTGTAGTGCCCTGTCTCCCATGTGGGACATTATACAAGCCCTTTTACCAAGTCCAAACACATTTTAATCAAGCAACTCTTTCCTACCTACCCTGCTACCAGCGCTCTGAGGAACTCTGGCAGATTGCAGACATACTATGGGCCATGCTCGGCATTGCTAATTCAGGAATGACAGTTCAGCAAAAATTTGGGCACATATCCTGTAACGCAGCCTGGGTTTACTACAGCCCTTCTGGGCATTTCGTTATGATGGCCGTTGACGTAAAGCCTTTTCGGGAAAGAGTGAGTCAGCACCACCTTAGGCCACCTTCCTTGGCCCAACATCCCTCAAGAGTGGGGCTGGCCACCGTGGCCTCCCACAGCCCCTTGTGAGCTGTGACAGGGCAGCCCGCCACACGTGTTGCACATCCAATGCAGCTCGGACACGTTATTTGCGAATGAGGCAGCACCTTCATTAGCCAAGTGGTTTGAAGTATGTCCAAGGGTGGTTAAGTATCAGCACCCCTCTTTCAGAGGCGCGAAAGACGGAGGAAGCTGGGCTGGGCACCGGGAGTTCAACGGGTTGGGGGGGGGAATCATCAGTGCCTCCAGCCAAGTCACATCCAAAGGCTCCTGCACGTGCTGAGAAACGTAACCCATTCGGTAACGAGCCGAGCTGCACAGTGGCCCGGCCCCGAACTTTCCCGTTATCACCCCCAGGTGATCGGGACGTTCTCCTCCGTCCCTGCCGGGCCTCGAGAGGACGCTGCGGTCGCTCAGGCGGCTCTTTCGCCCCTGCCCTACCCTGCCCTGCCGGGGGGAGCGGCGGGCGGTGGGAGGAGCGGCCCTGCAGAGAGCCCTGTCAGCGCGGGAGGGAGGGACCGGGGCGGGCTCCGGCGGGGTACGCGGCCGGGGCCCGGGCCCCCGGAGCGAGCGGCCGGGATGCGGTGCAGGAAGATGGCGGCACCGCCGCCGCCGCCAGCCGGGACGGCGGGTGCTTGGGGCGGCGTGCGGCGGCGCTGCCAGCGGCTGCTCTACTGGGTGCCGGTGCTCTTCATCTCCAGCATCCTCTGCTGGTCCTACTACGCCTATGTCACCCAGCTCTGCCTGCGTGAGTGCCGCCGCGGCGGGCGGGGGGCGCCGACGGGCTCCCGCGGGACGGGGGTGGGCACCGCCCCTGCTGGGGGAGCGCGGCCGGGCTCCAGCCTGCCGGGACGGGGACGGGGGCGGCGGCCTGGTCTGTGAGCTGCCGCTGGGGCCGCCCCTGGCTGCCGCCGCCACGCCCGCGGGCCGGGGCCGGGGCTGCGCCGCCGCATGCGGCCGGCGCCGGACTGGGCTGGAGACCGGCGAAGCGGCCCACTTGGCAGCCCAGCGCTCCCCAGGCGGCCGCGACGGGCCTCGGCGCTGCTGTGTGTGCCGTGCCCCCCGCCCCGCCGCCGGGTCGCGGATGGTTTCCCCTTCCTCGCGAGGTGGGAGCCGGTAGCATGGAGCGTGTGGCGGGCGTGAGGTACCCCGGCGCCGAGCGGAGACGTGGTGGCTCCCTGTGCCGGTGGCCTGAGCAAAGTTAGCTCTCCCTTTGTCTGCCTCCTGCGGCGTGAGAGCGCGTCTCAGTCCGCATCTGAGCGTAAAAGCGGGGGGCTTCCCTCAGCCGACGTGGGAGCGGGAGGAGGAATGCCCCAAGCCTCTCTGTGCCACCCTTCAGCCCTTCAGAAAGGGTCTGGCGCTCACAACTTCCTGGGCCGCCGTTGGCAGTTCACTGGGGAGTCATCCTGACTGTGCGCCTTGGCTCTCTGGGAGCGCCAGGCAAATCATTCATTAGTCGCCTACTGGATGGAGATCAGGGGTGAGTCGAGTATTTGTGAGAACTTGCGTGGTCGAGCCAGAAGGATTTATGAAATGGGCGGTTCACTCGGCTCCCATTAATTAATTTCCGTCTCTGTTGCAGTATATCCTGTAGAAAATAATTTAATCTTTGCATTTTACAAGGCTAAAGTACGGTGTACGGGTGTTTTGTGAGCAGTGTTTTAATGGCAGCACGAAGGAATACCAATCAGCCGCTGTCCCCCCCCTTTCCTCTCTTCGGTAGGTGAGGTTCATAGTGACAGTTGGTCACTTAGTGCCCCTTTAAGGAACAGCGGTGACGGAAAAACACCCAACTCAAGCTGAGGGCATTAAACGCCTGTATAACTTCACCAGACTTAAGCTGTTTGTGTTGAAAATCTCAGCAGTCTGGTACCTAAATTTGGATTATTTTATTTATTTGTTATTTTAAGAGAAGACTGACACCGATTTTGTCCTACTGATGCTCGGCTGAGCAGTTGAGACATTGAGCAAAAAGTGGTTGCCAGGCCTAGCACCACCTCTGTTTCGGAGGGAGGTATCAAGACTTGGTGTGGTTCCTATACTGGAGGTGGGATTTTCACATCTTTGATGAAGAACATTCAGATCTGTTAGTTTTAAATGCTGCTCTTCAACTAGAAATTGGGAGTTGAGTTGCTGTGCCTTCACGAGAGGAGGGTGGAAGTATCTACCTCCAGCACAACGAAGGGAACTGTCTGGAAGGCTGTGGGAGAAGTTGGCTGAGCAAGCCTGGAAAGGGGAGGTGCAAGCTGAGGTGAGGAGGGCAAGGATGTTTTGTGAGAAAGTGACCCTATAGTTCATGTGTGCTCTAATGTATGCAGCCTCAGTACAGTCAGCTTGATTTGGGCACTACTGTTGGAGTCATCTACTGTATTTTTATTTTAGGTTTTAGCTCACTTGAAAGCAGGTACCCCCTTAAAGAAATAGCATGCTTGAAACTTGCTTCAAACTGACAACTCTGGTGCCATAATTCCTTGGGAACTGCTCAGAGAAAAAGGGCTGTAATGGGAGGGGAGTAAGAGGGAATCCTGGACTCTGCTAAAAACATCTTTTACTGAATTCTTTTCTATGGAGAAAGGTGATTTTTTTAAAATTATTTTTTAAAGTGTGTGTGTGTGTGTGTGTCCCATCCCACCTCCCTTTCTACCTGCCTTACCAGTTTTTGAATTGAGCGTAATAGCTGTTTGTGACTTCCACTAATTCCATCTTTAATCTGTGTCTGGATGTTTTCCCTTGTTTGGGTCATATTAAGATAAAATAAACTTATGTCTTGCCTTACTAATGAATATTTAGTGTAAACAACAGAAGGAATAGCTTACAACTCAGAGAACGAAAGCTGAAAGCCAACAGCAGGAACAGACTGTAAGCATTTCAGTGCTTTGAAGCCAGCCTGTCTACTCAGCGCATCCGGTATTCCTGCAGCACTGACTGCTAAAAGAGGTTCTATATGGCTGCTTATTTTACTGCAGGTTACTGTCATTGATGGTAATGGCAACGTACAGGGAACAGCATTAAACTTTGCGTGGTAGGGGTTAGCAAGGCCTTTGCACAGTTGTAGGTGGTTTATTTGAGCTTTTAGTAATGAGAAGGTGCTTCAAAGGTAGTATTTGGAATTTTTGTTTGAAGTTCTGGCTGACTGTTGTGGGAGGGATGTTGTATTTAGATTTAAAAAATGTCTGCTAAGATTATCCCTTTCATCCTAAAACTGAGTAGTTACAGTATCTAGTAGCATTTTAGAAACAACATAGGGTTTTGAAACAGAAAAGAGAATCCACAACTTCTAACTGTAGCACTACCGTGGCAGGAGTTCTGTCTCCTTTAATAGTGGGTTCAGCTAAGTGCTCAGGCTGCTTTAAACCTTAAGGAAGAGAAAGGTGTTGAACACTAGTAAATGGTTATCTTCTTCCTGCTGGTTACTAAATACTGGAATTAAATGTGTAAAAGGATTGGTTTTAAAACAACCTGACTAAAAATTGCTTCTCTCTATTATCCAGTTCCATTCTCTTGATTTTGCCAGCGTTGTCACCTCACAACCCCTGTCTGACAGTAGTAGCTGTCTTTTTTCCCCCAAATAACTTCCTTTAATGGGCCTTTAAGTATTCCTTCATTTAAAAAACAAATTTTAAAAAGTACTGTTTATGAAAACATGAGGGTTACAAATTTACTGTCTTTCCCCTAACCAAGCTGAGGAAATGAAGGCAAAGTGCAATGACTACTTTGTACTTTGGTAGCTGAAGCTACTGAAATTTCAGCCTGGGGTGTATGGAACAACAGGAACATGAAGTGCAGACCGAATTCTTTGCCCCAGCTCCTGCATCAGTATGTCTGTTCTTACTGGGTTCAGTAAACTGTATGCAAAATAATTACGTCTTCCTTCTTAGGTGTACCTCTGACTCAGGGCAGTGGAGCTGTATGGGATTTAGAGTAGTCATTCTCCCTGTGCTTTGAGGAAGGCAGAACCAGTAGTTATTTGCAGTTTCTGGCTGGTGTTTGTCAGAGACATTGACAAACTTGGATGTTGAGATCCTTTTTGGGGTTTTTTTTTCTGTTTTGTGTTCTTGGCTTCTGATCTGGAGTTGCTTATAAGAAGGAAGATGTGCTGTGGCAGATGTTTTTAGTGAAAAAAATCAACTATGCTGATGAAAGGGTTATCCAACAAGTAGCAGTTGGTTGTGTATGTTCGGTTTTGATCCACTTTTACGTGTCACTGATTTTAATTCTAAGGATAATGCTCTTGCTCAGGGAATCCTCTCTGAAAATGCAGCTTGAATTTGTAATTTCGAAGAAGGAAAATTGCTGTGGAACATGAAAACTAGCAGTAAGCATTTCCTGACTACTTCAGTGAAGGGAAAGGGAGGAAATATTGCCACCTGGTGAGTGATTTCCCTGATTTGGAAAAGAAAACATGACTTCAGCAGAGCTGAAGAGGAGGGACAGCAAGGCATTTACAGTACAGTCAGGAGAGCTCTTCAGACACATCTTTTGGTTTTGGAGTAGAATATGTGACTGGGATCTGTCCACAGCTACTTTCCATATGCAACAGAAAAATGTGTGATGACATCCAGCTGCTGAAGATGTTAATGATAATGAAAGATTTTTGCTGGAGGATCAGATTGATTAGTGCTGAATTGAGGTTTTTTGACTCTGCATAACATCAGTGGAATGGAATTATAGCAGCATGAAAAGCTGCTTAATTCATCACAGTTTAGAGGCAGAATTAATGTGCACCCTATAGGCATGGCACAGTGTGATCAGGGGATTGGAAGCGACAAAAAACATGGAGATAAAAGCGGATAAAGAAAAAGGACTTAGGGTACTTGCTGCTTATGTCTTGTAATCATCTACAGCTTACATTTGGCTATAGAAATACAAGTACATTGTAACAGTGCACTTGGCTGCTGTCAAATACTGGTTAAATACCCGTCTGTGTGTTGGCTGCTGAGGTAGCAAAGGACTGTGGTCAAAGCAAATGTGTATTTTTGTATATATTTTGCAAACACTGTGGTTTTTCCTCTTCTGGGATCCCCGGTTGTTCTCAGAAAAGTTTCAAAACTGTCAGCTGAAGATTGGCTTCTGAATTTCAGCCAGCAGGACTCCTCTGCGTTCCTCAGATTTCATTTTCATTTCTTTCTCAGACTTCCAAAGGCAGCTGCTATTCTCCACTTCTGAAATGGAATTAAGTCTGATTTAAGTATGACTGGTTCTCTCTCCATGTAGTGCCTTGTGTCCTGCCTTGAGCTTTTGTGCCTTGAAACGTAAACCATGGCTTTAAGTTGAAAACATAAGGTCAATGGTGAAGATATAATCACTAGGTAAGGTTGTGTTTTCAGTTACAGCTTTAACACTGCTTGATACATAACAACTTGAATAGATGTTCTCATCAGGATGTAGCCTTTGCTAAAAGGGATCTGGTCATACCACTTCTCCAGAAGTCACCCTTGATCTTTGGTTCATCCTTGTGAGTTGGAAAGTAAATAGGAAGTTTGTAACGTAGAAGGATTAGACCAATTCCTAGCCATACTCAATTCCTAAGCAGTGGGTTTGTGACCTTAGCTAAAAAGGTACCGAATGGCAGCTTGCTGCTGGCTAGGTGGGCAATGATGTCATTTGATGGGCACAGGGTTAAAATGAATTTACCAAAACATTCATAAGATACTGTCAAATCCAAAGGTGTGGGCTATTGGTGACTACTTTTGCCAAACATAAATCTCCCAGAAATACTTGAGTTACTTTTGTCCTGAAGTGTAGCACTGGTTGGAAAGTCTCCACCTTGTCACTCAGACTCAATGCGAATCTATGTCTAGCAGAGAGGTAGTTTTTATTGCAAGAAATGATTTTTTTTTTTCTAAAAGACTATTGCAGGCAAGGATAGAACATTTGTCACAACTATAAAACAGTTTTATGTGTATAGAGAGCTGAGTTAAACTGCATGTATAGATCAGTGGTTTACAGCTTCAAATACGCTATAAAGATAAAATACGTACTTAGTTTTGTGAATCAGATCCCAGATGTTAAACTGTCTAAGAGTTTGAGAGGAACAGTTATTTATAGATGTGGCTGCAGAGTCTCTGGATCAGATGTATCTTAGTTTCCCATTCCAAAGTTTTAAATATTAAATATATATAAAAAACAGAAGCAAGGTTTTGTATATCTTCCATCAAAGCTTTAAAAAATTGCTTTCTCAAGTCTTTTTATTTTTTTTTAAATCGTTCCTGTAAATGGACCAGCAAGTGTGGGATGAATTCCTCAAGCTTCTCTGGGTGCCCTTTCCACCCAAAACTTTTCCCTATCTCTTGTCACCATTGTTTTTTGCAGTTGCAAGCACAGACTGTTCAGCGGGATTGACTATTGTATGTGCTGCTCTTGTTTGTGGCTGCCTGGGGCTCAGGGCAAGCAGGGAGCGATGTTTCTGGCTCAGGAAATTGGCATCTCTGTTGGCTGACGTCCTGCGTATGTCCCGACCTGATCCCCAATTCTGATCAGCACCCTCTGCAAGCTGTGTGATGAAACAGAGAGGCTCTAATTATGTGATAGTCTGCTAGTACTGAACTGTAAATGGCATCCTGATGCTTGAGCAGTGGAAGGCTGACTCTTAATGAAATTGGCCCCTGCAGTATCTCAGGCGAGCAGAGCTGTAACTTTTTAATGACTTCCTGAAGACAGGTCGTGGGTTTATAATTATCTCCATCACTGAATATACAGGAGTATCATTCCATTCCTCTCAATGGATCTTACCCTGTTTTCTCCCAGATTGTTAAACTTACTTAACAGCTGGGATTGGTGAGTCCTTGGTGTTTATTTTAGTCATTGCAGACATGCTTTTTACCCTTATTATGTGTATGCTATTTGACTACCAGTGAGTGAATTTGCAGCATTTAAGCTGGCATTTATTAATGACAGGATGCGCGGTCTGACCTACTTTCCTGTGCACTACCAGCAGTGAATGTAACTCCTCGGATGAGAAATGAGAAAGCTGCCAGAAAGACTGGTATAAAGGATTCACAGAAGACTGTATGCTCAAATACTATTGAATAATATAGCAGAGCTCTATCACTGAATCTACTGAAAGAGATAAAATTTGGTTTCAATAAATACATTAGGTGTGCTGTTCAGAAGGTGGAGAAAATAACAAATGTTTCTTTAATCAAATGCAAAATTTGAGGGTTTTTTCCTGTTAGAAAAATAATTTTCCACATATTTAAATAGTGTGATTTTAGAATTCCAAGCATCTTGTGGCTACCCTAAGAACTCTTTGTATTGTGGTCATTCTACAAATAGAAGAAGGTTAATTTTTAAGAGAAATTTAAGCAAGTTTGGTTTATAAGGGCTTTTTGGTTTGGCTTTTTCCTTTTCCCCTCCGGCTTGTCAATTCTGCCACTTGGTGCAAAAAACCCCTTGCACCCAACACAAAGAAATCACTTCAGTCCTGTGGTATTGCAGATGCCTGTCCATTACTTTCCCACACATCATAAGGGCTTTGGGGAGCCTTTGTCAAAGGTGTTTTTAAAAAGCATAAGGAGAAGGTGCTTTGAAAAGCTCCAGGTTGCTGGGTATCTTGCGTGTTCCTCTATGTCGCCGTCTGAGGGCATGTTTGTTAAGCAGCACAGCCAGTCTCCTCATAAACACCCGTTTCAGAGAGCATGGAGAAGAAAGATGGTAAGACTGAAGATGCTGGCATCCCCTCAGCCTTGCCTTTTCTACTTAAGTGTCACAACTGTGGTTGCAACTCGGGAGCATGTGAAATAACTCTGAGTTAAGCTTGGGTGGTAAAAGAGATTAAAATCACAAGATGTAGTAAAAACAGTGGTTCTCTGCTGGGATTAACTGGACATCTTTGGGAACTTACGTTTTAGCCTTCGTGATCTGCAGCTCCTGGCTATCAGGAACGTTTGGCTTCCAAGCTAGGTACCACAAAAGCAGAAAAGATGGTCCACTGAGCAGGTACAGGCTCAGAAGTGGGCCCCACCTTCATCCCAAAGGTGGACAGAAATTTTGAAGAGCTGTAGGCATGCAGTCAGGTAGAAATTAGTAAATTTGGATGTATTAGTTATATTGGTCCTTTGTTTACAGGTGTGTGGAAAGGTTAAGAATCTAATTAATACATTTTATTCAAGGCGGGGTGCAGAGTGGGAAGATAACAGGTGCTTTCGCAGCAATGTTCTGTGCCGTTCCTTTGTTAGGCAAGAAAAATACCACAAACCATTGTGAAAGGTTGGTTTAGATTTTAGTTTGAAACAGGTGATTCTGCAATGTGTGCTTGGCTATGGCTTTTTAATTAACAAAGTAGGTGTTCCATAATGAGTGGAAAAAATTTCTGCACACCTTGCTGACTGTACCAAGTGGTGAAAGAAAATCAGAATTTTAGTTTGCCCTAATCTGAGAGCTGTGGCTCTTTTAAATTGCACATCAGCTCTAAAGGTATCTCTTGGCCTTCTTCTGGGTCTTGTGCATTACTGTATTGCAGCATCTCTGCTCCTCAGAGCCAGGTGTGTATACATTTTCCCTCAGCTTCTCTCCAGCAGTTGTCTAGATGGATATTTAGCTTACCAAGCTCTAAAGATTTCTCTTAGCTGAAGTAGAAAGCTGAGGAGAGAATGGAGGGGATTTTATAGGGGCTCATGCAACCTCTGTGGTGTCTTTCTGATTTGTGTGAAGAACTTTGTATGTGGTTCTTTACTATTTTCCCTCAGGAAAGGTAGGTGCTTGCTTGGTAGAGTCAAATCTCCATTTTAATAGTCCTATTTTATAAGTGTTGTGGAAAAATTCCTGTTTGAAAGGACCTCATCTAGTCTAACCTCCTAATCAAAGCATTGTTAGGTGTGAGGTCAGGCCAAGTTGCTCAGGGTTTTCTCTGCTTGAATCTTGGAAAGCTCCAGAGATGGAGACTACATGTTTGGGCAACTTGCTCCACTGGTGGACTGCTCTCATGCTGGAAAGGTTTTTTCTTGTATCAAATCTGATTTTCTTATTTCAACTTAAATCTACTGGTTATTGTCCTCCCACCCTGCAGCATTATGAAGAGCCTAGCTCCACTTCTTCAGTGCCTCCCTGGAGGTCCTGTTAGGTCCTCCCAAAGCCATGTCTTCTCCAGGCTCAACAGGTCCCGAGCCTCTATTTGATGAGTGATCCAGAACCTACCAGTTTGCTCACTCTCCCCTGGGCTTGTGTCTTCGTTGCACTGGGGGGCCCAAAGCTCCCCAGAATGTGGTCTGATGAGTCCTGTGTAGAGGGAGATGATCCCTTGCCTTGAGCAACTGGCCTGCCCAGGAGGCTGCTGTCTCTCTGCTGCCTGGGTGCTGCTGGCTCACATTGAGCTCACTGCCCACCAGCACCCCCACAGCTTCTTCGACAGACCTGCTCCAACCCAGCAGTCCCCAGGCTGTATCATTGCAGGGGTTGTTTCTTTACAGGTGCAGGAAGTGGCCTTGGCCCTTGCTAGATTTCATAAGGGTCCTCTTGGCCCATCCTCCAGCCTGTCTGGGTCCATCTGGATGGACTGTCTGGTGTCCCCACGGTAGTGGTGTCTCTAAACTTGATGAGTGTTAGTTCACTCTTCCAGAGCACTAGTTCAGGTGTTGAGCAGCACTGGTCCCATGGTACATCCTTGCACTGTGCAAGATAGATTTAAATAATGACTTTACCAACAAGCTTAAGCTTAATACATCAAAGTCAAATGTCAATGACTGCTTGGCCTTGCAGTAGGACTTGCCTTGTGTAGCCATTTTTATTAGGAAAATGGGAGCAGGTGACAGATTTACACAGCTGCTGTCCTCTTGCCTGCAATTGTAGGTGGCAGTTTATTACAGTTTGTAGACTGCTTGATTGGGAGGAACAAATATGTGGTGGAGTGTTTTGAGTGGGAGAGCACCATGAGGTTTTGATCAATTGGGAGTTTCTGGTCTTTTTGAGATATCCACTGTGGAGTTGTTACTTTTTCTTTTTTGAATTATGTGGCCAAGAGTGGAATAGAAGAAAAAGATTTATTCTCTTTCCTAAGTGTTGTGACAGAAATGTGATACCTGTTTACACTACCCCCATGCCTCACGTGCCTACACCTTTTTTCACTGTCTACTGTCCCCAAATCCTGTAATCTGTGGGCAACTTCTTGAAGGAAACAAAACTTCCATCTTCTACTTTCCATTGGAGATGTGATGTGGCACTGAGTATTGCTGGCAAGACCAGGTCTGGAGTCTCACACCTCCACCTCAAGAACACCGGTAAACCCGTAAACAAACTAAAACCCATACAACCACAATTAAGGACATAACTGTTCTTTAAAGGTGGCTTTTTGGGGGTTAAACCTGGGCAGCTTCAGATAGATGGAAGTGCTAGTTCTCTGAAACTGAGTCTGGCATGGGAGCCAATAAACCTTACAAGCAGTTGGGATTGTCTGCCTGTTCTTGGGATGAACGTACACAGCATAAAGGCTTAATAGTGTGTGGCCTTACCTTTGTATTGTTTGATGATTACTCTTCCTTCTTTAGTAGAAAAACAAAAGTTTAAAATATTAAGCTACTTCATTTGCTATTTAAACATAACTTTACTCTTTTTTTTTCTTCTCATTTTTCAGTGACAATGACAAATATTGGAGAAAAAGGTAAGATTTTTAGTTTGTAAGGGGAATTCATATATCAGGAGAGTATAGTAGTTTACTAGTAGAATTGAGATACAGATCTTACGTGTTTTAAATGAGTGTATTTTTTGTGTTCTTCAGCTCCTTTTATAATCCTGCTCTTCCTGAACATTCCTTTAGGCATTCCATATAGAAATGAGAAAAATTAGATCTTTTTACTCTTCTAACTGGCTTTCTGAAGTGTCAAGTAAAATAGTTCTTTTATTCTGTTTTTAAGTTTTTTAATTCATACCGAGAAAAGATCTGTAAAAAACAGGACTTCTAAAGATGAGCAAGGTGTTTGTGCAGAGTGTGACATACTGAAATGGGAGGTGAATTTTTTTTCTGCAGTTCCTTTTTAGCCAGTGGCTTTGAAGAAGCAGAATCCTTCAAATACCTATCCTTTTCAGAAGATAATAAAACTGCCTGATTAGCTATCATTAGAGTTCCTACCCTGAAGCTGTAGCATGTTTAGGTTGCTCTTCCAGATTCTATTTTAATATACAGCACAATGTGAAAGTGTAAAGTGGGGCTGCAGAGCTTTTGGAGGAAGGAGTTGGGGGTTGGGAGACAAACCATATGCTTTTTAGGTTTGTGTAATCTTCAGCAGGCTTTATGAAGTCATTGGTGACTCCCTCACTTAGTAAGTGTTTGCCAATTAAGAAACATTTACTTGAAAAACTCCTCTGGGTTCAGTGATCTCTGCCCCCGGAGGAGTGCATAAGCCTATCTGCAAACTTGAGCACCTGCAGATTTGGAAATCCAGTTTCTTGCTGCCCAAAGTGTGTGTTGTTAGGCATTGCTCACAAAGCACTTTAGAATAATCAACAAAACTGATTTGGAACACTAAATTTCCTTATTTTTAGCTGCTCACAACCTCAGTGAGCTTCAGCGGGTCAGGAGACATTTACCCTGGCTGTACTTCTGCCCTAAGTGTTTTCGGGTTGAAAAACTGGCCATGTGGGTCCGAGCCCCATTACAGGTTCCTGCAGATTTCCAGGCAACTGTAGCTATGATAGCTATTTTTAAATGGGTTGCCTTCCAGTAAAGGGGTACACACAGATCCAGCAGAGCCGCTGGGCAGCCCAGGGCCTCCCCCACAGTGCAGGTAACCTGGTGGATAGGTAACCCGGCAAAAGTGGCCCGTCAAGGCCTGGGCTGGCTTGGAGGCCTGAGGTGGAAGAGTAAACAAGGAGAGCTTGAGTCTTGTGCATACTTCAGTGGGGAAATGTGTGGGACAGTGTCTTTAGGCTAGAATTTTGTCTTCCTCCAGCGGTGGACTTTTTTTAATATATGAGAAAGGAATTTTATTACCCATCTCAGTTACCATGATTCCCACGACAATAAAATATGGATGCAGATTGGTAAGCACACAGTGCACAGAAGTGGGGTTACTTCCTCTGCCTTGCCCTCACTTTTGCCATCAAAATACTGTTGTTTAAAAAAATACCGATTTTGTTTGAGTGGGTTTATTTTTTTAGAGTTGATAGAAATGTTCTGATATAAATGCGGCCTGTTCCTGCCAGATGCTTGTGCAATAACAGGATGGTCATTTAGTGTTTTATGCTTATGTGGAGTCCTGTTTTATCACTTACTTATGCTAACAAGATTTTTTTTTTTCAGTTCATTGGCATGGCATGTGGCTCTCTTCCCTTGTCATCCCAAAAGCTCTGTACAGTGTTGCTCCTCAGATTTTGTTGGCTTTTGTTTATCATTTTTAACTGACTAAGGAATAAGAGTAAATACTTACTGTATTGGTATTTTTTTGAGTAAACAAATTTCAACACTAGAAGCATTTATTATGCATTACTTTTGAGGCAAAATTACAAAAGAACAAGAACATGCAGGGCTACTGTTACTGCACTTATACACACCGTCATGCATGTGTTATGGAAAATTCCATAGCACTGAATAAAGCCATGGCCTACATACATAAAGGCAAGGTTTCAGGTTGCGTAGTGAAAGAACATGTTTCTCTTTATGAAGGTATTTGACAATCTTAAGGATTAATATAAGTTGTATAGAGGCTCTTTGTGAAGCTTTTGTATAACCTTGAGCTCTCCATGGTCTGAGTTCATCTGTACAGCAGGGAAATAGTATTTTTCACTGTTGTGGTCCTAGCTGTCATTTATTTGCTGCTGCTTTGCTCAAGGAAGTAAAGTCCAAGGAAATACTCTTTCCTGTGCATTAGATAGAAATTTTGCATTTACATTTTACTGCAGTCAATTGCTTAGTAAAGTGAGAACTTTTAAATGAAAACTCCTGTCCATCTATGGCAGGCTCTTGGGAAAAGGTAATGTTATCATCTGTGTTCTAGTAAAACAACTCAGCATAGTAAATGTTGACTGGCACCTATTAAAAAAAAAAATCTATATTCTTACAGCTAGTGATTTATTCTTAAATTAGTGAATGAATATTTGCGTTTCAAGAACCTTCAGGTTTTTTTAAAAACTACCTTCTGCCCTCCCTCCTAAAAATCTAGCAAAACAAATGAACTGGTGATGGTTCCTTCTCAGGTACCATATCTATATCCACTCAAAGACTCCCTTCACTCTAGTCAAGGTTTAGGTTACTGTAATTCCTTTTGGAGGGATTGGGGGAGTTGAGGGGATGTTGGTTTTTTGTATGGGTTGGGTATTTTGGGTGGGTTTAGTTTTTGGTTTTGGGGTTTTTTTTTGCATGGCTGGCAGTCTCCCTACACAGTTTATAAGCTAAAAAGCAGAGACACATCAGTGAAATAGGATGTAACAGATGGGTAAAGGGAGAGTGCTTGCTAGAAGATTATGGGACTCTAATAGGCTGTTAACCACTCCCTTCAAACTTCTGTAATAGATGTAGCCTGTATCATGACTTTGCCCACACACTCTGTATTTGTCTCATGTAAAGTTGCAGTGCAGTATTTTTGTTGCAAAGCTTTTGCAGAGCCTCTGTATTTACATCTGTTAGAGTAACTATCTGTGAGACATACAGCATCCCTTTGTAAGTACTATGATATCACCGATGTGTTTGTATTAATTCTGTTCCTTTTTGATTTTAGTTGTGTGCCTGGTTGCTTACCACATATTTTTCATGCTGTTCGTCTGGTCATATTGGAAAACAATCTTTACGCTACCCATGAATCCTTCAAAAGAAGTAAGATAAACTTAAATTTGTTTCTCAAGTAGCTTAGTCAAATGCCTGATTTTGTAGTATTTGAATAATTTAGACTCTGATCTCGTGTAGTTTTATACTGTGTAGAAAAATACAGATTATAGTTAAAGCTTTATAGGAGTAAGGCAGATTGCAAGAAATGTAATGACCAAGACACAACAATTTACACCTTCTCTAAGTTTTAAAGGCTTTTTAATAGTTTTTAAAAATTAGATAATAGTTATTAACAAGAAATAAACTAGAAATAAACCGCTCCACTTGAAAAGGACAAGTTATTTGAACTAGGACCTTAAGTCTTTGCATGGGAATATAATACTTTTATATGGGCAAAAAAAACCACTTCCCTGTATTAGAAGGGACTTGCATTGCCTGTCAGCATCTGGCTGTCATCTTCTCAATTAAAGCTTCTTCCCCATCTGTTTTGGTATGAAGGAACTTGAGGGTTGTTGTTGAGCGCACAACAGGTAAGCTGACACTGGAAGGCCACAGCTGGCTAAGCAGGAATGGAGCTAGTATAGAACAATTGCATGATAAGGTGTATGAATGAATATATACCCCAAGTCTTAAGTCCAGCTAGTACAGCAGTGTTAAAGAAGCAGCGTCCCATTGTCTTAGAGAATATTAAGATACAAACCCATGTTCAGCATGATGTAGCCCCGAGAATATTGCTTTTAGTACCATATTGGGGTTTTTTTAAAACTTCGATTTCACATTCTTTCTAACATTAAAATATTTTTATTTTAAAAAGGAGAGAATACTGTCAGCCCTGATGAAAATCTGCCCCATGCAACTTGGTACAAACATTGCAACCTTTTGGCTTCTTCCATCCTGTCTTTGTAGAGAAACCCAACAGACCTCAGTAGGAGCTATGTCACACAACCTATGAGGTCAAGAAGAATTGTGCTGTGGCAGCTCTGGAGTTTGAAATGTCCACAAAGCCAATACTTATTTCAGCGTGGACTCATAAATCTAGTCCCTGTAGCTACCATACCAACAGAAATTAAACAGCTTGTGATTTCTGCTATCTGTGGTGCAGAGGTTCTCTTCTGAATAGTTTTTGTTCTCTAATAAGATATGTAATTGTGGAAACAAATAGATAATTCAAAGTAATTGGCATCTTCCTTGAATTTCACACTGCAGTCTTTACTACAGCATGGGGTGGAGAGCAGCAAGATAAATTAAGAACCTATTTCAGTTGGTAATTACACAGCAAAATATATGCATGTGTATGGTTACTGTAGTGATAATTAGAAGGGTTTTTAAATCACTGGGCTGATGCCAATAAAAACTTCCAACACATTTTGACAAATCGTTAGTAATTATTGTGGGATTCCAAAGTCATTACACAATGCTACTGGAGAACTTCAAATGGGATATTAAAAGTATTGAAATTGGGTAATAGAAAGCAATGTGTGATGTTTCTGTGTTCTTTGAATTTACACAATGTTGCTGGCAGTAAGTGACATGTTTGTTGTTCCATGTCTTTTTTTCTGATCTACTAGAGCAGTATTTTTAAACTCTAATTAGGTATTTTGTGATGTTAAGTTACTGCTTGGCTTCCAGTTTCTAGGATGAAGTCTGTAAAGGTGAAAGGATGTATTTTCAATTTTACTGACCTACAGCTATAGCAAATACTTGCTTGAAGACTGCAAAACAAAGATTTTGTGTTTTGTTTTCATGAATACAGCAGCTGGTGCAATCACACAGCCTGTGTATTTCTTTTTAAGCTTATTTCAATTAATGAAGAGATCTGAAGTTCTGGCTTTAGCTTCCCTTTAAAAGACTTTGAGAGACTTCAGTGTGTGTGTAGCCATTCTGTATCTGTGTGTACCAGCTGTGTACAACCATTGCATGAAGGTGGGAGAGAAGATGGTTTCCCAGGCAGTAAGGTTTTATAGATGTAGGGCTATTCTGAGAACCAGTAGAAAATGATAAAGCAATAGCTCTGTGTACATCAAACAGGAAGCATTAAAAAAAAAAAAAAAAAGAAATCCAGTGTGTCACAGTTTAAATCAATTCATGTGTTGACAGGGGATTATTTTTGCTAGGGGAAAAAAAAAGAAAGCTGACTTGAGAAACTTGTGCTAAACAGTGAATGTCCAATTTCTGCTGGAAGATGGTGAGCTTTGTCAGGAAGGTAGTGTGGCGCCTTCTCTGTGGAGGTGAGAATAGGCTCCTAACTGTATGTTTCTCTCCTCTTTCTTAGTTTTACATGCATCACTTGCCTCTAGGAAAAAAATAATATTACTGTAATAACTAGCCTTTCTGTAGCATGAATGTTGTGCAGAAGGCTTCTGGTTCTAGTACAGGTTAGCAACTCTTCCTGCCAAATCCAGACTTCTTTTCAGAGGACTTCAGCCTCTGCTCGTTTCTAGAAGCTACAGTGACAAAGCTGACTGTGTTGCAGAGGACTTTAGAGTATAAGAAATGTGGACTACCTGATGTATACCATGCATCTCTCCTGGTAATTTGTACCATCTCAGCACTTACTAGAGCAGTGTTTGTTATTGCTATTTTGGGCAGTGTCAGAAGTTGCCCTCTCATGCAGGAGGGTGTTAAGATGTGATTATTCTGTCATACAGGACACCTCTCTCTTCTTCTCTCAGGCAGTCTCTGAAGTTAAAACACATCCTAATGCCTGCATGAAGAGAACAGCAACTCTCCAGTGGCAAAGGATAGAAAGGGAAATGCCAGGCATTGAAAGAGAGATAAAGCAAATTTTCTACTGTTACTAGTATATTTATTTCAGTTAAAAACTGACATCCCTAGCTTTATATACATTATCTTACCTTTCCTATTACATAAGTTAACTGACCTTTCAAGAGAGCATTAAATTCTAGACCCTTCTCTTGAGAAGGGTTGCTTATTTCTTCTTGAAGCATTCAGCATTGCATCACCACCAGATCAGAAATAATTTCAATTTTGTCTTCAGTTGCCATATGCTAAATTAGTGGTTTTAGGAATGCTGAGGGTTTTCCTGTAATACTTTGTATGTGCTGCTAATCTGTCTTTATGTAATTAATGTGTTTCTCTTTACATCTCTGCAGATACTTCTTTAATTTAAAATGTGCTAACATATCCTTGATTTTAAAAATTATTCCAGTTTCATCTATCGTACTCAGACAAGGAATCCCTGGAGAGGGAACCTAGAGGTGAATCCCAGCAAGAAGTCTTAAGACGGGCAGCCAAGGATCTTCCTATCTATACACGGACGATGTCTGGAGGTAAATAGGTCTTCAGGAAAGGCAGAAATTTGGTTTGAATTATAGGCAAGAACTGCTTTCTGTAGTTCATAAAATAACAAAAAGTGAGCCAGGAACTTAACTTTAATGTAGCTCTATGCAACTACGTTTATTCAGTGGATAGATTGTTGTAAACTGCTGCGTACAGTTTAGGATTTTAAAGGGGATTGGTAAATGATTGCAAACTGACATTACCAAATAGCCTGTAATACTAACAAACTCCAGAAGAGTCTGTAGCAGTCTTTAACTGTGTAGATTTCTTCTTCCGTAGGTTTTTAATTAATTAATTAATCACTATCTGCATGTCACGTTTTGCTAGATTGATCACAGTGAGAAACTGTTGGTGGTTCAGTTGCAAGGACAAAAAAAGTTCTTCCAAACTAAGAGTTAATCTTAACCTGCTGATACTGTACATTTCTGAATGCTGGCTTGCTAAGCAAATCCAAGAGATAATCTCATACAGTAAATTAAAGCTGTTAGAATAAAAGCTTTAAAAAAGCTATTTTGTTGAACAGTCTTTAAAGGTTTTTTCCAATCTAGTGAGGGTTTTGTTGGTTTGTGGATTGTTTTGCAGGGCTGAGGGGTTTGGAAGAAAGAGCCCTGATCAGCATGATTAGTGGAGATTGCAAAAGCTTTTTGGGTTCACTCCGCTAGATTCGGCACTGCAAGTACTTAAAGAATGCTTCAATATTTGCAACTGCTCCCAATCATGCTGAAATGCTTTCCTAGGGGTTCAGCTGGGCTGAGCTGCTTGTGTTTACTTTTGCACAGGCTTCAGGAATCCAAATGTGTAATTACATTGAGATCTAATCTTGGAACTTTTTTCTTTAGCAATCAGATACTGTGACAGATGCCATCTTGTAAAACCAGATCGTTGCCATCACTGTTCTGTATGCGACAAGTAAGAAAATATTTTAAATAAGTTGCTTTCTGAGTAAATAGATTTTTTTTTTCTTGACACAGAGGCTTTTATTTTTTTTATCCATACATTTTTCATGTTTCAGCAGAGAAGCTTTATCTATTCCTTAGATTTTATTTGTTCAGGTTTAGGGTTTGTTTATTTATTTCTTAGGAAGTCTCTAACTTACTCTCATTCATTTGATGGCTTTCTTGATGCCAACATGGATTATGTGGTCTTACACATTCTTTATATATTGGTTAGAAATTATGACTATTAATAAAGAACTTTCCTTAAGAATGTAACCAAAAATAGCTGATAAACAAAAATTTGCTTCTTTTGTTAGAATCTGAATAAAGATCACTACCCATCTCAGTCTAATCATGATGTCACTTACATCTTATCTGAGGTAACAAACTTAATATCCTATTTTTCATTGGATAACTTGCAGGCTATTTTTTTTTAAAGAAGCAACCAAACATCCCTCATTTCTAACTGAAGCTGTAAAATAAAGTTTGTCTAACACAAAATGAACCTCACCTCCCCATTTCCCAGAAGTCTAATTGCATTCTAATTTAATTTTTCTTTGGGCTGTTCCTCTCTCTGACCTTTCTCCAGCTAGCTTGGATGTCTGTGTTTCTCTACTCTTGCCCACAGTGATTTAGATTTCTAACTTTAAGAGAAGGGACTTCCTCAAAGGTTGATTTATTCTTAGCTTTAAAGCTGTTCCAAGTACTCTGAGATGATGGATCAAACCTTCCAGCTTGACTGTGAGGCAGAGAAGATGTTTCATTTTGTCCAGCCAAACAGCAGAGGGACTGAAAGAGTAACCTGAGTTGAGGCAGAAGGAGGATATATATGGTTGTGTTGTAGCGGATGGTGGTTGCAGTGTAAGATAGGAACATTCTGGTGTCCGAGCAGGGTAGAGAGAAAAGGTGACCTGGGTTATCCCATAAAATATGAGTGAAATTTGCAGAGTGCCATTAGTTAATGTGTTTTGCAGAATACATTAATTTTGTCCTTAGCTTGTGAAAATTGACCTACTTGAATTATATCTGACGTTATTGTGCGTGTTTTATTATGGAGAGTGATTAACTGCAAAAATGTTTGGGATTTTTCATACAAGGTAAGTTCTTAAAAACCTCCAGTGCGTCTGCATAAGTTTCTGTAAAAGCAGATCATGTTCTGGGAAATATATTTAGTTGCATCACTGAGTACATAATAATTTGGCTACCCCAGTTTCTGTCAGAGAATAAATATTTATTCTGTCAGAGAATAAATATTAGTTGAAAAACCCATGCAGAATGAAAAGCAAATCCTAAAGCTGAAATTACAGATTTTATTTTTCTAAATCACTGTGCTCCTGACAGGATAAGCATTTTGAGCTTGAGGTGCTTCCAGTTTACTTGTAGGTAAGATGTATTATGTGAATTTAAATAGATACCTTGGTTAAAATAGTTTAGGTAACTAATAGTGCATATGGGTAATTCTTAATCTGTATCTGAGTAACTTCAATGTGACCTGTAACTTTGCTTCTGATTTTTGTTTTTCTTTTGCTTTTTGCAATGCTTGGAATTCTGTTGGATTTTTAAAGATGCATTTTGAAAATGGATCATCATTGCCCTTGGTGAGTGTACTATCGGATTTCTTTCATTACTTTCTGATTTGATAAAATAAGCTCCTGAGGAGCCTGCTATAAAGGTGATGCTTCACTATTCCTAGGATGAGATGGCTTATGTGAAGTTACTGGTCTTAGAGGACCATTGGAGTTACTTACTGTATGTCCTCTTCTCCTAGTTGTGAGATGTGGAAAGAAGTTCATGTATCATTTTTGTTGTACCTTAGAGTTAGGTAACTCCATCTTTTTGTAGTTAGGATGAGGTGTAGGCCTCTAATCAGAAAAAAACCCTACTTCTAAGAATTGCATCTTTTCTTCATGGACTTTTGGTATTGCTGGGGCTCAGTTACATTGAATGTTGAAATACAACCCTGGGTTAAAAACCAAAGGGAAGGGCTGTGCCTTGTTCCCCTTGCTGAAGCTCCCAGGACAAGTTCAGTGGGAGTGCTGGAAATAGCAAGTTAAGCTCTTTTAGTTTTATGGGTTCTTTAATTTCTTTCATTTTTTTTCTCCCCTCACCTCTCACCTTCCCTCCTTTTGCTGCCTCATCGGTCTGCATAGTGGTTTTGTTTTCCTGTCTTTCCTCCACAGTCCCCGGAACCAGTGGATAGACAGGATGTGAAATTAATTTTTTTTGTGAGTTTTGGCATGAAAATAATTAAGATAAGTGTTTAGTAAGGTCCAAGTTAAGAGGATTGAGTGGTAGACTGCAGAGGAATCTCCTGCACTGAACAAACTGACTGGTAGATGGTTCTAAGCAGCTGGTTTGACCTTCTTAAATCAAATTCCTGGGCAGAGGAGACTCTGTCCTGTGAGAGGAAGGAATGCTGGGCTCATCCTGTTTGTCTTGGTCCTGACTACATCTTCTGAGGGATTGGAGTATGATTTAAGAATCTCCCCTTATTTGCATCTGTGTGATAGATACAATTGAAAGATACATGTAACAATACAGGATAGAGTTACGTCCTGCATGTTTTTAGCTGTAGAGATGCCAGCATGTTAAATTTGCTATTGTTAGCAGTGTGCTTCTTAAAACCCAACCAACCAGAAACCCAACCAAATCACTGACATATAAAACTGTTGAATGTGGAGCAAATTTCTTGGAAGAAAAAAGACCAACTTGTAGAAAGCTATAAGAAAAATAGCTGTCAGGCTATTCTTGACAAAGTAACTGTGAAAAATCTCTATTATCATTATTATTTAGTAATATACAGAGTTCTCATAAGCTTTATGGTCTGTTTTGGATGTTTTGAGTTGTCTTGCCTGAGGATAGTGTATGAAAATTACCTTCATGTAAACTGCAGTTTCAGAATAAAAATCCATTACATCAAATAACAAATCATAAACTGAGCACAAAAGAGTTGTGTAAAGGGGCAGTGAAGCAGTAATTCACTAGGGTGTAGATTTCTAGAAAAATAAACTCCCATTTTCCTTTCAGTAGCATTTGCTTATTTTACCTGTTTGCAAACTCTTCATATTCAAGCAAGATAAACATACCCAGTTTGAGAGTATTTACCTTATTAATTGTTTTTAAGCTAATAAGCAATGGGTGTAAAATGGAAAAAAAGGAAATGGAGTTACTTAAACATGTAATTCTCTTTCATGGAGAATTGTTATGTTTGTACTCAAAGTAACAGAAAAAGAGGTATTGCTTTATTTTCCCTAATTTGAGTGCATGCCCTGAGTTCCTTGCTTATCCTGAAAAAACCAGCTGTGTGGAAGTGACAAGGGAGTTTTGAAATACTGCACAGAACTTGATCAAACTTTCTGGTTTCCTTTAAAGACCTATGTGTAAGGGTTCTTCAGGAAATATCATGTGGCTATCTTGCTAACAAAATGAAGGGTACAAATCAGTATGATGGGTGGGGATTAGCTCCCCTGACAGCATCGTTAGGTCCTGCTCTGCCTGTTGCATTGGGATTTGCTTGCTTGGTGGGAAAGAAGGAGGAAAGAACCCATGTGACCCCAGGAGAACAGGGAAAGAGTAATGGGAATTACTAGTGTTTTAATATTCTCCTAGGAGAAGGATTTCTGGAGAAAGGACAGGTAAAAATAACCTAGGGAAAGTAAGATTGAAGCATTTGGAAGGCAGAGGTAGTAAGAGGGCAGTTATGTCCTAGTGACAGGTCAGGTGCCTTTTTATGCTTTTTGGGAGGCTTTATTCTGGCTATCTCTCCCACACTAATGGAAGGGCTGTGATAAGAGGAAATATTTAATGCTAATTGTGCTCCATTCTAAAAGGTTTAAGTGATGTGGAAATAAAAGCATTAGTGATTTCTATGCTAGTGCTGCTGCTGCTGCTCATACTGTATATAGATGGAGCTGCAGGGAAGGAATGTGATGACGTGATGCATCACCAGCAATATAATTCATATATAACAGCTCTATTACTAACAAAGTGCATTAGGAACACCTTGGGAATCATTTGAAACATCTCTCCTTTGTCCCAGTCATCCAAAAAGAATTGAGCATCACCTTAATTCTGTATGCTTTTTGTTAACCAAGTTGCATCACCTTCAGTGCCTTGTAAGTTATTTCTTTGCCTGCGTTTTCAGTAAACTAACTCCTGAGACAGAAAGGATGTCCCTCCCTTTTGTACTTCAAAATTATATGTTCTAAATCTTATCTTTAAGCCAAATTGTTAACCTGGACTGTTCTTCTGTGTGAATGTTTCACTGCAATAGCACACTGTCATTTAGCCAGTTGTACATTTATAAGTTATACTCTTCATCCATTTTAAATTGGATGAAAGCAAAGAAAATAACTTTCATTACATTCCATTTTTACTTTTAATTTTTTTTTGTTATCAGGGTGAACAACTGTGTAGGATTCTCCAATTACAAATTTTTTCTTCTCTTCTTGGCTTACTCACTACTGTATTGCCTTTTCATTGCTGCAACAGATTTACAGTATTTTATCAAGTTTTGGACAGTAAGTACCCTAATCTACGTACTGTCTTTAAGCGTGTGAAGTTACCACTGTTTGAGAAGTCTTAAGATGCTGAGGCATTGCATTGTAATCTAGTATTTCCTAATATTAGGTAGAAAAGTTTACCTAATAAGCATGCCCCTCTATTTTTTTTTCTGTTTATCATAGTTTATGAATTGTCACTTATTTCTCCTATATTTTGAAGCTGTGTAGAAAACGTATGCAATTAGTTAGAAAACATATTACAAGGGAATTCATACTATAGGTAGGTTTTACCTTCCTTTAATGCTGTGTTGTGAGGAAGCTTCAGAGAACTTTTTCTAGTATTTTAATTATGTTTATCTGCCTTCACAACTTAGGATATTACCTTCTTAGATTTGCAGTTTTCATGCTTTAAGTATTCTGAAAAGCCTCATGAAACAGCACAATTTTTGCAAAGAGAAATTTTTCTTCACTAAAAAGACACTACACAGTTCAGATCCAAATTTCAGATTCCTCTTGTCAGTACTTATTGAGAAAGGGCCCATGTAACTCAGCTGTTGCCAGCAGCCTGTTCCTGGCTCTCTGTACACAGAAGGTGTATAACTCATTTATTCAGACTCTTACTGAGTGGTTTGTTTGTGTCTACACTGAATTTGATTTGTCTGAATAGAGGATTATTAATGATCAAATTAAACAGCTATTTCCCCAATTCTAATGGCATGTTTTTTTATTTTATTTTTAGAATGGCCTTCCTGATACTCAAGCCAAGTTCCACATCATGTTTTTATTCTTTGCTGCAGCTATGTTTTCTGTCAGTCTGTCTTCTCTCTTTGGGTATCACTGTTGGCTTGTCAGCAAGAATAAGTCTACATTAGGTAAGTAGACGTAATGCTTCTCTGTTTGACAGCAAAAAATAAATAGTATATGTATACTATATGTCTGGAGGCAATGGAAAAAGTGGATAATCCTATACAGGCTCCTTGGACTCTGCTTTGAAGTACCTGGATCTGGCAATGTCCAGCACTGACTGCCCTGGAAATTCTGACTCTGTTCCTCCTGCCCCAGGGGACCAGGCTATTAATGAGCTTATCCTCTTCTTCCCACTCTCTCCCATCCACAGCTTGTTAACAGAAACTGAATAATTAAAAAAAATAAATTATGAGAGCACTTTGCAATAAATGTTAGATGCACTAAAGCATGCTCACACAAGCATGCAAACACAAGTTGTTTGGCATCCCAGTCCCCAGGACAGAGTTCCTCCACGCAGTGTTTCAGTCTTGGCAGTGGCTCCAGTGCTTCATTCCCACCCTTACTCCCTGCAGAACCAAAGTTCCTGTGTTCAGTTCAGCTATATTTCTGTTTAAAAGCTCAGAAAGGCAGAGTTGTTAATTCCACAGTTTACCTGTACTGGAGACAAGGAGAGCAGGGAAAAAAAGATCTTTGGAAGGCAGGCTCATTCTAGCCCTTGCAACGTTAGTTGTGATCAGGATGAATGAATACAGAGCCAATGCCAGAGAGCAATATGATACAGAACAAGCTTCAAGGCAGTGCTTCTCTACTTAGTAGTAAATGAACACAGAGATCTGCAAGACAGTTTCACAGCTGTGAGTCTTGTCTACCACATAATCATAGCTGCATAGAAAGGTGTTAGGATTTGATTTTAAAAACCTCAAAGATTACCTGTGCTTCTACCATGGGGCAGTGTGTATAACTGCATAGAATATCAGCATTAAACCAGGATTTCCCACTGCTTGGATGTATGTTTTTCTGGTTACAAATCTTAATAACTAAATAAGCAAACAAATACATAAGTGGAGTTGCAGAAGATTTGAGTGCTCGTTCTGTACTACATCCTGGACTGTAATAATGCCAGTTTGCAATACATTCAGTAAAGTTTCTAAAGCTCAAAACACTTTCTGTTCATAGAAGTTGAATTAGAGTAAGCCAATGAATTGGTCTGTTTTTTCCAGTGTTCAGATTTACTAATGTGTAGATAATTGAAAACTTTGACTAGGTATCATTGGAAGAAAGCACTTTTACTTCAATTTATCTCTAAGGTTTGTGGGTTTCTTCAGTATTCTGAAAAATCATCTACTTAGCAGTTAATATCAGAGGAAAAAATTGTTCAATCTAGTTTTAAGTGGAGAAGAGTTTTATTAATGCTTAAATAAATGGAAATAAGTATTCTGCTTGCAAACTGCTCTTACCATTTTAGTGCAAAAACCTACAGACTTTTCAAAGGTAAACATAATGCAGTACACTTCTAATTAAGCATTTCATGTTTTCACAAAACAAATCGAATTCCAGACAGGTAATGGAGTATGTTTTCTGTACATGCAAGCTACTCAAAAAGATCTGTTTCTCTCATCTTCCCATTTTGCTGTGGGAAATTGCTCAATATCTGAAACCCTGAGCATGCAATAATATGTTAACAAAGCCACGACTGCTTTAAGTGTGACTCCGCTTAAATCATCCTGGGAGCTGTTTTCCTAGCCTGACATGGGCATCTAAAAGGGTATTTCTATTTTCCCTTCCCCTTTCTTTAAAACACCTTGTAACTTAGGCATACTACATGTTGAAAGTCACTTCCTGCAGTTCATAGCTAACGATTTACTGCAGAAGGACGATTTCTGCATGGTTTGTGTAAGCGGTACCATCAGGACATGGTTTGCTTACTATATATAGCCAATTAAGGGAATTAAATAGCTATCAGTCACTTGGTGGAAAGTGAATGAGTTTTCTGCTTCAGGCACTTTGCAACACTTGAAGCTATATTTAGTGCTCTTCTCCAGAAATTTAGGTTGGATGTCTGTGGGGAATAATCTGGGTCTACGGGTAAAGTGCTTGCTTTATGCAGCTGTAAAAACACACGCTATTTTCATACCCCAGGGCAGGAAAAGCTAGTCTTACTACTAAAGTAGGTTAAGCTTTTCTTCTTTTCCATTACTCTTTCTGTAGTAAATCTTTTGGTTAGTTTTTTCTTTCTTCAACACTCTCTGTGCTATAGTCACGTGCTGAAATATTCAGAGAATGTATCAGGCCTTCTTCACAAGTGTTTTCCTCGTTCTTCCTTGCCTTGATTAGGGAGGAGGGTAGTGGATACTCCCACCCTTCCTCAGCTGTAGGACTTTATCTGTACACACTGTGACTCTGCAGCACTGACTTTGGCTTCCATGAGTGGACTGGCTTTTGTGGTCATTTGGGCAGTACAGCCTTTCCTTCTCAACTGACAATATCATTGGTGCAATTGGCTAAATATCAGGGTGAAACTTAACGTGCTATCTTGCCAAGAGATCTAATGATTATTTTTTTCTTTTAAGAGGTATTCAGAGCTCCCATATTTCGTCACAGAACAGACAAGAATGGCTTTAGCTTGGGATTCAGCAAAAACCTCAGGCAGGTGTTTGGTGATGAGAAGAAATACTGGTTGCTGCCTGTGTTCTCAAGGTACACTTCAGTTTTAATGGTCCATTTGTTGAAATTCTTGAGTAATTGGGATCCACAGGGATTAAGGAGGTGTTTAGTTTTGAAATAAAATACAGTAATTCTCACTTCAGATAAAACAACTGCGCAGAGCTTTCTGGGGTTTTTTTTTGTTTGTATGAATGAAACTAATTCTGACTTTTTTCAGTCTAGGGGATGGCTGCTCCTTCCCTACTTGCCTTGTGAATCAGGATCCTGAGCAAGCTTCCACGCCTACTGGTCTTAATTCGACATCCAAAAAGTAATCTGCTCTTTGTTACTCGGTTCAAATAGTATTTATTCCCTTTTTGGCTGTGCACATATAAATAGAACCATATATAAGATACTTAAAAGTGGCAAGTAATGAAGACTATCCCATTCATCAATAAAAGTCAGATTTTAAACAGCTAAACTGTAATTCAGGTAATCCTCAGATAAGTATTTAAATTTATGGAAATAAGGTGGGGTAGTTCCCCTGCAGTGTGCTCTGTCTTGGTTCAGTGGCATCCCAGGACCTGAATTTTCCATCCCTGCCTAACATTCAGTATCAGCACCACTCTGTTCTGCCCACATTACATGTATGCATTACCTTGCAGGACTTTAGGGAGAGGCTGCTGCTTCATATCCCATGAAAGATGCCTCGCATAAGGGAAGCCCAGACCTCTGTGCTTGTGCCAAAACACAGGAAGCTGCATGTTAAATGTGCTTGTTTTGTCCTGCTGATAATAGGACATATTTTCTTAATTCTTATCCTTCATGGGCATGACATCTTTAAAGTGTGAAAAGTATGAGTATGGCCTTTATACTAAATAAATAAAATATCTTGGTAATTCACATTACATAAATGTTGTGAACATTATATAATAAACAGTGTGATAGGAATAGTAAACTTGAATACATGACTAATAAATGATAATGGAATCATATTGGCAATATTTTATTCATAAAAGAAATACATCACGTTTCAGCCATTTATTGGCATTTTAAATCTTACTGCAGTGAACCGTATATTAGACAAGGGAAGTTGGAGATATTCTCTCTCTCCACTGTCATGTCAGGTTTGTTGTAGTAGGAGAGAATATGGATAGAGTGCATTTGGAACCCGACTACATGCATTAATATGTAATAGCTGTCAAAGAAAAAAATCAGAATGCTTCCCTGCTCTGTGCTAGGGAGTTGCTTGTTAGACTGTGCTTGTGTCTGTGACCACTCCAGTGTCATGTATGTAGTGCTGGAAGTATAGGGGTTCATTGGAAGAGCTGCAGGGTACAGTAGGGAAATAGTGTATGCTACAGACTGTGTGTAACGTGTGGTGAAATGATGACAGATCACTGCAGGTTACTAATGTGCTTTTTGTTGGTGTTACAGTGAGAACCACTTGTTCCCTGCAAAGCCGCTGCGTGATTCCCAGAGCCACCTTCTTACAGATACACCATCCTGGCCAGAAACCACTGCAAAGGCTGAAAAGGGCAAAGTTGGTAAGGAACTGAATTATGCCACAACGATTGGTTTTTAACCAACCTCCTGAGCCCCATTTTAAAAGCACGTTCGTAGGCAGTTCTGTGTATCGAGCTGCTGTGCCCTTCCCAGTTAAACCTGACCAAGAGACACCGAGAATGTAAACACCAGTAGGTGCCCATTATCCTGTAGGCTGAGCCCAGTAACTCTTTTGGTGACAAATTGCTTATAATAGGGTGCTTTGTGGCAACTAGTGAAAAGCTGTGTAGGGGACACAGGGCAGGAACAGGCTTGGTAGCAGTGGAATGACAGTAAGATGGATTGTCAATTAAAGGCTTCAGTTATTTGCTGAAACAGACACAAGACCATTTCCCATGGAAATACCTGGTTTTTTCTTTTTTCTCCTAAAAGGTATGAGCAATCCTGCATTAACCATGGAAAATGAAACCTAATTTCCTGTAAAAGAAACATCTGACTAGGTAAGGAAAGGTATGTTAATACTCTCTGTACTTAATGTATTGATCCATGATTCCTTAACACTTGAAAAGTGCACAAAAGAAAATAACTAAAGCAATTCCTATCTGTTTTTTTCAGTTGATTTTTTTACCATGAGTAACAGCACATTAATTCAGAGTTTCAAACTAAGCCTCCTATTTCTTGATGTGCCATGCCTGTGAAGAAGTTTAACCTTTACAGCCATTGCTTTTAGGTAATATTCCAAAACAGTACTATTTCTCCCTTTCCAAAGAAGATCATGAAATTGTGACTATTCAAGCTGTCCAGAAAATATTTGTAAAGCCAAGTTTGACAGCAAAGTTAGTTCTTAACACAGAATGTAAAGATCATTGCTCGGACTGCTGGAGCAGGTAAAGATCTATTGGATGATGAAAGAAAAGATTTGTTCTATCTAAGCTAATAACAGCTTGTTATTCTATGCCAGGTACTGAGCTGAATCCTATTTAATTAAAATTTTTAAAAAAGATAAAAAGTGTTGCATACCGAAGACAAAAGGTGTCCAGATGACTTCCTGAGCATTTAGTAACCTATTGTCAGAAAAGGCTGAGATTTTTTTGGTTTCTTGCTTTGGTATCTTGCAACACAGACTTCTCTGAAGTCGGGTTGGAGAAGCAGCTAGTAAATTCTGTTACGTGTGCAAGAGGAGGGGACCTCAGCTGGGTTGCAAGGATTGAATCATATTCTTTTTCATATTTGGAGATTTCTAACTCCATCAGTGCTTATGGAAATCAGCTATTTCCTTATTTTTAAAACATGGGTAAAAATTTTTACTCCAACCTTAAGAATTTCAGCATACCAAATAAGTGGTGATTTTCTAGCATTGGAGGAATGGTTCTAGCAAGGTCATTTCCATCTCTGCTGTTGGAAGCTCCCTTCCAGTCATCCTGAAAAAGTCTCTTGAGTAGACGTCCTTCATTAGTGTGTGACATGACTCCTGGACATGCTGTCATGGCTCTCAGGTTGTGCTCAGTCACTCCTGGAGGAAATGGAAGGTACAGAAAGCCACCAGAGAACTGCAGTGACTGTTACCAGACCCATCAGGCACAGTATTGCCCAGTTGAGGCAGATTATAAAAATGGTAGGTGTGCAGATACTGACAGGTGGCCTATACCAAAAGGTCCCAAAAGTTCAGTTGGATTCATCAGAGAAACTAAAAAATCCTTGACTCTCACATTCTGGTTTTGTGTTAAGCTGTGAAGGAAGACACAGATGGTTCCAGATATAGGTACATCTATGGATTTGATGATGGTGTGAAGCATTGAAGTGTTAAAAATGTGGGTGTCAAATGAACAGAGTTAAGGAAAGGAGCAAACGAAACTCAGCCAGTGTCTGCAAGTTTGCTCTGTGTAGGCTTTTTTTTTTTTTTTTAAAATAAAATCTAAAATTTCATTTCTAACTCTTTATTCAGAAGGTAAAATGCCTTGCTTCTGCCCTGTTTAATCCATCAGTTGCTTCAACAAAACAACATTTTCTGGAAAAGAATAAATTATTCAGTTAGTTTAATAGCTTACGTGTCATCACCGCTCAAGAGAAAAGTGTTGGAGACAGGCTTAAAAGAAACAGATTTTTGATTGTGTTACAGAAAATCATTAATTGCCAATAGTTTTATCAGGTTGGAGTTCTGATTTCTAAAGTCCTAACACTTTATTTACCTAAGTGATAATTTAAAAACTTTAATCTTTGAGGAGTGTGCACATTTTATTGGAATTTTGCCATTCAGATTATGCTGAATATCAAACATGTTCTGTGATTGTTCCCAAGATGCTGACAGTGTGTTTTTCAAGCTGTTTAGGTTGATTAAAAACTTGTGCTCTTTTTTTGGTGGGTTTGTTTTGAGGTTTTTTTGTTTAGTCCAGTCTGAGACAGCAACAGTTAGATTCGTGTTTGCAGTCTGATTATGCTGCTGATTAAACCCTGGGGCTTGGGGGGGTTAGTTTGTTTCTCTATTTTTGTGAGCATCCATTTTGAAGTGCAGCATTGTTTCTCTATTTTTGTGAGCATCCATTTTGAAGTGCAGCATTATAAAGAGAGACCACCTCATGTTCTAAAGAATAAGTGTAAAGCTGTATAAGTGGCTCCTGGAAGGCAATTTTGCCTCAGATCAACACATGCACATCTCAGAAGGGCAGAAGCTAAGAACTCATGTAAGTGCCAGTTTGGTCATACCCTTAGCTCTGTCTGAGATATTTCTGTCTCAGTCTTTTAAGGCTTTGTGGAGATATAACAGAAAAGTTAGATTACTCTGTGGGTGTGTGTGTATATATATATATATACATACACACATACGGTTGCTGAAATACGAGCCCTTATATAAAAACTTTTTAAAACTACTTTGTGTTTAATTTCTTCACTTTATTGTCAGTGCTTGAGTTGTATTTGTTCTTAGGGAGTGAATAGATTAATAAAGATGCCGAAGTCACAACAAAAAGCCCCAAGTAATTTCATCTTTGACATGAAACACACAGCCCAAGGCCCCTGACAGTTTGCTGGTAATTCTTATGTCCATCCCAACTGAGGATATGTTCAATATCCTGTATCCTGTAATCCGTTATAGTTAATCAGAGGACTAATTGCTGAGAGTGCCAGATGTGGTTTACACTAATGTAATAGAGAATTGTTTTATAATGATGTTGGTACCTGGAAGTCCTGTAAAAATAGCTCACTCCATTTTATAAACTGGTGGCCTGCTTGCTATGTAGTCAGTGTTTAATCACTGTCATCCTGAAGAGTGGCTTAAGAAGATGACTGAACAGTCATACTGTGTTCATCAGGGAGGGATTATCATTCAACTGTTGCACTCTTTCCCCTTTGAGTTGATGAGACCCATTGCAATGACCTGATCTTAAAATATTCTTCAATACTAATAATGTATTTGGTGATGAATGTTCTGTTGCAGTTCAAGAAGAAGCTGTTGTTGGAAGGAAGATGCATTCTTCCAAATATCAGCCCTCTTGGCCAGCTGCTCCTGTCTGCTCCTGTGTCGATGTGCTCAGAAAACAAACTGACAGATGATTAGCTGTCTCCATGTCACTGCTTGAAACATGAAACTAAACATACTACTTCTGAACCGTATAAAGAATGTTTCAACTTAAAATTACTGCTTCTGACAGTGAGGGATGATTCTGAGTATTGGGGGGGGGAGGGGGAAAAGAGGTCTGAGTTTACAATTGTAAAAATTCAATGGCTGGTTTTACTTTGGTATTCAGCACAAGAAAAATGTGACCTCCTTACCTATCAGCCCATGTTCTTGCCTCAGATTTGAAAATTCACCTGTTAATTCAAATTGCTGTAAGTAATTGACTTTAAAATCAAATATTTGCACTACTGGCTGTACAAAGTGGGAGAACAACTAGTGCTGATTGCTGATTTAGTGGCTTGGTGGACTGATTTTTCTTTTGAGTGCTTGATAGGCAATTTTTGGTGATAAGGACACACAAGTGAAGCGTCTGATATTTTTGGAAGACATTATGGCAAAAGCTCTGTTTTCCCTTAGATCTGCACTACCAATAGTTTGAAAAGTTACAGAGGTGGGGAAAACCTCTTTGGTTAATCGAATGCTGCAGTGGGCCACTGGTCTGTTGAGCGATAAAAAGCCTGCATTCAGATGGGGAATACAGAAGTCAAGCTGTCCAGCTGGGGATTTTGGTGGGAGCTGCACAGGACGGTGTTATGAAACAGGGATTTTATTGTCCTATTTGGAGCCCTTAACTCCTTTGGGAAAGGAATGTTGGCACGTTGATCCAAAAGGCTTTTTACCGACCTGTGCTCCTGAGGGCCACTGTCTTTCCAAATGCTAGTTTCTTGTTAATCAATAGCTCTTTCAGATTTTTCACTTTAAGACAATACCTTTCTTACTGTATATATGTACTGAAGATGACATACAGCCCAGGAGACTTACTGTTACCTGTTGTGATGTTTGTATTTACAGCACAGCAGACATTGGAATTGCAATACCAAAAAGCCACGCTGCTGCACATAGGAAAGCCCTTTCTGTTGAGTCAGGAGCTAGCAGCTTGCTTAGGATAAGAGTTTCCTGGCCAGATCATAAAAGATGTGTTAGCAACTTTTAAAGTCAAGGAAGTTCCAGCAACACAGTTGTAATTGTCTTGTGCCTTTTGTATACACTACAGTTATGGTATTGGTGTTTACATTTAAATGCAAATTGTTATTCTGAAAACCAACAGTAGGAGGAACTTAGTTCTGCTTTCCAGGTGGCTGGATAAAAAGACTAATCCAAAAAAACCAAAAGGGAAGTGAAAACCTTGGACTAAGCTCAGCTCAGTTGAAGCAGAACAGTATTCTGTTTTCAAACCTGAGTCACTTAGCAGGTTGTTCACAGTGCAAAGATGCCAGTTGTTAAAGAAAGCTGGCTGCACCACTAAGGGACAGGTTTCTGAAAGCAAAAAATCTCACCCTTAGCTCTTCTAGGGGCAGGTAACTTTAAAATTTGTCTTTCCTGGGTTTACAACTTAAGGGGTAGTTGTTGGAGCACAAACATGGCTTGCTTTTACCTAGCGAGGGAAAATGTGTCTTTTTCTTTAATTTTTATCCTCAAAATTTTACCAGCCTGAAAACATCCGTTTCTTGCCAGAAGTGCCAGAGTGTGGAGCCCTTGATGTAGAACACCTTTTTTTTTTTTAAAGAAAAAAAACAAGCATGAAGGTAGCATACAGTTTACATGATGCCTGCAGACATCTAGCAACCAAAAGTTTTTTGCAGCTGTTTATTCGGTGTTGTACTGTCAGCTTACCTCGTATCACTGTTTGGTTAAAGGCAAACTTGTCAAGGGAGAAGGGGGAAAAGGGGAAAGTATATTTTTTAACAGTTCAGGTTCTCTATCTGTATAGCCTTGTTTTTTATGGGGTTAGTCGCAGGGTGGTTTGTCATGGAGCATGTGGTTGGAAATACTGAGTGAAACGTTGAAATTCAGCTTCAGTGTAACTTGCTCCATGTGTTTACGTAAAGATGAAGTAACAGATTTCTTCCTCAGCAAAACTCGTTCTGGAAATGGGGCTCTCGATACAGGCATCAGCCTCCCTGGCTATGTCCAGGGCTCAGAGAGCTCTTGGTAAAGCTGGGGATCAAGGTAGAGGGATGGGATGAAGAAATGCCTGGCTTCTCATCTCAGAAGTCACACTTAGAAAGCACAACAGCCCCAAAGAATCTGCAACTCTGATGTAGCCCAAAGCAGTCCTTCTAGGAGAAACTGCTGGAGGTTTGGGGAACATGCCGCTGATGAAGGGAGAAGGGGAAGGAGACAGGAGGGATGCTCTGAGGCAGACGTTGAGCAGATCTGAGCCAGAGGGCTGCAGCTGCTCTCAGGACAAGTACGAGCTGTGCAGGCTTTGGGGGTTCCTGGCAGTTGTCACCATGCAGAGCATGGATGAAGTCTGCATTAGCTCCAAAGAGCTAATCGTGCCCCACAGTGTAACTCCTGGTAGGACTCTGATTGGCTTTAAGCTCTGTAATGCTTTATCTGGCAAAGTGAACAGGGTCTTTCTGACACACCGTCACTGCGCAGCGATGCTGTTACATTGCACATGGGAGAATTGTGAAGAGGTAAGGGGAGCAAGGGTGAACTGTTGTTTATCTGCTTACACTGATTCTCCTGTTCTTTATATTCTTGCTAGGCACTTTACTACAGCCTTTTCTGTAACTTTGGTGTTTTTTTTAAAGACTGCTTTTTACCTACTGTACAGTTACTGATCTACTTCTTTTGCTAAAGAGTTATAACAGCCCTGATCCTCGTGTAGCAGTGTGACTGCATTTCAGGCTTCAGTGGAAGCCGGAGGAGTGTGATGGACTCTCCTCTGATGGGCCAAGTCCCCAGCAACAATAGAATTAAATTTATTTTGTATATATGTAAGTGGTCATGTGAATCACAGTCCCCCTCTGCCTAAGGAGCTTCCTTAACTGACAGAACAAACCCTGTACCTGTCTGCACCAGAAGTGGCCCACACACATCCTCCGTCCGGTAATGTTCTGGTGACAGAGTGCTCCACGTTTTCGGAGAAAACTGTTTCCCTTAAGGGAACACCCACGTGGCAGTGCCCCCACCACTGAGCAGCTGGACACACAGCTCCTGCTATGCACTTCAGTTCTCCAAGAGAAAAAGTAGTGACCAATTTAAAGTGGGCATTGAAAGTTCTTTTGTAGCCTACAGCTGTGGGTAGGGTAATTAATGAAACACTGCTAATTATTTTTAACTGTGTATTTAAAAGCAGGGTCTTCGAGCAAGACTGCAGAAAGGTTGCAGGAAGCAAGTTTGGTTTAGTGCATGGTGTGCTGTAGCTGTTGATCATTATTTGGACAGAGAGTTCTTGGGGGGGGAGGGATATATTTCTACATAAATTTAGTGTGTAACTTCACTCCTTGTTAATGTATTGCTCACATAAATAAATGCTTCATGTTCAGCAAGTCATGTACTGAGTCATCCTTGACGTGCTACCTGCAGTTTTACTGTCGGCATCCCTGAGAACAGCTCTATGGCTCCAGTAACAGCTGGAACACCCCCTTGCAACCAGCCTTTGACTTCTGTAGGTAAGGTTTTCCTCCCCAATTTGAGACATGCCAGCACTTCCCAAAGCATCTGCCCTGTGAAACGGGTTATGGGAGAACCAAATCCTTTTTGGTCTTTCATGGGTGAAACACATGGAGTACACACAGCTCCTTTGGATACTGTCAAAGATCAAAAAGGTGGAATTTTGTCCCAAAAAAGAGGAGGTTCTTAAACCCACCTTACTTTACACAGCTGGTGGGGAGGTGTGAGGAAGGGAAGTACAATGTACCCACTGCAGCTTTGCTTCACAGGGGCTCTCCTGTTCCACCCATGCCAGATTCTTCACTCTGGCTTCCCCTCTTTGCGTTTCAGTAAGTCTCCCTGGATCCAGCTCTGGCCTCTCAAGCTGCAGGAACAGGTGATGGTAAAAGCAGCTGTGTTCCAGTTCAGATGTAACCTGCCTGCTCTGCTCTGAGCTCTTCCCAATAACTTTTTTATTTAAACCCCTTTCACAACTACTTGGATGGAACCAAACTCATTCCCAGCCAGAGGGCAAAGACTGGAAAAGGAACATGCTGCTACACTGGTGGGGTGGCTTTGGTGTCACACCGCTTGCAGCTATCATTTGATTATCAGTAACCTGGTAAGAGGAAAAGCAGCAGCCTTCTGCGGTGAAGCTGTGAGCATGGGGTGAGGGATATAACCTGCCCTTGGCAGTTTTAATTGTTCCCCTCTTAAATTTTGAATAATCATTTCTCTCTCTCCCTTCTTTCCTTTCCATATAAATCCAGATGGAAAGGTCTTTCATTTGAAGTGCACAGTCAACCTCTACACCCTTTTTTTATTCCTATCCAGGTTTATGCTAGATAGATAATCCCTTAATTACCCATCACTGAAACAGGAGCTCAGCCATCCTGCGATCCGGCTGTGTAGTTCACAGTATTTGGGGCAATGATAACATGTTTTATCCAGATCACAGTAATCTTCTCAAGCAGATGGGCCCACCAGCTTGGTGGCAGCAGTTGGAGGAGTGTGCTGTAGCCATGTCCCCTTTCCCACCTCCTGCGTGCTCACACTGTAACTGATTGGCCTAACTGGAACAGACCCAGTGCTCCCAACAGTCAGCATTTTATGAAGTAATTTCCCTTTTTTTTTCCTTCCAAAAGCAGAACAATTCTCAGTTCACCTAAGAAGGAGCCCAGGTTATAAAGACAACACACACAGCATACACTAGTTGTGTGTTACCACCCGAACAACAGGAATGTCTGCAAATTATTTTCTCTATTGCATCTGAGATTAAGCTGGCTGGTAGTTCAAACACACACAGCAGAGAGAAGCAGTAGCTCAGTGATGATATAACTATGTGAGCAATTAACCTTCATATAAAAGATTACTGTAGATACCATAGATACGCCACAGGGCACACAGAGGGACAAGAATGAAGGCAAGCAGGGAACGTGCAAGACAGCTATTATGTGATGAAAGGTAAAGGAAGGATAAAGCACGTTCTGTGTAATGAACTGTTACCAATTTCTACCTGCTGCAGAGAGAAGGGACAGCTTTCCCTCTCCTCCCTCCACCTCCTTTCCTCACATCATCCAACACATCTAATTGAGGCAACTGTCTCACGAGCACAGAGACGAGCACACCAAGGCAAGGCAATGCTCTCACTTCAGCAAGGAAAAAATAAAGTAATAAAAATCAGTCTCATCTGTGCTGGCAGCAAAAGGACCAGGCAAACGCTGCAGAACCCATCTTCAAGGCTGGCATCAATGAGCACATTTCATTCCCAATTCAAAACAGCTAAAATAACACAGGAGAATCCTCCTTGGTTCTTCTCTCCACCTAGTCAAGCAAGAGGGAAGAAAACACCCAATCTCCTGCAGACCAACACTAAAGATCAGATATACCAGGAAGAACTTCATGGTAGAAATGGGAAAGTAGAGCCAACCTGTGTGTTTTGCACTATGTAAAATTCAGGGTTTATTATTTGTTTTGTTCCAATTCTGCAGTTTGTGACAGCCAAACAAACACCAAGTGCTCTGCTGGAGGCTTTTGGCTTTATTTGCCATCACTGACCTGGTGCTGTTAAATAAAAATCCCTAGCAGCCTATTTTATTTAAACACATGGCTTCAGCCCATGTGTTCCTTCCCAGAAACTGGGGTCACCCAGTGCCATGGCAACAAGCATGCTATGGGGGTCAGTAAAGGGAAGGACATTGATATCACAATTTGGCTGTGTACAATTGCTGCATCATGTTCCTGTTGTGATTGCAGTATCCTGCTGTGTCACTTTTCCAGATCAAAATACCACACAGTAACAAATACCTTCAGGTAAATTCAGCACTGAAGTATCAAGCTGTCCTCACATGGAATATCTACATGAACTGGACAGAGTACTGGATTAACACACTCCCTTTGCCAGCTGATTTACTCAGCCCTTCACCAAAGTCACTACAAAAAAAAAAGATTAGACAGAAGAGCTTTGTAGAGTAGCACCACTCAAGGAAGTTCAGCCAGCATGATTAAATGCAAGATTTCTTAAGCAAATACTGGTAAGTTGGGAAATTTTACTTGGATCTACTAAATGATAATACTATAAACTATACTATCAGCCATGTGGGTTTCAACAAGGAGGACACCTCCAAAGACAGGTCTGATTCTGTATCTTAGGTTCTGAAGCACTCCCTAAGGCCATGTTTAACATCCCTCCCCCAGTACTAAAACTAATACCATCCATGCTGTACAATCAACAGAAACCCAACTTGTAAAGCAGCAGAAATAATTCTCAACTGGTTTTATGTCCAGCTAAACAGCTTGTTATCAACCAGTGTCTCCCACTGTGACTAACCAGCCCCTTGAGACGACAGTGAGACCCACTCAGTGCTCTCTGCACTGTTGAGGCTCCCACATTTACAGCACTACCCGTGCAATTACCTTTGGTATGCTAATTTTAACTGAAAGCCAGATGAACAATAACCAGTTCCCCAAGGCACGTTGTCTCCTCTTACTCCAAGAGTTTAAGGTGCTTCATTGCCTGAAAGTGGAACCAACCACATCTCTCAGCAAAACACAACCCTGCACGAGTAAAAACCCGCACAAGGGGGCAAAGCAAACTTAAGCAAAGCTTAAGCAGAACAGGCTGGCTGCATGACTTGGTTTTCCAGTCTGTTCTATGCAACATGACGTAACCACTCAGTCTTCACTGCATGGACTGTCCTCTGGATGGCCAGTAAGCTCACGTACCTCTCCGTGCAGAGCAACCATACTCATGCCTCAGCTATTTCAGACCAAGGATCCACTGCACTTTACACATGTGCTCTAATCCATGGAAGACATAGCACTGGATGGGACCTGTGGTGATCATCTAGCCCAAAATACCTGTTCAAAGGAGTTTCAAATGCAGCAAGCTGGTCAGCAATTATTTCCCTTTCCTTTTGGGAAGGAACAACTGTTCGTTTTGGTACAGGCAGGGGGATGACCGGCTGGAGAAGAGCTCTATGGAGAAGGACCTGAGGGTCCTGGTGGATGACAGGTTGGCTATGAGCCAGCAGTGTGCCCTGGTGGCTAAGAAAGACAATGGGATCCTAGGGTGCAGCAGGAGATGTGGCCAGCAGGTCAAGGGTGATCCTCCCCATCTACCCTGCCCTGGTCAGGCCCCACCTGGAGTATTGTGTCCAGTTCTGGGGTCCCTGGTGTAAAAAGGACAGGGATCTCCTGGAGAGAGTCCAGAGAAGGGCTGCAAAGATGATGAAGGGCCTAGAACATCTATCCTATGAGGAAAGGCTGAGAGAGCTGGGGCTGTTCAGCCTAGAGAAAAGACGACTGAGGGGGGACCTAATTAGTGTTTATAAATATCTTAAGGATGGGATGCAGGGGGAATTGGCCAGCCCCTATTCAGTGGTCTGTGGAGACAGGAGAAGGGGCAATGGCTGCAAATTGGAGCACAGGAAGTTCAACACCAACATGCGGAGGAAAAGCTTTTTTCACAGTGAGGGTGACAGAGCCCTGGGACAGGCTGCCCAGGGGGGTGATGGAGTCTCCTTCTCTCAAGATATTCAAGACCCATCTGGATGCCTATCTGTGTAATACGAGCTTGGGGAACCTGCTTTGGCAGGGGGGTTGGACCAGATCATCTCTTGAGGTCCCTTCCAACCCCTATAGTTCTTTGAAATGCAGGCTGACAAATTCCAACCACTTTGTTATCTACCCTATATTTGGAAATGCTTTCCAAATTATCTGTTGCATCACTCTCCCAGGTTTCAAGATTAGGTTGACCAGGCTGCACTTCCCTGCATCCACTGTGTCCTTCTTGAAGGTAAGTGTGACATCTGTCCTACTCCTCAGGAAACTACCATCATCATCATGACCTTTCAAATGTGAGTGAGAACACCCAAGCAATGACATCAAGTCAGCTCGCTCAGCACTTGTGGATGAGTCCCATTAGGTCCCCTGAACTTTACATCCAATTTAGGTCTTTCTAATCTGATCCTCCTCCACCAAGGATAAGTCTTCCATGGTCCAGACCTTGCTAGGCACCTCAGGAACCTGGGGTTCCTGAAGGCAAGGCTTGTGAGTAACTACCAAAGCAAAGAAGGCTTGGAGTACCTTTGTCTTTTCCATGTCCTTTGTCACTAGGTCTCCTGCCCCATTCAGTAGCTGTCTCACATTTTCTTTCTTTGCTCCCAATGTCCCTGCAGAAGCTTTTCTTGTCCCTCTCCAGATTCAACTCCAGATACTTCAGTTTTCTTAACCCAACCCCTAAGCACTGAAAACAAGGAGTGTGACCTGTCCCTGCTTCCACCTTTCATACACTTCCTTTCCATGCTTGAGTTTAGTCAGAAGCTCCTTGTTCATCAGTGCAGGACTCCTGCTACTTCTGATTTCCTGTGTGAGGGAATGAGCCATTCTTGAGCTTGGAGTAACCAGTCAGCTATGATTAGAGAAAGGTCCTGGGTGTCAGAGGTTATAGGTCATCCCCAAAATCATAGGGAGAAAAAGCCTCAAATACTCTGAATATGTTCCAGACCTATTTTCTTCCATCTCAAAGATCCTTCTTGCCCAGTTTCAATGAGCAAAGGGATTAAACGTTTAAAAAAAAAAAGTGACAGAGAACATAATGTTCCTGGAACACTCATCTGATTCCAGAAGCCAAAAATACAAGTGAATAAAAAACAACCTAACAGTTTTTGGTATCACATTTCTTCTGACAAACCTGCTCAAACAACAATGTATTTTAAATGGATTGGGAAGAGCAGAGGCCTGGAAAGGGAATTCTTGTCTCTGAAGAAAGACGTGCATGTCTAGACTGCTGGAAGTCTGCCTACACATTTAGTTTTGCAAAAGCCATTACAGCTGCCCACTTTGGAAACAGATTCCCATTTCAGGCTCTGCAGTTCCCAAGTAACAGTCCAACAGCTAAGGCATTGCTTCTGCCATCATCTCTACAACTCACCATCTAAAGGGCTCCTTAATGGAAACAAAATCTAATTGCACCACAGAAACTGAACGATGCACAGACGTCTCCCCAGCTGTGATCAGCTCTCAGCTGAGACCAGAAGATCTCACACAGAATGGAGCAGAGTCTTAGCTTCATGCTGATCGGGGGCTCTGAGGAAAGCTGTTCTTGCAGGAAGAAAACACCCCATGAGAATTTGAGGTGAGGGCCGAAGTGAACCCTGCTTGGTCCTGCAGACTGTTGTGCTCATGAACAGCTGGGACACAAGAGACACACCTGTTGCGCCTCCTTGGGGTCTGGCTTCTTCCAGAAGGAGTCCAAGTTCTGACAGGTTCATCATGGGAAGCAAAGCAAAGCACGGTGCAGTGTGTGGGATACTCAGCAGTCTCTTCAAAAGTGTATCCCAATCTGAACTAAAACTTTTACACTCAGCACACATTTAGGAGCCTCTAAAAACTTCCTCTGATACACAACTGAAGAGTTACTTCAAAACAAAACCCTACCGAAATCCTTCGAAGAGCCATTCCCTCCACGAGTTAACCACAGACAGCTGTACCAGCACGCTTAAACAAAGCTGCTCAACTTCAAAGCCAAGGCATCAAACTCCAGGGGTCCTTCAGCCATCTGCATCCCAACTGGCCCCAAGGCTACAAGCCCCTTGGCTACAAGGCTATAGATCGGTGCTATATGGTATGAATCCATCCTGCTTTCCTGTTAGGTGGGCCCTATCTGATTAAAGCCAAAGGCAACCAAAGTTAAAACAAGTCACCATCATCTAATACATTATGGTATGGGACTCAGGTGACTCAGTAGTAAATTGTAACCACCACTCACAACTTGCCACAGCAGGAGCAAAGTGACTGGAAACAAATGAACACAGGATTTTGCTCTGAAAGTGGAACCAGTGGAAAGAGATGGTTCTATAAGCACATGGAAGAGAACTATCATGCTAAACAGAAACACAGAAAGGAACTGGGTAAACACACACAGAGACACACACAGTATCCAGGAAAAATTTTGCAACAAAACCACCAGCCTGTTGTTATGTAAGAAAACATTTCTTAGGCCTTTATTTACAAAAGCTTTAAAAACAAATACCCTCTGTTATGCAAATTATTCGTTGTTTAAAAAGGACCACCCAGTTACATCATTGTAACTCAATGAAAAAAGGTGTTTGATTTCTTTTTAACTACAAGGTAAAACAGAGTGATTTGGCGAACATCTGGAGGTGTCTCTACTGTTGGTTTCCGTGTGGCAGACGCACACACAGGCACACATTGTCACACATCCCATCATTCCAGGCCAGTATTTAGCTATTCAATATGAAAAAATCCTTCCTGCACAACTGCTCTGTATACATGCTATGCAGAGTTAAGAACTTATTTAGGGTCCTTTAAAACAATATATCTAAAATATATTGCTAAGATATACTCAAAAATAAACTAGCATTACACTCCTCAGGTAACTTTATTAGCTCTAAGTTATTATATTTTGTTGTCTTACAACAAATATCTGTAACATCTGTCTTTGTAGCAACTACAAAAAAGCACGATTTAATTGTCCTTCTAATTCAATAATTCACTTAAATAGGTTTTTCTTTTTCAGATCTTTGGGTTTTATCTTCGACTAAACTGACTTTCAAAAAATCATCAAATCAAGTACGTAATAAATATGACTTCATAAAAAATATTTGAGGTGTACATTACTAGAATAAAAGCTTAGGAAGTTAATCAAGGGAACTGTGCCATTACAAAATTCCTTCTATTCCAATATCATTCAGCTCTTCACTTAATGGCAAAAACACTAAATTCACAGCTGTTCTTTTCCTGAAGGGTGTAAAGCTGTTTTTTCAAGCTTCTCTCCCCCATCACAGAGCGGTTTTAAAGCTGCAGGCCAACCAGCAGTTGACGTGTGCAGGATGTGTTTGAAGATGACTGAGCACTAGTAAAAATAACAGCAGTTACTATGATTTCAGTAGTTTGTTTTGCTCGAACAAACAGAGGTTACGCAGCAAGCGAGTCAAGTTCTATGGGTTGAGATGCCAAGGAAACAACAGCATGAAGCTGTTGAACTTGGCAGATGATTGTTTTCTAGCTGAGGACGAAAGATTAAAAAAAAAAAAAAAGAAACTTCAAATAAACAGAGGATCTGAGTCAGAGTCGCTCTCTAAAGTGCAAATTTGATGGTCCACAATCTTGAATAGCTAAAACGCCTGCATACTGGAAGGAACAGACATGAATGGGGAAGTTACAGTCAGTGCCACTTAATTTGGAGAAGGGAGGGGAAAGAGACAAAAAAATCCTAGAAGATCTATGTAGGGAAGTTTATCAGACTATTCATTATGATTTCACTTTCCCCTTCTCTCTGCCACACCGATCCTATACATGCTTCTTTACAAATGGGCTAGTTATGAGGCCAAAACGCAATCCAGAAAACATTACGTATCAATCGTGAGATCAAAATCTGTGATAGGAACAGTCAAGTTTAGTACATAGAAAGGCAGAAAAGAAAGTGTGGTGAGAAAGGGGGAGGGGGGGGAAAAGCCTTATTGTCCAAGGGGTTCAACCAGAGATAAAACCTATGTACAAGCACGTGGAGGTCAAAAAGATGGCCTTTCATTTCATGTCATGACTGTTTGTTGGCTTCTTCTTCATATGCGTTTCCTGTGCCGTTCTGGACGTACGAGGAGCCCGAACCAAGGCCGTATAAGTGGCCACAATATTTGGCATCATCAATGTGATCTTCAAAGAACATCTAGAGAGTTCAGAGAGAGATAGAGAGAGATCATTGCCAAAGAAAAGGCTCAGTTTAAATAGAACTATCAAAATGCTTTAAAGTGTTGCTACTTTAGCACAACTTATCAAATGCCCAGGTACAACAGATGATATAATTAACATTGCAGCGACAATCTTGACATGTCATCTACATGTGCTATGTGACACCACTCTTTACAGTAAAGCCACCATGGAATACAGCTGCTCTTCCTGTGCTCCTTCCCTGATCAGTTGGCCAAATACAACATACTCATAGATTGGCTTTTCAGCAAGTGCAACACAGGTGTTTCTCCAACTCGTTCCTGTGGAGTTTCTCACCACAGGGGTTTGCTCAGCATCCGTCATCGGTGCCTGCACACTACACAGTCCTCAGCGTGGGGGTTTTCATCACTCTTTGAAATAGAGTTTAGCATGTATGTGTTTGGAGATGGGGAGAAGATTTGAGCACAAAGCCCATCATGGAGTTTAGAGAAACGCAGAAAGGCTCATTTCCAGCTAGGTCTACACAGAGGGGGACTTAATTTTAAAAAAAAAACCCAGCAAAATTAAATTTTATACTAAGACTCCATTTACATCTTACAGGTCTTAATTACAAACAGAACCTTTCAGTGGAAGACATATGAAACCCCATGATATTCAGATAGCCTACCTTTCAGACTTCGGTTTTCAAGCAAAACCACAAATTACCCCACAGAAAACCCCAAACCAGACACACAGACAAAAATTCTTCAACGTCAAAACTTCACAGCAACCCTAGACACCCCAGTGGTTGACATTTAGAGTCATCTTCATCAATCTAAGGCAGCCAAAAGCATGCAGAAGCAGGGTGGCACAATACGCAATCTAAATGCAGTGGACTGCATATACTGCACTGGCTGAAAACTTCTCCCTTTAATCTTTGCTCTTAGCAGCACAGTCTGGAAAGTTCTGTACTGCAGGAATTGAAGATCTCAATTAAAAGTTTTAAGGCCCCAGGCAGTTCTTAAGGAAACAAACAAGCAGGAAACACCCAAAACAAGAGCTCTGTGGTACTATCAGTATTTAAGCATTTCTGATGGGAAGAAATAGATCAATAATTTTTTTGGCTGGGATTCAAAGGCCCAGCAAGTTCTTATTACTTCACAACAACTAGTAGTAATATATTTATTAACTTTGTACCTCTGCAAGCATTGTAAAATGCAGAATTTTTTCACTCAAATACATTGTTAAACAAATAACTCTACTGAAAAGGCTTAAAAAACGCATATTAAATATATTCCTCTCTGCTGAGTACTATACTCTTATTTAGAAATGCTGTACTTGCAAGGAATCTCTGAAAATACTGAAATATAATCAATCCATCTTTGTTGTCTTGACTAAGCAAATTATTTGCACTGAATAACCTCAAAGATTCCAAGTTCTCCCAAGTAAGAGCTTTTTGTAAACAAATTCAAGAAGCTAATTTGGCACGCAACACAAACTGTCTCATTAGAGAAACAATTTGAACCTTTTCCTCAAGAAAATTAACTCTAAAGGCAGTTTCTTAAGGCATGATTGTCACATACTTGCTCTTTTATTTGCTTTGGATTTTGTTTCAAATTCAAGAGTGGAAGATTAACAATACTGGGCAGACAGCACTCAGCAGCAGAGTCCTCTCTCTCACCTCTGTAACCCGTGACCTACCTCACAACTGCAGCAGTGTCAGAGGAGGCCGAACAGAGCATTATGGTAACGTTAAATATAACATTAATATGTTGTGGAGAACACTAAATATCCACATCTCTTTCACCTGCCATCTCACCAGTACTGTTAGAAACTCAGTCACTTTCTCCCCCCCACAAGAGGCTGGATGACAGAAGGCAGACATCTCAGTGCACAACACTAAACCTCATTAAAAGATGAGGTTTGCCCCTCCCATCCATTTGGACATGGCCAAAGACACTGAATTGCTGGAAGAATGCCATGTGCAGATGCACTGGCATCTGAACCAGCACAACTGCTCTCCAGAAGAAGCCCCTTTGACATCTGTTTGTTCTACTGCTGCAAAATACCCTAGTTCCTTCCTATAGCATGCAGACAAGTGGCAAGGATATGTGAAACCTGTAAAACCTCACTTTCCTTGCTGCAGATTTTGAATTCATTGATTGATATTCTTTTGGAACCTGAGTGTTTCCCTGCTTTATTCAGTGGTAAGGAACAAATGCATGGACAGTCTCCACAGCAGCCTGAAGGGCGCTATTTAATAGACCTGTGGCCTGCAAGTTTAGCTACACATCCAGACACTCTTCCCCCAGAGCTTGTCACAAGCAGCAGTGCACACCAGCTGGGAACTGTGCTGAGCAGAAGCTCAAGGAAAATTGGCTTCAATGCCGTCACCCAGGAAGGAGCCTGGCTCTAGCAGCTCCTAACTCACTGCAGCAGCAGCCTAAAAAAAGGTACCCTGCAAAACAAGGGAGAAAAAAACCCCAAACACCACAAAAAACCCAAAAGCCAGGCACAGGCTGAAAACAGGAAGCAATAACTCCCTGACAGCTGCTAAGCAGGGAATCCATAGGGTTGGTTCACAACTACTCTGAGGAAGACACAGGTGGTGTTACTTTTGTCAAGAGTGACCCCTAAAGCCCTTCAGAGACCTCCTTAAAATAGGGCAGGTTTATCAGAATTAGCAGTTCCACCTGACTTATCACAGCACAGTATTACCATGGAGATAAAACCAATACATCCACCTACTTCTCTCATTTTGAAAAAGGCCATTCCTGTGAGTAAAGAATCAGATCCTGCCTGATGCTGTGGTCCTATCCTTTCCAGCTCTAACTGCTCAGCCACTTCTTGTAATCCACCCTGAAAGAGAAAACATTTTTGTTAACTGCTGAAAAAAATGTAAATGGAAGAGTACAGTCCACGTCTGGGAAAGTCTGGCATGCAGGTCATACAACCCCAAGTATGTTTCAATGTTTGCACAGGAGCTGAAAGTCATTATACCAGATAAATACATCCCTGGAGAATCAAACTTTCAGTATCAATAGCAGCATTATAATTCTGCGTCAGTATTGATTAAATAAAGCAACATCTGTCACCAACAAAACTATTCCTTCCTGTCTCAGCTTCTCCAGTAACCAGATGACATTACTCAAAAACCCAATTCCTTCAAAGACTGGCAGTGCAGAAGAACAAAACCAGGTGTTCTGTACTTCTATTTGAGTGAAAGTTCAAAGGGTAAAAACATTGTTTGACAAACACAAGAATTCAAGTGCTTACAAATGAGATGCCCATATGCCTCCATGTATCGAAGCACCTAGGCCTCCTTTGAAACAGACCTTTCCCTTTCCACTTACCTTTCAACAATTAGGTTGAGGGGTTTTCCACTTCCCTTCACAACAGCTGAGAGTATTCTTAAGTGTCTAGAACACTACAGGGAGTTCAGGAAAACTTATACAGCAGGCATTTAGAAACCAGGTGGTCAAGTCAAAAGAGGAGGGAAGTGCCCACTCCACCTCTACAAGACATTCTGCTCCCTCATTAGAGTTTGTTTCATCAGGTGCCATAAAAGGATAGGGGAAAAACAGGCCAAACACATTTGTCATGTTGCATTCTGTTTCCTAAAACCCCATGAAACAGCCAGTTTTTCTGGTACAGATCTATATTTTAAAGTCACATGAGTAATGTAACCTGCTTCCTATAAAAAGGATATATAAGCATCTCAGGGTGATTGCTTTGAATGTTGATACAAGGTTCAGAAGAACAGACTATGAAGCTGTAGACATCACTCCAAAGCCACAAATGTATCTTCTCTTAAAGGCAAAGCTTCTCCAGTTTTGGAGCAAGGTTTCTTCCCCAACAGGCTTATGTACCTATCACTTTAGCTGTAGTGACTAAATAAGCCTCTTTTTAACGCTCTCCCTCCATGGTAATAACCATTATATGTGGAAGAAAAACCCACTGGAAGTCAGTTTGGTTTTACACAGCCACCACAGAGCAGTTAGAGCTCAGACATGTTACACTGTAACTGCAGTCTTTTAACACTGTAAGCACAGAATTTTGCACATCAATTCTTTTTTTATGTAATCATTAAGGCATAAAGCTGCTGGAAACAGACTAAAGCACACACACATTCTTCAAGGTCTAGTAAGATCAAAGCAACAAAGGAAAAATTCTTAGTGCTGCCAGAAGTTTTGCAAGGCAAGTGTTGCAGGGAGGCAATGCTTTTAAAGAAAAGACTGAGTACTATCCCAGTTCACCTTTCCTTCCACTCTTGACCTGTTTTGGAGTACAGGAAGGGAAGCAGCAAGACACAAAAGCATAGCAAAGTTAGAACTCACAGAGCAGGGGGGAAAAAAAGCAAGCTTGTCCTGAAATCAGATCAAACATGCAAATTTCTGTGAATCTTATGGCAGCAGGTTTGGGTCCACGTTTTTGGTTTGTTTAAAATGATGTAGGCTTCAGTAATAACATTCCCAAGTAACACCTACAAACCAACATGAAATCCTATATATATATGGCTAGTTTTATTCTAGTTTGAGCAAAAGGAATATTTGGATACATCATCTGAACACTGCAAATATGCTCAGTTATTTAACTTACACTCTTCAAAAAACATGCTGAGAGTTGGTGGGAAGGGGAAAAGTGCATCTCAGACACAAGGATGCTGTCTGCTCTCTAACTCCAGAAAAGAGCTGTTAGATAACCTCATCAATAGCAGTTTGGCCCATACCCCTGCAAAGCAGCATTTTCTGGTCCTAAACCCTCTACTTTCTCAAGCTGTGAACTTCCCAGTGCTTCATCATCTGGTTCTGCTAGCTCTATCTACTCCAGCTTCAAACAGCTTTTATTATTGAGTGAAAAAACACTCAAATTGGTATTATTTACACAGCAGCTGCAAGCTGTGGAATTTAGACTTAGTAATTAAAAATGTACAGTGACAGCAGCTTGCAGAAGAATGCTTTGAAAATACCACTTTTAATGGTATACATCTGTTTATAAGTGTATCACACACCACTGCCATGTGGGACTTCTTGCTCTGTAACTCCAATAATTACAGAAGCAAAAGTTTTCAGGTTGCCTCTGAAAATGAGTAGGCTACTGAGATTCTCTTTCAGGCAAGATTTTTACACTCCAGCTAAGAATATTTTTCTCTTGGAGGAGAAGGATGCATTCCTTCCAAATTTTCAGAGCACTGGTCTTCTGAGAGGCCACAGAATGATTTATATAATCACACACCCATGGTCAACAGCAAATCCAGTTCAAACTCAAGTTTCACAGCACTGGTACTAGAGTTCAGCCCTGTACACCTCCCCCCACATTAAAGCAACTTCCCAGCAAGATCTATAAATCTACATGACCAAAGAGCTGCCATTACTATAAAGAATGTTTGAAATTGCCTACATAGAAATACCTTTAGAAAAGAAGCAAGAGTTTGACCTATACAACATCCATATTTCAAGTTAACTCCTGGATCTACATGCCAATGAAGGACACGTGTGTCCATATGAGTTGGAGTAACATACTGTAAATTCACAGGCTACCTAATTCCACAAACACCACCTTATTTCCCAAAGCATATTTCTCTTCTCAATAACAAAATTTGGGTGTGTAGGGCCAGGGAGCAGGGGACCTAGAGCAAGTCAGTGACTTTCACATGAAAACCAGACAGGTCAAAATAAAGGACAACTGCACAGCAGTTCAATTCACTGCAGTTTAATAGAGATTGAAAGTGACAGACATTAGAAGACAGCACATGCATTTTTAGAGTCACAACACTGAATGTTTAGCAACTTGTTTCAGCCAGCTGCTCTCAGTACAGTACAATTCCACCATCACTTCACTGCTGGTAAATCTGGAGGGGCAGGGTAGCCCATGTGCCTTCCCCCCATCATTACCAGACTGCAGGTTAGGTGACAGGAACAAGATTTACTGCAGGAAAAACAACCTGCAGCTCTTAAAAAAAAAAAAAAAAAAAAAAAAATCAATCCCCCTTGCTCTTAAGGTCTGCTGAAATAAGAACTGTCAAGATTTCTCTTGTCTTCCAAAAACGATTAATATCTCTAAACAATGCAGGTCACACATGTCTTAATGAAATGAGAGGAAATACAATCCCCCCTCCTCCCCAAACCCACTCACAATGTCACCTCTGGAATGGTGACACACAACACCATTCTGTCACCCTTCCTATATCACTAAAATTGGACTACACTGGGACACCAGATGCTTTGCTTTACTTCACTAGGACAGAGAAAGTGAAGGGTTTTTTTTTGTTTGGGGCTCCCCCTCCCCTCTCCTCAAAGACTCCCAAAGTTTATGAACATTTAACTTTTAGTTCTGGCCTCTGTGAAGCAAAACTGTTTCTAAGATGTTCTCTAACACTCAGCAATTTGCCCAGCTGATTATGCCACTAACAACTCTAGATGAACACAGGTAAGTATACTTCATACTAACTGGAAGGGAGGTCTCAATTTTCAACATTAATTGTATTAACAAAGTATTTACAGACATTACGTCCCACACAAGTAGGCTACTAAAGAGGGACACACCCTATTAAAGCTTTTATTGGTTCTTAGAAAGAAACAGAGGACTATATACCCCCACACAGGTGACTAGTTCAGCGAGGAGGTGGCAAGCCATTCCTTAGTTAGGATGTGGTGGTCCTACAGTCAGCATTGTCTTTTCCTGCAGGTTTCCATTAAGAAAGCCTAGAGAATCGAGTTAGTTTCCATGAAAGCAGCAAGCCATTAATTGTGAGAGACGAGCGATGCTCCTCATTCCAGCAGCAGTCCAGACTCTCACAGGTCCTTGGAAAGTAAAGCTGTTAACAATCCCTGCAGCATCTTTTTTTCACTTGCTGTCTTCCCCTTCACATACTTAGTTCCAGTCTCCATTCATTTTCCAGTCCAATAAAGCATCCACATTTTATGTCTGACAGAGTAAGCCAATCAGTAACCCCACTGGCCTGATATGAGAATCTGGTTTCTAGCATTGCATTTTTTTCCTAGAAGTCACAGGTTGTGCCTGAACACACGCTGCTGTATCTTGCCTTATGGGGCCCATCTGAAACATCCTTTGCTCCAGTCCTCTTCCCAAGACACTTCCACAGCATCACCGGTGCAATTACCTTTGCCAGGACGACCGCAGTCCTTTAGTGGACTGCACAATGAGGAAATAAGAGTATATGAAGCCCATCAATTCTTATGGCTCAAGAACTCCAGGATCAATTCCAAACATGGGTTTATCATCTGTCAACAAAGACTGGGCACTATAAATACAGTATCAGCGTGCTATTTTTAACTGGTAAACAGCCACAAAAACCAATGTGTGGTCCCTGCCTGCCTCTACGAATACCCTTTAATATTAAATATATAAATCTCAAGGCAACAAGGCTGTTCAATACATACTACCAAAGCAATCCTAGAAAATAAGTATTTTTCAGCAGAAAGTACTCTCTCTCCAAAGCCAACATGTGTTCTGAGGCAATAACAGATCACTTACCTTCAGATTTTTGCAACTCTTCATGAGATATTTCACATCATAGATGACAGGGAAAAACAATCGCAGTATCTCAAAGAAGTCCAACTCTTCTTCAGGTAGATTAGAGTTGGTCAGGATTTTGATTAGATAGCCAAAGTCATACCCACTGCAAATAAATAATGAAAACAGTGTAAGCAAATCACTTGGAAGCATCCTTCTCACTTCCAACATCAAGACTTTATTACACATTGCCAGGATATTTTGCTTAAATTGAAGGCAATTACAACTGACTCTTACAAAAGACTGCCCCTCAAGTGTAAATGCCCCCATTGCAGCTTTCAGGAAAAACTATTAATTTAGTCTCAACAAGGCCAGGTGAAGAAGAAAATAAAAAAAGAATCTGCCTAGAGGAGCTTCCCCAAATCCTGAAGCGAGGTAATGCTGCTGGAGCTTCATCTTACAACAAGAACTTAAACCAGAAAGGCTCTCACCTGGTTCCTCTCACACAGACTGGAGTTTCTCACTACAAACTCAAGGAGACAGAGATGTCTATAGCTCTTGAAATCCAAAGGATTCAAGAGTTTCCAGAATCAACACATTTTTCTGTCTGCAGGCAAGTTTCACCCTTGGCAATGAGGAAGAGAAGACTTTCTTTCAGCTTTCCCAGCTAAATCAGCACAAAGTTAGACAAATAACAAATTTATTTGTAGACTATTACTCCTTTTGAAGGCAAAGACAGAGTAAGATGGAAATTTTTTTTTGTGTACGTAAGTCAGCAGGAAGCAGCAAGATACCTGAGCAGTACAAGTTTGGTAGAAGAAACTGAGGTGTGTATATAGGTATGTATTTTGTGTGTGTAGTAAAGAGTTTAAGACAACTCCCTTCTCAGTAGCTTGACTGAAGAGTACATAGGAATGAGGTGTGGCAGTAAAAGGGGAAGCCATACACTTTTCCAAAGAGTTAGAGAGGAAACTGAGGCTTCAACACATAGGAAAGACAGATGTCAGGCATTAAGCAGGACTGAACACCACAACAAAAAGCAAGGATGACTAGTTATCCTTTTCCCTAGGAAGGCAGAGATTACAAGACAGATTCCTCATGATCTCAGCATGAATCTGATCCCTGCTGATCCCTTGTACTTGCAGGAATGCTCATGCACATATGCACTGAGCTAGACGGGGGTAATTCATCTTCTTTGTTACTAGGTTTGCACTGAACCAAATCAGTTCCTAGATTTTATTGACATACAATTATAAGAATGCCTGTACTAACAAAGCTGAAAACACCCAGCAGGGCTGACTCTACTGAAGGCTGCATCAGTTTTGCTACTTGAGGAACCTTAGTGTATAACTGAAACACAATTCAAGCAAACAGGCAGCAGACACAGACTCCAAACTCCCAGTTTAAGAATTTGTGTTCACTCTTGGTTACACAAGGATCATACTCAAAATCAAGAATTTTGCAACTTGGTCCAAATCTTGCCAGACATCTTTAACTGAGAGATGAGAAATACAAAAGACAAATCAGTTACAAGCACTGCACTACTGATCCTGCAGATATTTAGTACCCACAAATCACAGAATCGTAGGGGTTGGAAGGGACCTCCAGAGATCATCGGGTCGACCCCCCTTGCCAAAGCAGGCTCCCAAGGACAGGTCACACAGGTAGGCATCCAGACAGGTCTTGAATTATCTCCAGAGGAGGAGACTCCACACCCCCCTGGGCAGCCTGTCCCAGGGCTCCCTCACCCTCACTGTGAAAAAAGCTTTTCTGCATGTTGGTGTAGAACTTCCGGTGCTCCAATTTGCAGCCATTGCCCCTTGTCCTGTCCCCACAGACCACTGAAAAGGGGCTGGCCTTTTCCCCCTGTGTCCCACACTTGAAATATTTATAAACATTAATCAGATCCCCTCTCAGGCTTCTTTTCTCCAGGCAGAACAGCCTCGGCTCACTCAGCCTTTCCTCATAGGATAGATGTTCCAGGCCCTTCATCATCTTCGTAGCCCTTCTCTGGGCTCTCTCCAGGAGATCCCTATTTTTTTATACCAGGGAGCCCAGAACTGGACACAATACTCCAGGTGGGGACTGACCAGGGCAGAGTAGAGGGGGAAAATGAAGACCAGTGACTTCTGATGCAGGCTCAAGGCTTTAGCTTGCATACTCACTGTAAAGAGGATTGCTTTTTATAGCCTTTGTACACAATGGGGTTCCCTATATCATCTAGGCATAGGGATTTTCTAGGCAGAGGGCAGAAAATCTTGAACATACTGTGAGTTTGAATTGTTTGCTAAAAGCCCATTAAAGCAAGATACACAGAAGGTATGGACTACTGCACCTCTCCCATGGGGTTTTCAGTGCTCTAAACAGAAATTTCATGTTGAATGAATCCTGCATTGCATCTAGTGCCTTCAAGCTGTGCTGGCAACACTCCAATCTCTACAGTAGCAGCCACTGGCCAGGGAGCAAAACAGCCAAAGATAGAAGAAGGATTTCAGCTGGGCCATACAAAGGATAGTACATTTGGCAAGTTAATTGTATTAGATCACCTGTTTGGGAGGATGGGGGTGTGAAGGCAGGGAGGTGGAGAGAATAATGGTGGGGAAGCTTGTTTCAGCATAAAGATCTCTACAGAGAAACAAAATTTAAAAGTCACATGAGCAAAAAAGGCTGTTCAGGATTAAGGAGACTTACTCCTCTAGAGATTGGAAAGCTTATTTATTAACTCACTGAATTCCTGACATCTGTTGTCCTTGTGGCTCAAATGTAGCAGCTGTATCTAAGCTTTAAAAATTAGGAAAGCAGTATTTGTCCCCTCTTTAAAACATTTTAAACTCCTTTTCTCTTCAAAAAAGAAAATTACATATATGACGATTACTAGAAAACAGATGCTCTCAAATACTTCCAATTTCTATTAAGAAGGAAATACCACAACAACAGTCAAGATTTGTTTACCATTTGCCTTGAGAGTGAACAGGCTATCAGAAATCTGCAGTGTCATCGAAGAATATATACATTAAAATATATATAATTTTTATCCAGAAGATAGTAGCAGATTCTTCCATTCTAGGACCCTCATTCAGAAAAAGGGATCAGGATACCTGAACAGGCATGATTACTGTTCCATTGCATAGCAGCATTCAGTCAGGTATCTGTTCTTGGATCCTAACCAAGCCATGGGTTAGTTTTAGTCAGCTCAATCAATGTCTTGCATTCCTTAAATTGCAGGTGCTTACACGTAGTCCTACTGCACTCAAAACAATCAGCACACTTTACTAATCACAATGCAGTTATCAATACATTTACATAGTATTTTTAGTATACTTTTGGGGGTACTTTGTTCCAGTCATCCAAGCTTACATAGACATAAGCACAGTCACTCCAGTTCAAGACTGAGATATATCCAGTTCAAAGAAATTTCTGAGTGGCCACAGCTGAATGCTAACAGAAAGGTAAGAAAGTCCACAGTGAGCAATTATGTAATTACCTGCTCATTAAAGAAGTTTTCTTCTAGCCCTCTAACAGGCAATTAGTGGTTGGTTTGTACCCTACAGCACACAGGTTTCCTTTCCTTAAAAAGCTTTCACCATTTCCAGTACAATCACCTGAAGTTACTAAGTGCAGCCAGCAGTAACCCCTGGAGCTATACAGCAACTTAAGCACTCTTATAACCACTTTCTTCCACTGAACATGGACAGCTGTAGGCAACAAGACCTTAAAGATCAAATGCATCTGTATTTCTTTCCCTTACTACCCAGAATTCAGATAGCCAATTAACAATCAACTCTACTCAAGAACCAATGGTTTCTAAAATTAGTCAAGACCTGACAGGGATGAGAAAGCTTTTTCATTTTCTTCATTTTATAACTGGGTCATATAAACAAGCCAACAGATTAAACTTTACTAAAATCAATTAAACACCAATGGTTATTGAAATACAATAGCTTGGAACTTTCCAGCTTTCCAAAAACATTTGGATTAAGAGACATGTTTGCACAGAGCCTCCAAAGGTAGACTGAGGAGGCTTGCATGCATGTTGACAGTCAAAGCTTCAGCAGATCAGCCAGCTAAACATCCCCAAAAAGAATGTCTGAGCTGTTCTGGTTAGATTGACAAGCACACAGCTCTGAACTGTGACAAGAATCAGAAACACAGGAGTTCCCCTCTCTTCAACCCAAACACATTTCAACACACAGAAAAGACTTGATGGAGTCACCTAGAAGTTGTGGTATACAAGAATCAGTGACAGGGCAAACATTTCTTTGCTCATGCCAGGCAAAACTGCAGGTCCACATTAACAGGTCAGTGGGCCAAAGCAGCTACATCAAATGCAGAGATAAAGAGCACACAATGAAAACTACCTGGGAAGGTAGGAGCTAAGAAAAAACCACCCAAGAGTTCCATGAAATTGAAGACCAAGAAACAAAACAAAACCAAACCGTATCCTCACACTCTGAGAAAGAAGCAATTCCCCTCTGCCCACTTCCTAAGAGACCCATGGGTTTGGGGAGTTAGTAATAATGAAAGCATTTTGAAGAAGCAATAGCACAGTCAGCAACTGTCAAGCTCAGCTTTTGCAGTAGTGAAAGAACTACTTCAGGGAGAACCTACATATAACAAGTTTTCAGCTGTTGTTGTCCAGTTCTTTAAGTTTCAACTGATAAAATTACATCAAACTAATATATATTAGAAACAGCTACAGTTCTTTGCAGCACATTTTCTGTGACCCATGCTCCTTTCACAGCTTTGTGCAATCTCAGCTTCCTCAGACCTTCAGCCACTATTTCAGGGCTTTGCACTCACTAGATCATCAACGTGCTCTGTGAAGCATAAAAGCCTTTAAATGTTCTCTGCCTTTAAAGTCTCTCTTCAGGCAGGTGTGTGGATAATCACTGTTTGATAAACATCTGCTACAGTAGCAGTATTTAGAGGCTTTCTAAAAACATTTTCAGAAGTCCACAACAGAAACTCATTTTTGCACAGCTGAAACTGGACTTTATTAAGTCTGCTCCAAAATCCCTTCATAAGCTGCACTAGTGAAGTGGCATGATTGCTCCTATTTTGCTCCACACTTCAACCAGCAGATCAGTCAAGAATCACCCACTACTGACATAGCTAAGGTTTAAAAGGAATCCCTAGTGTAGAGATGGCTCACATATTCTTTTGCTAGGACAGCTTATGCTGAGCCCTTGAAGTTAATAGAAGATACTGGAAAAACATTCACAGAATCACAGAATCTCCTGAGTTGGAAGGGGCCCATGAGGGCCATCGAGCCTAACTCCTGGCTCCACACAGGACCAGCCAAGCCAGAGCATGGGACTGAGTGCATCATCCAGATGCTTCTTGAGCTCAGCCCAGCTCAGTGCTGTGACCACTTCCCTGGGGAGCCTGTTCCAGCGCCGGATCACCCTCTCAGGAAAGAGCCTCTTCCTAATATCCAATCTAAACCTTCCCTGTTGCAGCCTCATCCTGCTCCCTTGGGTTCTAATGTTGGTTGTCAAAGAGAGGAGATCAACAGCTGCCACTTCACTCCCTCTCATCAGGAAGCCATCAATCACAATGAGGTCTCCCCTCAACCTCCTTTTCTCCAGGCTGAAGAAATCAAGGGACTTCAGCCTCTCCTCAGAAGTCTATCCCTCCAGACCCTTCACCATCCTCACTGCCCCCCTCTGGACACTCTCCAATAGTTTTGGCTCCCTCTCATACTGAGACTGCACCAGCACAGTGTAGAACAGCACAATCCCCCTCTCTGGACCAGCTGGCCATGCCATGCTTGATGCAGTTGGCCCTCCTGGCTGCCTGGGCACACTGCTGGCTTTTGTTTAACTTGCTGATGACCAAGACCCCCATATTCCTCTCAGCATGGTTGGCCTCTAGCATCTCATCCCCTAGTCTGTACGTGTAGCCAGCCAGCTTCTCTGCTTGGGTGCCTGCTAATGTACTGGTTACATGCACAGCACACCTCCCCTTCTCCCAAACCATTCAAGTTATTATATTGTAGTCAAGTGCAGATGACAAACATGCACATAAGAGCCCAAAAGTCAGGTTTAAGCTGAAAAACTTAATTCACTAGTTCAGCATGTGCAGTATTTTGACACAGTTTACAGCATTCTTCTTCCAGTGTTTTTCCCAAGGTGCTACTATAGTAGCAAATCAACAACAGTAACATTATTCTGGAGTTGAAACCGCAGATAGATGATGTTGGAGACAGCCTGGGTCACAAGCGTACTCAAGGAGGATCCTTTTGTGCCCCCCACTAAAACCACTCTCTTTTCTTTATATGCCCCCTGCTTTTCTTTCAGAAAGTCAGTCTAACCTTGCTTTCTACAAAGAAACTCAAAGCCATGAACTTCACAACAGGCTGCATTAAAAAAAAATTGGTCTATTTCTTATAATGGCTGGCAGCAGTAGTTTGGCACACACAGAAAGTTTACCAGCCTTGCTGAAGACTGTACTGTTCAGCTATTTCAGATTACTAGATCTCAGTTTTTAATACAAAAATTACTCTTTTGTTCATCATTTAAGGAAGTCTTTTGAACTTTACTAACTCTTAGTATAAAGGCACTGCAAATTACATGCAGAACACTGTGGCTTTGACATGTGTCCAAATATACATAACATGCCTTTCTAAGCACCCAGGAGGAAAAAGCATCTTCATTTTAAACATTTTTATTCAGTGGCTTGTTTGTTTCCACTAGGAAATTGTAAAATCACTTTGTTAGAAGCTCCTTGTTACTACTGTTTTACATTCTGTACTGAAGGAATGTGAATTCCTTTGGCTTTGAACAAATTAGGAAGTCCTCATTTTTCCAGCTGGTTAACAGCTTAACTACTCTAACAGTAAGTGACTTTCTCTACTCTAACCTCCTCTCCAAGATTTCATACTTAAGGACATGTTTCATACTTAAGGAAGATGTCCTAATTTCACCATTTACATATTACCACCCACCAATCTAGCATGTGATAAACAAGAATAAGGCTGTAAATAAACTACTAGTCTCAGCTAAAGCCCTTGCTCTGCTTTTCCTGACTTGCATAGCAACCAGCATTTAAGATATCAACTTGAGGGCATTACATAGCAATAAGCCTTTAAAGCCATGGTTGCTTGCAAAAAATGCAAATTCTCTCTAGCATGTAGCTGACTAAACAATGACTACTGCAGAAGTTTTAAAGTGTTAAATCTTCTTAACACTGGAAGATCTTTCATATCTTGACAGATTACTAGAGATTTAGCATCTGCATTTCTATTACTACCTGTGGAAAATGGGTTCCTGTGATGGAATATGGAGTAAATTACTTTCATTGCTACTACTAGAATTAAGGCTTACCAGAGCTTTTCTTAGAAGCTGAGTAAATTTTCATCTGCCCAGATTACTAGGAGATTTAAAACAAATTTGAAAGTGCTTTATAAAACCCTTCACTGATAATTGTGTGGGTTTTCCCAAGAGACAGTATTTGCTCAGGAATCACTTATGAATATGCTTTTATCACCCTTACTATGATTACTTGCACATGGGATATTACAAGATGCAATGCCACCTGCTGGCTTAAGAGTTCCATGTCTTCTCGGTTTACAATGGTTCTCTGGTTACAATGTTATCAGGTGTAAAAGTAACACATGTACTGCCTCCCATGCTCTATTCTTCTTCTACAGATGGGTGCTATAATTACTACAGCAAAAATAGCTTTCTAAGTCTTGTGGACCAAGATATGTGCTATATACACATACACCATTTAAAACATGAGGCAAAAAAATCCAAGCTCTAGAATTTGATAATCACAATGTCAATCAAATACTTAACATTGCAAAACTTACCTATGAAACGAAAGCCACTTGACTCCTTCACACAGTACAACTCCTGATGTCATAAGCAGCTCTGCAAAGTACTGCGTCTCAATTCCTTCTTCCTCATGCTTTTTAAACTGGATACCAGATGTTGTCAGCAGCTCAATTGAGTCCTGGGCATACATATCTTCTCTAGAAGGAGAGAGGAAAAGCAAATTTTCAAAACCTACAAACCTCAGTGATCATAAACCTGGTAACATCATTTTTCCTATTCATCCCGCTGACTTCACTGGAATAGAGGAGAAGCAACTTGACTTTGTGCCATGTTAATTACAAATCCAACCATTCTTTGTCTATCACAGCTTTTGTTAAGCTTCACCAGCATTTCATTCCCAGCACCTCCTGTCTTGCCTCCTTCATAAAAACCTAATTCTTGTTCATCTTCCAATTACCTAGAGCTCTCCTTTTGCAAATCTGCAGAGGAAAGTTACCATATGAATAAAGGCATTTTCCAAACAAGATCCATTATTTAAATTGGGCTAAATTAACTGCAACAGATGCAAGCACTCCAGCTGCTGTACTATAGAACCAAGAACAGTACACTCCAGATGTCAGTGCTGTTATTAGTTCTGGAGGTAATATTTTTCCACACATTTCCTGTGATTTAAGCTTACATAATTGTTTAGATCCATAGTCATCAACACTTCCTACTCACTGCAACTGGACATTGCATTACTTGATCCATCTAGTCAATCCTTAAAATTCAGGTAACCTAACATTCACTCCCTAAATTAACAATTTCAGCTTTTCTTTAGTAGCTGTAGTTTGGATTTAAAATTTAGGAGGGGAGAAGTATCATCTATGCCTCACTTGATCTCCTCTTATCCCTCTATGTTCTCCCTTCACTACTAAACAATTTTGTAAACTCTAAGTATTTTATGATGAAACTGAATGTTGTTTGCTTGTTTTTTCCTACAGTGTAATCTACATTATCATGACAAAGACACAGAATGGTCAACTGGGGAAAAAATAATGCAAGTGTGGTTCTGCTTTAAAGACAATATTCACATTACTGTCCACAACTTGCTATTCTAGAAGGTCAATGTATAGTTTTCAAGTAAAAAAACCAAACTTCCCCCCAAATAACCCAGACAAGACAACTAATAGATCAAATCAGTCACAGAATTATATTCCTTATTCCTAATAGCAAGTCATCATTCATCAGAACATACAGATGCATTTTCAAGACAGGTTGTGTCTTTTTTTCTCCTGTCTCACACAGCTGCTCATTAGTTCTTTAGCTTTAAGGCATCAGCTTCCCAACACCTGTCAATTTCCATAACACATTAAAGAACCCATCCAAACCAAACACGTCTATTTCACACCAATAAGTTTTAGTTCTAGTTTGTTGCTCTGCCCTAATCAGGTGGATAGTCAGTTTAGAGAAATATTTATGCCTTTTAAAAGCACTGCTGTAACAAGACCTGACTGGAACCACAAACAACAACAAAAAAAATTACCTTCTAGGAACAGTCAACAGCTATTTTGCTATAAGAGCAGAACACTTGGCACAGTGCCACTTCCCAAAAGGAAGTTTAGAAAGAGCCAAAAATAAGCAATTCCTCCACCCCTCAAAATAAATTTACATTTCATGGGGCACTCATGCCACTTCCTTTTTTTTAAATAACATCCACCCAACAAACTAGTAACAAGTTACTTAAGTGACTACTAAAATCCTGTCTTACCACCTTACCTATACAGCATGCAGCACAAATGGATGGAAACCTGCTTTGCTTTCAGTCACTTGACATTAAGTAGCTCAGAGAATGAACGAACCATAACACAGGCTTTTCCTCACAGATCACAGTTTGGAAGTTATTACCCCATTCCTCCTCTCCCCTTTCTCCCACTCTTAGCAGGATTAGTATTTTCTTCTATTAAGACAACACATAACTTTCATCCAGCACTTACACAGGTAAGTTTGGAGATCCCAAAATATCAAAATTGCATTTCCTTTTCTTTCAAGAGGTGCTTCAAACACCTAAACTAACAAACTAAAAAGAGCATGTCATTCCTGAGACCAAACTGATCCCTGACAAGCCAAGGCAGGGCTTGTTTAGAGAATTAGAAAGATCAAGGGACACATCAGCAGTCTTTTTCTTTTTAAGAACTGTGAGAACTTTAAAAAACAGTCTTTTCATGTGCAGAAAAAAGTTCTGTTCTCTAATCCTTTGTAGGCTGCAGTTTTAACTCATTTATACCAAGCTTTCCAGTGATCAGTTTGTAACACAACTGCCAAAAAACTCCAAGCCTTCAAACAAGGAATTTATAGTTGAGGAATGTTTGCACTGATACTCAACTCAGGCCCTATAAAAACTTCTAGGCCAATTATGTTTACTTCAGGGAAAAAAAAATCCAAGACACTAGGAACCTTTTTGTCTAATTAGAACGCCACATAATTGTTTCATCCCACTGGAAAAGGTAGGTTCATACATAAAGGTTTATCACTGGTAAAAGATCAGTGTGCTTTCTAACCAACACTCTACATAGGGTAACCCAGAACAAAAATCTCCACAAGAGTTTTTCCTGTAGAATCAATAATCCCTTTCAAACTATTATAAAAGAAAATTAAAATGCAGTAGCTTAACCAAGTGTTTTGAAAACACAAGAAAAGCTGCTGCAGTATTCAAAAGTTGACAGTATCTTACCTAGATTATCATCTAGAACTTGTCTTTTAACAAGAAAAACATTGTTTTAAAAAGGACAGAGCACACTTGCCTTACGATTCCCTGATAACATTTGTCATATTTCTTTTTTAGTCACTTTGGAGACTTCACATTTTTTTCTTCAAGTTTGTATTTTCCATTAAAATGATACTTCTATAACAACTGGTAAGAGTGATATGAAGTTTCAGGAGAAGCATTTTGAAGTACTATATATGAAAATGCAGAGCTAACCTTTGCACTAAGTATAAATGCATCTTTTAAAGACATTTGTGGCAGTTGCTTAGCATTTTTGACCAGCTGTCTCAACAGTGAGACAGACTGCACAGAAGTGAGGGTAGAAAGCACATGTCTGGCTGACGAAAGTTTCCCTCACAAAATATCTATGATATTCCAATCATATATATAAAAAGAGTTATCACAGCTTTCACAATCTACAATGCCTTTTCAGCAAGTCAGGAAGATACATTCAACAGTGTAGACATTTAATACTTACGTTAAATTAAATTTAAAATTAAATTGCCAAGTTGAAGTTCCTGGAGGATATTCTCCTTGCTCATTCATAAAGGTCAGTCCTAGTTGAATTATTTTTAGCAAGTCTACATTGCAGCGTAATAATTGGTACTGATAGTCTGCGTTGCTTCTGAATTCTCCAATAGGCCTTGCAACTACTCCTGGAAATTCTGTATCCTGTAAGAACAGAATTAAAACCTCAATAAAAGGCACCCAGAAAAACCCTCCAGTGCTCATTTTTAATAAAAGACATTTCAAGCATCTAACAGTTCCGTGGCTGAAGAGCACTGAGTGCATTATTAGCTTTTAATAAGGTAATAGATTAGGATACTAATGTTTGCACAGCGCTAGTTCAACATTAAGAACGCATTATTCTTCCAACGAAGACGTAGGATCGTGTTTAAAGCTTTAATTTATTCATATCAAATGAAGCCATCATGTGTTTTGCAGCAGTTTGCTAAACATCAAATGCCCACTTACCATAGCTACGTAGTTATACTTCCGTATAACCTGACGGATTTTCTTCATCTCTTCATCCAAGTTACAAGCCCAAACTTCACAGATTCTTTGGCTATGGTCTACGGTAGCTGCTGGCATAGTGGGGGGCTTCAGAGACCATACATCAAAAGTTACAGTTGACCAGGGATCAGTTTCATAAAGAGTGCAGTTACTTGATCTTTTAACCTAGGAGACAAGGAAAGCAGAGCCATGAATGAAAAAGAAAAATTACACTTTAAATGAGAAACCCTCACGCACCAGGATCAAGCTTCAAGGCGGCACAGCACAGCCGCCACGGGAACGGTGGGGAATTTCAGCTATGCGAGGTCAGCCCGCTACCCGTAACTAAACCCCTACGATCCTGTCAGCGCCTCTCCTTCCCGTGCAGAGCCCGGCAAGCCGGCCAGGCGCACGACTTCAACGGACGGGAGCGACACCCGAGCCTCGCACGCGCTCCCGCGGATCATTCCCCCCCCCCCCCCCAACCCACGGCTGCGCGCGACGGGAAACGAAGCGGCAAAGCGACTGCCAGCGCCGCGCCGAGCTCGGGGAGGCTACGGAGGACAGCCAGCCGCCCAGGCTGCCGGCCCCCCTGCGCAGGGGCAGCTCTTACAGCTCGCCCGGGCCACGCTGGACCGGAGAAGGGATCGAAACTCGGCGCCGACAGAGGCGGACCCGCGCCCCGGCTGGGTTTCCGGGCGCCTCCGTACGCCTACGAGGCCTTACGAGCGCCCCGAGGAACGGCAGAGCCCGCTCTGCCCGGCGGGCAGCACGCCTGGCGGGCAGGCGGAGAGGGGCTGCCCCGGCTCGCCGCCACCACCCCCACACCCCCCTCAGCCCCGGCTCCGCTCCCGAGCCCGCCTCCGAGGGCAGCCGCGCGGCCCGCCAAAGCAGCCCCCGCCCCCAGCTGGCCGCCACGACTGCCGGTCAGGCCGCGGGGCCTCCGCGAGACCGCCCTGGGCCCTAGCGGGGCGCAGCTAGCCCCGAGAGAGGGGGGCACCGAACCGCTCCCACCTCCCTCCCCTGCCCGGCGCCCCGCGGGCCCCGCCGCGCCCCCCACCCGCTCGCTCGCTCACTCACGCTCTGGGGCGGGCCGGGCCGGGCCGCGGCGGGTCTGGCGAGGTCCCGCGGCGGCCCCCGACGCCCCGGAGCCGCCACTCGCCGCGCAAGACGCAGAAGACGCTACCCCTGCCGCCCCGCCGCACAAAGCCATTACATCATCGCCGCGCGCCGCGGCCTTTCCCCCCTCACCTCCGACCGGCGGCGGGAGAGCCAATCGCCGGCCGCACCGTTAGGCGCTCACCCCGCCCCTCGCTTCTCCAGCCCGGGGGCATGCGCCGCTCCCTCCTTCCTTTCTCCCGCCCACCCCAGCGCCGCGCAGGTCACGGGCGCGCAGCGGTGACGCAGCTTATGCGCCGCCGAGAGGGTGGAGTTCCGCCGCTCGGATCCGGGGCGGGGAGCGGAGGGGGGTGGGGCTGCAGTGTCCCCGCGCGCATGCGCGAAGGAGCGAGGCCGGGCTGCGGTGCCACCGGTGCCCCCGCGCCCGCCGGGGGCTGCCGCGGGGAGGATGAACTGGCTGTTCCCTCTCGCCAAGGGTGGCGGCTCCTCCTCGGCCGCCGCGCCGCTGCCCGCCCTCACCAGCCTCCAGCAGCAGAAGCAGCGGCAGATCGAGTCCCTGCGCGGCGCCCACGCCTCGTGAGTGGCCGCGGCCGGGCTGGCGGGGGGCGCGGTGAGGGGAGGGCGGCGGCCTCCTGTGTCACCCGCCCGGGCCCGGCACCTCTTGGGACCGCTGTGGCTCCGCGTCGCGGTGGGTGGGGGGGGGGTGTAGGTGTACGTTCCCGTACGCAGCCCCTGGGGCATGATTTCGCCCCGTCCCCCACTTCAGCGAGGCCCGGATGGGTCCCTCCGGCCCTCGGCCGTGCGCGGCGCCGGTCGCCGGCGGGGCGGGTGGGCAGGAAGCCGAGCTGCCGGCGCTGTAGCCCGGGCTGGCCAAAGCCCGCGGTGCTTCGGGGCCGAAGGGCGCCGCCGGGCGGGGGGCGGCCGGGGCGAGGGGTCCCGGCGCGGGTGCGCAGCGGGAAGCGGCCCCGTGGCGGGATGGGAGGTTGTGTTTGGAAACCGAAAGCCAGGTTTGCTGCCGGGCGGCGGGGGGAGCCGTCCCCACTGGCTGAGGCCGGGCGGTCGGGCGCAGGTCGTCGTGCCCGGTTAGAGTGGCCGCCTGGTCTGAAAGCCACCGAAAGGGTTTAGTGGGTTTTAAAGCCTGCGGACTGATGCCTGTGTTGAATAAAACTCTGCTTCTGGAAGCAGAGGGGTTGTGGGGGCGCGGTTCCCTAAAAGTCAGGAGTCACAGGATTGTAGGGGTTGGAAGGGACCTCCAGAGGTCATCGAGTCCAACCTGCCAAAGCAGGTTCCCTAGGACAGGTCTCACAAGTACTTAGGACAGATCACACAGGTAAGACAGCACAGAGGAGCACAGTGGTCTCTCGGCAGCCCCACAGGCTCTACAAACTGTGTTTTGAATGTTCAGCACTAACAACTGATTGTTCCTTGGTAACTTGCTTCATTTAGATCCTGGCCAGAGGCAGGTGTGTTTTCCTGTTCCACAGCCACACTTCTACAGCAGAACACCTTCCTTTACCATGAGATACTCTGGCTTCTCAGTGTGCCAATCAGTTTTGCCTAAAATTTAGTCTTTTAAAAGCATTCATCTTCTAAAAGAAGATCCACACTCCATATATTTCAAGTTGAATTTTTGGGAATGTATAGACCTGTTGAAAAGGAATGATAGATGTCTCCAAAGAAATCCAGAAGGAGGAAGGACAATGTTTTCTATTACGTCAGACTGATTGCATTTCCAAGATTAATAATAATTGCAGATAGCTCACTAGCCTAATATTTTGAATTATCACACAGGAAACTTAAGTTTGATAGTATTCCTAAGTTTAAATGTGTTCAGAGCCAATTTTGCAAATATTTTTGAAAGGCAGGTCTCTTTGTTGAGGAGCTGTCTGTGGGTTCATAGCATCTTACAGAACTAGAAGGTTTCATTGGACTGGCTTAACTTTCCCCCCCCCCCCCTACCCTTTCTTTCTCTGCTAGGGAGATGATCTCAGCCCAGGTCCTCAATAAAGATGATCATTTTTTATCAAAGTCAGCTCGCCGAACTGGTTTACTACCTGTTTGTGCAGGCACAAGTTCAAGCATAGGCAGAGAGGGAATGGAGCCTCCAGCCAGGAGTGAAGATGAGGGGTAGGGAGATGGTGGCTGCTCAAATGTAACTTTACAGCTGTGCAGACTAGCCTACTGGACCTCTTTTAATAAGAAGTGTAATGAAACCAAAATTAGGCAGGAGGACAAGTGAATTTTGGCAGAGTGTACAGTTTTCTTAAGAGATACTTAGTACTGAAGAAATCTGAGCAACAGGGCCTCACATTCAGTGCCTTTAAAGAGGTACTTGTGCAAGTTTCAGAAGTGGAAAGGTTGGGGGATTTTTGGGGTGAGGCTGATGTGGTTACTTATGGAGTCCATAGCAGCACAGATCTGTGGGACAGGAATGTGTGTTAAGCATTGCGACAGCATTGTTTCCTAAGCAGTGATTATAGAAATGTCTCTCTAGTGTTTATTTTGTCTGATAAATGTATTTTGTCACTCATTTATGCATATCCCCAAAATTCTTGCCCTTGTGTAGATACCTGAGTTAGGTAAGTTTGGGGCTGTGTTGTCTTAGGTTGTAAAAAGCCAGGTATATGTGATCTTAATTTCACTAAAGTAGCTGGTCTTAGTTTTTAGGATCTCTCACAAGGTAGGAGCTTGAAATCGAGGTTTTGTGTTTAAAAAACAGCATTGCTACATTTGCTGTTGTTCTAGCCAAGGTCAAGAATGTGTTATTTATCCAGTGCACCCTTCCCACTTGGGGACAGGACAACTGAGTTTATCAGTTCAAGGTTTTGCTTAAAGGAGGTTGTTACAGTTTGAACAGCAAAACAAGATTCTTTCTCCCTGTTCTCCTCTTCCTTCCCACTTACTATAGGTTGGGCACGTGAGTGAAACATAATTATATACCCTCCTCCAAAGGATTTTGTAGCAGGCTATTAAAATGCCTGACAGATGATTACAGGGCAGGAATGCATTTGAGAGATTCCAAGGAGAATCCTTCAGTTAAGAATGAGGAGGTGGTGTGTGGTGTATCACAACAGAGCCCTGAGCTCTTGATTTGAATTCTCCTGTGCTGAAGATACGTGACTGTTTCCTCAGACAGCACATGATTTCACAGGGAAGGAGCAGATGCTGAGTTGTCTGCAAGAGGAATAAGGTCGGGCTGCAGAAGGCAAGGTGCACTGCTTGGTTTGTGTCTTACTCCATTTGTTCCCCAAGCTCTGAAAATGAGAGTTTTCAATTCCACCTGCAAATACTGCTTGGGAGGGATACAAAGCACTCCTAGCACCACACGTAACGTGCATTTGCAGGAAATGTGGTTTGGGTTTTTTGAGGAAGTGATTGTATGGAGCATACGTGGGGATGGATGGAGCAGTGTTTCTGAACGTGGGTGCCAAGAGCCTTTCTGGGAACATGCAGCTGCCATCATTCCCAATTGGAGCTGTGTGCCCTCCCTTTATAAGGGAGGAGAATATTGCTAACCTGGTATAGGAAGAAAGAATACATAGAACAGGAATTGGTGTGCTTTTTAATGTTTTTTGATTGAGGCATTATGAGATGAAGCTAATTTTCTGCCCTGCTGTCTTTCCCAGTCCCTGCTTAGGTATGTACATGTTGTCCACAAATTCTCCATCTGAGCTAAGTCTTCTGTTCCTGGGATGCCATCTTTCGAAACAGCCTTGCTGTGCATACAAATTGTAGAGTGCTTTGAATATTGAAATCATCTTCCTATTAATGCAACTGATGTAAAGATCTTTTTTTTCTCAGTTGCTGACCTATTACAGGAGAAGTAAATTTGGACTCAGTCTCAGCAGATTTCTTAAGAGAGGTATTCTTCACTCAGTGGTTTCAGAGGAAGTCTGTCTTGAGTATCACTGGATTACAGAGCTTGATATTCTTGCAAGTAGCACTTCTCAAGATAATTCTTGGAAAAATATCTGTGCAAGTACATATAACTTGGTGCGTGTAGAAAAAAATACTACTAAATAGTAAGCTAATCTATGAAGGAAGAAGACCTAGTGTAACCTGTGTTCTAAATATTGATCTGTAGGTAGTGTTGCAGAGTAACACTTCATTGTGAACCAAGTGTAATGCCTTGGCAAAGTAGAAAAAAAAAATAAAAATCCTTTGCTTGTTGTCACATATGAGGTTTGATAGATTAATCTGCTGTTTCTTGTTTTAACCTTAATGTTCTGTATAGCATTCTGAAGCATATTAACTTAGTCCAGCATTTAAAATTGTATCCTTACAAAGCTTTTCAAAACTGAACTAAATACAAAAGTCTTAGGTCATTACTTATTTTAGACTTCAAGTTGTTATATTGACCATGAACTGGATGCTAACAGTTTCTTCTTTACACAGCATTGCAGAAATTCAGAAAGATGTGGAATATCGTCTGCCATTCACTGTAAACAACTTGACAATTAATATTAACATGTAAGTAGAGTGAGGTATCTCTGCACATCTTGAAAATGGAGATTGTTCTCAAAAAAAGTGGTAATAGATTATAAAGAGCTCCCAATTCATATCTAATTTTGAGAGCTGTAACTTGGATTTGCATTAGTAGTTGTGGTGATGTGAGTGAATCTAGTTCTGTGCAAGATAAAGATGCCCAGCTGAAAACAAAACTGTTTTGCTGTGCTTAGCTCCTTAGATACCCACGTGGTTTTAGTTGAAGGTGAGGAAGCATCTGAGGGTTTTTGATGGCTTTGAATCCCCTACAACTGAAAATAAACTTAATTAGTAATTTACTAACCTGCTGTAGCTCCTAACTCTTATTACCCAAATGAAGCTTCTGGATCATAACTTAAGTGATTTATTACGACATTTCCTGTCAACTTAGTTTGAGAAGTGATTTTGCTCTGAGAAACATTGATGGTGTTCTGTTGATAAGATTTTTTTATTACTTTAACCTGGTCATCCTCCTGATAGTCTTGCTGTTTATACTGCATTGTCTTTGGAGTAATAACATTTTCATTAGAAAATATTCTTGTTATGCTACAGATTTTTCTTTGTCTGGGGACATAATTGCTTTATTGTTACACAACAGTTTTGCCCAGTAAATGCTCTCTTCAGTTCTGTGGCAGTCTGGTATTCTAATCTGCCTGATTTTGTAACTGAATAATCCTTTTGTTTACTTCCTTCACTCCGGCTTTCTCCATAATGCTTCTCGCAGAAAAGTAAATTTATATAATAATTAAGAAGCCTTATGCAAACTTTATCATGGAATGTAGCTGTAGTAATGATTATTCTTGTATTTGCAGCTTGCTTCCACCTCAATTTCCTCAGGAAAAACCAATCATCAGTGTTTTCCCACCTGTGAGACATCATTTAATGGACAAGCAGGGAGTATATGTGACCGGTCCATTAATAAGTAATGTATGTATCACTTGTAGCTTCACATATATCTGGTTAATAGCAGTTCTGATACATGTCACACTAGATTATTGCTAATATTTGTGTCAAAAAAAGGCCTTGTAAAGATCATAGTCCCTTTCAAACTGTATTTTGAGGAGTCTGAAAACAAAATTTCATTAGTCTTCTGTATATTACTGTTTATTGTCTTACTGCTGTACTGTTTATTGTCTTACTGAGCGCTCCACGTGCCTAAAATTATTTGAAGTTACAGTGACTTAGAAAGTTCCTATCACTTTTCTTGTTAGTACCAACAGCACAGTTCTTGTTTCTCTACAGTGTATTCCAAATAAGGGAGAAGGCAGCTTTAAGTCTGTTCTGTACTGTAGTTCTTCCTACTCTAATCCTGTTAGAAAGATGTCAAGCTTTTATCTGTAATAGTCAGATTTTAATATGCTGTGTCACGCCCCTTCCCTCACCTCCCCTTTTTTTTCTCTGTCAGCAAGGATGTGGTAGATTTTTTACAACTTTTTTTTTGATTGTGTGTTAAAAATTTTTTGTATATAATTTATGCTTTTTATCACAAATCTTGATTCCCCCCTGCCTTTGTTTTCCCAAATGGAAGTTGGTAACTAAGGTGGGGTTTTTTGTTTCTTAATCAGAAATGTTGTACTTGGTTGATTCTCCCATTGTTAATGGAATATAAGAAAGACCTCTAGTTTCTGCTCAGTTCTGGGTGTCTTTTTTATTTTATTTGGGGTTTATGTGGACAGTTTATGTTATTTGATAAGTTCCAGCGCTGCCATGTGGGTACAGTAAATTCTCAAGTTCAGCACATTTTGGAACAGTTGGATTCCAGGCATAAATTTTCTTCTGCATCTTCTTTTGTGGTTTTTGCTTTTGCCAGTTTACAATGCATTCAGATCTTGGAAAAATTGTTCAAAGTTTACTGGATGAGTTTTGGAAGAATCCTCCAGTTCTGGCTCCTAGCTCAACATCGTTTCCATAGTAAGTAGCTACTAACATGCTGAATGGAACTATGTGTATTAGTAAAAAATTAGTAAAAAATCTAGTACTAGGAGGGCAGAAACAGGGATTATATAGTGGATATATTGGGAGACATAGATTCCCTACCCCTGTACAATTTCATGTGCATGCTTGATGGCACAATTGAGAAGAAACACTAGATTTCATTGGAGTTACTCTGTCAACACACTGATAAAAGTTTATGTGCTTCTGCTTCCTTGAAAAAGAAGAAATGTTTACATTATCAGATGAAATCTTGAATTTGCTGTGGATCATGATCTGAGAAGTTGTGTTTCTTCATATTCTGTTCATAATCTCCCAGACAGCTTCATTTGCACAGCTGTGCAACAAAAATCCTGCATTTTAAATAGTTGTATTAAATCTGCAGAAGTGGTCTCTGAGGTATTCCAGCTTTATCAGAACTGTGGTTCTCCTGGCTGACAGTGTTACTGGGTTTAGATACAGCCACAGTTGTGAATTTTAAAAAAGTCATTCATGTTATTTACAGGTAGCTCTGTGCTGCCCAAGCTGTTAAATGCTGTACTGTAGATAAGGAGTAGTGTATGACACAGATGCATTTTTCAGGACTTTTAGGTGGAAACAATTAAAATTTTTACTCCCATAAATTTTTGAGAAGTGATTTCCTTATAATTAGAGTATAAGTGTAAATTAGGCTGCTCTATGAGATAATTAATGAGGTTTTATAGTATGTTGCAGTATAAGATATGAAGTAGCCTTACTACATTGGAAGAAACTGAGAACAGAAAATGCTATGTTTATGGTCATTTAAAAATCCAATCTCTGGGCTTGTGTGTGGTCTAGTAAATTACAATTCAAATGATAAGAAATGTGCTGTAAGCTGATGATTGCTCATGGTTCTATGTGTTTACTTTTAGCCTTTTCAGCAAGCCAGCTGGAATGCCTCCTTATGCTCCTCAGGGGTTTCCATTTCTTCCTCCATACCCGCCTCAAGAAACAAACAGAACAATGGCAGCCATGCCTGTTGCTGAATCAGTTCCTTCAAGCTATACTACAGACAAGCCTGCTGCTCCCTCCTACGGCTTGATTCCTGACCTGCCGCTCCCTGTGCCCACAGCAGAAGCAGTGCTCCAGGTCTGTGCGTTGAGTTGTGCTGCTTCAGCTGTCAGACACTGGGTACAAGTTGCACAGAGAGGGCACTGATGCAAAACTTCATTGTTTTGCTGGTGCTTTGAAAATGAAACTGTCATTCTGGCTTCAGAACGTGAAGGCAGAGCAGTGAGTTTGTCTTTCTGAGTTTCAGTAAAACTAGTATTACGTTAAACATCTTTGAATATGCTCTTTTCAGAGCTGCCCTCACCCATAGTGCAGCTGGGACTGTCTCTCCAGCCATAGAAAATTAGATCCTTTTCTCTGTATGGGAGTTCCTGCCCACAACCTATCAGGTGGGAATGATGAGCAGCGTCAAGCCTTTATGTGTAGAGTTCTTGTTTTTATGGTTAAAATAGATTCTTGACACGGCTCTTTTATGTGTGTAGTCAAAAAGTCTGTCTCTCTGATGCACTCTAGAGGGCATTCTCAAAAATCCTTCCAAAAACTTTGGATCTAAATGTGTAGTCTTTACCAAGTCTTGTTGTTAGAAATAAAATCTTTTTTAATCTTGGAAGACACTTTCCTGGCTTTCTAGAATTTTCAATTTGCTATATCCTGTGAAGACAGACTTCTTTTTCCTTGTTTAAAAACTTTAAAGCTTTAAAAAACAAATGAAACAGATAAAAATGTCAGTCTCTCCCTGTTCTTACTTCCCAGAGTTATATACCTTCCATGTGTTTCCAGGGTCATCCAACTGTTGTCAAATGATGGACACATGCAGGCAGAATTACGTCCTCCAAAACTGACTCATCTTTTATGACATGCTACCTCAAACATCCCCAAGTGTTTTGTTGCCGTGATTGAGTTGAAATGGTCTCTGTTCAGAGACTAGTGCTACTGTTTCTTACTGCTTTTCCTACTTCTCTTGTTTCGGGCAAATATTTATCTCCAGTTTTGGTTTAATCAGTTTAAATAGTGAGGAATTGCTCCTCAAAAATCTACTAAGCATTTCTAAACCTCTGTTTAGGTTGGCCAGAATGGATTTACTTACAAGATGCCTGATGTTCCTGATACATTTCCAGAACTCGCAGAACTGAGGTAAATTTTTTCCATAGTCATTAAAAGACCATATACTGCTGGTCTGTATCTGATTTTTGTCAGAAGTGTGTATACATCACTGTTAGGTTTTTGTAGAAATTACAAATAGCACTGCCACTTAGCAAAACTGTAAGTCAGCCTTTTATTCAAATATGTTGCTTTTTTAGAGTTTTCTCAGCAGGAACAATACTTTAGGATTCAATGCCAGGAAAGAAACCCACATTTATTTTTAGTTTTTCAACTATCATTGTTCTGCTGTCTTCTGAGGCCTTGCCAGGGATTTCTTGATCTCTACTAATAATTACTACTAAGTATAATTAAATATAATCAGAGGATGATATGAGCGCTGGAGCACTTTTCCTATGAAGACAGGCTGAGAGAGTTGGGCTTGTTCAGCCTGGAGTAGACTCAGGGGACACCTTATAGTGACCTTCCACTACCTGATGGGGCCTCCAGGAACGATGGAGAAGGACTGTTTACAAGGGCATGGAGTGATAGGATGAGAGGTAATGGCTTTAGGCTTCAACGAGGGTTGATTCAGATTAGATAGTAGGGAGAAATTGTTTACTGTGAGGTATTTGAAACAGGTTGCTCAGAGAAGCTGTTGCTGTCCCCTCCCTGGCAGCGTTCAAGGCCAGGTTGGATGGAGCCTTGAGCAACCTGGGCTAGTGGAGGGTGTCCCTGCCCATGGCAGGGGGTTGTAACTGGATGATCTTTGAGGTTCTTTCCAACCCAAACCATTCTATGGTTCTCTGATACTACAGTTGTCATGGGGAAGCTGCAGTAAACAGCCTTCTAAACATTCTTTAACATTCTTCATTTGCATTTTACGCTCATGGAAACTGCTGATCAGTTATCTGGGACTGAACAGATTTCAAATTAGCTATTAATTCTGAAAGGGTTTTAGGAGATTGCTTTCTTTCATAGTGTAGTGATTGAAAACTGCCCTTTCAAAAAAGGAAAAGGCTTCTGTTAAGTACTTTTGATTGAGGTTTTTCTTTTGTTTCCTTCACACCTTCCTAAGAGCCTGTTTAGCTAAATCAGTTCCAAGTTCTAGTAGCATTCTTATTATGTAGCAGAAGGTGAGGGGGTTTGGGGAGCAGTGTAATTTGTTTGTTTAAACAAAGCATTCTACTCATTTGATCCTTCCAAGAAGATGGATGAAAATTGCATGGTGCTTCTGATGCTAATTGAGTTAAATCACAAATAGCATTGCAGCTGTTCTGAGTAGCTCTGTTGTGTGTGGGTGACAAGGTTTGGTAGCTGGGGATTGCACAGGTGGCCTTTTTGAGAAGGGGCCAGGGGCTGCCCTGTGGCAGGCACAGCTGGCTTGGCAATGGAACCACTGGAGGACAGCTGAAGCGGGTGGTGCTTCTGAAAACATGTTTTAATGTCTATGCACTTCTTTACCCCTCCCCTCTGCAGCAAATACTGCAGAGGCAGTGGGGACTAAAGTGGGGGGTGGAAAAGTGACAGAATCCTGTGATCACCAAGGTCAGAGAAGAAGAGGGAGAAAGTGCTCCGAGTGCTAGAGCAGATACTCATCTGCTGCCCATGGAAAAGACCAACAGTAGAACAAGTGTTTCCCTGTAGCCCATGGAGAGGACTGTGTTGGAGCAGCTGTCCACACTGTGCTCCATGGGAGACCCTGCACTGCAGCAGGCTCTGCTGCCAGGAATTGCAGCCTGTGGAGCAAGACCCTTGTTGTAGCAGGGGAGAAGTGGGAGGAGGAGGGAGCAGCAGACAAATCTGTTAGGGCTTGACTGCAATACCTACAATTCCCACCTCTCCCACACTGCTTGAGGTGGGGGGAGGTAAAAGAGTTGGGAATGAAGGAGCAAAGTTGAGCCAGGGGAGAAAAAAGGGCTGAGGTGTTCTTGTCTGTCTTTCTCATCATCCAACTCTTACTATAATTGGCAACAAATCAAATTACTTTTCCCAAGTTGAGTGTGTTATTGCTTGTGATCATAATTGGTAAGTGATCTCCCTGCCTTTATCTCAACCCACAAGCTTTTGCCCTGTGTCCTATTGAGGAGTGGGACTGAGAGAACTGCTGCGCGGGTGTCGGGTAGCTGGCCAAGATCAACCCACCATAGTAGCATTAAAAACACTTAATAAGAAGGAAGGCTTGAAATAAGAGATACTTTTTAACACACTGCTCTCTGAGCTTGCGGCTGAAGCACACAGTGCAGAAGAAAGGAGAGAAATAAATTACCAAGTCCCAATAAATGTCTCTAACTTTGAGTTTTGGCAGAATTAAGTTTCCATGTAGTGCTGTGAGCTTTAAACCTGATTTCTTTCTATTTATAGTATATCACAGCTGACCACTATGAACGAGCAAGAGGAGGTGTTGCTGGAACAGTTCGTGACTCTACCACAACTGAAGCAAGTCATTAGTGATAGAGATGAGTTAGTGAAAAGCATTGAAGAGCTGGCAAGTAAGATGTCAAAACATTATCATATGTGTATGTGTTCTGCAAACTGAATCCTTTAAAAAAAATGTATTAATAGTGACTTTATTTTACAGAAAAAAACTTGTTGCTGGAGCCTAGTCTAGAGGCAAAAAGACAGACTGTGTTGGACAAAGTAAGTGAAATCTTTTTCAGAAATATGAGCTGTGATACTCCCTTTTTTCAGGAGGAAAACATTCTTTTTCTTCTCTCTTCTAGTATGAGCAACTGACACAGATGAGAACAGCCTTTGAAAAAAAGATGCAAAGACAGCATGAACTTAGTGAGGTATAATCTCTATATCATACTATTCTTTAAGAACACTTTGATAAAACTGAAAATTTTATTTGTATCTTCATTTGTAAAGGACAGACTGATTAAACTCTAATTTGATGTGAAAAAATCACACCAAATATGAAATAAAGTGGGATGAAGTAACAAACAGTTTGAAAGCAAAGCAGTGTTATGATTGCACTACTATTTTTTAATTTTTTTGTTTGGTTGGGTGTTGCTTTTTTAATGCCATAATAGAAGCAGAGTTGGAAGGAGTGAGAATGATGATTATTTAGATAGGCTTTTATGTACAATCCTGAGTCAAAACAGTGTTAAGAGGAGTGTGATTTTTAAAGAAGGCTTGTTTAATTAGTGTTACCCATTTAACATAATCTTATTTAAAAAAAAGTACAGAAAGTTATTAAACCATCGCTTTAGAAACTTAAATTTTGTGATTCACTAGGTGTGCTTACTTTGGGCAACATGTTACCTGCTGTCAAACTTTGCACATTCCAAAGTGCAAACAGGGTGAAGTCATTACTTCAGAAAGCAGTTTAGAGAAGGAGGATTTCTTAGCGTGTTTACTGGGTTGTGCATTAGAAGATGTAACAACTTTTGCGCTCAAGTCTTCCTTATTTGCAAGGCACATCACCTGAGAATATAATAGTCCATCAAAATAGCATGCATAACACCTGAATTTCAAAATGCCCAAAAAGTAACAACATAACAAGCAAAAAGACAGCAAACAGAACGATTTCATAGGTGATCTAAATTATTTAAATATTTCCTCACTTGAAAATCAGAGTAGGCTTACTCCTAACGCCTCCTTTCAGTGTGATGTGAGTTGGCTTTAAAGTGGATATAGGTAGTTTGCGTTGAGAAACTTTCTATTTCTGTAAGAAACCACTTAAAAACTGGACCACTATATTAACTTTTCTTTAAGTTATATTTGCCAATTTAATTTAGTAACAATTTAGGAGGCTAAGATTTGGGGCACTGCAGCTGGAATTTTGTATTGTTTTTTCACCTATATTATATTCATGTACTGATGTTCATTGTGCTCTACCTGGTTGGTATCTCATGTTATCTCTCATTCAGAGGTCCAGACAAGTCTTTTTCACTTGTACTCTGGGTGAATTTTAGTCATCTTTTATTAGAGCAAACTCTCCTTATTTTGCACAAGATTAATTTAATGGGAAGTTTCTGATTACATTGCAGTTTTATCATATGTAAGTAAAATATTTTTCATGGGATAGATGAAGCATAGTCCGAGCATCTAAAATCTACAAGTAACTTAATTTTACAGTTCTGCCTCTGTACAGACTCCTACTGAAGATGCAAATCACATTCTGATTAACTGCTCAAACATACGAGCAGAAAAATAATTAATTTATATGCAATAAAGAGAAATAAGGTTTGAGGTTTATAAGAACAGAAGAATGAGTATACTGGTTTAGTTTAGCAGCCCATCTACTTCTTGAATAGATGCTTTTTTCTTTCTTCACCACAGGGCTATTTAAAAGCTGAACAGGAAGCACATTTTTACCTTCTTATACCCCTCAGGTTCACTACTGACATTGAAAAGTTAAACCCTTTCGATTGAAGACACTTGAAACGCTAGTACTACTCCGAAATCATGCACTCGAGAGCCTCCCAGATTTCCAAGCTGGATGCTTTCTACAGTGTAGGATAAAAGTTGAAAAGCTTTATGCATTTGTGAGAATGATTGTGCATCAAGACCTAAACTAGCAATGCTTTTCTCACAGTGAATATTTTCTAGTTTAAGAAGCTATTCCCTTTCCTAAAGGTGAAGCTTCATCTGGTCACTTAGGCTTTTATGTGATAACAATGCTCTATTCACATATTCCTTACTTACATAGTCATTTATCTTTCTTCTGGGAAATGTTTTGATGGACAGCTTGATCTTACATAGGAGTTCTTATTTTCTTAGAGTTGCAGTCCAAGTACTCTGCAAGCCAGACTTAAAGTAGCTGCTCATGAAGCTGAAGAGGAATCTGACACTATTGCAGAAGACTTCTTGGAAGGCAAAACAGAAATAGATGACTTTCTTAGTAGTTTCATGGAAAAGAGAACGGTATGTAATATACAGATCATTCTAATCTGAGAGATACAGAACACATAGTGAGTAAATTTTAAAGTTTGAGCAGTCCTGTGATACAGAAGAGTGCTTTAGTAACATCCAACAGAAGAAAAATATGTCTTTAAATGCTTCAGTCCGTCTAGAATATAATCTGAATTCTGATGGCACGTATTTTTAAGGTGGGAGTACAAAGGTATCCTGGCATTAGATCCTAGTCATGTGTTATTGCAGATATTAACAGGCTCCCCAGGGGAGTTTTCACAGCACCGAGCTTGGCTGGTCCTGTGTGGAGCCAGGAGTTGGATCTGATGATCCGTATGGGTCCCTTCCAACTCAAGATTGCATAGGTCTGTGGCACTTTATCCTATATAGTTGCAGGGAAGTTACCCACATGGCCAGTTTTTAAGTTTGGTAAATTGGCATAGAATGACATATTATATGAATTTAACTTAGTATTTATTAAATAACTTCTTAAACTAATTATTCTGGTGATGGCTGTCACCGCTGAGTAACTGAGGTTCAGAAACCACTGTTTTGCTCATGTTGTGACAAGAGCAACTTAGCAGGTAGTGTACCTTTCTTGAAAGATGCCTAAGAAATGCACTTCATAACACAGGAGAAACAATTCTCTTCTGCAACTGTGGATGAAATAATGTTATCAGTACAGACAGTCGTTCAGCCTGAATCTTGGAAGGGATGTGGTTCACAGGGCTCTCCTTTTTTTAGATAGAGCCTATAAAGTAGCTAAACCATGAAAGAGAAAATGTAGCATGCGTGATAAAAACTGCCTTTCAGAATTCACTCTTCCTGTGTCTTGTCCTGTAGCTCTGCCACTGTAGACGAGCCAAAGAGGAGAAACTTCAACAGGCAATAGCAATGCACAGCCAATTTCATGCTCCGCTATAGGTAAGCTGCTGGCTTGATATTTGTGGTGACGTTTTTCCTTTTATTTATTTTTTCCTTTTCCATTTTCTTCATTGTCACACACAAATTGCTAACTGCATATACATTGCTTACAATGCTTAGTATTCTAATAATGCTTTCTATGTTATTCAATATGTACTGAACCTGTTGTTAGTTGTGTTTAAAACCTAGCTTCTGGAGGAGTTAAAATATCTAATTATGGAAATTTGTCTTTACAGACTTCCTGCAAACTACGCCTGCCAAGAGAATGAGTGAAAACCCCAATAAAGCACACTTTTTAATAACTATTATTTGCAAATAAGCATTTCATCTTATATGGTTGTATTTATAGAAGAGATTGTATACAGAGATGGGATGGTTTTTGTACAAATTAGAATGTCTCTTTATATTCTCATTGTACTCAAGAATCCTTCTATTGCAATCTTTGCACTAATTTCTTGTATTTATTGTTGATAGTTCTTATATTTAAGTTCCTGCTGCTATACTCCATTCTTCAGAGATTAAATATCTAAACATGTAATTTTGACTAGCTTTTTACATTTTTATAAAAACATAATTCGTATCTTTTGTATTTTGAACTTTAAACATAGATTTGGCTTGATTTGTGGAAGAGTTTGAGATGAGTGGTGATAGGACTTTGGCAACGGAAGAAGTTCACGGTTGGAGATGGTTGGTGGATTCACAAGCTGTCTTTTCTTGAAGCCAAAATTATTAAGAACTTTTTTTTACCTTTTAAGTTATAATGCAAAATTAAGTATAGCCTGTATTGTGGTTTGGGTAAGCAAAAGGATATGTTGGAACACTTCATATTGGAATCAAAATAGAATGAATTATCTCTGCTTAGATTTGGTATATTGCTAAGTAGCACTGATGCACTTGATTTTAGGAGTGACTTGGTACCTACCACTGTAATTAAACACAATTTTCCTATAAGAATTTTCATATTTGTTTTTACTTAAAGGAAAAATAATCAGATCATCTCTCAGTTTCTGTTTTATGCAATATGGGTACGTTCGTTATCTGAAGAACTCAAAAGCACTTTACAAAAAATAATTCTGAAGCTCTTTGTGAGGTAGCAGTTAATTTTTTGCTAATTTTAAGGAACAAAAAACCTAATTGGGCAGGAGTTGCATCTTAAGGCCAATGATAGAATTTGGAAGTGAGACTTATTTATGCTCTTTAATCACTGAATCTTGTCTCTGGTGATCTGACTTTTTTCACGATGGGGATATATCTGGTGAGGATGGATAGGACCAAGTGCAGTGTTCTATAGGAGCATAATGCAGCCCCTAAATACATGCATGTACGTTCTATCTTTCTCTAGCAAAAGGATACATTCTTTTTCTTAACCTTGCCAGTGCATTATGTTTTCGTGGAGAAAGTTAAGTACCAGAAGAACATGAGGAAATTTACAGTTCAAAGAGATAAATAAGATAAAGCACTGATTAAGTAATGTGTTAGGAATCGTGCTTCTTGTCGGGAAGCAGTCTGGAGATAAACCTCTTAGCCAAGACTCTGCCTCTGTGTTACCTAGGGAGGGTCACAGAACGTCACAGATTCAAGTCTCAAAGTGAAGCACGCTAGTCCAAGCAAGGACTTTTTTCTGTCACTAATCTTCAGTCAGTCCTACACATTAAGGTGTTTCTTCTGAACTGGATAAAATTGGGCAGCTTTGGAGTTACACATACCACCTAAGTGCAGGGAGTCTGTTCCACAGGCTACTGGTTCTTCAAACAGGGCTTTAGTCAGCTTTACCGTACCCTAGTTGTCAGTCTTAAGCTAATCACTATTAGGGTGAGTAAAACATTCACTGCTGTTTGAAGGGATTTTTCTTTGTATTAGATGTCCCAAGGAAATGGAACTGTGGTCCAAATCAAAGGAGCTACTTAGGTGCCTGAAAAAAATACACAGGTTGTAAGTGCCATGGCTAAGCAATAATTACAGAGTATTTTCTTCCAAAAAACATTTCTTATGACTCTGCATAATACTGCGTATACATTGATGTAGCAATTCTGCTAATGTGCTAAGTAAAGCCCTAATGAAAAATGAGATCCTCTAGGTTTCCAAGTGGTTCTGGACTTGGGTCTTCATGTACTGTGATTGCTGCTGCTCTGGAGAAGAGTTAGATCTAAGTCATCAACGTTACCTTCTTGACAAACTCCAAAACAATGTTTTTGTGCTGAGTGTGCAAGTAGTTTGGGATCATTCTCTGAGTATCTAGCTAGCAGTCGTAAAGACCAGACATGCAGAACAATTGACTAAACACATGGTTCTCTTCCTGCAGTGGGTTAGTATCTTCTTTATACCTTTTATAATGGTATAGAATGACAGACTTCTGTCCTCATCTGCCTCTTCATGCTGAGTATTACATGGTATATTATGGTGCTTTACTGTGAGCAAACTTACAAATTCAGGACTTCTCCATGGAATCTGGGTGGAGGTGGAGGAGGGCCTCAAAGTTCACTGTCGCTGTTCAATGCAAGTTCTTAGTACAGTGTTTCTTGTTCAGGGGTATGAAAGTTCTTCTCTTTCCTCCCTTTCTATTTTCTCTTTCATATTGTTCCCATTCTTAGGATTTTTCTTGGGTTTTCTTAGCACCTTCTGCAGTCACAAACCCATCCTCTAGCAGAGAATCACAGAAGTCTGTGTTCAGTAATGGTGTACTGAGGTAGCTACTGGGATCCTGTCACAAGTGGGAATGGTCAGCCTGTTTCTGGCCTTTGAAGGACAAGCCAACCTGCTGCTGGTTTGCTGTTTTATTTCTTTTAGTCCTACACTGGTTGTGCTAATGGGATCATTTTTCCATGTAGATAATCTTCATACTTTTGCCAAAAGACACCGTAGAATACTGATAACACCGTCAGTTAGGTTTTTTGGCTTCTGACATGCCAGTAGTTCACTGTTAAGTGCATTCCTTACACATAGGTGTGAATCCAGTTTTAAACAATTCCCTGTGAAGTTTAAGAGAATAGGAGCTACTGTTAGATCTATATGCTAAAATATTGTGAAATGTGTCAAGTGAACTCTTAGGCAATCTGGTATCACAGGCTACGGACAGTGACTTGTTTCTGGAAAGCCTTGCACAACATGCTTGTGCTGAGGTTTCTGCCAAGTGGAAAAGTGCAATAAATGAGCAAGAAATACAAGAGTAAAGGAAGTAAGAGGCTTGTCTCAGGTGTTGCAGTGATTTGGGATGCAGGTTGAGGTTGATTTCTGTGTAACTGCTAATCGACTCTGGGGTTTGTCTAATTGTAATATCTGATCCTACAGCTAATTCTTTTCTGTAGCTGAGTTTAGGTCTCTTGTTATTCCCCAAGTCAAGAGACTACTGACATCCAGAATTGAGTTCTCTGTATAGCAATTGTAACTGATGTTATCCAAGACCAGAGAAATTTTCAAATGGAAGTCTGAAATCCAGTAGGTTTCGTTTTAGGGTGATCCTGTACACAACTGGTGTTAATGGTACGTTCTGCTGGGGCTTATAGAAGAATTCTGAGGTTTCATAGCGTATTTGACATGCTGGCCTTTCTCAAAGACAGGGATTCTCAGGTACATACAGCTATGCCAGCCACCACTACAAGCAAGAGACTATAGTAAAGTTAGTTCTAAGCAGTGTCTAATGATCTGCTACAGTCCTGTTGTTTGCTGTGTACATACTCCTGAACTCTGCCACTTTGGACTTTGACCAGATGTGGAAGTTAGAAATCTTTTAGTCTTGTTTCTGTCCAAGTTCTTATTACTCCCTTCAAAGACAAGGATAAATCTTTCTAAAAGAAAAGGTAGAAATTCAGGTAAAACTGAACTTTGTTGACAGTTTTAAGCAGTTAAGTGACTTATCACAGCCTTACTGTGTACACTGCTGAACAGTAAAAAAGGTGTTAAACTACACATAAAGGCTTTGGGGGTTTTAATGTATCTTTTAATTGTCTAGTGTAACTGGGCATTGCAGGACTTTCTGGGTGGATACAGAATTGTGCTGGAAACATGCAGTGTTGTCAGGACAAACCTTTAATCTTTGTGTGTAGTGATTTGAGGTTTTCCTGTTTAACCCTTTCAGCAGCAGCAATTCTTGGAGCCACCTTCACTAAAATGGGCTTTGAAAACCCATATCACATCACTGATAGCTGCTTTTGTAAATGCCATGGTTTGGTCAGATACCTGTAGAGGTCACATTTATATGTAGTTATAAGCCACAAAGAAAGCTTGTATATGGGTAATAAGGGAATAACTTAAAGTATTGTGTTCGTTAGTCTTTGGAAATAGAATAAATTAAGCTGCCAATTAACCTTGGCAACCAGCAGACTTAAAAATGAGTCCTTGCCTGAATTCACTCACAAGGATGCTGGTGCATCTGTAAGGTTAAATTAGCTTCTTTCCAGAATGATTTTCTATTAAAAGACCATTAAATTTTATTTTAAGATTTAACATGATTTGATTTGCTAGCTCCAGGTGCTTTACTGTCAATTTAACCTGAGTAAAGTTGAATGCTTATTTTACCTTTCCTTCTCATCACCCCACTGTCTGGCAATGTTCCTGGCAATGTTTCAGGGCTTGCTGTACGCTTGGCCCTAGATCTTTGGCAGGTTTGCCACTAGTCTTAGTAGTGTGACAAGTTGACCTACTATTAACTTAACCCATCATGTGTTCCTCCTTTCCCAAATGTCTTGTCAGTGACTTACCTGTCCTTGGAGGATTTCTCAGTCACTGTGGTATTTGCTTCTGTCTGCGTAAGGGTGACCAGCCAACCTAAAAGCTACACTCGACCTTCAGCCTACAAGCAGAAGCAGCCCATTGCCTCCACTGTGATGTTTGTGAGAAACTTGAGGATCCTGAGGAACAGGGCAGCACTCAAAGTGGAGATAGCTGGTCGACTGATTAAATGCTTATCTTCATTGCAAAGGCTACCTCCTTGTTGCTGGGGTTTAATTGTTACTAGTTTGTGTCATCAAATATCTTTTATGCTGTGTAAACTGGTGCTCTGGCTCACTTCTGTCTTCAAAGAACGTGTTTCCTTGCCTTACTGCTAATTTTACAAAGAGCTCTCCTTCCCTGCCTCCCTCCTTTTACTTACTTTTTCCTCTTTTTCTCTCATTTCAATGATATCCTTTGGTCTGAGTTGTACCCTCCAGCCTTTTATTTCCCAGCATTTTGGGATCCATTGCCGATTTACCAACTTTGTCTATACCTTGTACAGCGCTACCAATAAAAGCAGCTAGTGAATATGTTTTCTTCCTGTTCTTTAGATGGCGATGTTTTATAGCAAAAACTTCAGCTGCTTGGTGCACATTTTCATATTAAAGAACAGCTTGAACTAGAAAGGCTAAAATTATCCCTCAGAATTCTGTCTGTAATGCTCTTCTAGTCCTTTCTTTCCTGTCATTATGTTCACGAGTGTCCTGTCTGAAATCGCAGTCAGCTGGTGCCAAATTTTGTGGCAGAGGGGAGATCCCCACAAGGCTACAAGAAATCACTGCTTGTGGTGTGATTTTTCTCATGCTTTTTGTTTTGCATTCCCTAAAAAATAACAAATAATACAAGGCTGTAACGTGCTCCTATATACATTCATTTGACAGGATCCTCAGTTTTCAGTTGTAGGTTCCTCCACAGCTCCTGGGTTCAAGTATCAAAGTAGGGAAGGTACAAAATTCCTCTCATCTCCGAAGTGACCTGCGAGTAACTAGATTCCCCAAATTTGGAAAGCAAACCTCTGTTTCATCAGCTGGCATGAAAGAACGTAACGCTAAATGACCTAAGCGTTTATTTGAAAGTGGTTCTCAGCTGGCTAGTAATGCCACAGGTACATTACAGTGAAAACACTAGTAGCTAATGCAGAATTCCAAGGACTGAAAGGCATGTCACAGAGCTTAACATAAAATACTAATATGTTAATTTTTTCATTGTAAAGCTAGTTACAAGGAGTTGCATAAGCGACATGAAGACAGTGCTTTGAGTTTGCATATATTGCTGTTCTGCATTCACTTCTAAACATGTCTAGTAGGACAAGATATCACCACATAGAACTTTACAGTTGAAAGATTTGCAATAATATTGCCCATTTGTAAACTCAATTTTAGGCAAATTATTTCTGTGTTTTGTTTTCATTGGTGACTTGGCAGCATGTTTCTTTAGTTTGAGGGAAAAAAACCATCCAAAATCTCCTTTAATTCCATGAATTTTACAGGCTGTGTTCAAAATATGAAACATTTTTAAAAGTGCAATTAAAACCCGGGCTTTCATTTATTAAAAATTCATAAAGATTAAAACCTGGAAGGCTAGATTCTCAACAGAGTATAAATTATAGCTGTATTTATTTCAATTGAGCTACAGCGATTTATCAAATTGAGGATCTTGCCTTTGCAGTATAACATAAGATAAATCTTGCTGTTAGGAAATGGTTTATTTATTCAAAGGCAGCGGCTCCCTTAAGAGGATATTAATAATACTGAAGTTTATATACTCATTTTTAATACCATAAATTCATAGAGCAGAGTGAAAAGCCATTCCATAAAAGCAGACTGAATAATTAAATCTAAAGCTTCTTATCTGAGGTATATTTATATAATTTAACTCTTTATTTGAAGGAGTAGTGTGAAATACAGTCAAAGTAAACTTAGGTTACTACCACTTTGCTTTACTAGAGTTCAATACCATTGTCTCCAAGCAGGTAAGAGCAGCCACATGAAATATGCTTTTAACTGTTTGCTTTAATTAAAAACCAAACCAAACCAAACAAACCCCACAACTTGGAAGAAGTACATCCTGATATGGAAGCCTTTTTAGTGAGCTTCAAAACATCCTAAATTTTAAACATTTTTCAGTGGTTTACTTCCATAAATGAATTATGAATGCTATTGCCCTGACTCTTGAAAGCTATGAAAATCCTTAAACCAAATGAGATTAAACTTTTTATTTCTGCAAATCAGTCTTTTTCTTAAATTAGCATTCCCATACTGTGTGGCAAATACTACAGAGGAAATTTTGCATGAGGATAAAAACAACCCCTTGGTTGTGGTTAGTTGATTTGGAACATTAAAATTTGGAAGAATTACTCTTCATAACAGTTCCTTTCTGGGCATAACCTTCCTTTAATTCTGAATTTGGAGTGATGCTTTCATAAGTGATTTTGGATTCCCTATTCTTTCTACTGTGTATGTACATCACTCCCACTCAAAACATTTTCAAGTACGAGTCAAAATAGGCTGGAGAACTTGGGGGTTTCTTACTTTTAAAACTTTACCTTTGTATCTTACATAGGAAGTTTGGAACGAGGGTAGGATGCCAACAATAAACTTGAAAGGAAAACACAAAGAGGCTAGAGTAATACAGCCTACTATACCTTTCATTACAAAGGAATGCTTTACCATCAAGGTTGAGTGAGTATTGTATTCCTTGAAGTTTTGGTCACAGAAGCTCCTGGACTTCCAGTGCTGTTTCAGAGTTGAGTACAAGTGGGATGTGTTTGCAAGCAGCGGCTGCTTACTAAAGGATAGTTTTGCAGGATCAAAGCTCCATTTGTGTCCCCCCCCTCTACTCTGTTTCCTAGTTTTAGTTTGCCATAAAGGACTCAAGTAGGAGAGTACACAAAATAAGTGTCAGAATTCAAAATTTAGCATTTCCCATGAGGAAAAAAAGGGTAGAATCTGCACAATATGTCTGAAGGCAAAAAAGCTGTACAGCAGTAAGCCTCGAGTGATTCACCAGTAAGCTAACACTAATGGATCTTCAACCTCATCCCTAGCTATAGGAGAGTACTTTGGAATTTCACATCTTTGGAGAAGAACTATTATTTTATACAGTGAATAATTATGGAAATGTATGTACAAAGTAAGGAATAATTATGTACAGCATTGCTAAAACAAGTACCACGTTGCTTAACTAATATAACGGCAGATACTACCTTTCTTTAGCATTGTCTTTAATAATGGCTTGTCCTGCTTAGATCTTTACTTACACAATTGCACAGCTCCCTTTCTTTGGACTACTTCTCTAGGTCACAGGCCACTCCCATTCGTCATCTGATGAAAATATGTCGTTCCAGGCTGTGAAAGCCTCCGCTTCATCTGGATCCTCACTGTTGGGAAGGCATTTCAGACTGCCAGAAATACAGCCTCATCTGAATCCTTACCACTGTCTTCACTAGGCAAGCAGCCACCACCACTTGGGGACCTGCAGCTTAAGTCCTCCACACCAGACTCCTGATCGCTGTTTGCCGAGAGGTCAGGATCGGAGCTTTTCAGGTTGTCCTGTGTCAAAATCAGGGCTGAATCTTCTTCATCCCCTTGTGAAGGGCTCCGGGATGGGAATGATTTCAGATCACTGCTATAATCCTGGGGGGTGTTAGCTAAGCTGTTGTTGGAAGTAGAAAGCCCTAACTGTTTGCTTCGGTCTTGTTGCTTACTCTCGACTTTATTGTCAGTTAATTGTGATTTCTGAAGATTCGCCAGTCTCTGAAATAAAAAGGAAACAATATGTGTTAGATGGACACATTTATGGCCCAGTAATCCTCATGTGTGTCTTTGCCTTTTAAAACAAAATAATAAAGAAACCAAGTTCAGAGCCTAACCCAGTTGGCACCCTTTAAATCTGCCTGTTTGCATTTATGAAGTATAAGTAGTGCACAATTCATCACAAACCAATGCTGTGACAGCATTTTCTGAGTTACAGAAGGGTACAGCATTTCTTTCAGGAGCAGCACTTGTGCACTGCCACAGGGGAAATTTTATCCCTAAAGAAAAAAACCAAAACAACTCCGTTGTTGTCCCTTGAAAGCAAAACATTCTTAGTAATTTATACGAGAACAAAGATGACAGCTGAACAGCCTCGTTCCAGAAAAGGATGTAGCATGTAGGGGATTGTGCAGTGTATGGAGTCGGGTGCCTGAGGCATATAGATCAAGTGTTTAATTACCTCTCCTAAGACCTCCAGCTCTTCTTCCAGCTGCTGAGTTTCTTCTTTCACTGCCATCAGATAATCAGTGACTGACTGTCGAGGATGCAGCCCCTTCTCAAAGCGGTTGTACATGCCACTCCAGAACCTGGAATTAGTGGGAAGGTCAGGAATTTGGTGAGGTGGCCTCAGAAGACTTAAATACACAAGTACAGACTTTTTTTCCAGACACATTGTCCTAAATGATCCATCTGTGGGTTATTCATCACTTGAGTGCATATACACAAGTACATCGAATACTTTGTGAGATTTATGGTTCATTTGCATTGTTTCTGTCCTGAAGATACCACTCTGGACACATGTAGCTTCAGCCTATTCTGATACACAGTAGAAAGGCAAGCAAAAGTACCTTTGCCTTCAATCACATGGCTGAGGGTGGGTCACTGAAAGCAAAATTTTGCTATATCATTTTCTTCCTCTATACTACGGGCTTTAGAGCCGTGGCACCTATAAAACAGCCACGGTTAAAGACAGTTGTACATAATCCCAGTTCTCAACCTTCGTGTAACTTCCCCCAAAGTCACCACTGAATTTCTCTATGCTGCTTTTTGGGGTTTTTTTTGTGGGGCTGTAGGGGGATGTGCAGCTAGTTAACAGTGGGGGGGGGGGGGGGGGGGAGTCCCTGTAAAGAAGAGTTAAAAATCAAGAGTAAAAACCAGTATGGCATCCTGGTCTCCTAAAATTTGAGCTGACCTTTTGGGCTGGCCTATAGAAATTGCATGAAGCGTTTACATTGACAAGTTCTCTTCCTGTTCTATAGAATTATTTGACAAACCTTTAGTTAAATGGCTAAGTTGATTTTTCATTTTCAGGAGGAAAGGACTCAGCCTGGAAGTCCTAATTGTACTCTAGCACTCCTGTCTTCCTACAAGACATGGCCTCAGCCAGAGTGTGAGTACCTAAGTAGTTCACCAGACAGGTTAAGTAACTGAGAGACCTGCCCTCAGTGGCAGCTGGCCAGCCAAGTAGCTGACAGATATTTTTGGAGCACATGCGTGCTTCTTGGCAGTTTATTACTCCTCCAACTATACTACTCAAGTCACAGTCCCTCTTAGGTTTATCATCTGATAGCTTATGCTTGGAAATCTTTACGCACCCAATTAACTCCATTAAAATCAACCGGATTTACTCATCTGATGGAGGATCTGCAGTATCAGTACTTCTCTCTTAAGTCACACTATCCTAAAGAATACGATGAGTGACTATTTTTAAATTGTTCTGAAGTGAGTGCGACCTGGAATAGTAGATGTGAAAGAATTAAGTTTTTGTCATTTAGGGTATTTATTGACTTTTTAAAAGGTGCTTTTAGTTGCAACTCAAAAACTGATCAGTTCTACTTAAATCACAGTGTTCATTCATTTCTGTTCAAGCTATCCTTGAGTTTAAGATTAATGTCACAATTAATTACACAAGTCAGAATCCCAACAGTAACATCTGTAAAATTCTGTTACTTTGTAAAATTTTGAAAAAAAAATTAAGTAAAACTTACTGTGTATAATTTGAGGTATGACAACAACATGGGGAAAGTCTGCATTTTGTTTTACAAAACACTTGTTCTAGCAATGAAATCATACAATTCCTTGAAATGTCCCTTTTTATTTTTGAAACCAGTTGACTCAAATAAAAGTCTCAAAAATCTTGGAATGGAAGAAGTTAAATGAAGGAACTTTAAATTTAGAAACCACAGACAAGAACTGAGAGAGATGTTTCTCACTGGAAGGAGTGAGTAACCATGAAATTAGGACACACAACTATCAATATAGCTTTAATCTTAAGCTCCTTTTCAGACTAATGCTCTGTTGTGGAATGGTGCAGAGGTGTTGGCTGACTGTGAGCACACAAGGAATGAACACGTTGCAACTGAGACTGAATTTATAAGCTGCCTTATAGAATGAGAAATGCTTAAATACAAAGGCACTGTGTTCTGTACTGACACATCCTACAATTCTGAGTAGCAAGTGATACTACCTACTTGTACAAGAAGTTGCATGGAGCCATCTGTGGGCGCAGGGTCCCTTGGGTTTGACTGTAGTCCGATCTGTACAAAGGATTCAGGTAATCAGCACGATTTTTCCACAGGTGAGCCCACAATGAATATGTTCGTTCTTGGATTCTGAAAAAAAACCAGATTAAATACATTAAATATAAATATATTAAAGTCTCTACTACAGTTCAGGTATAGCTAAAGCTTAGATGCAACATCTAGTAGTGCTCATACTACTCATTTACAATTAGCTTTATTCTTCCTTAACAGAAATAGACCTAAGCTGTACATGTAGAAAAGCAGAAACTCGGTTGGTCACAAAGACAAAATCCAATCCATTGCCTGTAAAGCCAGAGCAGCTGGAGAGAGAACATGGAGAGACAAGTTCCTTTGTGAGAGGATCACTTCCATAAAATCAGCTTTTAGACTGATCTCTACACCAAAGGAATCCCCTTTTAAAAGCACTCCTACACCATTGAGCTACAGTTTCTCATGCAGTTAGGTCATGGGATATGATGCCCTCTAAAGGTTTTGATTTTAAGTGGACCATGGCACTGAGGCTGCTATGCATTTGAGCAGTGAAAGACACCAAATGGCAGCAGCAAGTTACTAACTTCCATGTTCCTCTCACTACTACTGCTGACACCATCAGGATGCATGAGAAAAGCAGCAGCTGTCACAATCTACCAATATGAGAGTGGTAGATCACTAGAACAGGTTGCCCAGAGAGGTAGTGGAGGCCCCACCCCTGGAGATATTCAAGGTCAGGCTTGATGGGGCTCTGAGCGACCCGATCTAATGAAGATGTCCCTGCTTATTGCAGGGAGGTTAGACTAGAGGGCCTCTAAAGGTCCCTTACAACCTTACACATTTTTTTGATTCTATGATTCTACCTCAGGAACCAGGGCCTCAGGGAGCAAATGTGACCGTCAGCACTACCAGGAATATTATTGTCCCTCTTGGGGCCTGAGGGCAGGTAGATGAGTTCATAGTTGCTTTGGGGCCCAGCAGCAGAAAGATACTTTGCTGACTCAGTCCTACTGACCAAAAAGCTGCTCACAAGAAACTTCCTCACAGATCAGGCCTAAAGTGTCCTGACATGAGATCCAAAGACAGGTTCAAATCCAGAAGAGCAGTGACTCTTGAACTGAGAACTTAACTAAGGTTCATACCACCTTGCATTAGAGCTGCAGTGACAGCTTGCTGTGGATGTTCTTAACGCTGCAGTAAAGGCAGGGCCACATGGCTGCAGTGCTAATGCTGTTGTCAGTTCCTACTAATCCCTGTCACGCACACCAGGGATTACACTCCCAGCAAAGCCACACTGCAGAGGGTCGACTTTTTTAGGCATTAATCTGTGTTGTCAGATGATGACAGCCAAGAAGTCTACACAGCACCCCACACCTTACAGAAGCACGTACGTGTGGACTGACAAATGTCTGTCTGCTCCACCCTGCATGTAAACACGCTACTAAAGGCAAGATGTTCATACTTCAGCTCTCGTCTCTCCTTCTGGCTGTTACACAGGAAATTCCCAAACTGGCAAGAGTAGATATGATGCTGTATGTGGATGAGGAATCTCTCATTGAATTCAAAGGCACAAGGAAACTGTTCCATTAGTTGCCAAACACACTCGATGAACTGGTCAATAACGGGGGATATCTCCTTCGGATCTCCATCTAAATTACCATACCTGAAACAAGGCAAGATACATTCAATCATAACCTAACATCCCCTAGGGAAAGTAAATTTACACTAATGAAACACCACCCCCCCCCCTTTTAGTGTGCAAGTTACATCATAGGCATTCACTTCTAAAATGTCAACTGCTAGTGTATCATTTCCTTACCAAAAAATGACACAAAATTCAGGGAGTAGGAGGAAGGCAGAAATTACCAAATACAAACAAGAAGAACTTTTATGGGACTCATTGCCTTACAACTGCTAATAGCTGGCTGCTGCATGGCCATGTTTTAATGCTATTAGTATAAAGTTACACCACAGTAACATAAGCCAGCATAAGAATGGCTGCAATGATTTAAGGACAAAAACACATCTTAGACAGTTGTTCAATGTCAGACCATTCCCAAAACCAGAAAACTGAGCAGAAGAAGGACAGAATAACCTTGGCAGAAAACAGTTTAAAGCTGCATGCTCGTGGCAACGTTTTTAGAAAGTGGAGAATGTTTGTGTGCTACTGTAACTGTCAAGTGAACGTCAAACTTTCTGCCTATAAAAATCCCACTGGGAACTACTTGCAATGAAGAAAAGCAACTTGGAAACCCACATAGAAGTAAAAAATATTTTATAAGTCTTCATAATCAGAAGTATTTTCAATCAATTCTGCCTGTCCTGTGTGTGTGTGTGTGTGTGTAAAACATCTAAAACTGAAACTTCTGTTATTAAGCATCAAAGAAAACATAGCAATATTGTACTGCAAACCAAAGCTGTCAGTGGGGATTACATTTCATAGTATCTTGCCACTGACAGTAATAGACATCAAACAGTATCATATGAAATATAGTAATTTCTGCTGGAATTCCACAGGTGGTATGGAGCCACACAGATTTCCTGAAAGTTTTGTTGTGTTTTTTTTTGAAACTAGAACAAATTTATATTTAAATCCAGCAATACAATGTCATTAAACTCCAATATAAAAATTTGCGAATTTTTATTTCTACAGAAACTAAAAGAAAACAGAAGAAATAAAATATGGCTATTTATCTGTATTTAAATATATAAACCCTGCAAACATTTTCATTACGTTATAGCATTTACATAATGGACATAGAAAATAAATTGCCCAAATAGATGACTTTCCAGGTCCTTTTACCCGACATTTCTGAACAAATCCTGCTGGTTTCCTTAGGCTGTAATAGGGAGAGTATCTTGCAAACATACCTAAGGTTAAGCACTGTTCTGGAAGATTCAGACTTTGCTGAAGAGGGACTTAGTGGGGGGTCTAGGCACTACTGAAAGACCTGCTGGAGTCCAAAAAGATTTTTGCAAGGCACATACATACTGCTTTTCTCTCACATGGTTCTCTCAGTGCTTGTAGCACTGCAGGACCAGCAGCACTCAGGATTCCCAATAGCAGCCTTGGATTGCATATACAAGAAAAGACTGATATGAAAGTATTTGACTTTGATTTTTTTGAGCAGCCAAATTATATAGTAGGAGAAAAGGGGTTGGGGGGGGGTTTCCAGTGGGTGTTGTGTTGAGATGCCTTGTAAGGCAACAATGAAGTAAAATTGAAATGGCAGTAGATACTGACAACATAAGAATACAAATAGAAAAACCTTAGCACTGCCTTACCTGTGGTTAAATTTGTGACCGAAGGAAACCCAGTCTTTTTCAATTAACACCTAAAATGAGAATATTGCATTCAGTGCTGCAGAGCAGAGCTGACACATGTTGAAGCAGGCAGAAGAGTAGTGTGAACAAGCAGTAACGGAATCCCAGTTAATTCTCAGAATAAGCAGAAAAATGACAGGCAAGAATGATGCAAGCAAGCAGTGTTGGAAACCCAGATAATTTTTACAGTAAGCAGAAAAATAATGACTGAAGAGCCCCGCTGCCAGCTCAAGGGAGAGTAGCACTCATGTAGATAAGATTCCAGTATTTCAGCACAACTTCAATCAGCCTATCATTTTCTAGAACAGAACCTAAAAATGTCTTGCGCATCTTTTTAACATGTGACCAATAAGTCAATAAGCATCCCTAGTTGCTTTACCAGGGCTGATTTGCTTGAGAAGCAAACAGATTTAACATAGCTGCTCATTGCATCCTAATGTCTCAGGAGCACACACTTCTGATGGTCAAAACTTCACTGATCCCTGAAAATGAATACAAACTCAACTGTACAAAAGCTCTTTGGGATACAAGAAAGTTTCTTGGTCAAAGTTAGGAAAAAATAATGAATGGGTAGCCAACTGATCCCCAGCTTTGATAACTTTTCACAGAAGCTGTGAGACTGTGACTCGGACAGATAAAAGCTTTCCTTCCTACTTAATAAACTAATTTACTAATTACAGTATATTTAAGGAAAGCTTATTTTCCTTTGCAAGCAAAATTATTCATCTTAAATGATGCCATAATACTTCATTTACTCTGTGAAAGAGAACCTGCTTACCATGAATCCCTTCATAGTTCTGTAATACGGATCCAAGAGAAGGCTCGCTACAGAGCAAACCTGGGCTGTCCTATCCCAGCCATCAGAGCAGTGAACAAGCACACTCACACCTTCCTCAGCCACAGCCTAAGGATACAGAAAAAGTCAGAAATTTCACAAGCAGGGAGAAAGGCAAAGGTGAGAGAGGAACAGAGAGACAGCACAAGTTAGAGTACTCATTTGGGAAGTGGGAAACCTTGTTCAGGGTTTGAGGGTTTTTTCCCCCCTGCCATAGAGTTTTTGAATTATGCTGAGTGTTATCCCTCTCATTTGAAAATTCTTAATCTCATCCCATCCCCTGTGATATGGTGGTTGCAGCAGCATGTGTTTACACCCCACTGCCAGAGGATGTGGGATCCATGTCAATGAAAATATATCAGAGCAGACAGCTCCCCGAAGCAGATCCAGGTGCAGTGAATTCTCTAGCTCATGTTACCAGCAATGGTACAAGGCCCTACTTGCAATAGGGCTCTCAATTTCTCACTGGGGTGGTAATGTCAGTAATGGCAACGCCTGCTCCCAGCGCCAGCACCAGGGTGGGTGTTACAGCACTGCACGCTGACAGCATGTGGGGAAGCCTGTGGGAGTGGAAAACTTCCAGAGCTAACCAGCAGGACTTCATCGTTAACTGTGGAGAGAGGATCCCATTTTATACATAAACAGATAGGAGACTGTACTTAGTCCTTCAACATCTGGTACTGCATTATTTTTGGAACTTGATTTTAATTTCTAAAGGGAACTAAACTTAGAAAGTAGAGAAACAAAATAGGTTAGGAAAGATACCGCTTAGAAAAACAAACATTAACTTTGGGCTTAGTAGGGAACAAGGAATAATAATAAATTATCTATGTTTATCTCAAGAAACAAGCAAATTGTACCAAAACAGCCCCACTCTGGGCAGGAGACCAATGAGTGGGAACTGTACAAATAAGACCAGATCAAAATGCATGTCTGAGGAGGCATGAGGCTAGAGAGCACATGCACAAAAGAGAAAAAAAAAAAGGCAGTATTTTAAGACTAGCCACGGGGAAAAAGTTGGCAAGAGCTAATGTAAATGACCTGATTTCTATAAGCTAATGAAAGCTAGAAGGGCTGGGAGAAATACTAACATGTGTGTTTATCCCACAGCTGCCATACAGGTAAGAAACTAGAGTTGCCTGCTGAGCAGGAAGAAGCAAGCAGTTACTGAGGAGGGAAATCCATGAAGTTTTATCCATGTAGTTGTATATTAGCAAGTCATGTGAATAAAATGACCTAGAAGAAATTGTGATAGTAATCTCAAAACCAAGAATTGAAATGGTAAATGTGAGACACAAGGGAGGGGGTAATAAAATGAAAAATACTGTTGGTACATGACCAGTATCTGCATTACTTCAGGTGGGATTAGGAGAAATAATTTCTTATCAAATCCAACAGCTGTTTTCTGAAACACTTCTAAGAGTAGAAGCTGCTATAGAGTTTGGACGTGGTAATACACAGGAGTTGTTTTAGGAGGTGAATTTATTTGGTTGCTAAATAACCCAGAGAGGATAACATGGTGGCTAATACTCCTATATTACAAGTACCATGCAAAGAAGCCCTCAAAAAGAGGCTTTCAGCAAAGAAAATGTCCATAAATCAGGGAAAAGGCAGGGGAAACAGGGAAAGAAATGATGACAGTCACTGCTGGGAGTAAACTAAGGACCTTCAGCTACCTGGCATAACATGATACAGGCAAGCAGATGATTTGGTACATTGGAATTCTTCAGTGAAAAGTACACAAACGTTTTTTAATACCATATTAGCAAAATGTCCACTTGACAGCACCTAAGAATCATCTCTCCTCATATGAATCATTGGAAGATGGGGTTAGTTTTTTTCAGACACACTGAACCACTGAGGAGAACTAAAGTTACCCACAAGCAGAGAATTTGGTCCTCGCTTTCTGTATCTGGTTAGTTAAAATTTTGTTCTCACTTTACCTTTGCAATAAAAATTCCAGCATCCATAATGGCTTTGATATGCTTCAGCCAGCCAGAATTTTCTAGGCCCCACAGAAAGTCACTCATTGAAGGCGATTTCAGCTCACAAACTGCAAAATAAGCTACATCTTAAATGTACAGCAATTATACTCCCTTAAGCTTTTGCTGACTGTTCAACCCAAGTTATCTCTCCAGATATCCCCTGTGTAAAATACCAATCTTTTGAAAAGAATGGCTACTTCACAGTCAAACTTTATCATTGAAAAAAAGCATATATTTAAGAAACAGTGCTGGGCAAACTTGACCCAATACGTTAATTTACGTTAAAAAGAGATGATGTTACAAAACCTGTTGCAAACCTCTTACCAAATACATCCTTCTGTGCAGCACAGATCTACCAAAACTGCATTGGAAGCAGTTTTTAAAGCCCTGGGAGGGGATTTGTGGATGTAACAGCAAGGGCTTGGAAATGGAAAGTATATGGTTTCTGCCATGGGACAGTCAGACAGCCACCTACATAGTGGCTCAGCAATATTGTGCTCCCAGGGCTGATGAAGCTCTGTACGGGCAGGCCCACAAAACCCAGCCTTCAGCATCACTGCAGATGGTGGTGTTTGAGTTACAGAGATTCACACAACAGGTCTCCATCCCTGAAGGAAGCCTTATTAAAGCTTCACCTGTAGTCATCAAGCATTCTAAAGGTGAAGAATAAACCATAATTCATCGAGGAAAATATTTTCCTGAAATTTCTCAAGATTTATGATATGTTTAAAGAAAAAAAACCTCCCAGTTTTTACAGCATGAAGTTTCTCTCCTTCTGTATCCAAGTGTCTATTTTTAACATTACAGAATTTGTGACATCAGAGGAAAAAAGGGTCAGTCAGAACCTAATTCAGATACTTTAATCCAGCAGCAAACAAATACTCAACAATATTTGGTGCAATCTATTTTCAGCAGTGAGATACTATATTCACCCCATATATAGACTACGCATTTACTTGACCCCCTGTAGAATTATGCTGCCTCTGAAGGAAAAAGATCTTAACCAGTGAAATTCATGTAAGGAATACAGTGAAAAATGCTTTTGCTGAGTTAATTTAAATTAATAACAGGTCTCATCCTCTGAAAATCTTCTAAAAGACTCAGTTAATTATGGCCATTATAATTAGTGCCATAACATTAGTTTCCTTCCATGTAATTGGAATTTAATTTTACAAGCCAAAGTCAGAGTTTATACCACATCTGGATGTATCAGACTGTCTTAACTCCATTTAATTCAGAGGCAAAATAGCCTAATGTGTCCATACAAAGCCTTGCAATCTTTGTGCCTAGGGCCTCTTCCAGGTGGTTATTTTAAAAGTCATTTTGAGGGATATTTATAAAAATGCATAGATAGCAGCACTGAAGGCAAACAGCTTTTCACATGATTAATGCTCCTGTGCAGATGGAGGCATGATCAATTAGTAGCTGAATTCTGACTGAAGCTGCTGTCTCTGTTTACAGACGCCCAAGGTAAGGCTGGAAGAGTGCTTTGCTTGCTCCCACTACCAAATTAGTCAATATTGACTGACCACTTCACTGAGCAAAGTTCAGACTGTCCTGAAGGCATACGCTGCCTATTTCACATGATTTCAGTTACCTATCTGGACCTTCATACCAAGTCCAACTATGAATTCAATTATGAGGCTTGTGCTAAGGGAAAAAGGCATTTCCATTTCAGCAGGAAGGGTGTCAAAATCTTGGGGAAATAAGACCTGCTGCATCCCCTGTGTGGGCAGAGCTCATAGCAATCCTGTGGTGCTCCCTTCCCCAGGAGGGGACGAAGAAACAGGACACAGAACCACATGTGGTTGGAAACTGCCTTTTCCACCACCAAAATTACCAGAGGGGCATGCTGGACCAGTTCCCCCATTTCTGGCAGTGCAGCTGTAGGTTGAGGAAGGAGTAAGTGCAGCACAAGAAGCAATGGGTAGAAACTTGAATGTAGTCCCACCTCAACATGAGGAGGAACTTCTTTACTGTGAGGGTGGCAGGGTGCTGGGACAGGCTGTCCAGTGAGGTTGTGGCGTCTCCATCTCTGGAGATACTAAAACCCGCCTGGATGCTATCCGGGGCAACCAGCTCTAGGTGATCCTGTTTGGTATGGGGGTTGGACTAGATGATCTCCAGAAGTTCTTCCTAACCCCTGCTGTTCTGTGAGTCTGTGATTCTGTGAGCCAGACCCTCAGCCTCTCTTTCTGGATGATCTGTTACTGAAGACCAAGGATAAGAGGGCTGCTCTTACATCAGCAACTAAGGCTCTTGGTCTGAGGGGAGGAGGAACTCATATTTGCCATTTAAATACAGATAGAGAACACGAGGGGTCATCATCTCCATGCATAACAAACAGGGGTCAAGTCTTGTTTGGCCCCCAGATGTACAGCAAATCTTGCCCCATCACACATATCAAATGGCAGCCTCAGCCAGCCCTCAGATCTTTACTGACAAAAGTCCTCATGCAACATTTCCTTCTAATATTAAAAACTATTTCATGGAGGTTTTGAGCAGGATTAAAATCATCACAAGGATCTTCATATGCCTCTCTAAATATAAAAAGAATCAAAATCTAAAGCAACATGAGGCAGCAGAGGCAAAATTTAAAATTTACTATTTTTTTTTCTGGAAGGAAATTCCAGCATGGTGAAATGCATTTCACTTCCAGAGTACAGTCGAATCATTGTTTGCATATCCTGAGAAAAATTCTCATTATCCTACTAATTTAATCATTTTATAATGCTGATGTATTTTGCAAAAAAACCCCAAAGAAACCCAAACTTTATACAAGAGTAATTACATATTAAATTTAACATAAGTAAAATTTTTAGAATTAAAGTCAGTAAAAATTACAAAGGTGAAACCAAATTTATTTTTACCTACTCAAATAAATTAATGATGCTATTCATGTATATAATAATTTATTCAGCTTTTTCCTAGAGAAAAAGCTGTTGTGATCACCACATTCCTAATATAGGTGCATTTTCCAGTGGAAAACTAAATATTCAATTTTTGTTCAAATTTCCTCAAGTTATTTAGAATTGGGTTCTGGTTTCAGCAGGGATGGAGTTAATTTTCTAGCAGCTGGCACAGTGCTGTGTTTGCCATTTAGGATGAGAATCATGTTGATAACACACTGATGCTTTAGTTGCCAAGCAGTCAAGGACTTTTCAGCTTCTCATACTGCCCTTCCAAGGAGAAGGTGGGAGGCACCCAAGAAGCTGGGAGGGGACCCAGCCAGGACAGGTGACCCAAACTGTCGGAGGGATATCCCATACCATATGATGTCATGCTCAGTACGTAACTGCGGTTTGGCTGGGAAGCAGCACAGCTCACGACCTAGCAGAGCATTGGGTCCAGGTGGTGAGCAATTGTGCTGTGCATCACCTGTATATTATTTTATCATTTATATTATTAATACTCCCTTCCCTTTCTATTCTATTAAGCTTTCTTTGTCTCAAAACACATGTTTAACCTTTTTTCTTTTTCCTTCTCTCCCCCATCCCACTAAGGAGGAGGGTGGGGTGGGGAGGGAGTAAGCAAGTGGCTGTGTGGTTGTTTGAGCTGTCAGGTGAGTTAAATATTGAAAATATTGCAGATTATTTTCAATATGCAATTCAATAAATTGCATATTGAAAATAATCTGCAGTCCCTCACATGAAAAAATATCCTCCAACCTTCACTTCTACTCAACTCCAATGAGTTGAATAAAACTACCCTTGCTGCACTCCTGCAACACATCAGACCCTTGTCTTGATGTCCTCTCCTCCATGCTGACACTGCCAAGCAACAATACCACACATTAAACTACAATCATTTTTCATCAGCCTCATGTATTGATTCAAGGATTTCTATGTACTTCATAACATCTCACAGGAGGTCACAAGCAGCAGACATGTTCTGTAGTGCTTGTAGTGAAATACAATGTTCTACCTTAGAGGGTCACCTAGGTATGTCATGATAAAAATTTAAAGTCATATTGAATGCATATTATCATCACCCTCGGTGGCCTCTTTGATTCTGGTTCCCTTTGTATGCACAAGTCAGTGAGTCAGGTAATAAATATCCTTTTAAAGGCCACGGAGGAAGCAGATGAAAGGACACTGCTACAAATGGAAAAAGATACAAACTATACAGCCCCTTGCATGAGAAAAGCCCTGCTCATACACTGAAAGTCCTAAGATTTTTTTAGAAAAGGTACATGAAAGTCACAAGTACTCAAAATCACGGAATTCCAATTTTTCATCTTACCAGCCATGTTGCTAAATATGAGACTGCAACATAGCAAATATAAAACCTGTGACAAAAGCAGATGTTTTGAGCATATGGCTCATTGAAGAATAGATGCTAGAATGTTATGCCCCCCCCCCCCAGCCCCTATCTCCCCTCCCGGAGCTGCCTGAAGCATTAAATGCGTTAGAAATCACGTTGTCACATGTCAGTTTGGGCCATGTGCCTGCCTCACCAACTTTTGGCTCAAAAATAATACACAGCACTGTCCCAGGCAGCCAGGCTGGTTGTTTACTATTTTAACTTTGATGGTCATAAGTTGAACAAATAAAGGGACAGGTTTATTCACCTGCCCTCTCTCCTGGCCAAACAAGACTTTGTAGCCAACTAAAAATCTTTCTATTTTTCCTTCCCAAGAGCCTCAGAACAAGGAATTATGTGAAAATATATCGTAAAGAGAGTAACTGGCTTATTTGCATCACACTTCTGCTTTTCATAAACTGCTCTTATTGAAAAACAGAGCACAGCTCTCCTGTCAGGGAAAATGCAAGCCTTTCTTAGATCTAAAATTCACGTTTGCATACAGATGATGGGACCCAGATGAAGAACAAAAGAGCATGAGCAGAGCATCAAGTCAAGAATAGCTAGATCAAGCTGATCCAGGAGGTGACAAAGGTGTCAATACATGAAATAAATACTGAGGCTCTATGGAATGGAGTGAGCACTATTTACTATTTGCTTGTTAAAAATCAACAAGCCGATGAGGGTCAAGGATGGTTTATTTATTCCTACCCTTTTCCCAGAAGGGCTCTAAATTGTAATGTAATCCAATACTGAATAGCAGTACAGATGTGCTAATTTATACACAGCTACATATTTATAAAGCAATTATTATTAATTTACATGTGATTATGAAGGTGCTGAATGGTTACACCCATTGACTGTTAGCTTCAGAAGTAAACTCTGTGATGTACACCATACAGCCCATGAGTAAGTTTCAATTAAAATTCACAGTCTAAACCACCTGACTCCTTATTGAACACATACACAAATCAAACAATAGGTTTTCTGAGCTTAAAAATACGAATTCCTGTAATTCCCAAAGTCAGCTATGGGTAATTTTTATATTTTACCACCAAACTGTAAGCTACAAAAGAAAACATAGAGGTAAGGTATACTGAAGTCTAACTAATTCTCTCATTAAGGTAAATGGTACCTGGATTTCACCTACAGAACAAGGTGTTTGCACAAGTAGGAAACCATCACTAGTTGCAGCGATGCTCCATTGCACAGGTCCCATTAGGCAGTAGGCAGCTGCATGCAGCTGCACCAGGTTCTCCTCTCAAACCCGTTTTCACTGCTGCTGATTTCAGTTACCCTGATTGTCTGATGGAAGGACCAAATCTTCCCTCCAGTTTCCAATAGAGTATTACCTTCAAGCATTTTCTGCAGACTGTTTCTCATGACGTGAATGTTCTCAATGCCTATGAACTGGAACTTGATGTTGGAGTAGTTGTCTTCATTTTCATATCCCTTCCCTGCTGCCCTGTTTGCCATGGCATTGAGCTGAAAAAAATTAGTGGAAATTGGTCAAAAATCAGCAGCTAACAGTTTCTTTTCAAAACAAAGCTCGTGGTCTACTGCAATTAATCAGAGCAATTTAAGTTCGGCACAAATGGGAAGCATTTATTGCAGTGTCCACACAACGGGTTAGGAATCAGGGATCTGTTTACAACCTGTTGCAGGGTGCTGGGTTGCTGATGCTCTGACCTCTTTCTCACAGGCTTTGAGTGAAACTTCATTAGTGAGATTAGACACAAAAACCCGACAGCCTATGTAAGGCTTCTCTGCAAGAGCATGTTTGAAAAGGTTATTCCAATTTTACTTTTGGTCAGTTATGTTTACTAGCAGAATATACCCAGGAGGTGGCAGTGTCTTATCTGCCATGTCACTGCTTTATAGCATGCATAGATGTTGCCCAAATTACTGTGCTTTACTGCTCAAATCATCCAAGAGTTGATACAGCTTACTACTTTGAAGCTTGGAATATTGAAGAAAGAGTTGGAGTAGTTTTTCCTAAGTTTTTTGTATCTTGGCTTCAGCTGTGGGAGACCACAAAAGATTCAAATTGACAAAATCACCACAAATATTTTCATCTGCAATCCAGCACCATCAAATATTCTGCTGTGCTCCAGCAAAAAAATCATGTTCAGCTGGAAGCTGGAGTTTTGTCTTTGAATATGTTACTTGCTTCCTGGGAAAGGCACTAAATGCTTCTTTAGTTCAGTTTTCCCAAGCATAAATTTAAGGAGTTGGGGGTTTTTTTAAGTCTTTTTTACCCACTTTGTGATTGAAAAATAAAAAACTATTGACATATGCCAAATTTTGATCCCTGTGCTGAAAACACAGGCCTGAGGTTGGTGGCCCTGCCTGTGGCAGGGGGGTTGGAGCTTTATGATCCTTGGGGTCCCTTCCAACCCTTGCCATTCTATGATTCTATGAAAACTAGAGCTGATAGAAATTAATTCTTTTTACTTTATTAGCCTGTCTTTTAAAACACATATTTATTTCCTATGGCAAAATCCCACTGTCCAATGGAAAGAAATTGTCTTTTTACACACACAAAGTCCCTGTTCTTCTATGAAATGCATGCTGTAGCAGTGAGGAGCCTTTGAACTTTCCAAGAAATATGACTGCTCTGGGAGTAACAAAGTGACCCACATGGTAGAACCTCCATGCCTCCACGTGCAACTAACAGCAACCTCTCAGGAAAGATATAAGAATTAAATAAGAATGGGTATTGTGCATCCAGACTATAGGTCACTAGTAATTTGGAGACACCTTATGAGTTATCAACAAAAAGTGACTCATCTTCATTGCAGTGAGAGCCAAATCTCATGAAATTTCAAAACAAAGCATCTCTTGGGCATTGCCTTGGGGACAAGAAGCCATAGGGGTTGGAAGGGACCTCCAGAGATCATTGAGTCCAACCCCCTGCCAAAGCAGGTTTCCTCAGACTTCCGAAACTCACAATAATGTGCTTCAGTACTCAGCTAACAGCATCACAGAAGGAACAAGAATGTGTCTCTTTCTGATCTCTTCCACCCTGAATACACATGCTCATCATATTCAAATTTAATTTGGAGCCAAACACATGTAATTGGGAAGAATTGATTGTCTGCTGCCAATTTATCTCGAACTAAGATGAAAAAGTCTAGCTTCTTTACATCCTATATCAAAATAGGTTTCCATGGACCAAATTTGAACACTTAACTTACAAAGGAAACAGATAATGCCTAAAAGCTTTTTATGCCATTATAATTCCATTATAGCCACATGTGCAAACAGACAGGTGAGGCTGCTGTTTGATTCTTTTATTCTGTCCAATTTAATGTCTGAATATAGGCAATTTTTTTCCCACCTTCACACTTTCCAGTGCATCCATTTCCATGAGCAAAACTTGGCAATAGGAATATATAGTTCCACTTGTGGACCACCATTAGGAAATGAAACACTGCATGAATATCACGATGTAACAGAAGGACACATACCCTAAGGTAGGAACTTAGGCCAAATCCCAGCATTTTCCATTTATTCAAGTCTTATGTAAAACTCCTTTTAACTTGTAGTATGAAATTAAAAAAAAAAAAAAAGCACTGGAAAATGAGGAAAAATTCTTGTCTATCAACCAGCAGGCTGCTGATGTTTTGACTATCAATGAACAATTAAACAAAAAGATGTTGCCTGTGAAAGGCATGTCCTTTAAGGACAGAGTCCTCAGTGTAACTTGCTCAAAATATATAAATTATCTGCTAAACCCTAATCTTTCTCTTTTGAAGTAGACATCAGTGTTCTAATATAAACACAATGAAGCAAATCTCTCAGCAGTAGCACAGAGCTTCATCCAGGAAGAAAGATCTGTGCACATGAGTCTAAGCCACCACAACCCCCAAAAACCTAAACGAAAAACATCTAGCTCCTAACTGACCTAATCCCCAGGACAGTAAATGCTATTAACTCTCTCTGCAGTAGGGCAATTTTATCACAAAAATCCTTTCTTCAAAGACAATCCAAAAATAGTCCTCTTTAAAAGTAAATAAAAAGGTTAAATTTGCAAAGCTTTCTGACACTCATTTATTTTAAATATTGTCAGTTGCCAAACCTTGCAGCTGCCACAATATTTACTAACAAGTTTTCCACATCACCTACCAAAATTCCATCTTCTGCTCTTAAAGTAGTTGTTGTAAAGCTCTCTAAATTGTGCCTGTCCTTGCCTCATCTCAGTCAAGACGAGCAGACAGCCTCTGAAGGGAGCAGATCCTTAATGTGAAGGGTAACCGGGTACTGTCACGTTCTAAGAGTTACAGAACTGATTTGTTTTACTTGTAAGAAGTAAGTTTATATTAGTTTCTTCCATAAGCACATAGAGGAAGGAGGAAATGAAGAGACAGTAGCCTAAGTAAAGCTCTGCATAAGGTTATCCTGGTATGTTTAAGAGGAAACAGCTCATCCTGTATCTAGTAGGGTCTTTGTGAAGATTTTCCCCTTTGGTTTCTTAACTTCAACAGGGAAGCTACTGACTGCATAAGAGAGAACATTTCCCTGCTCCCACTTCCAGGCACTGAAGCCTACTTAGGCCTCATCAACTTGAGCTGCTTGCTAGAGTGACAGATTTGGACACAAGTTTTATTAGCTTCCAAACTCTTCTAGATCATTAGTGAGTTTATGTGTTTCATCCTGACCAAAGATTTTAGTCAATGATAAAGTTACAGCATCTGAGATCACTATTTTTCCCACTTTCTCACTTGCAGAAGAGAAAATTTTATTATGAGCAGGCACAGATTGCAACATTACAAGCAAATGTAAATACAGGTTTTTAATGGGAATTAGCTCCTCTCTGTGTGTGTGGAAACAGCTAGTATTCCAAGTTATTTATTTTTCTGTATCTTAACATTTTTGTTAAACATCTATGTTTATGTGGGCAAGGCTCCTCATTAAGATTCCCTTAAAAAAATCCCAGTTCACCTGTAGAGTAACACAGATGCCCCTAAGGTCAGAAGTATGGTCAGTAACTGGGGCTGTGCATCTTCCCTAATGTATTCAGCCCAGATTCAATCTTGCTGTCTGCAAGACATTTAATGTACTTACTTTGGGTCGAGTGTCAACAACATATATGAAATCACTTCCTGGATTGGCTTTTCTAATGGCCTGGAGCATCTGTTCGTCCTCAAGGCATCGAGCACTAAAGCCGGATAAAGGCTGGCTGCTTCTACATATAGAGGCCTGCAGAAACACACAGACACACACACATCCAACACAGTTATTAAGCAGAGTTATTTAATATTCTAATAGCATTTACAAAACCAGCTCATTGGATGCTTGCATAGGTGTACAGTTATGTGGGAAGGGCAGAGTGATAAAATGAATTCTGTGTTAATAAATACATCATTTCTTGAAAGGCAAGGCAATATTAGAACAATACAACCTCACAGGCTCAAGTCTAGTATTGAATCCGAGTTCTAAATCTATTTTAGACACAGTATGTGGAATGACACATGAAAGGTAGGCACTAGAGTGTGAGGAGTACCACACTGCAGTCTTGAGAACACTGACAACATAAAGAGTGGGCCCTTCTGCGCTGTCACTCACACCTGTTGTGGCACTGATAACACCTGATCTGTACCAATACATGCTTTAGTAACCAGAAACAAAAATGTGTAATGTGCAGCTAGGTCACTGATGGTGTATTTTTAGCACTGCTTCTGGAGAAAGACCTTACTGCTTGGCAAGCGGGTCAGGCAGCCTGTCTCCTGGAGTAAAGTTATTAATTAGTGTGCTACTGAAGAAGGCAGGAGAGTTCCTCCACAGACCCACTGGGATCAGCCCTCTCGATGAAACTGGGAAGGAAGGAACAGAATGTGAAATGGGTGATCAGGGAGGTTTTTATTTCTGCTAGGCTGAGGACAGCTAGATTTGCAGAGGGCAAGGGGCTAACACATGCACTTTCAAAGCACTGAGCATAAGCATGATGAGAATCTGCCTACTGAAGGTCGTGACCCATACAGGCCACCCTACAAATTATTTATTACTGTGAGAAGGGACAAGCTCATTTTCAGCCAAGTCTTTGAACTATCAGTAGTTAGCCAGTAAAACTTGGATCTTTAATACACAACCCCTGGATTCTGTGAAAGCGTGCTCATGCTTTATTAATAGCTTTTGCAAACAGATTATCCGTTATCTAGAGTATTGCCTGCTGATCGGTGCACATGACAGTGATTTAATATTTTCTTATACCTCCTTTGCATGGAGCAAAAGTTATATATGAATATGTGCCCAACCTACTGTTTTAATAGAAAGAAGACATTTCTCTCTCATCCATAGTGATGAGACACCATACACAAGGCAGATACAGACCTCAAGATTAAGGCTGAAGTTAGGGTAGTGGATGAAGGTTAGGATTCAAGAAAGGGTAGGCTGGAGCCATTACATGGTATCATCCTGGGAGCCCACAGGACTGAGATGCGTGCTGGCACCAGTGTGACAGAATGGCTTGTCTGTCAAGCTAGGCTTAGGGTTATGGTAATATTTAGCCCAAGCTTGCAGCTGCATGTCATGCTGCAAAACTAGGAAGATAAACTGACCTAGTGACCATTAAATATCCAGAGTTTTATCATATTCACATAGATCCTGTAAGACACAGAGGAAGGTATCACATCATCGTTGATTTTGTCAGTACAGGTAAGTTCTGGGTGTGAAGGACTAAGAAGTGCCACCCTGCACATACCTCTATTAGCTGGCAACCCATGCCAGCCTTCTTTTTGAGTATGAAGGGGGTGCCATCCTCCTAACTGGTAATGACAGGTGAGCTAAGCCAATCTCTAGAAGGTTGGGACACAAAAGTAAAACACACAGGCCATGGGATCCTTTAGTCCAAAGCTCTCCTTTAACTCAGCTACCAGAAACCAAAATGCAAATATTCTAGTCACAGGGTTTTTTCCAGATGCTAACAGACAAGTAGGGCAGTTCCTAATTCAGCCCTGAGAATGTCAGTCATGGAGAGGAGAAGGTGGCACACCTTGCTCTCACAAGAGAATTTCTTCAACAAAGCCACAACATGCTGTTAGCCAAAATTTGGTATCTCTTTCATCCATCCTTTTTGGGTCTATTTACAGATCTTTTCTTCAGATTCTCTAATTTCTGCAAGTACAGTTTGTCTCCTCCTTAACTTCTCTCAGGCTTAGGCTGCCAGATCCTAAATTGCTCTGTTGTCCTCCCAGTCACCTGCTAAGCTGCCTGCTACTGGCATTCACTCTTCTGCCACCCATGTTTCAGGAACTCTTGTAATTCTCATCTTCTTTGTAGTACAGGGACCCACATTTTTCCACATTAGCTGGATGATAAAGCTCATTTTAAATGACTGCACTAAATGCCTATTCATGAACTAACTATAACTCCCTATGACCAAACCACACTAACCAGACTGCAGTAACCACCTTTTTATAAAATAATGACTGATTTCTTCTTGTGAAACGTTACCAGAAGAATTATGAAAGCAAAGCTAAAATAATCAAACATTTCAGTTACAAATTCCCACTTACATTGTTATCCTTGCAGTAGTAGGAAAGGGCTGGGAAACGCCTTCGGCTCCGAAATTTGGAGCTCCCCACTATAATGTGTGCAGTTGCAGACTTTGGTACGTACACTTCTGTAGGATAGGAGTCACAGACCTGTGAAAGGAAACTTTGCTTATTTGTTCTACAAAACACAAGTAACATTAACCATCTCCACAGCAAAACCAAAATACCAAGGAACTCTAATCTCAGGGGATAGTCCATCATTATCTTATACACATCACTGACATTTCTCAAAACATGTTTTTGAAGATGGAAATACTAATTCTAATTTACAGGTGTCAAAACTGAAGCAGAAGGTTGAAGGATTTCTAAAAGTTAATTCATTCTTCATTGAAAACAGGCAGGTTTAACATACATTCATGTCAAAAAGGATTCATCATTATGTACAGCAAGGTTGTATTTACAACAGTGGATTCCTCTGTAGGAGAATTTGGAAGTAAAGAAGTGGGTGAAGGTCTCAAACTAGCTTCTGTTATAATGGGAGGGCACAATAGAGCTAAATTTTCCAGCAAATATGATAATTTTTTACAAATGACAAAAAGAGGCAGAGGAGAATCTGTATGAAATGAAGATACCAAATGGCAAGCAGCCTTGACAAAGCCTGCCGCTTCTGAAAGGAACCCAATCAGACTGCAGAAAAGCCCAGAAGTTCCTCTGAAGACAAGTGGGACCACAAACAGGCTCCTTGTCTAACTTCATTTTCCTGATACTGCCTGTTCCTGATTCTGGCTGGGGACAAAAGGATATCAGCAACTCCCTGGGACTAAAGGAATTTGAGTGCCTAGGATGAAATTAGGTTCTGAGAGAGTCAGAGACACGTAATGGAGAGGAAAAAAAGGAAGATCTTGTGGTTACAGATGCTGCTGTGATGAACTGGGTTTTATTCATGATGCCACTTTTCCTACACTTTATCTTAAGAGGTCAAACATTTTTTTCCGCTTGTTTTAACAAAAAGAAAACAAACCCTAACAACACATTCAGTCTTCTCTGAGAACTGCACAGGCCTTCCTTAACATGGATATGCTCCAGCAACACAGCCAATCGAGTACGTGGACAAACTTCCTTCAAAAGCGCTTTGGTTTTTATTTCTCACAATTAATTAACATTCTAGGGACTTCAGTCATACAAGAACTGGACTAGGCAGGACAGCAGGCAACTAGAAAGATGTATGGCCTCTCAGACAACTGTGGAAAAAGTTAAGTCAGTCACAAAGGCTTCAAAAAGATTGTGAGGATGATTTAAGCCTCTCCCCAGGCAGCCAAGCACCGAGTTTAAAACACTGTGGACATGTTTTCTATGCGTTATTTCTACATGTGTTAAATTAAGACACGTTCCTTCTCCCACTTTCCATGTCCCTTTTTATGTAAAAGAGTGGAAGAACTACACCTGACTATGTGTGCGTACCACACTGAGCTCAAAGGAATCCTGCATCTAATCACAGTAGCAGTTCACAGTCAGACTGCTGATTTACTTTGCAAACAGCCTCTGCAACAGAAAGATCACAACAACTCACCCCATAGTCTCTGTTTACATCGCTAATCTGCCAATAGTTGTTCGGAATACCCATTCGATTATACTCTTCCTTCAGGCTGACCAACTTCCAGCCTTGTTCTCGTTCTTCTTTATCTAGTTTTGGATTGAATGAGAAACAATACAGCTCTTCATATTTCACTAGGGGAAAAAAAAAAGGAAGAAAAAAAAAACCAGTAAGCCATTTCTCACCCTGAAATCACACTTCAAAACAAGAACTTTGCATTCTCCTTTCTGTAGTTTCTTTTAAAATACTATGCTTTGCTATACAAAAGGACATGCCCTGGTTTATAACTCTTTTCAAGTAAACTCAGAAAGTACTATGCTCTTTTGTTATTTGTGTATCTTGCAATATGTGTGCCTTCATAGTAGTGCTACTTAAAATACATGGTTCTGCTAGACCTATTCTCTACTGAATTGTAAAACCTCCCCCAGAACAACAACAAAATGTCAGTGATAATATGTATTCATCCAAAGAAAACCAAAGTCAGTGCCAGAATAAGCACATGTTCTGCCTAGAATTAGCCTAGAAGTCCCTTTGTTCACGTAACATCTGTCCTGTGGCAAAGATGAAAGATCTGAACAATCGACTGTGCAGCACAATCTTCCCAAAATGAACTAGGTTCTTTACTGGTTGGGCACTGGAACTGGCTCCCCAGGGAAGTGGTCACAGCACTGAGCTTGGCTGAGCTCAAGAAGCATCTGGACGATGCGCTCAGTCCCATGCTCTGACCTAACTGGCCCTGTGTGGAGCCAGGAATTGGACTTGATGATCCTTATGGGTCACTTCCAACTCAGGATGTTCTGTGATTCTATGAACAAACCTACAAATCTTTCTCCCTATATAGGGAAGTTTCCAATAGGTTCAATGAAATTGTAGTTTTGTGATCTTCGATGTTCTGTCCTTGAATTATTAGCAAAGGCATGGGAGATACAGATGTTGCAACAGCATAAAAATAGCATGTGCTATGTCAATCATTTTATCATGACCATTAAATTATTTCAGTAGTTATGCCACCTGTCACCTTCAGTCATGGACCATAACACTCAGATGGTGCTAGAGTTTTTAACTTTTTGAGAAGTCTGTGTTGATGCTAAGAAGTGTCTCAGTCCTGGTGACCAATGGCAACCAGACACCATCACCATGAAATGCCAACTGTCACTGATAAAACTATTCAGTATATAGCTTGAAATTAACATTCTCATTAATACCTAAGATACTGTTGGGTCATGACAGTATGTTTCATCAGGTTGCTCTAAGTTCCTTAAAAGTTCCTGACCAACAGGTTTTTAACTTCAGAATTGAAGGAAATCACAAGCTGAGTCCTCTCTGATTTCACAGTTCTCCACTGATACACTTGCTCCACAATATAATTTTGACAAAAATCAATAAATTTACATACTATACTTTCCTTTTTAGTAAGTGGAGTCTTGGAATGCTACAGTAAGAAATTTACTAGAAAAATAACCACCACAAAACCCCCACAATGTTAATAAGGCTCCTATCTTTTTCTAATTTGAATGTATATTCTAAATATATGTCTTCTGAATTATAATTGAATGATCAATGAACTATAAGTTATATATTGCTTTTTAAAATTTCATTAAATTGAAAACACACACATAAGTATGAACATAAGGAAAGAAAAATTCATGTTCACGAATTCATGTCAATGAAGTCATGAGTCAGAAGAAAGAGAAGAATGATTTGCACATTGGCTATTTAAATTCTTTCTGTATTCTCTGATTTCAAACTTCTGTCATGGTACAGATTAGGAAGACAGTCTGGTTTCTCTCTCATCTGATAACATGAAGTTTTAGCATAATCCATATATTCAATCTGAGCTCTTTTTAATAAAGTGCTTTTGGTAGCAGTCCCAGCTCTTGTTTTCACTGCTTGATTGTTAGAAGCATCTAGATGGGAAGTCGTTAAACATCCACCTATTAAAATATATCCAGGCTACTTATGACTGGAGTCTGCCTCAACATAGCAAGTGTTATTACAAGATTATATCTATTGGTGGTAACAAAAATGTTCAAGTGTTAATAGTCAGTGTCTTAAAGGTCAGTTATCACCTCTTTGCCAGCATTTACAGATCCTTTGCTAATCTTTCACAGTTATTTTGCCATAAGCATCTGCAATCTTGCTATTGCACCAGCGATAACTCTTATGGTCAGTTTGTTGCAAAAAATGGCTTAATGAAGCAAAAAAAAGCCAAAATCCTCTGGCCATGTTAAAATGCTGTTAACAACATGCAAGATTAATACAAAACATGAATTTTCTCCTCTAATGTAACTAGGACATTGGATAGCACAGAATTTATTAAGGCAGCACACAACATGGGCTTTCCTCAGGTTCCCCTATGGTGGAATGAATGAAAAGAACAGGCAGAGAATGGAAAATAGAGCCTGAGCGAGACAGATTTTCTCCTCATGGAGCAGGGAGCACTTTCTAATGTTGAGCTACCTTATTACCTAAAGTGTAGCTTTATGCCCCAAAAAAAGGACACAACAGAGCACTGTCAAGGTACCTTTGGCTCAACTCACAATCAGAGCCTTGTAGCCTTAAGTAAGCAAAATTTTATCCTGCCTCACATGAAGATTGGATAGTTTGCTGGAAAGAGGAAACTAGCGTGCAGCTGAACTATGCAAAGAGCTAATTCTATAGTGCTCTTACTGCCTCTTCTTCATTCAGACCTCTTTACCCACTGCAGTCTGCCATTCTGGGAAGAAAAAACTGCTTGAATTAATACAGGCTGTGGGATGACCTGCTGGAGAGGAGCTGTGTGGAGAAAGACCTGGGGGTCCTCATAGATGACAGGTTGGCTATGAGCCAGCAGTGTGCACTGGTGGCTAAGAGGGCCAATGGGATCCTGGGGTGCATCAAGAGGAGTGTGGCCAGCAGGTCAGAAGGTGATCCTCCCCCTCTATTGGCCCCACCTGAAGTATTGTGTCCAGTTCTTGGCTCCCTTGTATAAAAAAGACCGGGATGTCCTGGAAAAAGTCCAGAGAACAGCTACAAAGATGATTAAGGACCTGGAGCATTTCCCCTATGAGAAAAGGCTGAGTGACCTGGGGCTGTTCAGCCTGGAGAAAAGACGACTAAGGGGGGACCTTATTAATGTTTAAAAATATCTTAAGCATGAGATGCAGGGGGAAATGGCCAGCCTTTTCATTGGCCTGTGGGGACAGGACAAGGGGCAATGGCTACAAATTGGAGCACAGGAAGTTCCGCACCAACATGTGGAAGAACCTTTTCACAGTGAGGGTGACAGAGCCCTGGGACAGGCTGCCCGGGGAGGTGGTGGAGTCTCCTTCTCTGGAGATATTCCAGATCCATCTGGACACCTATCTGTGCAATATGAGCTAGGGAGCCTGCTTTGGCAGGGGGGTTGGACCTGATGATCTCTGGACGTCCCTTCCAACCCCTATGATTCTGTGAACGTGAACTGGCTGTGCACAGCTGTTCTGCCCATATCGAGGTGTCCTGTTCTGACGCAGAGCAGCACGCACACCTCCTCCTTGCTCCAGGGAAAGAGCATTACAGAATGGCATTCCAGCATGCACAAACACATGTTTGCAGCTGAGGTCTGTGGAATTAATCCAGATTTACATCAGCAGAAACTCTGAGTGATTTTGTCTAATTGTTTTAAATTTCTTTGGCCGCTTTCATCTTGCATCTTTCATCTAGAGATCAAGTTACAGCTGCTGCAGTTGCATATTACTGTTCTACTACTATCCTAATTATAGAAGGTAATTTATAAAGTTCAGGAGCTGTGCTGGCTGACTGTGCAATTTTTTTCCCCTGCTACACAGTAGATAAAATAGGTGTTCTTCTAGCAAGATAAAAATTAAAGCCAATGCTGACAGCTTTGTACAGTCATTTTCTCTGCATACTGTTAGAAAAGATAGTAAAGGACACTAGTGTTGTATTTCTACAGCTACCATTTCAAATAAACAATCCAAAAGCCTTGTCAGCTTGTACTCAGGAGAGCAGCTCTATGCAGAGAATCAGACGTTGGACTTCGATGCAACATTTGGATAGTCATTGAAAAAGAGGAAAGGTTTAAAAAGGATCTTGATCTGAATTCAGCAATTCAAAAAGGGCACACTCAAAACATTAATAATAATAATAATAGGCTGAAACACAGGCAGTCCAGTGGAATAAATCAACTACTTGCTGCAGAAATTCTCACTGATTTTAAGAAATTTATGCACCGCACAGAAAGGGAAAATTCAAATGTTGACATGACCACTAAATATATTGTAAGTTTTTTGTCACAATGGGAATGTGAAAGTTCCCTGGATTTAGAGACTTGTCAGTATTTTCCTAAATTCAGAGCTACACAAGGCATGAAATAAACATGGCCTGTGATATGTTAGAGTATTCTTTTAAACAGAAGTTCATGTCATACTTTATGGAATGAACTAATCGTTATCATGTGCTTTCTTCACTGTTCCATAAGTGATTACTTTAATTTGCCTGTCTGCTCAGAGACCTTTTCTTTCACACTTTCATTCTCACTGACTAATTAAGTGTGTCCTTTTTCTTAACTGCAAAGGACAAAGATGCACTGCTACATTTCTTCCATTACATTCTCCCTCTTCAAGGGATGAGAACTGACTTTTGGGACATTTTCCTTCCTATACCTGGTCGTGCCAGCCGTATCAGAGATATATAAACATCATGGCAGTCTCGTTCCTGAGGGATGACCAGCTGGATGATCTGGAAGTTCTTGCAGCGGATCAGTAACGGGCAACCAGTGGCTGTGGTGGCCTGTTTCTCAATGGAGGAAATTTGGCTGTGAAGAACCTACAAGGGAGTTGAAAATGGTTATGCCAAGCGATTCAAAACTTTAGGAAGAAAAACAGTTGTTTATAATGATGTGCCAGGGCAGGCACAGGAGCTTCCACTACTGTCTCAGAAAATCCCTGCACTCTTCTTGCAGTTTTATTCCTATCCCCAGCTTCTGGCTCAAGCAAAGCCAGACACCTACAGACAAAGAAGCGCTTTCTGGGGTGTTTCAGTAGCTCAAAAATTAGCCTGGTCATGCTATCCAAAGCTTTTTGTTTGCTTGCTTTAATGTAAGCTAACAGTTGACAGAAAAGAGCTCTTTTCATCTGTCTTCTGAACAATGAGAAGTTGAACAGGCATCAGTTAGATAAGGCTAAAATGTTGAGCCTCCTCTTTGCCAAGAGGGTAGTCCTGATACAGCTTTAAATACTGCATCATGATGAGATGAAGCATTACAATAAGAATCAGGAGGAGAATAGTGGGACCAAAAGAGGATAGAGTGAGTAATTAGTACAAAACCTGACAAATATTTAAACTACATAAAAGACTCCCAAATGATATGACACTGGAGCTATATCTGTGCCTATAAATATACATGTTATTGCTCCATCAAAATAGAGACCTCAAAAATATATATTATGGGAAAAAAATGAATAAAACCACAAAATCACAGATCCAGCACAAGCAGTTGGGAAGAGAGGCAAGAGCTGACTGAGTCAAAGTAGCAATTCACATTCAAAGCATTTGCCCACAACCTCTTCCTGGAGATAGGTGCAATGGTGCAGTTTACAGCAGCTGTTGCTCAGTCAATCACATCTGGTATTTGTAATGTGAAGGTCCTTCTACTCCTCTTACTGTGTTACAATATCCAGAATCCACTGAAAATTTACAAAAAATGACCAGGCAGGAATTTCACACTCTGAAACTGTAAAAGCATATGTATGAACTAATTTACTAAATTTAAAGTGGTTTGCAAATTACTGTCAAACTCCCATCAAGAAAGTGCCAAGCACTTAGAGATAACTGACAAACCAAAATTCCATACCCAGGTTTCTTTACGAGTTTCAGAACCGTTCTCCACAAATATGACATGGGTAGCTGTTAAATACAAGGTTCCTAGTGCAGCTTTTCTTGAAGATAAACGATCAAGTAACCGAACATTTTCCACCTATACAAAGAAAAAAAAAATAACATAATTAGGCTATGACATAACCTGTCAAGGTTGACATCTAAAAATCCACATTTGTCCATTACACAGTGAGTTCTTTTCAGTACTATTTGAAATGACTATCAGAAGAGCATAACTATATGAGAAAACATGATTATGTTATGTAATCTCTTTCCAGATCTGCCTTAATGTAAATTTCTCCCCCTCTTGTGGTACATCTGCATCCAGAAAATCTCTTAGCAAAAACTTCCAAGGAAAAGTTTTTTCACTTGGGCTTTCCTGTAATCTTACCTTAACAGAGCCCCTTTCCCAGTGCTCCATCAGCCTCACAGTATAGAAATTTTTTCTCATGTTGAGATGGGACTTCCTGTACTCTAGTTTGTGCCCGTTGCCCCTTGTCGTGTCACTGGGCACCATGTAGAATCTGACCCCTTCCTCTAGATTCCACCCACTCTACCATGGGTGTCTCCATGGGCTGCAGGGGCATCTTCCTCTCCGGCACCTGGGGTGCCTCCTCCCCACCCATCTTTCCTGGCCTTGGTGTCCGCACGGCTTCTTACACTTCTCACTCCCTTCCCTGGTGGCAAAATGCAGCTGCTTAATTTATTTTTTTTCCCCCTCCTAAATGTGATTCCCAGAGGCACTGTGACCATCACTGATGGTCTTGGCCCTGGTCAGCAACGACTTCGGCCTTGAGTCAGCCAATGTTTTCTCTCTGGGGCCTGCAGAGAGCTTCTGGCTGCTTCTTGCAGAAGCCACCTCTGCAGTTCCCTTCTCTACCAGAACCCAGCTCACAAAACTACAACAATGGCATATTTAAGAGAAATTTGAACAATTGAAAAAAAAAAACAACAGAATGAGGTGGATACTAAATGGGAGGAAAACTACCTAATCCAATAACAATTTGCTACCATGGTGTTGATGAGTTTCCTACTACAACAATTTTAAAATATTACTAATGTTTCCTTAAAAAAAAACATACTGAGCTGAAACAAGTACAATCAAGGAATGTTGATGTTTGATGTCATATAACTAATAGTAAATCATCAAAATGCTTTCTTCTGGTTTTATAAGTTTGGGTTCATATGAGAGCATGTGCAAACAGCAGCACAGATCTGCACAGCCTGCGCACTGCTGTAAAAGATCTTCCAGCACACTGACTAATCTCCTCAACATATGCTCTTCGATTCTTCACTCAAGACTTAAAATTTCTTTTACATACCCAGTTATTTTCAAGACTTGGGGCTGAAAACAGTTGAAGAGATACACACCCCCCACGCCCCCCATTAAAATCAAAAGGGACCAGTCTCATGTTTGAAGGATGAAAGCTGACTGAAATATTGCTCTGAGAAAATGGAAGAGGGGGGAAAAAAAGTGGGAAAACAGACTTCAAGAAGACCTTATGACTTTGGCATTGAAATAAATGTAACTTTGCACCAATTTTCTGAAAATCACAATTGGGTGCAACATATACAAAGAAAAGAAAATAAAGGTATCAGCAAAATCAATTTGATTTTAAATAACATAGATATTCCAGATTGGATTGAAAGAAAGTTCCTAAAATGCTCTCAGGTATGGGATGTAGCCATGTATTCTCAAACTTCTGCAGAAATAATGCCACTGAAATTACACCAGAAACAGAATGATGCCAGCACCTCAGAATTACCATGTTTACAATGTGTATTCCAAACACATTAGGCTATTTTAAAAATAGGAATAAAGAAATCCTTGAAACCAAAATTAGCCAGTTTGGTAGCAAAATACTTAAAATAAAACAATTCTTAAAACCAAGTCTTCTCCCTCAAGGCCAGTTTTAATCTGCTTTTTTTTTAAAATGAAAGAGCTAGAAAGCATGGATAAAGTCTTTTCCCAGGACCATCTACTTCAGAGGTCACGTATTGGGGAGAGGAGGAATGGAAGAAACGCAGCATTAAGCCAGTAAGCTTCCAGTGATAAGCAAAAGAGGAGATATAAAAGAGCAGGGATGATAGAAAAGAAAGATGTAGTCAGTGCTCCTCTAAGAGGAACCCAGTAATAACAATAAAAATTAGGTTTGTCTGGACAAAAAAGATGCCTTCACTGCAGTTCATCCCACTAAGATCCTTCTGTGCAGACAGTGGTCATGCACAGAGTGGTCATCACCCCCACCCTACAAACTGAGGTAGATGAGGCTACAAATCACAAGCAAAGCAGACACCCACACACAGGGAAGGGGCTGGGGGATGAAGTTCCAGGTCACCTAGTCACATTCACTCCTCATTGATCAATCAGAGCCCCGTAACTGAATAATTCTAACAAACAAACTCTTGTTTGGAGGATTTTAAATAAAGAGCTACAAATAACATAAAGGTTGGAGCTCAATAAATAGGGATAGTTGCAATAAGAACTGTGTGGTAAATCATATTTCATTAAAGCACATACAATGTCTGCACCGGCTGAGAGCAGAGCTTGATCTAGCTCTGTGGCTTATCTCTCAGAGAGGGCAGTTGCAGTTGCTGAGGGAAGAGGGTAAGATTCAAGAGTGTACTGATGCTCCCTCAGGATGTTGTCCCAGGTCTAAAATGCAGCATCTCTGGGGGCTTCCTAAGCTGAGGTCATAGTTTTTAATAGCTCTAAACTGCATTTTAATTGTGCGAATTTTGTTAAATAACATTTTGAATTGCTGTAACCTACTGGCACCCACAACACCCTGTGAGAGTGAACTTCATATTTCTACTGCATGCTGTACACAAAAAAAAAATCCCTTTTTCTTGCTTGTTTTGAACCTGACACCTCTAGCAGGTCCACCATGCATTTGGAGAACAATTTGGTAAATGGAATGTCATTCCTCATTTACTTTCTCTGTGCTGCACATGCTGTTACAGATCCTTCCCTCCATCCTTACATTCCCAGACTGAGGAGCCTAACTTTATGTAGCTGTGAACTTTATGGAAGCTTTTCCAAACAATCTCTTCCATACTTCTGATTATCCTACAAGAGGTCTGTTTCTGGAGAACAGGCCAAAAGTGCAAACAGAATTCAAGATCTGGGTGTATGATAGATTTGTGCAGAGGTGATGTTCACTGTTTTGTTCTCTATTCAATTTTTTAAAGTTTTCAAATATTGTTTGCTTTTTTGTCCTCTGCTGAACACTGTGGGGTTTTATATTCCTTTCGTAACTAACAACTGTAACTCAAATTTTTTTGTTGTTGTCAGTTTCTTCTGAAATATCTTCTTATTGGTGACAAAACATCTGATATTTTCTTGACAGAGCAATATACCATAATGGGCATGTCCCTAAACACCTTCCCTTCTTAGATCATTTACTAGCCCTTTAGCTAGTCCAGATTTTACCCACTTAAAGACAGAGTTTGAAAATGATTTCAATAGTAGTTTTCACCAATCTGTTCTTAAAAATTTCTTCTGGCCTGCCCTATGTTGTTTATACATTTAAGTTTTTTATGCTTTAGTTTTCCTCATTTAGGCACAACCACAACTTGATGAAAGCCCTTTTACTTCTAATAAAAGAATTCCTTTTATTAAAAGACATCCTCCTACTCCTTAACCCTGCTGTTTAGTTGTGCAAGCCTTTTCTTTTTTTTTTTTTATGTCTTTTAAAGTCTTTTTCTGGAAGTCAGCTTGCAGTGAGCTCCCATATTTAAACAATCGTCATGACTCCTATAAACATTTTACATTTTGGCTCTCTTTCCTTTTAAACAGTTTTCACATTTTTTGTAGTTTCCTTTTTGAAGTTAAACATTGCCATGGGAGATCCCCCCCCCTCCTTTTTTTTTTGCTACTCCAAAAATACTATATCTAAGTGCGTTAGTTGCTGTCAGAGGTTCTAGCTGTATTTTGAACCAGGTCTTTCTGCCACTGCCTTTGACCAGGTCCTAGAGGTATTTAGAAATAGAATTATTTGTTTTATTTTACCAAAGAGAAACAATTAGTCTCTGTATAAGCAAACATTACCTAATATTTACCTAATATAAGCAAACCTCCTAATATTTTGCTCAGAATTTCCCTCCCTCCCACCCATTTGCCCAATTCAATCTGATAAATGGTGTCTCCCACTGTCATTTCATTTCCTGTCTTCTCACCCTGGCTTGAGGTTGTTTAGGTTGTCACAGGTAACGCCACTATTTAGTTAGGACAGTTGATACTACAGACCTAATACTGTACTGCAGTCTTGAGGTGCTAGACTTCTATTTTCCTATTTTATCTTGTAATTACAATCTGTAGGGACTCTTTACTGTTGAGACATAAGTAATCTATGAGATTTGATTCTGTTTACTTCAAGGTAAAAACATCTGCTCTTTGACAGGCATGGTTTTATGGGTCATTTCCATGTAACTTGTCACCAATGCACTTGTCACATTGATTATTTTTCTTCCACTGTTTCTAACGTACCTATTACATCAATATTCTCAATTATAATCAGTGATTTTGGTTTCAACTTTTTTTTCCAAACTTTTAAGTCTTGTCCTGAAACACACACATAGTTCATCCAATTGTCCATGCTTCTTTGCTCTGGTTAGGTAGAACACTTGGCAATTTCTATATATTTGAGACAATATAATTATTTTATACTGACAATTTTTTGTGACACAATACAGAATCTAAAATATCATGTTTTCTGCATTCTAACAAGATCCTCTCAGGTTTTCAGTACTTCAGTGTGGATGAGTACAAGTCAGAATGAGTCCTCCTACCAGATTCAACAAGGAAAAGGTACTGTTTGTGAGATGGTTGCAGCAGGCTAAATTTTTAGCTAGCCCTTATTTCTGCTGAACTCAGAGAGTACAGTAAGAGTCAGATAAAATTAGTGAGAACCTCAAAATCTGTCTCAGTAGAAGTTAGCATAGTTTATTGATTAACCTTACCTAGTTCTCATGTGATACAATCTGTGATTGTGCTATGAGAAAAATAAAGCACGTTTACTAAAACTAGCCTCAAGAGCCACCTCATCATATCTAACATAGTTTCCAAAGGGAAAGGGAACTACTTAAGTGTGACTCTACCTGGATTCAAATCCACAGTTCCAATTTATAATGAGTGGCATGAAGTACCTTCAGGAGCAGTTAAGGGTCTTTAAGATCCCAAGAGCTTGTCCTAAAAACACTCTGCATAACTTCTTGCATGGATTTACATGGCTTTCATCTGAGCCCCATCTGTGTTTCTTCTGCCCAGTTTCCAGTTACTCAAACTCTCTGAAAAAGCAGTATATTTCACACATGGACAGGAAAAAAAAAAAAAAAGCAAAGTAAAATAGAGCTAGTCTCAATCTTAGATTTCATTCTGATGATCAAAGGATTCAGAGAAGGAGCCTTCTTTTTACTTCCGCACCCCCCCAGTCAGGAAAAGAAAGCCAAGTCAAACAGTGTCTTTAGATAGAGGGAATGAGAATATGTTCATTTCCACACGAGAGGAATATATGTTGCGATAGTACTTTGGAAGAACTGGAGTTTTTCTATCTAGAAAGTCTCAGCATGCTGAGAAATTGGCATTGGTACCAATTAAACAAACTAAAACATCAGTAAGGGACAACATCGTAGTAATAGATCTCCCACTTTTTCTCCCAAAACCACTTTGTTTTTTTACCAAAGGTGCTGTAGACTTTATTGGAGAACCTAAGAGCTCATTTGTGTTACTGACACATGTCATGAAGAAGCATATACACCACATAAATGTGCTTAGCCTAATATGAACAGTTGGTGGAAGACACCAGATCAGAAAGAACAAAAACCCCAGCCTGTAAAGCTCAGAGCTGTAAGAGCTGAAGGAGCAAAAAAGAAAGCATTAGTCAAGACACTCTGGAGAGTGGCATCTAAATAAAAAGTTTAATAATTTATTTGAAGTTGTTGCCCCTGTCATTTTTTTTTGCCTGATGACTATGGTTGTCTAGGCTTAAAGAAAAGACTGCCAAGAGATTTATTTCAATGATTACAACCCCTTACATGGGGATAAATAAAGTTGGCCAAAAACTCAATGCAACACAGATGACAGAAAAAAGGAGGCAAAAATAGAAGTTAAAGGGAACGCAGATTAAGAACAGATGGAAGGCACTTTTTACTCAGAGAATAAACATGACAAATGACTTAAGAACAAGGTTTCCAGGAGGTCATTGAAGAAAAAAATGTCATATTAGGGAAAAGCATGGGTCAAAGATTTATTCAGGCACAACTCCCCCCAGTTTCAATGGGACTCCCACCTAAGGAAGAATGGCAAAGATATGACCTTGAAACTGTTCAGAAAGGTTGGTACGCCAAGTTGACAAAAATATCCAGGTACCCTAATTTGTTTGTGGTTTTAGCATAGATTGCTTCTTGAAAAAGATCTGAATGCATAGCCTACTTTTAAATGCTTCTTGAAAACACTACCTTTGTCCTCACTTCTTTAAGATGTTTCATTACCTCCAAACTCAGGTCAGCATCACAGAAAAACACAGAAGTTGTTGCTACTTTTTTTTCTGTACTGATAGTAACTGCACATGGGGAAGCTCTTTCACAGAAATGCAGAATCAGTTCTGACTATGAACTCAGACTCAAGTAGAGAAAGGAAAGAGAAGTGAAGCTGTACAGCAGATTGGTCAGACTGGAAAAAAAAACCCTACCTTGGAGCAAAACTTCAGTCCCACTTTGCTTTGCTTCCTGACACAGCACCACTCACATACAGCAGGGAGATGCTATCTGACACAAAATGGTCTCTGCTTTAGGATTTTCAAATAAAATGAAATTTTTTTAATTAGAAAACATTCTCAAAGAGTTTTGTTCTCACTACATCAGCTTTCAGTCTGTGTGCTTGCTTCCCATGTATTAGGTAACCTGAAATAGAAGATGCTGCCAGTTCTGCCATGATAAGCACTGAGCTGCCCTTTACAACTATCACTGTGCACCTGGAAGGAGAACGCCAGAGGAAATCCTGTCTGGCAGCCAAGAAAGCAATAGCTCTGCTCCCATGTATCTCCAAGTGGTCCCTGCTCCTTTAGGAGGAACTTATCACAAAAAAGGAAGAAAGGCCAGAAAACCCTCCCAAGCCAGGAGAAAGCTGCTAATTAAAAATAAGCAGGGGATGTCCTAGCTCAAGCCACATCATCAGGAACTTCTCCATTGGTTCAGCCAGTTAAAAATCATTGCTTTACTACATAAGCCTGTTGAAGCAAGTTCCAGATAAAAGCTGATGAAGTACCTTGACATTTGACTGTACAGTGGAGATTCATCAATTCTTCAAAAGCAAAGATGCTTCCACAACAGCCTATAGTACTGATAAGGTTGACCCAAAGCCAAGGAATGGTGGGCCCTGGTTAGGTTAGTTTAGCAGCACTCACTTAGCCCAAGAAAGGCTGTTTCCTGTCCATCCAGGGCTTCATCTTCCCTTGGGCTTCTAGAGTGCCTGGGGATTTCAGCCGCCTACACTACTCACCTTGTGATGTTACACGTGTGAGGAAAAGGAAGAAGAAACTGAATCCTGGGAATCAGCAACAGGATCCTGATGGGTTTCAGCACTGCAGGCACGCAAAAGCTGAGGGAAGAGCTTGTGCAAGCCAAAAGACTGAGCTTAATGAGAAAAAAGGAGCACAGCTGGTATGGTTTGAAGCCAAGTGGAATATTTGAGCTTTCTTCACCCTGGTTGACCTCAGCTTTCCATATGTTTAGCATAATTCCTAAGGGTGAAAAAATGCAACATGCAAAGAACTCCAAATGCTATCACAATTTTTTCACACAAAGATAGTATAGTATTTTCCTCATTGAACAAAATATACAAGAAATGATCTTTTTGCATAAAATTGGAGCAAGAATAAAGGAAAACTCAATTGCCAATTGATGCTGCTATTTAATGTGGTTTCTATTCTATTTCATAAGAATCATGAAAACTGTAGCTAATTCATGTATTTTTTTATATTTTCATCTCTGAAGTACAGTAAAATAAAGAGCAAGAGAGTTGGATGGTTGCATATGTCAAAAGAATCAAAGCCAGAAATAGTAAAATCATTAAATTTAAGTAAAGAGACCTCAAGCTCTACATTGTAAAAAAGTTTCCTCAGGGCAAACCTGGCAGGATGGGGGAAAAAGTTCAAGAACAATCTAAGCAAGACTGATTTACTAAAGGACTAAATAATGGAAAAGAGCTGAAAAAAAAAAAAGGAACACCTCATAATCTTAGCATGACAGTGAACCAATTACTTAACAAGTTGGCTTAAAATTCCCTCATTATCTGCTGAGGGTTATAGAAAAGTGTGAGGTCAGTACCATATTATCAGATATAGCTGAGTAGCAGTAGTATAACAGATGCAGTCAACAGTAACCTATTACAAGTGTATATCAAAGTGCAATGCGGTGCCAACATCATAACACAACATCATACCTCAATATGTTTTCTCTTTTAGTCTATGTTAGACCTCATCTAGAAAAGGACGGGGAGCAACTGAGGAATTTCCTAATTTGTCTGTTTGTTCTATTCAAAAGCATCTATTGGCTTGAATTTAGGAAATTCAATTTATAAATCGACATTGTTTAGATTTAGTTTTGAAAAAAATACACAGAAAATTATTGTATTGCTCAGAGCAGTATGATGGAGCAGGGATCAAGAATTCTGCATGCAGCCAAGGGTCACTGAAAAGAAGCATGTGTTTAAAATCCTCTGTTTGATACAGGCTTTTCTGTTCCACGCTCAGGGTCGTGGCGTGTTCAGCATCCTATGGAAGAGCAGCAGCACAGACCAAGTCAGCTGTGCAGGCCACACAAGATTTAACATTAAAGATGCACTTGCAGAACTCCCTTTTCTCATGGTAGGAATCGGTCTCTCTCAGCAGAGAGCACCTGCACATCAGGAAATTCTGTGGCAAACAGATCATTCCTGTATCTTACAGATACTGATAGAGTAAATACCACCCACTTGCACCCATTAGCAGCAGGCTTAGAGATTCCAGCCTTGACAACTTCAAAGCCAAACTTCCCAAATCCACCACTCCAACCTAAGTCTCCTACTAGGCACAAACAGAAATCATGAGTACCCTGCTGTCTTGATGATTTTCAGTACCATTTTTTAAAGTGCAGTAAGTTTTAGAGTAACTGGTTTAGACATAGATGGTAAATTAAAGTATGTGGTTTTCCATGCTTTTTAAAGCTTGTTCTGTGATTTTATCCAGCTGCCTCTTTATTGAGGGTCATATTATTGAAAATATGAAGCCTGGCATAGAAAATCCAAAGGAGGTCTGCCAGCTCCAGGGTTAGGAAAATATTTATTTTATTATGGACTTAACAGAGCAATCTAAATCTAAAATGAATAGACACAAAACTAGAAATCTAAAGACAAACTACCTTTCCAGTTAATACAATGAGTCAGTATATGGACCACACAATGGAGGAAGTGTCTTCCTGCTCACACAATGTGGGAAAAAACAAGGTATTTAGAGAAAGACATGATTTATTATTTTTTTTAAATAGCACTACAACCAAAATAGAAATAAAGTGCATATTGCAAACAGGCACTCATATGAAAATTGAGTTTCAAAAGTGAAAAAAGCATTCAGAATAGAAGGGACTTAATGTTAAGGTTTATTTTACATTAACTAAACCAAGTGAAAATGGAACCAAGAACATAAAGCCAAAATGCTAGATCCTGAGTCTTTTCAAGCCAGAGGAATTCTTTCATTGCCTTAAATGACCTTTGGATTAGGACCATTAGCTCCATCAGCATTCACGCTTCAGGGCATAAATCTGGAAACATCTTCCCAGATGGATTATGCTTTCCCTCACTTCCTTTTATGCAGCCTGTTAGCATTCTGAATCAGGCATTTTGGTTACAAAGCACCACTAATCTGCCCTAGTAAAACAGGTCCTGGACTCACTGTAGATTGAATATAACCAGTAAACATTGAATTAGCTATTATTTAAATGGTCAACTATCCTACAGACTTACTACTACACAGGCACAGGATTCTGAGATGATGAACATATGTCATGTTTTAACAGCTTTACTCATTTCACATGACACTTCCAATGGGATGATGAAAGATTAAAGAAGGAGAGGTGGATGAAGAGGAACAAAAGTGATTTTCTGTTTTTTCCAAATGAATATATATTAATATATCACTATGAAAAATGCCACATGTTACAGATGTGAGAGAATAGATCTAAGAGTCATGAACAGATGAAGTTGGTTACTATAACAGAAAATGAAGAAGGCATTAGTGCCATCTAAGTTTCAAGACCTTATTTAGGTAACCAAGTTAGAAGCTTATGCACATGAAGAGTAAATATTGAATGGAGACTGAATTGCCAATTGCATCTCTAATACAAATAAATTTTGCATAGGTAACACAGAGAATGGCATAGAAGACTTCAGGACTGTGGTGTGCTCCTGCACTGAATCTGCCAAAGTTGGTTTGGTTCAGAGGGGTTGGACCCAATGATCTCTCGAGGTCTCTTCCAACCCCTATGATTCTGTGATTCCTTGCCCTAAGCAATGTACATCTGGTGCTCATGTGGCAAATAGACATAGCCAGCGCCTTGGATCATTCTGGCTTTGTTTTTTCTTATCCCTGTAGAATGTCCCTGTTGGAGCAAGATGAGGTTCAATCTGGTACATTAAATCTACAATCTATCTATGTTGGAGGCATTTCCAGGGCAATTGAAATGAATGAAATATTTTGTTTACATTCAAATTCCAGCAAGGGAAAAGATGGGTGCAACTAACGAAAAATGAAATTACTATTGATGAAACTGCCTTCGGTTTTGGTACGAAAAATTATGCCTTTGAAAGTTTTTCACTTTGGATGAAGACTCCTTGGCCATTTAAAAAGAGCGACACTACCCTTACTTTGGTAGACTCCCATCCCTTTGACAGCTTTCCTGGAGACCTGGCACCCTGAAAACACTCTGAGACCTCTAGCTCCAAGCTCTAGAAAGGGGAGTTTTGTGGAAGGGGAAAAGGCTTCAGGTCTATCACATGGAGACCAAATTAGTTTCCTAACAGTGAACAACCCTGAATTATCTAGGTTTCCAGGTTTCTGGTTTCACAGGGTGAACCAAAGTTGTCATATCCACAGCCAAATGCAAGTCTCACAGATCTTTGAGATGTGCTGGCTTGTTGTGGGCTGTGAGATCTGCTGTTGATTGTGGACTCAGGAACCAAGAGCCAGTCATGGTTAGGTCTCCAGATTGCAGGACTGACTAAAGAGCTCAGAAAAACCCCAAAGTGTCTAATTTCACTGCTGACTTGAAGGGAGGGAGAGTTCTCACATCCCTGGTAACCTCCTGAGTAGACAGCCAGGAAAACAGGCAAACTTTCCTAAGAACCCCGCTGATGCTTTCACAGAACTTCAGCAACAACAATAGCCTTCTGTAACTCATTTTGGTCTCTAAATGAGAACATGTCAATTTAAAATTAATTGAAAAGTTCCTAGTAAGGAAAAACAAAATTGTAAGAGCTAAAGACTAAAAAGAAGGCAGACTCCAACAGAAACACTCCAATGGAAGGAAAATAGCAACACTACGACCTGGCAAGCCTGGGAGAAAGGGGAAAAACCAACATCCAAATTCATGAACAAGAAAAAAGAAGTACTGTGCAGGCAACAAAGCTTCTGCCAAAACCTTTCGTTATAACAGATGAAGTCTGGTATTCACATATATGTAATAGGAATGAGCCAAACTAAACCCATTATGTGGGGGGAAAGGAAATCCAAGACCCAAACGGCAATTCTGGCTATGTGATTCACTGAAATTATACCACAATATTTTTTTATAGGATGAGTTAATTTAATTTCACTGATAATGAAATTATCTTGAAACCCACCCAAATCAAAGACAGCTCTGGATCTCCTCCAGTTCCAAAAAGATATATCAAGTGACTTAAAAGATAAAGATGTTAAGAAAACTGAGGCTGAGATTGGCAGTCCCCAGCTGGATCGTAGGCCAGTCAAGTTAGCTACCAAAATATGATCTCTGAGTGAGGTAAACTGTAAATACAATTTGTATAAAGTTTGCAGCCCATACTGTAATCAGGCTGTGGTTCTGACATCTAGTCAAATATAGATAAAGCTCAAAAGTCCACAATACTCTGAGGTAGATTAGGGGGGAAAAAGCAAAAAAAACCAAAAAGCAAAAAAAAAGCTTGAATGGGAATTTAATTAAACTGGTATCATGAATGCACAATAACCATGAATTGCATGAGCTGACCATTTTCTGACTAAATCTTTTGTGATAATTGCTGTTACAAGATTTTGTTTAAAACTAAACTGACATTAATAAGCAGGTCTCTTGGTGACTCTAATTCAAAACAAATATTTTAGGAGCAAATTCCAAACTGAGGTATTAAATCCAATCCCACATCACCTAGATGTCCTCTGAGGTTCCTATTTTAAGTTCATGCAGTTCCAGTATTGAATGCCAAACCACAGAATGCTTTTCAGCATTACAGTGCCCATTTACATTAAATTTACTGTTTGTGCACAAAGTTCCACAGCACAAAGTTGGAACAAATGGAACTCAAAGAAAACCAAATTGCATTCTAAATAAGGTTCATTACCAAGGAAAAAAATCTCTTAACACATAACATCAGACAAAAGTGTCAGGAATTAGTATAGACGGTTTAATGCATCACTTTGAGTATTAGCTTTCAAGTACAATGACATGTTTGAAGTCATTAAACATGTCTGGCCCCAGAACAGGTTAACCATCTCCTAACCATGATATAAAGCTAGAAAACAGTTATGGAATCAGAAAGCACCAGCTGAACTGTAAGGTGCACTGCTCTGAGCTGTGTACTTAGAACAGAACTGTCCACCAGTACACAACACTTGAAAAGCAAAAAACCAACTTGCCACTCAAAATGAGGGTGAAGTAAAGTGTCTACTGTAAGATGATGACCCAAAACACCAACAAAAGGGCCATGCCAACCTTACCTTCTCTGCCCTTCCTAAATAGCAAACTAAAAAGTTTAGCGGAGAGCTAGAACCATGGTGAAGTGCCTGTGGCACTCCATTCCATGCCTTTTAGAGGAAGCAACCAGCCCACATCCCCAGGTGGTTCCTGATAATGCCTCAGGACTGCTGCCACCTTCCTACATCGCTGAAGTGAAATTGAACCTTTCCAAAAAGAACAGTAATCTGTAGAATAACTTCACTATAATATCACTTCCTATCTCAATGGAAGGCTCACAGAGAGCAATGGTAGAAACACTGGTTTAGCATAAAAACAGGTGGAGATCCAGCAATCCAGGAGATGAAATAAGGGAGGAAAGATCAGGCAAGCTGGGCTGAATTTTGCCATTGATCTAGATGAGTACCTGGACAAATTTTTTGCCATTTACACGTCATATCTAAACCGTATGCAAACCATAAGGGATTCCTGATGGAGGCATTGGGAGAATTTACTTGTATCATGAAGCTTTTTGAATGAAAATGAAGAACTATGGAAAGGAGAATAGACTGAAAACAAAAGGAAACAGCACTCACTAACACATGCTGGAAATTTGTTTTGGTAGAAAGATTTGTTATTATCAGGAGAAACAACAGTGTATCACCAATTCTGCCTGAGAAAGGGATCACTGGCAGGAAATACCTTACCATAGCATCACAAAATGAAAGTACTTGAGCAACTCAAGTCATCCCAAGTATCGTTAACAAGAGATACTGAGCCAAATGATTTCCGAGCTAACTTCACTGAAGACAGCTGTTGCTCTGTGGTTAAATCTGATGCATTCTTTATTATAAGAAGGCCATTCAGTAGGCCTGCTGCCAATATATAAAGACAAATGGTACAGAACAACAGTAAATGAAGCAACTGATTAGCAATGATGCATGGAACCCCCCTATGAAGTAAACATAACTTTAGAGCTTGTTTATCTGCCAACTTATCTGTGTCCAGTCATATCTCTACGCATATTAACAAGATATGTTTCTAGTCTGTGCAGAAGTATTGCATTGCTTATTCATTTTTCATGACTGTTATGAGCAGTTTGTCACATTCTGGGTCTTGGCAGTTATCCTAAACTATATTGCTGCTCAATCCATACTGATGGCAGACAGTGGTTTCACTAATTTTTAAAAGATTATTAGAGTCATATATGATTCTATTTAGCAATGAGTGCTAGCAACTCTTAAATATACTCAAATTGCACCCTTCATACGTAGTATGACATTTACTTTGTGAAGACATCATTACTGCATATGTATGCACGAAGAGGCACATATCATGCATGCACTCTGTGTTCTATCAACAGGATAAAGATAGAATAGCATTCAGTACACAAAACAGGGCACTAGGGACTTGGTTATCCAGAGGTCCAGTGAAGGTCCAGAAGGTCTAGGGAATACTATTAAAAAAATAACAAAGAAAAACAGTTCTGCCTAACAGACAACTGTCAAGGGACCTGGTTACTATTGACTTGCTAAAGAGAGACAACAGTTAAATTCTTCAGAAGAAGACTTAAAGGTATGATGTGTTTTTGTAAAAGACTAGACAAGGTATCATCAGCAAAATTACATAGTTTTGTCAACAGCATGTGAAAGATCAGGATTGTTGAGCAGGTGGATACACAGAGTCTGTTGGGAAAGAACCAGAACTCTGCAGCAGCAAATCCTGCTGAAGTCATATGATGTTACCATGAAGCAAATAGGTAAAGTTGACCTAGAGGACATAATATATTTAGAGTTCAAAAAAAGCTTTTGACAATCGAAGGTTATTAGAGAAACTAAGTTGCCATGGTACTGGAGGAAATGTCCATTTACAGAGAAAGGTAGCTAAAGGACAGGAAGCAAAGCCTGTGACTTAATGGTCTCTTTTCAGGATGGAGACAAGTCAACAGTGAAGTCCTACAAAGTCTGGTGCTGGGACTGGTTTTATTCAACTTTCTCAGTGACCTGAAGAAAAGAATAAACAGTGAAATCCTCAAGTCTGTGGATGATCATAAGCTGTTTTAGGTAGCCAAGTGCCTTATCTGTGGCACAAAAACTTAGAAAAGCCTTGCAAACCAGTGTAGGCAAAAGAGACGCAGAAGAGCTTCAGTACAGAGAGATGTGAAGTAACGTGACACAGGCAAAACAATTTAAGCCATATCTATATGACCACAGTCTCAGAAACAATAGTTGCCCATTAAGAAAGATATCTTGGGGTCATTGTTGACATTTCTCTGAAATTATCAGAATCTGATGGGTTGTGATCAAGGGGCACAGCTCAGGTGAACATGGGACTGTTACCAAATCCTCAAAGCTAGAAGCAGAGGGTATTCAATGAAGCTGCTAAGAACTTCTTAACAGATAGAAGAAAGTAATTTTGTGTACAGCCATGATCTTCTGGAACTTGCTTCCATGCAGGCTGTGGAGGCAGAGAGCGTGAGCATGTTGAGAAGGAGTTCTGGGAAACTCACACAGAGAGGTCCATAAATAGAGACTAATCAAAATAGGAAGGGTTAGACCCCAACACAACTGTGGATGGTGCAGTCGTACAGAACGTGGCCAGCTTTATATGCTTTCCTTCTGCCACTATCAGACACAGAATAATGAGCTGAATGAACTATTCATCCAACTGGTATCTAATTCCTTTCTGCTTTTTCATGACAGCTATATCAGATTTATTTTAATATTTACAAACCATCACTCACTACAGTTATATTTTATTTACACTTTTTTAAAATGCCAAATCCTAATGGACATAATGTGATATATGAATTTTTTTACTGCCTTTTGAAGGAAAAGCTTTTAGTTGGGGCTGGAATTTTGTTTTCAGATATTTTAAAATTTATTCATTTTCTTTAGCATGGGATTTATCTTGGTTTTCCATTTGACTGGGTTTGTAAATCAAGGAAAGTGTGTCATTATTCTGAGATTAATACCTTGAAAGAGCAGGGCAGTTGCTTGTCAGATTTCTCCCAGGACAAAATCGGCCAGAGTCAGGAAATGTGATACCAGAGACATGATACGGTAAGAATCCCCCTATACTCACATAGTTTTCCTCTGCCCCCCTGGCTTTTTATGTTGCCAGCAGTGGAAATCATTTAATAATAAATTCCAAATTATCAAAACCAAATTCAGTAAATCCAAAACAAACAAACAAACCCTCAGCACTGTTCTGGTGGCTGATTTTAAGCTGAGACTTTTTAGCAAATAAATCAAAGATATCTGCTCTGTTAGGTAACTGACTTGTCAGCATATTTAAGAGTATTGCAGAGATGAAGTATTTCAATCCCAACACATGTTGAATGTCATGGCTTTTCTACATTTATGTAAGAAATTTGAAAGGATATTTGCGTCACTTGTAGCTTTAAATCATGCCTTCTAAGTTGCTTTGTTACATTAGAGAGATAATTTTTAGCATAGCTATAACGTAAGGGTATGCCAGGAACCTGGACTGCAGAATCACATTGCATTGAGTAAGATTTTCAGCATCTTGAGTCATCAGCACAGTATCTTCTCGCAGCTCTTGGACACAGAAATGGGTCTTACATAGGCATAGTGGTATTTTAAGGACTTGCAGAAAAGCTGCAACAGGGACTTGCCTGGGCCTTCCATTCACAGCAGTATAACTAGTTTTAGGATTTTCTTCTACCTCTATTAATCTGTTTTCACAGCTAATAGTCAGGAACATCTGTTCAGACAACTTCCACTGATCATTTCCCACTTGTGGTAGGACGCATTCTTACTCTTCTGATACTCTTCCTTTCCACAAAGGCAGATAATAGATTAATGAATGAGAGGAAAGGTAGTTGCTATGAATATCTTAACAGCTAAAGACCCAAGATCTAAAGGCCCAAGGTGAAATAAAAAGAGGCCCTCATTTCAAATTCATGCCATTATGCTAAATATTGATAACAAACAAATAGGCACAAAACACTAATAAATTCTTAATCACGGGAGGGGGGGGGCTGAGTTAGTAAATAAATAAATATGTATGAAAATAAATCCCACCCCCACCTCAAATTAACTTACTGCTCCCGTTCTTTTTTTCTTTCAACCTACATTTTTTGCATGTCAAAACCTGTATCTTCTTTTTTCAGAGCAAGATGGCAATTTTGTTAATAAACACAGGCCTCGTGCTTAGAAAGTTATATATATATATACACATAGAACATCACCCTGACCAAATGTCGGCATACAAACACTAAACAAATCAATCACCAGCTCTGAAACACCGGGATAAACTAACGGCATCTGAAAAGCAGGTAACATTGTGGATGCCTACAACTCACGGATGGTATCTGTGTTAACAGCAGGGATTGAATAAGCGGCAATTAAAACGCCCGACAGATTCCCCAGCCCACCTCGCAAAACAGCGCGTTCCCCTCCCGGGGATTTGGGGGGATTTCATAGCAAACTGGCTTTAAAAAGCCCCAACCCCCCGCAGCCGCGACAAAGCAGGCTCAGGATGGCTGCGCACAGCCTCAGGCCCGCAGGGCTGCGGCCAAAGCCTCCTTGCTGCTGACCCGGGAGCTGGCGGGGATGCTGCCTCGGCCGGGGATGCTGCCTCGGCCGGGGCTTCCCAGGCGGCCTCTCCCCGCCAGCCCCGCTGCGCGGCCGCGGGGACCCACCTTGGGCATCCGGATGTGCTCCATGGCGGCGGCGCCGAGCCCAGCTCCTCATGCACCTCCCGCAGCCGTCAGAGAGGCAGCCGTACGCACCTGGCCTCTCTCCTGTTTTCTCCTGCCAGCCCTGATGTAAAGAAAAGAGATAATTTTTTTAAAAAATATATATAAATAAAAATGGATATATTTTTTTCCTCGCGTTTTCCGGCGCAGGTAGTAGGGAAAAAGGGAGGATTTATCCTAAGCAGATGATGTGCCCGTGTTTCGATGCTGGCTCCACCTCCCCGGCAGCTGCCATGCTGCCCCAGCGCCGGGGATGCTCCGCGCCCGCCCCGGCCGCAGCCCTGGGGGATCCTGGTCCTCGGCGGCGGCTTGCTCGCCCGGGCGCCGAAAGGCACAGCCTGGAGGTGGCTGTTCCGCGGGTTGCAGTCGTATTATCGCATCACTGTCTTTTCTTTCAGGAAAGAGAAGATCAGAAACATAAAAGGGAGCTCTGTCTGGGAGACTCACCCCGCTTTTTGTTGCCTGGCCTAGCGGGTGCTGTATCTCAAAGGCTGTGCTTAGTGGAACAGAAGCACTGAGTTTTGTTTCCCTCAAGCTCTGCGTGTCTGCTTTTCCTATAATTCACAATACTGCGACGGTCGCCAGATTTGCACAAGAGGAGATTCCTTGTGACGCAACGTTTTTCAGCCTTAAGTCTGAAATTCCTCATCCCATCTTTCACGTTACCTGGTCCAAGAGACGTGATACCTCTTGGAACAAAAAGAAATGCTACAGAGATCCTTCCCCCAGCTTACCTGCACAAAGATGAAGAACAGGTATCTCCAACTGTCTTTGAATCGAAACCATGTTCTGAGCAAAAAGAGAAACATCCCAGAGTTTATGCCAAGGTCCTAATGAGGTGCTAATGTAATGTTTCTGATAAAACATAGCCCTTGAGGCTTGTAAAATGCTCAGGTGTTCTGTATCGCTCAATGTATTCCGGTAATCCTTTACGGAGACTAGCCTCATCACGGGATAGAAACGAGTGCGGAGACCTGTCAAACTGCACAAGGGCCACTGGAAGAGCAGCAGAAACTCCCTATATAAACTCCCAATATATCCTTCTCTGGCCTGCAGAGAACAAGGTATAATTAATCTATTTTGTGAAAGCTAAAATATGGGCTGAAAATAAGATAGGGCCACCAGAAAATGTGACTGCATTTTACCCCAAAGGAAATGGAACAGTGGGTATGGCTGTACTGGCTCCAGTCCTGCCACTCTCTTGCTAAAGCATGGCCAGATCATTCAGCATCATGAGGTTTTTTGATGCCAACTCTGGTGAAACAGAAGCTGTAATTCGCTGGATGGTGTCCATAAAAGTGCATGAATTGCATACAGTGTGGACTTCACAAGCTTCTTGATCAGCAGCATATTCTGTTCTCTAGTTTAGGCCAGAGCTATCAGAAGCAATTAAGAATTAACCAACCCTAAAATATGCTTCCTTTGTAGTTATGGCTGATACATTATCATCTTTTGGCACTTGCTGTTGCCAGTAAGTAAAGTTGGAAGAAAGCAGAGTTATACTTCCAGTCCCCAGAGGTGTTTACTTTTTCTGTTACATCTTGTGATTCATTACAGCCAAGTTTAAGTCCTGCTGTTGAAGATGACTCTCAGATTTAAGTGAGAACATGCTTTATCTCTGTTTCACATTCATTAAGAGTAGCAATCCTAAAACTCTCTCTTAAATGAGACTGATTGTGTGTAGCTCTCAGCTGCTCAACATTCTGCCAGAGCTTTTGACCTGTCTTCAGCTGGTAATATAATTAATGGGTGAGTGCAGCTATAAACAGAACTTGGATTATGCCTACTGGGCTTGTGCAAAGCACTTGACACTGTCCCATACAACATATTTGTCTCTAAATTGGAGAGACATGGATTTGACAGATGGACCACTCTGGATAACTATTGGTTGAATGGTCACGTTCAGATTCATGGTCAAATGCTCAATGACCAAGTGGAGACCAGTGACAAGTGTTGTTACTCAGGGATCAGTATTGGGACCGGTGCTATTTAACATCATTGTTGGCGACATGGACAGTGGGATTGAGTGCACCCTCAACAAGTTTTCTGACAACACCAAGCTGTGTGGGATAATTGACATGCTGGAGGAAAGGGATGATGTCCAAAGGGACTTTGACAGGCTTGAGAGGTGGGTATGCAAACTGCATGAAGCTCAACAAGGCCAAGTGCAAGGTCCTGCATGTGGGTCGAGGTAATCTCAAGGAAAATTAAAGACTGGGTGGTAAGTGGATTTGGAACAGCACTGAAAAGAAGGCTTGGCTGTGTTGGCTCAACATGATCTGGCAATGTGAGCTTGCAGTCCAGAAAGCCAACCATGTCCTGGGGTGCATCAAAAGCAGCATGACCAAGCATGATCAAGGGAGGTGATTCTCCCCCTCTGCTTTACTCTGGTGAGACACCATGTGGAGTACTCTGTCCAGCTCTGGGGTCCCCAACACAAGAACAAAAAGAACTGTTGGACCAAGTCTGGAGAAGGACCATGAAGATGATCAGAAGGCTAGTACACCTTCCCTACAAAGCCAGGCTGAGAGAGTTGGGCTTGTTCAGCCTTCACAAGAGAGCCATTATGAGAGGTAATGGCCTTAAACTGAAGGGGGTAGATTTAGATCAGTTATTAGAAGGGTGGTGAGGCACTGGAACAGGTTTCCCAGGGAAGCTGAGGCTGCCTCATCCCTGGCAGTGTTTGAGGCTAGGTTGGATGGAGCTTTGGGCAACCTGGGCTAGTGGAGGGTCTCCCTGACCATGGCAGGGGGTTGTAACTGGATGATCTTCGAGGTCCCTTTCAACCCAAACCATTCAATGGTTCTATGATACTGCAGTTGTCATGGGAAGCTGCAGTAAGCACAGCCTTCTAAACATTCTTTAACATTCTTCATTTGCATTTCATGATCATGGAAACTGCTGTCTTAACAATCCTGGAAAGGAAATCCTCTGTCCACAGTAGTGGTACAGTGTAACAACCAAGAATAACACTCCATAGTCTGAATACATTTTGCATTGGTTGCTACCTACCCAGGTGGGCCTGGATTTCAATCATCTCACCAGAGGAATACTTCTGGACTCAGTGCTGGCAAGAAGTGGTTTGTGAGCCACACTTTCTCCTGCAATTCAGCACACAGGTGTTTGTGCATTATTTGTTGAAACCAGCCAACCAACCAACAAAACCAACCAAGATTACCTAAATTCACCCCTTTTTTTATGTCTTCTCCTAATGGAAACATCCAGTAAGATCCATGGCAAAGTAGAGTTTTTATAATAGAGAAAAGGGAAACAATATTGGGTTTCTACCATAAAGTACAATATATTAATACCTTTTTGAAAATTATATGCACTGATGAATCACATGACTTGTAAATTGGTAATTGTGGATTAAGAATACTAGCTCATCAGAGTAATATACAGTTTAGGCGTATTGACTTTGTAATTTGAAAATTGTTTTCTTCCACTATTTTCAGCCTGCTGCTCTACTATTTTAACCACTTCGTACTGTAGTTTCTTACTTCCTTTTTTTTTCAGGGATTTCCATGCCACTTTTAAGATGATAAAGATTAATGCTTTGGGTATATACTAATGGATCCTTTTGAAATGCAAATGCCAAACCCCCATAAATTCATGTTTGTTTATTTAAGGACTTTGGACACTAATATCAATGGGGGTGGCAGAATGTCATTGCAGAAGTCTGGAACAGGAGCTGTATGACCTAATACAGACCAGCTTCTTGCTTTTTTTAAATATCCCAAGGCACAAGAATCCTCCAGACCCAGAGTACAAGGATTTTGCTGAAGAAATAAGAAGTCTTTTGAAGAAAACTTCTAGCCATCCACTTTACAACAGAAAACCACATTCAGTTTTGCAGTGCTACAGCTTCTTTCCAGATGAGCTTGCTTTGGTAGTAAGATTCCAGAGGATGCTCCAGTCCTGCACTGCTGTATGTAACAGGCTCACAGTATAGAATCACAGAATCATAAAATAGTTAGAGTTGGAAGGGACCTCAAAGATCACCTAGTTCCAACCCCCTGCCATGGGCAGGGACACCCTCACTAGATCAGGTTGCCCAAAGCCCCATCCAACCTGGCCTTAAACAGTTCCAGGGATGGCGCTTCCGCAACCTCTCTGGGCAACCTGTGCCAGTGCCTCACCACCCTCATAGCAAAGAATTTCTTCCTAATGTCTAACCTAAACCTTCCCTCTCTCAGCTTGAAGCCATTGCCCCTTGTCCTATCACTGCACTCTGGTGAACAGTCCCTCTTCCACTTTCCTGTACGGCTGAGCTGAACTAACCCTTACCTTGGTTTTCCTTCTTCTTGCCTTGGTTTCCAGCTCCCTCTACCTATGCTCTGGCTTGGTGTTTATCTGGTCTTGGTGTCTATGAGCCAGGTGAGCTTGCTGCACTCTTTGTTTTGCTTCAGCCATCTAATTTTCAGTTATTTTGGGGGGGATACAGAGGCAAGGAGGCTGAAAGTGAGTGGTGACAGCGAACCAGGTGAGTTGAAGGTTAAACGAGCTGAGTGAAAATCATGATAGGGCAAACCAAGAAGAATTGGGCTGGGGTTTATGAAGAGAGAGAATTTCCCTCCCTTGGGAGGTGTGCCAGGGGTTCATGCACTGTAGCAACAAAGCTCCTCTTTGCCTGTTACCTATTGCCAGTACTGACAGCAGCCAAAGAGCCAAAGGTGCAGATGCATATGCACAATCTGCAAGTATCTATAGTGTTTACACCCGGGATAATCAGTACCGTGGATTCAGAAACAACGTGTCTGTTTATATTTGTTTCATAACTTCTGGACGTTTTCAGGGAGCATGCAAATTTCTTGTGGCAAATGCACTTGGACACACAAACTTCTCCCCCAGTTAATCTAGCAGGAGGAGCCACATGTGACAAGGTAAAAGATCCAGGGAGCACCTTTCACTTTATTGTTTAACTCAGCAAACTGTTACTAGGTTTGACCTTTTAACATTTCCTTCAAGATTTACTCAAAGCAATCTTTGATTTTGCCTTGTTATAAAACATTGTTGCAATGTTATAAAAACAATTTTATGCAAGGAAGAATACCAGCAGACCTGTGGAAATGGAATGGGTTTGATCCAGGAGTTGGACTTGATCCTTATGGGTCCCTTCCGACTCAGGATATTGTATGATTCTATTCAGCAGATAGATGAGCTGATATGATATGTGATGTCTGATGCCTGATACAATATATGGTATATGCTATCTGGCCATGTACTCAGTAACTGGCCTGAGGTGCATAGCAGAGAAATAAAACAGATACAATTCTGGAATGATTGAGGATATATGTTTGGTTACTAACATGAGGATTCCCCCAAAGAAAGAAACTATTAATGTTTTAGCAAAGGGATAACTATCAAATGGGAGCACTTCAACAAGGTGAGAACTGTTAATCAAGTTACTCTGAAAAAACTGCATTTTTCATAACAAATCCTGTTAGGACAACCAACCAGAGAGTGCAGTATCAGGAGATCAGCGGTTGTATACTTGAGCTGATAGAGGTCAGACCACATATAGCAGTTAAAGCAAGTATAGCAGTTAAAGGAAGGGGTCAGTCATTACCACAGGGATTGTAGGGGTAAAATGGAGAGAAGTGCTTCTCAGTATACCCAGTAGAGAAATAGATCCTTCCACAAGATGACTCTAAGCTCCTAAACTCACAAAGTAGTGTAAATACTGCTTAGACATTTACCACATTCTGCAAATCCCTATATAGAGAGATTTCTACCCTCACTCTTTTACTAGTTAGGCAGTTTAGTGAAAAGCAATTGCTTCATCTTGCCCTTTAATGCTTCTGGTTGCTGCTGTAATGGATGGTTATACTGGGAACTGAGAATCTGTGAGAAAACCGTCCCAGCTTCCCATACATGAGCCATGTTTGAATATATCTGAGCAGGTCTGCTCCTAAGTTAAATCTTTATCTATGTAGAGAAACAGGAAGAAAAGTTGAATTATTATTTTTAAAGAACTTTTCATTAAGTTCAGCAGAAAAGAACGTGTTTCTTGCACTTAAAACCAGGAATTGCTTATTTTGCAAGTACCTTTACTACAAAGTCAGGTATCAGCCATGAGTGACAGTGAATAAATTCTTTTTGAGAAGAAATGTTAGGAAGCTGTCCCAACTCCTAGAGTCATGTAGGGATTCTTCAAATTGTAGCATCTGTGATACTCTGGCTACCCTTACAATATCTCATCTGGGATATTAAGCAGGAAATATTCCCTTAACTGATACTAAAAAAGTATTTTTTTAAAAATGCATTTTAATCTTCTCAGACTCTTCCCCCTGAAACATTCAGTCACAGGTTCAGCAACCACTTAATAGAAGAAGACTACTGAGTTCAAAGCAGACCACAACTGCATGTAGTCTGAAGCAGTACTGTATGATGAAAAATAAAGTCATGATAGCAAGGCAGACTCCAATATTTTCACAAAGAAAATGTTCTTAATTTATGGGACTGTATTAATGGCCTGCCTAGAGCATTTTTCCCAACATGAAATAAAAGGGACACAGTATATTTGGGTTGAGGGGAAAAAGGACAAGGAAAGAAAAAGTGGGTAACAGGAAATGTGTCTCATGGCCTCTCTATAAGAACTAGCTAAAGCTAAGTTTAAAATACTGGAGAGTTAGTTTTATCTTGGAATATCAAATTGGAAACTTGCTGCACAAAGCCCATCCCCTTGGATTCAGGGCACAGAGGGTATATTTGGACGTGATGGGTGGTAGATCACTGGAACAGGTTGCCCAGAGAGGTGGTGGAGGCCCCATTCCCAGTCATACTCAAGGTCGGCTTGATGAAGCCCTGTCCCTGCTCACTGCAGGGGGTTGGACTAGATGGCCTTTGAAGGTCCCTTCCAACCCAACACATTCTGTGATTCTGTGATTGACCTATGAGGATCATAATTCAGTGCAGTATACGTGGCCTTTTCAGTTATGAGATTCATGCAGAAGTTTGTGATGGATTTAAGTTCTTTTTGATTACTCTCCAAATTTTAAAGAAGCACCAATGCTGTATGTAGGAAAGCAAAAAATGGTACTTGCTTCCCAAAAATACACAATGACATTTCACTGAAATGTTATCCCAAATTCACACTGTATGAAAATACAGTTTCTCTCTGCACTTGAAAAAGGAAACTTTAAGATTAGGCTTTTTTCTTGTTCTGCTTAAATAAGGTGCTCAAGTGAAACACAATTTTTTTAATGTCTGTGCAAAACATCTGAAACTGATGTGATTCCTACCACCTTGCTGACAAGCAGCCATCACACTAAGTGGCCAGAATCAGTTCTGGATGACTCAAGACTCTTGAATCCTTTTGAATTTCAACTGATCACCTTACCCCCTTACCTATAGTAGTATTAAAGGAGGTAAGCTCACACTGTGGAAGTTGTCAGTGAAGTCTCACTAACCTTCTATGAAAAGGAGGTTCAGACTATGCAATAAATTTTCAGCTACTGACAAGCAGTTTATTTCTTGAGGAATAGTTGATTAAGCAGGGTTGATAGAAACCTCAGTGTTCAGACTGGAAGGGGGTTATGATTAAATTCACATGTTCTTTTCCAACATTCATCCACTTTTATACTCAAATTCACTTTGCTTCACTTTCACCTGGTCAGTATTTTTCAAGTTCCGTTACTGCGTCTTGGATTTGAGAAAAATATATATATTTTGGGGTGGATTCTGAAGAAAGTTTGAATGGCCTCTGGTGTTCCCTGGCTGAAAGGTCTGAGGCTCAGGAAATTTCTTTTCTCAAACTCCCTGTGTAGTATTAGATTTATGTTCTTGATCTCTGTCAATTATTATCATGGATTATGCATGAAAAGACACTATTTGATGTAATCTGTTCCCAGAGTGGAATGTCCAGGGTATTGTTCCAAGATACCTTTGATAGCTTGTCACAGTCAGGGTGCATGAATTATCATGGTTGAGAGGTCCTCATCTGAGTGGAAAGCATGCAATCTCTAGAAAAAAATGTGCAAGATGAGATGTATCATTAACTGCAGATAGCTACAGATATGGTTGCACATAACTGTCCACTCTGAGGCTAATGGTTAACTAACTTAATTACTATAGTCAACACATAAGGCATATGCCTACACTGTATTTTTGTTGCATGCCACCGAACTGAGCAAGTTGTTAACTTGCCTGTTTACCTCTCTAATGCTGATCTAGGGTCCATACAAGCTTCAAAAAAACATTCACCTCCTACTGACTCAATAGCTATCCCACAGTCTCAGTGTCCACACAGGCAGATCTCTGTGAATATGCTTGCCAGCCATCTGCATTGTGCACAATACATATCACTATGTTATGCAAGAGCAACACCCAAGTCTGTCATTCTTCCTAGTCCTTTCTTCTGCCTCAGAGATGCCAACAAAATTATACCTGCCTGCTGCTTAATGGACTCAGACATCCCTGGCCAAGGGGCGTCCCACAGCTGAATCTTAGGCCAGGAACAGGCCCATAGTATAAGGCACTACTGCAGAATTTAGTCACAAAATAAAACTTCATAATATTTGGTACTTGCATAGCAATACCTTGGCCAACATGGCCAGAAAGCAGTGTCAGGAATGTAATACCATATTAAATACTAGTGTGGTCAGCAGAATTAAAGAAAGATGGAACCAAATCTGCCAAGTGAAATAAACAAAGGCTCATGTATCCAATGAAGAGAAAAAGGAAAACAGAAACTCTCTTCTCTAAAGGATTTAACTAAGTGTTATGTCCTTTGTGGCTTCCAAACAGCTGTTCTGCACTCAGTTTGGGCTGCAGAGTGCACACTGAAGCATTGCCTCCTACCCGGCTGGTGTGGGGTTAGGAGCTTGTAGCAAAGCTGTCTTATGGGTTCTTGAGGGCCTGAAGGATCTGGTGGCTGCCCCAAGAGGAAGGCTAACATGAGATCAGATTGGGAAACTGAACCTGATTGGCAGGGTCATGAAGCTCACTTGTCTTCTCCATAATAGCCTTGTGTCCTCTTTGGCTTCTTTGTGAATCTTTGCTGTGAGTCAGTACACTCGTTCATTCCATCAGTGTACACACAGGTAGAGATGGACCATTTCCCTAAGGAAGATGGTCTCCTTCCACAGGATCTGCTCCTCCATTCACTCCAGGCCCTTCCTTCTGTAAATTTATACAAGATGCTGTCTGGACAATGCCATCCCTTCCATACTAAACAGCAACAGAACAACAGTCAGGCAGCTGCTAGAAACTGTACAAGGTACTCAGTCTTTTTTCTGCTGAACTGTCAATGATACAAGTACTCTGACAGCCTTTGAGTGGTCCAGTTTGGATCTAGAAGCTTTATGGTGTGACTGAACTGTGCCCCTTGCTTCAGGAATATCTGTCTGTAGGGTTCTTCACATGTTGATACATGGAAAATAAATTTCAGAGAAAAATTTCTCTAGGTCTCCAAGTGTACAAGCATAGCTTCTGTATCACAGTCTCTGCCATCTTAGGGAATTAGATTTAATCGAAAATACTTAAAAGTCTTAATGTTACTCCTGTGTTTTGCAAGAGGGAAAGTTCAGCAATTGTTTGCAGAATCATGCAAGAAAATATTGGGATTCAAGAAAACACTGTCTCTCTCAGATGTTTTGGGTTTTGGTGATCTCTGTGCTTGGGAAGATACCTACTTTTTGTTGGACAACCCATTTATCGTTATGTTTCCCAAAGGAAAGGAGCTAATTAATTTCTTTTCTATGCTAGTGACTTTTAAAATTTTCATCCTTAATTCTGTATTTGAAGAAAATACTGTTATTTTGTTTGCCTGGCTTTTGTTTCTCCTCCCAGAGTAACGCAAAAAATGGGCAAAAGGAAGGTGAACTAAATGTAACACAGAGACATTCCTGACACATGCAACTTACAAGATTTACAAACCTCAGAAAAAATACTTTTAGAAATAAAGCTCCAGATATGCTATGGTTAAATATTTATTTGAAATGAAATGTGAAAGACCCCAAACGTTTCACTTCAGTAGTGAACTTTTTTAGCGTGACAGTAATTATTTTCTTTTAATTTAAAAATATAAGGGGGCCCTTCATTAATTTGTCCAAAAATTGAGTTGATTAAATAGTGCAGAAAAGCACTTTTGGGGAATACATTATGTTTTTCTAGGCTGTCACTTATCAACACTCAAGTCCATTTCTACCATGAAGGAAAATATGTCATTGTGACATTTTTGTGACTATTTCAATGTGACCATCAAAACATAAGTTTTGGTTAGTGATAGGAAAAAGAAATGGAAGATATGATTAACAGATGCCTAAATGAGATGATATAGTCTTCATTTCTATTTTCTGAATCTCTTTCCCTATCTGATACTGGAAAATACATTTCCCCCCCTTTTTTTTTTAATTAATCATTCAAAAAAAAACCCTTGAAGGCTTATTTAAATAGAAATATACCATGTGGATTTAGTAGAGCAGAAACCAAGGTCTGTGTAATTTAGAACCTTGTGTAATTTTCCAGTTGTTAAATCACATGTGGTTCTCCCTCACAACAGTGTGACCTTGGTTAGGTGTTGATATGGCAATAACGCCAGGCATAAAACATAATAATCTCTATGCCCCATTATTTCTATAAAATAAAATATTCACAGTCTATAGTGACTTCCATCATAAACTCATTTTTTCAGCATTCATTACATTAATAATTCAATCAACTCTATTTACCATACGATACGATGTATTACTATTAGCAAGAGAAAGTCAGTTACAGAGTAGAAGGCTGGATTTTTTCAGACCTTCAAGAAGGCTACTTGTGGGTGCCAAATTCTTCTCAGTTTTATGATCTTTGTTGAAGAGATTAGGAATTCTGCCTGTCATCTGACATCTTAACCGTGTACTCAGAAGTTGTGCAGTCAGATTCTCCTTTTCCTAAATGGCTTTTGTATTATTAACTAGAATCAAATTACAGGATTAACTGATTTCTGAGCCAGTAACCCTCTGCACTTGAAGAGTGTGATACCTCCCTCTTCACCAAATGAATAGAGGACTCAAGTTGCAAAAACTAGTGAGATGCATTGCTATCACGGCAGTAAAGGCACTAAAAGTGCTAGAAGTCATCAGAAAAAGGAATGCTGAAGCAACATTGTCCAGCAATAAAACACCCACATAGACATGTGCAAATCATACTGCACAAGATCAAACCCTGCTCCAAAAAGTATTGTATAAAGTCAAGTTACCAAACCTTGTTCTTCCACAGGTTGGAGCAAAAGCGAACAAGGAGACGTACAGCTTTTCTGCTCCAGCATGGAAACAGGTTATAGCAGAAAGGGCTTCTCCATAGCTCTCTTCTTATAGGCATACTATGGTTTTACATCACACTGGTAACTGTATATCTTGGAACAGATATCTTAAATGCTATAAAGACAATGGAAGTATGCCCTTCCCCTATAAAACTCCAACCGGTCCAGGATTCCACCCAAGAAGCTGATTTCACAAAACTGAATTAAATCCAGATTTATACTTACATGTTTTTAACAGATTTCAATGCTAGATATTTGTTGGAGCCTGGTACACAGTATTACTCTTTTTCCCCTGAGGATTTACAGCTGCCATACCACTCAAAGGATGAAGGACACAGTAGTCAGAGATAACCAATTAGTATTAGGAAAAGAACAATGCTATGCTTTGTTTCCTCATTTTCTAAAATGCATAAATTACTCTGAATGCTATGAGGGTGAGTTGTTTTGGGGTTTTTTTTAAATTTGCATTTAACAAGGAAGTTCAAGGCATGGGAGTTTTTATACACTACTTACTGGCAGTGATGTGTGAAGTAACTTTTTCTGTGACTTTTCTGATCTGTACAACTGGAGAGAATCCTAGTTCTTAAAACCAGAAAACTGGTAAAAAATAGCTGTTTTTCAGATGTTTTCTGCCACCCTTTCTTCTCTTGAATGTAACATCTGGCATAGAATTAAATAGTGGCAAGTCTGAGACCTCTTTTTAAAAACATCTTGCTAAAATTAGCCCTATTTGGAGGGTGCAGATGAGAGCGGGATGAAGGCTCCTATTCATCAGGAAGAGTCATAACAAATGCATCAAAGTATTGTTGGGAGGGAGTACACCAAAGTCTCTTCCAAGCTGTAATTAAAATTTCTAAAAGGGAGAAAAAAAGAGAAAAATATGTACGTTAAGTAGTGCTAGGAATAGAAAATATATTTCTGTTATTGGTGGAAAGCTGAAAGTCTTCATTTCTCTGAACAATTTCATATCCTCCTTGACCCTAAACTACCCTTTCCCTTTTAATGGATGATCCTATTTCCCGAATAAGCATCTGATTCTGCAATACACTGAACTCACCTAGACTCAAGGGGCTTTGAAGGGGAGCTCTAAAGAGGGTCAGTGCCTTCCAGGGGGTGTGCAGCACCTTTCAAGATTGAATCTTGAATAAGAGGCACTTTTAATTCTCTTGAATTGCAATTAGTATGTGTATTCCATGACTGAACATTTTGGAGTTGGCAGCTTGAGCATTATGATAGACTTGATCTGTGACAACTGTATGTTTTTACTAGCAGGTTTTACCTAATACCTCTTACAGTGAGTGCTCAGCAATGAACCTCATTCTTCAGTCTTTGCATATTATGAGTCAGAAGAACAATGAACTTCTTTCTGTATCTTTACCCAGGGGGTGGGGGTCAGCAGTTAAAACTTTTGCTTCTGTTGTCACTCCAACACCTCTTTCCTTTCCAAAAAAGAAAGAAGAAAACAAAGGAGGAATGGGATTTATTTTCATTAATTCCTAACTTGCAGCAAATCTTCCCATGGCACACTTCATACAACACTTCTTTAGGCCCAGAACTTCAGTGGCTGAGTTGAAAATCTTCACGAGTACTCAGTACAGGCTGGAAGATCCATTCAGTGCATCTAAATTGCACTGTTGCTCTGGCTGATGCTCTGGGGAGCCAAGAGAGGAAAACTACCTTTAGAAGCCTGTAGTTCTACAGTATGAATGTCCCATATACTGTCCCCCTGTAGCTTAAAAGAGGAATAACAACCATCCACCTCTCCTGTGAAAATATTCTGACAACAAGCTGGGCATCAAATTCAGTGGGAAGCTACTATTGCAAGCTGGAGTGACAGTGACAGTCTGAGCCACTTTTGGATGACCTTCAACCACTTCAAAATTTCTCTGAGTGGAGCTGGCTCCCACATTGCACTGCCAGATCCACCCCCACCCCCATATGTGAGCAGTAGTCCCTGTGGACAAGAAGACAGACACAGCTTGTAGAGGCTAACTATTAATGTGCAGTAACACTTAGGCTTCTATACCGAGCATGGGAAAGTCCACACTGATGTGTTGGAAGTGTGCCTAGCAATACAGAAAGTCTTAAATTTTTGTTAGCTTTTCTATTTTATTCTATTTTTTAGCATTCTTGGGGTTTTTTACAAATTTCTATGTACTCTGGTACATAGATGGTAAATTTTTCCCACCAAACTGGAGACTTATAAAAAGTGTAATGGGCAGGAACTGTACCTGGTCTGATTCTCAAAGGCAGTCAGTTTTCCTCACTAACATCTGAAGGCAGGGAATGTGGTAACTGGATTTATGGTGGGAGGACGTGTGTATGTGAGAGACAAGAGGGTAGAGCTATGAAGGATAACTCAGTTCCCAGAAGTTTTGGTGAGATTGGAGGAAGAAAGAGCCTCACCTGCACCACAGGCTGCAGTGCAAGCATGCCTTCTACTAGAGACCGGAGAGTCCACACACAACAGGTGCTATACATGCTTTCAAAGCAGGAAAAGCCCCAGTCCATATTCACAGAGCAGTAACTTCTTACAGAAATAGGATGATGGTTCATCAGGTAGTGTAAACTTCAAATTCAAATTTATGTATTTCAGTGTTAGAAGCTGTAGATAGTTTGGTATCAGACAGATTGTTGACTACCATTAAGTGTTTGGAATTTACCTGTTCAGCACATTCCTGAACCTGGGAGAGTTAAAAATCCAGCTTCATGCTATTTGGCAGGAAGTTACAAGAAGAAACATGGCCACCAAAATGTCTCCTCTGCACCGAACCTCCTGAAATCCTGTCACTGTGGAATGACAGTAGGAATACAGAAGCATCACACTGGATGGCTAAGGTTATAAACATACAGTCTGAAGCAGAATTATTCTTTGTACTGAGAGGACCATGAAGAAATTCCAGTTTATGGGATTTTTACCACATGGCTATTGATGTTACTCTCCCACAAAATAGCCCATTTGTGGCAATTTCTGTAAATGTTAGTAGACTTTTATAGCAACTTAGTTTACTTCTTAAACACTACTGAGTGTCCTACAACCCTGAGGGCATTTGTGTGGTTACTCATCATGTTCCTATATCTGAGTCTTACTGGCAGTCACAGATTCCACAGGCTCAATCAGATGCCATCTTATCTTCATTTTTTCATTTGTTCCCTCCTTTCCCCACCCTCACACATTTCCTGGGCATGGGCTCTTTTGCTTAAAATCCATTTCTGAGACTACTGGTCCCCATGGACCAGTGACTTTTCAGATTCTTCAGTACCCAAGGTACACCTTTTACAGAGCTACAATCCTGGAGAAATCAGGATTTACAGTTTAACTATTTAGTGGTACTGACCAGTCAAAGTAGATAAACACAACCCTAAGGATTCCAAAACTAACCAGCCCTTACTTCAGGTACATCAGGGATCTGTAGATACAAATCACATTATTGTCTGTATTGCCTGCTTCTTCCTCATCAAGACTGGGCACTCTTTGGACCCCAATAACATTCCTCAGAGCAATCCCAGATCTCTCTTCCCAAACACAGTTACTTCATAAAACCAAACAATATACCTTCTCTTTCTGTTTCTCTCTACTGCCTCTACTCAGGCCTTTGCTAACACTTTCCTATCAAATTTCTGAAGTTCTATCTTTCTAAAGCCATTCTTTAATGGATAAAACTTAATTAACCATTATTTTAGCAAGGATTAACAATTTATCCCTTTAATCACTCTTGCTGAATTTAGACTTCAATTATCCCCTTTTCCTCCTGCTTGAATAAAAGGCCTGAAGATTTAACATACTCCATTTTTCATACTTCCATGAGCCAGTAGTTTATAATATGTGAGAAATGTTGTACAAATCTGAAATTACAGGTAAATCAATTAAATCAACTTCCTGAACCTGTAGTTCAGACAGAAAAAAGGCCAATGCAATCCTTGTTTGAATTCCACATAAAAATATATGAAGTATTAGTATCCTGTAAAAGGCCCTGGTGACCTCATATATGAAATTATTTACAATTTTGATCACCCATATTCAAGAATCAGCAATTAACCTTGAATAGGTCTAAGAAAAGGCTACCAGCTTGAGCAGGGATATGAAGAACTTAGCACTTGAGAGAAGACTGAAAGGTCTTTGCTTATTTAGTCAGGCAAAATGAATGTGGAAAGAAGATATCACTATTTCCTGCAAACATATTTGAGGAGGAATCAGAAGGAAAAAAGTCATTTAAACTAATGGGTAGTAGTGACACTCAAAAGAAAAAAAAATCTATGTCTTAAATAGCATTTAGAGCCAAGCTACTAATCCCAGTAGTACTAGTGCTGTTATAACTAGTTTAGTTCTGTTCTGGGTTGGATGTCTTGCTTCTTTGGGTAGTACTAACACAAATCCTTTTTCTTGCAGTCTTTTTATTGGGAAATAAATCCAACCCATGTGTGCTCATTCTTATAAAAATCATACATAAAAAATAAAAATATTAATTGTCTCTAAGGCCTTGTGCCTAATGTTTCCCAGGCAATGCTACAAACATAGACAGTACTCTCCAGAACTACTTTAGTAATTAAAAATATATTCACCCTTTCAGAAAGACAAAGGACTGACAAAGACCTCCTAGATCATCATGTTTAGTCCCCAGCTATTGTGATCTTCTTCATAAATTCAGCCAGCTCCATTTTGAGACCCTTCATTTCCCCCTTCCCCTCCCACAAAGAATTAGATACTGACTCATATGTCCCAGCTAAAATGTATTTGTGGGCTTCTTGTGCCAACATCTCCTTTTGCCAATCTAAACAGTCTATTTCTCTCTCTCTCCCCAAAACTTACCCTTGGAAATATATGCTGCAATCATATCTCCCATCAGCCTTCAATTTGCCAGGATAAAAACTTCTTTTGGGATTATTTTCACTACAAGTTGCAATATTACACCATAAGGGAGCTTTTGATGAGGGCGATCTTCCTGTGACAGCTGGTAGCTCTCTGCAGTCTCTTTGCGGTTTCCATATATTTAGTATGATTAACATATTGTCTTGTGCTTCGGCATTTTAACAAATGTAAAGATCAGCCCAAAAATAAGAAAATGTAGTGCAATCTTAGCTATATATGAATGTATAATACAAATGAACATACATTTTTGTGTTTGTGTTCAAGTAAAGTTCACTGAGCAACTAAGAGGGATACACCAGTGATTTGATTGCTGTATGCAAGAAGATCCATACTGTAAACTAATTTATGTACTGAAGCAAGCCAACTTTATTTGGAAGCTTAGGAAAGTTAACATACTGAGGAGGCTTTTCCACATTCACATCTGAAGCCAAGAGTCAACACCACCTTGCCTATAGACTGCTTATTCCTCCTGCATAAATGGCTGCAGTCACCAATCAGCTCTGAGGGACATGTTCTTCCTCTGAATTCTACAGAGGTCCTTATGAATGTGAAAACACATCTTTAAAGACTGCACATCTGTCTGTACTGCTGATAGGAAATGTTTCCTATCTGTACTGCAGATAGGAAATGCTCCAAATTCAGCCTTCCCCTTTGCTATTTCAGTCACTGAACACATTACTTTCAATATTAGTACAATGTAGAGTAACAAAACAAATCATGAAACATTACCAGAATTGTGCCCTCCACCTTTTCAGTGCTTGCAACTCTGAACTCAAAGGAGTTTCTTCCACTCCTAATCACAGTTTGCATCCACTAGAACATTTTACTCAAGCTTCTTTTTTCAAAACCAGTCCTCCAAGATCTCCCTAGAGTCTCAGGTCCAAAGGCCAGTAGAAAATTAGGAGTTCACCAGCGTTACCAGCTTTAAGCCTAGGAGAAGATACAGCTCCTCCAGTTTCTCAGCAGTCTCTCATATTGATTAATGAATTTAATCAGTATTGAATACAGACAGATTGCCCTCAGCACAAAGAATGACATTAACTCCCCTTATCCTGATGTAGAATAGTTGCACATATGGGTGATTAAAGGGGTTAAAGTACAAATATTGATGTCATGAGAAAAACAAAGTCTTTCATCACTTGTTGATGGGTAGGCTCAACACATTTTAGGTATGAAAAGAATAATAGCATATGAATCATACTTGTTATTCAAGAAAATGAATAGCAGTGTGAAGAAAGGTGCTGCATGCAAATCCACCATAATACCCTTGATTTACAACCAGATGTCCTCTGATGGGTTCAAAATATTTTGCAGGATACATTTTCAATGATCATGTCATCTCTTACTGATGAATAGTAACCGCAGGAGGGGAACAATTGAATCATTTTGTTGGTGCCTGTTATTACATCACTCAGGAGAGGAAGTGAACAAGAAGGCTAAATGTAAAATCTGATGGCAGTTGTAGGAAGTTACCTAGATGTACTTTTAATTTTTTTTTTCTTTTTGAAGAAACAGCTCCAAAAGAGCAAATGTTATAAAATGGGAAGAGAAATTATGCGCAATATCCAAGATGTGTTGCATTCTTCCTTACTGCTGCTTTAAAAATTAGCTTTTTTTCATCACAAAGTAGCTTCAAACATGTTCTTTCCATCAGGTTCAGTGTATATACATGTATAATACATACTTATATATAAAGTATACATACACAAACACAGACGAGCAAAGACATACACAATGTACCTAGTCATAAAATCTGCAGCATTTCTGCAGTCAATTACAAGCCCCAGTTGTAAACATTATTTTCCTCAGGGAATATCTCAGTAATTAATGAATGCTGTTGTGCAAAGATGGAGCAGTGTGCTGACATTACGGTTTCCCCAGTGGTATAACCGGGACTGAATGATTCAGACAACTTACTTCCCACCACGCTAGGCAGAGCTGAACTTAAAAATGTGTCAGTATGTATTTATGCTCCTTCTTTCCCAAGGGCAGAAGGGCTGTTCAAGTCTTCCACATCTGGCTGCTCTTTCCCACCCTTTTCCTGTGGGAAGTTCTTCTCTCACATCTTCGGCCACAGAGAAGGGAAAGAATAGCTGCGTGGGGGACTACACAGCAACCCAAAGGTCAGTGGAATCTTCCTGGGAAAGCTGATCAGAAGTATTGCTTTACTCTAAAAAGTGATTTTGTAAGACTTCTTGACGTGACGCAGACATACTGAATCACAGGACCTTATCTAAGAAAACTGAAGGTTCTGGTAGATGGGAGCTCTAGTGTAAAACCACAGAACTAAAACTGTGAAAATCAAAATAATACACTATTACTTAATTAAGACCAATGCCATTGATATAGAATTACCTTTAGCATTGAAACTATCTGACTGAAACAAGTGGAGCAGCTCATGTTTCTCACATTCTGTCTATACTGCTCAACTGGCACATAATGCAGAAGAACCTGACCAAACTTTACAAGATGCAAGTTTGCCTGTCAAGAAAAATCTAAGAGCAGTGACATGAAGCTCTACATGAATAGTTATGAGAATCCAGAATCAAACATGTGTTTGTTAAAAGATAACCCAAGTATCTTTACATAGAGTATTTTTCTCAAGTATGAACTTTTTGTTCAGGAAGCTCAGTGAGATTGCATCTGTAGCTAGTTATCTGATCTTTCTTTATAAACCATAAGCAAGATACTTTCTCCCCTTTGAACTAGAAAGTTTGGACTCTTCAAGACAGCTAAGTGTCTGAGAACATTGTCATATACTCCATGGGTTCTTTCTGATGCTCTAAAATGCTTTGTTTAGTCTGGAGAAGAAGGACAGGGGATCTTAGCAATGCTTATGAACACCTAAAGGGTGGATGTCAAGAGGATGGGCCCAGACTCTTTCTCAGTGGTGCCCAGTGACAGAACAAGAGGCACAAACACAGGAAGCTCCATCTCAATGTAAGAAAGAACTTCATAAATAATGCATACAATTTCTGAACTCAACAACCCCCTCTGCACAGATCAGATTGCAAACTCTGAACCTATTTCATGTCTTAGAAAGACTCAAAAACCAAAATCAGAACCCCATCCTAATTTAAGAGATTAAGTCCTCCACTTCTTTCAGACAAATTGAGGTGTCACTTTGGTGTACAGCTCATGTGGAAAAGTACAAGAGATGAAAAAGAGCCAACCCTCACAATCCCATAAGGCAATTTCATTCTTGAAATGTACCAAAACTCATGTTGTCTGGTTCAGCTTCATCAAGTCCCCTAATGCATCTTACTCAGGCAACTCATGTGATTCATTATGGCTAATCAAACCTTAAGTAATTGGGCAAGTTCTGACCCCAGAAGAGAATTGAGTCTGTGAACAGCATCTGTGTACAGGAGACTGTAAAGCAGTGGTTAATATGTAAGCAACCTGCCGATAACTGTAACAAAAAGTACGTTTTCTTTGCTGATGAGGCTGGGCAAGTTTCTTGTCATGTGTGCCTTCTACTTTTAGAAGTTTCATTGACACGGCCTCAGTTGCTCAACAGCTGAGACTTGCCATAGGTTGCTAGAGGTACTTGTTGGTTACCTCAACGTTGTTCACTGGAAAACAGAAGATGATTGCAGCTCTCCTGCCACTCCCCCTTACACTCCCCCTGGTACACCCCCTTGAAGTCTCAAATGGCAGGCCTGCTCTATGCAGCTGAAAATCAAGTACTGCCAAAACTTTTTTTCCTACTGTTATGGAAAAGCAATAACTCATTTCTGGACACTACAGAGCCAAGATCTCTAAAGAAAATAAACCCCCAAACTGTTGGAAAGAATAAAAATTATCATGCAGTGTTCACATAAATACACTTTTAAATCTTGACACCTTTTTTTTTTTTCTTTTTGGCAAATGGATAATGAATTATTTACAGAGATACACTACTTTTCTGTTATTTATTTAAACATTCTTTTGTTGTTCAATCTAATAAAATACAGTGGATTTTTATTTATTAACACAGATTAAAAATACTTCTTGGCTTTTTTTTTTCCCTTTGCAAACTTTTTTGACTCTGTGTTTGTATTTGAAAAGTTTAAAGGACAATCTGTCCTGCATAAGAAAAGCTCTTATTTACCTAGTGGCTAAATGTATTCCAGGCAGCCAAAACATGAAGCTTCTGTTCTGCCAAATAATTCTGTCATGACCCAATGGGTATCAACCTGTTTGTAAGGAAGAATGTCTTCATTTTTATGGCATTTGCATTCCTCACAGAATCACTGACTTTGACTAACATTGCCATGAATTAGGTGAAGAGGCTACAGCCTTGCCTCCTCCCTCCAGATCACCAGGCAGCACTGCTCACAAGGATGTTAAAAGCTCCACTAACCATCTTCCTTCAGATAAAATTTCCCTGCAAATATTATCAATAGAATTAATGTACCTACCACCATAGCTAAGTAGCCATAAGCAAACTTTCATAGAATCATAGAATAGTTACAGTTGGAAAAGACCTTCAAGATCATCGAGTCCAACCATCTGTCCAGCCCTACTAGGTCCAACACTAGACCATGTCACAAAGTACAACATCTACTCTTCTTTTAAACACCTCCAAGGATGGTGACTCAACCACCTCCCTGGGCAGCCTGTTCCAATATCTAACAACCCTTTCAGTAAAGAAAATTTTCCTAATATCCAACCTAAACCTTTGTTTCATAAGGTGTGGTGCCTTCATTAGGAATACTGGATTGGTTAGAGGAAGGTATTCTTTCCTCATCTTTTTCCTTTTTGCCATCCCACCTCTGCTTTTTCCTGCCCTTTTGTATAATTTATTAATGACCTATAGGCTGGGGTAATGTCCTATATTCTGCTGTGCACATCAGTTAAAATGAGTCACCAACTGTATTTAAAACCATGTCAGACATCAAAAACCAGGATAGCTGTTTACAAGTCATCAGGTTTCACAATGTTAAATTTTATGTCATTTATCTTCTTTTCTGAGCCTCACTTGGATCAAAATATACGTTTTTCAGGTTTTTCTTTACAATACCAGAGCAGATTTTCTCCCAAACTTAAGGTAAAATTGTAGAAGTCGGTAGTACTGATGCCTGCTGGTATGGCACAACCCTCTGCATCTCACAAGAATCTACAGAGCAGTAGGAAAAGAGGTGGATATCTCTATACATACTATCTCCACTGTATGATGGATTTCATCTCCATGCTCCTTTTCTGTACCAAGATAGACATAGGTGACAACCTTATTAATTCTCACTGGTTGGCCATTATTGTTTTATATTTCCAGCTAGTTATTTGATTTGGGAAAGCCACTTAATAGCAGGCTGGCCCACTAAGACTGAAAACTGGGAAAATATGGATACTTTAAGTGAAAAGTACATGTTTAAATTTCAAGACTTTAAGGTTTATAGCTTGTGTTTATTAATAGTTCTCTCTTGAACATTTCTTCCTGTCAAGATATCCCACAGGACAATGAACACTCAGAAATAAAACAATTAAAAAAACAGAAAGGTGAAAGGGATACATTATCAGGGAAAAGACTAATTTACAGAATGAGAACCCAGTCCTACATTTCTATTGAATCACTCCAGCATGAGATTGGAGAGCAGGAATAAAAAGAGGATAAAAATCTCACTGCTATTATCAGCTAAAATTGGGGGGGAGAATGGCCATTTATTCATGCAGCAACAGCACACACAATGCAGTAACAAGCAGCAGGGTGACTGGAAATGTCACAAAACTAATTTTGTATCATGAATTTGGCAAGACTAACATACTGCGCTGCACTTGTTTTTTTAGCATTTGACTTCTGACATGTAATGTAGCACATGAAGGACTAAGTACAACTTTCACATTTACCAATCCATCTACAAGTAACTTTCTTTATGCATCATACACATTGTTTATTGATATGGATTAGAACATTTAGTCAAAACTCTTGTCCTGCACACATGGCAAGGGCAAGAGTAAATAATTTTTGATTTCCAAAGTTTTGGTTGAACAGGCTTTCTGTTAGTAACATAATTTCTTTGAATAATTCATGTGCATCAGGAAAAAAAGGCTTCCCTGTGTTGCTTAAATTAATGAGGTAGTTATTACTTAGTAGGCTGATGACATGCCCTACCATACCTGAAATATCCAGAAAAGGGAAGATGAGAAATTGTACTGAGAATTCAAAAGAAACACATGAGGATTCAATGAATGTTACATGATTTCTTCTGCAGATAAACAGAAAACTGGCCATTCCTCTGAGCCCTAGGTTCACTTAGGTCATGCTAAGTTGCGTAACAGTCACTCCCCAAATATGTTTCGGCTCTTCTTTCATCAGATCTCTCCTCCACATGATCTTATGAAGTAAGTGACTCGCACTGCAAGCACTGAATCAGAGTTACAGACGCTTGGTTTCTTTCAGATTTTCAGTTCTGAAAGAGTTCACCTGTAGAAGGAGAAGGCAAAACCTAGCCAGGTTAAAAATGGTATTTCATCTACTTTTCCAAGGAACTACACAATGTCCTAGTCTCAACAAGAAGAAAGGTACTTTTGAGTATTTCCATATGCCAGTCCAGGAAGTATCTAACAGCATAGTGATGGCAGCAGGGATTTAATTCACCTGGGCTAATTCTTGTCTGTTTATCTGTAGTCATGGAGGTATGAAATTCATTACTGACTCTAAATATGTCCATGGAGCTTTGGTAAATAAACAAAAACTCTTGAGCATGTTTGGAGTCAGCACGGAACTCTGTGACTCTACCAGTCTCTGATCTAGCTTGTTTAAAGCAGGGCTGTATGTTTGTGAGCTACAGTTGCACATTTGACTGTAAGATAACACAAATTCCCTGTGAGGCTGCAAAATAAGCAACCTGGAGTAACTGCTATTTGCTTTAACTAGGCAACACATTAGAATCAGAGCTGAAGTATTTACAAATAGCCAGCAATAAATTGAAGGCTGAACGTCTGAGTTTGAGCCCTCCCAAATGGGAACCATTCCAAAAGCAGGCTCTTTACCTTGGCTGCAGAGGCAGCAAGAAAGGACTTTCCACGGAAGAAAAGGAGGGCTGAGGCTGTGCAGGGCTACCAGACCTCCCAGAAACATGCGTGCTGAGGCTTGTGATACTCTGCTGCTTTTTATAAAAGCAGTTATGGATCTGTCAACATTTCAAAGCCACCACAGTGACTGAGCAGGTTGAAGCTGTTTCAGCTATTAACAGAGCAACATAGTATGATTAGGGCTAAGACAATACCTGACCTTTTCTCCTGTTTTAGGTGGCGGCATTTCAAAACCCCATTAATACTGGATGTAAATATTTAAATCAACACTTTGCAGGTGGTACTTTTAGAGGAAAACACACATACACATGACTGCTTCAGGTGGTGTATACACAGAGGGGAAAAAAGGTCCTTTGGTCTAATAGCTGAAATTTACATTGGTAAATATTAATTACTTGCCTGCAAGGAATATTGCTATTCACCATGGAAAGAACTATGTTTAAGACAGACAACTCCTTGCCTGAAGAGCAACTGGCATTTAGACCCAAAAAGTGAAACAAAAGGGAATATATTCAATCTGCAAGTCCTCTAGAGAAAAAAAAAGGTAGAGATATAGGGGTGCTGAAACTGAACCTGTCCTACACGAGCTTTGCCAGGATCCTTGACAAAACATGGCATTAACCTCTTTGGGAAATCCTATGGATGTGGAATGGGTAGAAGCACTGTAGGGCTAGTAGAAAATCTTTGTGGAAATATGTTAGCTTTATTTTTGGTTGAATACAAGCTAAGTGACTAGCTTGAACTGAAGGTAGTTGCTGATGATGTCAGATCACTGGTCTTTTATGTAAGCATTTACCTCAAGAGTGAAATGTCAGTTATATGCCATTCACTGATAGCACAAAGGTATCATATACAAAATTTGTTGCAAAGTGGTGATCTAAGCAAAAGAGTTAAGTTTAGAGAAAGCACATTAAACCCCAAAGACAATGAAGACCTTTTTTTTCACAACTCAGCTGCATTGTTAGTTCTAGTGTCCATGGAACAACTTCTGTTTTCTTAGAGACTACAGTGGGGATAGATGTATATACAATGTATATGTACATATATATGCATACACGTGCCATACATGGTGACCAAGTATCATAGAAAAGAGACAAGGAGATCCACAGCCCATATTTTAAAAGGTTCTCCCAAAGATTTGACGCATTCAAATTATAGCATTGAAAGGATAGGACTTATGTAAGTAGAATATATGCAGGGAAAACAGAGATGATGGTAAGATTTGTTGCGGCTATTCTTAATGTTAGTTATTCTTAACATTAGCTATTCTTAGCCTAAGACTATTCTTAGCCCTAAAATGAGTTTTTTAAGATATCTGGCCCAGGGGAAAGATTTGAATTACTTGGACTGAAGGAGAGGGAGGCACAAAAACTCTCCAACCTGTGGACAAATAGAACTGCCAAATCCCAGGTATTTTAAACAAATATGACAAGTCTCTGAAGAGGCAATTACAAAGCTGGTTTACAAAACCATCATACACCTGACATCCTGGTGCTGTATCCCATGCCATGGCATTTTTGCTGCTCCTCCAAATTTTGCCAATGCCACATCCAAAAGGAGAGCTACAGTGGCTCTTTCCCCTTCATTCTCACCGCTCCCCAAAGCTTTGCCATGAAATCCCAGGAAGATTCCACGAGGAATCCGCCCCACCACGCACCCCTGAAAGCCACCCTGGAAACACATCCCGCACATGGTAAAGAGCAGTCCCAAGTGACTGCTGTTCTCTTCACCTCCTAACGCAAGGCCAGGGGGAACATCCACCCCCACGCTCACCTGCTTAAAACTGTGTGAGAAACGGTTTCTGAGAGCGGATCGTGAGAGCTTCAAAGCGCTCTGGGCAAAACTAGGCTAGAAACCCCCGCTGAGTGCTGGTAATGAGAAATAGGTGACAATCTCAGGTGAGCTTTGCAGCTCCTCGATTGTTAGGAGGTGCAAGGGCTTCTGTAACGATTGGGGTCCCTGCAACGGCTCTGGGCTGTTCGGCCCCCTTTCCCTCAGAGGCACGTCGGGGAACACGGCCTGACACCTCAGAGAAGACCCCCCTCCCATCCTCCCGTTGCGCCAGTGCGCCGCTCAGCTGAGAGGGGGTGGCCCGGCTCCTGAGGGGAGGGGAGGAAAGGAGGGGCGGGAGGAAAGGGGCTCGGCGGAGCTGGGTGGGGTTAGCCGACCCCGCACGTGTGGGAAGGCTGGCCATGGGGGCTTTCTGAGGGGTGGAGCGCCCCGGCTTTCGCCGCTGCGACTCGTTGCTGCCGCCGTCCCGCCGCGCAGCCTGACCCACCGCCGCAGGGAGCCGTGCCCGGGCCCCGTAAGTGGTGCCCTTCTCCCGCCTTTCCCTTCGTCGGGACCGGGTGGGAGAGGGGTTAGGGGAAGCGCCTCTGGTGGGGCCTCGGTGGGGGTTGGAGGGGCTCTGGCACCCACCCCACCACCCGAGGGGGACTTCGAGGAGTGGCGCTGTTCTCAGCGCCAGACGGCTTGCACGGGGAGGCAAGCCAAGGGCTTTGCTGCTGCCTTTTGAAGTCCGCAGTAGGACACACAGCCCTGGCTTTTCCCTGCTGACCCTGGTCGCCGTCCTCGCCAGCGTTCGGCTGCTGCAGCCGGGGAGGGGTTGCGGGGATCTGGCGCCTGGAGGCTGCTGGGTGAGAGGTGTGGGACTGCATTTGCTGGCCCCGGGGTAGCACCGGTTGCCGCTACTATAAAGATTTGGAGGCGTGGATGGTTGAAAAACTGCCTTCCCCGGGTTTCCGACAAGCTCACTCAAGCACCGGCTTTTTCTGGAGGTGCTGCCCGCGCAGCTGTTCACCGAGCCAAAGCGTGCAGTCGCAATGCAACCTCAGTTCTTCAGTGCGTTTGGGGGAGCGGGGGGTATCACGCTCCAGTAGAGACCACAAAGTGGGTGCAAGTCCCGAAATGTTGTAAAGCGAGTTTAGGAAACGTAAGATTCTTCCTTTCTGCCAGCTTTGCATGTTTAAATATAGAAATGTGCTTGAGGTACATGTCATCCAATGTGTAATGCTACTGGCAGCTGGAGAGAGCTAGTCCAATAAAATAATACTTACAGTTTAACGTATCTAAAGCAGCAGAACAAAGCCCTTCATTTAAAAATGTTGGTTATCACTTGAGATTTATGATACCATTTGGGTGATAGAGTGTTGTGGATCCGATGCAACTCTTGCTTTTTGGGAAACTCCATTTAAACAGCTGAACTAGATTAGTTTTGAGGAAAGGGGAGCTACCACACAGCTTGGTTCTGCAGATAAGTGTGGGTTTTACTGACTGTTATGCCAGTGCTTAACACAGCATTCCAGCAAAAACAGTCTACCTGTGAAAGGGGTAGAGGTTTCCCGGAGTTTGGCCGAAGCTGTGAAAGGAACCCCTTCAAGTGCCCTTTCTGCCTCAAGTATATTAGTACCTAACATGTATTTATTTCAAAAGCTTTCAAACACATTTCTCTTTGTATTCTTCCTAATTAAAACCAAAACAAATACATAGGGAGGCATTCAGATGCTTCAGAGATGGGGAATGCCAGACAAAGGATTGTGACATATAGAACTTGTATTTATTGAAATAAGCTGATGGTAGTTTGCTTATGTTAGAAAGACAAGACAAATTCTATGAAAAGTTCATGTAGTAGACACTGTGCAGATTCAGTACACAGTGGATCTTGGATTAGAATTTGGATTACACAGTGTGGAAAATGTTTTGAGTTCTGCTTTGTGTTACCTAATGGCATTAAAACGTTGACAGGAAAAATAGGCATGAGGCCTATACAAAAGCTAAACGTGGTTTCATTGACATCTATAATGTACTGTATGATCAGACAGAAAAAGACATGGTGCCTGGCTAAATCCTGTAGGCAGATGTCCATCACTGCTTTTGATTCTTTTGACACTACCCTTGTTCACACAATTTTTCTAAACTGCACTGGGCTCTGATACGAATTGGGACAGCAACAGAACAACCCCACAGAGGCATAAGTAGTTCTAATGATGACTTTTGTGAGGTGCAGTGACTTTGTGGAGTGACATCTTTAATCTTTTGCCACCTGTTGTGATAAAGATTATCCATGCATAGACTAATCTGTCTAACTGATGTTACTAACATACAACTTTTGATTCTTCAGACTTAGATTATGATTGGCACTTTGTGAAGTTTTAATGCAACAAAGGTTTGATCCCAAAGCTTGGGATTTTGTCTAATGTAGATATATATAAATGGTCTAAGATTCTTGACCTCAGCAAAAATGTACTTGGTAAAATGCATGAATATGTAGCTGCTTCTTGCTTTCTACACACTTATGGATTAAATCAACATCAGTTTAAATTTTCTTAAATTCAGTTATTTAGCATATTTTCAACATGTCTGTGTAATTCTAAGTGGGTTTTATACATAAGGTTCTAGTTAAGAAGGTACTTATGGATTAAAATAAACTTGTAGTCAATGTGTTAAGTTACTCATGGCATTCATTATTTGCTTTTTGGAGATACTTGCTATATGAATTAATATATTGGCATATGTGGCAGTGTGTATCTTACCTTACATAAAGGTAAGATAAAAGGAGAATCATAATTTAAAACTTTTTAAAAACTTACTTTTTCACTTTCTAAGTGTTTTGGCACCAATGTATTTTGAAGGCAGGCTTCTGTTTGTAAATCAGTGGTGTCAGGTGGCTGTTACAATGGCTAAAATCAGACAAAACTCCTGCGTAAGTGTGTTAGATACAAAGATCCAACGGCTTGGAATTCCTCTAGGTGGAGATAATTGCAAACCCCCCAATGTATCTTAGATGAAAAGATGTGAAACTTCATTTTACAAGTGTAGGGACCAGAAATGATACCAAAATTAACTCTGCAACTGTGGAGGGAAGAAACACACATCAGCTTAAGTCAATGTGTTATTTAGCTTGCTTGAAAATGCACGTTGCTTCTACCTTTCAGCTTGCATGAGCTGCAGAGTAACTGAGAAAAGTTGTGAAGATTTAGGTCCTCCTCTTGTGCCTTGGCAGTTTTTTGTCTATTTTGTCATGGACTTTATGTTTAAGACAGAGGCAAATAAAAGGGAAAAATTGCAAGCAATCATAAAAGATATAAATCTCATTCCCTAAGTTATCGTAGAGGTTTTTAAAAGGTAAAATTTTCTTAGCTTTACTTGCATAACTCATCTTTGCCCATATTGGTTCTGTAGATGTTTTGATATGTCTGTCATGACACAAAAAACCCACACAGCAAAATGGCATGCCTTCCTTGTTTACTTGTTGTCCTGTTTTTAATCAGGATGTTCTGATGTTGGTATCCTGTTTTTAATCTCCCCATCTCATAGGATTCCTTTTGGGAATCTTTCTTTTCCATAGGCAATATTAGGTAGGGTATTAACTTAAAATAGAGTGTGGTGTTGTAGGCTACCAGTCCTGTCTTTGACTTACTGTTCTCTTTAGATACTTTCATGAGCAACTTTCTGCCATTTCTTTTCCCTTCTTCCTTTAGGTACTTTTATTGATTTGTTAAAGGTGATTTATTAAAGCCATATAGCCAAAGATGTAGAAAACAGTTAGCAATGTAATTTGTATGTATATTTGTGACTTTAAAGCAGAGCTTCGTGTATTCTCATTAGCTTTTTATATTGTAAGACAGTAAAAATATTTTATATGCTGCTGAAGTTATTAAAAAGTATATAAAAAAACTTGGGGGTCATGTTTCTATGTCTACAAGTTTTCATGGATTGCAAGTGCCCGCCTTCATGGCACCTTTGCTATTTATCACATTGCCTTTAATCCTCTGATCTTCAGTCTTGTTGAGTCCTCAACTTGTGAGTTGTCCAGTAGGGGTAAGAATTATCTTCATTCCACTGGGTTAGTAGCTAAATGATTTAGTCTTGGCAAATCAAACAGCAGTGTTTTTTAGAAGCAAACAGTTGAACTTTCAGAAAATGATGAACGTGTCCTCCTCTCCTCTGGGAAAAGCATTTGTGTAAGTGATCTACCATTGCAACTCCAGTGAGAGTTGTAAAGGTTAGTAGTAAAAGTGGCTTCTGGGATTCCAAAGTTTAGTCATTGCTGACCGTCATCCAAGATGTGCAGTATTATCTTGCCTGGTCTCAAAATTGTAACTTATCTGAGCGGACATACCCCAGGGGGAAGAAGACTTTGAAATGTACTGAATGCTGTCGTCATCTTCATGAGTTCCTGTGTAGGACTGTGTATGTGTGGAATGAGAGATTTCTGAATGAAGGATACTGACCGGGAAATGTATTGCATGTGCCTGACAGTAGAACGAGCATTAGCTCAGGACATCTTGTTCTACACAGCTGGAGAAGAAATTTGCCTTGACTAAAGCATTCTGCTTGTGAGATGATTGTTGCAGATTTCTTAATACCCAGATATGATCTACAGCAACTTTGTATATGGATATATTTTAATTCCATCAGTTTTACTTGGCAGTGAACCCCAGTAGAATGAGGGTGGGCAGGTTGTGACAGTCTAAAAAAGTCGATAGACTAATGGCTGGTGTCGGGTCTGTGTTTATGGAATCTAACTAGGGGAGAGGTGCTACTGTCATAGTGTGTATTAAAAATGTTCATGCCTTATGTACTGCAGTCACTAAGATTCTGTTCTAAGCTGCATAGAGTTCCATATGTGTGTGGTGGTTGTGTATATACGATCACCCAATGTATATTACAAAAACAAAGCGTCAAACTAGAGTATTAGTATGGTTAAAGATAATGACAGAGGCTCTCACGTATAAAGTATACCTCCAAGCATAGATCATAAAGTTAACAGAATCCTGGATGAAGGCCTAGCCTCTCAAAATGTAGCCCAGGCAGCAATGAACTCATATTTTGAATGGCATGGAATAGCAATAGGAGGGACATCACAGCTCTTCTAACAGCTAGCTGCTGTAGTTTGGGTTATGGCCTCTAGAAAGAACATATTAAAACATCACATTGTCATGCATGTCCACAGCCTCTGAATTTCTATTACCCTTTCCTACCACACCCAGTAGTTAATGTAGGTGACCCATAAAGACCTCCGTGCAGTTGCTAGAGAAAGGTGATGTTCAGTGCCCTCAGTTCCCTATCACAACTCATCAGAAATGCAGTGGACTGCACACAACAGCTGCTGTTTCTGGTAAGTAAGCAGAACAGGCAGAGTTGTGGTGAGTCAGTGTTATGCTGTAGTCCTCTGTATCACTAATGTGAGGTAATTTTGCCTCTTTGTCATGGTAACATTGAATTTTACAAGTCTCGTATGGCTGGTCTCACTAAATTACCTCATATCTGAAAATTTTGTCAGATGTACTACCTGAAAGGGATTCTACTTGACTAGATTCGTCATTGTACTGGTAGCTAGAAATTTGGGGAGCAGCGGTTTATTTGTTGTAGAAAGGTGTGAATTGATAAAATAAAGACGTTTTCCTCAGAGATATTCTGCAGGAATCATTTAGCAGTTGAGATTGTACTGAAGGAAAACACAAATTGTACCAAGTCTTTCTGCCAGACTTGACTACCATCTCCTGCGTTTAATATGCAATTTCACCTGTGCTTTTTGCTTCCCACACTAATGTGACTTTTTTTTTTTTCCCCAGAAGCATATGGAATAAATATTTTTGCTTTAAAGAACATTCTTCTTTATGTGACTTTTTGGAGGGAGGGAGCTGGATTCAATGCAAGCTAATCTTAATTTCTTTTACTGTGAAAACAGTGAATGATGTGGACAACCTGTTTTATACCTGTGTGAATTCATGAAGCTAAACCCTGGTTCTAACCCGTTCTCTATGAGGTTGATTAGTTCTTTGTCTGGAGTTTGATTGCATGCTGTTTGACAAGATGGCAAAAGCGATTGTGTTTGTTTTATTTTGTTTGTGCAGTGCCATGTGCATTGTGGTTATGGAATAAATAGTAATTGAAATGGAATTTGGAAGGGGTTATTTATTGTCCTCTTTGCAGTTTCCTTAGATTGAGAAACATCTCCATATTAGTTAAGGAAAATGTAACATTTGGATATCATGAAGATATCTGATTATTCCCATGAGGACTTTTATTCCTCTGAATTCACTGTTTATGAGTGATTTGGTGTAATATGGATTTCATTCTGCCCTTGAATGCTTTTGGACTGTCCCCCAGTTGAGAGAAAACAATAGGATGTGGGTTGCCATGAAATACTTTCAGCACTGTGAATTCGATGAAAAAGCTTGTGGATTTATAGAATTAATGTCAATGTGTGATCACTTTCAAGGTACACTGCTTCAGTGTGCCTTTTAGAAGCAGTTGTTTAGATGACTAGGCAGTATTTTTCATCCTTGTAATGATAGTCTAACTAGTTTTGGAGTTTAAAGTCAATGATAAGTATTTAAGTGTAGTCGGTAGGAGAGCTTAATTGCTTTGTTTCACTGTAAGGATTCAAAGAGAGGGAGAACTTCTAAGGGTGGTACTGAAGAAGTGTAGCATGAAACATCAGTTATGTAGAAAGTTGCTATTACATTTGTGAATTCACGGAATGGTAGGGGTTGGAAGGGACCTCTGGAGATCATCTAGTCTAACTCCCCTGCTAAAGCAGGATCACCTAGAGCAGGTTGCACAGGGTGACTCAAAACCTACCTGGATGCATCTCCTGAGATGGAGACTCCACAACCTCTCTGGGCAGCTCTGCCATACTCACAGTAAAGAAGTTCCTCCTCATGTTTAGGTGGAATTTCCAATATTCAAGTCTGTGCCCCTTGCCTCTTGTCATGTCACTGGGCACAACGGAAAAAAGACTGACCCCATCCTCCTGTCACCCACCCCTTAAGTGTTTATAAGCACTGATAAGATCCCCCTCAGTCTTTTCTTCTCTAGGCTAAAAGGTCCGAGTCCCTCAGCCTCTTTGTAAGAGGGATGTTCTAGTCCCCTAATCATTTTAGTAGCCCTTTTTTGTACCCCCTCCAGCAGCTCCCTGTCCTTCTTGAACCAGGGAGCTCAGAGCTGCACACAATATTCCAGATGAGGCCTCACCAGGGCAGAATAGAGGGAAAGGAGAACCTCCCTCAAGCTGCTGGCTGCACTTTTCTTGATAGATCCCAGGATGCTGTTGACTTTCTTGGCAACAAGGGCACACTGCTGTCATGTCAGTCACTCTTCACAGAGTTCAAAGGGTTATTTTTCAATAAAGCAATGTATGCCCTAGGTAAATTGGTATGCTGACAAAGTAATAAGAGAAGAACAGCAGTTAACTAGAATAATATAAATAAAAAGATCCAGTATAAAATGCATTCATGTGATTTAGCAAGAAGTACAGAGTAATTGGTTAGAAATACTATAAAAGTTTCAATTATAATAGTCAATATCAGATGGAAAAGTCCAGAGGAGTTGAAAATAGTACTTCTTACAATACCGTCTATGAGGACATTTCAGTATTGTATCTAATGAGCCCTGTTTGGGTTTTCACTGTTTTAAAGTGACTGATGCACCTGTATTATATCCTTTCTGCTAGTGTATGCTCCTTTCTGAACTGGCCCACATAGTTGCCATAAATAGAGATTAAAGTATCTTTTTAAGTTACTTCATAAAGTACATTGACTCCTAGGGAAGCCAGATGGGTGAGTTACCTGATATTCTTTCCCATTTCCCAACTTATTTTTCAGTGCAGTAGACTGCTGTGCATCATGTTTACATCGGTTCATGTGGAATAACTCTTCTGTAGACATTTGTGCTGGTGTAAAGAAACAAATTATGCCTACAGCACCATATACTGACTGTGGTAGGGCTAAAAACATCTTTGGAAATAGATGTATGGGGGGGAGCTATTTTTCCTAAGGATCTGGTCAGACTCTTCTTGTGGTCTAAACAACTAAATGGGATTTCAGTGCATCAATCAGTGTATAGGGCTAAAAGGAATGTCATGAAGTTCTTTGTGGTAGTTAGTTCTCTGTAGCAGTGGTGGCTGAGGATGAGATGCTGCATAAGGAAGCAATGGCGATTCTCATGGTGTTTGCTCCTGAGAGTTGAAACGGGAGCAAGTGAATATCAATACCTTTAAGGCATGTGGTAGAACCCAGATCACCTGAGAACTGCAGGTTTTCAGTCACATTTTGCATAAATTCTTGTTCTGTGTAGAGTTAAGTTATGAGCCATAGGTCTGCATTGTTCTGTGGCTTGCATGAAAGCTAAACATGGGCTGTAAGTAAAACATTCAACACTGGCTTGTTTACGTATTCTTAGGCCATTAGAAAGCAGAGCATGCTTTGTGGGCTTTGGTTTTACTCTTGCTGACTTGCCGGCAGGAATTGCCTTGACAATAAAATAAATAAGTTAGAACAATCCCACAGTGGGCACCAATGTGATTCAGATGCATACTTCTGCAGGAATGAGTTGTTCATAAGTAGGTTTTCCCATATGGGAAGTGGTGTGACTTCACAGTTAATGTGTTCTCTGCTTCTTTCTTTGCCAACTAAAAGCAGGACAGCATTAGAGTGAGGTATTGCTTGCCTGTTTAGTAACAATAACAATAACTTTGTTTTGCTGATATGTGTGCCACTCACATCAGAGCTTGAGCTCATGGATATCACAAGTTAATCATGAATACTAATCAGTGATCTTCCCCTACCCTCCCCAAATACACACATAATGCCCCAAAATACCATGTGGTAGCACGTTAACGTTTGCTGTGAGGTGTTCTGGCAGAACGACTGTCTTAGAGCAGCGAGGTATTCACTGTCTGACTTTTGCATGGTGGAGAGAGAAGAAACTGCCTGAGGTAGAAGAATCATCCTTGTAACTTCCTTTCCCTAAATGAAGGAAAGCTGTTCTAATTGTTTCAGCATTTATTCCCTAGTGGGACACGGCTGCTGTGTGTCCAGTCCAGAATTGTTTGCAGTCTCCCATGCAATGTCCAACTATTAGAAATATTTTATTAGACCACTTTAATTTCTTACATGCGTGTGCCTTATTCTGAGGCAACTAGTCTCAACATAAGACATAATAACCCCATTTTCTATCTCTTAATTGTCCCAGATATAAACTTTTATAAACCTTCCTGCAATTCTGTAGTACTCTGTAAAGCCTTCTATAGTGTTTAATGGCCTATGTACTCTACTTCATTAGTTGTCTAAGCAAATAATTTTGGATTTATTTTAGGTAAGGGTTTTTTTTTCTATTTGACTGTTTTTCTGTCTTATGTGGTAACAGATGGGTTGCACTTAGCTCAGTGAACCAGATGCAAAAAGAGCAGAATTTGCAGTAAAATACTGTTGATGTTGCATTTTTATCCACACACAATAAATTAAGTCAACTTTCTGATTATTTAAAGCGAACGTTTACACTATTTCATTGTTACTGATTAAAATGTATCCACTATGCTCTGTGAAACAAATACCTTTCCCCCATCTGAATGGGCTTGTAGGTATAGTTTGTGCATTTTTTACTGGTTTGGCATTGGGACAGGTTGTCCAGAGAGGTGGTGGAATCACTGTCCCTCAGGGTGCTTAAGGAATGGTTGCATGAGGTACCTAGGGACATAGTTTAGTGAGTAATAAGGTGGTCAGGGGATGGCTGGACTAGATCATCTTTGAGGTCTTTTTCAACCTTAGTGATTCTAAAAACTGCATAAGCAGTAATTGTGCTCTAGGCTATTACCTCTTCTTCCTGCTTCAGTATCCATCCCTCTGTGTCTGCACAGCTCTTTGTGGGACTGTGCAATGAACTGGGTTAGAAAACGAAGTTGTGTTGGTTTTTTTTTTTCCCTTGGGATACTTTTGATTAAGGATTGGCTCCATGTTTCAGTTTATCACATGGCCACAACTGAGCAGCCACACCTAGAGGATGGACACTGAGGAGAGAATAAGATAAGCAGCATGAGTTGCTTAAATTTTACCAGCATTGGGAGAAGCTATCAAATATGCTCCATAGATCTGGAAAACATCCAGTAATTTCTCGTATTCTCTGATTTTTGTCTTTCCTCCCTTCAAGACTTTTTTTTTTAGTGGAGAAAGCATTAATTGCAAAACTTTGGCTTTATCCCTCTAACTTTTGAAGTGGGTTTGGGCATTTAGAATCATCTTTCCTGCCACATAGGAACTCTTGTAGAGTTCAGTTGGTTCATTCTGTTTAACAGGAGCTAAAAAAGTAATGCATTTTTGATCAGGAAGATGTCATTCACCAATTGCATTTTTGCTGCTGCTATCTTGTAGACTTATTTGGTAAGTGTCTTGCATGTGAAACTCCTTTTTGAGAATTATTTTTGATTGTTCTTACATTGCATCTGTTACATCTTTCCTGTAGTTCCATTACTGTATATTTGACCTGATACTTGGTTTTGGGTTGTAAATAAGGAATATTTCCATATGAACCAGTGAAATTACTGCAGTTGCAAGACATCCCTCTTCTCCTCCTTCCCCAACGCTCAACTCTCATTTGCATTTGTCAGTAGACTTATAAGCTATTAGAGTTCTTCAAAATGATCATCATCTGCCCATTTATGAAAACATGTAATATTGCAATGTATTTGTCCAAGCAACTGCTAGATGTTGGTACAAATAACTCCTGTAAAAGACGGTGAGAGGGATAAGTATCTTCCTTTAAATCAGAAAACAAGAAAACCCAGTATTTTAGTGGGGCTGAAACTGATCTAATAAAAGTGTGGGTTTCAATATTCTGTATGTTTTCTAAGGATCTGATAGCTAATGTTGCTGATAACACCTGGTCAAACAGTGAGTTGGTTTAGTTGCAGCTGTTTGCAGATGGCAGAGAGGCAGCAGAAACACAGAGTGATGTGAATGGTGTTCATGATGTTCCCTGGAGTGACAACCTGGGATTGGAAGTGGTGGCTGGAAAGAAGCCTGGAACTGTAAGCAGAGATTACTCTTTGTACTTTGGCTCTGTTCAGGGAAACAGGACTCTGGAAGTGCACAGCAGGGCATGTGAGATACATGACATTGAATTTCTCCACCTGTAAACCCTTGAAAACGAATTGTGTGAGTCAAAAAGGAAAATATCTAGTTAGTTGATGGAGCATCTTTTTTTCAAAGGAGACAAGTTTGCAAGTGCTGTACTTAGAATTTTCTTTGATGGTAAGAAACCCCATGAAAAGCTGACCCAAAGACTGGAGGAGGACCTGTAACAGTGACATATAGTGACTTTGTTCACAGTGTTACTTCTGTGAAGTGGCATTCTCATGAACAACTCACCCAGCTGCTGCCTTGAAAATGGGGAACTTTTGCATTTCTCTTAGAAAATTTATTAAGCAGGATTTCAGAAACAATAACAAAAAAACCTCCACAGAACTCAGCTTGGGAAATAAATCTGTGAGTTGGATAGGCTATAGACACTGGATGTGGAACTTGGTCAGCCGAGGAACTTGTATAAGCGGAATGTTTTACCACAGGTTTCTACACTGGATGCCCTGGAGGGGAAAGGTTGGATTGCCCCATCAGAAATGCTGCAGTCCTTGACATTAGCTTTCTTTGTGACTCACACAGTTGTGCTGAAATTTATTTGTCTTGGTTCAGTATTGCTGGTAAAATGGCTAAATTACTGGGCAGAACAGAGAGTTAGCTTTCTGAGCACAGACTCTGAGGTAGTCACCATGACAAGAAATGTATTTTCTTACCTGAAGAGGTGAAGCTTGATATTGTATCAGCCTTCAAGAAATGGAGAAGTGGGTTATGCCTCCGATCAGGAAGAGTGAAACTCTAGTGTTAAAATCCCACCCAAAGCTGCAAAATATGAAGGAGGATATACCATTACTTCAAATTGATGTTTCAGAATATGATCCCATGCCAGGTTGCGTAGTGAGGAGCAGCTGACTATCCTAAGCAACGAAGAATGGAAGTAACAGAAATGTTGCTCCCATGCTGTGAGGGTTGTTTTGCTGGCCTTTGGTATTGATTTGACCACTTAGAGAGGTTCTCTTCACTCCTTGTATCTATCACTGAAGACCTGTATCAAGAAATCATGTCTGAACCAGTTGGGATCTTGCTCACTAGTTGAGATAATATGGCAGCATTGTATTGTGCTATAGACTATGGGTATTTAGCAATGTGACGTTGGAAGGTTTTGCAAATAAGAGAAATCCTATCTGATGCAGTGGGGTCTTTTTGTTTTCTGTAATGAGTCTTAAATTGCCAAGCAAGTCAGTATCCAAAGACTAAATGATTGAAAGAACAACCAAACAGACAATTTTTGCACCAGAATGAGCGTGTGACTTCAGGCTTGTGCAGTATTACCAGATGGGTTTTGGGTGGAAGTAAGAAGGTACTGCCCAGATGCCTGCCACAGCCCCTTTGCTATACTGAGACATATGCTATGTACTAAGAGGCATATACTAAACCCTTTGAACCGGGTGGACACTTATTTGTATGAAATTTATATATCAAAAGGGAACTGGGAAAAGTCTACTCAGTATTGATTTAGATAAATGAGTCCAGAATTCAGCAGTTCGTCTTACTTGAACTCCAAGTTCATGTGTTAAGACCGTCTCAGCTTATTCCTACAGTTTGCACTGAAATAAGAGTATTCACGCAGAAATAAGGGCATGCTGAGAATTTGGGGAGTGTTTTCTAAGAAATAAAGCAGTACTAATAGTGTCTATGTTACTTCTGTAGAAGCCTCACTCTACTTTTTGAATTTCAGATCAAGGAACTTGGAGTCAGAGATTCATTTGTCATTCCCATCAGACAGTGAGTGCCACATCAAGTGCAGGGTGTGGCAGCAGTATTCAGTTTGTTACCCAGAACTTGGAATAAGACTTAAAGTAACTTTTGTGACTGGCATTCTCTAAAATCTTTATTTCCCTAACGTGGTCCAGTAATGCTCTAAGCTGAACAAATGCCCTTTCCAAGTTTACACAGAACAGGTTTGTCTTTTGCAGGTGTTTCTGTCACGAAGAGATCAGATGTGACTCATTATTATGAATCATCCACCATCCATGCTGCTGCAGTGGTGCATTCAAGACTTTAGATATGGCGTTCAGACTGTTGTGGTATTTACAGGTTTTTAGCTTGCCTGACAGTTCTCTGTTGCTTGAGAATAACCTTCCCCTTACTTAGAGTTATGGCTGCACCAAAAAGGAGTTATTTTAAGTCTGTCATTTCACAAATGTTGCAGCTGGCTTGGCCACCAAAAGAAGTCATGCCGCTTGCCTACAGCAGTTTATCCTTCTCCTTATGTCTCCCTGCAGTAATGCTGGTACAAGAACTCAGGCAGCTCTGTAGTGAATTTTATCAGGAAACTACACTGAATCAAAATTGACTGTTTCATTGCACCTACTCAGTATTACTGTGGCTCCATTCCCCAGTTTAGCTTACTTGGCTGCGAGAGAGATGTTTAAATTGGTCCAAGAGAAGAAAGCAGGAGTAAGCATCCAGTCAGGGTACACTACTTATTTTGGTGGAAATGCCAGCATGAGGTGTTAGTTCACATGTGTGAAGAGTGGCACCACAGAGCTTAGCTGTCTGGCAGGCTGCTTGGCATCCAGGTGGGTTGGCAGCTCAGCCTGTAGCTTTGGCATCTGAGGGCTCACTGTTGCCTGTGTGCAGCAGCAGCATCTGCTTCAGCAACCCGGGCAGCTCTGCAGGAAAACTTCTGGTGCTGTGGACTTACTGACTGCACTGCTTGGTTTTGGTATCTGTGGGAGAACTGGGAGGACTTCAGCTTAGCTTTTGTCTGGTCCCACAGACTGACCCACATGCTGGAGTGCCATAGGTGCTGTTCTGAAGTATGCATTCTAAAAGGGTGGTGCAGGATTGCTCCATGGAGCAAATGAAAGCACAGTCAGGGTCACTGGGAGGATAGTTTTGAAAACGTGCATCTGATCTGAATAAAAATGGCCCTGTAAACATACCAAGGGTGACTCAGCTCTGCCTATACTTGTTGCCATCAGGTCATTGTGCTGACTTGTGGTACCAGTGGGGTTTCACCTGTACGTGACTCTCTTGTACTTTCACACTGCATTTTAACACCTGTTCTGGTGACAGTTCTGCAGCTAGTCCTGAACCAGGCATGTCTCACTGTTGCTTTCCAACCTCTGAGACTGATGCACTCACTCTGTTGGTGGTAACAGCCAGAAAGAGAAATACAAGTGTAGAACCATTTCATTACCTATCTCTACCTTGGCAGCAATCCGTAAAAATTGAGCCAAATATGGCACCATGAAGTGTCAGTCAAATAAAACCTCTCTTTATCGGACTGTTCTTGGTGTGTATATGTGCTCTGATGAAATTTAGCAGTAAAAGGGGAAATTCTTATTCCAGGCTGATTGTAAATCTTCAGCTGATGGAGCTGTGCCAAAAAGAGGGATGGCTAAAGACAGTTTTTGAAAGGGTCACATTTGATGCATAAGGGAAAACATTGGATCAGCATAACCTAAAAACGCCAAAGAAAGAAATCTGGATGTAAGAATTTAGAAAGGAAACAATCCTATTGGATTCTACTTGGGCAAACAGCTTACTACTGAAAAACTAGTTCTGCAGGAAGCAGGCAGCCAAGCTTGAATCGTGGGGTCAAAATCCCCAATTTCTGGCCTGAATCAACTGAACTGTGTTTGAAAGATGAACTTTGCGAACTGTTCCCATTCATGTTTGAAGGTATTAGTACCAATAGCTACACTGGAGCTTATTGTTGTTTTGACAGTCAGGAAAATGGATTGCACATCAGTAGGAAGACAAATAAAAACCACCGTCCCACACGCTTTACTTGTGTTTGGTTGCTTTACCTCTACTTTTCTCATACTGCTGATTTTTCTTAGATGAGGCTCTTGGGCAGGCATTGATTCTGAGTTGGGCATTACTGCAGTGTGAATAATTGCAGAGATATTTATTTATCTTAGCATGGCTGAAAAGTACTTTGTTTCACTAACTAGGACTCAAAGTGTATTTATGGAAATAATTTGGCCATGTGGCTGCAATCTGTAGTAAATTTAAGTGCTTTTATAACAAAGCCCTTAATTTTGAGGGGATTTCAGTCTTTTTGATTATACATAACTCTGAATTTCTGGATCAAGGAATTAAGTATTTTCTTTTTCTTTTCTAAAGAAATAAGTGCTGACTCTTCCTTCCCTCCTGTTCTGGAGCTAAGACAGCTTGGCAGCAGATTTTGAACACGGTTCCAGTTAAACCAGTTTTGGAACATAGTTTGGCAGGCCAGAATGGAATAAGGCCAAAGTACATTGAGCTCAGTTTTAAAGCCTAATTCTAAGCTGAAATTGTAACTGTAGTGAGTGAGTGATGTAAATCTCAAATAAAATATTTTTCTCTTCCCTTCCTTTTTTTTTTTTTTCTTCTTTTGCTTGTTAGTCAAACTGTTAGGCTGCTGGGAACTGTGCTCAAGCTTCTCACTGATCTTGCACCTCTTGTGCCTAAGCCTTTGTCAGTTCTTTGAGAAGTAGCTTACTTAATCATATTCTATTTAGGTAAAGTTTCATGTACCTTAAAAATTGTGTGGAGCCTATATCACTGCAGGTATCTGATTTGTGCTGTGTCACTTCTTGCAAAATAGTTGGATCAAAGGCTGTTTCCATCTCCTTTGATACCTTTCAGTGTTCTACAAACACAGCTACTTTCAACTGCTGTAGTTTATCTGCTGTTGACTTTAGAAATAGAATTTGCAATAGAAAAAGATGGCTCCAGGATATTTTTTTAAAGGTTTGTATAAAAGCGATTGTGCATCTTTTTTCCCACAGTGAAAATGTCTAGACTTTTCTGAACCTTTGTAAAGCTGTTATCCAGACAAATTAGTTCCATGAATTTGAGCTACATAACCCTCAAGAATTACCCAAATAAATGGGGTCACTAAGTCATTTTACTCTTTGCTATAATACAAACCACTGCTCGTAATTTGAAAAGCTGACAGATATGAAAAGAAAATTACTCATCAGCTGCAGCACAACCTTTATTTTTAACCCAGGAAGACTTTCAGTTCATTTGAGTGTTAAAAACATTTTCCAGTAGAGTGGGCATTCTGTTGCATAATAATTTGGTCTGTCTGTGGGCATCGATAAGTTGTATTAAGCTTAGATGTAATGAGGTATAATTTGTGGCTGACTGCTGATGGTAAGCCTAAGGATGAATCTGTGTAATACCCAGTTATGTTTTTAGGGAGATGTTAAATTAATTTTGGGGGGTGTCATACTCCAATCTGTCAGTAGGTTCTCTTTTGATCTTTTGCTTCTTTCTGAATTCTTCAGAATTCGTATCAATGCTGAAAATTAACTCCTCCATATCCATGGCTCCTCATCCAGTTTTGATTGTGCTTTCCAAATAGCCTTTAATCCAGCATGTGCTTGTTACTTGTGGTTACTTTGTATGCCATAGAGTCAGTTTGATAAACTTTGAAATGCTCTGAACACTACTTAACGTTCAACTTAGTGTCCGTCTCCTCTGTTTTACGCAAGCTTCTCCAAATGTGTTTTGATTTAGTTTCAGGCAGTTAAGATGGTGAACATTAGTTTGTTTGGAATTTTGTCCTTTGTGGAAGAAAAAAAAAAAAAAGTAGTATGAATAAATTGAGTTAAGCAAAGTTTAGGAAGAGCCAGACTCATAATTCTAACAATTTCCCCAGTTGAAGGGTGCTTTCATGCTCTTTGTGTTTTCTCTGAAGAGAACCTGTTAGCAGAACACAACTTCAGTCACATGAAACTCTCAAGGGGGTTAGGTTTTTTCCAGAGTGCATTACAGAGCTTTAGGAACAGGTAGAATGGAAGGCAAAAATGTAATTACCTTAACTCTTGAAAGAGTCATGGCATAACAGATCCCAGCATGTATTTTATGGTGATGGGCATGAAATCGTAGAGTAGCTATCTCTGTTTTCTCAGAGGCATTTTCTGCCTATTTGGGTGATTAGAAGTTCTGTCATGACCTAGACATAAATGTCACACGCTCACACAGCTATCACAGCAGAGCACAAAATTATACTTAAATAATGGGGTCTTTATTCTGAAGGAGGAGCTCTTTGATCTGTTTGATCTCTGAGCACAGTAGCTCTACTGCATGTTTCTCCTTTCCTCATGCTTAATAACTATCACCAGTTTCATATAAAACAGTGCAGTCCACTGCAAGAATAAATCCATTTTTTTCTGTTCTGGACAATGCATCAGTTTGCTGTAGTGTGCCCTATATATCCTTTTAGAATTATTGGAAGTATTCCTAGCTTTTTCATAGTTGTCTGCAGTTTGTGGTGGGTTTTGTAATTCCCACCAGAAAAACCCTCTTTTAAGGCAGGTTTTGAAGGTAATGGATCAGTTCTAATGCTTTAGAGAATTTTTTTTTAAACTTTTATCTTTATGACTGTAGGGAATTTTAGAGTAAGTGAAATATTTCCAGCTGTAGCTTTGTGAAGTCTTAGTCTTCCTGCTTAGAACATTACATGGCAATATTTGACATGTAGAATTAGCTGTCTTGAAAATTTCAGACAAAGTACCAATTAGTGTTGTATGGCTAGAAGAATGCTGCTTTTTTCAGACTCTTCCTCTCAGGGTTTTCAAAGATTTCTTGCAGCATCATCTCAACAGGCAACTGTAGTCTGTCACCCTCTGGTTCATATTTCAGGATAATGAATGCTAGGATGACTACTAGTGGTACTGGAGAGTTACACACAAGGAGGTAGAACTTCTACCATCATTTGGAGGTAAAGTACATGCAAATGTTTTTGTACACAACAGGCAGTCTTCTGTGGCAGGCTTCCATATACATCTGTAATGCTGTAGCAGAGTATCAGATTTTACTGATTTTTGTCTTCTATGATAGAAGTTTTGCACCTGTGGAATTTGGAAATAGCCAGGATGTTAGTCGTTAGGGAAATCCTTGCTTAAATCAGAAGATGCCAGTTTATTCCAGGTGGGTTATATGGTGGGCTGATTTCTACTTTTTGTTCTAGCAGGAAACTTTGCTGTGCCTATAATAATAGATTTTTTTAAACTATCACCAAAAAACATGTCTAATTTTTACACCACTGAAACTTTGCTACTATGTGCAGTCACTCTTAATCCATAAAGTCCTTGGGAATTACCCTCCATATACTTTTTTCAAACCAAGACTTCCTACCTTGGTTTTCCAGACTTCCATGCTCTCTTGTTACTTTAATTAGAACTTGTTATTTGTATTTTAAGTATAGCAGATTGACAGCATTTGGGAGTGATATTTTCAAGGCTGTCTAACCCCTCCAGTAACCTGAAGAGATCATGTTATTAATGGATGAAGCATGGACTAGTAATTGTTGCATTTTTATCTTCTTTTTTCATAGAATCATAGGATGATATGGGTTGGAAGGGACCCCAAGGATCGTACAGCTCCATCCCCCCTGCCACAGGCAGGGTCACCATCCTCAGGCCTGGATCTACAAAAGGTTGCCCAGGGCCCCATCCAACCTGGCCTTGAACACTTCCAGGGACGGGGCATCCACTACTTCTCTGGGCAGCCTGTTCCAGCACCTCACCACTCTTGCTGTAGAAAACTTCCCCCTAATATCTAATCTAACCCTTCCTTCCTTCAGCTTTAATCCATTCCCCCTTGTCCTGCCATTGTCTATCCTTTCAAAAAGTTGATTCCCCTCCTGCTTATAAGCTCCCTTCAGGTCCCTGTCTTTACCAAGATATGAATAGATAATGTTCTAGGTAGTTTCGTGCCAGACACTGAACTCTGGATGCTGTGTTGGAGAAACAGATGTAAAGTTTATGAAACTACAGATATTTAGGTGCTTTGATCTATCATTTCTAGACTTTGGAGGAGAAATGCTGAAGTGCAACAGTGATTTTTCCTTCCGGTGCCTTCAAAGTATTTATAATTTCTTTTTTGATCATTAGAACTATATAAGGTTTTTAAATAATGACAAAGGATTCTTAGCATAAAACTAGATCTTAAAATATTTTAAAGAAACATTTTCATAGTAGAGCAATTACTCTATCTCGTTTTGTGATGAATTGCTCAACTTTCATCTAGTACAGTGCTCTAGGTTAAAATTAAAAGAAAATAAATACTCTTTAGAATTTCTTCTGAGGTGAGTTTTATTTTTTAAATGAATACTTACTATTGAGCATCTGAATGTCATGTGTTACCTGATGACTTTTGAGATTCCACTCTACCAAGGAGTGCATTAACATTCTAAAATTGCTGTACTCAAGCAAATTTTCAAATTAAGATGCTCATGGGGTTGTTTTAACCTCTACTGAAACAGATGGAACTCTCTACTGCTTTTTGAAGAACACTCATCACCTCAGACCACCTTTCCCTTCTGGCTTTAGCACAAAATCAGCACAATTGCAGATAAACACAGCTAAACAGTGATGCGTTCCCTGGCATCTCTCTGTATCTGTTGAAAATCACCTATTGCAAAACTGCAGCAATGTTTTGTCTGGGTCTTGTATTACTAACAATGCAGTTCACTTTTCATGTTACAGGGTGGACTCTGGCACCAATTGATAATGTCTCTGAGAGTTACTGTTGGCATGTGATACTGTTTGTACGCTACTTCTGAAAAACAAGCTTAATATTTAGGTGGATATGCATGATATTTCAGTACTTGTAGGCTATGTTTTCATGAGAAAGTTAAAGGGAAGGATATTTGGATATAAAGATGTCCAGGCCACTCTAGTGGGTCCATGTAAGATTTTAAGATGAGACTCTGTTCTTTACATATAATAATTTTAAAATGGCAGAAGGGAATGAAAATTTGAACTTAGTATGCATGTGGAAAAAAAGGCCACGTTTAAAGGAAAATAATAATTAAAAAAAGTAACTGGAAGTTGCAGGAGTTTGAGCACAGGGAACAATTTTGTTCTGCTGTTGCCTCTTCAGCTGCTAGAAGCTGGAGTACTGCTTGAAAAACACGTGTGCATTGCTGCCTGCTGTTCTAAGTGCAGAAATAAAGGAGCAGGAGTTTGACAACTGTATGTCAAAGTAGCCTTTTCTGAAGGCCAATGAAGTAATACACAGATGAAAAAAGATCTTAGCTAAGGTAGGCTTGCTGACAAGTTGGTTATTTAAACTAGATAAGAGTTTCTTCAGATTAGGCACTCAGGAATTTACACTGCTTATCTTGATTTTATATAACTAAATTAATTCTGTGAGTATCAGTTGCCAGTGTAGAACAATTAATGCTTCATGTTGTAACAGGGTTTCCATGAGGAATGTGTAATTACACTTTATGCCAAAAATGTCTTGCATTATGAACACAAATATAGTTTGCAAATGTTACCTATTAATCAAATTCAATAAAAATCATTAAGTTGATGAAACATTGCATCTAGTATTAGTAAGAGAAGTGATAGCATCTCAGAATTAGAAGTAATTTCTATGTCATTTTGCCACAGAATATTTTACACAAAAGGGGTTGTGTGCATTCTAATTACTCTCTTAAACAAGAAGGTATCAGATGTCAGAAGTTTTTTTCAAACTGTTGGTAAAATGTTATGTGTTTCCTGTGGGGTTACCCTAGATCATTGAGTTTCAACTAGAAACCTGTTGTCTGGGTTTCACCCTGGAGACAATGAATCTATCCGTTCCACCTTTTTCTCCTGGGACAAGTAAGGAATGGTTTGTGGCCAGATCCTGCCTCTACAGACAGGCACTTTGAACTGAAGTTGCTGCCATTGCCTCTAGAGCTCATGAGCCAGTGAGAGAGGAGGACAGTTTTATTCCAAAATTGTGACCTAGCCATTGGGCCACCCAGAAAATAGCTGTCTTTTTGTGTGTTGGGCACTGAAAGGCAATCCAAGCAGCACTGTAGTTTGCACTCATGCAGACATACAAACCCACATGCATGTAGTGTGTGGAAGTTTATCTCTTTGGTGATAACTAGTCTAGTTATTTGCAGTGTCTGGACATTTGGGGGCCTGGTTTTGTGCATTTGGGGTGGGGTTTTTTAACCAAATATTAGGACCTAGTGTTCTATGGGATTTCCCCTCCCGCCCCCAGCTTATTCACAGCATGACTGGACATGAGGCCAATTCTTGTATATGATTAGAAAAAGCATTTGATTTAGGAACAAATAAAGGAAGAACTATCGTGTTTCAGTTAATGGATGATTAAAAAAAAAGATGGAATATGCAGTTAACAAATATGAGATAATTCGATAACGATGTGCTTGATGTTAGAAGATGTCTAAGGGAATTCATAATTACTTGTGTGACAGCCCTTGACTTTCTTGGTCACAATTTGAGCCTGCCACTCAGTACCATTGGATGTGGCAAAGGAAGTAATTTACTGGAGTGAGGAGGTGGTATACAATGTTTATCAAGGTGTTCTGTGTTCATGCAAGATAGTCAACAGTTATAACTTTATGGGGCTTTCTGTTGCCACAACAGAGTAAAATTGGAAAGCTGGATTTCACCCAGTCTTCGTATGGGGGAATTGATGGGCTCTCCCAACCACTTTCCAGTTGCTATGTGATCCAAATTATCCTGAAAACACATTTGAAAGGAATGTATTTTAACTAGTGCATCAGTTGGTACCGCAGGTATTTTAGTGCAAGCGGTTTGTTCCTTTGTGCTGTTTGGCAACCAGTGGAGTGGCTTTGTGGGTGCAATAATGGAATTTAATGGTCAAATGACAGCTGACTTTTACGAGCAGAACAGCCTCCAGGAGAAACTGTGGGACTGCTAAGCTGCAAGCTTTTCCAGTACCCTCCAAGCTGCAAATAAAGATCCTTCTGCTGGCTGGGAGTACAAATACACATGACAACATACACCAGTTGAACTTTGAGATGTTTGTGTTTTTCCATGTGTCATTTATTATTTTCAGAATATTCATGAGCTTATGAACCTATGCTTGTGCCATCTTACATGGGTTTTTTTATGCTCTGCTGAAATGACTTTGCTGCTATTGCTAAGCTTGTTCTGGATTTATACCAAGAGATCTGATTTCTTCGGTTAGACTTGACAACGTTTCAAGCTCTATGCATTAAATCAGATCTGGGAAGCAGAAGCCTTCATCGTGGTTATACAACTGTCATGCATAGCTGTGATTTGACTGGGTTACACAAGAATACTTCCTTAAGGCAAATTCACAAAGGGTTTTCCTTGTGTCTTCAGGAGATGCTGAACAGACTTGCTATCTGCAGTGCTGCATTGTGTGACAAAATGAAGCACTTCAGCATGTGCAAGTGTAAGCTCCTGGAAAGCTGCAGCATGTGGTTGGGCTAATAAAGGGTCACTGCCCATAGCTCTTGCTTGGCCACTTGGAAATCTGTGCTCAAAAACCCAGTGTGTGACTGACATGGTTGTTAGTGGGTTTTGCTGTGTTTTGAAGACCTGCTCATGTTTTACCTGTGAGATGTTACATACAGCCAAGCTGCTTATTAACTTGCTTGAAAAATACCAAGAAATTTGAAAACCATTTCGGAATCACACTCAGTTGAAGGTTATAATGTTCTTCAAGCTCAGTTCTTGGTGCATTAAGTGTAGACGTGCTATTTAAAGCCAAGTATGAAAAAGGAACTCTGGCATTAGTTGTCTCGGTTATAAATCATGTTAGATGTAGGATTTATGATCTTGACATGGACCGTGTATATTCAGAATGTGTGTGTGGAGTGTCTGCACTGAATGTCAAAGGGTAATGCTCTGTAAAAGGGTTGCTATAGAGACTTTCTAGTGTCGTCTTATTTTGGGGGTTTCACAACACAGTTCCATTTTCACAGAGAATGGAAGCAAAATTTAATGATTTAATGTATCAGTCCAGCATGGATCCTGTCATGGATCCTACTTTAAATACTTCCCTGTTATTTCAGAGCAGTATTTGGTTGCAAAGGAGAGTTGTCAAAACCTTTCTGTAAGAATCTGTTAAATTAATTTTAATTGCTTGTGACTTAGGATAAATAATGAAACATGGAATATAAACAGTGTCTCAATCTAATTATTTGATTTCTGTAAACAAGAGAAAGCAAACTTGGCTTTTTAAACTGCTATAATTGGCAGATAATTAACACATATTTAATTTTGGACATTCCATTTTGGGAAAGTTGTGACACCTTGATTAAGCGACCCTGTTGGGGTTACTTTTGTAATCTCCTTAAGATAACATCTCTTCCACATGCCATAAAAAGTCACATAGAAACAAGTAATATTTGTGATAGGAACTCTTTCCCTTCCCGTGCTCTGCGACACTTTTGTAAGCGACGCTGTTACCAGTATCATCCATGATTTCTTTTAGTCTTAAGTTAGATATATTTATCCTTTCTCTCCGCACCCCATTCTTCCTTGGACCCATAGCAAAAAGGGGGAAAGACCAATTTTTTATATAAATTATTTTAAACAAATTTCAATAAATGGATACAGAGAATTAATTGCATTGTTGTGTTTGGTGTTTTTTAAACCAAAAAGACCAGTTGGTGCTCTGGTTGAATCGGCCAAGAGATGCTGGGCAACCTTAGCAGAGCAAGAATCTGTGATGCTGATACCACTTCTGCTCTCAAACCAGCCAGCTGAGGCTGGGAATAGGGGAGAGAAATTAGGTGAATCATTAGTTCTGTGCTTAATTGCCATTCTTAAACCATGAAATTATGCTACTTTTCGGACTGTTTAGCTCTTTCCATTGTGGGTCTCTTGTGGAAGTGCTCAGGAACGCACATCCAAAGCCATTCCAAAAAATGTGTAATCTTTATAGAAGGTATGTGAAAGGGATCTCATGAATTTCTTTTTTAAAATCAGTGGCTCAGTCCCTTTTAGAGAATCACCAGGTTTTGTGAAAAGAGATACAGTTTACATCAGGGAAAGGGTTGGGATTTAATTTTAATCCTGAAGTCGTTAGTCTTATCTTCCTATTAGCAAATAAAAATAAAAATAAAAAAAACCCCAGGGTTGTATTGGTCAATATTCTCTACTAGTTTGTTAGGGGGTTATTTTTTATTTTGCCTGTTTTGAAGAGGACATAATAGATGGAATTGATCTGATGTAAGCTTGTAAGAGGCTTTTGCTTATGTCTTACACAAGAGGCTGTCATGGAAACTTAGTAACCATGGGGTGAGAGATAAAGCCCTGTTGCTGATTAAAATCAGCTTTAAAATAAAAGGAATAAATAAAACCAACAACTTTCATATAATTTTTTCAGGCATCTTCCAGCATGCTGTTAATGACATACCTCAGGAGTGAAGTAGAAATTGAATTAATAGAAATTTTTCAGACAAAACTGGTTGTTTTTTTTTTTTAATGGGAAAACTGCATGTATATTAAAAGTGGGAAGATCTCCCTAACCCTAACACTTTTAGCCTTTCCAGTTGAAAGATTTTTAAAGAAAACAAACATTATCAACCCCCCCTCATAAATATTCCTGCAACAATAAAAAAAAATAAATCCAAGTAAACTGAGAAAAGAGACTATTTGACTGGTGGGAAAAAAGCTAAGTTGAAGGACAACAGGCCTGTATTATTGGACTGGGATATAATATGAATAAACTATAAAGAAAACATACTCAAAACAACTAAAGTAATATCTTTGTAACTAAAGATATAACTGTTAGTAATAAATAATTCAGAACCCCTTTAATTGGGTAAGGGGATTTTTTATTTTAAGTACTCCTTTAAAATTGCAGTTACGTTTACATAGGCTAGGATAATTACCATGAAATATGCTTAATTGCCTACTGAAGTTGCCATTAGAAGAAAATATATGTGGTCAGTAGTATATTACCACACATTTGGCTCAAATATGGACTGATAGCAGGAATGGAATACTTTTAATGTTTTTGTAAAATTTGCTTCACTTTTGAGATGTGAATTTTATCAGCTTTATGGAAAAGCAGCCTAAGATGTTATCTAGTAGTTTACTTCTCAAAAAATGTTCCATGTCTTAGCTTTTTGTTTTCTGGTAGATCTTCATCCTTGATCTTACTGAGAAACTGTTACTTCAAGTCTCTGATGAAGTGTGCTCACACCGTGACTGGTCTGTGGTGCCTTCCTTACACTCCATCCCCAGCTGCAGTGTGGTCCCACGCATGGTGCTTCTTTCCCAGGTCTCTAGGGAGATGTGAGATGGCTTCATTTCAATCTTGGCAAGAGTTGGCATGGCACTTTATTTTCAATTACAGATCAAGTATTACTTTTAACCTTTTTCTCTTGACTCTTCTTTGTGCGCATGACAAACTTTTCTATCTACATTTCCAATTCATATTTGCCCTGTATTCAAAGTGTGGACAGATTATTCTTTTTCTAGAGATTATGGCTTTAAATAGTTACATTCTTTCTCCAAGGCCTTTCTAAAACTCTGATTTTAGACTCGGGGACAGCATTATGTGTCACTGCTACAAACATTTTTCTTTAGACCCTTGGGAATATTTGGAATTCAACAAATGATAGCTAGTAGCTTCTTGGGACATGCTTAATATTAGGTCAAATGACTCACTCTTGGGTCAAAATAAGTAGTAGAAATTTGTGCCAATGTAGCTGCCTTTGTTACATATGAAATGCAGGTTAGCAGATTTATTCTTGATGTCTGTATTAGCCTTACGGGATGTGATTATTTTTAATAGGATGCATTACATTTCTCTTAGAGAAGGTCAGGATTTGAGGTATTTGTATTTCTAGCTAAAAAGTGCAGAATTATAAAAGAAAACTTGGGAGAATTCGTGATAATTTTATTTTAGTCTGTACAACAGCATAGGAACTGTTTCAGCAATCTGCTTAAACCATGAGAAACAATCTAAACTAAATTTATTTTAATAAATAGGAAACCCTTTTAAAAGTGTTTGTAATATATTCTCTTCAGAATTATAGTGATAGCCTATGTTACTGTTGAGCTTTGTAAAGATTCTTTTCCTCTTGTATATGTTTATGCTCAGCTTATGTAGATTATCACATAGATTGCACTAATTTAATTAACTTATTCTCAAAACTGTTAAATGCTAATTACTTTATTTATCTTGACATAGAGAAGATTCTTGCTGGCCTTTGCTGAATCGCTTTATGAATACTAGTACATTTTCTCAAATCCCATTAGAGCTGCACAGTCTGTACGAACCGTGCCACGGTTTGCTGTGGGTTTTTTTCCTGTGCATGTCAGGAGTTGTGTTTGTTACATAACTAACCATAACTAAAACTCATGTTTGTTACAGCTGGCTGGGAAATCCTGACTTCCAAGGCAAAGCAGCACGCGCTGTGCAGAGCACCGTCAAGGGGTGGCAATGGTTCACTAAGGCCCTGGTCCTGCAAGCACTTTTGTTCATGTTTAACCTCAGTTGGTATGGGTAGTTATATGGGCAAGCACATGGATATGCTTTTGCAAACCTCTAACCTCCAGTTATGTAAAACTCCAGAACTTTTTGGCCCGTAGCTGTGAGGCTGTATCTGCAAGACAAGTCAGAGTCAACAGCAGAGCAGCTTTTAATCACTTTGTCATTTGGGCTTCTGTAGTATTTTGTTTCAGTCTGTGCCGCAATTTCATAAATCAATGGGGATTTTTTTTTAATTTAAAGTTTCCTGAGCATGAATTTCCACATAAGTATATGAAAATATGTTCATACTCTTTTGACTCTATAAGAGAAATTCTTAAAGGAGCCTTCCATAGGAAAATAAAATAAGTAAAATAGTATTCTCTTTCAGTGCATTCCTTCTAATGTCATCATCTTTTTCGTGGCAGGAAGAGGATTTCTGATCAGCTTCTTTATGGAAAGAATCTGCTGAGAAAGTCCTTGGGGAGAGAGAACTGTGGGATGAGGCACTTTAGATAATCCAAGTGTTATATAATTGCGAGGGACCAGAAAAGAAGCCTCTAAAGCCTGAATTTAAGCTATAAAGTAATGTTGGTCAAAACACAGTTGGATTTGTAACTGGAAACAAACTGATGGCCAAAGGAAGACTACACGGCATTCCACGGCACTTTTTTGGAGAGAAGCAAGAATTTCCGTCAAGAGAGAGGCTGGGTATGCTGCTGCAGGTAGCTGCTTTCAGATAGCACTTGGCTTGATTAGTCTTGACCAAAGTGCCTTAGATCTGGCATCCTTCACTGGTACCACACCAGACCCTGTACCTTGATCAACACCTTTCTCATGCTGATGTGTCCCACATCCTTTTGCCAGAAAATACAGCATTTTCTGGCAAATCATCACAAAATCATCACTCTGCTGGGTGGCAGCATGGTTGTCTTGTAGTTTTGAGTATGCATGGCCGAAAACACACAGGTCCATGGGACCTCTGAACCAAACACTATGTAGTGGGGACATACTGATCTACCCCTCAGTGCTCTACATCTAGGCAGGACAGATGTGAACTGTTTTATTTCACCAGCCACTGAACTTCCTACCTCTTGGGCAGGAACCACAGAGAGTTCTAGGTTTGAATGTCTTTAGTGTAGCTGCTGTGTGCTCCTCTTCCTGGGAATAAGTTTTATAAAGTCAAATGAATCACAGCAGCGCAGCTCCTATCTGTCTTTGTAGTGATCCATAAATTTACTGGTTTTACCAGGGATGAAGTGTTTTCACAGCCAGGGGATAGCTCCCAGGGAACCAGAAAGTGCACTTGTGAGTGACTTTCCAGCCCCATGGATGTCAGTAGATTTTACTCTTAATTTAAAGAATGAGGATGAAATTTTGAACTGATTTATACAGCCCCTGAAGGATCTGAACTTCTAGTGTCTGTAACAAATCTGTATCATAATAAGGTCAAGAATAAAAATGGAGAGGCAGAAAGAAAAGATGGATTTGGGTAATAGTTCAATTACCCAAATACTTAATATAAATATTAAATGTAATATAAATATTAAATGCTTAATAAATCTGACTTACTGTAATCTTGTTTCTGGCATTTTCCATAAAAGGAAGATTGACTTCTAAAGAGGCAATCCCTGTGGAGCTGGTGCCTCAGAGTTATAAATGGTACCAGAGAAAGTTTTGGAGATGCTGCTGATACGTGGATGAATAAATAACTGCTACTAAAATAAATTTTGTAGATTTCAGTGAAAAGTACTGGAAATGGTTTTTTACAAAGTCTAGGAACGTTATGGTACATTCAGTGGATTGCTGTCTGCTGTGTATTAAAGTACTTAAATACAGTGATTGAGATGTGTTTTATGGCACTTGCAGACAAAGTTAAAATGAGAGAAATAATTTGTGTTTTTAATTTTATTCTGTTTGAGAAGTAAATCCATGTAAGGTGGAGTGATGGTGCTCTTCTGTGAAACTGTAGGAGCGGTGGGTTTTTTTCATCTTAAGTGTGCAGTGAATAAATTGGCAGAGTGCTGGAGATAACAGTGAGTAGTGGAAAAAGATCCAGAATAAAAGGTGACACCCTGGAAGTATTTATGGTGAGAAAGTGTGAAGAACCCGTGTCTTCTTGTGGTTGTGTATTGTTGGGAGAGGGGTTAATCGATTCTGTTATTACTGCCTACTTCTTCCTAATTTGTTCCCTAATTGGAAGTCCTTTTGAATCAAATCTTGACCCCAGTGATACATTTTTGAATGTTGCTGTTGGTTTCAGTCTGACCAGGTTTGTGTATTGAATACCAAGAATTGTTTGTCTTTCTCTGTGAATATGACAACATGTCCTGGGTGGGTCTGTGCTAATTCTGCACAGTGCAAAGGGTATTGAAATGCATGTACATACAAATGCAAACAATGCAGGTATATAAAAAAGTCCATACAATATTTTATAGATGTTTTATAGATACTATAGGAAAAACTATGATTACAGGGAGTTAATATGTTTACAGGGATGCAATTTTTAAATTAAAATACTTTCTTAAGCTTGTTGTACCTTCTTGAAAATAAAGATATCCAATTTCCCTGTTAAAATGTGCCCCCATTGCAATCACATCTCTATGGCCTGTGAAAGGGATGTTTTCCATGACTAAGAGGTAGTGAACTTAATTTATGCGTTAACAACAATTCCTAGTGGATCTACATGACTGGAAAGGATTCAGAGCTGGTTTTGAGGATGTTAACTAAAAGCCACACAAGTTATTCTCATGTCCTTCCCAGACTTCCTAGAGAGTGATGGTTTGGGGAAAAAATGCCTAGATGTCACAGTTGAGACTGATGATCCTTAAAAGTAACTTCTGTGTATTTCCACACAAGAAAGCTGACCTGTTTACAAGCTTGAACTGCTAGTTCAACTAACTTCTTTCTGCCATCTGACTGGGTATTAACTGTGAAAGAGATAAAGTTCATATTTAACAAGGAAGAGGTCAGCATGAGGGGAAAGATGAGTGTTATCATTAGAACTTCAATGAACAAGACCTTTTCACACCTTTTGCACTTTAAGAATAGTCTTGGATAATGTAAGAAATTACATCTGGACTTCTGGTCTTGAAAGACAGCCCATCCCTGTGGAGCACTCTCTTCTTGGAGGCATTTCTCCTTGGATCTAGGAGAGCTGAGGAAAGGATGTCTTTGTCCCTTGTTTGTGGTCTTAGGAAGCAGGACGTTTTGTGAGGGAGGGAAGAGGGACCTTCTATGCTCCTGCTGCATTGGCAAACTTAACATGGCGAAAAGTTGCAGGGGGCTATTGCACTACTTGTGTTTTTCTCTGCATTTTCTTAGGAAAGACTCCTAATGATGTGAAGGATAAGGCTTTTCTCTGCAAGGCTTCTATTTTCAGTTCCTTTTGAACACAGAGATTGAAACACAAGTGCCTCAAAGGAAACAATTCGCTGTGAATAATGATGACTGGATGTGCTACTACGTGTTTTGGGTGGGGCTGTCTGCCATTGGAAGTAACAAAAAGTCAACTATTTAGTAACAAAAATACAACTGTATATTATTTTTAAGAAACTAAGGGTTATTGGTTGTGTCATGGGAATATTTGGACTGTTCTAATTCCAGTCATCAGCGTTTTTATGTTTCAGACCATGTAAAAGAGAAGATGATAGATGGTGCATCTACCCTAGCTCAACAGAACGGGCTCTAACCAGACTCTAAATATACTGTCTTCTGTATTGTTTCTAGCCACAGCAATAGTTTTCAAATTGCTGATATTCTTCTAAAATGTATTCAGCAAAAGCAGATTTCATGCTACGCTGTTGCATTCAGGCCTCAAAGCATTGCGAAGTACCCTTCAGTATGCTTCAAAGCCAGTTTGTATTTTACAAGGGCAGTGGGAAGACTTGGCTTTCACAGTGAGAGACCAAGTTTAACATCCATGTTTTTGCTTTTCCTTCAGGATCTGTAAAAGGGATCCCCGGGGGGGTTGCAGTGGGTACCCTCTCTACACAGCATGTTTTGTATGCCAGCACATAGGTGTGTTTAAATGTAGAAACCAGCATTCCAGTTGGATTTTGTGTCGTGAAGACAGTGCATATGATTTATCTGAACAGCAGCAAGATTCTCTCCCTCCCTGCCTCCCTCCCTCCCTGCCTTAGCTGGACAAATAGCTGGCCTGCTCGCAGCCCTCCCTCCAATCACCCGTGTGGCTGAGCCTCCACCCCTTGCACCAACGCTCTTGCAGCATGGACTGGCTTTTAAAGCAAATATTTTAATAAAATCACTTTCAGTCATTACTCTTCCATGTAAGACGGCAGAAGTTCAGGACTGTATAAGAGGAGCAGAAGTTTGCCCAGCAGAAGTTGCTCTGAATCAGGTTTGTAATGAAATTTACTGCTGAAAGAAGAAACCTGAAAGCAACGTAGCTTTTGATAGCAAACTTTGCATTTAACATATGTGCTTTTCGAGTAGCAAGAGCTGTGGTATGTGGCATTGCATTTAGTTTACATTGCAGCATTACTGTGTCTCTGACAAAGTGCAAATTGCAGTGTTAATATATAAAAGATAGAATTTGTTTTACTACCCAGTCTGACTGGAAGGTGTTTATGCTTTTGGATGAGAAATCTTTCCTCTTCCATTTTATATAATGCCTGTGTGTGTATATATGACTTCTATTGCAGGTGCTGCTTTCCAATTTTAGGGCTCTTAGGTATTATTTAAATATGGTAAATATTTCAGGGCACTAGGAGTTTCCTGAAACTCTTAGCCATGACATCAACTTTTAGGACACTTGCAATAAAATCCTGCAAGCAAATCTAGATCACAGGCTGTACACATGTGCATAGATCATAGACCATACCTAGATTTGCTTCATCTCTCAATTATTTTACTGTCATATGTTATTGCACTAGATCTAATCAATGAATACTGCAGGTTTGAGTAAGGGTAAATGTACATAGGAGCAAACAAAAATTTTTTTATGAATCTACAGATGGAAAATACAAAATGTAAACTTTTAGAGATTTTCAGGAAAAAGAAGCCAAAGGAATACTTTAAATTAATCTGCATATAATCAGTATCTTTATGTTTTCCTATTTTCAGTATGTTACAAATATATTGAGTAGCTTCTTCCCAGTTGGTATGCTGTTAAAGACATTAAACTACTAAACCAAAATGTATAGTATATTATAATATATTAGTTCTACAAAACAGTATAGAAGTTGACTATCTTTGAGTTACTTTTGCTTCAGGAATCTTTAAACATATGTCCCAATAACAGTATTAAAACTTACAGAGTTTTTGGATTGCTTTATAACAGTCCTTTCCATATGAGATTTTTACTTTTGTTTAGAGCTTTAAATGAACAAAGTACTAGAAAAAGTTGAGTGGCATCTGCAGGAGAACTTTGGGTTTTCCCACCTGTAGCTTGGGTTTGATGTGCACTAACTTAACCCACGTATTACACATAATTAAATTAAAATGTTATTTTAAGGGAAGAGTGTGGTGAAACATGATAGGAGTTACTTTTTTGCTCCGATATCCACCTCCACTTGCATTTTGTTTTCAGGTAGGAGGCTGTTAGGTTATTTTTACATGGAAAATACTTGGAAAAAATGTAGATTTTACATGGCTGTGAAACAGTCAAAGCAATTCTAAAGGTGAATACAACCTTTGTAGATGGAGACTTTGTCCCTTGCATTATGTTTGTAGTTTTTTGACACCTGCTAGAAGAGGGCTAACAATCTTCCATCTGAATGGAAGAGTTGGTATGAATTATAAGGCTGATTTCATAGTCTTGGATTAGTGTTTAGATGTGTGGTGGTCAGGCAGAAAATTTCCTGGTTTACAACTGGCCGGGAAAGACTGAAAGGCCTATCTGCAGCTACTCTAGAGGGAAAAAAAAACAATGCAAGGAGGAACAAAAGGGACTGGAGAAGCATCTTTGCTTATTCAGGTACTCTGACAAACAGTGTGAATGTCCATTAGGGAACCTTCAGAGATTTTTTCCCCCCTCTATGTAGAGATCTGTCCCATTCCTTTCCTGTCTAAATTAAAGTCGTCCTGTTCTGCCTGTTTCTTTGTTGCATGTTGCTGAAGGGTAGAACTGTAAACTGTGATGTGGACGGCATTGCAAGTCTTTCCAGGAATGCATTCAAGGATGGTGGAAGCTTGGCTATGGGCTGTACATTGGTCCCCTAGTCTAAGGCTGTTTAACTGGGGCCTCCCTTTTTTCAGAGGCCTGTTGGAGGCGTTTTCTGTTATAGAGTAATCCCTAGCTAAAGAAAAACTTAGTTCCAAAAGAGACTTCAGAAGTGCAGCGACCCAGCGCAGGCAGAGCCGGAAAGCTGCCACCTCGGTTGCACGCAGCAAAAGGAATTGTGCCAAGGTCAGTGACAAATGGACTTCACAGGTGTTTGCTTGTGACAAATGCCTCTGTAAAATGGACTTCACTGAAGTGGAACCTAGCACAGGTTTGAATGCATGAGAGAAGAAGCAGTATGGGTCTGCTGCTTGCCTAGATTATAAATAACTGCATGCTGTCGGTGGCATTTTCCTTTTTGGCTTCTTATCACTAATTTCCTAAGCTTAAACTCTGTGTAGACTCAGGATTCGATCTTTACTGTGTTCAAACTGCATGAACAACTCAGCCCACCCTGACTGATGGCATGTTAAGGCAGGGTGGTATCCCAAGTTTGTTCCCTAAGAAACATAGGACAGGTGACTATGAGGTGCCTCGGAAGCATGGTGAGCTCTGTCAGCAGCAGAGCATTGAAAGAACTCACTTCCTTCTTGCTTGATTATATTACTCCATTTCCCAAGTAAAGTTTTCCTCCCCAGGAAGGCTTGGAGAGCAGCTGGTCCTCAACAGACATGCAGGATGCTCAGGAGGATTTCTGGCCAGTGCTGGTGGAGCACACGGCAGCAGAGGTGAAGGGGAAACAGAGGCCATGATGGTTTGCTGGGACAAGGCAGGCTGAGTCTGCAGCTGGGAAAGGATGAAGTAGTAAGGAGCAACTAGGAAAGTACTGAGACCTGTCAGTCAGAAAGCAAGAGAGGACATTTTTTATTTGTTTTCTGTGTTCAAGTTTCTTGCTAAAGATCAACAGAAAAGGAAATGGTAAGATTTGCTCATTTGTGCCACGGAAAGAATAAGAGCCTCTTTAATTGTGTGGTTGCAGTCAGTCTAAACTTATCCAGGACAATGCTGCCACCAGCTGTTACCTTCGTTGCTTCTGTGGGTTAGTATTTGAGCGTGGGCAGTGGTCAGCCACAGTGTTACGATAAGATGTGCTTTTTAGTCAGTGCATATCAGCACTGAATCAGAGTCCATGCTGCTCTCTTGCAAGGGGTGTTGAGTTAAAGGATCTGTCTTACTAGAGACACCTCAGGAAAAGGTTACACTTGTCAGTGATTTCTGAATACACTTTGTTACCACTTACCTATGTCATTTGGCCAAGCATCCATGACCTCATCAGCTCTTCCTGCTGCATCTTCCTATCAAGTATGAATCGATCATTACCAGACTCTTGGTATATCCTAGCCAATTCTGAAGGGGGTGCAACGTCTGAGGTACAACACTGCACCTAGTACCCAGCCACAGAAATTGTGAAGCAGTGTTCAGACATTGTTCATTACATGTATATGCACTGTAAGAGTAGGACATGGTGTAAGAAGTTCTGGATTGCAGTGGCCATCGTAAAAGGATATGTGCAGCAAGGCCACCTTGGGATGGACATACCTAAAAACATGTTTCTCATATGTATGAGATATGGGATTTTTTTCTTTATGGACACAAAGCTTGTGTCTTGAACTTTGTGCTTGTTTTTAGAGGCTTAGGAAGAAAGAGAGGTTTTGAGTCAGAGTGGGTTTGAGTCAGAGTAGGTGCTTTGCCTTACTGGTTTGTGGCTAGCAAGAACCAGACTTCTGTTGTCTCTGCAAGAATCACAGAAAGCAGAAGCAGGAAAATACACCCTATTTTGTCACAAGGATTACTTCTCTGCAGACAAAGCCATATCATCATCAACCCGGCCGATGCAATAGATACAACCTTCAGGACTTCTTTGCCAGATTGCACAGGAGCAGAGCAATCTGAGATGCTGTTTGAATAACAAAAGCCTAGGAAACTATTCAGTGTTTCAAGAACAACCAGCTGAGCCAGAGTAATGAGATACCAAATTAACTGCTATTTTGGGGGGTGGGGCAAATAATTTCTTTTAAAAAATGCACTGTTTCTCCAGCATTGAAATTGCTAAGGCATAGTGTCGCAAGAGTGTTGCTGCCTGTCGTGGGCTACACCCATATTAATATAACATCCTAACTGGTCACTACAGCTTCAGAAGTGTCATTATGGTAAAAACATAGTGGCCTTGGGAATACGTGTCCAAGTATGGCCCAGGATGGACAGATTTTGGGGGAGTAGAGTGTCTCTGCTTCAGGTCCAAAAAAAGGGCTGCTCTTACTGAAGAAATCAGGAGCTACAGCAGGGAATTTTGCCAGCACAGTTCGATGTTGATTCCCCTCAGAAGACCTTACAGATGTTTTCTGTCTGCCAATATGCAATCTTAGTTGCTGAAGTCAACATATGATGGGCAGATACTTACCTCTGGGAGTCTGGTGGGCTGAAAGGACTGCCTAATTGCAGCAGAGCTTTGGAAACTTTACTGTCTTGCCTCCTTCTACTGTCCTTGGGGAGCTGTCACCTTTCTAATAGGCATTCAGCATCACTGCCCAGAGCTACCCAATTCCATTCTCTATCCTTTATCAACTTCCCTTTCATTGAAAGGGAATGGAGACTTTTTTTTTTTTACAAAATTCTCTTTGAAGATATGATTGTATTTGGGGAGCTGTTGCAGAAATAAGGAGAAAATGCTTCTGCACACTGATGTCTCTCATACCCAAGGGAATTTTTTTTCAAGAAATCTCATGCTTGAAGAGATTGTGGTTCTCTTCTGACTTTTTGTTCTGGGATCAAACAGTGTTAAATGAGCTATCCATCTTGATGCAGACTCATTGCTGTCAGTGGATTGGACTAATGTGACTAGAAGTTCCCTTTACTGTCTGGGAAACTGATACAGAGGGAGGAACCTATCAGTAGAACACCTTTGTCTAAATTAAAAAGATTCTTTAGTTTGGGGGGGTTTCCACATCATAAATCATGCGCAGTGTATAGATATTTATGGCATGAGTTGCAAATACTTTGGGGAGTTGGCAGATGGTGTCACTTAATTCTTACCAAACTCCTTGTCATCAAAAATACAATTAAAACAAATACATAAGGCAAGACAGATCTTGTACCTTAATGTTGTCTCCTTGAGATATTATATTCTGGGTGATGCCCATGTCCTGCCTCCCAAGAAAATGATTTGGACCCTTGGTTATAAGTTTTATGACTTGAGAAGCAGGCTCACTGCTGCTTATCTTATCAGGAACCTGTCACAGGCCAGAGAGGTGCTGCCCACCTACTGGCCTCCAGGCACTAGCTGGTCACCAAATCTGAGCTGGTGTGCAAGAGTTGATCACACCCCACGTTGCGACATGCACTAAGAATATTGAAGAGCTGCACTTGGTACAAGATGAGCAGATAAGCGTCTAACAAAACCAGGGAGAGTTGTATGAGATTGGTTGTGAAGATAATTAGTTCTGGGAAACTTAACTGGTGTGTGAGGGAGCAAACCCACTGTTTTAATCTGCTTTCAGAATTCTGAAAGCAAAGTCTGTGTATTTGAAGGCAAAAGGAGATTGCCTTGGCTCTGTCAGAATGCTGTATTTTAAAGTTTTTGCTATTTATAGCCTTAATGTTGGAGTTTTAGATCTTAACAACATTTATGTTGCAGTTGATCCTTATCTTAAGTGTCCTTATGATATATGAGATAATAGATGTCTCTTCTGGTTCTGTTTTAGAAATGATTAAAAAAGTGGCCATTAGTAGATAAATAGAAACAACTTTTATTTTACTTTTTTCCCCAGCAATATTGTAAACCTAAAGATAACAGATACAGTTCCCTGGGGAAATGAGCTCTGAATATAAATTTAGGGGTACTGAATCCCTAATTTCTTTTCCTGGTGGAAAAAGCACATGCCAGTTCATTTAATGTCCCAGAAGATTGTAAATACAGTAAATTAGTAGGTGTGATTAACGTTCTTGATACAAGTAAGTTTTTTCATTGTTTTTCACCAGTGTCTGTGCTACCTTTTATGTACTGTAATGATTTCTTTCATTTCAGAGCTCTACATCCACCATGTTGCCCTGTGGACCAGCTTTGTCCTTCATCAGGTGTCTGGTGAGGAAGAAGAATGTCAGTGGTGAAAGTCCTGAGGACTCCAAGTTGTGCCGGTGCTTGTCGACCGTGGATCTTATAGCCCTGGGTGTAGGAAGTACCCTTGGTGCTGGTGTTTACGTCCTTGCTGGAGAAGTAGCCAAATCTGACTCTGGACCTAGCATTGTTGTTTCTTTCCTCATTGCTGCGCTGGCGTCTGTGATGGCAGGTCTCTGCTACGCTGAGTTTGGTGCTCGCGTTCCCAAGACTGGTTCTGCCTATCTGTACACCTACGTAACTGTTGGTGAACTGTGGGCTTTTATCACTGGTTGGAACCTCATTTTATCGTATGTTATAGGTAAGCTAAAGGGCAAACAGGGAGGGGGTTGAGTCACCTTCCCTGGATGTGTTTAAAAAAGGAGTAGATGAGGTACTTAGGGATATGGTTTAGCACAGGATGGGAACGGTTGGACTCGGTGGTCTTAAAGGTCTTTTCCAACCTTGTGATTCTGTCTCAATGGTTTCTCAGCAGATACAAGATACAGATTTGGCTCTGTCATTCTTTCCTGTCTCTATTCTTAGCTGCTATTGCTTTTTACCCCTCCTGAGATGAAATAATTGAAATAATTCAATTAGGTTATTTCCTCCTGTGCATCACCACAGCTTTTTTTGCAAGGTGCCTTTGTAAACAGTGTGTCTTCAGCAGCATGAGCTGCATACATTCCTTGTAAATTGTGTGAGACAGTTCAGTGATGATGCACAAGAATAAGCAGGAACTCACTGCTGCCTTTGTAAGAGTAGTTTCAGTAAAATCAACAACTTTTTTTTCCTCTGAATATGCACAGCAGGGACAGTTAGAGGCACCCCACCACTGTAGTACCTTGCTTCAAGAAAATCACGATGCTTAAGCACTAACTTATTACTATAGCCTCATGCTAATTAAGTAGGGACCTATCAGGTAATCCCATAAAACACAAATTTGACCAGATCTGAATAAAATTGATGCTTATATGGCAGATACTCAAATAACTATTTCATTGCTTTAGTAGAGACGTACTGTTTTGATTCAAAAATGTTTTCTTCCAGAGGTATGTGCTCTTCCAGAGGTATGTGCTTTAAGGTGTGCTTTATATATAAGCACACCTAGCTGTAAATGTATACCGACCTACAGGATTGTTGCCCAAAACACTACAAAATCAATATGCCTGAGTATTGTAGTGAAGTGTATTTAATGATAGAAGAGTCTTGTTTAGCCATAGCCCCTGCACTCTTTACCAGAGCAGAGTATTAATGTTGCAAATACTATAGCAATAATCTTGCTAGTAATTCTTGCTTTCCATCCAGGTGGACAAACTTTCCTTCACGTTCTTTCTTAAACTGCTTTCTTACATTGCTTTTTATTGTTTAACATAACTCTATATTGTAACTTTAGACATAAGTATCTTCCAGAATGAAATTAGAAATAATTTATTCAACAGTTTGGGAACTAATGAGGTACAAAGTTGTGTATTTCAGTTGTAGAATAGTATGTTACCATTTAACTATGCAGAAAACTTCCAAAACATTTAAGTTCCTCAGCAAAACAAAATCAGTTTTAACACAAATCTGCTGTTTTAAATGCAAGGAGCAATGTGCTTAGTTTTATTTCTTTTTCAGTAGAAGTGACTGTATCCCTTTGTATTTATGCAAACCCCTAAACTTGCATGCATTTTATGAAGGTACATCAAGTGTAGCAAGAGCCTGGAGTGGCACCTTTGATGAACTTCTTGGAAAACAGATTGGTCACTTCTTCAAAACCTACTTCAGAATGAATTACTCTGGGCTAGCAGAGTATCCTGACTTCTTTGCTGTCTTTCTTATATTACTTTTATCAGGTAAGACAGTATATGGTGGTTGAGATGTCACAATGTTTCTTATAGACAAAAATTCTAAATCACCTTTTGTGTTATACCAGAATTTCCTCAGTCATGTTTAAGAAGTTCAGATGCACATTTGTGTATTGGCACAATAACTCTGGGAATTAAATGTATATAATCAATTTGTCATGTATACCCTCTTTTGTTAAAGCTGAGACATGAAGCAATCACTTGTCAGTTTGGTTTTTTAAATAAAATCCATGATACAGATGGATGATAACAGGAAAATTATATTTCTTTGTGGTTTTTGTGATTTTGTCACTGGTAAGTGCTTTCAGAGGAACCTCGAGGCTGAGATTTGTACCTTGGTGATGTAATGTGCTCTCCTTAATTCACATACTGTGCATTTAGTGGGTATTTGTAAGGGTGGGCTTTTCCCCTCTAAATTGTTTAACTTCTTCAGTATAAAACAACTTCACCTTTTTAGGTCTTAAAAAAGAGTTGTTTACCCTAGTTTGCCTTAAAGGGCACTCCAAGGCACTGGTGTGGCCCAACAGACTGGTATGAGACCTGAGTAAACCTTTCTGTCTAGTCTGCTCAGTTCTGTTTCCCTTTCATCTTTACTTATGCATCATGTTTTTAAATTCCAAAACTTGACACGAGCTATATGCTTGATGAGGGATCAGAAAGTTCAGAAAGACTATTGCAACTTATTAGCCTATTTGTATTTAACAGTTGCTTTTCGCAAGGAAGTGTCCAAAGTGCACACTTTATCTTCAGCCAATACCAGTATGCAGTAGAAGTCTCTGTTACCCACATCTTCAATGTTTGTCATGTTCAATCTCTCTTTAGATCAAACAAAAGCAGGACCTTTTCTTCTCTGGAAAGGGAAAGTGGAAGGCACACTTCTTTTGCGCTCGTGACGCAAATTACCTCCCCAGGTCTCTGTGGTCAGTAGCCAAACCACCAGTGAACGAACTGGGTGGAATTCAGCTCTGCTGAGAGGAGGGACAGTGAGGATGGCTCAGGGCTGTGCAGGCTGAGCGTGATACAGTAATAGGATTCTGAGCTGCACAAAGCTGAATCATAGGAGTAGCAGGTGATGTTTTACAGAAAATGTTACGTGCTAAGCAGAAGGAAAAGTACACAGCAATCTGGTTAGGAGAAGTTTGGGTTTTTTTCCTACAGAAAGGACTTAAAAAAATATCCATACTGTGTTTCATACTGAGACACTGCCATCTTGGGAAGAACTGAGGTAATGAAAGCATACACCTGTTTCAAATAAAAATGCCCCTGGTGAAGAAAGCAGCTCATATCACTTCTGTGTTATGATAAGATAGCAAATGTCTCGTTAGGGGAGTCAGAAAATTTTTTTAGACATTATCTTGAGAGGCTTAAAATTTTCAGGCTTAATCTCTAAATAATGAGGGAAATTTCACGTGTGTGTGATATTAGTGGAAACACTTGGAGTGCAAAGAACCTGTGGAGGCTTTCCCATTGGGTTTAATTTTTCCCTGATCGGCACAGTGCCTGCTCTTCCTTTAAACTGTTAGTACACTTACAGTTCTTACAAATCTAATGACACGGTAGGATCCTGATGGAATCACTTCCAGAATGTGTAAATGCCCTACTTTGCAACCTCAGGCATGTTTGTTTTGTATCAGGCTGTTTACTGGAATCTCTGCATGAGTATTTATGAACAGGAGGTGTGCATTTCTTGTAGAGGTTTTATTAATGAGCTAGGAAATGCGTGTGGCTCCCTCTGCAGTGGGTATGCCCTGAAGATCTTAACAATGAACAGATCACATTATTAATCTAGTAATTTTGCTTATTTTATTGATCTAATGAGTAATTGTTCTTTAAGGAATA